>CM044398.1:34830000-36147500 GCA_024322285.1 Musa beccarii | reverse complement strand
GATATAGTTAATTCGGTGGATAGTTTGTCCTCCAAATGATTTTATTTTGAGCTAAAACTAATGTATATTTATTTTTATATGCCTCCTATGTTCCTATAAAATTTCATCATAATAATGAAGTGAGACCATTTAATAGAATCATGTAATTGTTTGATTGGTAGTAACTAGGCTATTTGATTATAGGTTGAACTATTAGCAAATTACTAATGAAATTTAGGTGAATTTACAAATTACATATAGTATAATTTAGAGATCTTACCAAAATTTTGTTATAAATATTGTTTATATTATAAGTGATTTAAAATGTAAGTTTCTTAATTGTTTGATTGGTAGTAACTAGGCTATTTGATTATAGGTTGAACTATTAGCAAATTACTAAAGTAATTTAGGTGAATTTACAAATTACATATAGTATACTTTAGAGATCTTACCAAAATTTTGTTATAAATATTGTTTATATTATAAGTGATTTAAAATGTAAGTTTCTTAATTTGAATATATCATGACTGTTACAAATTTGATATGTTTATAGCTTCCTAACATACCTAATCACTAAGGAGGATTATGGCCCTTCATTGGCACTTTCATTTCCAACCAAATTAGATAATATAAGCTTAAATTATTATAAAATAGTAATCATATATAATATGTGTATTTAAAATATATTTTTGAAAGCATATTTTGAATGAGATTATTACTATGAGGTAGCTAGATATTAATGCATGCATTGCATAAGAAGAAAGATAGATGAATTATAAAAAAGTATGTAGCATATATATATATATATATATATATATATATATATATATATATATATATATATATATATATATATATATATATATATATATGTGTATATGAGTATACATACATGTTATGATATATGGTATAAGAGTGCACAAATATGTTATAATATGTGATGCATGTATATGTTATGATGTTAACACCTTAATTCTACTTTCATATCCTATATGCATGATCAGAATAGAATAGGATGCCATATTTTCATTTGCTTATGCTGTCAACACTAATATAATGAAAAGGTGGGCAAATTTAAAACTTGTTAACTTGCTAAAGAAAATGACTGAGTTTCCTCTATGCACATTGGTGGTTGACACTTATACATAGGTTATAACACATTTACAAACCACATATGTATTTTATACTCAAACTCATGCATAAAAATATGCCCATAAGTTATTATTTACAACTGCTTTGATATAGTCCCATACTTGCTTACCTCATTGCCCATCATATGGATGGATTCATACTATCTTTGCAAAATAGAATCTATAATGAGTAACAACTCACTAAGTACAGTTTATATCGTTTTATTTAAGTAAACTTGCATTATGCCATGTATAACATTTTGATATTCATATGCATAATACTTTTCATGGTAACATCATCTTCTTAGACTTCTTTTGCTACTTATAACCCTATAGCCTATAGCATGATAGATGCATAGTACAAAGGTAATACTTTGATTCAAAGTAAATCATTATATATATATATATACACATGGGTAGGTCATAATACATGTAATAGAAACTCTTAATATGCACATGAACTCCAATATTATATTTCATGATATTTATGTGTACTACAAGTATCTTCAAATGCATAAAACGTTTATTCGTAAACTTATCTTCTTATGGCCTCTTTGGCAATATATCACCTTATAACATGATAGATGTATAATAAGATATAACTCTTATTCAAGATAAATCATAATGCATGTATAAATGAGTAGGTCAAAACACATGCAAGAGAAAATCATATATAACCTCTAGCATCATATATCATAACACGTGCAATCTGACATCTAAAATTATTTACACAAATGCATAAAACCTCTCACAATAGATGCATCAGAGCATGACATGGAGGTAAAATTCTTATTTAAATTAAATTATAACACTTATGTGTGGGAATAAATAAAATACATGAAATGAGAAATCATAATATCTCTTTGAACTTTCACATTACATATTATAACATATTCGTGCACTCCTATTTGTATGTTGTTACATATACTGTTGAATCTCAGATTTTGATGATAAAATTAATTAATAAATTATTGATCTAATTCATATGTTGAGAAAAGTGTTGTAAGATTAACTACAATAATGAATAAGACAAAGCAAATATTATGCTAGAGTCAAAGATCGGACGATTCGTCGGGAGCTCGTCGGGAAGTTCATTGGGAGTTTTACCAGAGCTCACTGAGAAGTTCATTGAGAGCTCATCGAAAAGTTCATTGGGAGTTCACCGAGAAGTTCGTCGGGAGTTCACCGGAGGTTGTCGAGAAGTTTGTTAGGAGCTTATTGAGAAGTTTGTCGGAGTTTGCCAAGAAGATCATCGAGAGTTCAAGAGCTTGCCGGGAGTCCACCGGAAGATTGCTAAGAGTC
This sequence comes from Musa beccarii, assembly GCA_024322285.1. Lineage (NCBI taxonomy): Eukaryota > Viridiplantae > Streptophyta > Magnoliopsida > Zingiberales > Musaceae > Musa > Musa beccarii. Next base: position 36,145,089 of record CM044398.1, on the reverse strand, counting down.
TGTCGAAAGTCCATCGGAAGATCGCCAAAAGCTTGCCGGGATTTTGTTGGAAGAACATTTGACATGCCGGACTTAATTTGCTTTGTTAATATCTTAATTATTATAGTTAGACTTAATTTGAATTAGAATTGGGAGATAATCCTACTAACTCAATTAGAGGCTAATTGGGTTCGAATCAGGACTAGTTTGGGCCAGATTGAGGGCCCAAACATTAACCTGGAACCTATCTGATGGTGGCACCACCAGGACTAGGCGGTGGAACCACTTAGGGCTCAGTCTCTTAGGAGGTCTGGGTGGTGGTACCGTCCAAACTAGGCAGTGGTATCGCTTATGTCCAATTGCTGAGACTCTGTCTGGCAGTAGTACTGCCAGACTGGGTAGTGTTACTACCAAATGTTAGAGAGTATTGGCGGTGGTACCACCCGGCACAGGCAGTGGTACCGCCAATACCCCGAAAATTTGAGATGAGACCTTTTTTGGCTCCAATTTTGAAGCTAATTGAGGCCTATAAATACCCCACACTTTTTTGCTTGTGAAGCACAGAAAAGTGAACAGAAAATTAAGATTTAGTGAAAACACTATAGTAATCTTTTGAGAGTTCACCTCCACTAGTTTTTGTTTAGAATTTTGTATAAGGAGAAGTAAGCGAATTGTAAAAAGTTAACTTGTGAACCTATTAAAAGGAGAAAAGATCTGTAAAAGAGGTGATTAATCTTCGCCAATTGAAGGTGTTAGGATCAAGACGACACTAATTGGAGGGGATGAATTAGTGCGTATGTTAAAGACAGTTGCGATTCAAAATCTTTTCGAGTTGATAAAAAACATATCGATGAAATCATATCGAGAAGATATTGACTTGAAGTAAATGTAAAATATAAAAATCTACTAAGTAAAAAAATTAAGTAGTAAGGAAAGAACACACCGGATTTATAATAGTTCGGTCGTTGTGACCTATGTCCATTTCTGATTCCTCCTCCGTCGAGGTCATCGGCTTCCATTATTGATCTTCCTTCGATGGGCGAAGATCAATCACCCCTTTTACAGATCTTTTCTCTTTTTAACAGGTTCATGAGTTAACCTTTTTACAATTCACTCACTTCTCCTTATATAAAATTCTAAGCTAGAACCAATAGAGGTGAACTCTCAAAAGATTACAATAGTGTTTTCACAAAGATCTCAGTTTTTTGTTCACTTTTCTATACTTCACAAGCAGAAAAGTATAGGGTATTTATAGGCCTCAATTGAATTAAAAAAATTGAGTAAAAAAGGTGTTATCTTGAATTTTTGAGTTACTAGAAGTACCATCGCTAGTGCCGGGCAGTACCACCGCTAGTGCTGGGCGGTACCACCGCTAGTACTCTTTGACAATGGGCAGTATCACCACCCAGTCTAGTGGTACTATCATCAGATAGAGTCTCAACTACTAGACCCAAGCAGTACCATTGCCTGCCTAGGCGGTACCATCACCTGGCAGCATTAATTGCCAGTGGTACCACCACCCGACAGCATTAATTACCAGTAGTACCACTACCTAGTCTGGACGGTACCACCACCTAGACCTCCTATGAGATTGAGCCCTGGGCGATTCTACTATCTAGTTCTGGTAGTGCCACCACTAGACAAGATCTAGGTTATTGTTTGGGCTATCAATCCAGTACAAACTAGTCCTGATTCGGGCCCAATTATTCCCTAATTGAGTTAGTGAGATTACCTCTAATCCTAACCTAAACTAAGTCCTAACTACTATAATTAAGATATTAATAAAGCAAATTAAGTCCGATATGTCAAATGTTCTTCCGACGAAATCTTGACAAGCTTTTGGCAATCTTTCGATAGACTTCCGACGGACTCTCAATGATCTTCTAGTGGACTCTCGGTAAGCTCTTGAACTCTCGACGAACTTCTCGGCAAACTTCGATGAGTTTCTCAGTACTCTCTTAACGAACTTCTCGATGAGCTCCAGTGAACCCCCGACAAACTTCTTGGTGAACTCCTGACGAACTTTTCGGTGAGCTCCTAATGAACTTCTCGACAAACTCTGGCAAAACTCTCGACGAACTCTTGGACTCCCGACAAATTGTCCGATCTTTGACTCCAGTAGAACATCTGCTTTATGCCTTATTCGTTATCATAGTTAATCTTGCAACACTTTTCTCAATATATAGATTAGATCAATAATTTATTAATTGATTTCATCATTAAAATTTGAGATTCAACAATTTCTCCCTTTTGATAATGACAACTAATTGATGATGGAGTTAACCTTAACTCCTCCTATCTATATTCCATACTTGAGAAAAGACAAACTTAAATTCATAACCTTTGAATTCAAGCTTTAACTGATTTTAATCAAAAATTTCATGCATTGTGCATCATTATAGTTTCAAATTATCAAGGTGTAACATGCACAATATGATACTAGAAACTAATCAATCACTTCATGATATCAAAATTTATCATTATGATACCATTTCAAGCATGATGCCAAGCATTCATCATTTAAGCAAGATCATGATTCATCATTTCAAGTATGATACTAAGCACGATACCAAGCATTCATCATGATACTAAATATTTAGGCATGATAAAATTTATCATTTCAAACATTCATTTAGATACAATTTCAAACATTTAAATATGATGCTAAGCATGATACTAAACATTATGATACCAAGCATATATCAATTTCTCACCCTTTGTCAAAAAAAAGGAAATGTGCAAACATTTTGACATTATTACACCAAACACACAAGATAGTTTTACACCATTATGATAGCAATGTTTGTTTCGTTAATTTAGCAAGATAGCAAAATCTTTGCAAGATACCAACTTTTGCTTTTAGATGTGCAAACTAGCACTACTCTTGCTAGCACTTCTCTTTAGCTTTGAAGTAGATAAGCTAGCAAAGATGAAAACAAGTAAAAATTTCCACAAGATAGCAACTTTTGCTAGTATTCTCTTTGCATGTGCAGGGTTCTTCTTGAGATATACAAGCAATTTTTAGTATCTCCCCTTTGTCATACAAAAAGAAGAAGAAAGAGGAGAAGAGAAGAAATCATTCATTATAAGAAAAATCAAGCTATAAAAAATCTATGAATCAAACTTCTAGTTTTGTAGAGAGCAAAAGGATTCATCACATAAAAATGTGTATAATCAAGGTTCATAAATCAAGTCCTTATTTTTGTAAATAGAAAGAAGAAGGGTTCATAGTAAATGATCATCGCATAAAAATCAAGTATACTAAAAAGTCTGTAAATAAAACTTCTTCTTTCGTAAGTATAGGGGGATTATAGGAAAAGATTATTAAATGACGGAGCAAGTGTATCAAAAATCCATGAATGAGATAAGAAGAAAAAGATAGGAAATGAACTCGATAAAAGCTCCATTTTTGAAAATAAAAAATTCAAAAAATATATACGAGAAACTCAGGCATTCATAAGATTTAGCATGCCTAATTCTCTTATAAGAAAATCAAATTATTTCTCATTTAAAGGTTTTATAAAAATATTAGCTAATTGATGTTTCATATCAATAAATTCTAAAGTTATATCATAGTTATTAACATGATCTCTGATAAAGCGATGCCTAATATCAATATGTTTAGTTCTACAATATTGAATGAGATTTTTTGTTAAACATATTGCACTCATGTTATCACATTTTATAGGAATATTTTTTAAGTAAATTCTATAATCTTCTAATATGTTTTTTATCCATATAACTTATGCATAACATGTACTTGCTTCTATATATTCAGCTTTGGCTATAGATAGTGCAATCAAAATTTATTTTTTGAAAGACCAAGAGATAAGTGCATAACCTAAGAATTGATATGTTCCAGATGCACTTTTTCTATCTATGCTATATCTAGTAAAATCAGCGTCAGCATAAATAGTTAATTCAAGTTCTCGATTTTGGATACCATAATCCTAGATTAGAAGTTCCTTTTAGGTATCTAAGAATCCTTTTAATAGCTTTAAAGGGAGATAGCTTAGGATTAGATTCAAATCTAGCACAAAGCCTAATACTAAACATAATGTCTAGTCTAGTTACGGTGAGGTATAGTAAACTACCTATCATACCCCTATAAGTTTTTTGATCAAAGGTTTCTCCATTATCGTCCATATCTAACTTAGTGGAAATACTCATTGGTGTATTGATAGCCTTTGAACTATCCATATTGAATCGTTTTAGCAATTCTAATGTATATTTAGTTTGACTAAGAAAAATTCCATCACTTGGTTACTTGATTTGTAAATCTAAGAAAAATATTAGTTCACCCATTAAACCCATTTCGAACTCTTAGCTCAAACTTTTAGCAAAAGATTCTTATAAAGACTCATTCATAGAACCAAAAATAATGTTATCAACATAAATTTGAACAACAAGAAAATTATTTTTAAAATTTTTAATAAATAATGTAGTATCGACCTTACCTTTTGAGAAATTATTATAGATAAAAAAGGAACTAAGCTTCTCATACCAAGCCCTTGGGACTTGTTTCAATTCATAGAAAGCCTTAGATAACTTAAATACATGATTAGGAAAAAAACATTCTTAAATTCAAGTGGTTGTTCAATATAAACTTCTTTAGAAATAAAGTCATTTAAAAAAATACTTTTAACTTCCATTTGAATTAACTTAAAATTATTACAATAAGCATAGGCAAGGAGCATCCTTATGGTTTCTAATCTTGCCACAAAAGCGAAGGTTTCTTTATAATCGATATCTTCTTCTTGGTTGAAACCTTTGGCCACTAATCTAGCTTTATTTCTAACCATGATACCAAAATCATCTTGCTTGTTTCTAAAAACCTATTTAGTATCAACCACTAAATAGTTATTAGCTCTAGGAATAAGCTTCCACACCTCATTTCTCTTAAATTGATTTAACTCTTCTTGCATTGCTATAACCCATAAATTATCTTTCAAGGTCTCGTTAATGTATTTTGGTTCAATTTGAGATAGAAAAGTGGCGTTAGTATAAAAATTTTTAAAGGAAGAACGAGTTTGAACACCTTTTGATATGTCTCCTATGATTAGCTCTTTAGAATAAGCATCTATATACTTCCATTCCTTTGGTAAGGATGCTTTGGAAGAAGATACATCCAAGTTGCTAGTGGGAGGAGAGGTTTCATTTAAATTTAAAGCATCAAAATCAAAGTCATTATCAAAATCATTTTTATTAAATTTGGAAACCTCATTAAAAACAACATGAATATATTTTCTATAACTAAAGTTCTTTTATTAAACACACAAAATGGTTTAGAAGTAGAAGAATAATCAAGAAAAATGTCTTCATCGGATTTTGCATCAAATTTTCCCAAGGCATCTTTTTCAATTTAAATAAAATATTTATAACTAAAAACTTTAAAATACGAAACATTGGGTCTTTTGTTGTTCCACAATTCATAAGGAATTTTAGAAAGTAATGGTCTTACTAGAACCCAATTCATGACATAGCAATCCGTGTTAACGGCTTTGGCCTAAAAATATTTGGGTAAGATATGTTCGTTTAACATGATTCTTGCCATTTCTTGTAAGTTCCTATTTTTTCTTTCAACTACTCCATTTTGTTGTGGGCTTCTTGGAGTAGAGAAATTATGGTTATACTTATTTGATTCACAAAAGTTTTGAAAATCATGATTTTGAAACGCACCACCATGATTACTACGAATAGATGAAATCATAAAGCCTTTTTCATTTTGAATAAGTTTATAAAATTTTGAAAAATACTTAAAATAGTTACTTTTGTATGCCAAGAAGTATATCTAAGTGTATCTACTATAATCATCAACAATTACAAAAGCGTATTTGCTACCTCCGATACTTGCTGCATTAATTGGTCCAAATAAATCCATATGGATCAATTGCAATGGTCTAGAGGTGCTTATTTGATTTTTTGATTTGAAACTATATTTTATTTATTTTCTTACTTGACATGCATCACACACTATGTCTTTGACAAACTTGATGTTGGGCACTCCACTTACAAGTTCTCTAGATGAAATTTGAGAGATTAGCCAAGCATCATCGTTTAAAGCCGAAAAGCACATTTCATTACAAAGATCATCAATGTCAATAGTATACATGTTATTATATTTTAAGGCAATCATAGATGTATTTTTATGTGACATTTCAATAATACAAGCATTAGATTTAAACCTTATGGTATATCCTTTATCACACAATTGACTAACACTTAGAAGATTATACTTTAAACCATCTATGAATAACATCTCTTCAATTAATAAGTTTGATTTGTTACCGATGGATCCTTTGCCAATGATTTTACCTTTGTTATTGTCTCCGAAGATGATATACCCTTCATCTTGGCTATTGAGCTTAGAAAATTGAGTTTGATCTCCGGTCATATGCCTTGAGCATCCATTATCAAGATACCATCTCTTGCTCCTAGTTTATGATTGTAAACATATCTATAAGAAAGAAAATTTTCTTTTAGGTACCAATTTGACTTTGGGTGCCTCATTAATTGATCTGCTTAATATATCATTTTGTATTGAGTCATTTTTGGTTCCTTTAGAAACCTAAATTAACTTATGTGGTCTATACGTCTTAAACAGATATGTATGAGCATAATCTCCAAATTTATAATAAAAGCTGCATTTGTTTTGGGGTGAAACATGCAAAGTTGGGCCTTTAACGAAGATGGTTGGCTTTTAGTGAGTGTCACTCACAAAGTTGATTCCATCCCTTCTATGAACATGACCCTTATTAGTAAGGATCATGTTTAAAGATTTGCTTTCTATTTAAAATTTTTTTAAGATTTCATGTAGTAGCAAAATTTTCTTTTTAAGTGTCTCTAATTCTTCACATTTACTGCAAAGAGGCAACATCTCATTATCATGCTCAATCCTTAATCTATCAAATTCACTAACAAGAGAGACATGCTCCTTTTTTTAATAATTTATATTTTTTACTAACTAATTTATATTTATTAAATAAATCATGAAAAGCATTCAACAATTCATCAAAGGATAAATGAGCTTCGATTGAGTTACTTACCTCATCACCAAGCGCCATTAATGCGTAGTTAGCAACTTCTTTGTTGGTTAGCTCCTCATCTTCAAATACACTCGAATTGTCCCAAGTAGCTTTGAGTGCTTTCTTCTTCTTCGATTACTTCTTCACTTAGGAACATTCATTTTTGAAGTTCCCTGACTTCTTATATTCATAGCAAATTATTTGGTCCTTTTTGAGTTTATTTTTGTTTTTAGTGTCATGTTTAGTTTTGTTTCTTTTTATAAATTTTTTGAATTTTTTAAATTTTTTTGCTAGAAGTGTCAAGTCATCATCATCATCATCGTCACTTGAGTTTTCTCTCAAGTGATCTTCTTGAGTTCTAAGTGCCAAATCCTTCCTATTCTTTGGAAGGTTATTCTCAAGTTTTTTATGTGCATTGTATGTCATTTCGTAGGTCATCAAAGACTCGATAAGTTCTTCGAGCAAAAAATTATTCAAGTCCTTGGCATCTTGAATTGCCGTTACTTTAGGATCCTAACTTTTTGAAAGGGATCTTCATATCTTGTTAACAAGTTCAAAATTAGAAAAACTTTTACTAAGTGCTTTTAGATTATTGACGATATCTGTAAACCAGGTGTACATGTCTCCAATGGTCTCGCTTGGTTTCATATGAAATAATTCATAGCTATGAACCAAAAGATTAATTTTTGATTCCTTAACACTATTTGTGCCTTCGTGTGTGATTTTAAGTATGTGCCAAATGTCATAAGCTGTTTCGCAAATAGAAACCTGATTGAATTCATTTTTATCTAAAGCACAAAATAAAGCATTCATAACTTTAGCATTCAAAGAGAAAGTCTTCTTCTCCAAATCATTCCATTCGCTCATTGGATTAGAAGACTTTTGAAATCCATTTTCAATAATATTCTATAACTCAAAATCTATAGAAATAAAAAAAACCTCCATTCTAGTTTTCCAATACGTGTAATTTGTCCAATTGAACATAGGAGGACGTGTGATAGAATGACCCTTTTGATTGTTAGCATAAGTCATCTCTCTTAGGTTTTAAATTAAATTGAGATTAACCTTGCTCTGATACTAATTGTTAGGATTAAGACGACACGGGGGGTGAATTAGTGCGTGCGTTAAAGACACTTGCGATTCAAAATCTTTTCGAGTTGATAAAAAATGTATCAATGATATTATATCAAGAAGATATTGACTTGAAGTAAATATAAAATATAGAAAGTAGCTAAGTAATGAAATTAGGCAGTAAGGAAAGAATACATCGGATTTATAGTGGTTCGGTCATTGTGACCTATGTCCACTTTCGATTCCTCCTTCGTTGAGGTCACGGGCTTCCATTATTGATCTTTCTTTAATGGGTGAAGATCAATCACCCCTTTTACATATCTTTTCTCCTTTTAATAGGTTTAGGAGTTAACCTTTTTACAATTTGCTCACTTCTCCTTATATAAAATTTTAAGCTAGAACCGATAGAGGTGAACTTTCAAAAGATTACAGTAGTATTTTCACAAAGATCTCAGTTTTTTGTTCACTTTTTTATGCTCCACAAGTAGAAAAGTGTGGGGTATTTATGACATCAATTGGCTTAAAAAATGGAGCAAAAAAGGCCTTATCCTGGATTTCTGGGATACTGGTGGTTCCACTGCCTAGTTTAGCGAAACTACTGCTAGACATAGTCTCAGCTACTGGACTCAAGCGGTACCACCGCCTGGCAGCATTAACTATTGACGGTACCACCTCCCAGTTCTGGTGGTGCCACCGCCAGACAAGATCCAAATTATTGTTTGGGCCATCAATGATTCTAGCCCAATTGGCCCCTAATTGAGTTAGTGAGATTATCTCCCAATCCTAACCCAAACTAAATACTAACTATGATAATTAAAATATTAACAAAGCATATTAAGTCCAATATACCAAATGTTCTTTCGGTGAAATCTCAGCAAGCTTTCGGCGATCTTCTGGCAGACTTATGACGGACTCTCGGTGATCTTTCAGCGGACTCCCGATAAGCTCTTAAACTTGTTGAATCTTAGATTTTGATAATGATACTAATTAATAGTGTTTGTGATCTAATTTATATTTTGAGTGATGTAAGAAGCTTTGATCAGGAATAGATAATTGAAGCAGGAGGAATCAGATGTTAGGCCGGAGGAGAATATGTTAGAAGATTGGACGTCGAGCCGGAGGATCGGTCGATGTATCGACAGAAAGCTTCGGACGATGAGTTGGGGCATTGGGCCAAAAAGAGTAGAATTGCATTGAGGAAATCAGGGTTGATCGATTGGGCAATAGGCCGCAAGAGAGAATGATATGCCGAAGAATCACATGAAGCGCAGATAGACCAATGACATGCTAGACAAATTAAAACATGCTTTGTAATAATTATCTAATCGAAGTAAGTTTTAGATGTAATTGGGTTGAAATTAGGCTAATTCAATTAGGGGCCAATTGGGCCCAAGTTTAGGCTATGTTGGGCCAAGTGAAGGGCCCAAACAGTGACTCAAGAAGTGGGTTAGGTGGTGGCACCCCTAGAATAGGCAGTGGAACTATCGATGCCTTGGTCTTTAAGATACATTCTCCAAGACTGTGTTAGGTGGTGGTACCACCAGATTGGGCGATAGTACTACCCAGTGTCAGAAAGCTTGAGCGGTGGTACTGCCCAACACTGGCAGTGGTAGCGCTAGTATCCGAAAGACCTGGGATGAGACTAGTTTTGGCTCTAAGTTTAAATCCATTTGAATCTTATAAATATCCCTCTCATCTTTGGTTAGAACATATAAGCACAAAGAACTAATAGTGAAAAAATGCTGTTGTAATCCTTTAAGAATTTTCTTCCTATAGCCTCAAATTGTTTTCAGTTTAAGAGAGGAGTGAGTGCTTGTAAAGTTTGTTTTCCTGAACCTGTGAAAAGGAGAAGAGGATTGTAAGGGTAGTTAGTCTTCGTCCGTTTGAAAGAAGACTACTAATGAAAGCCGGTGGCCTCGACGAAGGAGGAATCGAGAGTGAACGTAGGTCAGATAACTAAACCACTATAAATCAGTTTATAATTTCTATTCTACTTTTTATTTATATTACAAATTACTTTACTTACTCACTACTCTCACTTATTATGAACGTCTTTAAGTTTAAAGCATTTTCGATATGACTCTCATCAAAACGAAATCTTTGAATCAAAATAAAATTTTTGAAACATCGATATTTTTATTACTGCACTAATTAACCCCTATCCCCCCTCTTAGTGGCAACTACGATCCTAATAGTTGGTATCAGAGTCTTGTTATTTCTCATTTGGATTAACACCCAAGAGAAATGGCTTTTTTCGGCTTTCAAGAGGGTCATTCTATCATTTGGTCTCACATGTTCAATGGGACGGACTACACATATTGGAAAACTCGAATGAGAGTTTTTTTGCTTTCTTTGGACTTAAATTTATGAAACATTATCGAAAATGGTTTTGAAAAGTCTTCCAAACCAATGAATGATTGGAATGATTTGGAAAAGAAGACTTTTTCTTTAAATGCAAAGGCTATGAATGCCTTGTTTTGTGTCTTAGATAAAGACAAATTTAATCATATTTCTATTTGTGAAACTGCACAAGAGATTTGACACACTCTTAAAGTCACACACGAAGGCACTAGTAGAGTTAAGGACTCAAAAATAAATCTTTTGATATATGATTTTGAATTGTTTCAAATGGTATCAGGCAAAACTATTGGTGACATGTACACCCGTTTTACGGATGTCATCAATAGTTAAAAAAGTTTTAGTAAATATTTTTCTAATATTGATCTTGTTAACAAAATACTAAGATCCCTTCTAAAAAGTTGAGATCCGAAAGTAACTGCAGTACAAGAGATAAATGACCTAAATGACTTTACACTTGAAGAACTTATCGGGTCATTAATGACCTATGAAATGACTCATTTGGCACATGTTGAACATGAGAATAACTTTCCAAAGAACAGAAAAATAATTGCATTTAGAATGAAAGAAGACCACTTGAGTGATAACTCAAGTGATGATGATGATGACCATGAACTTATCACTATAAAATTTAAAAAATTTATAAAATATAAAATTAAGAATAAAAATGAATTTAAAAAGAGGAAGGTACCAAAGAAAAGAAAGAACTCAAAGATAAATCGAGCACATCCGAAGATGAGGTAGCGAATTGCGCTTTGACAACTTTCGACAACAAGGTAAGTGACTCAATCCAATTTTTTTTACCTTACTATGAAATCACTTAGTGCTTTTCATGATTTTATTAGAAAAATTAATAATAATAATAATATTTTATTATGCTTTTCTTTCTAGTGATTTTTGAAAATTAAAAATTATGAATGATAATTATATGTTTTATGATAATGCATGTACACCAAATAAGATTAAATCTATATATATATTTTAAGAAGCAATTATCTTGATGATTTTATATTGCTTTTGGTTCTAAACATAAGCATTTAAATATGTTTATATGAAATAAATCACTTAAATTGAAACACATAAACAGGAAAATATATTATCCTAATAAATCAAATTTTTTGTTTGAAGTAATGATCTTTTGTTTTGAAATAATGTATTATATTTTTTGGTCTTGATGACGAACTTGTGTTTCAGTTTTAAACATGATGCATGTCTTTTGTATGAAAAACTTGAGCATATTTATATGAGATCAATTACATAAAATGAAACATATAAAAAGGAAAGTGTTTTGTCATCATGAATCGAATCTTTTGTTTGAAGATGCTTTGTGTTTTCTCTTGATGGTTTTTATGACAAAACTTATTTTTTGGATTTATATATTGATGCATGGATCTGGCATAAAAGACTAAGACATGCTTTCAATTGAAACTAAAAGAAGAATGCATTTTTTTCTTGAAAAATTTTGCTATATTTAAAGCTTTTTGATTTTTGAACAAAAGATTAATGAATCCATGTAGATTATCATTTGTGAATTTCTTGAATTATGAAAGAGATTTTGATGATGTGATGATGAGTTTTATCCTAAATCTATTCATGTTATGAATCTATGAAAGTAATTTTGATGATGAGCTTGGAGTTGATGAATTGAATTTGAATAATTTTTCTTTCAAATAATTCATGATTTTTCTCTTGATCTCTCAGAATCATGACTTACGTTTTTATGAATCATGGAGAATTGAGATTTCTTATGCATGAATCAAGTTGTTCATTTTGCTCTTTGCTATCAAATGAATCATGATTGGTATCATTGCTATTTTATCTCCTGTGTTTCATGTTGTAGAGAAAGTATTTATAAATCATGATCTTGATTTCTCAATATTCAATACTTAAGATTTGTTTTTTAAAAATCAAGATCTTTGACATCCTAAGGTTTCTTTTCATTATTAAAAGAGAAATTTATCAAAATAGATCATGATCATTTGGTATTCATGACTTAATCTTTCATGATCATTTAATATTCATGAATTGATTTTTATTAATTCTTCATGTTAATATCTTTCATGATATGATTCCTTTGTGTTTACAGTTTATATACCTCATGATATGATTGAATCATTGATTTAACTTTGTTATAACTTAAAAATTGACGTAAAGAAAATTTTTTGTACCATTGTATTCCTCCCTTCTTTTTGACAATGACAAAGGGGGAGAAAGTTTGCTTGCTTGTACTTTACAAAAGGAAACAAAAATTGCTAGCTTATGTATCTCAAAGGTTGCTAGTTTGCACATTTCAAGTAAACAAAAATTTACTAGCTTGCACTTATCAAAAGAGAAGAAAGAACTTGCTATCTTGAACATCGTCATGAATTGTTAGCTTGCAAAGAAAGGCAAAACTTGCTTGTATTGCTCAAAAAGAGAAGAAATAGAATTTACTAGCACAAACATCATAAAGAGAAGCAAAAGTTGCTGTCTCAAGAGAAGCAAAAGTTTGCCTATCTTAAGAAGTAAATGTGCAAACTTGCATATCTCAAGAAGCAAAATTGCACATCTTTATTAATTCTTCATGTTACCATCTTTAAAACCTAGGATGAGACTGGTTTTGGCTCCATATTTGAATCCATTTGGAGCCTATAAATATCCCTCTCATCTCTGATTAGAACATATAAGCACAGAGAACTAATAGTGGAAAAATGTTATGAAAAGGAGAAGAGGGTTGTACGGGTAGTTAGTCTTTGCTTGTTTGAAAAAAGTTTGCTAGTGAAAGCTAGTTGCCTCGACGAAGGAGGAATCAGGAGTGGACATAGGTCGGATGATCGAACCACTATAAATCGATTTACAATTTCTATTATGCTTTTTATTTATATTGTAAATTAATTTACTTGCTTATTGCCCTCACTCATTATGAACGTCTTTAAGTTTAAAGCATTTCTGATACGACTTTCATTAAAATAAAATAATCTGAATCGAAGTGAATTTTTTGAAACATTGACATTTTTACTGCTGCACTAATTCACCCCCCCTCTTAGTGCCAACTGCGATCCTAACAAAAGTCTCGATAATCTTCTTGATAAACTCTGATGAGTTTCTTGGTGAGCTTTTGACAAACTTCTCAGCGAGCTCCGGTGAACTCCCGACGAACTTCTTGGCGAACATCTGACGAACTTTTCAGTAAGCTCCCAACAAACTTTTTGGCAAACTTTGACAAAACTTATGATGAACTTCTTGGCAAACTTCTTGGCGAACTCTCGATGAACTTTTAAACTCCCGACAAATTGTCTGATCTTTGACTCCAGTACAACATCTGCTTTATGCCTTATTCATTATCGTAGTTAATCCTGTAATACTTTTCTCAATATATGGATTAAATTAATAATTTATCAATTATTTTATCATCAAAATTTATGATTTAATAGAAGAAAGATCAATAGTGGAAGCCGATGACCTCGATGGAGGAGGAATTAGAAGTGGACGTAGGTCACAATGACCAAACCACTATAAATTTGGTATGTTCTTTCCTTGCTGTTTACTTTCATTACTTAGCTACTTTCTGTATTTTACATTTACTTCAAGTTGATATCTTTTCGATATGATTTCATTAATATGTTTTTGTCAACTCGAAAAGATTTCGAATCGCAATCGTCTTTAATGTAGGCACTAATTCACCCCCCTCTTTTAGTGCTATCTTGATCTTAACAATTGGTATCAGAGCAAGATTACTCTCAATTTGGTTTAAAACTCAAGTAAGGTGGCTTTTGTCGGTAATCAAGAGGGTCATTCTATCACACGTCCTCCTATGTTTAATGGGACGGATTACATGTATTGGAAAAGTAGAATGAGGATTTTCTTGATTTCTATGGATTTCAAGTTATGGAATATTATTGAAAATGGATTTCAAAAGTCTTCTAATCTAATGAATGAATGAAATGATTTAGAGAAGAAGACTTTCTCTTTGAATGCCAAAGCTATGAATGCTTTGTTTTGTGCTTTGGATAAAAATAAATTCAATCAGTTTCTATTTAGTAAACTGCTTATGACATTTGGCACACACTTGACATCACACATGAAGGCACAAGTAGGGTTAAGGAGTCAAAAATTAATCTTTTGGTTCATAGTTATGAATTATTTCGTGTAAAACCAAGCGAGACCATTGAAGACATGTACACTCGGTTTACAGATATCGTCAATAGTCTAAAAGCACTTGGTAATTTTTTTTTAATTTTGAACTTGTTAACAAGATATTAAGATCCCTTTCAAAAAGTTGGGATCCTAAAGTAACGATAATTCAAGAAGCTAAAAAACTTGAATAACTTTCCACTCGAAGAACTTATCGGGTCCTTGATGATCTACGAAATGACATACAATGCATATGAAGAACTTGAGAACAACCTTCCAAAGAACAGGAAGGATTTAACACTTAGAACTCAAGAAGACCACTTGAGAGAAAACTCAAGTGACGATGATGATGATGACTTAGCACTTCTAATAAGAAAATCTAAAAAGTTCATAAAAAGAAATAAAACTAAACATGACACTAAAAATAAAAATGAACTAAAAAAGGACCAAATAATTTGCTATGAATGTAAGAAGTCGGGGCACTTAAAAAATGAATGTCCCCAATTGAAGAAGAAGTAACCAAAGAAGAAGAAAGTACTCAAAGCTACTTGGGACGATTCGAGCGCATCCAAAGACGAGGAGCCAACCAACAAAGAAGTTGCTAACTACGTATTAATAGCGCTTGGCGATGAGGTAAGTAACTCAATCGAATCTCATTTATCTTTTGATGAATTGTTGAATGTTTTTCATTATTTATTTGTTGAATACAAGTTAGTTAGTAAAAAGTATAAATTGTTAAAAAAGGAGAATGCCTCTCTTGTTAGTGAATTTGATAGATTAAAGATTGAGCATGATAATGAGATGTTACCTCCTTGCACTAAATGTGAAGAATTAGAGACACTTAAAAAGAAAAATTTGCTACTATATGAAATTTTATAAAAATTTAAAATAGGAATTAAATATTTAAACATGATCCTTGCTAATAAGGGTCATGTTCATAGAAGGGACGGAATCAGCTTTGTGAGCAATACTCATGAAAATCCAACATTCTTCGTTAAAGGCCTAACTTTACATGTTTCACCCTGAAACAAATGCAACTTTGTTTATAAATTTGGACATTATACTTATAAATATCTATTTAAGATGTATAGTCTACATAAGTTAATTTGGATTTCTAAAGGAACCATAAATGACTTGATGCAAATTGATAAGTTAGGTAGATTGATTAATGAGACACGGAAAGTCAAATGAGTACCTAAAAGAAAATCCCCTTTCTTGTAGATATGTTTACAATTACAAGCTAGGAGCAAGGAATAGTACCTTAATAGTGGATGCTCAAGGCACATGACTAGAGATCCAACTTAATTCTCTAAGTTCACTAGCCAAGAAGAAGGGCATGTCACCTTCGGAGACAATAATAAAGGTAAAATTATTGACAAAGGAACCATAGGTAACAAATCAAACTTTTTGATTGAAAATTTCTTATTAGTAGATAATTTAAAGTATAATCTTTTGAGCATTAGTCAATTATATGATCAAAGATATATCATAAGATTTGAATTTAATGCTTGTATTGTTGAAATGTCATATAAAAATATATTTATGATTGCCTTAAAATATAATAACATGTATACTATTGACATTGACAATCTTTGTGATGAAACATTCATTTTGGCTTTAAACTATGATACTTGGCTTTGGCATAAAAGGTTAGGTCATGCTAGCATGAAACTAATTTCTCAAATTTCATCTAGAGAACTTGTAAGAGGAATGCCTAGCATCAAGTTTGTCAAAGACACAGTGTGTGATGTATGCCAACTAGGAAAATAAATAAAAGGTTATTTCAAATCAAAGAATCAAATAAGCACCTCTAGACCATTGTAATTGATCCATATATATTTATTTGGACAAATTTATACAATAAGCCTAGGAGGTAGCAAATACGCCTTTATAATTGTTGATGATCATAGTAGATACATTTGGACATATTTCTTGACACACAAAAGTGATTACTTTAAGTGTTTTTTAAATTTTGTAAACTTGTTCAAAATAAAAAAAAGTTTTATGATTTCATCTATTCGTATTGATCACGGTGGTGAGCTTCAAAATCGTGATTTTTAAAATTTTTGTGAATCAAATAGGTACAACCATAATTTCTCTACTTTAAGAAACCCATAACAAAATGGAGTAGTTGAAAGAAAAAATAGGAGCTTACAAGAAATGACAAGAACCATGTTAAACGAACATAGCCTACCCAAATATTTTTAGGCTGAAGCCGTTAACATGGCATGCTATGTCATGAATAGGGTTCTAGTAAGACTATTACTTTCTAAAACTCTATATGAATTATGGAACAATAAAAGACCCAATGTTTCATATTTTAAATTTTTTCGTTGTAAATGTTTCATTTTAAATGAAAAAGATGCCTTAGGAAAACTTGATGCAAAATCCGATGAAGGTATTTTTCTTGATTATTCTTTTACTTCTAAAGCATTTCATATCTTTAATAAAAGAACTTTAATTATATAAGAATTTATTCATATTATTTTTAATGAGGTTTTTGAATTTAAGAAAAATAACTTTGATGATAATTTTGATTTTGATGCTTTAAATTTGAATGAAACCTCTCCTCCCACTAGCAACTTAATGTATCTTCTTCCAAAGCATCCTTATGTAAGGTATGAAAGTATGTAGATGCTCATCCTAAGGAGCTAATCATAGTAGACATATCAAAAGGTGTTCAAACTCGCTCTTCTTTTAAAAATTTTTGTGCTAACACCACCTTTCTATCTTAAATTGAACTAAAATGTATTGATGAGGCCCTGAAAGATGATTCATCGGTTATCACAATGCAAAAAGAGTTAAATCAATTTGAGAGAAATGAGGTGTGACAGCTTATTCCTAGACCTAATGACCATTTGAGAGAAATGAGGTGTGATTGGTACTAAATGGGTCTTTAGAAATAAGCAAGATGAATTTGTTAGGATCAAGAATGACACTAAGAGAGGGGGGGGGAGTGATTAGTGTAGCAGTTAATAACGTCGATTTTAAAAAATCGTTTCGGTGAAAATATTTTGTTCGACGAAAACACATTTCAATAAAAACGTTGAACTTTGAATATATTCACAAGGGGGTTGAGAAGAAGTAGGGTAGTTGCAGTTAAGTAAAGAAGATAAGCAGTAAAAGTAAATTATATAGTAAGAAGAGAATACACCAATTTATTGTGGGTTGGTCATCCGACCTACGTCCATTACCGATACCTTCTCCAATGAGGTCATCGGCTTCCACTATTGATCTTTCTTTAAGGGGAAAGATCAATCACCCTTTTATAGAACTCTTTACAAGTAGCTCACTCTCTTTATACGAGCATCTAACACTTAGAATCGGTAGTGGTGAACTCTCAACTTTTATAAGTAATTTTACTATAGTCTTGGTTCTTTTTGTTCACTTCTTTGTGTTTTACAAGCTGAGAAGTAAAGAGTATTTATAGGCCTCAATTGACTTTAAAAATAAAGCCAAAAGAGGTCTCATCTTGGATTTCTGAGGTATTGGTGGTACCATCACCTGTTCTAGCGGTACCACCGCCAGTTGACTTTGATACTAGGTGGTACCACTACCCAGTCTAGTGGTACTACTGCCAGGTAGAGTCCTAGCTATTGGAACTGGGTGGTACCATCGCTTGGCAGTTAATAACTGCCTAACAATCTCACCACCCAATCTGGGCAGTACCACCACCCAAACACCTAGGAGATTGAATCCTGGGTGGTTCCACTAGCCAGTTCTGGCGGTGCCATCGCTAGATAGAGTTCAACTACTTGTTTGGGCCATGAGTGTAATATCTCTAATTTCTATAATTTATGTAAGGATTTATTTTGAATCATTCATAAGGACCTATTTATAAAAGTCAAGGACTTATTTGTAAAATTGGAGGACTTTCTTGTAAATATAAAAATTTCAGGGGCTAAATTGTTAAGTTAAAGAAAAAAAAGAGAAAAAAAATGGCAGTCTTATCCCACCGCCTCCCACAGACCTCTATTTCCCATGTGGTGCATCAGAAAACAGAGGAGAGGAAGGTGTGGTGCATCGGAGAAGAGAAGAAGAAGAGAAGAAGAGGGACAAGAGAGGGAAGAAGAAGAGGGAGGAAAGAGGCTATGGCTGTGGCTGCGGCAGCTATGACTATGGCAGCTATGGTTGGAAAAAAGAAAGGAAAAGCAGGTGACTGTGACCTCCTATGTTCTACATGAGCTGTAGCTATGGAGAAAGAAAGAAGATAGGTGAAAAAACTAACAAACGGAGAGGAGATTGAGAAAAGGTAGAAGGATTTGGGCTTACAAATTCGTTGGATCGAAATCTTTGAAAGGCAAGTATTCCAATCCTTTCTACTACAATTCTAATCTTTGTTTTTGTCTTGGATATGAGAAATTTGAATTGTTCTAGCCTTGAAATCTGATATCGTTATTGTTTGGAATGTAAAGGTTTGAATCTGAAATATTATCAAGATTCTGACCCTTCTACTTTGTTTTGGCTATAAATCCTTGCATAGATTTCCAATTTAGGCAAAACTTATTTGCTCCGAACATAGACTTGTAAACCTTTCTTTTGATAGCATACTTGTATGATTTGGAGTAAATCTGCCTATCCAAACATCAAATTAGATCAACTTTATAGAATCTATAAAACAGAGACTATAAGTTCTGACCTTTTGATACTAAACTGCCTATAACTCTCTATTGGAGACTCTGATTTATACAAAACTTACTTTGTTGGAAACTAGACATATAGATTTGGATACTTAAATTGAGAGGTTTGGAGTCGAAATGACTGCCCAGACATCTGTTGAATTCGATCCTATAGTTTCTGCAAAACAGAGATTTTGTTCTCTGACTCTTGGTTACCGAATCATTTGTAACTCTTTGTTAGAAACTCCTATTTGTATGAAACGTATTTTACCTGAATGTAGATTGATTTAGCTTTCATATGATATCTTTCTTGAGTAATTTGGAGTATAATTGATTTTTTAAATAATTCATGTAATGTGCCTTTCAAATTATGCCAAAATCAAGCTTTTGTTGATGTTGTCTATTCTTGTTTCATCCTTTTGGAAATTGATTTAAGCTAAAATCCTTTCTTCAATTGTGCTTTAGATCATTTCTTCGAATCCTTGTATACTCTTGCTTTTATTTTCTTTCAAATTTGAATGCATTTGTGAAAGATATGTTCGTATCATATTGACTTATAAAGGCACATGTACATTTTATTATTCCACATGTGCTTCCGATATGCACCAATTTTATTGTTTACACTATCTTTTTGTACTCTGGTGTCTTGTTGGATAATTTAGACCTTTGGCAAAAATGGTAAAGGGTATGTGTTGAGAGCCCCGCAATTGCTCTGTCGACCCCCATTGACTTCACTCAGACGTGGGTGGATGGAGCTCCCAGACATGGGAGACTTATGTTTGGTGGTCATCCAGAAATGGATGAACTATATTATGTATGTGATCCTACAACACCCTATGTGTTTTTGATATGATATCCAAAGTTTTAGTTATGTACTTCTATATGTGCTTTGGATAAGAATGAAATGCATGTGATGCCAAATATAGCGTTCGAGCTTCTGTTTCTTATTTGTTATATTGCTATGCTTTGAAACATTTCATATGGTATTGATGTTATTTCGAAATATTTCATTTATCATTGATATGTTTCAAAATATTTCGTATGCTATTGATATGCTCCGAAATATCCTATGTGCTATTGATATGCTCCAAAATGTCCTATGCACCATTGATATGCTCCGAATGTTAGGATCAGACAATCACTAAGAGGGGGGGGGGGAGGGGTGAATTAGTGCAGTGGATTAAAATGTATGTTTGAAATTGATTTCGGTAATATGGTTAGTTCGTATAAAAACTTCTATCTGACGAAAGATGACTTGGTTGAAGTTGCTTGAGTAAAGGTAAAGAAAAATTTAATGGTTTGCAGCCAAGTAAAAAGATGAAATAGAAATTTAAACACTCACATTCAAGAACTCCACGATGTATAGTGGTTCGGTCAAAGTGACCTACATCCACTTCCGAAGCCTTCTCTGATGAGGCTCCCAAATTCCACTAGCAAATCCTTTTGAAGGGGAAGGACCAAACATCCCTCTTACAACCCTTTTACAAGAAGTTCACACTCTTACAGATTTTTCAAAGAGAAAGAAAGAGGTGAACACAAGCTATTGAAAACAAGACTTTTGCAAGACTTTAGCTTAATTTCTAACTCTTAAAAGGGTGTTCTTTCAGCTAAAAAAGAGGGGCTATTTATAGATCCAAAGTGGATTCAAATTTGGGCTCCAAATTTGAAATCAATTTGATTTCCCGATCTTCAGGTGGTGCTCTGCTTTGTTAGGCGGTGCTACCACACATCGATCATCGACCGACAATGCACAAGCAAGATACTACCGCCCAAGGCAGGCGGTACTATCACCGTTGCACACTAGTGCTGGGCAATAGTACCACCCAGCATTCAGCTGCCAGGCGATTCGACCGCCTGGCCCATTCAGCAATGCGGAATGGGCCTTGTTCAAGGCCCAAAAAGGCCCAGTAAGAGCTCGGTTGGCCCCTACCAGATTTGAGCAGGATTAATTCAAAATCCTTGCCCTAAGTACGTGCTAACTACGAAATTGAAATATAATTAATAGTGATTTGAACCGACATTCTTCAAGTCTTATTTCGGTGAGCTTTACGATGAGACTTCGGTGGTCTTTCGATACTTCCCTCGGATTTCTTCCGGCGGATTCCCAACATGCTCCCGGCTTGTATGGTGCGCTCAACGAGTCTTCGGCAAGCTTCCGAACCTTCTCGACAAACTCCGTGAATTCTTCGACGATCTTTGCAATGAACTTCCAAAAACTTCATTAAGTCCCTGATTCGATCTCGGTTGGTTCCGGCAACACTTACGACGACCCTTCAGACTTCCGATGAACTCTTGAACACCCGACGGACTTGACCTCGGCAAATCGCTTTATGTTTCTAACCCATCGTAGTTAATCTTGCACACTTATCTTTGACAATATAAATTAGAACAAATATTTCACTAATTGATTTCATCATCAAAATCCGAGATTCAATAATCTCCCCCTTTTTGATGATGACAATCAATTGATGATGGAGTTACTCTTAACTCCCCTATCTATATGCCATATCATTAGAAGGTAAAAGCACTTGAATTCAATCTTTTGAATTCTAGCCAAATCCGATAGATTTCATTTAACATAAAGCTTAATAAACAAGCTTAGGCATAAATACAAAAACTTCATATTTTAAACAATGTCAAGGTATTTACACTTATAATAACAAGAAATATTAATTCCAACATGATAAGGATCAAGTGATATCCAAAAGAGTGTTTCAATATTAAGACATGATATCAAATGAAAAAGTAGCTTATCTCAAGAATAAGAATTTTTAAGCATTTACAATGCGATACAATTGATTTATATTTCACTTTAAGCATTTACTCCAACATAGCAATAATTACTCCATCATAGCAATTTATATTTTTCTCCCCCTTTGTCATCAACAAAAATAATGGAGGTGGAGAAACCATTCATTACTTCGTAGAAGAAAAGAAAAAACCTCATTTATCAGGCCATGAGAGGGAGAATACAAAAGTTGATCAATTATTGAGCCATGGAGGGAGCATGAAATCGTTCGAGGAAGATATCAAGTCATAAAGTAATATGAAAGTGTCATTCAAAAATTATGATCGAACCGAAAAAATTCATTCAAAAGTTGATTAGATGAAATGAAAATAACATCATGCAACATCATCCATAGTAGTCATAAGCATAACAGGACAAGTGTTTAAAAAGAGAACAATAGCTATTCCAGAGGGGGAACGCCAAAATGCCTATACAGGTGATCTATTTTGCGGTTCATTTGTTGCACTTCCTTCAAAATTTCAGCTTGCTGCATGTTGATTTGAGTTTGTTGTGATGTGATTTGATTTAAAGCAAGCATGATTGGATCTTTAGTAGATGGAGCAAGAGCTGGCTCAGATGGTGCTGGATCAATGGGACTAGGCGGAGGAGATTCATTTCCCCTAAAAATAGGTGTTTCGAGTCGTTCTACTGGTGGGGGCATTAGATCAATCCTTTTAGGTTGCCTAATCTATAGGCCATCTCTAAAGGTGCATCTAAGTCGCTTTAGAAGACTTCTGTTTATTGTGTTATATCTATCAACTTGCATTATTTCCTCATCGGGTGACACACAAATGTTATGGGCAAAAATGAATCTAGTGATCAACCCGCCATATGACAACATTGAGTCTCTAGAAAAAATTTCTATCATGTGTTGTCTAATCAAATAACCAAAGCAGTTGTTTTGTCTAGTCATGATCCAATACATCGTACTTAGTTCTAACATACTAATCTCATCAGGGTGAAATTGCTTCGGAAGTAGAATACTTATAATGATGTGATGAAGTAATTTCGAATTAAAAGATAATAACTACTCGCAGCTTTTAGAAATGATGCCTAGGTTAGGATTATCAAAGATCATCTCTAAGGCTTCGGAGTGGGTTGCTCCGATTGCATCCATATCCCATTGCCCTCTAAAATAACATCATCTATTTTTTTCTTCAATTCCAAGTAGCTCACATATGATATGATCAGAAATCTGAATTGTGGTTCCTAACATATAGGTAGTCAAAACATCATCTTCAATATTCATATTAGCATAAAATAGCTTAACCAACCTAGGGTAGATTGGTTCATTAATTTGCAAGATAGGTAGAGCATTTAGATTGGCAAACCATCTAATAGGTTCTAGGTTTCCTAGTTCACCTAGATCAACATGTTTGCCCTTATGTATGACTTTAGAATCAAAATTTGGGTATCTTAAGGCTACCTCATTAGATCTAAAGAGGGTTGGGTCAAATGAATCTCCTTCTAACCTTTTCCCTTTGCCTCTTGATGATTTCTTAGGAGCCATATCTATTCATGATGAAGAAACAAAAGGAAACAATAAGGAAAAGACAAGCAAATGTGAAGAGAAGAGAAAATTACAGATTTTACCTTCTTTGAGTTTCCTAGGGAGGTGAGGAGCTTGAATCAAGAAAAAGCCTTTGTTAGCCCTTTAGGAGGAAGAAGAAATGGAGAGGAGAGAGTTTGGAGGAGTTTAGGAGGAAGAGGGCTGAATGGGTGGGTGTTTCGGTCGGTTCTACCGCCGACCCTAACACCCCCTTTAATATGGGGTGTTCAGGTAGTACTATTGCCAACCAGGTGGTGCTACCACCTGGGAGCTGAGTACCCAAGCGGTACTACCACCGATTCTTACGGTGCTACCGCTGGCACCAAAAAAAATTTTTTTTTTAAATTTATTTTCGTGTGTTGAAATGAGATGAGATGTAATCATAGATCACTTTTTGAGATATAGAATTAAAATGAGGGAGGCAAATCCGCGAGAGCCGAGTTTTCGTAAAATCCACGAAAGCTGAAAGAAAATATATATAATGCTGCTCATTCACAAGGACAATTTAACATGCCTATTTCCCTCCTAATGAAGTCAAATTGTTCTTCATTTAAAGGTTTCATAAAGATGTCCGCTAATTGATGTTTTGTATCAATAAATTCAAGAGTGACATCGTTACTGTTAACATGATCTCGTATAAAGTGATGTCTTATGTTAATATGCTTAGTTCTAGAGTGTTGAATAGGATTTTTGGTTAGAC
Source organism: Musa beccarii (assembly GCA_024322285.1). NCBI lineage: Eukaryota > Viridiplantae > Streptophyta > Magnoliopsida > Zingiberales > Musaceae > Musa > Musa beccarii. Next base: position 36,120,887 of record CM044398.1, on the reverse strand, counting down.
AAATAGCACTTGTATTATCACATTTTATGGGAATGTTATTTAAATGAATTTCATAATCTTCTAGTGTATTTTTCATCCAAATGACTTGAGCACAACATGCACTTGTGGCTATGTATTCAGCTTCCACCGTAGATAGTGCAACCGAATTTTGTTTCTTGGAGGTCCAAGAAACAAGTGCATGTCCTAAAAATTGACATATTCAGGATGTGCTCTTTCTATCTATTCTACATCCACTAAAATCCACATCTACATAGGCTTTTAAATCAAAGTTATCAGATTTTGGATACCATAATCCTAGATTAGGAGTACCTTTAAGATATCTAAGAATTCTTTTAACGGCTTTAAGGTGAGACAACTTAGGATTAGCTTGAAATCTCGCACAAAGTCCTACGCTAAACATGATATCTGGTCTAGTTGCGGTAAGATAGAGCAAGCTATCTATCATCCCCCTATATGTCTTTTGATCAAAATTTTTTCCATTTTCATCCAAGTCTAACTTGGTGGAAGTACTCATTGGAGTGTTGATGGCTTTTAAACCATCCATATTAAATCGTTTTAATAATTTTAATGTATATTTGGATTGATTAAGGAATATGCCATTACTAAGTTATTTAATTTATAATCCAAGAAAGAAGGTTAATTCTCCCATTAGACTCATCTCAAATTCATGACTCATACACTTGGCAAAAGATTCACATAGTGATTCATCCGAAGAACCAAAAATAATGTCATCAACATAAATTTGAATAATAAGAAAATTATTTTTAAAATATTTAATAAATAATGTAGTATCAACCTTGCCTTTAGTAAAATTATTTGAAATTAAGAAAGAACTAAGTCTCTCATACCAAGCCCTAGGGGCTTGTTTTAGTCCATAGAGAGTCTTAGTTAATTTAAACACATGATTAAGAAGAAGAGAATTTTCGAATCCGGGTGGTTGTTCAACATATACTTCTTCGGAAATAAAGTCATTTAAAAAAGCACTTTTGACATCCATTTGAAATAGTTTAAAATCATTACTACTAGCATAGGCAAGGAGCATCCTGATGGCTTCTAATCTTGCCACAAGAGCGAAGGTCTCTTCATAATCAATACCTTCTTCTTGGTTGAAACCTTTGGCCACTAATCTAACCTTGTTTCTAACCACAATACCGTATTCATCTTGCTTATTTCTAAAGACCCATTTAGTACCAATAACTAAATGGTCATTAAGTCTAGAAACAAGCTTCCATACCTCATTCCTCTCAAATTGATTTAACTCTTCTTGCATTGCGATGACCCAATAATCATCTTTCAAGGCATCATCAATGCATTTTAGTTCAACTTGAGAAAGAAAAGCGACATGGGCACAAAAATTCTTAAATGAAGAACGAGTTTGAACCCCTTTAGATGTATCTCCTATAATTAACTCCTTGGGATGTGTATCTACATACTTCCATTCCTTGGGTAAGGAAATTTGGGAAGAAGATGCATCCAAGTTATCATTTTGAGGAGAGGGTTCATTCAAATTCAAATCATTAAAACCAAGATTATCATCAAAATCTTTTTTCTTAGATTTGGAAAATTTATTAAAAACCACATGAATAGATTCTTCTATAACTAAGGTTCTTTTGTTGAAAACTCGAAAACCTTTAGAAATAGAAGAGTAACCAAGAAAGATGCCTTCATCGGATTTAGCATCGAATTTTCCTAAGGCATCCTTTTCATTTAAAATAAAGCATTTGCAACCGAAAACTTTAAAGTAAGAGACATTGGGTTTTTTATTATTCCATAATTTATATGGAGTCTTAGATAGGGATGGCCTTATTAGAACTCTATTCATAACATGGCAAGCCGTGTTCACAGCTTCGACCCAAAAATATTTTGGTAAATTATATTCATTTAGCATGATTCTAGCCATTTCTTGTAAATTTCTATTTTTCCTTTTCACTACTCCATTTTGTTGAGGATTTCTTGGAGTAGAGAAGTTATGGTTATATCCGTTTATTTCATAAAAATTTTGGAAGTCATGGTTTTGAAATTCACCTCCGTGATCACTTCGAATTGATGAAATCATAAAACCTTTTTCATTTTGAGTGAGTTTACAAAATTTAGAGAAACATTTGAAACAATCACTTTTGTGAACCAAGAAATAGGTCCAAGTGTATCTGCTATAGTCATCCATAATTACGAAGGCATATTTGCTACCTCCTAGGCTTGTTATGTCAGTTGGTCCAAATAAGTCCAAATGGATCAATTGCAATGGTCTAGTGGTGCTAATTTGATTTTTTAATTTGAAACTAGTTTTTATTTATTTTCCTAGTTGACATGTATCACATACTTTGTCCTTGACAAACTTCATATTGGGGATTCCTCTTACTAACTCTTTAGATGAAATCTTAGAAATTAGTTTCATTCTTGCATGGCCTAATTTCCTATGCCAAAGCCAAGCATCATCATTCAAAACTGAAAAACACATTTCATTACTTAATTCATCAATATTTATGGTGTAGACATTATTTTGTTTTAAAGCAATCGTGGATATGTCATTGTTTGGTTTTTCAATGATGCAAACATTAAATTCAAATCTAACAACATAACCTTTATCGCATAATTGACTAATGCTTAAAAGATTATATTTTAAACCATCAACTAGCAATACATCATCAATTGAAAAACTTGATTTGTTACCTATGGTTCCCTTGCCAATGATTTTACCCTTGTTGTTATCTCCGAAGGTGACATACCCTTCTTCTTTGCTAGTGAGCATAGAGAAATGAGATGGATCTCCGGTCATGTGCCTTGAGCATCCACTATCAAGATACCATTTCTTGCTCCTAGCTTGTGAGTTTGTCTACAAAAGAGGATGGTTTTTAGGTACCCATTTGATTTTGGGTGCCTTACAAATTGATCTACTTAATTTGTAATTCAACATTGAATTATTTATGGTTCCTTTAGGAACCCATATCAATTTTTGTGGACTAATTTTCTTGAATGGACATTTGTAAATAATATGTCCAGTTTTACCACAAAAATTACATTTTAAATGGGGTAATACATGAAATGTGGGTCCTTTAATGAAGGTGGTGGGATTTTGGTGAGATCCACTCACAAATCCGATTCCACTTCTATTTTCGACGTGACTCTTGTTAGCAAGGATCATGTCCAAGCCCTTGCTACTGACCTTAAACTTGTTTAGGGTCTCTTTGAGTAGCAAATTCTCATTTTTTATTACTTCTAAGTGTTCACACTTAGAGCATGTGGGTAGAGAAGGAGTTTGGAGACTATTGAACTTATTTTACAATAAAACATGCTCTTTCTTTAGTAAATTAAACTTCTTGCTAATAGTTCTACATTCATCAAATAACTCATGAAAAGTGATAGAAAGTTCATCGAAAGATAATTCTTCATTAAATAACTCACTAACCTCTTCTCCTAAGGCCATTAGCATGAAGTTAGCCTCCTCTTTGTTGCTTGCTTTTTCAACCTCGGAGTCACTTGAATTATCCCATGTAGCCTTCAATGCTTTCTTCTTCTTGGGTTACTTCTTCTTGGTTTGGGGGCATTCATATTTGAAGTGCCCCGGCTTCTTACACTCGTAGCAAATAACTTGATCATTTTTATATTCAAGTTTATTTTTTGTGTCATTTTTAAATTTATTCTTTCTTATGAACTTTTTGAATTTTTGAGTTAAAAGTTAATGTCATTATCACTGTCCTCATCACTTGATGTTCCTTTCAAGTAGTCTTCTTATGTTCTTAGTGCCATATCCTTTTTGTTCTTTGGAAGGGAGTTCTCGAGCTCTTCATGAGCATGACACGTCATTTCGTAGGTCATTAGAGACCCAATAAGTTCTTCAAGAGGAAAAGTCTTAAGGTCCTTGGCCTCTTGAATGGTCGTAACTTTTGGATCCCAACTCTTTGGAAGAGATCTTAAAATCTTAGTTACAAGTTCAAAGTTAGAAAAACCTTTACCAAGTACCTTAAGTCCATTGATGACATCCGTAAAGCGGGCGAACATGTCTCCAATGGACTCACTTGGTTTCATTCGGAAAAGTTTGTAAGAATGCACAAGAATATTGATTTTGGACTCTTTCACTCGGCTAGTGCCTTCATGAGTGATCTCAAGAGTATGCCAAATATCAAAGGCCGATTCACAAATTGATACGCGATTAAATTCGTTTTTGTCTAGTGCACAAAACAAGGCATTTATAGCCTTTGCATTTAAAGCAAAAACCTTCTTCTCCGATTCATTCCAATCGCTCATCAGAAGAGAAGATTTTTGAAAACCATTCTCAACGATATTCCAAAACTCAAAATCCATAGAAATAAGAAAGATCCTCATACGGGTCTTCCAATATGTATAATCCGACCCATTAAACATAGGCGGACGTGTAATGGAATGACCTTCTTGCATACCGGAATAGGCCATCTCTCTTGGGTTTTAGACCAATTGTTAGGATCGGACAATCACTAAGAGGGGGGCGGGGGGTGAATTAGTGCAGCGGATTAAAACGTAAGTTTGAAACCGATTTCGGTAATATGGTTAGTTCGTATGAAAACTTCGATCCGACGAAAGATGACTTGGTTGACGTTGCTTGAGTAAAGGTAAAGAAAAACTGAATGGTTTGCAGCCAAGTAAAAAGATGAAATAGAAATTTAAACACTCATATTCAAGAACTCCATGATGTATAGTGGTTCGCTCAAAGTGACCTACATCCACTTCCGAAGCCTTCTCCGATGAGGCTCCCAACTTCCACTAGCAAATCCTTTTGAAGGGGAAGGACCAAACACCCCTCTTACAACCCTTTTATAAGATGTTCACACTCTTATAGATTTTTCAAAGAGAAAGAAGGAGGTGAATACAAGCTATTGAAAACAAGACTTTTGCAAGACTTTAGCTCAATTTTTAACTCTCAAAAGGGTGCTCTTTCAGCTGAGAAAGGGGGGTATTTATAGATCTAAAATGGATTCAAATTTGGGCTCTAAATTTAAATCAATTTGGATTTCCTGGTGCTAGCGGTGCTATCACTTGTCAGGGGCGGTGCTAGCGCTTGTCAGTCGTCAGACTGACAGTGCACAAGTGGTACTACCGCCCAAGGCAGGCGGTACTATCGCCGTTGCACACTAGTCTGTGGGCAAGATACTACCACCCAGTGTGGCGATAGTACCACCCAAAGATTCGGTGCCAGCGGTTCTCTTGCTGGCCCATTCAAAGAATCTTTGAATGGGCTTTATTCAAGGCCCAGTAAGAGCCCGGTTGGCCCCTACCAGATTTGAGCAGGATTAATTCAAAATCCTTGCCCTAAGTACGTGCCAACTATGAAATTGAAACATAATTAATAGTGATTTGAACTGACATTCTTCAAGTCTTATTCTGGCGAGCTTTACGATGAGACTTCGGTGGTCTTCCGATACTTCCCTTGGATTTCTTCTGACGGATTCCCAGCATGCTCCCGGCTTGTATGGCGCGCTCAACGAGTCTTCGATAAGCTTCCAAACCTTCTCGACAAACTCCACGAATTCTTCGATGATCTTTGTAGCAAACTTCCGAAAACTTCGGTAAGTCCCTGATTCGATCTCGGTTGGTTTCGACAATACTTCCGACGATCCTTCGGACTTCCGATGAACTCATGAACACCCGACGGACTTGACCTCGGCAAATCACTTTATATTTCTAACCCATCATAGTTAATCCTGCACACTTATCTTTGACAATATAGATTAGAATAAATATTTCACCAATTGATTTCATCATCAAAATCCAAGATTCAACATCGAAATGTTTCATATGCCTTTGATATACTCCGAAATATTTCATATGTCCTTGATATATTCTGAAATATTTTATTTGCCCTCGATATGCTTTGAAACATTTCATACATCCTTGATATCTTTCAAAATGTTTCATATGTTCTGAAATGTTTTATATGTCTTTGACATACTCCGAAGCATTTCATACGCCATTGATATGCTCAGAAATGTTTCGTATTACCTTTGATATTCTTTAAAACATTTCATATCCTATTACTCTGAAATGTTTCATATGCCTTTAATATACTTTGAATCGGTTCATATATCATTTGATATGCTCCAATTACTCTTTACTCCATTTGTTATGAACCAAATATGTTTTGAATAAAATGACATTTGCGATTTTGTATCTATTGAGTTGATATCCATGAATTCTTGTATCTCTACCTTGTATTTTGATATCAAGTTTGTTTGAAGCTATCATTTTTGTTCTAGATATGTTTGCCACTTGCTGAGCTTTGTAGCTCACTCAGTTGCTATATAGCCCTTTTTTAGGTTAGCTTGTCACTCACTGAAATGTTATAATTGGGTTGAGACAATAGAAAGCTATTCAGATTGTGGCAAGCTATTTGATAGGACCCTAGCAGGGTTGGGTCCTACTCAACCATGTAATATCTAATAAAAACCCTGTGAGAGTGTAATAAACCCCACCTAGCCGCCTCTATCCTATAAAGAAGAGAGGCTAGGGTTTATATTTGGGTCTTTGGGCTTCTTAGCCACCGCCCCCCCTTGTTATTAGGCCAGCCCGCTAAGGTTGAGGGCAAATTGGGTAGTTCACTTAGGAAGCAGCTCCTAGGGCTAGGGTTTGGAGCTCTATATAAGCTTGTAGCCTCCACCTCTTTGGAATAAGAAAGATCAATCTAGAATTGCAGCCACTAGGCTACTTGGAGGGTGGAACCCCTATAGTGTTCCAAGGGTTGATCCCCCTCAAAGATCAATCTCCATAGAATTCCTCTGGGGTTCTATCATTTGGTATTAGAGTAGCGATCTTGCTGCTTTTGCTGCCATCCTTACTGCCCACCATTAGCCAAGCAATTCCCACAATTGCTCTTGACGTCGTCATCTCCACCGTCATCTCCTGACGTAGATCAAATCAATCTACTGTCGCCACCTCCAATTGCATCAGAGATCTGGTATTTTTCTACCACCAATACCTTTTTCTGCTGTAATTTTTTATCTAAAATATCAAAAAGAAGTTTTTCTATTGATCCCTTGCCTATGAATTCCTTGTGTCGTAAAAGTTACCATCTTTGCGAACGAAGGATCACTGCAAAAAATTTCAGCCGCGTGTTGCTGCCTTTAACCAATCTAATTGTTATCCTTTTTGAACGAAATTTTTTGTGCACCTCATAGATCATCTTGGCTTCCATCCGTGATTGATCTATTATAGAATTCATCAAAAAAAAAAAATTCGTGTGTTGCTACAATCTCTCATCGCAAACTACTGAAATTTTTCGATGAGAATTTTTCTATCGCAATTTGCACTGATTTCTTTACTCCTTTGCTGCCAAAATTTCTTAATCCAATTTGTTATCCTTGTTGCTATCTAAACTAAGATTCTACCTTCAAACCCCCTCCTCAAACCCCTGAGTTTTCACTGGAAATTTCATCGAGAAACCGCTATTTCTTCGACGACAATTCTGCTCTTACGAGACAACGCATATAGGCAGCAATTTCCATTGATTTTTGTCAAATCTTTGCTGCGATCTACCACAGATCTAAAACCCTCTTCCCTAACCTTCATCCACTACCATCTCAGCCCAAAACTTCATCAAATCGCAGCCCCAAACAGCACCCAAAATAGCCACAAAACAAGCCTAAACCGCAGCCTACATCCACTAATCCACAAACCCTTTCGGCCACCACTTCCCTCAAACAATTCATGCCTTTAACCCAGCAACAAAAGAGAGATCTTAATATTATAGATCTGGAGGCATATACTATGGCATCCGAGGAGATGATAAATGCTAAATTTGAAGCTTTCGAGAAGCGAATGGAGGATAAGATTCGGGCTCTCTTTGCTGAACTCAGTTTGGGTCGATCACCGAGCCCAAAGAAATCTCATCAAGGAGAGAGCTCTGACCGAAGAGATGACTCCCAAGAGAAGGGAGGCTCTATGACCGATCCCTACTATCCATGCAAGAGGGTGGACTTCCCTAGATGGGAAGAAGGAGACCCGATTGGTTGGATCTCACGCACGGAGTGATATTTTCGGTATCACAAAACCACGGATGCATCTATGGTGGAAATTGCAGCTATACATATTGAAGGGGATGCCATACAATGGTTTGATTGGTTTGAACACACTCATAGAGTCCTCTCATGATGACAATTCAAAGAAAGACTGCTGATCTGCTTCGGACCAATCGATTACAAGAACATCGACGGACAACTAGCAAAGATCCGACAAACCTCCACCATCCAAGAGTATCAAATCAGGTTTGAAAGGTTATCTAATCAAACTCATGATTGGTCTGAAAAATAGTTATTGGAGACATTTATTGAGGGCTTGAAGCTGGAGATCCGGGGAGAAGTTAAAGCACGACAACTATACACGCTTATGGCAGCTATCTCTTTCGCACGACTTCAGGAGGAGTGATTGAACCACGAAGCCCGGAGGACTAGGGTCATTCCCCAACTAGAAATATTGAATCCCTCAGCCCCCCCTACTATCAGTCGAGCTCCTACACTAAAAAGGTTGATAAGAGAAGAGCTTCGAGACCGATTTGCCAAGGGGTTATGTTGGCATTGTGACGAGCCGTAGAGCCGCGAGCATTGCTGTAAAAAAGGGAGACTTCTTGTGATTGAACCAGTGGAAGAAGAGATCAGTGAACAGCCAGAAGAGAGTCTTGAACATGAGGATGAAGATGTGGAAGAAGAGCCACAATCAATTGACTTTATAGTACATGCGCTAGCCGGCTACTCAAATCCGCAAACGATGAAAGTTGGAGGCCTGCTCAAACAATAATCGATCACCATTCTCATCGATATAGGCAGTACTAATAATTTTCTAAAAAGTAAGGTTGCTACTCGGATGGCACTCTACATCGAAGGTTACAGCAAGTTCGACGTAAAGGTCGCCGATGGCCGAATCCTAAAATGCGACCAAAGATGCCCACAGGTGAAACTATTACTGCAGGGCCAAGAAATTGTTACCGACTTTTTCCTCCTACCAATTGATGATTATGAGGCTATGCTGGGCATAGAATGGTTGATGACGCTAGGTGACATCTCTTGGAACTTTTTCAAATTGATTATAAAATTCTATTGTAAAGGCAAACAGGTCACCCTACATGGGAAGCACGGAAGCAACGTAACTACCGTTTCAACCCAACGAATGGAGAAAGTTTTACACAAGATAAATGGTGGCTTTCTTATGCATTTCCAAAAGCAACCAGAGGGGAAGAAAATAGAAATTAAAGATCAAAATCTCACCCAACTGCTTATTGAATTTGACGATGTTTTTGCTGAACCATGCGGTCTTCCTCCTACTCGGCAACATGACCACCGAATTCTAATCCTTCCGGGTAAACCACTAGCAAACACTTAGCCTTATCGCTATCCTCACCTCCAAAAAGATGAAATTGAGAAGATTGTGAAGGAAATGCTCGAAATAGGGGTGATTCGGCCAAGCTACAGCCCCTACTCCTCACCAGTACTACTTGTGCACAAGAAAGACAGAACTTGGCGGATGTGCATCGACTACCGAGCTCTAAATGACATCACCGTCAAGGATAAGTACCCAATACTAGTAGTAGATGAACTTCTTAATGAATTAAAAGGAGCTCGAGTCTTCACGAAGTTGGACCTTTGATCCGGTTATCACCAAATTCGGGTATGTGAAGGCGATATCCCAAAAATTACTTTCCGCACTCATAACGGCCATTATGAATTCTTGGTAATGCCCTTTGGACTCACTAATGCTCCTTCAACCTTCCAAAGCCTCATGAACGATATTTTTTGGAGCTTTCTTTGCAAATTTGTGCTGGTATTTTTTGATGATATTCTCATTTACAACCCTTCTCTTGAGACTCACTTTCAGCACTTGCGAATTGTTTTGACGATCCTTCGGGAGAATACTCTTTTTATTAAGCTATCAAAGTGTAGCTTTCTCCAACAAAAAGTAGAGTACCTTAGGCATATAATATCAAAAGAAAGAGTGGCCGTAGACCCAACAAAAATCGAAGCAATGCAAGGCTGGCCGAAACCTACAAATATGAAATTGCTGCGTGGGTTCCTTGGACTAACAGGCTACTACCAAAAATTTGTGAAGGACTATGGGAAGATTAGTGCCCCCCTTACTTCTCTACTAAAAAAAGATGCCTTCCTATGGTCGAATAAAGCCTCCGCTGCCTTCGACAAACTTAAGGCAGCCATGACGACGACACCGGTGCTAGCGCTACCAGATTTTAGCCGATGCATCGAGAGTTGGAATTGGAGCCATTCTCATGCAAGATGGTCGACCACTCGCATACACTAGTAAGGTGTTGTCTCCCTCCCATTAAAAAATATCTATCTATGATAAGGAGATGCTCGCCATTGTCCACGCAGTAACAAAGTGGAGACCCTACCTGATTGGCTGACGATTTCAGATTAAAACCGACCATAGAAGCCTTAAGTGCTTTTTGGAGCAGAAGATATCATCCTTGGAGCAGAAAAAATGGGTAACCAAACTTCTTGGATTTGATTATGAAATTATTTACAAAAAGGGGAAAGAAAATGTTGTTGCAGATGCACTCTCACGGTTCCCTCAACAAGCTGAATTTTTGGCCATCTCTCTTCCTACCACCGGCTTCCTCGAGGGCATTAGGGAGGAATGAAAGAAGGATCCAGAAACCAGCAACATCATAAAAAAATTAGAGGAGGATCCAAGCACAATAGCTCACTATACTTGGGATTCGAGGGATCTACGCTATAAAGGTCGTATTGTGCTTATACTAAACTCCCCTTGCATCAAAGTCATTCTGCACGAAATGTACTCCACACCTTTAGCAGGGCACTCCGGATTTCTAAGAACCTACAAAAGATTGAAGCAAAACTTTTATTGGAAAGGGATGAAAAAAAATATTTCTGAATACGTAGCACAATATGATGCATGTTAATAGCAAAAAGGTGAAACAGTGGCGAGTCTAGGGAAACTACAACCACTACCCATACCTGATTCGGTACTGACATCTCCATGAACTTTATCGAAGGGTTGCCACCTTCCAAAGGTAAAAGTACAATCCTTGTGGTGGTTGATCGACTTACGAAATATGCTCATTTTTATGCTGTGCGAAATCTCTACACTGCTATTAGTATTGCTTAGATTTTCATAGAAAATATTGTTAAACTGCATGGGATGCTAAGGTCCATTGTAAGTGATCATGACAGGGTTTTCACTAGTAAATTTTGGACTGAGTTATTTTAGTTGTAGGGCACCAAACTTAAGATGAGCACTGCATATCATCCACAAACTGACGGCTAAACAGAAGTGGTGAACAGGTGTTTAGAGACATACCTTCAGTGTTTTGCTAGTGATCGGCTAAAAGAGTGGACGAAATGGCTCTCCTGGGCCGAATGGTGGTACAATACTACATATCATTCATCTACAAAATGTACCCCATATGAAGTATTATATGGTCGGCCGGCTCCTGTGATTCCAAAGCATGTAATTGACTCGACTAAGGTAGATCAGGTCGACCAAGATTTAATTGACAGGGACAAACTCCTACAGCTGCTAAAGTATAATCTCTCTACCGCTCAAGCTAGAATGAAGCAACAAGCTGACACACAAAGAAGCGAAAGAGAATTTTTTGTAGGAGATTGGGTTTATCTTCGCCTACAGCCATACAAACAACTATCCATCAGCACACGAGCCTCCATGAAGCTATCTCCACGTTTTTATGGGCCCTATCAGATCATAGAGCATATTGGAGCTGTGGCGTACGGACATAAATTACCTGAAGATGCCAAAATTCACCCTGTCTTCCACGTGTCATGCTTGAAGCCCAAGTTGGGAGAACACGAGACACCCCAGATCCAACTGCCCAACACCACTGATGATGGAAATATTCAAGCCTAACCATAAGCCATCCTCGACCGCAGAGTCATGATGCGTCGTCGACATCCCTCTACTAAAGTACTAGTACATTGGACTAATTTACCACTCGAAGATGCCACATGAGAATCATATGAGGAGTTGAAGACCCGATTCCTTGAGTTCATAAAACCCTAGCCTTGAGGACAAGGCTGATTCGAAGACGGTGGGGTTGATAGGACCCTAGCAGGGTTGGGTCCTACTCAACCATGTAGCATCTAATAAAAACCCTGTGAGAGTGTAATAAACCCTACCTAGCCACCTCTATCTTATAAAGAAGAGAGGCTAGGGTTTATATTTGGGTCTTTGGGCTTCTTAGCCGCCGCCTCCCTTGTTACTGGGCTGGCCCGCTAAGGTTGAGGGCAAATTGGGTAGTTCACTTAGGAAGTAGCCCCTAGGGCTAGGGTTTGGAGCTCTATATAAGCTTATAGCCTCCACCTCTTTGGAATAAGAAAGATCAATCTAGAATTGTAGCCACTAGGCTACTTGGAGGGTGGAACCCCTATAGCGTTCCAAGGGTTGATCCCCCTCAAAGATCAATCTCCATAGAATTCCTCTAGGGTTCTATCACTATTATGGATTGTTATGTTATTATTTTATAAATGTATTTTGTATAAAATGAGATGTTGTCGATAGATTTGGATTGATGTGTTATATAAAAGCTTTAAAAGACCTCGCATGGTTGGAATTTTGGAATATTGAGTTTAGGTTACGATGATATGAATTTATGGTAAATGGTTAGAGTTTTGATTGTATAAATTCTTACGCTTGAGGACTTATAAGTGTGGTTAATGTTTTGTTAAGTTGGTTTGGGTTTTCATAATTGTTTGAGTGATGTGATATATGATTATAAACTACATAGGTTTTATGGATATGATTGATATTTAAATATTTCTCTATATTCTCAAATGTTAGTTTGGATTATGAGATTCGATTGTTATTAAAATTTTATTATTATGGATTTTAAGACAGGGTCACACCTCCTGAATATGATAATTTCGGGGGGCGTGACTGAGGTGGTATTAGAGCATGGTTCGAGAATCACAGAGATATTGATATGTTTGATATGCAAAATATATTGAGGTTTAGTAAATTATATAGAGATCGATGAAATTTTTCTTTGATGTCTTTAGGATTCTAGGATGTTGAGGACATCTAGTCCTTTTGCTTCATTTCCTTTTGAGTAATTGAGTAGGATGAAAGGGTTGATTGGGGACATCAAATTAGATTGAACCGAGAATAGAATAATTTAAGGAGCTTAGTCTTTTATTCTATGATGAAATTAATCAATTGGTGGCAAAATGATTGATGATGCTAAGGGAGAAGATATTTGATGTACTAAATTATTATGATAAATTAGAAGATTTCTTTTGCCACTTCTATGTTTAAAGGAGAGACTTACTAGTGGAAAACCATAAAAAGAATTTCTAGATATCAAGAGTAGGAATAGCAAGGACAAGTTTATTAACAAAAAGAATAGAGGAAATGAATCAGAATGTGATAATAAGAGGATCAATACATCTAGATTTGGAAAGGGAAGGCACTACAGAGAACTTAATCATATGCAAAATGTGTTTAAATCATGGAACAAGTTTGTATTTTTGAGTGACTGGAGTCTGTTAGCTTATGGGAAGTTGAATCATAAATGAAAAGATTGTATTTTGAACAAGAAGAAAGAGCCACTGCCTCCTAGATCATCAGCCCGTGCTAGAGTGCATGCTATTCCTAAACATGATTTTAGAGCTTCTAAAATAGTGGTCGAAGGTATTATTCATGTTTTTGATAGAATGCCAAAATTTTGTTTGACCATGGTTCCAATCTCTATTATGATTCGTAATATTTTGCTTATCACTTGGGCATTCAACCTAGACCACTGGATCATATACTATATGTAACTACGATTATTAGGGATCCATGGATAACAAATATGATCTGGTCATCTTGTCTGATTTCTATTGGAGAACATGAACTTCTTACTTATTTTGTTCTCCTAGAGATTTGGAGTTTTGATATTATACTTGGCATGGATTAATTATCTTCTTATCATGCCAATATAGATTGTTATACAAAATGATCGCTTTTTGCATATGAGATCAGCTCATCTTTTATTTTGAGAGTATTAGGCATGATTTACCTCTTTGCTTGATATTAGCTTCAACTCCTCATTTTATGCAGAAGGACTATTTTTGTTATCCTGAATGTGTAAAGGAGCAAATCAGATCAAGAAACTAATCTAGATGAAATTTCGATAGTTAGAGAGTTCCTTAATGTATTCCAAGATGATTTGCTCGGATTACCTCCAGATCAAGAGAGCGAATTTACTTTTGATTTGGTCCTTTGGACAATCCTCTATATCTAAGACTCCGTATAGAATGACACCACTCGAGTTAGTGGAAATAAAGAAGCAACTACAAGGATTGTTAGATAAGGGTTTTATTTGGCCTAGTATTTTATCATGAGATACTCTAGTGTTATTAGTTAAGAAGAAGGAATGGAACATTGAGATTTTGTATTGATTATAGACAATTGAATCAGGTAAAAAAGAAAAGGAATAGATATCCTCTACCCAGAATTGATGACATGTTTGGAAAATTACATGGTGCATAAGTATTTTCCAAGATTGATCTGAGATTGGCTTACTATCAATTGAAGATCAAGAAGGAGAACAATGATGAGATCCACATTCAGTATATTGAGGAATGAAGTAGAAAAAGGATTGAAGTCAGATTTTTAAATTTCAGATGATGGCCTATTGAGATTCGGGGATAGAGTATGTATCCCAAATGATCCAATTATTGAAAAAAAAAGAAAGAGAAAGAAAAAAAAAGAAGGGGTCATTCCTTTAGTCAAAGTGATTTGGAAGCATTATCCTACTGATGGAACTATTTTGGAGCTACAGGAGGGAATGAAGAAAAAATTTGTCTTCATCTTTTCGTCGATTAAGATATGACCAATTCAGAAGACTAAATTTTCTTTTAAGGGGAGGGGAGGGGGAGGGAAGAGTGTAATATCTCTCATTTCTGAATTTTATGAAAGGATTTATTTTGAATCATTCATAAGAACCTATTTATAAAAGTTGAGGACTTATTTGTAAAATTGGAGGACCTACTTGTAAATATAAAAATTTCAGGGGCTAAATTGTTAAGTTGAAGAAAAAAAAGAGAAAAAAAATGGTAGTCTTATCCTACCACCTCTCATGCACCTTTGTTTCCCACGTGGTGTGTCGAGAAACAAAGGAGAGGAAGGTGTGGTGTGTCGGGGAAGAGAAGAGAAGAAGAGAAGAAGGGAAGAAGAGAAGAAGAGGGAGAAGAGAGAGAAGAAGAAGAGGGAGGATGGAGGCTGCGGCTGCGGCTGCGGCAGCTACGACTATGGCAGCTATGGTTGGGAAAAATAAAGGGAAAGTAGATGACTACGACCTCGTATGTTCTGCACGAGCTGTAACTATGGAGAAAAAAAGAAGATAGGTGAAGAAACTGACACACAGAGAGGAGATGCAGGAACGGTAGAAGGACAAATGTGTGAATGTCACTTTTATCAAATAAAGTCCTATTAATGACATTTCTATCAAATAAAATCTATTCATAATCATTGCAAAAATTCGCACAAGAATCAAATATCAATGAAATCCATGAAAGCCATTTTTATCGATGGGAAGAGAGTAGTAAAAATCATTAAGTGACGAAGTAAGAGTATAAAAAATCCATGAATAAACTTGATACTAATATAAGAGGAAGATGATACAAAATAAATTCTATAAAAGCTCCATTTATGAAAAATCAAGAAAGTTTGAAAAAGTATACAAGAAACTCATGCATTCGGACAATTTAACATGCCTAATTCTCTTCTAATAAAATCAAATTGTTCTTCATTTAAAGGTTTTATAAAGATATTAGCTAATTGATATTTCATATCAATAAATTCTAAGGTTACATCATGGTTATTAACATGATCTCGTATAAATTGATGCCTAATATCAACATGTTTAGTTCTAGAGTGTTGAATAGGATTTTTTGTTAAACATATTACACTTGTATTATCACATTTTATAAGAATATTCTTTAAGTGAATTCCGTAGTCTTCTAATGTGTTCTTCATCCATATAATTTGAGCACAACAAGCACTCGTTGCTATGTATTCGACTTCGACTATAGATAGTGCAACCAAATTTTATTTCTTGGAAGACCAGAGACAAGTGCATGACCTTAGAATTGGCATGTTTTAGATGTGCTTTTTCTATCTATTCTATATCCAACAAAATCAACATCAGCATAAGCAATTAATTCAAAGTTTTTGGATTTTGAATACCATAATCCTAGATTAAGAGTTCCTTGAAGATATCAAAGAATTATTTTAATGACTTTAAAATGGGATAGCTTAGGATTAGATTGAAATCTAACAAAGTCCTACACTAAACATAATGTCTGGTCTAGTTGCAGCTTAGGATTAGATAGTAAACTATCTATCATACCCCTATAAGTTTTTTAATCAAAGCTTTCTCCACTTTCGTCCATATCTAACTTATTGGAGGTACTCATTGGTGTATTGATAGGCTTTGAACTATCCATGTTAAACTGTTTTAGTAATTCTAATGCATATTTGGTTTGGCTAAGAAATATATCATCACTAAGTTATTTGATTTGTAAGCCTAAGAAGAAAGTTAGTTCACCCATTAAGCTCATTTCGAACTCTTGGCTCTTTTGACAAATGATTCACATAAGGACTCATTTGTAGAACCAAAAATGATATCGTAAACATAAATTTGAACTACAGGAAAATTATTTTTAAATTTTTTAATAAATAATATAGTATCGACTTTACCTTTAGAGAAATTATTTTGGATAAGAAAGGATCTAAGTCTCTCATACCAAGCTCTTGGGGCTTATTTTAATTTATAAAGAGCCTTAGTTAACTTAAACACATGATTAGGAAAAAAATATTCTCAAATCCGGGAGATTGTTCAACATAAACTTCTTTGAAAATAAAACCACTTAAAAAAGTACTTTTGACATCCATTTGAAATAACTTAAAGTTATTATAATAAGCATAGGCAAGGAGCATTCTTATGGCTTCTAATTTTGCCACAAGAGCGAAGGTTTCTTTATAATTGATACCTTCTTCTTGATTGAAACCTTTGGCCACTAATCTAGCTTTTTTTTCTAACCATGATACCAAATTCATCTTGTTTGTTTCTAAAGATCCATTTAGTACCTATCACTAAATGGTCACTAGGTCTAAGAACAAGCTTCCATACCTCATTTCTCTCAAATTGATTCAACTCTTCTTGCATTGTGATAACTCATGAATCATCTTTCAAGGCCTTATCAATACATTTAGGTTCAATTTGAGAAAGAAAAGTAGCGTTAGCACAAAAATTTTTAAAAGAAGAATAAGTTTGAACACCTTTTGATGTGTCTCCTATGATTAGCTCCTTAAGATGAGCATCTATATACTTCCATTCCTTAGGTAAAGATGTTTCAAAAGAAGATGCATCCAAGTTGCTAGTGGGAGGAGAGGTTTCATTCAAATTTAAAGCATCAAAATCAAGATCATCATCAAAATCATTCTTATTAAATTTGGAAACTTCATTAAAGGCAACATGAATATATTCTTTTATAACCAAAGTTCTTTTATAAAAAACACGAAACACTTTAGAAATAGAAGAATAACCAAGAAAAATACTTTCATCAGATTTTGCATCAAACTTTCCTAAGACATCTTTTTCATTCAAGATAAAACATTTACAATCAAAAACTTTAAAATATGAAACATTGGGTTTTTTGTTATTCCATAATTCATAAAGAGTTTTGGAAAGTAATGGCCTTACAAGAACCCTATTCATGACATAGCATGCTGTATTAATGGCTTCGGCCTAAAAATATTTGGGTAGGTTATGTTCGTTCAAAATAGTTCTTACCATTTCTTGTATGCTCCTATTCTTCTTTCAATTACTCTATTTTGTTGAGGTTTTCTCGGCGTAGAGAAATTATGGTTGTATCCATTTGATTCATAAAAGTTTTAGAAATCATAGTTTTGAAATTCACCACCGTGATCACTACGAATCGATGAAATCATAAAACCTTTTTTATTTTGAATAAGTTTAAAAAATTTTAAAAACACATAAAATAATCACTTTTGTGTGTCAAAAAGTATATCCAAGTGTATCTACTATAATCGTCTATAATCACAAAGACGTATTTGCTACCTCCTAGACTTTTTGTATCAATTGGTCCAAATAAATCCATATAGATCAATTGTAATGGTCTAGAGGTGCTTATTTGATTTTTTGATTTGAAACTACCTTTTATTTGTTTTCCTAGTTAATATGCATCACACACTTTATCTTTGACAAACTTAATATTACGAATATCTCTTACAAATTCTCTAGATGAGATTTAAGAGATTAGTTTTATACTAACATGAACTAGCATTATTGTTTAAAATCCTGAAGCACATTTCATTACAAAGAGAATCAATGTCAATAGTGTATATATTATTTTGTTTTAGGACAATCATAGATGTGTTTTTGTATGGTTTTTCAATAATGCAAGCATTGGATTCAAATCTTATGATGTATCCTTCATCATATGATTGACTAATACTCAAAAGATTATGCTTTAAGCCATCTACTAACAATATATCTTCAATCAAAAAGTTTGATTTGTTACATATGGTTCCTTTGCCAATGATTTTACCCTTGTTGTTGTCTCCGAAGGTGACATTCCTTTATCTTGGCTAGTGAGCTTAGAGAATTGAGTTGGATCTCCAATCATGTGCCTTGAGCATCCACTATCAAGGTATCATCTCTTGCTCCTAGCTTGTTATTGTAAACATATCTATAAAAAAGGGTGATTTTCAGGTACCCATTTGACGTTGGGTCCCTTAAAAATCGATCTACTCAACTTATCATTTTGCATAGAGTTCTTTACGGTTCCTTTAGGAACCCAAATTAGTTTGTGTGGACTATATTTTTTAAATAGATATTTATGAGCATAATGTTTGAGTTTACAACAAAAGTTACATTTGGTGCGAGGTGATACATGCAAGGTAGGGCCTTTAACAAAGATGGTTGGTTTTTGGTGAGAGCTACTCACAAAGCCGATTCCATCTCTTCTATGAATGTGACCCTTATTGGCAAGGATCATGTTCAAAGATTTACTACTAATCTTAAACTTTTCTAAAGTTTCATTTAGTAGCAAGTTTTCCTTTTTAAGTGCATCTAAGTGTTCACACTTGGTGTATGGAGATGATAAATCATTATCATGCTTAAGTTTTTCAAATTTACAATTTAAAATGGCTTGCTCCTTTTTCAATAGATTATACTTTTTGCTAATTAATCTACACTCATAGAATAAATCATGAAAAGCACTTAATAGTTCATCAAAAGATAAATTTGCATCTAATGAACTACTTACCTCATTGCCGATTGTCATTAGCGCGTAGTTAGCAATCTCCTCGTTACTTTGTTCTTCGTCTTCGGAAGCACTCGAATCATCCCATGTTGCTTTGACCGCCTTCTTCTTCTTCGGTTGTTTCTTCTTTGCATGGGGACATTCACTTTTGAAGTGTCTCGGCTTCTTACATTTGTAGCAAATAATTTATTCTTTCTTGAGTTCAATTTTAGTTTTAGTGTCATTTTTAGATTTGTTTCTTTTTATGAATTTTTTGAACTTTCTTGTCAAGAGTGCCAAGTCATTATCATTGTCCTCATCACTTTAACTTTCTTTCAAGTGGTATTCATGAGTACTTAGTGTTATATTCTTTCTGTTCTTTGGAAGGTTGTTCTCAAGCTCTTTATGAGTATTGCAAGTCATTTCATAGATCATTAGAGACCCGATTAGTTCTTTAAGCGAGAAATTGTTCAAATCCTTGACCTCTTGAATGACCATCACTTTAGAGTCCCAACTTTTTGGAAGGGATCTTAATATTTTAGTAACAAGTTCAAAATTAGAAAAAATTTTAGCAAGAGCTTTTAGACCATCGACGATATCTGTAAACTGGGTATACATGTCTCCAATGGTCTCACTTAGTTTAATACGAAACAATTCGTAACTATGAACTAAAATATTTATTTTAGACTCCTTTACTCTACTAGTGCCTTTGTGTGTGATTTCGAGTGTATGCCAAATGTCAAGAGCCATTTCACAAATAGAAACTCGATTGAATTCATTCTTATCTAAAGCACAAAATAAGATATTCATAGTCTTGGCATTTAAAGAGAAAGTCTTCTCTAACTCATTCTAATCATTCATTGGAAGAGAAGACTTTTGAAAACTATTTTCGACAATGTTTCATAACTCAGAATCCATAGAAATCAAAAAGATTCTCATCCTACTTTTCTAATATGTGTAATCCGTCCAATTGAACATGGATGGACGTGTGATTGAATGACCCTTTAGATTATCGGCAAATGCTATCTCTCTTAGGTTTCAAACTAAAATGAGAGTGACCTCGCTCTGATATCAATTGTTAGGATCAAGAATGATACTAAGAGGGGGGGGGGGGTGTGTGGGGTGAATTAGTGTAGCGGTTAAAAATGTCAATTTCGAAAAATCATTTCAGTGAAAATATTTCGTTTGACGAAAACACGTTTCGGCAAAAACGTTGAACTTTGAATACGTTCATAAGGAGGTTGAGAAGAAGTAGGGTAGTTACAGTTAAGTAAAGAAGATAAGCAGTAAAAGTAAAGTACATAGTAAGAAGAGAACACACTAATTTATAGTAGTTCGGTCATTTGACCTACGTCCACTCTCGATACCTCCTCTGATGAGGTCACCAGCTTCCACTATTGATCTTTCTTCAAGGGCAAAGATCAATCACCCCTTTACATAACTCTTTACAAGCAACTCACTCTCCTTATACAAGCATCTAATACTTAGAATTAGTGGAGGTGAACTCTCAACGTTTATAAGAAATTTCACTATAGTCTTAGTTCTTTTTGTTCACTTCTATATGTTTTACAAGCTGAGAAGTAAGTGGTATTTATACGCCTTAATTAGCTTCAAAAATAAAGCTAAAAAGGTCTAATCCTGGATTTTCGAGATAGTAGCAGTACCACTACGTGTACTGGTGGTACCACCGCTAATTAACTCTGACACTAGGTGGTACCACTGCCCAGTCTGACGGTACTACCACCAGACAGAGTCTTGGCTACTAGAACTGGGCGGTACCACTGCCTAATCTAGTGGTACCATCGCTTGATAGTTAATAACTATTAGAAAATCTAAGAGCGACATCACATGTGCAGTGGTAGAACAAAAAACAAATTATACTAGATTTTTACAAAAAGTTTCGTTGTCGTATGAAGATCGATGTGTAAAAATAAATCCACGAATCTGAAAAATACGTGTGTAAAAGGTAGTACCTAGAGAGATCGTATATCCTAGAGATTCCAGTAGATCTGTGGGGAGGATGAAGGAGGTCAAGCACCCTCCTCTCTAGCGGTATCTATACGGCAGGGACTGCGACGATGTTCCTCTCTCGGGAGAGGAGAACAAGAGGTGGCCACTAGGAAGCCCTAGCCTATAGGCTTTTCGTTCCCTCCTATTTATAGAGGTCCCATGTTAACCCTAATGGATCCTGCCCTATTAGGTATTAGATCTCCATCCACAAGCCTCTTAGATTAATGGGTCTCTGCCCAATAATCTAGCTCTTAATGGATCTCATGGATGAGATCCAACAATACAAGGGCTTATTAGATATCCAATAAGATAGGGGCTCCAGCAGATATCTCATATCCAAAATTCTACTCGTCGTAATATCTACCATATATGTGTGACCCTTTAAGCCTAATATCAAGCTGGCCGTGAGTCATACCTATCAGAACTCTTTTTGACTCAGTGAATTATTATCTCTATAATAATTCACTCGACTCATCGATTGTAGACGTACTAAGCCAATATGCTGCAGTCCCTAGATGATACAGGGGAATTCAATCTTTTAGACTTATCTGTCCTCAATTATCATGTACCTATAGTCCCTCATCCATCTAATATCATAGAGACCATATATCGGGTATGGTGCTGTCAAGCCCATGTGGTTTTTAATCGAGTCTCGCTCTAATCGGATTCTCCCGGAGAACTCTTTCTCTCTCAATCCGAATAACCCTAGCCAAGGATTTGCTTGAGCAAGAATACATGTGATATTCCTCTCATGATACCGAGAATGGATGATCCTCTATTGATATTCAATTGCCTTTGTAAGGTTGGCTACCATTCCCAAGAATCGGCTATACCAGATCTGGAACTTTCTAAACCTATAAGTCCAACGTTAAAGAATGGAGTACTCATACAAGGCATCTTTGGTGTCTTAAGTCTAAGGACAATATACACTACTGGGATTATAGAATCATTGTCTAACATCAGGTATCAATAACCATCTAGCATTCTGTAAGTGGATCAATCAGTGAACTCATTTTCCAATGAGCACTTGCACTATATCCTTAGTGTCCCCACATAAGTAGTTATGAGACTAGCCACCTCCATCATATGGACAGGTAAATAGCATACCAGTCTATTCAGTTATCTCGATGTCTCTATTGAATAACCTATGACTAGGATTATTAAGGGTCTGTGTTTAAAGGTGAATCGGTCTCATTATTGTGATCTTATCATGATCCGATTTCCATTGCACAGATCCAAAGACATCACAATATATATATATCCAAATAATATAAGAAAATATCAATAATCATAAGCAAAGAGATTAACATAGCATGTTACAAGTGCCATCACTCACGTGATTGGCTTGACATAGCATGTTACAAGTTACAATTGTTAGTTATAGGGCACCTATAACTAACAATTTTCCACTTGACCTAAAGCAAATCACCTATGTGTCTGATCCCCATCAGACCTCTGTGATGCTCAAAGACAATCTGAGTTAATGACTTTGTCAATGGATCTGCAATGTTATCTTTGGATGGAACTCTTTCCATTGCTACATCTCTTCGGGCCATGATTTCTCTAATAAGTTGGAACCTCCTCCGAACACTTCTGATGAGACCTAGGTTCTCTCATTTGAGTAATCGCCTTGTATTTGTCACAATATAAGTGAATCAACTCCTCACTGTTCGACATGATTCCCAAATCTATGATGAACTTCATCTAGACTCTCTTATATACTTCCTCTACCGCAGTAATATACTCTGCCTCTATGGTCGAGTCAACAGTAGTGTCTTACTTAGAACTCTTCTAGTATACTACTCCTCCATTCAGGGTACATACCCTGAATTAGACTTGCTATCATCAACATCGGACCAGAAGCTCTAGTCCATGTAGCCCTCAATCCTAAGGCTACTTTCTCTATATATTAGTAAAAGATCCTTAGTCTTTCTCAAGTACTTAAGGATATACTTTACTACTTTCTAGTACTCTAAGCTTGGATCCGCCTGATACTTGCTTGTGACATTCAGAGTATATGCTATATCAGGCTTGGTACATAGCATAGCATATATGATAGACCCTATCATTGAGGCATAGGGTATCATATCCGTGTGTACCCTTTCTTAGAGTCTTTGGGGACATACTCCTAGAAAGTGATAGCCTATGTCTCAACGGTATGAGACTTCTCTTGAAATTTTTCATGCCAAACATTTTGATGGTGGTGTCTATGTACCTAGACTAGGACAAGCCTCGCAGCCACTTAGATCTATCTCTATAGATTCGAATCCCCAATATGTAGGATGCTTCCCCTAAGTCCTTCAAAGAAAAGTGTCTAGATAGCCAAGCCTTTACTATGGAGAGCTTTCCTATATCATTCTCAATAATCAGAATGTTATTCATATACGTCACCAAAAAGGTGATAGCGCTCCCACTTACCTTCTTGCACACACAAGGCTCATCTTTGTTGTTAACGAAGTCATAAGATCTGATCGTCTCATCAAATCTTATGTTCCAACTTTAAAAAGCTTGCTTCAGTCCATAGATGAACCTAAGCAACCGGTACACTTTGTCTAGACTATTCTTGGATATGAATCCCTCAGGCTGTATCATATACACCTCCTCCTCGAGGTTGCTATTGAGGAATGCAGTTTTCATATCCATCAACCAGATCTCATAGTGTACTATAAAAGCCAATAGAATTCAGATGGATTTTAGCATGGCTCTATGTGAGAAGGATTCGTCATAGTCAACACATTGGCTTTGATGATACCCTTTAGCCACTAGTCTTACTTTATAGGTCTCTACCTATCCATCTACTCCGATCTTCTTCTTGAAGATTCACTTTTATAGCCAATGGGTACGATACCCTTAGGTGCATCAACTAGGTTCTAGACCTTGTTAGAGTATATGGAATCTATCTTTGAATTCATGGCCTTTTGCCACTTCTTAGAGTCTATACTCATAATAGCCTCCTAGATTTGAGGATCAATATCCTCTCCTCTAATATGTCCCACATATCTCTCAGGAGGATGTGATACTCTATCGAACCTGTATAAAGTCGGAACTTGTGTGCTAGGTATCTGAACAGACTCTGACCGTGGAATGGTTCTTTAGCTAGGTTCTTCAACCTCGCCAAACTCTATCATACTTCTATTGTCTCCACCAAGAATGTATTCCATCTCAAGGAACACTACTCTCTTGGCTAAAAAGACATTTTAGTCCTTGGAATGATAGAAATAATACCCATAAGTTTCCTTGGGGTATCCCATGAACTTACATCGTTCCGTCTTGGATTCCAACTTATCGGGCTTGTGTCTCTTAATGTGGGTAGGGTAGCCCCATATCTTAACAATCTTAAGATCGGGCTTCCTTTTCCATATATCATATGGTGTAGATACTACCGACTTAGTTGGAACTCTATTCAGAAGGTAAGCTGTGGACTCTATGGCATATCCCCAGAATGAGACAAGTAGGTCGGCGAAACTCATCATGAACTACATCATATCTAACATTGTGCAATTCCTCCTTTCCGATGCACCATTGAGCTAGGGTGTATAAAGAGGTGTCCATTGGGATAGAATCCCATGGTCCTTGAGGAACTAGGTGAACTCTTTACTCAAGTACTCACCTCCTCGATCCGATCAAAGAGTCTTGATACTTTTTATAATTTGGTTCTCTACTTCATTTTTATATTCCTTGAATTTCTCGAAGGCTTCAAACTTATACTTCATCAAGTACATATATCCATACCTAGAGAATTCGTTAGTGAAAATAATGAAGTAGGAATAACTATTGATGGCTTGAGTTGTCATAGGACCACATACATCACTATGTATGAGTTCCAACAACACAATAGCTCTCTCTCCAGTTCCACTAAATGGAGAGTTGGTCATCTTTCCACGAAGGCAAGGTTCATAAGTCACATATGACTTATAGTCGAATAGATCTAGGTATCCATCTGTTAGGACTCTAGTTAGGAGAGTCCTGACTCTAGCTAGGAGAGTCTTAATTTATATCATTGAAGGGGGCAAAGATTTAAATCATAAGGGCATTTATGTAAATCCTATCTAGCCAACCCCTATTAAGGAGGTGAAGAGGCCGACTAAGTTAGGATTAGTTTGGAGGTTGCTTCTTAGAGAAGCATTAAGAGTTGATTAGAAGTAGGGGTCTTGGTAGGAGAAGTTGATAAGAAGTAGGAGTCTTGAGTAGGAGAAGTTGATTAGAAGTAGGAGTTTTGAGTAGGAGTCCTATTAGGAGTTGGAGTTTAGAAGCCCTATAAATAGCCATGTATTCACCCTCTTTTTATAATGAATAGATCAATCCTTTTAGCAGCCTTTGAGTAGCAACTTGGAGGAGGGAACCCCTATAGAGTTCCAAGGAGGCCGATCCCCTAAAGAGATCAACCCCAAGCTTAGAATCTATAAGGGTTCTAACACTTGGTATCAGAGTAGTGTTCTTGGCATCTCGCTATCCTTCCACAGCCATCCATCAGCCTTCCACAGTCGCCCAAAGCAATTCCCACAATTGCTTAAAAGGTCATCGTCGAATTTCGCTGTCATCTCTACCATTGTGGATCATCCTTTGATCTCCCTGTGAATTGCAACAGGTTCTAGTTTCCCACCTTATTGCTACTGTAATTTAATTATCCTTATTCAAAAAATCCAAAAAAATTATTCCTATATTGCTGCATAAACTTTTCATCATAAAGTTTTTATCTCTACGATGAAAGATGCACTACAGAATTCCAGTCGCATAACACTATTTGTTTAATCATACTACTGCATTTTTTCTGTCCAAATCTCTACAAAATTTTAATGTCTTTGACACTTACTAACAGTAGATTTTCCTTTGGTTTCGTTGAAAAATTCTCAATATAAACCACTGATCTTTTATGTCCAAATTGCTATACTTTAGATGTAAAAATCTGTTGCAGTACCTTTCCGTGATCCTTAATTTTGCCAAACCTCTTGTTGTTGTTTCCTTCTACAAAATTTTTAACAGCATTATCTCTCCTTACCAGTAGATTCTCTTTGAGTTTTACTTGAATCTCTATTAAGAATTGATGGAAAAAATTATACCTTTACTGTTGGAATTTTTTTGACAAAAAAATCTGGTGTTGCACTTGTCCTTTTTCTTCTCCATAACCTACCAAACCCTAGCCACCTTGCTGCCACCAACCAAAACATCTTTAGGGCATCTCTCTAGCCTTAAGATGCAGTTGTCATAACCTATTTTCATAACCCTAATAGTGTCAAAAACTGTAGCCCAAAATAGTAAACCATTATAGTTGAACCCTTCTATTACCGTTCTATTATCCGAACCTTCCACCACCCCATCTCATTAACCCATCAACAAAAAAAAGACAAGGGCATCTCTGATCTACAAGTATATGCTATGGTTTCTTAAGGTCCAATTGATGCCAAATTTGAAGCATTGGAATCTTGAATTGAATCGCAGCTTGAATCGCGCTTGGAGGACAAATTGCGTGCATTGTTTGTTGAATCCAAAATTGGACAACCACCGAGTCCAAACAAATTTCTGTGAGGAGAGAGTTTAGAGAGGCCTCTAGAGAAGAAGGGATAGTGCTTGGACATGCTTCAGCCATGCATGAGGGTGGACTTCCCGCGATGGGAAGAAGGAGACCCGATGGGGTGGATTTCACGCGCGAACATTACTTTCACTACTACCGAATGTCGGATGATGCTATGGTGGAAATTGCTGTCATCCACCTTGAAGGAGATGCTATTCAATAGTATAATTGGCTGGAATATAATCATGGGGCTCTAACATGGAATCAATTTAAGAATGCATTGCTGAACCATTTCAAACCTATGGAGTATGAAAATATCGATTACCAACTCGCAAAGATTCGACAAACCTCTACGATTCAAGAGTACCAAACTAGGTTTGAGAAGCTATCCTACCTTGCTCGTGATTGGACTAACCATCAATTGTTAGAAACATTCATCAAAGGACCCAAGCCAGAGACAAAAGGGGAGGTTAAGGCGCGGCAGCCTTGTACCATGACGGCTGCGATTTCTTTTGCTCGAATATAAGAAGAATGACTCAACCAAGATGCTCGAAGGATGAGAACCTCTCCTAAGCCCATGACATATAAACCTCCTTCTGCTCTTAGCCATCCTTCATTGCCAAAAAATTGACAAGAGAAGAACTATATGACCAATCAGCAAAGGGTCTTTGTTGGCATTGCGACGAGCCATGGAACCGTTATCATCACTGCAAATGGGGCCACCTCCTACTGATTGAACCTCTTGAAGACATGGAGGAGAAGGCCCAAGAGCATAAGAAAGAGGTCACAGATGAAAAACAGTAGCTGGTTGATATTATGATGCATGTCCTTGCCGGTTACGCAAACCCGCAAATGATGAAAGTGGGAGGACTTCTGAAGCAACAACCGATCACCATTCTTCTTGACACCGAGAGTACTAATAATTTTATGAACAGCAAGATTGCTGTCTGGATAGCCTTACCTATCAAGAATTGCTATAGGTTTGATGTTAAGGTCGCTGACGGATGAATTTTGAAGTGTGATCGTAGGTGCCCGCGGGTGAAACTGTTGCTGCAAGACCAAGAGATAATTGCAGATTTCTTCCTCCTCCCTCTTGATGATTATAAGGTTGTACTTGGCATCGAATGGCTGATGACATTGGGGTGATATTTTTTGGAATTTTTTGAAACTAATTATAAAATTTTATAGTAAGGGGAAATAGGTGATATTGCGTAGGAAACGTGGGGGCGACGTAACGATGATTTGTATACAACGAATGGAGAAAGTTTTGCACAAAGCATGTAGCTGATTTTTGGTACAACTTGAGTAGCAATCTAAGGGAGAGCCAACCGAATTTGAAGACCCAAACCTACTTCCCTTGATTGCTGAATTTTTAGATATATTTGATGAACCGCGCAGCCTACCTCCTACTCGTCAGCATGATCATCGTATATCAATTCTTTCGGGCAAACTTCCAGCAAATACTCAGCCATATCGGTATCCACATCTCCAGAAGGATGAAATAGAAAGAATTGTAAAGAGATGCTTGAAACAAGAGTTATTCGGCCAAGTTGCAGCCTCTACTCTTCACCAGTGCTCCTCGTACAAAAGAAGGATGGAACATGGCGAATGTGTGTTGATTATCGAGCTTTCAATGGCATAACCATCAAGGAAAAGTATCATATTCTAGTAGTAGATGAATTGCTTGATGAATTAAAGGGAGCACGAGTCTTTATAAAGCTAGACCTTCGATCTAGGTATCATCAAATACGAGTGTGCGAAGAATACATACCGAAAACCACCTTTCGAATGTACAACGACCACTACAAATTTTTGGTAATGCCCTTTGGTCTCACCAATGCTCCCTCCACCTTTTAGAGCCTTATCAATGATATTTTTCTGAGTTATCTTCATAAGTTTATGCTAGTTTTCTTCGATGATATCCTTATCTACAACCCTTTTCTTGAAAGTCATTTTTAGCACTTATGACTTGTTTTGATGATTTTGTGAGAACATGTTCTTTTTGTCAAAAAAATTGAAGTGCAACTTTCTTCAACAGAAGGTAGAATATCTTGGGCATATCATATCAAAGGAAGGTGTGGCAGTGGACCCCTCCAAAATTAAAGCAATGCAGAACTGGCCGACCCCAAGAAACATAAAATCGTTACGCGGCTTTCTCGGTTTAACAGGCTACTACTGCAAGTTCATAAAAAACTATGGAAAGATCAGTGCACCCCTTACTTCTTTGCTAAAAAAGATGCTTTTCAATGGTTGAACAAAGCCTCCACCACCTTCAATGATCTTAAAGCCATAATGTCGATAATGCCCATAGTGCTACTTGACTTCGGTAAGACTTTTGTTATTGAAGTCGATGCCTCTGAAATCATAATTAGTGCTGTACTAATTCAAGATGGCCACCCCCTCACTTATACTAGTAAGATGCTATCTCTTTTCCATCTCAAGATGATTATTTATAATAAAGAGATGCTCACGATTGTGCATGTGGTGGCCAAATGGAGACCGTACTTGATTGAGCGATGCTTTTAAATTAAGACCAACTATAAAAGCCAAAAATATTTCTTGGAGCAAAAGATATCTTTCCTCGAGTACCAAAAATGGGTAACAAAGCTTCTTGGATATGATTATGAAATAACTTACAAAAAGGAGAAAGAGAATGTTGTTGTAGATGTACTTTCATGGCTACCCGAGCAAGCTAAATTTTTGGCTGTTTCACTTTTGACTAGCAACTTCCTTGAGAAAATTAGGAGGAAATGACAAGATAATCTAGAGATCAGTAAGATCATAAAAAAAATTAGAGGAAGCACCAAGCTCCATGGCTCATTACAATTGGGACTCGAAAGACTTATGCTATAAA
The DNA here is from genome assembly GCA_024322285.1 of Musa beccarii. Classification (NCBI taxonomy): domain Eukaryota; kingdom Viridiplantae; phylum Streptophyta; class Magnoliopsida; order Zingiberales; family Musaceae; genus Musa; species Musa beccarii. The sequence continues at coordinate 36,091,252 of CM044398.1, read as the reverse complement.
GGATACATTGTACTTGTGCCAAATTCTACTTGTATAAAGACCATCCTTCAAGAGATGCATTCCACACCTTCAGCCGAGCACTCCAGGTTCCTTAGAACCTATAAGAGAATTAAGCAAAATTTTTATTGGGTAGGGATAAAAAATATTATTACTAAATTTATAGCACAATGTGATGTATGTCAACGACATAAAGACGAGACAGTGGCAAGTCCCAGAAAGTTGCAACCTCTACCCATCTCGGACTCAATATGGACTGATATATTAATAGACTTCATTGAAGGGCTTCCCTCATCACAAGGAAAAGAGTTAATTTAGACTAGAGCATCCATGAATCTTTCACCTTGGTTCTATGGACTATACCAGATTTTGGAGTGCATCGGAGCAGTAGTATATAGATTGGACTTACCCACCAACTCACGAATTCATCCAGTCTTCCATGTGTCATGTTTGAAGCTCAAGTTGGGACAAAACGAGAGAACCCAAAGCCACATACCAAATATGACTACCCAAGGAGAGCTCCAGATCCAACCGAGTGTCATTATTTATCGATGGATCATGACTCATCAACGACGACCCACTACTGAAGTGCTAATATAGTGGACGAACCTACTAGCGGAAGATACCACTTGGGAGAACTATGATGACTTGAAGATCAAATTATCAAAATTCATGAAGCGTTGGCCTTGAGGATGAGGCTGATTTGAAGAGGGCGGGTCTATTAGGACTCTAGTTAGGATAGTCCTAATTTAGTTTCATTGAAGGGGGCAAACATGTAAATCCTAAGGGTATTCATGTAAATCCTATCTAGCCGACCCCTATTAAAGAGGTGAAGAGGCAAGCAAGGTTAGGATTAGTTTAGAGGTTGCTTCTTAGAGAAGCATTAAGAGTTGATTAGAAGTAGGGGTATTGAGTAGGAGAAGTTGATTAGAAGTAGAAGTCTTGAGTAGGAGTAGTTGATTAAAAGTAGGAGTTTTGAGTAGGAGAAGTTGATTAGAAGTAGGAGTCTTGAGTAGGAGTCCTATTAGGAGTTGGGGTTTAGAAGCCCTATAAATAGCCATGTATTCACCCTCTTTTCTTACTGAATAGATCAATCCTTTTAGCAGCTTTTGAGTAACAACTTAGAGGAGAGAACCCCTATAGAGTTCCAAGGAGGCTGATCCCCTAAAGAGATCAACCCTAAGCTTAGAATCCACAAGAGTTCTAACACCATCTATTAGCAACTTTTGAATCCTTCTCTCATGGATATGACCTAGCCTATAATGCCATATGTGTGCACTATTCACCTCATATTGTTTTCTCATGGACTCACTTATATTCATGTTATATGGAGTAGTGTCTAGCATAATCAAACCATTATGCAATGTTCCTCTCGTGATGATCTCATCATCCTTAATAATAGAACAACTATTGTTCTAAAAAAACTACTTTATAACCATTTAATGTCAAACATGAAATGAAAATAATATTTTTTGATAATAGAGGGAACAAAATAATATGCATCTAATGCAATAATAGCTCCACCAAGCAAATGTAAAGTGACCTCGCCGATAGCAACAATAACAACTCTTGTTTCATTGCCTATCTTGATGTCCATCTCACCTCTTACCAATCTCCTAGGTTTTGCTAGAGCCTACAATAAATTACTGATGTGATAAGCACTATCAATATCTAATACCCATGTGTTATCATACGAGTCTAACAAATGGAGATTGATCATGAATGTACTTGAAGCTTCTCTAAGCTTTTATTTTGCCTTATCTACAATGTACTCTTTGTAATTCCTCTTCCAATGCCCATCTTTACCATAGTGGAAGCATTGGTCTTTGTTCTTTGTCGGGTCCTTCTTAGCAACCTTTGCTTTAACTAGTTTTCCCTTACCCTTGCCTTTCTTAAGGGACATCTCTGTCTTCCTTTTCTTTCCGGTCTTACCAGCATAGAAAACTATGAAAATGAATCTAGTAGGGACCGAAGCATAAGATCTACATACAGGTTATCCTCTAGGACCATTCTTAGACCTGTGAGTTTCTCTATCCACTCAATCATCTTAATGACACAGTTTTGAACCAGTGTCCCCTCATTCATCCTATTATGGAGGAGACTCTTCGATATATCATATCGTTGAGTTCTTCCTTGTTCATCAAACAATTTATGGAGATGCAGGAGTATGGATTTGCCATCCATTTTTTCATGTTGTCTCTATAACTCAAGAGTCGTGGAGCCCAACATATAACACTGAGCAAGAGTGGAGTCATCTATGTACTTCACGTAGTGAGCGATCTTATCCTCACTTGACCCTTCCTTGGGCGTAGGCATCACTATATCAAGGACATATATGATTTTCTCTACCGTGAGAACTATTCTCAGGTTACAAAGCTAATCCATAAAATTTAGACTAATGAGGCAGTTGGCATCAAGTATGCCACATAGAGATTCTAATAACGATATTTTCTAAAATACAGATGTAGTAGAATTAAATAACATATAGATTTTATAGAAATAAATAATCAAGATATGGACTTCTATCTTAACGTACTCCCATATTTTTCTAGCGAGTCACGCGACACCCTCAGCACGTGAAATGGAAGCCTCCAACAGACTTCTAATAGGGATCGAGATCCAATCAGCATCTTAGTGTAACCTTGAGGGACTCGACCAATTACACTAAGCCCCAAAGGTAGGCAACTCTTGCCAATCACAACTCTATGTGATTCTCGTATTGCTCGGCCTTCGAACCACTATAGCCATGAGGGACTCGACCAACTATAATGTTCGGTTAAGTCATCACCATCATTACAAGATGAGTCTGATTCGATGATATACCCTCGAGGGACTCGACCAAGCATACTATGTCCTCAAGTCACTAGTGACATCTCTATGTCATAGATAAGATATCGAATCGTGATATAGGTGAGTCTCAAGGGACTCGACCAACTCAACCTACACTAGGAATCGGTTCCTACTTATAACACTGGAAGGCCACGTGAGTCAATCTAATTGTCTCACGTTTACCGACTTAATATTATCGAGAGAGGGGATTTTTAATTCAATCTTCTAATATAGTGTGTCACACACATATATATTTAATATATATCTACATCTCATGCATATATATATATATATATATATATATATATATATATATATATATATATATATATATATATATATATATATATATATAGTAGGTGTATAAGTAATCACACATCACATGAGCAATCACACTAGATGATCATGGACCACATCCTAATGTGATCAAGCCTGAGCTAGTGGGCCCAATCACTCACATTAAAATCTATGTGTGCATCGCGCATCTACATGCTATTTGATTGTCCATCTCGCCTCGTCAGTTCCATCGACATCTCAATGCATCTCCATGCGTCGAATTGTCCGTCTCTGCCTTGTGGGTTCTGCAATCGCTTCCACGCTCACACTGCGCCTCCTCGTATAATTACAATATAATTATAAGTACGTAGACCCGACAATAAATGAGAAAAAATAGAGGCTCATCGGTTCGAATAATAATAATCACATGTACACATACATCACACAATCCATGATCATCCGTCCACATCATACATCACATGTATACATTATCATCATGTAGGACTACTAGATAAATAATAATAGTTAATTAAAAATTTTAATTAACTAATATTTTTTTGAAATCAGGGACATATAGGAAGTTTTCTAAATTCTAAAGGAAATTTTGGTCATTCGGCCAAAAGGGATAAAATTAGAATTTCTAAAATTTTAGGGGCAAAACTATCTTTTGCCACCCTTTTCTACTTTTACATTAATGATTTTAACGTCAAAAGCCTCTCTAATTCACAACACACATAGTTTAAAATTTGTTTTTCGCATGAACAACCTGACTCTGATACCATTGTTGGGAAATCCAGGGCATGACATCACATGCGCAGCGGAAGAACAGAAAATAAAATCCTAGATTTTCATGAAAAGGTTTCGTCATCGTACGAAGATCGGTGCATAAAAATAAATCCACGAATCTGAAAACTGCGTATGTAAAGGTACTACTTAGGGAGATCGTATATCCCTTAGATTCCTATAGATCCATAGGGAGGATGAAGGAAGTTAAGCGCCCTCCTCTCTAGCGGTATCCATATGATAGGGACTGCGATAATACTTCTTTCTAGGGAGAGGAGAATAGGAGGTGGCCACCAGGAAAACCTAACCTATAGGCATTTGGTTCCCTCCTATTTATAGAGGCCCCCTATTAACCCTAATGGATCCTGTCCCATTAGGTATTGAATTTCCATCCAATTAGCCAAGCCTCTTAGATTAATGGGCCTCTACCCAATAATCTAGCTCTTATTGGATCTCATCTATGGGATCTAATAATATAGGAGTTGAGCAATAACACATGGGATATTCCTCTCATGATACCGAGAGTCGATGATCCTCTATTGATACTCAATTACCTTCGTAAGATTAGCTACCATTCTCGAGAATCGGCTATACCAGATTTGAAACTTTCCAAACTTGTAAGTCTAACATTAAAGAATAGAGTACTCATACAAGGTATCTTTGGTGTCTTAAATCTAAGGACTAGATATACTACTGGGACTACGAAATCATTATTTGACGTGCGATATTAATAACCATCCAACATTCCGTAAGTGGATCAATCAGTGAACTCATTCTCCAATGAGCACTTGCACTATATCCTTAGTATCCCCAAACAAGTAGCTATGAGACCAGCCACCTCCATCATATGGATAGGTATATAGCATACCAATCTATCCAGTTATCTTGATGTCCCTCTCCAGTAACCTATGACCAAGATTATTAAGGGTTTGTGTTTAAAGGTAAATTGGTCTTATTATTATGATCTCATCATGATTCGATTCCTAATGCACAGATCCAAGGACATCATAATATACATCCAGATAATGTAAGATAATGCCAATAATTATAAGTAAAGAGATTGACACAACGTATTATAAGTACAATCACTCACGTGATTGGCTTATAGGGCTCCTATAACTAGCGATAATTGCCTAGCGGTACCACCACCCAGTCTGGGCGATACCACTGCCCAGACACCTAGGAGACTAAGCCCTGGGTGGTTCCATCACTCAATTCTGGAGGTGCTACCACCAGACAGGGTTCAACAACTTGTTTGAGCCATGAGTCCAGCCTAAACTAGTCCGATTATGGGCCTAGTTGGTCCCTAATAGATTTAGTAGGATTACTTTCCAAACCTAACTCTAATTAGACCCTAACTATGATATTTAAGGCATATACTAAAGTGTATAAGTCCAATATGTCAAAATTTCTTCCAGCGAGCTTTCGGCGATCTTCCGGCGGACTTCCAATGAACTCTCGGTAATCTTCCAACGGACTCCTAGCAAGCTCTTGAACTCACGATGATCTTCTTGTCAAGTTCCGATGAGCTTATTTGGTGAGCTCCGATGAACTTCTGAGGAACTTCTTGGCGAACTTTCGACGTACATTTCAGCAAGCTCCCAATGAACTCTCGGCCAATTTTGGCAACACTCTTGATGAACTTTTGGACTCTCGATGAATCGTTCGATCTTTGACTCCGGCGCTATATTTGCTTTATGCCTTGATCACTATCGTAGTTAATCCTGCACACTCTTCTTAACCTATAGATTAGAACAATAATTTATTAATTGATTTCATCATCAAAATTCGAGATTCAAAAGAATCTAGAATTATGGTTAGAATAAGGCTATATTAGTGGGTAAAGGTTTCAACCAAGAAGAATGTACTGATTATGAAGAAACCTTTGCTCCTGTGGCAAGATTAGAAGCCATAAGGATGCTTCTTGCCTATACTTGTTATAATAATTTTAAGTTATTTCAAATGGATATTAAAAGTACTTTTTTAAATGATTTTATTTTCAGAAAAGTTTATGTTGAACAACCATCCGAATTTGAGAATGTACTTTTTTCTAATAATGTTTTTAAGTTATTAAGGCTCTCTATAGATTGAAACAAGCCTCAAGGGCTTGGTATGAGAGACTTAGTTCATTTCTTATACAAAATAATTTTACAAAAGGCAAGGTCGATACTACATTGTTTATTAAAAATTTTAAAAATAATTTTGTTATTGTTCAAATTTATGTTCACGACATTGTTTTTGGTTCTACTAATGAGTCTTTATACGAATCTTTTGCCAAAAGTATAAGCCAAGAATTTGAAATGAGCTTAATAGGTGAACTAACCTTTTTTTTAGGTTTATAAATCAAGCAACTAAGTGATGAAATTTTTCTTAGTCAAACTAAATATACATTAGATTTGCTAAAATAATTCAATATGGATGGTTCAAAGGATATCAATACACCAATGAGCATTTCCATTAAGTTAGATATGGATGATAATGGAGAAAACTTTGATAAAAAACTTATAAGAGTATGATAGGTAGTTTACTATACCTCATCGCAACTAGACTAGACATTATATTTAGTATTAGACTATATGCTAGATTTTAATTTAATCCCAAACTACCTCACTTTAAAGCCGTTAAAAGGATCTTTAGATACCTAAGCGAAACTCCTAATCTAGGATTGTGGTATCTAAAATCTAAGAACTTTAAATTAATTGCTTATGCTAATACTGATTTTACTAGATGTAGAATAGATAGAAAAAGCACATCTGTAACATGTCAATTCTTAAGTTATGCACTTGTCTCTTAGTCTTCTAAGAAATAAAATTCAGTTGCACTATCTACAATCGAAGCTGAATATATAGTAGCAAGCGGATGTTATGCACAAGTTATATGGATGAAAAACACATTAGAAGATTACATAATTCACTTAAAACTATTCCTATAAAATGTGATAACACTAGTGCAATATGTTTAACAAAAAATCTCATTCAACACTCTAGAACTAAACATGATATTAGGTATCACTTTATAAGAGATCATGTTAATAACCATGATATAACATTAGAATTTATTGATACAAAATATTAATTTGTTGATATTTTTACAAAACCTCTAAATGAGGAATAATTGGATTTTATTAGAAGAGAACTAAGCATGTTAAATCTTCCAAATGCATGAGTTTCTCATATATATATTCTTTTTCAGATTTATTGATTTTTGAAAATGGAGCTTTCATCGAGTTCATTTCCTATCTTCTTCTTCTTATCTCATTCATAGATTTTTGATACACTTGCTCCATCATTTAATGATCTTTTCCTATAACCCCTATATACTTATGAAAGAAGAAGTTTTATTCATGGACTTTTTGGTATACTTGACTTTCGTGTGATGATCATTTAGTATGAACCCTTTCGCTTTCTACCTATAAAAATAGGGATTTGATTCATAAACCTTGAACATATACATTTTGATTTTCTATGTGATGAATTCTTTTTATATTTATGAAAGCAGAAGTTTGATTCATAGATTTTTGATTCTTGAAGCTTGATTTTTTCTTGTGATGAATGATTTCCTCCTTTCTCCTTTTTTCTTCTTTTTTTTTTATGACAAAGGGGAGATACTAAAAATTGTTTGTACATCTTAAAAAGAACCCTGCATATCCAAAGAGAAGTACTAGCAAAAGTTGCTAGCTTATAGATATTTTTGCTTATTTTTATCTTTGCTAGCCTACCTACTTCAAAGCTAAAGAGAAGTGCTAGCAAGGTAGTGCTAGTTTGTACATCTAAAAGCAAAAGTTACTATCTTGCAGAGATTTTTGTTAGCTTGCTGATTTAAAGAAACAAATGTTGCTATCATAATGGTGTGAAACTATCTTGCATGTAATGGTGCCAAAATGTTTGCACATTTTCTTTTTGTTGATGACAAAGGGGGAGAAATTGAAATATGCTTGGTATTATAATGTTTAGTATCATATTTGGCATCATGCTTAAATATATGAAATGACATCAAAATGAATATTTGAAATGATAATTTTTGTTATCATGCTTAAATGCTTGGTACCATGACGAATGCTTGATATCGTGCTTAGTATCATACTTAAATGATGAATCATGATCATGCTTAATATCATGCTTAAATGATGAATGCTTGGCATCATGCTTAAATGTTTGAAATGGTATCATAATTGTCATGCCCCCCGAATTTATCGTATTTAGAAGGTGTGACCCTGTCTTAAAATCCATAACATTAAAATTCATCACAATCTAATCCCAAGATCTAAATCAACATTTGAGGATATTAACAATCATTCGAGTCATAAATCACATCTAAAATCTATAATTTATAAAGCCTGTGCAGTTTATAATTCATATACCATATCAGCATATTGGTTCATAAATTCCAAAGCTAAACTCAACTAAACAATATCCACATCATAAATCCACAAGTGTGGGAATCCATATAATCTCAAAACCAACTTTTACCACAAGTTCATATCATTATACAATTTAAACTTAACATTTCAAATCTTAACATGAGAGGTCCTTTAACTTTTACAAAACATATAAATTCAGATTTACCATCAACATTTCATTAAACATAAAATATACTTATACAACAAAAACATATCAACCACTAAAGATTAGCCCAAAATCTTCTAGCTTTCCCTTCCTCAGCCCAATTTAAACATCTCAAAGACTGATAAACTAACCTGAAAATATTATATAATAACGGAGTGAGCATAACAAAGCTCAGCAAGTGACTAACATATCCATGGTGAAAGAGAATAGTTTTCAATAAACTTGGTATCAAAATGCAAAGCAAGATACAAGAAAATGTATATATCATCGTATCAGATACTGAATCGCAAATGTCCTCTTATTTAAACCTATTTAGTTCATAACAAATGGAGTAAAAAATAATTGGAGCATATCAAATGATACATAGGATATTACAGAGCATATCAATGGTACACAAGATATTTCAAAGCATATCAATGACGTATGAAATGTTTTGGAGCATATCAACAACATATGAAATATTTCAGAACATATTAATAACGTATGAACTGTTTCGGAGCATATCAAGGGCAAAGGAAATATTTTGGAACATAGCAAAGATGTATGAAATATTTCAGAGCATATCAAGGCAAATGAAACATTTTGGAACATATCAAAGATGTATGAAATGTTTCGTAGCATATCAAAAGCAAAAGAAACATTTTGGAATATATCAATGACGTATGAATGGTGATGGAGCATATCAAGAGCAAATAAAATATTTTGAAACATATCAAATGGTATATGAAATGGTTTAGAATATATTTCAAAACATAACAATAGCATATAAGATATCTCAGAGCATATCGGTATAACAAATAATAAACAGACGCTCAAATGTCATATCTGATGTACATTCATTTCATTCTCATCCAAAGCTCACATATAAACACATAAGCAATGCTTTGGATATCATATCGATACAAAAAGAGTGCAGTGAGATCTCAAATAGAATCTCCCATGTCTGGAAGCGTCATACATCCACGTTTGAATGAAACCAGAGGGGGCCGACAAAGCATCACGGGCTCTAAGCATATACCCTTTACCATTTCTGACAAAGGTCCAAATAATCCCTCTACCATTTCTGACAAAGGTCCAAATAGTTCTACATACACTAGAGTACAAAAGGACAGTGTGAACAATAAAACTGGCACATATCAAATGCACATGCGGAACAATGAAACGTACATGCGCCTTTACGAAACAATACGATGCAAACATATTCTTTCACAAATGTATTTGAATTTGAAAGGGAATAAAAGTAGGAGTATATAAAGATTTGAAACAATAATATAAAGCTCAATCAAAGAAAAAATTTAAGCTGAAATTAATTCCCAATAGGATGAAACAAGAATAGACAACATCGACAAAAGCTTGAGTCAAGTAGAATTTGAAAGACATATTGCACGAATAATTTGGATAGTAAATTATATTATAAATTACTCAAAATTAGTTTAAAAGAAATATCTCTGAGTCTAGTTTCTAATAAATTAAATTATGTATAAATCAGAATATTTAACAGAAAGTTATAAGAATTTTAGCAACCAAAGGTCAGAACTAATGGTATCTGTTTTACCCAATTCATAGGGTCGACTAAAACAAATGTTTCAGCTAGCATCTCTACTCCAAATCTTTCAAACCAGATATGTACAGAATTTTTTATGAATCTAATTTCTAATAAATAAAGGTTTACAATAATTGGATTTGTTCACAATGAGTTACAAGAAATAGAATACCCAAGGGTTAGAACTTACAATCACTATTTTACAGATTCTATAGGGTCAATTCAAATAAAGGTTTGGTAGGCATTTGAACTCTAAATTTATCAATCTTAGTCTCAAAAGAAAGATATATAAGTCTAATTTTAGATGGATTTAATTTTGCTTAAATCAGAGCTCGGTAAAGAAAGTTTTAGCCAGAAAAAAGAAGTAAGGTCATAATCTAGGAAAATTCTAGATTCACTGTTTGATGCATAAACTGCAGAGATATCATATCTAAAGTTACAGTCTTCCAAAATTTTTAGGATTAAGATGAAAACAAAGATCAAACTTACTGTAGGATATGGGTAGAACACTTTCCTTTTAGAATTTCTGATTCCAAATAAAAGTTTTGAGCCAAAAGACACTAAACCCCAATTTTCTTCTCTTATTCTCATTTTCTTCTTCTTCTTTCTCTCTTCCTCTCTTCTCCAATGCAGACTACCTTCTTAGGTTCCTTAGGAATGAAGGCAGGGAGGCTTAGGCAGTGGAATTTGTTATTTTATATATTTTATAATTTAGTCCTTGTATTATTTATTTTTACGATTAGGTCCTCAGATTTTACAAATATGTCCTCAGAATTTTACAAACAGATTCTCATATTTTATAAATAGGTTTTAAGTTTTATTTAGGCTCATCTATAGACTTTAAAATAGGTAGTAATATTTATAATTAAACTCTTATACGAAAATTTAAAAATGAGAAATGCGGGGGATGTTATAATAATGAATGCTTGAAATGATAAATTTTAGTATCATGCATGAAGTGATGATTGCCAAAGTGATTGGTTTCTAGTATCATATTGTGCATGTACACCTTGATAAATTGAAACTATAATTATGCACAATGTATGAAATTTCTGATTAAAATTAGTTAAAACTTGAATAATTCAAAGGTTGTGAATTCTGTTAGGATTAATACGACACTAAGAGGGGGAGGGTGTGAATTAGTGCAGTGATAAAAATGTCGATTTGCAATTTAGAAAACCATTTCGTACAATGAAAACTTTCAATGATTAAGTCCATATTAGAAATGCTTTAAACTTGAGAGTGATTGTAAGAATATAATGAGGGTAGTAAGTAAAGTGGTTTGCAGTAAGAGTAAATAAACAAATAGAGTAAGATGTGCAAACCGATTTATAGTGGTTCGGTCGTCCCGACCTACATCCACTCCCAATTCCTCTCCCGTCGAGGCCATCGGTTTTCACTATCGGTCTTTCTTCAAATGGGCGAAGACCAACTATCCTTACAACTCAATTCTCCTTTTGACAAGTTTAGGAGAAAACCTTTACATCCCCACTCACCCCTCTCTTAGACTTAACCAACACTTAAATCTAGAGGGGAGGAATTCTCATACAATTATAACATAGTTGTTCCTCTTTTTGTTCTCAGTTGATGTGTGTACTAACCAGGGATGAGAAGGGTATTTATAGGTCTCAAGGGGATTCAAACTTGGAGCCAAAATTGAATCACCCCAAGTCTTCAAGGTACTAGCGGTACCACTAGTACTGGACAGTGCCATTGCCTAGTTTGCTTTGACACTGGGCAGTACCACCATCTAACATAGTCTTAGAGTTTATGTCTTGGAGATCAAGACATTGGTAGTTCCATCGCCTGTTCTCGTAGTGCCATCACCTGACCCACCTATTGGGTCACTGTTTGGGCTTTTCACTTGGCCCAACATAGCCCAACTTAGGCCCAATTGGCTCATAATTGAGTTGGCCTAATTCCAACCCAATTACTGCTAGTTATAGGTGTCCTACAAGCCAATCACATGAGTGATGACACCTGTAACATATTGCGTCAATATCTTTGCTTATGATTACTGATATTTTCTTACATTATTTGGATGTATATTTCTGATGTCATTGGATCTGTGCAATGGGAATCAGATTGTGATCTCATCACGATAATGAGACTGATTTACCTTTAAACACAGACCCTAAATAATCCTGGTCATAGGTTACTTGAAAGGGACATCGAGATGATCGGACAGACTAGTGTATTGTATACCCGTCCATATGATGGAGGTGGCTGGTCTCATAGTTACTTGTGTGGGGACACTAAGGTGTTTATTGCAGAATGAGTTCACTGATTGATCCACTTACGGAATGTTAGATGGTTATTGATACCTCATGTCAGATAGCGATTCCGTAGTCCTAGTAGGGTATCTAGTCCTTAGACTTGAGACACCAAAGATGCCTTGTATGAGTACTCTATTCTTTGACATCAAACTTACAAGTTTGGAAAGTTTTAGATCTGGTATAGTCGGTTCTCAGGATTGGTAGCCAATCTTATAAAGGCAATTGAGTATCAATAGAGGATCATCCACTCTTGGTATCATGAGAGGAATATCCCATATGTTCTTACTCAAGCAAATCCCTAACTAGGATCATTTAGATTGAGAGAGAAAGAGTTCTCTAGGAGACTCTGATTAGACCAAGACTCGAGTGGAAACCGTGTGGACTTGACAGCACTATGTCGAATATATGATCTCTAGGATATTAGATGGATGAGGGATTATAGGTACATGGTAACTGAGGATAGATAGGTCCAAAGGATTGGATTCCCCTATATTATCTAGGGATTACAGTGTAGTGGCCTAGTACGTTCACAGTTGATGAGTCAAGTGAATTAATTATGGGGATAATAATTCACTGAGTCAGAAGGAGTTTTGATAGGTTCGAGTCATAGCTAGCTCGATATTAAGCCTAGAGGGTCACACACATATGGTAGGTGTTATTACGAGTAGAGATTCAGATATGAGATATCCACCAAAGCCCCTATCTTATTGGATATCCAATAAGCCCCTGTATTATTGGATCCCATGGATGAGATCCAATAAGAGCTAGATTATTGGGTAGAGACCCATTAATCTAAGAGGCTTAGATAATTAGATAAAGATCTAATACCCAATAGGGCTAGATCCATTAGTGTTAACAGGGGGCCTCTATAAATAGGAGGGAACCAAAGGCCCATAGGCTGAGGTTTTCTTGGTAGCCACCTCCTGTTCTCTTCTCTTTAAAGAGGAGCATCATCATAGTTCCTACCGTGAGGACACTGTTAGAGAGGAGCATGCTTGACCTCCTTCATCCTCCCCTATGGATCTATAGAAACTCAGGGATATACGATCTCCCTAGGTACTATCTTTCTTACATACATAGTTTTCGGATTCGCGGATTTGTTTTTGCCTATCGATCTTCGCATGATGATGGAACATTTCAGGAAAATCTAGAATTTTAATTTTCTGTTCTTCCACTGCACATGAGATATTGCCCTTGGATTTCCCAACAATTACATCTAAAACTTACTTCGATCTAGATAATTATTGCAAAGCTTGATCGAATGTTGTTCGATATGTCATTGGTTCATCGGTGCTTCGTCAAATTCTTTGACGCATTGTCTTCTCTTGTGGCTTATTGCCCAATCGGCTAGTTGACCTCCACAACTCTGATCTCCTTGGCGTAATTCCGCTCTTCTTGGCTCGATGCCCGAATCCATGGCCCGAAGCCTTCTACCGATACATCAATCGATCTTTAGGCTCGACATCCAATATTCTGACATGTTCTACTCTAGCCAACATGGATTCTTTCAGCTTTAATTATGGCAAGCATGCATGACAAAAACTTATGTATTATCCATACAACAAATATAAGTGGCACCATCCATAGGTTAGCCAATGACACATATCCTCTAATTTTTTAAAAAACTTAATATAAATTTTTCATAAATCATATCTAATTACTAACATCCACATTTTGGTCCCAAGCAATAAGCTTTTGATATAAAGTCATTTAATGATAAAAATTATTAAATAATCTTCATATTTATAAATAGGTCCTTACATTATAAACAAGCCCTTACAAAATTTTTAAAAATGAGGGATATTACACCAATGCCCATCTTTGCGGTAGTGGAAGCACTGGCCTTTGTCCTTTACCGAGTCATTCTTAGCAACCTTTGCTTTACCCGGTCTACCCTTGCCCTTGCCCTTCTTAAAGGACTTCTCTACATTCATTTTATTTTTGGTCTCACTAGCATAGAGAACTAGTTTCTCTTTCTTGATTATACTCTCTGTTTTCCTCAATATATTAAGGAGCTCAAGGAGAGTCACCTTATGCTTGTTTATATTAAAATTCATAATGAACTGAGAAAAGAAATCTAATAGGAATTGAAGTACAAGATCCACACATAAGTTATCCTCTAGGATCATTCATAGACCCGTGAGTTTCTATATCAACTCAATCATCTTAAGGACATAGTTTTGAACTGGTGTCCCCTTAGTCATCTTAGCACGGAAGAGATTTAAATATCTGATATCGCTGAGTTTTTCTTTGTTCCTTAAATAATTTACGGAGATGCAGGAGAATAGATCTGACATCCATCTTTTCATGATACCTCTATAACTCGGGAGTCATGGAGCCTAACATGTAATACTAAGCTAGAGTGGAGTGATCAATGTACTTCATATAGCGAGCGATCTAATCCTTACTTGCCCCTTTCTTAGGTGTAGGTATCACTGTATCAAGGATGTACGTGATTTTCTCTACCGTAAGAACAATTCTTAGGTTGCGAAGCCAATCCATGTAATTTAGACTAGTGAGACGTTAATATCAAGTATGCCATGTAAGGGATTTCAAAATGATATTTTTCTAATAATAAATATATAGAAAAAATAAATAATATATAGATTTTACAAAAATAAACAACTAAGATAAGGACTTTTATCTTAATCTACTCCCATTTTTTTTTCGCAAATCATGCAACTCCCTTTGGTATATGAATCGAAGACCCCCAACAGATCTCTAGTAGGGATCAGGATCCAATTAGCATCTTAACATAATCTCGAGGGACTTAACCAATCATGCTAAGCTTGAAAAGGTAGGCAACTCCTACCTATCACATCTCTTTTATGATTCTCGTCCTGTTCAGCCTTTGAACCATCATGGTCTCGAGGGACTCGACTAACCATGACATTCGGTTAAGTCATCACTATCGTTACAAGATAAGTCAAATTCGATGATATACCCTCGAAGGACTCGACTAAGTATACCATGTCATTAGGTCACCAATGACATCTCTATGTCATAAGCAAGATCTCGAATCGCAATATAGGTGAACATCGAGGGACTCGACCTACTCAACTTACATTGGTAATTAATTTCTTCCTATAACGATAGAAGGCTATGTGGGTCAATCTAATTGCCTCATGTCTATCGACTTAATATTATCAAGAGAGGAGATTTTGATTCAATCTCCTAATATGATGTGTCATAAATATACATATTTAATATATATCTACATCGCATGTAAATATATATACATATCTAGTAGGTATATAGTCACACACATTATATGGACAATCATACCAAATGATCATGGACCATAATCTAACATGATTAGGCCCGAGATAGTAGGCCCAATCACTCATATCACAATCTATGTGTGCATCAACGCATCTCCATGTCTTGTGATCATCCATCTCGTCATCATTGGTTCCTTTGGCATCTCAACGCATCTCCATGCATCGCGATTATCGACCTCATGGGTCCTGTTGTCACCTCAATGCTCCCGTCGAGCCACCTTATATAATTACAATATAATCACAAATACACAGGCTCGATAATAAATAAGAAAAAATAGAGACTTATAAGCCTCAATAATAATAGTAATAATCACATCACACACATACATCATATCACACAATTCATGATCATCCGTCCACATCATATATCACATGTGCATTTCATTATATAGGACTATTAGGCAAAAAATAATAATTGATTAAACCTTTTAATTAACTAATATTTTTTTAAATTCAAGATATCTAGGAAATTTTATAATTTATCAAGGGCATATAAGTAATTTGAACAGAAAGGATAAACCTTAGAATTTCCTAAATTGAGAGGCGTAAAATTATCTTTTGTCCAAAAAACCCTATTCTCTTGCTCCTACTGCGTTGCGGCCATCACCACCACACTTGCAGCAACCACTACATGTAGGTGCTGGCCCTACCTGGAGGCGGTTTGCCCTTGGGTGGGCATGCCCCTGCTTGTAGGTGATTCACCCACGAGCACTGTGCCCATAGGTGAGCAGCACTTTTGCCTGCGAGTGGCATTCGCTCATTCGCTATGCCCGTGGGTGTTGTGCCTTGCACCGTAAGTGGCCCGCCTATGGGTGCCCTACTCATAGCCGCTATCGTTACAAGCAAGAACTGCTGCTATAAGCAACTAGCGCCTTTGTAAGCAAACAACCACCGGCTACTTGCGACCCCTACCTATAGGTGGCTTATTGCAGGTGGCCAGGCTGAGTGCAAAGGAGCTCTTAACCAAGGCTACAAGCAGCCTTTTGCCAATCTATGAGGGCAGCAATAGTTGTTGCCCTTTTTTGCCTTTTGCGTCATCAAAAGTCTTTCTAAAACACAGCACACGTAGTTTAAAATCTAATATTTTGCATGAATAACTTGGCACTTATATCATTGTTGGGAAATCTGGGGTGACTTTCCATTTGAAGAACTTATCGGGTCTTTGATGACCTATGAAATAACTCATTTAGTATATGGCAAACATGAGAACTACCTTTCAAAGAACAAGAAGGATTTAATACTTCGAAATATAGAAGACCACTCGAGCGAAAGCTCAAGTGATGATGATATAAAACTTTTAACGAGAAAAATTTTAAAAAAACATTAAATAAGAAACTAAAAACATAAATGAACTTAAAAAAATATCATAACTTATTATGGATGCAATCGACTAGGGTACTATAAAAGTGATTATCCGCAACTGAAGAAGAAGGTGTTCACATAAAAGAAAAAGAAGGCATTCAAAGCACTCAAGGATGAATCAAGTACATCCTCAGATGAGGTAAGTAACTTAATCGATTCTATTTTATCTAACCATGAGATTACTTAAAAAAATATTATTATATTTTATCATGACAATTGCATGATAAAGGAATAAAATGTTAAATTTAAATTTAATTCTTGCACACCAAATATAATTCCATGTATGTTTATCTTGATAATTATTGTGATAAATCTTATTTTTTGTATTTATATAATGATGCATGGATTTGGCATAAAAGACTAAGACATGCCTTCAATTACATAAATTGAAACTAAAAGAAGAATGTATTTTTTTAAAAAGTTCTCTATCTTTAAAGTTTTGATGATTTTTCAATAAGAGATTGATGAATCTAGTTATGTTATTTATGAATCTCTTGAAAATGATTTTGATGATTTGACGATTTAAATGAGTCTTATCCGAATCATGAACTTAATACTTAAATTTTCTTTATTAAGATCTTTGACCTCCTAAGATTTCTTATGCTATTTACTAAAGAGGAGAATTTTCCAAATGAATCATGATTTTTCAAGATTACAACTTAATTTTTTTATGATTCATGATGAATTGAGACATATTATACATGAATCAAGTTCTCATGTGAATCTATCTACATTGCCTTCATTGAATTTTTCGAAAAGTGATTTTGATGATGATTTTGGATTTATTTTCATATGATTCCTTTTACTAATGAGATGATATATCCAACTAAATTATTTATCATATTTACGACTTGTGATATATTCAACATGAAATATCTTTCTTGATTTTCGTATGATTCACTCTTTTAAGAGAATATTTATCGAATCATGATAACTTGATATTTTCTTTGTATAAATCAAGATCACTTACTCCTTATTCTCATATGATTCTTTCATTTTATTAAAGAGAATATTTGTCCAAATGAATCATAATGTTTCCTTGTTTCTTTTCAAATACTCCCAACTTGAAATGATGTGCTTTAATGGTTAAAACATTGTATGCATAAATTAATTTTTTTCTCCCATGTTTCAATGCTCCTATGTAAATGTTAAGATCAATACGACACTAGGGGGTTGGTTGTTGAATCGATCAAACACTAAAAATATCAATGTTTCAGAAAACCGCTTCATACAAAAAGCTTCGTTCAATGAAAACACATTTCGACAAAGATGTTTAACTTCGAATATGTTTGTAAGTGAGTGATGTAGAAGTAGAGCAGTCGTAAAATAAATAGACAAGCAGAGAAAGAGAGGCACACCAATTTTATAGTGGTTTAGTCATTTGACCTACGTCCATTCCCGATTCCTCTATCGAGGCCACCAACTTTCATTATTGGTCTTCCTTCAATGGGTG
This sequence comes from Musa beccarii, assembly GCA_024322285.1. Lineage (NCBI taxonomy): Eukaryota > Viridiplantae > Streptophyta > Magnoliopsida > Zingiberales > Musaceae > Musa > Musa beccarii. The sequence goes on along the minus strand of CM044398.1, from coordinate 36,072,887 downwards.
AAGACTAACCACCCTTATAGCTCTCTTTTCCTTTTAACAGGTTCAGGAGTTAACTTTTTATAAGCCCACTCACCCCTTTCTTAGACTTGATCAACACTTAAAGCTAGAGAGGAGGAATTTTCATACTTTACAGCAGAGTTTTCCCTCTTTTCTTTTTTTGTTGGTGTGTATGCTAACCAAGGATGAGAGGGGTATTTATAGGCCTCAAGAGGATTCAAACTTGGAGCCAAAATTTGAATTACCTTGGTCTTTAAGGAACTAGTGGTTCCACCACGAGTACTTAGCGGTACCACCACCTAGTCTGCCCTGACATTGGGTGGTACCACCACCTAATCTGGTGGTACCACCACCTGACACAGTCTCGGAGACTATGTCTTAGAGACCGAGCCATTGGCGGTTCCACCACCTATTCAAACGGTGCCACCACCTAACCCACTTCTTGGGTTATTGTTTGGGCCATTCACTTAGCCCAACGCATCCCAAACTTAGGCCCAATTGGCCCCTAATGGCGTTGACCCAATTTCACCCTAATTAGACGTAAAACCTACTTCGATCTAGACAATTATTACAAAGCTTAATCGAATGTTATCTGACATGTCATTGGTTTATCTAGCGTTTCGTTCGATTCTTTGACGTATTATCCTCTCTTGTGGCCTATTGCCTAATCAGCCAACTTCAATCTCCTTAGCGTAATTTTGCTCTTCTTGGCCCGATGCCCAAACTCATCATTCGAGGCATTCTACTGATACGTCGACTGATTCTTCGGGTCGACGTCCAATCTTCTGACATGTTCTCCTCTAGCCCAATATCTGATTCTTCCTACTTCAATTGTCTATTCTTGATCGAAGCTACTTGCATCACTTAAAACATAGATTAAATTATAACACTATCAATTGGTTTCATTATCAAAATATGAGATTCAATAATCTCTCCCTTTTTTATGATAATAATCAATTGATGAAAAGTTTAGACAAACTCCCCGTATCAATATTGCCATATTGATATTGTTACGATCATGAATGACACTAAGAAGGGGGGGGGGGTGGGTTAGTGCAGTAGATAAAACTCAATGATTTAATCGATTTCAGAAAACTTCATACGATAGAAAATTTTCATTCAATGAAAACTATTTCAGAAAGACATTGACTCGAGTGAGTTTGTAAGAGAGTAGAGAAGAGGAGATTGGATAGTTACAATAAAGTATAAATTGAATGCAACAAAAGTAAATTACCCACCAAGAGAAGAACGAACTAATTTTATAGTGGTTCGGTCATCCGACCTATGTCGACTTCTGATACCTCCTCCGATGAGGTCACTAGCTTCCACTATCGATCTTTCTTGAAGGGCAAAGATCAATCACCTTTTTACAGAACTTTTACAAGTTGCTCACTCTCCTTTTACAAACTTTTACATTTTAAAATGATGAAGGTGAACTCTCAACTTTTTGTGAGTTATTTCACTATAGTTTTAGTTCTAACTTGTTCACTTCTCTGTGTGCAAGTAGTTGAGAAGTAAGGGGTATTTATAGGTATCAATTGGCTACAAAAGCGAAGCCAAAATTCTAATTTTTGGGTCTTCCAAGTACGGGTGGTACCATCGCCTGCATTGGGTGGTGCCACCGCCCACAGAACCTCGAAAACAGAGGTTCTAGCAGTGCTATCACCAACCTAGGGCAGTACCACCACCTGCAGCTTTAATGCTAGACGGTACCACTACCTAAACTGGGTGGTGCCACTGCCTATAGCCTGAAAAAGTGTACTTTTTTACTTTCTAACTCATAGGAGGTTCTACCACCAGTTTGGTAGTGCCACCACCTATAATAACTTTTGGGCCATTGAATAGGCCTCCCAATGAGCCTAAATCAGTCCTAATTTAGGCTCAATTGGCCCCTAATCGAGTTGGTATGATTATACCTAAAATTAACTTAATTTTGACCTAACTTTCAATAATTAAGACATAAACAACTACATGACATGAATCTAAGTTATTCGGCATGTCATTAGTTCTCCCGGTGAACTTTCGGTGATCTTCCGATGAACTTCTGGTGAACTTCTGGTGAACTTCCGGTGCATCATCCGAACCTTCGGTGTATTGCTTGATCCACTAGCATGTTGACTCCTACAATATCTGTTCTCGGTGCATTGTCCAATTCTTCCAACCCGATGCCTGAACTTTGACTCCGACCCAACGTTTGATTCTTCTTGCTTTAATTGTTTTGCCTCTTTTGATCAAAGTTAGTCTTGCATCACTTATTTCAAAGCATAGATTAGATAATAAACTTATCAATTGATTTCATCATCAAAATATGAGATTCAACAATCTCCCCCTTTTTGATGATGACAACTAATTGATGATGGAGTTAAACTTAACTCCTCCTATCTATATGCTATACTTGAGAAAAGATACACTTGAATTCAAAGCCTTTGAATTCAAGCCCAAACCAATAAGTTACATTCATTTGAACTTATCGACACACTCAACAAGCATGATTTTTCATCCCAAAGTATGATATGTGGCATTGTTTATAATACAAAAATGATATCAAGGCATGACATCCATTTTCAAGTCCAATTTTGAATGATGATAGACACTCATCATTTCAACAAATGATACAAATTTCAATTTTGAAATATAGCAAGATTCAAAATAATAGATCACCATTCCAAGGCATGATATCAATTGATAATTTATCATTCAATAGCATGATACAAACTTCAAATATGCAAACAAATGATAACTTATCATATCAAGGCATGATACCAATTTCAAATAGGATAATTAAGCATGATACGATAACGATCATAGAAAAATTATCATTTTAAGCATACATGTTTCATTTCAATCATTTGTGATGCATACGATACATTTCATACATTTGTGATATATTGCAATACACTTCAAGTATTTGCGATGCTTTTGATAATACCAAGCATTTTACGATACAAAGCATGGCAAGTTGTCATCAATTTGTCACATTTCTCCCCCTTTGTCATCAACAAAAAGGAAATGGACCATTGTTTTAAGCAAGAAACCAATTGTTACGATAGAATTCTTCTTGAAGGGGCACAAAGAGAAGGAAAAATCCATGATACCATCAAGAAGAATTAAATTTTCATGAATCATACAACGGAAAACAATTCGGTCATGCTCTTGAAAATTCATACAAAAATGATTTGCAATAAGAGCTAATTTGGCATTTCCATCAAATAAAATTCATGAAGTAGAAAAAGAGATCATTCAAGTTGTTAAAAATTCTTAAAAAATTTCTACTTTCCATCAAGAGCTCATGACATAAAGAAAAACAATTCATACACAAGGCATGCATGTCCGTTCATGAATGAAATCCATATGTAAATGATGTTTCTATACTTAAAAATATCATACATGTCATTGAAGAAATTCACATTAAGAGGTAAGGAAGTGAATGAAATCCGTATTGAGTTCAAGAAAAAGAGAGCATTCAAGCTATTAAAAATTCATAAAAGCTTCTTCTTTTTATAAGGACTCATGACATAAAAAATTGAATAAAGAGATGAAAATCTGAGACATAAGAATTCATACAAGAGAAGTGTATCACTTCACGATGTAAATGATATTTCTATAAAATCCATGAATGAAACTTAGTGAATGAGGGGAGGATTCATGAAGTGTCAAAAGTCATCAAATGATAGAATCAAGTTCGACACCAATTCAAAAAGTTATCAAATGTGTATGATACCAATTCAAAAAATCATCAAATGATGAAACAAGAGTATCAAATATTCATGAACTAAATTTGATATGGAGATAGGAGGAAGATAGAAAAATAAGTTCATGAAAGCTCCATTTACGAAATCGAAAAGATGATACCATGATAGTACGAAATCGAAAAATTCTAAAAAAGGCATACAACAAACTTATGCATTTGGACAATTTAATATGCCTAATTCCCTTCAAATGAAATCAAATTATTCTTCATTTAAATGTTTTGTGAAGATATCCACTAATTAGTGTTTCGTATCAATAAATTCTAAAGTTACATCATTGTTACTGACATGATCTCATATAAAGTGATGCCTAATGTCAATATGTTTAGTTCTAGAGTGTTGAATAAGATTTTTGGTTAAACATATAGCACTTGTGTTATCACATTTTATGAGAATATTTTTTAAATGAATTCTGTAATCTTCTAATATATTTTCATCCATACAACTTGTGCACAACATTCACACGCTGCTATACCTCGGTCGTAGATAGTGCAACAAAGTTTTGTTTCTTGGAAGACCTAGAGACAAGTGCATGACCTAAGAATTGACATGCTCCCATTGTACTTTTTCTATCTATTCTACATCCGATGAAATTGGCATCTGCATAAGCAATTAAATCAAAATTTTTGAATTTTGGATACCATAATCCTAGGTTAGGGATTCCTTTAAGATATATAAGAATTCTTTTAATAGCTTTAAGATGAGATAACTTAGGATTAGCTTGAAATCTAGTACAAAGTCCTACACTAAATATGATGTTCGATCTAGTTGTGATGAGGTATAGTAAACTACCTATCATACCCCTATAAGTTTTTTTATCAAAGCTTTCTCCACTTTCGTCCATGTCTAACTTAATGGAGGTACTCATAGGAGTATTGATTGCTTTTGATCCATTCATATTAAACCATTTTAGCAATTCTAATGTATATTTGGTTTGACTAAGAAAAATGTCATCACTAAGTTGTTTGATTTGTAAGCCTAAAAAGAAAAGTTAGTGCACCTATTAAACTCATTTCAAACTCTTGGCTCATACTCTTGGCAAATGATTCACATAAGGATTCATTTGTAGAACCAAAAATAATATCATCAACATAAATTTGAACAATAAAAAAATTATTTTTAAAATTTTTAATAAACAATGTAGTATCGACCTTACCTTTAGAGAAATTATTTTAAATAAAAAAAGAGCTAAGTCTCTCATACCAAACCCTTGGGGTTTGTTTTAATCCATAGAAAGCCTTAGTTAACTTAAACACATAATTAAGAAAAAGAGAGTTCTCAAATCCGGGTGGTTGTTCAACATACACTTCTTCGAAAATGAATCCATTTAAAAAAGCGCTTTTGAGATCCATTTAAAATAGCTTAAAATTATTACTACTAGCATAGGCAAGGAGCATTCTTATGGCTTCTAATCTTACCATAGGAGCAAAGGTTTCTTTATAATCGATACCTTCTTCTTGGTTGAAACCCTTGGCCACTAATCTAGCCTTGTTTCTAACGACGATACTAAATTTATTTTGCTTGTTTCTAAAGACCCATTTAGTGCCAATAACTAAATGGTCACTAGGTCTAAGAACAAGTTTCCATGTCTAATTTCTCTCAAACTGGTTCAATTCCTCTTACATTGCAATAACCCAAGAATCAACTTCCAAGGCCTTGTCAACGTATTTCTATTTAATTTGAGAAAGAAAAGCGGCATTAGCACAAAAATGTTTAATAGAAGAACAAGTTTGAACTCCTTTTGATGTGTCTCCTATTATTAGCTCCTTAGGATGGGCATCTACATACTTCCATTCCTTAGGTAAGGAAGTTTCGGAAGAAGATGCATCTAAGTTGTTATTTGAACGAGAGGTTTCATTCAAATTCAAACCATTAAAATCAAGATCATCATCAAAATCATTTTTCTTAAATTCTGAAACTTCATTGAAAACAATATGAATAGATTCTTCTATAACCAAAGTTTCTTTATTAAAGATACGAAAAGCCTTAGAAATAGAAGAATAACCAAGAAAAATACCTTCATCAGATTTTGCATCAAACTTTCCTAAGGCATCATTTTCATTCAAGATAAAACACTTATAACTGAAAACTTTAAAATATGAAACATTAGGTTTTTTGTTGTTCCATAATCCATAAGGCGTTTTGGAGAGTAATGTGTTACGAATCTTTTACTTTCTAAGCTTTAGATAATGCTTTGAATAATGTTATGGAGTTATCTAGTAGGGAGTCGATTACTGATTCGGTTAGGAGTTAGTTACGGAGTTGGTTAATAAGAGTCTAAGTCCTGGGGGACTCTATGTGGGATTTTATAAAAAGGGATGTAACTATTTCTTTCAGATAATGAGAAAGGAAGGAAGAATCATTTAGTCTTTTTGCTAAACTAAGGAGGTCGATCCCCTCGAAGCGATCAAAGGAGGCCGATCCCCTCGAAGCGATCAAGGAGGTCGATCCCCTCGAAGCGATCATTTATCCCCTTTTCCCCCACTTATTCCGCTTCTCCTCCGCTTCTTTCGCCTTTTCCATGATAAAACCCTATGGGGTCTTATCATTTGGTATCAGAGCCTTATCATAATGGTCTTACTAGAACCCTATTCATGACATAGCATATCGTATTAATGGCTTCGACCCAAAAATATTTGGGTAGGCTATGTTCGTTCAACATGATTCTTGTCATTTCTTGTAAACTCCTATTCTTTCTTTCTACTACTCCATTTTGTTGAGGATTCCTTGGAGTAGAGAAATTGTTGTTGTATCCATTAGATTCACAAAAATTTTTAAAATCATGGTTTTGAAATTCATCACCGTGATCATTTCGATTTGATGAAATCATAAAGCCTTTTTCGTTTTGAACAAGTTTATAAAATTTTGAAAAACAATTAAAGTAATCACTTTTGTGTGCCAAGAAATATGTCCAAGTGTATCTATTATAGTCGTCTACAATTACAAAGGTGTATTTGCTATATCCTAGGCTTGTTGTATCAATTGGTCTAAACAAATCCAGATCGATCAATTGCAATGGTCTAGAGGTGTTTATTTGATTCTTTGATTTGAAACTACATTTTATTTGTTTTCTTAGTTGACATGCATTACAAACTTTGTCTTTAATAAACTTAATATTAGGAATACCTCTTACTAGTTCTCTAGATGAGATTTGAGAGATTAGTTTCATGCTAGCATGACTTAATCTCCCATGCCAAAGCCAAGCATCGTCATTCAAAACCAAAAAACATATTTCATTACAAAGATCATTAATGTCAATAGTGTATATATTATTTTGTTTTAGGGTAATCATAGATGTATTTTTGTGAGGTTTTTTAATAATGAAAACATTGGATTCAAATCTAATGATGTATCCTTTATCACACAATTGACTAATACTCAAAAGATTATGCTTTAAGCCATCAACCAACAACACATCTTCAATAAAAATGTTGGATTTGTTACCTATGGTTTCTTTGCCAATGATTTTACCCTTGTTGTTGTCTCCGAAAATGACATACTCTTCATCTTGGCTAGTGAGCTTAGAGAATAAGATGAATCTCTAGTCATGTGCCTTGAACATCCACTATCAAGGTACCATCTATTGCTCCTAGCTTGTGAATGTGAATGTGTCTACAAAAAGGAATGGTTTTTAGATACCCACTTGAACTTGGATAACTAAAAAATTGATCTACTTAAATTGTCATTTTGTATAGAGATCTTTATGGTTCCTTTAGGAACCCAAATCATTTTATGTGGCCTATACTTGCTAAATGGATATTTATAAGTGAAATGTCTGGGTTTGCAACAAAAGTTGCATTTGGTTTGAGGTGATACATGTAAGGTAGGGCCTTTAACAAAAGTGGTTGAATTTCAGTGAGAGCTACTCACAAATCTGATTCCATCTCTTCTATGAATGTGACCCTTATTTGCAAGGATCATGTTCAAAGACTTGCTACCAATCTTAAATTTTTCTAGAGTTTCTTTGAGTAGCAAGTTTTACTTCTCAAACGTCTCTAAATGTTCACACTTAGTGCATAGAGGCAAGGAAGGAGTGTCATGTTTAAGTTTTTCAAAATCATTAATTAAAAGGGCATGCTCCTTTTTTAACAAATTAAACTTCCTACTAATTATTCTACACTCATTAAACAAATCATGAAATGCATTTAAAAGTTCATCGAAAGTTAAATTTTCATCTAATAAACTACTTACCTTTTCTTCGATAGCCATTAGAGCATATTTGGCGATCTTCTTGTTGCTTTATTCTTCGTCTTTAGAGCCGCTCAAATCATTTCACATTGCTTTGAGTGCCTTCTTCTTCTTTGGTTGTTTCTTCTTTACTTGAGAATATTTGCTTTTAAAATGCCTCGGCTTCTTGCATTCATATATGACTTATTCTTTCTTGAGTTCAATTTTTTTTTAGAGTCATTTTTAGCTTTATTTCTTCTTATGAAATTTTTAAACTTTTGTGTCAAGAGTGCCAAATTGTCATCATAGTCCTCATCACTTGAACTATCTTTCAAGTGGTCTTCATAAATTCTTAGTGTCATATCCTTCTTATACTTTAGAAGGGAGTTCTCAAGCTCTTCATGAGCATTGCATGTCATCTCATAGGTCATTAAAGACCTAATTAGTTCTTCGAGAGAAAAATTATTTAAGTCCTTGGCCTCTTGAATGACTGTTACTTTAAGATCCCAACTCTTTGAAAGAGATCTTAAAATTTTATTTATAAGTTCAAAATTAGAAAAGCTTTTACTAAGTGCTTTTAGTCCATTGACGATATTCATAAACCGGGTGTACATATCTCTAATGGACTCATTTGGTTTCATCCGAAATAATTCATAAGCATGAACTAAGAGATTTATTTTAGACTCCTTTACTTGACTAGTGCCTTCATGTGTGACTTCGAGTGTATGCCAAATATCGAAAGCCATTTCGTAAATTAAAACATAATTAAATTTATTTTGATCTAAAGTGCAAAATAAGGCATTCATAGCCTTGGCATTTAGAGCGAAAGTCTTCTTCTTCGACTCATTCAAATCATTCATCGGAAGAGAAGACTTTTGAAAACCATTTTCGACAATCTTTTATAATTCAAAATACATCGAAATAAGAAAAATTCTCATACAAGTTTTTCAATAGGTGTAATTCATTCCGTTGAACATGAGTGAACGTGTGATTGAGTGATCCTCTTGGATGCTAGCAAATGCCATCTCTCTTGGATTTTAAACTAAAATGAGAGTGACCTTGCTTTGATACCAACTGTTAGGATCCAGAACGATACTAAAAGGGGGGGGGGGGGTGAATTAGTGCAGCAGATTAAACTCGATGATTTAAACGATTTCAGAAAATATCGTACGATGGAAAATTTTCATTCAACGAAAGCCATTTTGGAAAGACACTGACTCGAGTGAGTTTGTAAGAGAGTATAAAAGAGGAGATTCGATAGTTGCAATGAAGTATAAATTGAATATAGCAAAAGTAAATTATGCACCAAGAGAAGAACGCACCAATTTTATAGTGGTTCGGTCGTCCGACCTACGTTGACTTCCAATACCTCCTCCGATGAGGTCATCAGCTTTCACTATCAATCTTTCTTGAAGGACAAAGATCAATCACCCCTTTACAGAACTTTTACAAGTGGCTCACTCTCCTTTTATAAAAGTTTACACTTTGAAATGATGGAGGTAAACTCTCAACTTTTTGCAAGCTATTTCACTATAGTTTTAGTTATAACTTGTTTACTTCTCTATGTGCAAGTAGTTGAGAAGTAAGGGGTATTTATAGGCCTCAATTGGTTTTAAAAACGAAGCCAAAATTTAAATTTTTGGGTCTTCTAGTTATGGACGATACCATCGCCTGCATTGGGCAGTGCCACCACCTATAGAACCTCCAAAACAGAGGTCCTGGTGATGCTATCACCAGCCTGGGGTAGTACCACTACCTGCAGCTTTAATGCTGGGTAGTACCATTGTCCAGACTGGGTGGTACCATTGCTTGCTATATGAAAAAGTATGTTTTTTCACTTTTTCATTTCATAAGCGGTTCCACCGCCAGTTTAGCGGTAACACCGACTGCATCAACTTTTAGGCCACTGAATGGGCCTCCTAATAAACCTAAATTAGTCTCAATTTAGGCCCAATTGGCTCCTAATTGAGTTAGTATGATTACACCCAAAATCAACTCAATTTTGACCTAATTTTCAATAATTAAGACATAAACAACTTCAAGACATGAATCTAAGTTATCCGACATGTCATTGGTTCTCCCGGTGAACTTTTGGCGACCTTCCGGTGAACTTTCAGTGCATCATCTAAACCTTTGGTGTATTGCCCGATCCATTGGGATGTTGACTCTTGCAATATCCATTCTCGGCGCATTGTTCGATTCTTCCAACCTGATGCTTAAACTTTGACTCCAGCCCGACGTTTGATTCTTCTTGCTTTAATTGTTTTATCTCTTTTGATCGAACTTAGTCCTGCATCACTTATCTCAAAGCATAGATTAGATAATAAACTTATCAATTGATTTCATTATCAAAATCTGAGATTCAACAAATAGAAACAAAAAATTATTCATCATGCAAAATCAAAATGTTCAATACATCATACAATGCATGAAATCATCATTATACTTCTCCTCATTTGTCATCAACAAAAAGGAGAAGTGCATCTAGCTAGTTTTAAGGATATGCAAGTTTTACAACAAACTAGCAATATTTATATCATTCAAGCTAGCAATAATTTTACAACATGCAATCCAATAAGTTCTTTCTTCTCTAGCAATTCTTGCTTTTCTTTTTAAGATGTGCAAGTTTGTAAATTTGCTTCTTGAGATAGGTAAGCTTTTACTTATGATGTTCAAGCTAGCAAATTTTGTTTCTTCTCTTTTGAGAAGTGTAAACAAATTTCGTCACAAAGATCTTCAAGGTTAAAAACACATCAAACATATGTCATTTTCAAACAAAAAATTTGATTTATCATGATAATATAATTTTCTTTTTATTGTGTTTTAATTTAAGTGATTTATTTCATATAATCTTGTTCAAAATTTTCATACATAGGCCAAGCATCATGTTTAGAACCAAAAAGCAAAACAAGATCATCAAGATACACATGATGGCTTCTATCTTTTAAGCTAAATCGATGCATCATGTTTGAAACGAAAAAGTGATATGAAAATCATCAAGATAAATATACATGGAATTAATTTTATTTGGTGTGCAAGCATTATCATAAAACATGTAGTTATTATTATTATTTTTTAAACTAATTCAAATCATGAAAAAACACTAAGTAACTCCATGGTAAGGTAAAATCAAATTGATTGAGTTACTTACCTTATTGTCTAAAGCCATCAAAGCACAGTTCGCCACCTCACCTTCGGATGCATTTGATTCTTCTTTGCATGCTTTCTTCTTCTTCACTTGTGTATACTTATCTGTAGAGTACCCCGGCTTCTTTCATTCATAGCAAGTGGTTATGTTTGAATTAAGTTCATTTTAATATTTAGTTATTATTTTATGAATTTTTTAAATATTATAGGGATAAGTTCAAAATCATTATCACTTGAGCTTTCACTCGAGTGGTTTTCTATAGTTCGAAGTGCCAAATCCTTCTTGTTCTTTGTAAGATGGTTCTCATGTTCATTATGTTTTAAGCATGTCATCTCATAGATCATTAATGACTCGATAAGTTCTTCAATAGGAAAATTATTCAAAACTTTTGTCTCTTGTATAGCTGTTATTTTCGGATCCCAATTTTTTAAAAGGGATCTTAAAATATTATTAATAAGTTTAAAATTAGAATAATATTTATCAAGACTATTTAAACTATTGATGACATCCGTAAAACGAGTGTACATGTCACTAATAGTTTCACTTGGTTTCATTCGAAATAATTTAAAATCATGCATTAAAAGATTTATTCTAAAATCTTTAACTCTACTAGTGCCTTCGTGAGTGATTTCAAGTATATGCCAAATGTCATGTGTAGTTTCACAAATCAAAATTGGATTAAACTCATTTTTATCTAACACACAAAATAAGGCATCATAGCCTTTACATTTAATGAAAATATATTTTTTAAAGTCATTCCATTCATTAATATGTTTAGAGGGTGTTTGAAAATCATTTTTAATGATATTCCATAGATTTAAATCCAAAGAAAGCAAGAAAACTCTCATTCGAGTTTTCTAATAAGTGTAGTCCGTCCCATTGAACATGGGAGGACAAACGATAGAATGACCCTATTGAAAGCCAAAAAGAGTCATTTTTCTTAGGTGTTAATCCAAACAAGATATATTGTGGCTTTGATACCAATTGTTAGGATCAATACGGCATTAAGAGGGAGGGGGGGGGGGTGAATTAATACAGCGATAAAAATATTGATATTTTGGGAAAATCATTTTGTACGAAAAGCTTCGTTCAATAAAAATATGTTTTGGTAAAGACGTTTAAGTTCAAATATGTTTGCAAGTGAGTGACGTGGAAGTAGAGTAGTGTTAGGACTCTAGCTAGGAGAGTCCTAATTCAGTTTCATTAAAGGGGGAAAACATGTAAATCCTTAGAGCATTCATGTAAATCCAATCTAGTGTTAGAACCCTTGTGAATTCTAAGCTTGGGGTTGATCTCTATAGGGGATCGACCTCCTTGGAACTCTGTGGGGGTTCCTTCCTCCAAGTTGCTACTCAAAAGCTGCTAAAAGATTGATCTATTCATTGATAAAAAGAGGATAAATACATGACTATTTATAGGGCTTCTAAACCCCAACTCCTAATAGGACTCTTACTCAAGACTCCTACTTCTAACCAACTTCTAATTAGGACTCCTTCTCTAGTAGGACTCCTAATTCTAATAGGACTCTTTCCCTAATAGGACTCCTACTTCTAATAGGACTCTTTTCCTAATAGAACTCCTAATTCTAATATGACTCTTTCCCTAATACGACTCCTACTTCTAATAGGACTCTTTTCCTAATAGGACTCCTACTTCTAATAGGACTCTTTCTCTAATAGGACTCCTTTTCTAAGAAGTAACCTAACCCTAACCTAGCCGGCCTCTTCACCTCTTTAATAGGGGTCGGCTAGATAGGATTTACATGAATGCCCTTATCAATGAAACTAAATTAGGACTCTCCTAGCTAGAGTCCTTACAGACCCGCCGTCTTCAAATCAGCCTTGTCCTCGAGGCTGATGCTCTATGAATTCTGAGAATTTGATATTCAAGTCATCATAGTTCTCCCAAGTGGCATCTTTTGTTGGTAGGTTCGCCCACTGTATTAGCACTTCAATAGCGGGTTGTCGTCGTCAAATCACGATCCGTCGATCAATAATAGCACTTGGTTGGCTCTGGAGCTCTCCTTGGGTAGTCATATTTGGTAGATGGCTTTAGGTTATCTCGTTTTGTCCCAACTTGAGCTTCAAACATGACACATGGAAGGCTAGATAGATTCGAGGGCTGGCGGGTAAGTCCAATCTGTATGCTACTATTCCGATGTGCCCCAAAATCTGGTAGGATCCATAGAACTGAGGTGAAAGCTTCATAGATGCTCTGGTCTTCGGATCATCTTGCCATTCCCTCCTAATATCCTCAGGGAAGTCGCTGGTTGAAAGTGAAATGACCAAAAATTTAGCTTGCTCGGGTAGCCACGAAAGTGCATCTGTAACAATATTCTCTTTCCCCCTTTTGTAAGTTATTTCATAATCATATCCAAGAAGCTTTTTACCCATTTTTGCTACTTAGGGGAAGATATCTTCTGCTCTAAGAAATATTTTAGGCTTTTATGGTCGGTCTTGATTTGAAAGCGTTGCCCGATCAAGTACGATCTCTATTTGGCCATCGCATGCACAATCGCGAGAATCTCCTTGTCATAAATAGTCATCTTGAGATGGGAAGGAGATAATGCCTTACTGGTATAAGTGAGGGGGCGACCATCTTTCATTAGTATAACACCAATTCTGACTCCGGAAGCATCAGCTTCAATAATAAAAGTCTTGTCAAAGTCGGGTAACGCTAGTACGGGCATTGTTATCATTGTGACTTTAAGTTCGTCGAAGGCAGTGGTGGCTTTGTCTGACCATTGGAAAGCATCTCTTTTCAGCAAGGAAGTAAGGGGTGCAGTGATCTTTCCATATTTTTTCACGAACTTACGGTAGTAACCTGTTAAACCAAGAAAGCCGCGTAGTAATTTTATGTTCCTCGGGGTTGGCAAGTTCTGCATTACTTAAATTTTGGAGGGGTCCACTACCCCCCCTTCCTCTGATATGATATGCCCAAGATATTCTACCTTTTATTGAAGAAAGCTGCACTTCGTTTTTTTGACAAAAAGAACATGTTCTCGTAAAATTGTCAAAACAAGTCGTAAGTGCTGAATATGACTTTCAAGAGAAGGGCTGTAAATAAGGATATCATCAAAGAAAACTAGCACAAACTTTCGAAGATAACTCCGAAAAATATCATTCATAAGGCTCTAGAAGGTGGAGGGAGCATTGGTGAGACCAAAGGGCATTACCAGAAATTCGTAGTGACCGTTGTGCGTTCGAAAGACAGTTTTCGGTATGTCTTCTTCGCACACTCATCTTTGATGATACCCGAATTGAAGGTCTAGCTTTATGAAGACTCGTGCTTCCTTTAATTCATCAAGCAATTCATCTACTATTGGAATAGGATACTTGTCCTTGATGGTTATGCTGTCTTTCTTTCGTACGAGGAGCACCGGTGAAGAGTAGGGGCTGCAACTTGGCTGAATAACTCATATTTCAAGCATCTCTTTTACAATCCTTTCTATTTCATCTTTTTAGAGATATGAATACCGATATGGTTGAGTATTTGCTGAAGGTTTGCCTGGAAGAATTGGTATATGATGATCATGCCGGCGGTTAGGAGGTAGGCTGCGTGGTTCATCAAATATATCTGAAAATTCAGCAAACAAGGGAAGTAAGTTGTTTGGATCTTCAAATTTGGTTGGTTCTCCCTTAGATTGCTGCTCAAGTTGAACCAAAAAACCACTGCATGCTTTGTGCAAAACTTTCTCCATTCATTGTGTGCAAATTGTCATTGCATTGCCCCCACGTTACCCGCACAGTATCACTTGTTTCCCCTTGCTGTAAAATTTCATAATTAATTTCAAAAAATTCCAGGAAACATCACCTAATATCATCAACCATTCGATGCCAAGCATGGCCTCATAATCATCGAGAGAGAGGAGGAAAAAATATGCAATTATCTCTAAGTCCTGCAGCAATAGTTTCACCCGTGGGCACCTACGATCACACTTCAAAATTCGTCCATTTGTGACTTTAACATCGAACCTGCTGCAATTCTCAATAGGTAAGGCCATCCAAATAGCAACCTTGCTGTTCATAAAATTATTAGTGCTCCCGGTGTCAATAAGAACGGTGATCGGTTGTTGCTTCAGAAATCCTCCCACTTTCATTGTTTGCGGGTTCGCGTAATCGGCAAGAGCATGCATCGTAATATCAATTGGCTGCTATTCTTCATCCATGACCTCCTCCTCATGCTCCTGGACCTCCTTCTCTATGTTTTCAAGAGGTTCAATCAATAGGAGGTGGCCCCTTTTGCAGCGATAATCGCGGTTCCACGGCTCGTCGCAATGCCAACAAAGACCCTTTGCTGATCGGTCACGTAGTTCTTATCAATTTTTTGGGCAGCAAAGGACGACTGGGAGTAGAAGGGGGTTTATATATTGAGGTTCTAGGAGTGGTGCTCATCCTCTGAGCATCTTGTCTGAGCCGTTCTTCTTGTATTCAGGCAAAAGAAATCGCAGCCATCACGGTACGGGGCTATCGCGGCTTAACTTCCCCTTTTATCTCTGGCTTAAGTCCTTCGATAAATGTTCCTAACAATTAATGGTTAGTCCAATCATGAGCAAGGTAGGATAGCTTCTCAAACCTAGTTTGGTACTCTTGAAACGTAGAGGTTTATCGAATCTTTGCGAGTTGGCCGTCGATATTTTCATACTCCGTAGGTTCGAAACAGTTCAGCAGTGCATTCTTAAATTGATTCCACGTCAGAGCCCCATGATTATATTCTAGCCAATTGTACCATTGAATAGCATCACCTTCAAGGTGGATGACAGCAATCTCCACCATAGCATTATCCGACGTTCGGTAGTAGCGAAAGTAATGTTCGACTCGCGAAATCCACCCCGCCGGGTCTCCTTCTTCCCATCGTGGGAAGTCCACCCTCATGCATGGCTGAAGTATGTCCGAGGGCTGTCCCTCCTTTTCTGAGGTCGCTTCTAAATTCTCTCCTTGCTGCAGTTTGGTTGGACTCGGTGGTTGTCCAATTCTGAATTCTGCAAACAAAGCGCGCAATTTGTCTTCCAAGCGCGATTCAAGCTGTGATTCAATCCGAGATTCCCATGCTACAAATTTAGCATCAATTGGATCTTGAGAAGTCATAGCATATGCCTGTAGATCAGAGATGCCCTTATCTTTTTTTTGTTGATGGGTTAATGGCATGGATTGGTGGAAGTTTCGGATAATAGATCGGTGATTGAAGGGTTCAGCTGTAATGGTTTATTGTTTTGGGCTATGGTTTTTTATGCTGTTAGGGTTATGAAACTAGGTTATGATGGTTGCGTCTTAAGGCTAAAGGGATGCCCTAAAGACATCTTAGCTTGTGGCAACCAGGTGGCTAGGGTTTGGTAGGTTACGAAGAAGAAAAAAAGGACAAAGATGCAACACCAGATTTTTCACCGAAAAAATTCCAACAGCAAAGATGTAATTTTTTCTAAAAATTTTCAAAAGAGATTCAAGTAAAACTCAAAGGGGATCTACTGATAATGAAGAGATAATGTTGTTAAAAATTTCATAGAAAGAAACGACAGCAAGAGGTTCGGCAAAATTGAGGATCACCGAGAGGTATTATAACAGATTTTTACGTCTAAAGTGCAGCAGTTTGGACGTAAAAGATAAATGATTTATATTAAGAATTTTTCAACAAAACCAAAGGGAAAACCACTGTTAGGAAGTGTCAAAGCCGTTGTAAAAATTTCATAGAGATTTGAATAGAAAAAACACAGTAGCAAGATCAAAAAGACTGTGCTATGCGGCTGAAATTCTGCAGTGCAACTTTCGTTGTAGAGATGAAAACTTTACGACGAAAAGTTTATGCAGCAATATAGGAATGAATTTTTTGGATTTTTTTGAATAAGGATAACTAAATTACAGCAACAGTAAGGTAGATAACCAGAACCTATTGCAATTCACGGGAAGATCAAAGATGATCTACGGTAGTGGAGATGACGGAATTTAGCGATGATCTTCTAAGCAATTGTGGGAATTGCTTTGGGCGGTTGTGGAGGGCTGGTGGATGGCTGTGGAAGGGCACCAAGACACCAAGAATGCTACTCTGATACCAAGTGTTAGAACCCTTGCGGATTCTAAGCTTGGGGTTGATCTCTATAGGGGATCGGTCTCCTTGGAACTATATAGGGGTTCCTTCCTCCAAGTTGCTGCTCAAAGGCTGTTAAAAGATTGATCTATTCATTGATAAAAAGAGGATGAATACATGGCTATTTATAGGGCTTCTAAACCCCAACTCCTAATAGGACTCTTACTCAAGACTCCTACTTCTAACCAACTTCTAATTAGGACTCCTCTAGTAGGACTCCTAATTCTAATAAGACTCTTTCCCTAATAGGACTCCTACTTCTAATAGGACTCTTTTCCTAATAGGACTCTTAATTCTAATATGACTCTTTCCCTAATAGGACTCTTACTTTTAATATGACTCTTTTCCTAATAGGACTCCTACTTCTAATCGGACTCTTTCTCTAATAGGACTCCTTTTCTAAGAAGCAACATAACCCTAACCTAGTCGGTCTCTTCACCTCTTTAATAGGGGTCGGCTAGATAGGATTTACATGAATGCCCTTATCAATGAAACCAAATTAGGACTCTCCTAGCTAGAGTCCTAACATCTAGCCAACCCCTATTAAAGAGGTGAAGAGGCCAGCTAGGTTAGGATTAGTTTGGAGGTTCATCCGGTGCTTCGTCTGATTCTTCGATGCATCATCCTCTCTTGCTGCCTATTGCCCAATCGGCCAACTTTGATCATGTTGGCATAATTCTGCTCTTCTTGTTAGTCGATGCCCGAGCTCATCGTTTGAAGCCTTTTGCTGATACATCGATCGATCCTTCGGCTCGACGTCTAATTTTCTAACATATTCTCCTCTGGCCCAATGTCCTATTCATCCTGCTTCAATTGTTTATTCCTAATCGAAGCTACCTACATCACTTAAAATACAGATTAAATCATAACACTATCAATTGGTTTCATTATCAAAATCCAAGATTCAACAATCTTTCTCTTTTTGATGATGATAACCAATTGATGATAGAGTTTAGACGAATTCCCCCTATCAATATTACCATATTAATAGAAACGAAAAATCATTCATCATGCAAAATCAAAATGTTCAATACATCATACAATACATGAAATCATCATTATACTCTCCCCCTTTGTTAACAACAAAAAGGAGAAGTGCATCTAGATAGATTTAAGGATATGCAAGTTTTACAATATACTAGCAAGATTTACATCATTTAAGCTAGCAATAATTTTACAACATGCAATCTCATAAGTTCTTTCTTCTCTAGCAATTATTGCTTTTCTTTTAAAGTTGTGCAAGTTTGCAAATTTGCTTCTTGAGATAAGCAAGCTTTTGCTTCTCTTGAGATAGCAACTTTTTGCTTCTCTTTATGATGTTCATGCTAGCCAATTTTGTTTCTTCTCTTTTGAGAAGTGCAAGCAAGTTTTGCTTTTCAAGAGTTGTGCAAGCTAGTAAACTTTGTCTTTCTAGTAATTTTGTCTTTCAAGCTAGCAATTTTAGTTCCTTTGCAATATTTGAGATAGCAAGTCTTTCTCCCCTTTTGTCATTGTCAAAAAGAAGGGAGGAATACAATGATATAATTTTTCTTTTTACAACAATGATCAAATCATGACAAATGAGATATCACAAATTTACATCAATACTTCAATCATCAAAATCATGTCATGAGCATCAAGAAGTCGAATGACATATCATGATTAATTTGAATAAATCTCTTCTTTTACAAAGAAGAAACATGGAGAACAAACAAAAAATCTTGATTCATACGTAAGAATTCTCAAGTCATCAAGATCATGAATTCATAAAAAATTTCAAGTATATGGTTTCGAGAAAATAAAAGACAAGTCATATTTCATTTGGTTAATTCTCTTTTGATAAAATGAATGAATCATGGTATACGATCTTGATTTATAAATGTTTCAAGTTATAATTATCAAGATCATGGGTTGTTTGCATAATTCTCCTTTTTAAATGATACGAAGAAATGATACGTGAACACAATAAGAGATCTTGATTCATAAAGGATATCATGTTATAAGTCTCGAAAAATCAAGATCAACATATAATTTAAACTTCTTTATAGCGAAATGAAGCATTTGAGAACTTGTTTCATGCATTATATATATCTCAACTCATCATAATTCATAAACAATGATTTCAAGTTTCAAGTGTAATATTCGGATAAGGCTCATTTAAATGTAAATCAAATCATCAAAGTCACTTTCTAGAGATTCAAAATGACATAAATAGATTTGGATAAAACTCATCATCAAATCATCAAAATCACCTTCAAGAGATTCAAAATAACATAAATAAATTTATTAATCTCTTATTAAAAAATCGATAAGATAGAAAATATATTTTCTTTTTATGTGTTTCAATTGTTAGGATCGGAGTGGCACTAAGAGGGGGGGGTGAGGGGTGAATTAGTGCAGTAGATTAAAACTAGTAAGTTTGATATTAATTTCGTAAATAGCTAGTTCGTATAAAGATTTCGATTCGACGAAAAATGACTAAGTTAAAGTAGCTCGAGTAAAGGAGATGAAGACCGAATGATTTACAGCTAAGTAGAGAAATGATTCAAAAATTTAAATACTCACACATTCAAGGAACACTACGATGTATAGTGGTTCGGTCAAATGACCGATATCCACTTTCGAAGCCTTCTTCGATGAGGCTCCCAACTTCCACTAGCAAGTCACGTTGA
The DNA here is from genome assembly GCA_024322285.1 of Musa beccarii. Taxonomy (NCBI): domain Eukaryota; kingdom Viridiplantae; phylum Streptophyta; class Magnoliopsida; order Zingiberales; family Musaceae; genus Musa; species Musa beccarii. Next base: position 36,053,094 of record CM044398.1, on the reverse strand, counting down.
AGGGGAAGGACCAGATACCTCTCTTACAACCTTTTTACAAGTGGTTCACACTCACAGATTTTTGTAAAGAGAGGAAGGTGAACACTTAAGCTATCGAAAATAAGGCTTTGCTATGGCTTTTGCTCAATTTCTAACTCTCAAAAGGTTGCCCTCTCAACTGAGAAAGGAGGGGTATTTATAAACCCTAAGAGGATTCAAATTTGGGCTCCAAATTTGAATTATTTTTGGGTTTCTCGGTGCTGGCGGTGCCACCGCTTATCAGTGGCGGTACCACTGCCTGTCAGTGTCAGACTGACAGAGTACTAGGGTCTCGGGTTCTGGGCGATGCCACTACTCCAGCATGGTGGTACCACCGCCCCAACCTGGGCGGTGCCACCACCCGGGCTCTCGGCTCCTAGGCGGTGCCACCATCCAGCTTGGGCGGTGCCACCACCCGGGCTCTTCAGTAAAGTTGAATGAGCCTTAATTTCAGCCCAAATCAGCCCAATAAGGGCCCGATTGGCCTCTACCAAGTTTAAACAGGATTATTTCATAATCCTTACCCTAATTACATGCTAACTATGAAATTGAAATATAATTCTAAGTAATTTAAACTGACATTCTTCAAGTCTTCTTCCGGCGAGCTTTTCGACAAACTTTTGGTGGACTTCCAACACAACTTCGGATTTCTTCCGACGGACTCCCAACAGGCTCTTGGATTCTATGGTGAGTTCAACTAGTCTTTGGCAAGCTTCTGAACCTTCTTAGTGATCTCTGCGAACCTCTGATGATCTTTCTGGCGAACTTTCGAAACCTTTGGCAAGTCCCTGATTCTATCTCGGTTGGTTCCAGCAACACTTCCGATGATCCTTCAGACTTTCGATGAACTCTCAAACTCCCAGCGAACTTGATCTCAGTAAATTACTTTATGTTGTCATCCTATCGTAGTTAATCCTGCACACTTATCTCGACAATATGGATTAGAACAAATAATTCACCAATTGACTTCATCATCAAAATCTGAGATTCAACATCAATTATGTGATTTACTTCTTATAAACATGCCTTTGCCTTTAATGCTAAATAAAAACAAGCATCAACATTCAAGATCGAAAGAGAAATTTCATCACAAAAATCATTAAGGTTAAAAACACATCAAACATATGCCATTTTCAGATAGAAAATTCGATTCATCATGATAATATATATATTTTTTTCTATGTGTTTTAATTTAAGTGATTTATTTCATATAAGCATGTTCAAAATTTTCATACAAAGGCCAAGCATCATGTTTAGAACCAAAAAGCAATACAAGATCATCAAGATACACATGATAGCTTCTATCTTTTTAGCCAAATCGATGCATCATGTTTGAAATGAAAAAGTGATATGAAAATCATCAAGATAAATATACATGGAATTAATCTTATTAGGTGTGCCAGCATTATTATAAAACATGTAATTATTATTATTTTTTTAAACTAATTCAAATCATGGAAAAACACTAAGTAACTCCATGGTAAAGTAAAATCGAAATGATTGAGTTACTTACCTTGTTGTCTAAAACCGTCAAAGCACAATTCGCCACCTCGCCTTCGGATGCACTTGATTCTTTTTTGCATGCTTTCTTCTTCTTCACTTTTGTATACTTTCCTTTGCAGTGCCCCAGCTTCTTTCATTCATAGAATGTGATTGCGTTCGGATTAAGTTTATTTTTAATTTTTAATTCTTATTTTATGAACTTTTTAAATTTTATAATGATAAGTTTAAAGTCATCATCACTTGAGTTTTCACTCGAATAGTCTTCTATAGTTTCATAATGATATTTCTGCAATTTATGTATCAAACAGCGAATCTGGATTTCTTTTCCAGATTCTGTCCTTTCTACCTTGTCATGTCTATAACTCTCTGTACTGAATTCGTATTTAAGAAAAATTAAATTCATCCAAAAGTATACTAGTATATCTTTATTTTGAGACCAAGATGTATGGATTTGGAGTTCAATTGCCTATCTGAACTTTTATTTGAATTGACCCTATAGAATCTGTCAAATAGAGATTCCGAGTTCTGACCTCTGGGCATTCTATCACTTGTAACTCACTATGAACCGATTCAATGGTGATAAAATTAACCAACTAAAAACGTCTATTTAGTCGACCCTATACATTTTGTAAAATAGAGATGAAGTTTTATGATCTATTGTCACTAAATTATTTGTAACTTCCTGTGGAGACCTCTAATTCATACCAAACTTTGTTAATCCGAATCTAGATTATTATATCTTTCAAATGACACTAATTTAGAGTGAATTGGAGCATATTTGGTTACTTAAACAACTTAGGAATTATACCTCTCAAATTCTGTCAGAACCAGATTTTTGTCAAGTTTGCCTATTCTTGTTTTGTCCTTTTTGTTGGAAACTGAATTCAACTAAAGTCCTTCATTCAGTTGAGCTTTATACCATTGTTTCAAACCCTTGTATACACATGTCATTATGTTCATTTCAAAGTTGAATGCATTGTGAAAGAGTATGCTTGTATTGTATTGTTTCGTAAAGGCGCATGTACATTTTATTGTTCCACATGTGCTTCCGATATGTACCAATTTATTGTTCACACTTGTCCTTTTTGTACTCTGGTGTCTTGTGGGATCATGTGAACCTTTGCCAGAAATGGTAAAGGGAGTTATGCATAGAGCCTGAGATGCTCTACCGGCTCCCTTCTGACTTCACCTAGACGTGGGTGGATGGAGCTCCCAGACGTGGGAGACTTTTGTCTAGTGGTCATCCAGAAATGGATGGACCATATTCTGTTTGGGATCCCACTACGCCCTCTGTATTTTTGATATGATATCCAAAGCTTTTGTTTGTGTTTATATGTGCGCTTTGGATGCTACGAAAATGAATGATCAGATATGATATTTGAACTTTTGTTACTTGTTTGTTATTCTGATATGTTCTGAGAGATCTCCCATGCACCATTGATATGTTTTGTATTGTCCTGTGTGTCATTGGATATGCTCCAACTTACCATTATCATCGTCTGATATGCTCTAATTAATCCTTACTCTATTTGTTGTGAATTAAATAAGTTTGAATAAGAGGACATTCGTGATTCTGATATGATGATTGTATATGTTTCCTTGTATCTAGTCTTGCATTTTGATATCAAGCTTATTGAAAGCTATTCTCCTTCCCTATGGATATGTTAGTCACTTGCTGAGCTCTGTTATGCTCACCCCGTTGTTATATAATATTTTCAGGTTAGCTTATCAGACTCTGGGATGTTTAAATTGGGCTGAGGAAGGGAAAACTAGAAGATTTTGGGTTGATCTTTAGTGGTTGATATGTTTTTGTTGTATAAGTACATTTTGTGTTTAGTGAAATGTCGATGGTGAACCTGAACTTATATGTTTTGTAAAGGTTGGAGGACCTCTCATGTTTAGTGAAATGTCCTCTATAGTTTTCACTCGAATAGTTTTTAGTGCAGTAGTCGTTGTAGTCTTCTGTAGAACCCTCTTCATTCAATGACTAATAATAGCTATAGCCTTACTACTTCATCTTCCCTTTAGGATCACCATTTCTAAGTCTTCCAAGGGTAGCAAAAAGAAATCTAACAGTAGTTTTTAGCCCTGTACAATCAGTTTAATCTTTAAACATTTGCTGTCACAAGTTAAAGTTCATCCATCAATGATCTTTACTTTGAATTTATCACAGTCTTCAATATGGTAGGCCAATCAGTCAGCAACCTTACTGTCAATGAAATTGTTAGTGCTACCAGTATCAATCAGAATTGAAACAGGTTGATGTTCCAAAATTCCTTCAACTTTCATAGTTTGTGAGTTAGAATAGCCAGCTAATGCATACACTGTATATGTAATAGGTTCAACATCTTTATCAGAATCCATACCTTCATAATCAGAGTCAATGTTATTAGCTTCTGGTTTCTCCTTAATTGGTTCAATCACCAAAAGTTGCCCTTGTTTACATTGGTGCTCCTTACTAGGTGGCTCACTAATCATTTGTTTGTGGTAACTTTTGTTTCGACGATTTTTGCAACTGATTTTTTTCTCATGTAAATGTACAAATGAAATTGTAGCTATCATAGTGCGGGGCTATCAAGCCTTAACTTCACATTTGATATCTGGATTAAGCCTTTCAATAAAGGTGTCCACTAGTTATCGTTTAGAGCAATCTATGGCTTAACTTGACCATCGTTCGAATCTATCCTAATATTCTAACACTATAGAAGTCTAACAAATTTTAGCAAGTTGTCTATCTTGTTGAAACTTACTAAAGTTCTCCAACAGGCTTCTTTTGAATTCATTAAGGGTCTCCTGTAGTCAGTTCTCAATTCTGATTTCCAATGCTTCAATTTGGGCATGGCCACTATGAATTCTTGGTAATACCTTTTAGACTCACTAATGCTCCTTCAACTTTTCAAAATCTCATGAACGATATTTTTTGAAGCTTTCTTCTCAAATTCGTGCTGGTATTTTTTGATAATATTCTTATTTATAGCCCTTCTCTTGAGACTCACTTTTAGCATTTATGGTCTGTTCTGACGATCCTTCGGGAGGATACTTTTTTTGTTAAACTATTAAAGTACAGCTTTTTCTGGGAAAAAGTAGAGTACCTTGGGCACATAATATCAAAAGGAGTGGTAGTAGACCGAACAAAAATCGAGGCAATGCAGAGCTGGCCGAAACCTACATATGTGAAATTGCTGCGTGGGTTCCTTAGACTAACGGGCTACTACCAAAAATTCGTCAAGAACTATGGGAAGATTAGTGCACCCCTTACTTCTCTACTAAAAAAGATGTCTTCCAATGGTTGGACGAAGCTTCTGCTGCCTTCAATAAACTTAAGACAGCCATGACGATGACGCTAGTGCTAGCATTACCAAATTTCAGCTGACCCTTCATCATTGAGGCCGACGCATCTAGAGTCAGAATTGGGGCTGTTCTCATACAAGAGGGTTGACCGCTTGCATACACCAGCAAGGCATTGTCTCCCTCCCATAAAAAATGTCTATCTATGATAAGGAGATGCTTGCCATTATACACGCAGTAATAAAGTGGAGACCCTACCTAATCGACCAGCGATTTCAGATTAAAACCAACCATAGAAGCCTTAAGTACTTTTTGGAGCAGAAGATATTATCCCATGAGCAACAAAAATGGGTAACTAAACTTCTAGGATTTGATTATGAAATTATTTACAAAAAGGGGAAAGAAAATATTGTTGCAGATGCACTCTCATTGCTACCTAAGCAAGCTGAATTTTCAGCCATCTCTCTTCCTACCACCAGCTTCTTTAAAGACATTAGGGAGGAATGGAAGAAGGACCCAGAGACCAGCAACATCATTAAAAAATTGGAGGAGGATCTAGGCACAATAGCTCACTATACTTGGGATTCGAGGGATCTACGCTACAAAGGTCGTATTGTGCTTACACCCGACTCCCCTTGCATCAAAGTCATTCTGCATGAAATGCACTCCACACCTTCAGCAGGACACTCTAGATTTTTGAGAACCTACAAAAGAGTGAAGCAAAATTTTTATTGGAGAGGGATGAAAAAAATTATTTCTGTATACGTGGCACAATGTGATGTATGTCAACAGCAAAAGGGTGAAACAGTGGCGAGTCCAAGAAAACTACAACTGCTACCCATACCATACTCAGTGTGGATTGACATCTCCATGGATTTCATCAAAGGGCTGCAACCTTCCAAAAGTAAAAGCACAATCCTCATAGTGGTTGATCGACTTACGAAATATGCTCATTTTTGTGCTGTACAAAATCCCTACACTGTTGCTAGTATTGCTCAGATTTTCATAGAAAATATTGTTAAATTGCATGGGATGCTAAGGTTCATTATAAGTGATCATGACAGGCTCTTCACTAGTAAATTTTGGACCGAGTTATTCCAGTTGCAGGGCGCCAAACTCAAGATGAGCACAGCATATCATCCATAAACTGACGGCCAAACAAAGGTGGTGAATAGGTGTTTAGAGATATACCTTCGGTGTTTCGCTAGTGATCAACCGAAAGAGTGGACGAAATGGCTCCCCTGGGTCGAATGGTGGTATAATACTACGTATCATTCATTTACAAAATGTACCCCGTATGAAGCATTGTATGGTCGATCGGCCCCTGTGATTCCAAAGTATGTAATTGACTCAGCTAAGGTAGATTAGGTCAACCAAGATCTAATTGATAGGGATGAACTCCTACAATTACTAAAGGATAATCTCTCTATCGCTCAGGTCAAAATAAAACAGCAAGCTGACACATGACGAAGCGAAAGAGAATTTTCAGTAGGAGATTGGGTTTATCTTCACCTACAGTCATACAAGCAGCTCTCCATCAACACACGAGCCTCAATGAAGTTATCTCTTTATGGGCCCTATCAGATCATAGAGTGTATTAGAGTTGTGGCGTACAGAGTTAAATTACTTGAAGATGCCAAAATTCACCCTATCTTCCACGTGTCATGCTTGAAGTCCAAGTTGGGAGAACACGAGTGATGGAAATCATTAATTTAGCAACCATACACCCTGATAGCTAAAGAGCTATGATACATATGGAATGTAAATTGACACCCTCCAACGAATTGAAATAAGGCAGATCGTTCAAGAATGAAGTAAGGGAAACTATTCTAATCACTTATCAATAGAAAATTGATGAAATAACTAGAATAGCACTTTGAATTCTCTTAAGATGCCATAAACTAACAAGTCTGATAAGTCAAAGGAAAAGCAAAGATTTGGTTTGAACGCCACAAGCCGAAAAGCCTGATAAGTTCTAAAGTTCATGCGAGAACTTAAAAACAAAACACTCACCAGTGTTGAAGAATTGTTATACTTCCCAAATTATCTGTCTTACACTGGGAGTCAGCCTCATTTATATAGTATGAGGTTTAGTATAAAGGGAATGAATGCATTAAATAACATTCATATTCCAAATTCATGATTTTTGGTAAACATGGCTGAATGGACTTTTATTATTTAAGATGAGGTCTTCAAATTTGTCCTTCTCTCTTCATGATCATGTTGACCATTTTAGGCTCTTCTTCCAACCATAGAATATTGACTGAGTCTTGACTAGCTTAATCTTTCCAAATATTTTCCAATAAACAAGTTAAAGCTTCTTTTATCCTCTTAGCTTTAGCTCTTGTCATTGGTCCTCCATGAATAGTTAAAGGGTCTTTAATAGAATTATGATCAACTTGCTGGTTCATATCATTCCCCCTTTTCTGAAAAAGATTCGTCCTCGAATCATAGCCTCCATCACCTACATCAAGCAAAGATAGATCAAAAACATTGAATGTTGCATTAATGTTGCCATACTTACCTGGTAGTTCCAGCTTATATGCATTGTCATTGATTTTTTTAAGGACTTGAAATGGACCATCTCCTCTTGGTATTAGTTTAGACTTCCTATGACTAGGAAATCTTTTCTTCCTTAAGTGTACCCAAACCTAGTCACCAGGTTCGAACACTACTTGTTTTCGGCCTTTGTTGTGTTGTTTCTCATATTGTAGAGTTTTCTTTTCAATTTGTGTTTGGACTTTTTCATGCAATGCTTTGACAAAATCAGCTTTTTGCTTACCATCCAAATTGGCCTTTTCCAATGGTAAAGGTAGCAAATCCATAGGAGTTAATGGATTGAACCCATACACAACTTCAAATGGGGAATGGTTTGTTATAGCATGCACACTTCTATTATAAGCAAACTCCACATGTGGCAAACACTCCTCCCAATTTTTTAAATTTTTTTAAATTATAGCCCTCAAAAGTGTTGATAAAGTTCGATTTACCACCTCCGTTTGTCCATCTGTTTGTGGATGGCAAGTGGTTGAATACAACAATCTTGTACCCAACTTACTCCAAAGTATTTTCCAAAAGTGGCTAAGAAACTTCACATCTCTATCACTCACAATTGTCCTTGGGATGTCATATAATCTCACAATTTCTTTGAAAACAGTCCCGCAATATGTGTTGCATCATCTGTTTTATGGCAAGGAATGAAATGTGCCATCTTCCTAAACCTATCAACAACAACAAAAATAGAATCTCTCCCTCCTTTTGACCTTGGTAAACCTAAGACAAAGTCCATGGATATATCAATCCAAGGTTCACTAGCTATAGGAAAGAGTGTATATAACCCATGAGGTATTACTTTAGATTTAGCTTGTTTACAAGTGATGCATTTCTCACACAATCTTTCAACATCCCTTTTCATGTGTGGCCAAAAGAAATGATCACTTAACACATCTAAAGTTTTTCTAACTCCAAAATGTCCCATTAAACCTCCACTATGTGCTTCTCTCACAAGTAATTCTCTCATTGAACATTGAGGAACACACAACTTGTTTTCTTTAAAAAGAAAACCATCATGTCTAAAGAACTTATCAAAACCCCCTTTTTCACATGCCCCATAAACATTAGCAAAATCATGGTCAGAATTGTATAAATCTTTAATGTATTCAAAACCCAATAATTTTGCATCAAGTTTAGAAATTAGAGCATACCTTCTAGAAAGAGCATCGGCGATCACATTTTCTTTACCTTGTTTGTACTTGATGATGTATGAAAAGAATTCAATAAACTCTACCCATTTTGCATGCCTACGACTTAGCTTTCCTTGTCCTTTGAGATATTTCAAAGACTCATGATCGATATGTACAATGAATTCCTTGTGCCAAAGATAGTGCTTCCATGTCTCTAACACTCTTACCAGAGCATAAAATTCTTTATCATATGTCGAGTAGTTAAGACTTGCTCCATTTCGCTTCTCACTAAAAAATGCAATGGGTCGACCCTCTTGCATTAAGACTCCTCCAATACCTACTCCACTCGCCTCACACTCAATCTCAAAAGTTTTAGCAAAGTTAGGTAAAGCAAGCAAAGGTGTTGAACTTAGTTTGTCTTTAAGCAAGTTAAAAGCATCATCTTGATGTTTACCCCATCTGAATCCAATATTCTTTTTGATGCATTCAGTTAATGGTGCAGTAATGGTAGAAAAATCTTTAATAAACCTTCTATAAAATCTAGCAAGACCATGAAAACTTCTAACATCACTAACACTAGTGGGTTTTGGCCACTCTTTAATTACTTTTACTTTTTCTTGATCAACATGTATTCCTTTATCGTTTACAACATATCCAAGAAAAGTAATTTCATTAGTGCAAAAAATGCATTTATGTAGATTAGCATATAACTTTTCTATTCTAAGCACATCAAAAATAGCTTTTAAATGTGTTACATGCTCATCTAAACTTTTGCTATACACAAGTATATCATCAAAATAAACCACTACAAACTTTCCAATGTAAGTACGCAAAATATGGTTCATCAATCTCATAAAAGTGCTAGGTGCGTTAGTTAGGCCAAAAGGCATCACTAACCATTCATATAAACCATGTTTAGTTTTGAAAGCAGTTTTCCATTTATCACCCTCATGCATTCTTATTTGATGATATCCAGATTTCAAATCAATTTTTGAAAATAAACAAGAACCATGCAATTCATCTAACATGTCATCTAGCCTAGGAATAGGATGTTGATACTTTATCGTGATTTTGTTGATGGCTCTGCAATCAACACATTTTCCAAGATCCATCCTTTTTAGGCACCAAAAGAACAGGAACTACACATGGACTCATGCTTTCTCGCACATACCCCTTTTCCATAAGCTCACTGACTTGCTTTTGGATTTCCTTGGTCTTTTTTGGGTTGCATCTATATGCTGGCCTATTTGGTATGCTTGCACCTGGAATGAAATCAATTTGATGCTCAATTCCTCTAATTGGTGGCAAACAATTGGGAACTTCTTCGGAAAAGATATCCTCATTTTCCTACAAAAGATCAACAATAACACTAGGCAAACTTTTGTCAATTTTGTTAGAAGAAATCAAAATGTCCTTGTACATAAGTATAAGTAAGGGCTGCCTCATGGTTAAGGCCTTTTTTATATCACTCATTTTGGCATAAACACTCATTTTTCTTTCACTCAAGCCTTTCTTGTTTTCTCTCCCCTTGTGTTTCCCAATACTCTTATTTTTATCACTCATCTCATCTTTTTCTTTTTTCTCTCTTACTTGCTCCCTCCCAAAAGTTTTGGTTAATGAAGACTCAAGCTCCTCATATTGTTGTTTTATGCGCATCTGGTCTTCAAGAATTGTCTTCGGAGGCAACGGTCCAAGCTGATATTTCTGTCCATCCATAATCAAGGAATAACGGTTCTTGAACCCATCATGTGTTACCCTACGATCATATTGGTATGGTCTCCCCAGCAACATGTGACCAGCATACATAGGTACCACATCACACCAAACTTCATCCTTATATCTACCAATTGAAAAATGAACTAACACTTGCTTATTTACCTTTACTACACCACTATCATTCAACCATTGCAACTTGTAAGGTTTTGGATGTTTGATAGTAGGCAATTTCAGTTTCTCCACGAGCAAGGTACTTGCCACATTGGTACAACTTTCGCTATCAATAATAACATTGCACAACTTGTTAGCAATCAAACAATGAGTATGAAACAGATTTTCACGTTGATCACCATGTTCATCATTTTTACTTTGCAAACTAAGTATGCGTTGAATAACCAAAATTTCACCTTTAGCATACTCTACGTCACTAGTATCCTCTGGAATATCATCATCATCCTCTCTTTCACTTTCAGATTCTATATTCTCATCTCTTATAATCATAACTCTCTTATTAGGACATTCACGTGCTACATGTCTATGCCCAAGGCACTTAAAACACTTAATGCCTCTACTTTGATTAGGTTGATTCTCACCTTTACCCTTGCTGCCTAATTCATTTTTGCCTTTAATTCCATCAATTTTAGGCTTAATAATGGGTATATCATCCTTTTTACTCCAATTCAATTTTCAAGAAGAAGAAAAACCCGAATAAGGTTTTGAATCATACCTTGTGCCTTTTCTTTTAAGTTGTCTCTCAATCTTCATGGCCATATTCACCATATCCTCAATCTCCACATAATGCTGCAATTCCATAAGATCAGCAATGTTCTTGTTTAATCCACTCAGGAATCGAGCCATTGTAGCCTCACAGTCTTCCTCCACATTAGCCCTTATCATGGCTATCTCCATCTCCTTGTGATATTCATCAACACTCATGGAACCTTGTGTCAAAGTTTGCAATCGTTGATGCAAATCCCGATAGTAATGACTTGGGACGAATCTCCTCCTTATGATTTGTTTCATCTCCAACTAAGTCTCTATAGGCCTTTCACCATTTCTACGCCTATCTTTACATAATTGATCCCACCAAATTATAGCATAATCACAAAATTCAACGACGGCTAATTTTACCTTTTTCTCGTCGGAGTAGTTATGACATTCAAAGATCAGCTCCACTTTTCATTCCCACTCCAAATAAGTATCTGGATTATTCTTTCCTTGAAAAGAAGGAATTTTCATTTTAATGCTGCCTATGTTTCTGTCCACACCATCAAAACGTCCTCTCCTAGTTTGTCTCATAGGATTTAACATCTTGACTAATTAGAGTGACTTGGTTATCGTCGAGGTCATCTCCGCCATTATATTCATCGTGGACGAATGCTGGTTGTCTCCTACACCGTGGTTCACCTTCCAATCTATTAATTGCATCATCATGCCTTTCTAGATGATCTCTTACATCTCCTATAACTTTGAACATTCGTTTAAATTATTGTTGCATTTCTTGAAGCAAAATATCATTTGATGAAGAACTTGCTTCTTTATCTTTAGACATGTTTGCAAACCTGAAAGACAAAGTTAGAATAGCCTCACCAACACTCTCTCACGTGTTTTACTCAAGATTTGATTCACTCCACTCGTGTTTTCACACAATGTTTGGCTTTTCTCGATATTGATCTCACCACTCTTGCCTTTTACCTCTTGTTTTATTCTTTGAGTTCTTAGATTAACTAAGAAACTTAAACAAACAATTCAGATTGTAGCAATTCAAGGGTATTTGAAATTGGACATGAAAGCAAAAAAAATGTAAGCCAATTTAAGGGTATGTGTAATACACTTCAATAATAAGCAAAGATTAGAATTCAAGTATCAAATGAATAAAGAAAATTTTCTGGAATGAGAAAAAAAAAATCCAAACCTGAAACAAGAATTCAAAATTATGAAAATAGAATTATGTAATTTTCAAGAAGTCCCTGAATTCACAAATTTTTTTTTTAATAATTTCGATCTCTTTCTTTCTTTCTTTCTTTTTTTTGACCTTTGATCTTCTCCTCTCTCTCTCTCTCTTTTTCTTTGATCTTTGAGTTCCTCTCCTCTTTTTTTTTACTTTTGATTTTCACTCTTTTTTTTTTAAACTTTTTACTCTCTTTCTTTTTTTTTAAACTTTCTATTTCTCTTTCTTTTTTTGACGATAAAGTGAGGGGAAAAAAATGAAAAACAAACAATAATAGCATAAGAAACATAGCAATAAGGAGGAAGGAAGAATAGCAATTATGAATATTGTGATAAAGAAGAATAAGAGAACAGGGAAAAGCTAAAAGATAATGGATAACAAAACCTCAAACTTGAGCCGTGCTCTGATACCAAATGATGGAAATCATCAATTTAGCAACCATACACCCCGATGGCTAAAGAGCTATGATACATATGGAATGTAAATTGACACCCTCCAACGAATTGAAACAAGGCGGATCGTTCAAGAATGAAGTAAGGGAAACTATTCTAATCACTTATCAATAGAAAATTGATGAAATAACTAAAATAGCACTTTGAATTCCCTTAAGACACCACAAACTAACAAGTCTGATAAGTCAAAGGAAAAGCAAAGATTTAGTTTGAACGCCACAAGCAGAAAAGCCTGATAAGTTCTAAAGTTCATGCGAGAACTTAAAAACAAAACACTCACCGGTGTTAAAGAATTGTTATACTTCCCAAATTGTCTGTCTTACACTAGGAGTCAGCCTCATTTATATAGTATGAGGCTTAGTACAAAGGGAATGAATGTATTAAATAATATTCATATTCCAAATTCATGATTTTTGGTAAACATGGCTGAATGGACTTTTATTCTTTAAGATGAGGTCTTCAAATTTGTCCTTCTCTCTTCATGATCATGTTGACTATTTTAGGCTCTTCTTATAACCATAGAATCTTGATTGAGTCTTGACTAGCTTGATCTTTCCAAATGTTTTCCAATAAACAAGTTAAAGCTTCTTTCATCCTCTTAGCTTTAGCTCTTGTCATTGGTCCTCCATGAATAGTTAAAGGGTCTTTAATAGAATTATGATCAACTTATTGGTTCATATCAACGAGTCACCCCAGATCCAACTGCCAACACCACTGATGATGGAAATATTCAAGCCCAACCACAAGCCATCATCGACCACAAAATTGTGATGCATCGTTGATGTTCCTCTACTGAAGTACTAGTACATTGGACTAATTTACCACTCGAAGATGCCACATGGGAATCATATGAGGAGCTGAAGGCCCAATTCCCTGAGTTCAGGGAACCCCAGCCTTGAGGTCAAGGCTGATTTGAAGAGGGCGGGCTTGATATGACCCTAGCAGGGTTGGGTCATACTCAACTATATAGCAGCTAATAAAACCCCTGTGAGAGTGTAATAAAGCCCACCTAGCTGCTTCTATCCTATAAAGAAGAGAGGCTAGGGTTTACATTTGGGTCTTTGGGCTTCTTAGCCGTCGCCCCCCTTGTTACTGGGCCGGCCCGCTAAGGTTGAGGGCAAACTGGGTAGTTCACTTAGGAAGCAGCCCCTAGGACTAGGGTTTGGAGCTCTATATAAGTATATAGCCTCCATCTCATAAGAATAAGAAGAATCATCTACAATTACAGCCACCAGGCTACTTGGAGGGTGGAACCCCTATAGTGTTCAAAGGGTTGATGCCCCTCAAAGATCAATCTATATAGAATTCCTTTGAGGTTCTATCTAAAAATCACTTCAAAACATCTCTCCTCTAGCCTTAGATAGATTTTAGCTTAAAGAGAGGAGTGGTGCTTGTAAGAGGTTGATCTCCTAACCCTGTAAAAAGGAGAAAGCACTGTAAGGGAGATAGTCTTCACCCGTTGGAAGGAAGACTACTAGTAAAAGCTGGTAGCCTCAAGTGAAGTGGAACCAGGAGTGGACGTAGGTCGGATGAGTGAACCATTATAAAAATCTGGTTGCATTTCTGTTCTTGCTATTTATCTATATCGTAAACCATTTTACTTGCTCATTGCTCTACTACCCTCATTCATTACAAATCACTTTTAAGTTTAAAACATTTCTGATATGGACTTCTTCACCAAAAGCTTTCATCGAAATATGTTTTTGTCATATGTAGTTTTTTGAAATTGTGAATTTGACGTAATCTTTATCGCTACACTAATTCACCCCCCCCCCCTCTTAGTGCCGAACTGATCCTAACAGTTGGTATTAGAGCTCGGTATTTCTCATTCAGATTAACATCCAAGAGCAATATCTCTGAGGGCCATTCCATTATTCATCCTCCCATATTCAATAGGATAAATTACACCTATTAGAAAACTCAAATGAGAGTTTTCTTACTTTCTTTGAATTTAGATTTATGGAATATAGTTGAAAATGGTTTTTAAACATCTTCAAAACCTAGGAATGAATGGAATGAATTTGAGAAAAAATCATTTTCGTTAAATGCAAAGCCTATGAATGCCTTATTTTGTGCCTTGGATAAAACCAAGTTTAATTGTGTTTTTATTTACAAAATGACTTTTGATATTTGGCATACACTTTAAATCATAGACGAAGGCACTAGTAGAGTCAAAGACTCGAAAATAAACATTTTGATGCATGATTTTGAACTTTTTCGAATGGTACCAAGCGAAACTATTGGTGACATATATATCCATTTCACGGATGTCGTTAATAGTTTGAAAAGTCTTGGTAAATATTTTTTAAGTTTTGAACTTGTAAATAAGATTTTAAAATCCCTTCCAAAAAGTTTGGATCTGAAAGTAATGACTATACAAGAGACTAAAGATTTAAAAAATTTTCCTATTGAAGAATTTATTGGGTCATTAATGACTTATGAAATGAACTTCTTGGAACATGATGAACATGAGAACCATCTTTCAAAGAATAGGAAGGATTTGATACTTCGAATTATAGAAGACCACTCGAGCGAAAGCTTAAGTGATGAGGACCTTGAACTTCTAACAATTAAATTTAAAAAATTCATTAAACAATAAACAAAGAACAAAAATGAACTTAAAAAGAACACAATCTCTTTCTATGAACACAAGAAGCCGAGACACTCCAAAGACAAGAATACAAAAGTGAAAAAAAAGAAAGCACGCAAAGAATAATCGAATACATCCGAAGACAAAAACATAAATTGTGCTTTGACAGCCATCAATAACGAGGTAAGTAACTCACTCGAAATGTTTTTATATTATTACGAGATTACTTGATCTTTTCATGAGTTACTTAATTTAGTTTATAGGATATAAAAAATTATTTTGCAAAAATATATCATGCTTTTCTTACTAGTGTTTTTGAAAATTAAAATGTTGCTTGCATGATTTGTGATAATGCTTGTATTCCTAATAGGATTAATCCATGAATGTGTATCTTGATGATTTTGTATTGCTTTTAAAAATGATGCATGTCTTTATTTGAATGACTTAAGCATACTTGTATGAAATCAATTACAAAACTAAAAGACAACCAGCATTCCTTTCAATAAATTTTTCGAATGAAAGAAAAGTGATTTTTGATTTTAAACATGATGCTTGATGATTTTATATCATGCATGAGTATTTAAAGTAATGATGACTTGAACTCCTATGTTTTGGAATAATGTGTTTTTTGTTTTGATGGAGAAACTTGTATTTTGAATTTATATGATGATTGGCTTTAGTATGAAAATTTTGAACATGCCTATGTGAGATCAAATTGCATGAATTGAAACACATAAAAAGAGGAAAGTTTTTGTAAATATTCTCTATCTTTAAAGTTTTGAAAAAATTTTCATATTGAATGAGTCATCTTGAAAGTGATTTGTCAAATTGAATGAGTTAAAAAATGATGTATATTTTGACAATAAATATGTATATCATACTTGATGATATTACATTTTGAAACTATGCATGATGAGTGAATCTTATGTTTTGAACTAATATGATATATATGTTTTTGGTCTTAATAATTTTTATGATGATTTTTTTAGATGACGTATTATATTTTTGGCCTTGATGATCATTATGATGAAGTTTGCCTTTCGGTCTTAAACATTGATACTTGTTTAACACTAAAAACAATGGCATTTTCTATCCCCATCTTATCAAGATTAATGATTTTATTTATGATATTTTATGAATCTCGTAAATTATGAAAGTAATTTTGATGATGAGTTTGGAGTTGACGAATTGAATTGAATGAATTTTTTTTGTAAGTGAATCATGAACCTTCTTTTGATTTCTTGACTTGAGATATCTTTTATGGGAATCGAAATCTTTTTCCTCTATGATTCCTTCTACCATTTACTAAAGAGGAAAACAATCCAAATCATGATCTTGATATCTTGACATTTGATACTTGAAATTTTTTTTGAAATATGATCTTGATGAGATGTCTTATACTTGAATTGAGAGCTTTTCTCCTATGTTTCTACTTCTCATTTGCTAAAAAGGAGACTTTTCGAAATGATTCATAAACTTTTGAACTCTTGTCTTTATCCTTCATTTGTTCACATGATAGTTAAAACATTTGTATACTTGAATTCTTCCTCTCTCCTTTCATTTTTTCATTTAATGACAAAAAAGGGAAAGAAAATATGCTAGAATTGGTATTCATGACTTGACTTTAATGATTGAAACATTGTATGCTTAAATTGATTTTTCTCCTATGTTTCAATACTCCTTTGTATGCTTGACTTGATGATTGAAATATTGATGTAGACTTTTGATATATCACTTGTAATAATTTGAAAATTAATGTAAAGGAAATTTTGTATTCTTTCCTCCTTTTTGACAATGACAAAGGGGGAGAAAGATTGCTAACTTGAAGCAAAAATTTGCTAGCTTATGTATCACAAAATTTGCATATCAAAGAAAAGCAAATTGTTAGCTCACACAAGGAGAGAAAACTAGCTTGCACTTCTCAAAAGAAAAGAAACAAAAATTGCATGCATATTGCAAAAGGAAGCAAGGAAAGTGTAAACTTTCACAAGAAGCAAGTGATAAATTGCGATGCTTGCACATCCTTAAAACTTGCTATGATTGCATGTTGTAAAGTGATGAAAATCTAGCTTGTAAATAGTAAAACTTGCATATCTTTAAAACTAGCTAGATGTAACTTCTTCTTTTTGTTGATGACAAAGGGGGAGAAGTATATTAATGATGATCATGCATTGTTTGTTGAATTGAAAATTTTAATTTTGCATGATTTATTCAAAATTTTTAAATTTTAAAGTTTCTATTAATATGACATATTGATAGGAGGAGTTTGTTTAAACTTCGGGAGTTAAGGTTAACTTCGTTATCAATTAGTTGTCATTATAAAAAAAGGGGAGATTGTTGAATCTTGGATTTTGATGATGAAACTAATTGATTATGTTTTGATCTAACTATGTTTTAAGTGACGCAGGTCTACTTTCGATCAGGATTAGATAATTGAAGTAGGAAGAATCGATATTACGCTAGAGGAAAACATGTCAAAAGATTGGACGTCAAGCCGGAGGTCTGGTCAACGTATCGACAGAAGGCTTCGGACATAGGATTCAGGCATCAGGCCAAGAAGAGTGGAGTTGTGCCAAGGAGATCGGAGTTGCGAAGGACAAATGTCGATTGGGCAATAGGCTACAAGAGAGGACGATGCACCAAAGAAACGAACGAAGCACTGATGGACCAATGATGTGTCGGACGATAAATTGATTCACTTTGTAATAATTATCTAAATCAAAGTAGGATTATGTTTAATTGGATTGGAATCAGGCCAACCCAGTTAGGGGCCAATTAGGCTCATTCCCGGATAGGTTTGGGCCAGATGAAAGGCCCAAACAGTGTTACTGAACCTTGTATAGCGGTGGCAACCAAGGCTTAGTCTCCCAAGTGGTCTGGGTGGTGGTACGGTAGCCTAGGGTCAGTGTGCTTAGGTGATGGTACCACAAACTGGGCAATGGTATCACCTAATACACTGATAGACCAATGTGCCCAAGCGTTGGTACTACCTAGTGTCAGAAACCATTAGCAGTGGCACCGCCAGCCTAGGTAGAACACACAAGCATAGAGAATTTAAAAGAAGTAAAACGCTGTAAAAATCACTTCAAAACATCCCTCCTCTAGCCTTAGATAGATTTCAGCTTAAAGAGAGGAGTGAGTACTTGTAAGAGATTGATCTCCTAAGCCTATAAAAAGGAGAAAGCACGGTAAGGGAGTTAGTCTTCGCCACTTGGAAGAAAGACTACTAGTAAAAGCCGGTGGCCTCAAGTGAAGAGGAATCGGGAGTGGACGTAAGTCGGATGACCGTGTTAAATCTCGGATTTTGATGATGAAATCAATTGGTGAAATATTTGTACTAATCTCTTTGTTGAGATGAGTGTGCAGGAATAACTACGATGGAAAGAAAACATAACGTGATTTACCGAGGCCAAGTCCGTTGGGGGTTCAAGAGTTCATCGGAAGTCCGAGAGATTTTTGGAAGAGTTGCCGGAACCATCCAAGATCAAATCAGGGACTTGTCGAAGTTTTCGAAAGTCCATTTCAAAGATCATCGAAGGTTCGCGGAACTTCCGGGAAGATTCGGAAACCAGCCGAAGACTAGTTGAGCTCGCCGGAGTATGCTGGGAGACCACTGGTAGCAATCCGAGGGAAGCATCGGAGGCCTGCCGGAATCTCACCGTAGAACTCGCCGGAAGTCGACTTGAAGGGTGTCCGATCAAATCACGTTAAGTTATGTTCGTAATTTGCACATGAGTAGAGCAAGGATTTAAGAAATAAATCCTACCCAAAATTCAGTAGGAGCCAACCGGGCCACTACTGTGTCAAGTTGAGATCTAAACAGGCCCCATTCAGCTCTGTCCGAATGGGGGCAAGCGGTGGAACCGCCCAAGCCTGGGGCGGTGGAACCGCCAAGCCTGGGGCGGTGGAACCGCCCCTGAAGCGTAGCACCACCCTGCACACACACACAGCGGTGGAACCGCTTGTCTGCGCGTAGCACCGCCAGATATCGATGGCGGTGGAACCGCTGGCGCGGTGGCACCTTCGCTCCGGGGCGCGTGAGCACGCTGCTGGGCGGTGGCACGCTCATCGTCGATCAAAGATCGACACAAAGCGGTGGCACCGCCCAGACAGCGGTGGCACCGCCTTGACCACTGTGAACGCGAACTCCAAATTCACTTGGAATTTGGAGCCCAATTTTGAATCCACTTTGGATCTATAAATACCCTCCCGTTTCTCAGCTGAAAGGGCACCCTTTTGAGCAAGAAAAAGTTTGAGTCTTGAGCTTTTGAAGAGTTTTGAAAAGTGTTATTTTCTTTGCTAAGTGTTCACCTTCTTCTTCTTCTTGAGAGATCTTGTACAAGTGTGAACATCTTGTAAAGGGTTGTAAAAAGGGGTGTTTGATCCTTCCCCTTCAAAGGACTTGCTAGTGGAAGAGCGGAGCCTCATCGCAAAGGCTTCAAGAGTGGATGTAGGTCATTTGACCGAACCACTATACATCATTGTGTCCTTAAATGTGTGAGTGTTTATATTTCTGAATCATTTCATTTCTTGGCTGCAAGTTCATAGTTAGTTCCTTTTCACAAGCAATTACTTTCAAGTTCTCTTTCGTCGAATCGAAATCTTCCTACAAACTTGTGTTTCTTTGCGAAATCGGTTTCAAGAATACGAGTTTAATCCGCTGCACTAATTCACCCCCCCCTCTTAGTGCCTTTTGATCCTTTCAATTGGTATGAGAGCAAGGTTTGCTCTCATATTGGTTTAAAACCCAAGAGAGATGGCCTACTCCGGTATGCAAGAGGGTCTCTCCATTACTCGTCCACCTATATTCAATGGGTCGGATTATACGTATTGGAAGACTCGTATGAGGATTTTTCTTATCTCCATGGACTTCGAACTTTGGAACATTGTCGAAAATGGCTTCGCAAAATCTTCTCTTCCGATGAGTGAATGGAATGAGTCGGAGAGGAAGATTTTCGCTCTCAATGCAAAGGCTATGAATGCCTTATTTTGTGCACTTGATAAGAATGAGTTTAATCGGGTTTCCGTTTGTGAATCGGCTTTTGATATTTGGCGCACTCTTGAAATCACTCATGAAGGCACTAGCCGAGTGAAGGAGTCCAAAATCAACATTCTTGTGCATTCCTACGAACTTTTTCGGATGAAACCAAATGAGTCCATTGGAGACATGTACACCCGCTTTACGGATGTCATCAATGGACTTAAAGCTCTTGGTAAAGGCTTTTCAATTTTGAATTGGTAACTAAGATTTTAAGATCCCTTCCAAAGTGTTGGGATCCAAAGGTCACGCCATTCAAGAGGCCAAGGATCTTAAAGTATTTCCTATTGAAGAACTTATTGGATCTCTAATGACTTACGAGATGACGTGCCATGCTCATGAAGAGCTTGAGAACCCCCTTCCAAAGAACAGGAAGGATATGGCACTTAGAACACAAGAAGACCACTTGAAAGGAACATCAAGTGATGAGGATAGTGACAATGACATTGCACTTCTAACTCGAAAGTTTAAGAAATTCATAAGAAAGAACAAATTCAAAAATGACACAAAAGCAAATTTGAACACAAAAAGGACCAAGTCATTTGCTACGAATGCAAGAAGCCGGGACACTTCAAGAATGAATGCCCTCAAGCCAAGAAGAAGCAATTCAAGAAGAAAAAAAAGCCTTGAAGGCCACGTGGGATGATTCAAGTGACTCATGCGGTTGAAGAGGCTAGCAACAAAGAGGAGGCAAACTTCGCTCTAATGGCATTTGGAGAAGAGGTTAGTGAGTTACTTAATGAAGAGTTATCTTTCGATGAACTTTCTATGGCTTTTCATGAGTTGTTTGATGAATGTAGAACTATTAGTAAGAAGTTCAATTTGCTTAAGAAAGAGCATGCTTTATTACAAAGTAAATTCAATAGTCTTCAAAACCCTTCTCTACCCCCATGCTCTAAGTGTGAAGACTTAGATGCAACAAAAAGGGAGAACTTGCTACTCAAAGAGACCCTAAACAAGTTTAAGGTCGGTAGCAAGGGCTTAGACATGATTCTTGCTAACAAAGGTCATGTCGGAAATAGAAGTGGTATCGGATTTGTGAGAGGTTCTCACCAAAATCCCACCACCTTTGTTAAAGGGTCTACATTGCATGTATCACCCCATTTGAAATGTAATTTTTGTTGCAAAACGCGACATGTTACCTACAAATGTCCATTCAAGAAATTTAGTCCACAAAAGTTGATATGGGTTCCTAAAGGAACCATAAACAATTCAATGATAAATTACAAAATAAGTAGATCAATTTGTAAGGCACCCAAAATCAAATGGGTACCTAAAACAATCCTCTTTTGTAGACAAACTCACAAGCTAGGAGCAAGAAATGGTATCTTGATAGTGGATGCTCAAGGCACATGACCGGAGATCCATCTCATTTCTCTATGCTCTCTAGCAAAGAAGAAGGATATGTCACTTTCGGAGACAACAACAAGGGTAAAATCATTGGCAAGGGAACCATAGGTAACAAATCGAGTTTTTCAATTGATGATGTGTTACTAGTTGATGGTTTAAAACATAATCTTTTAAGTATTAGTCAACTATGTGATAAAGGTTATGTTGTTAGATTTGAATCCAATGTTTGCATTATTGAAAAACCCAACAACAACATATCCATGATTGCTTTAAAACAAAACAATGTCTACACCATAAATATTGAAAAATTAAGCAATGAAATGTGTTTTTCGGTTTTGAATGATGACGCTTGGCTTTGGCATAGGAGGCTAGGCCATGCAACCATGAAACTAATCTCTAAGATTTCATCTAGAGATTTAGTAAGAGGTATCCCAAACATGAAATTTGTTAAGGATAAGGTATGTGATGCATGTCAACTAGGAAAACAAATAAAGACTAGTTTCAAATCAAAAAATCACATTAGCACCACTAGACCATTACAATTGATCCACTTGGACTTATTTGGACCAATTGACATAACAAGCCTAGGAGGTAGCAAATATGCCTTTGTAATTGTGGATGACTATAGTAGATACACTTGGACCTATTTTTTGGCTCATAAAAGTGATTGCTTCAAATGTTTCTCTAAATTTTGTAAACTCACTCAAAATGAAAAGGCTTTATGATCTCATCAATTCAAGTGATCATGGAGGTGAATTTCAAAATCATGACTTCCAAAATTTTTGTGAAACAAACGGATACAATCACAACTTCTCTACTCCAAGAAATCCACAACAAAATGGAGTAGTAGAAAGGAAAAATAGAAGTTTACAAGAAATGGCTAGAACCATGTTAAATGAATATAATTTACCAAAATATTTTGGGCGAAGCCGTGAATACGGCTTGCTATGTGATGAATAGAGTTCTAGTGAGACCATCCTATCCAAAACTCCATATGAATTATGGAATGATAAAAACCCAATGTTTCTTACTTTAAAGTTTTTGGTTGCAAATGCTTTATTTTGAATGAAAAGGATGCCTTAGGAAAATTCGATGCAAAATCCAATGAAGGCATATTTCTTGGTTATTCTTCCGTTTCTAAGGCTTTTCGTGTTTTCAACAAGAGAACCTTACTTATAGAAGAATCTATTCATGTGGTTTTTAATGAAGTTTCTGAATTTAAGAAAAAGATTTTGATGATGATTTTGGTCTTGATGATTTGAATTTGAATGAACCCTCTCCTCAAAATAACATCTTGGATGCATCTTCTTCCCAAACTTCCTTACCAAAGGAATGGAAGTATGTAGATGCTCATCCCAAGGAGTTAATTATAGGAGATGCATCGAAAGGGGTTCAAACTCGCTCTTCTTTCAAAACTTTTTGTGCCCATGCTGCCTTTCTTTCTCAAGTTGAACCAAAATGCATTGTTGATGCCCTAAAAGATGATTCTTGGGTTATCGCAATGCAAG
Organism: Musa beccarii; assembly: GCA_024322285.1. Lineage (NCBI taxonomy): Eukaryota > Viridiplantae > Streptophyta > Magnoliopsida > Zingiberales > Musaceae > Musa > Musa beccarii. The sequence continues at coordinate 36,029,997 of CM044398.1, read as the reverse complement.
AAGAATTGAATCAATTTGAGAGGAATGAGGTATGGAAGCTTGTTCCTAGACCTAATGACCACTTAGTTATTGGTACTAAGTGGGTCTTTAGAAACAAGCAAGATGAATGCGGTATCGTGGTTAGAAACAAGGCTAGACTAGTGGCCAAAGGTTTCAACCAAGAAGAAGGTATCGATTATGAAGAAACCTTCGCTCCGGTGGCAAGATTGGAAGCCATTAGGATGCTCCTTGCCTATGCTAGTAGTAAAGATTTTAAATTATTTCAAATGGATGTCAAAAGTGCATTCTTAAATGGTTTTATTTTCGAAGAAGTTTATGTTGAACAACCACTCGGATTCGAAAACTCTTTATTTCCTAACCATGTGTTTAAGCTAACTAAGGCCTTATATAGTCTTAAACAAGCCCCTAGGGCTTGGTATGAGAGGCTTAGTTCCTTCTTGATTTCAAATAATTTCACTAAAGGCAAGGTTGATACTACATTGTTTATTAAACATTTTGAAAATAATTTTCTTATTGTTCAAATTTATGTTGATGATATTATTTTCGGATCTTGTAATAAATCACTATGTGAATTATTTGCTAAGGATATGAGTGATGAATTTGAGATGAGCCTAATGGGAGAACTAAATTTCTTTTTAGGACTTCAAATCAAGCAACTAAGTGATGGTGTATTTCTAAATCAATCAAAATACACATTGGAATTGTTAAAACGATTTAATATGGATGGATCAAAAGAAATTAGCACTCCTATGAGCACCTCCACTAAATTAGATATGGATGAAAATGGAGAAAGTTTTGATCAAAAAACTTATAGGGGCATGATAGGTAGCCTGCTTTATCTCACTGTAACCAGACTGACATCATGTTCGAGTGTAGGGCTATGTGCAAGATTCCAAGCTAATCCCAAGCTATTTCACTTGAAAGCTGTCAAGAGGATTCTTAGATATCTTAAAGGGACCCCTAATCTTGGATTATAGTATCCAAAATTTGAAAATTTTAGTTTGAAAGCTTATGCAGATGCGGATTTTGGTGGATGTAAAATAGATAGAAAAAGCACATCCGGAACATGCCAATTTCTAGGACATGCACTTGTTTCTTGAACTTCCAAGAAACAAAATTCGGTTGCACTATCTACAGCAGAAGCTGAATATATAGCTGCTAGTGCATGCTATGCACAAGTTATCTGGATGAAAAATACACTAGAGGACTATGGAATCTACTTAAAAAATATTCCTATAAAGTGTGATAACACGAGTGCAATTTGTCTAACTAAAAATCAAATCCAACACTCTCGCACTAAGCACATTGACATCAGGCATCACTTTATACGTGATCATGTAAGTAGTAGAAATGTCACTCTTGATTTTGTTGATACAAATCATCAATTAGCGGACTTTTTACTTTAAATGAGGAACAATTTGATTTTATTAGAAGGGAATTAGGCATGCTAAACTGTCCAAGTAAGTAAGTTTTTTTTTATGATGTCTTTTCTTGAAATTATGTTTAAACTATGATTTCCATCGATTTGATTCGGATTTTCCCATGGATTTATTCCTTTTGACTTCATCCCATCTCTGAGATTTTTCTTTAAAAAAAAAAGGGAAAAACATGAAATCCGAATTAGTTTTTGTGCTACCGGCGGTAGCACCGCTAGCTGCGGCGGTGGAACCGCCTGGGTAGTCAGCCCCAGGCGGTGGAACTGCTTGCTGGGGTGGTAGTACCGCCCGAACACCCTGCTATAAGGTGTGTTAGGGCTGGCGGTAGAACCGCCTCCCCTAATCTGTGAACCGCCTCTCCTCACTCTTCCAAACTCTTCCAAACTTCAAATTGGTTCATTTCTTCCCATCTAGAAGCCTAAGGAGGAGATTTTATCTTGATTCAAGCTTCCTACATCTCAAAGAACCAATCTAAGGTAAAAACAGAATTATTTCTCTTTCCTTTTCTTGTGAAGTTTCATTCCTTTCTTCAATTGATTTTTGATCATTCCTGAATAGAAATGGCTCCTAGAAGAACATCAAGAGACAAAGGAAAAAGGATGGAGGTAGATTCATTTGACCAATCCTTTTTTAAATCACAAGAAGCCTCCCTTAGATTTTCTAAATTTGGTTCTAGACCCATTCATAAAGGAAAGTATGTTGATTTGAATCAATTAGGAAACTTAGAACCTATCATGTGGTTTGCAGACTTAGAGGCTTTACCTATTCTGCAAATTATTGAACCTATTTATCCACGTTTAGTTAAGTTGTTCTATGCTAATTTAACTGTGAATGATGATGGCTTGTCAACTTATCTTCTAGGTAATGAGATTCAAATATGTGATAATACTATATGCTCATTAATTGGAATTGTTGAAAGAGAGCTAGGTGTTATTTTCGGGAAAATGGGATATGGACACATTGGTGCCACTCACTCTGAAGCTTTAGAAACTGTGTTTGCAAACCCAAATTTAGGAATAATTCCCAAGAGTTGTGAACATTTATTACCTTTTAACTCTAAAATTTTGCATCACATTCTAATAAGCATTGTTATTCCTAAGCGCTTTCATCATGATGAGATCGGTTTCAATCGAATTAGGTACCTTATATTGGATCATGACTAGACAACATTTCTGCTTTTGGTTACCTAATCAGCAAAGACATGATAGAGGTCCTTTCTAAAGGATCAATGTTACCATATGGAGGTTTAATAACTAGACTATTGCATGCCCATAACATCTGCATTCCACCAGATGAAGAAGCAATACAAGTCGAAAGATTTAATATTATTGACGTTAAACTACTTAGACGACTTAGATGTACTTTCGAGCATGGAATAGGGGTTAGGCAACCTAGGAGATGTGATATACCTCCCCCAGCCGTAGACCATCCTGAAACATCAGTCCTTAGGGGAAATGAATCTCCTCCTCCTAATCCTTTTGTTGCAGCTACATCAGTGACATTTTCTGCTCCATCTTCTACTGATCCGATCATGAGATAGTTAAATGAAGTAAAACTACAGCAAATTGAAATTTTGAAGGAAATGCGGAAGATGAACTTAAAGATCGATCACATGTATAGGCATCTTGGCATTCCTCCTGAGGAGTAGCTTGCTGTGTTTTCTTTTTGAACGATGTAAACTTGTGTTGTATGTTGACATTTATGTTGTATTCCTTACATCGTGACATCTTTTTGTTGACATCTATGTTGTCTTAACTTCATGCTCATGTGTTATCTTACATCTTTTCGCCACTTTGTGGAATGGTTTTCGGTTTTCGATTTCCTTTTCCACATTTGTGATGTTTTCCGACCCTCCTTATTATTATGATTCCGTCGTTTCCTTTTGTTGATGACAAAGGGGAGAAATGATATGTGTATTGCCATATGATATACGTTGTCCAACATAAACTTAGTTGGGTTCTTGATATCATTTTTTTTTATTATGTATACTTCATTGATATCTTTGATATCTATTTTGAAATCTTGAAATTAAAATTAATTGTGTTGAATTCAAAAATTGAATTTAAGCAATTTTTCTTTATGGCATATACATAGGGGAGTTAAGAATAACTCCATCACCAATTGATTGTCATCATCAAAAGGGGAGATTGTTAAATCTCGGATTTTGATGATGAAATCAATTGGTGAAATATTTGTACTAATCTCTTTGTTGAGATGAGTGTGCAGGAATAACTACGATGGAAAGAAAACATAATGTGATTTACCGAGGCCAAGTCCGTCGGGGGTTCAAGAGTTCATCGGAAGTCCGAGAGATTTTCGGAAGAGTTGCTTAACCATCCAAGATCAAATCGAGGGACTTGTCGAAGTTTTCAAAGTCCATTTCAAAGATCGTCGAAGGTTCGCGGAACTTCCGGAAGATTCGAAACCAGCCAAGACTAGTTGAGCTCGCGGAGTATCTTTGGGAGACCACCGTAGCAATCCGAGGGAAGCATCGGAGGCCTGCCGGAATCTCATCGTAGAACTCGCCGGAAGTCGACTTGAAGGGTGTCCGATCAAATCACGTTAAGTTATGTTCGTAATTTGCACATGAGTAGAGCAAGGATTTAAGAAATAAATCCTACCCAAAATTCAGTAGGAGCCAACCGGGCCACTACTGTGTCAAGTTGAGATCTAAACAGGCCCCATTCAGCTCTGTCCGAATGGGGGCAAGCGGTGGAACCGCCCAAGCCTGGGGCGGTGGAACCGCCAAGCCTGGGGTGGTGGAACCGCCCAGCCTGGGGCGGTAGCACCGCCCCTGCACACACACAAGCGGTGGAACCGCTGTCAAGCGTAGCACCGCCAGACAATCGATGGCGGTGGAACCGCTGGCTAAAGCGGTGGCACCGTCGATCACCACCGGATGAGCGGTAGCACCGCCTGCCTGGGGCGGTGGCACCGCCCCTGGGAAGGGGGGGTTGAATTAGTGCAGCGGATAAAACTCGATGATTTAAACGATTTTGAAAAACATCGTATGATGGAAATTTTTCATTTGATAAAAACCATTTTGAAAAGATGTTGACTCGAGTGAGTTTGTAAGAGAGTAGAGAAGAGGATATTGGATAGTTGTAATGAAGTATAAATTGAATGTAGCAAAAGTAAATTACACACCAAGAGAAGAACGCTCCAAGTTTATAGTGGTTCGATCGTCCGACCTACGTCCACTTCCGATACCCCCACCGATGAGGTCATCGGGTTTCACTATAAATCTTTCTTAAAGGACAAAGATCAATGACCCCTTTATAGAACTTTTATAAGTGGCTCACTCTCCTTTCACAAACTTTTATACTTTGAAATGGTGGAGGTGAACTCTTAACTTTTTGTAAGCTATTTTACTATAGTTTCAGTTCTAACCTGTTCACTTCTCTATATGCAAGTAGCTGAGATGTAAGAGATATTTATAGGCCACAATTGGCTTCAAAAATGAAGCCAAAATTTAAATTTTCGAGTCTTCCGGGTACGGGTGGTACCACTGCTTGCATTGGGCAATGCCACTGCCCGTAGAACCTAAAAAATAGAGGTTCCGGTGGTGCTACCACCAGCTTGGGGTGGTACTACTACTTGCAGCTTTAATGTTGGGCGGTACCACCACCTGTAACTTAAAAAGGTGTGTTTTTTCACTTTTCCATCTCATAGGCGGTTCTACCGCTAGTTTGGCGGTGCCACCACCTGCAACAACTTTTGAGCCACTAAATGGGCCTCCCAATGAGCGCACATTAGTCCCAATTTAGGCCCAATTGACTCCTAATTGAGTTGGTATGATTACACCTAAAACTAACTCAATTTTGACCTAACTTTCGATAATTAAGACATAAATAACTATAAACATGAAATTAAGTTATCCAGCATGTCATTGGTTCTCCTGGTGAACTTCTAGCGACCTTCCAGTGAACTTCTGGCACATCATTCGAACCTTCGATGTATTGCCCGTTTCACTAGCATGTTGACTCCAACATTTGTTCTCGGCGCATTGTCCGATTCTTCTGACCTGATGCCCGAACTTTGACTTCGGCCCAATGTTTGATTCTTCTTGCTTTAATTGTTTTACCTCTTTTGACCAAAGTTAGTCCTGCATCACTTATCTCAAAGCATAGATTAGATAATAAACTTATCAATTAATTTTATCATCAAAATTTGAGATTCGACAATCTCTCCCTTTTTTATGATGATAACCAATTGATGACGGAGTTAAACTTAACTCCCCCTATCTATATGCTATACTTGAAAAAAGACACATTTGATGTCAAAAGGTAAAAAATAATCTCTCAAATCTCATTTAAAAAACTAGTAAGATGTATTCTTAACATTAAGTTTATTAAAGATAAATTGTATGATGCATGTCAATTAGGAAAACAAATGAAATGTAGTTTCAAATCAAAGAATCAAATAAATACCTCTAGACCATTGCAATTAATCTATATGGATTTGTTTGGACCAATTGATATAACAAGCCTAGGGGATAGCAAATACACCTTTGTAATTGTAGACGACTATAGTAGATATACTTGGATATATTTCTTAGTATACAAAAGTAATTGCTTTAAATGTTTTTCAAAATTTTGTAAACTTGTTCAAAATAAAAAGACTTTATGATTTCATCTATTCGGAGTGATCACAGTGGTGAATTTCAAAATCATGATTTTTAAAATTTTTGTGAATATAATTGATATAATTACAATTTCTCTATTCCGAGAAATCCTCAACAAAATGGAGTAATAGAAAGAAAGAATAGGAGTTTATAAGAAATGGTAAAAACTATGTTGAACGAACATAGCCTACCCAAATATTTTTGGGTCGAAGCCGTTAATATAGCATGCTGTATCATGAATAGGGTTCTAGTAAGACCATTACTCTCCAAAACTCCTTATGAATTATGGAATAACAAAAAATCCAATGTTTTATATTTTAAAGTTTTCGATTGTAGTTGCTTTATTTTGAATGAAAAAGATGCGTTAGGAAAATTTGATGCAAAATCCGATGAAGGTATTTTTCTTGGTTATTCTTCTATTTCTAAGGCCTTTCATGTCTTTAATAAAAGAACTTTAGTTATAGAAGAATCTATTCATGTTGTTTTCAATGAAGTTTTTAAATTTAAGAAAAATAATTTTGATAATGATCTTGATTTTAATGGTTTGAATTTGAATGAAACCTCTCCTCCAAATATCAACTTCGATATATTTTCTCCAAAACTTCCTTACCTAAGGAATGAAAGTATATAGATGCCCATCCTAAGGAGCTAATTATAGGAAACAAATCAAAAGGAGTTCAAACTTGTTCTTCTTTTAAAAATTTTTGTGCCAACGTCACTTTTCTTTCTCAAATTAAACCTAAATGCATTGACGATGCCATGATAGATGATTCTTGGGTTATCGCAATATAAGAGGAACTGAACCAATTTGAGAGAAATGAGGTGTGGAAGCTTATTGCTAGACCTAGTAACTATTTAGTTATTGGTACTGAATGGGTCTTTAGAAACAAGCAAGATGAATTTAGTATCATGGTTAGAAATAAGACTAGATTAATGGCCAAAGGTTTCAACCAAGAAGAAGGTATTTATTACGAAAAAACCTTCACTCCTATGGCAAGATTAGAAGCCATAAGGATGCTCCTTGCCTATACTAGTAGTAATAATTTAAAGTTATTTCAAATAGATGTCAAAAGTGTTTTTTTAAATAGCTTCATTTCTGAATAAGTGTATGTTGAACAACCACCCAGATTTGAGAACTATCTTTTTCCTAATCATGTGTTTAAGTTGACTAAGGCTCTCAATGGATTAAAACAAGCCCCCAGGGCTTAGTATGATAGACTAGCTCCTTTCTCATCAAAAATAATTTCTCTAAAGGCAAGGTCGATACTACATTATTTATTAAAAATTTTAAAAATAATTTTCTTACTATTCAAATTTATGTTGATAATATTATTTTACAAATGAGTCCTTATGTGAATCATTTGCCAAAAGTATGAGCCAAGAGTTTGAAATGAGTTTAATGGGTGAACTAACTTTTTTTTTGGCTTACAAATCAAACAACTTAGTAATGGTATATTTCTTAGTTAAACTAAATATAGATTAGAATTACTAAAATGATTTAATATGGATGGTTCAAAGGCTATCAATACTCCTATGAGTACCTCCACTAAGTTAGACATGGATGAAAGTGGAGAAAGCTTTGATAAAAAAAACTTATAGGGGTATGATACTATACATAACCATAACTAGACCGAATATCATGTTTAGCATAGAACTTTTTGCAAGATTTTAATCTAATCCTAAGCTATCTCATCTTAAAGCCGTTAAAAGAATTCTTTGATATCCTAAAAGAACCCCTAACCTAGGATTATGATATCCAAAATCTAAAAATTTTGAATTAATTGCTTATGCTGATGTCAATTTCGTCGGATGTAGAATAGATAGATAAAGTACAACTGGGATATGTCAATTCTTAGATCATGCACTTGTCTCTTGGTCTTCCAAGAAACAAAACTCGATTGTACTATCTATGGTTGAGGCTGAATACATAACAGCGAGTGCATATTGTGTACAAATTGTGTGGATGAAAAATACATTAGAAGATTACAAAATTTATTTAAAGAATATTCCCATAAAATGTGATAACACAAGTAATATATGTTTAACTAAAAATCCTATTCAACACTCTAGAACTAAATATATTGACATTAGGTATTACTTTATACGAGATCATGTAAATAATCATGATGTAACCTTAGAATTTATTAATACCAAACATCAATTAGCCGATATTTTTACAAAACTATTAAATGAAGAATAATTTGATTTCATTAGAAAGGAATTAGGCATGCTAAATTGTCCAAATGCATGAGTTTGTTGAATGCCTTTTCTGAAATATTTTGATTCCATATCATTTTCCTCCTATATTGGTGTCATCTTTTCGATTTCATAAATGTAGCTTTTATCGAACTTATTTCATATTTTCCTCCTCCTATCTTGGTATTGAATTTATTCATGAATTTTTGATACCCTTGCTCTATCATTTAATGACTTTTGATACTCTTAAGAATCCTCTCCTTATTCATGAATTTTCATTTATGGATTTCATGGACAGATTTTATTCATGGATTATACATCATGAAGTGATACACTTCACTCTTGTATGAATTTTTATGTCACGGACTTTCTTATCTTTATTCACATCTTTATGCCATGAGCTCTTTATGAAAAGAAGAAATTTTATGAATTTTTAATAGCTTGAATGATCTCATTTTCTTCTACTTCACAAATTTCATGGAAATACCGAATTAGCACTTATTGCAAATCTCTTTCTTTCTATGTCATGAATTTTCAATAGCACGAACGGATTGTTTTCCATTGTAATATTCATGAAATTTTAATATTTTGATTCTTCTTGATAAATGCACTATTCATGGATTTTTTTTCTTCTCCCTTTTCTATTTCAAGAAGAATTTGATAGCATTTGCTTGCATAAAATTTGCTTGCGCAAAACTTTCAATATCGCATTTGCTTGTGTAAAGTTGGCTTGCGTAAAATCTGATCACATTTGCATTGCCTATCTCCTTTTTGTTGATGACAAAGGGGGAGAAAATGGCAAATTGATGAAGACTTGTCATATTGATGAATGAAAACTTGAAATGTATCATGATTGGTATTGCTTGATTGCTTCAAATATGTTTTGTATTGTAGAAGTGTAAAATGAATCATATGTATCATAAATGTATCGTAAATGATTGAAATGTAACATGTATGCATTAAAATGATAATTCTTTTTATCATGCTCATTATCGTATCAAAATAATGAATGTCTATTTGATATCGAACCTATCATGCTCATTATCCTACTTGCAAATTCATGCCTTTTCTCAAGTATAGCATATAGATAGGGGGAATTAAGTTTAACTCCATTATTAATTGGTTGTCATCATCAAAAAGGGGGAGATTGTTGAATCTCAGATTTTGATGATGAAATCAACTGATAAGTTTATTATTTAATCTATGCTTTGAGATAAGTGATGCAGGACTAACTTTGATCAAAAGAGGCAAAACAATTAAAGCAAGAATAATCAAACATTGGGCTGGAGTCAAAGTTTGGACATCAGGTTGGAAGAATCAGACAATGCATCGAGAACAGATGTTGTAGGAGTCAACATGCTAGTGGATCAGGCAATACACTGAAGATTCGAAGGATGCACCGGAAGTTCATCGAAAGGCCATCGGAAGTTCATCAGGAGAACCAATGACATATCGGATAACTTAGATTCATGTCTTATAGTTATTTATGTCTTAATTGTCGAAAGTTAGATCAAAATTGAGTTGGTTTGGGTGTAATCATACTAACTCAATTAGGGGCCACTTGGGCCTAAATTGGGACGGATTTGGGCTCATTGGAAGGCTCATTCAGTAGTCGAAAAGTTGTTACAGGTGGTGGCACCACCAAACTGGTGGTGGAGCCGCCTATGAGTTGGAAAAGTGAAAAAGTGCACTTTTCCAAGCTGTAGGCAGTGGTATTGCCCATACTCGGAAGACCCAAAAATTTAAATTTTGGCTTCATTTTTGAAGCCAATTGAGGCCTATAAATATGCCTTACTTCTCAACTACATGTATACAAAGAAGTGAATAAGTTAGAACCAAAACTATAGTGAAATAGCTTACAAAAAGTTAAGAGTTCACTTCCGCCATTTTAAAGTGTAATAGTTTATAAAAGTAGAGTGAGCCACTTGTAAAAGTTCTATAAAGGGGTGAAAGATCTTCGCCCTTCAAAAAACATTGATAGTGGAAACCAGTGGCCTCATCGGAGGAGGTATCAGAAGTGGATATAGGTCGGATGACTGAACCACTATAAAATTAATGTGTTTTTCTCTTGGTGCATAATTTACTTTTGCTGCATTCAAATTATACTTCATTGCAACTATCCAATCTCCTCTTCTCTACTCTCTTATAAACTCACCCAAGTCAAAATCTTTCTGAAACGATTTTTGTTGGACAAAAAGTTTCCATCGTACAGAGTTTTCTAAAATCATTTAAATCATCGAGTCTTATCCGCTGCACTAATTCACCCCCCCCCCCTCTTAGTATTGTTCTTGATCCTACCATGTCCATCTTGTCCTTAACGGTTTTGTTGCCATCTCAATGCATCTCCATACATTACGATCATCCGTCTTATCCTCGTGGGTCTTGTCATCACTTCCATGTTCCTGCTGTGCCATCTCATATAATTACAACTTAATCACAAACACACAAGTCTGATAATAAATGAAAAAAAAATTAGAGGCTCGTAGGCCCCAATAATAATAATAATCATATCACATGTACACACATCACACAGTCCATAATCATCCATCAATATCATACATCATATGTACACATCATCATCATGTAGGACTACTAGATAATAATAATAATAATAATTAAATTATTTAATTAATTACTTTGTAGCCCTTTCGAGTATCCTGCTCTAGGGTACCCTATGCGACCAGGAAACCTTGGCTGCTAGGGTTCTCCCCTACGGCCAAGAAACCCTAGCTGTAGGACTACCTTGGGTGGCCAAGGATCCTTGGCCCCCAAGGTTTCCTCTGTAGCCAGGAAACCTTGGCTACAGGGTGAGCATGGGCGGCTAGGAAACCCTAGCCACCACCTTGCCCCATGCGGCCAAGAGTCCTGGCCACCAGGGGTGCCCCTTGTAGCTATGAAATCTAGTTGAGCACCCTTGCTGCTCTCGTTCCTATTGCTTTTGGCCAGGCCAAGAGCAGTAAGGAGGAGCTCTCGGCTAAGGCTGCCAATCAAAGGGGCAGCAACAATTGCTACCCCTTTCTTCTTCTTTTATGCTAATTTATTTGACACCAAAAGCTCTCTATAAAATACCTCATAACAGAGAAAAAAGTTGCAGCACAGATTTATAATCTACGATAAAAAAAATCATAGCAATCACGCAAAACAATTCTATGCGATTGAAAATAACACATGTAGTTTAAAACCAATCTTTTGCATAAGCCACTTGGCTCTATTACCACTATTGAAAAATCTGAGGTGACATCATATGCATAGTAGAAGAATAGAAACAAAAATAATAGATTTCTTGTAGAAAAAAAAAGGTTTCTTATCATCATACAAAAGTTGGTGCACAAAAACCCCCGAAACTGAAAAACTATGCGCTCCTCTCTAGTAGGATCCATACAGCAGGGGCCACAATGATGCTCCTCAAATCATTGCTCAAATCTCTTCACTACGTGTATCACACAATCAAGAAGGGGCAAGCCCTTCTTACTATCCACACGTCCCAAACAGGGGGTTGTTAGTTGAGGGGGAGAGGAGAATGGGAGGTGGCAGCCAAAAAGCCTTAGTCTATGGGTCTTTGGTTCCCTCCTATTTATAGAGGTCCCTATAGTGAATTAGTGTAGCAGACAAAAATCGACGATTTAAACCTATTTTGAAAACTTTGTGCGTTGAGAAAGTTTCATCCGATGAAAGCGCTTTCAACAAAGAAGTTTGATTCGAGAGAATACGTAAGAGAGTAGAGAAGGAGAATACGAGTGCAGTGAAGTAAAGAATTGAATGCAATAATTAAAATTTACACACCAAGGGAAGAACGCAATGATTTATAATGGTTTGGCCAAATAACCTACGTTCACTTCTAAAACCTCCTTTGATGAGGTTTCCAGCTTCCACTATCAATCCTTCTTGAAGGGGAAGGAACAAACACCCCGTTTATAGAACTCTATAAGTGGCTCACACCCTATTATAAATATTTTACAAGTGAGAATTCGGGAGGTGAACACTCTATCTTTTCAAGGCAATTTCACTATAGTTTTGACTCAGTTCTTATCACTTCTTGATGTGTTTAGCTAGTTGAGAAGGGGTATTTATAGGCTCAATTGGCTTCAGACTTAGAGCCGAAAATCTTTCCATCCTGGGTTTTTCAAGTACTGGTGGTACCATCACCTGTCATTAGTGGTACCACCACTAATGCACTCTGGTTCTATTAGTGTATAGGGTGGTACCATCGCCTAGTTTGGACAGTACCACCACCTAGACTCAATCTTAAAGACTGAGCCTTCAGACAGTTCCACCACTCAACTATTGGTGTCACCGCTTGACATGGCACTTACGCACTATTTGGGCCTTTCATCTAGCGTAACATTGTCCTGATTTAGGCTTAGTTGGCCCCTAATAGGGTTAAAGGGATTACCTCCTATTCTTAATCATAATTACATACTAACAATGAAATTAAAGATATTTCATAAGCAAAACAAAATTCGACAAGTCAAGTATTCTTCCGATGAGCTTCTAGCAAACTTCCAGTGGTCTTACGATGAACCCTTGGACACCTTCCTATGGATTCCCAACAATCTCCTAGACTTCACGACGATCTTAGCGAGTTCTTAAGAGTTTCTTTGGTAAGCTCCGAGATTTCTCGGTGAGCTTCGTAAACTTTCGACAAATCTTTCCGGCGATCTTCTAACAAACCCTTTGGCAAGGCTCCCGACTCATTCTTGGCCAATTCTAGCAGCACTTTGATAAATCTTTAGACTTTCGTCGAACTCTCGAACTCCCAACGATTTGATCGCACTTGACTCTGGCACTTCGTCCGGTTCTTTAGCGCATCATCCTCTCTTGCGGTCGATTACCCAATCGGCGATTGACTTTTGCAACCTTGATCTTCTTGGCACAACTTCACTTTTCTTGGCTCGATGCCCTATATCTTTGTCTGAAGCCTTTTGCCGATTGTTAACCGGACTTCCGACTCGACATTCAATATCCTAACATGTTCTCCTCCGTGGAACGCTAATTCTTTCTGTGTCAACTATCTAATTTAGATCAAGAGTAAACCTGCATGACTCAAAACATAGTTAGATAAATAAAACATGATCAATTAGTTTCATCATCAAAATTTGAGATTCAACAATCTCCCCCTTTTTTATGATAACAACTAATTGATGATGGATTTAACCTTAACTCTTAGAGTTTATCTAAACTCCTTTCAATATGCCATATTGATAGAACACTCAGATTATGCCAAATCCAAGCAACATATTATGAAAAACATCAAACCATCATGCAAATATATAAAATATTCAATACTTCATTCATTGCATGAAATCATCAATCTACTTCTCCCCTTTTGTCATCAACAAAAAGGAGAAGTTGCATCATAGCTAGTTTAAAAGATATACAAGTTTTACAACACACTAGCTATCAAGATATATAACATTCAATCATGGCAAGATTTTGAGTTCAAGCATGGTAATTTTTACTTGCTTCTTGAGATTGAGATGTGCAAGTTTGTACTTCATTTCTCACGATAGGCAAGATAACACTTGTTTTTTCTCTTTTGAGAAGTGCAACTTAGTTTTGCCTTAGTAAATTTTTGTTTGTAATGAGTTAGCAATTTTGCATAATTTACATTGCTTTAAACATGCAAGCTAAATTTTCAATACAACATGCAAGCATAGAAGCATAGCAAGTGTAAGATTGCAAATTTTTTAAGTTTTGCATTTTTTGCTTCTTTTGAGATAGCAATTCTTTGCTTCTCTTTAGATTGCAAGATTGCAATTGTTGGTACCATTCATGATAGCAAGTTTTTCTTTTTCTTTTGAGAAGTGCAAGCTAGCAAGTTACTTTTCTTTGCATTGATCGAATTAGCAATTTTGCTTGTAATGAGCTAGCAATTTTGTAAAATTTTCATCACTTTAAACATGCAATCTAACAAGTTCAATCTAATAATTTTGCACGAGATTCAACAATTGGTAACAAAAATACTTACAATTTTGTTGAAAAAGTGAAGTTGAGTAAAATTTTGCCTCTCTTGAGATAGCAACTTTTTGCTTCTCAATGTTCAAGCCAGCACACTTTTCTCCCCCTTTGTCTTTGTCAACAAGAAGGGAGGATACAATGATATAAACTTTACATCAATTGCAGATATGGTTTAAAAAATTTTTACACCAATCTTTCAATCATCACATGATGCATACAAGCCATAGTAATCATGTCATTTCTATATCATGAAAGATATGATTTCAAAGCTCAAGAAATATCAAGAAGAACATGATTCATTTAACAAAAATTTTAAATAAAGATATCAAGAAAAATAAAATTTCTTTTATATCAATTTTCAAATCATGACAAGTGATATATCAAACGTTTGCATCAATATTTCAATAATTGAGTCATGTGTAGAAAGAAGTATTGAAACGTAGAAGAAAAATCAAATAACACATGCAATATTTCAATCATCAAAGCACCATTTCTCAAGTTGAGTACCGATAAGTCAAGAGAGAAAACAACTTATGATTCATTTGGATTTGTCTTCAATAACATGGGAGAATCATAAGAGAGTATGGAGTAAGAGATCTTGAAAAACTCAAGTTATTTAGATCACGATATAAATAAAAGTCATTCAAATCAATTTGTCAACTCCAACCTTATTATCAAATCATCAAAATCAATTTCATGATTTAAGAGATTTACATGAATTCATTAATCTCGATAAGATAAAAAATACCTTGTTTCAATTTATGTGATTCCTTTTATAAGCATGCCTTTGCCTTTAATAAAAACAAGTATCAACGTTCAAGAGTGAAAGGCAAAATCTATCATAAAAATCTTTAAGTTGAAAAATATGACACATTAAGCATGCGGCATCTTCCAATAAAAATTCGATTCGATAGATTCATAACGTGCATATATGTGTATCATGTATAAAATCGAAACACATGTTTTGTCATTAAAACCATCAAGACCAAGTATATAAGATATCATGATAGTGCATTTTCCTATTTTTATGTGTTTTACTTTAAGTTGATTATTTTCATATGAACATTATGTTTAAAACAAAATCATCACTATGCATATATTAAAAATTTTCATTTATATCGTTATCAATCATGATTTCTTGAAATATCATCAAAATCATTTTCTAGACACTCATTGTTTGTCTTTTATCAAAAAATCAAAATCTTTAGAGATAGAAAGATTTCAAGTCACATGAATTTCTCTTTTAGTGATTTCAAATCATGCATTGATTTTATATCAACATGCCTTTGTCTTTTTTATCAAATAGTATTAACCATGAAAATTCAAGGTCGGCAAATTTCATAAAACAAATCATCAAGCATGATTCTATAACTTTCAAGCATGATAACAACATCCATCACTTTTCTTTCATTTGAAAAGTTTATTGATAGCAATGTGGGTTAGGTCTTTTAGTTTTGCAATTGATTTCATAAAGACATGCATCATCGTATAAATCTGAAAGAGAATTTTATCGAAACCAAAAACACATTCTTCCTATACATAGTATTTCAAATTTCATTACTTCAAATCCTCATTAAGCATGATACAAAAAATGTTAAAGATTTTTATTATTATCAAGCATGATTTCATAAGGTATGTTCAAAAAAATTTTATACAAAGGTAAGGTATCATGTTAAAAACTGAAATAATCAAGATAAATGTTTATGGCTTTAATATTTTAATTACATTATTATCAAGCATGAGCATGTCCAAGTATTTATGCCAAAATCATGCATTTAAGAGAAGTCATATGGAGATCGTCAAGATAAATATTCATGGATTTAATCTTGTACAAACATTATTACAAATCATCCAAGTATCATTTTAATTTTCAAAAACACTAGAAAGAAAAGCATGATATAATTTTTGAAAAATAATTTTTTATTTCCTACTAAATTAAATAACTCATAAAAAAAGATCAAGTGATTTCATAATAATGAAAAAACATTGTGGGTGAGTTCCTTACCTTGTTGTCGAAGGTCGACAAAGCATAATTCGCCTATTCGTCACTTGATTCATCCTTGGGTGCCTTCCTCTTCTTTGGCCTCTTCCGTCATTCAAGTTCAATTTTAGTTTTAGATTCTTGTTTTATAAACTTATTAAATTTTAATGTCAAAAGTTTAATTTCATCATCAACATGGTCCTCATCACATAGTCCAAAGTTCCAAACCCTTTCTGTTCTTTGGAAGGTGGCTCATATGTTCATCATGTTCCAAGAGTGTCATCTCATAGGTCATTAATGACCCGATTAGTTCTTCCAATGGAAAGTTATTTAGATTTTTAGCTTCTTGTATAGTAGTTATTTTTGGATCTCACCTTTTTGGAATGGATCTTAAAATCTTGTTTATGAGATCAAAATCCAAAAAAGATTTACCAAGGGCTCTTAGACTATTGACAACATCTGTGAAATGGGTGTATATGTCACCGATAGTCTCACTTGGTTCCATTCGAAAAAACTCAAAATCATACACCAACAAATTCATTTTTGAGTCTTTGACTCTATTAGTGTTGAATCTCGAATTTTGATGATGAAACTAATAGATTATGTTTTATGATCTAACAGCATGTTAAGTTACACAGGTCTACTATCGATCAGGATTAGACAGTTGACACTAGAGGAATTGACGTTGCGCTGGATGATCACGTCAGGATATTGAATGTCGAGCCGGAGGTTCGGTCAACAATCGATAGAAGGCTTCGGACGTTGGGCATCAGGCCAAGAAGAGCGGAGTTACACCATGGATATCGGGGTTGTGAAGGTCAACCATCAATTGGGTAACAAGCTATAAGAGAGGATGATGTGCCGAAGAATCAGACGAAGCACCGACCAATGATGTGCCGGGCAACTGAATGTCAATTCTTATTGTAATAATTGTCTAGATTGAAGTAGAGTTTTTATTTTTATGTGTGTAGGATTAACTATGATGACGATGAAAACATAAAGCAAATCAAAGTACCGGAAGACAAGTGTGATGGATTGTTGAGAGTTCGAAAGTTCGACAGAAGTCTGAAGATTCGTTGGGAGTGTTGCCAGAACTGGCCGAGAAAGAGTAGGGAGGTTGCCGAAGGGTTTTCAGAAGTTCGCTGGAAGGTTCATTAGAAATTCACGAAGCTTGCCAATGAAGCTCGTTGGAACTCACCAAGATCATCGTGAAGTTCGGGAGCTTGCCGGGGGCCTGCAGAATGGTTTCCGAGGGTTTGTCGGAAGACTACCGGAAGTTCATCGAAAGCTCTCCAAAAGAAGTCTTGTCTTATGGACTTTGTAATAGCTAAGAAAATATCTTTAAAATTTATAGTTAGCACATAATTTGGTTTAGGATTAGGTGTTAATCCTATAAACCAAATTTGGTCCAATTCAAACTTCATTTGGACTGGTTTCGATCGAGTTTTCGGCCCAAACCAGTGTGCTGAAATGACCTGGGCAGTGGCACCACCCAGTGGCCGAACCTTGGGCGGTGGAACCACCCCAGGCTGGTGGTGGCACCACCCAGCACCTAAGGGCACAAGCGGTGGCACCTCCCGGTACCGCCAGAATCGGGAAAACCAAGGCACTTCAAATTTGGGCTCCAAATTTGAATCCTCTTGGGGTCTATAAATACCCCAAGTGTTCCTACAAGAAAAAGATAAGCACAACACTTTGAAAGTAAGAAAACTCTGCTCAAATATCTCTAGAAAATCCTTCTTAGTTTTCATTTGTATTCCATCAAAAGAAAGGAGAGAGTGCTTGTAAGGGTTTCCTCCTAAGCCTGTCAGAAGGAGAGGTGCTGTAAGGGATTTCATCCTCACCCGTTGGAAGGAGGATAGCTAATGGAGAAGCCGATAGCCTCAAGTGAAGAGGAATCGGGAGTGGACGTAGGTCACATGACCGAACCACTATAAATTGATTTGCATTTACTTTCTTGTAACTTACTTTGCTACAAACCACCTTCATTTGCTGCCTTACTTACTCAACTTCCTCTTCATCTTCTTATGTATGCTTTAAAATTAAAATGCAATCGAATCGGTTTCAAATGAAATGTTACTTTCATCATATGAAGTTTTTGAAGTTGGTTTAAATCATCGAAAATCTATCGTCTTTATCCGCTGCACTAATTCACCCCCGCCCCTCTTAGTGCCACTCGATCCCTAACAATTGGTATGAGAGCCACGTTCTTTCTTTTTCAGATTTACACCCGTGAGAAATGGCTCTAAATGGCTTTCAAGAGGGCTTTTCGATTTTTTGTCCACCGTTCTTTAATGGTTCGTACTACACATATTCGAAAACTCGAATGAGAGTTTTCTTGCTTTCTGTAGATTTGGATTTATGGAACGTTGTTGAAAATGGATTTCAACTTTCCTCTAAACTGACGAACGAATGGTCGGATTTAGAGAAACGATCATTTTCTTTGAATGCAAAGGCTATGAATACCTTATATTGTTCTTTAGATAAAACTGTGTTCAATCGGATTTCTATGTGCGAAACAGCTTTTGATATTTGGAACACTCTTGAAATCACACACGAAAGAAGGAGTAGAGTTAAAGACTCGAAAGTTAATATTTTGATGCACGATTTTAAGGTTTTTCGAATGCAACCAAGCGAGACTATAAGTGACATGTACACCCGTTTCACGGATGTCATCAATAGTCTAAGAGCACTTGGTAAATATTTCTCAGATTTTTAACTCACTAACAAGTTTTTAAGATCCCTTCCAAAAAGGTGGGATCCTAAAGTAACCGCAATACAAGAGGTTAAAGATTTAAATAATTTACCTATTGAAGAACTAATTAGCTCACTAATGACATATGAAATGAGCCTCCTAGAATATTTTGAACTTGATGAATACTTGAACCACCTTCCAAAGAATAGGAAGGATTTGGAACTCCGAACTATGAAATACCACTTGAGTGATGACTCAAGTGATGAGAACAATGAGAATTTTGAACTTCGAACACTAAATCTTAATAAGTTCATTAAACAAAAATCTAAAATAAATAATAAACTTGAAAGGAGGAAGAGGCCAAAGAAAAAGAAAAAGTCTTGTAAAGAAGAATCAAGTAAAGAAGAGGCGAAATGGGCTTTGACGGTTTTCGACAATGAGGTAAGAAACTCACCCAAGTTGCTTTTACCTTATTTTGAAATTATATAATGCTTTCCATGAATGCTTAACTTAGTTAGTAGGAATTTTTTCATGCTTTTCTTGTGTTTTTTTAAAAAAAATACATATTTTAAAAAATTATATTATGCTTTTCCTTCTAGTATTTTTGAAAAGTAAAAATATAAATGATGATTGTATGATTTATGATAATGTTTATATACCTAATAGGATCAACCCATGCATGTGTCTCTTGATGGTTTACCTTGTCTCTAAACATGATGCTTAATGATTTTATATCATGCATGAGTTTTTAAAAAATTCTATCTTGGATTAATGGGTCTTAACCTTTTTCTTTTTGATAAATTTTTTAGATGATACTTGTCTTCATAAAATCAAAAGACCTAACCCACAAAATTTTCAAATAAAAAAAATGTGATTTTAATATTGCCTTGTATTACATTAGGGTTTGATGATTTTCATGATGAAAATTATTTTTCAGATTTATAAAATGATGCATGATTTTACCAAAAATTTGAGCATCGATCATCTTATTATAACTAATGTAAGAAAGAATTAAAATGATATTGATGATTTCGTTTTTACATGAAAATTTGAACATGCTTATATAAGATCAACTACATAAAATAAAATATAAAAGTTAAAAATATTTTAATCATGATGTTTTATATTTGATGTATTTGGTCTTAACAGTTTTTATGACGAAACTTACGTCTTGCTTTGAAATATTGATTCATGCTCACATGTAATCAATTTATGTTGCTCTTATTAAAATTTTTTAAATGAAAGATTTTGATGCATTAGATCTTGATGGGTTTAATGACAAACTTGTATTTTGAATTTATATATTGATGGGTTCCATATAAATGTTTGAACATACATTATGAAATCATCATTGATAATAATGAAATGAAAATAGTAAAAGTTTGTTGTCATGCTTAATGATTTTATGATATCATGAGGACTTGGAGTTGTTATATCTTGATGACAAACTCATGTTTTGGTTTTAAAATTTGATACTCATATTTTGAAACATGAGTACACTTATATGAAATAAACAACTCAAAATGAAATACATTATCATGATAAATTGAATCTCATGTCTTGGAATAATATGTTATATTTTTGCCTTGACAATTTTTATGATAAAGTTTGTCTTTCAATTTTGATGAATCCATGTGAATCTTTTGAATCAAATCTTTTAGAAAATGCCATATACTTAATGTGATTTGACTTAATGATCATTATGATGAAATTTGCCTTTCCATCTTGAATGTTGACATTTTGTTTTAAGGCAAAGGCATGCTTATAAGAAGTAAATCATATGAATAGAAATTTATAAGAATGAAATGCAATCCTCTATCTTTTCGATTCTTCAATAAATCTATGCTTATCATATATGAATTTATTGAATGTGATTTTTGAGGATGATTTTAGATTTGAAAAATGCTTGATTTGTATTTATGACATAAGATACATTTTAAATATGAATCATGCTCTATCTCCCTTAATTCATTTTGTTCTCCTATAATTCCTTTTTACTTATTAAAAAGGAGAACCTTCCAAATGAATCATGCTTGATAATTTATGTTATGAGATTTAGCCTTTATGTCTTGAATATTTATGCTTAATTTTATTCGACATAAAAAGGACAAAGACATATTCATATGAAATCAATGCAAATCACTAAAAGAGAAATGTATGTTTCTTGAACATCTCTCTTTCTCTAAAGTTTTGGATGTTGTTTCAAATAAAATACAAGTGATAAATTCATTTATGATATTTTGTGAATCACTTAAATTATGAATAAGATTTTGATTTCATGTTTTTCTCATCTCATTGAGATTAATGATTTCATAATATCTTAAGAATCTCATAAATTATAAAAGTGATTTTGATGAATTGATTATGAGTTGATAAATTGAACTAGAATGAGTTTTATTTATATCGAGATCTTGATAACTTGAGTTTTTTCAAGACCTCTTATTTTATACTATGATTCTCCTATGTCATTGAAGAGAAATTCAAATGAATCATAAGTTATTTTCTCTTGACTTATTGATACTCAACTTGAGAAAATGTGTTTTGAATGTTGAAACATTACATGTGTAATTTGAAATTTTCTCTCATGTTTCAATACCACTTTGTATGCTTCATGACTTGATGATTGAAATATTGATGTAGACTTTTGATGTATCACTTGTCATGATTAATGTAAATTACTAGCATTTTGAATCTTGAAAATGATTTTGATTTGATTATGAATCTCGAGTTGACAAAATGAGTTTGAATGATTTTATGACTTTTTGAGATATATATAATACTTGAATCAAGTTCTAAAAGATTTCATTTTGGTATAAAAAAAATTTATTGAAATCATGATCTTGATGATTTTAACATGGAGTTCTTTATATATCAAGATCATTTATCATGTTTCTTCCAGTTATCAAAAGAGAATTTTTCAAATGAAATGTATCTTGTCTTTTGATTTCTCGGAATTCAATGAATTTGTGATCTTGATATCTTGATTCTTATGAAATGTGACATTGATGAAAAATCTTATGCATGAATCAAGGTGCTCTTTGTGCTATCCATTCTCAAATGAATCATGTTCTTCTTGAGCCTTGATATCATATCTTAGAAATGGCATGATTTCTTTACCTTATATGATAATTGAAAATTGATATAAAAAAATTTGCTTTATGATGAATCTAAGAATCATGACTTGATCTATGAGAATGTTATGTTTTTATGTATCATGATTCTTAGTTGTATGCCCCTTATCATGAATTGAAAATTGATGCTAAAGAAAATTTGTAGATAATAATCTTGATTTCTCGGACTTATAGACTTGAGATCTTTCTTACATGAATCAAGATCTACTCTTCCTTGTCATGTTAACTTGAATGACAAATTTATATTCATGACTTAAATTTTAATGATTGAAAATTGATGAAATTTACTTTATGATGAATCATTGAATTGATACTTCCCAAATGGAATATTTATGAACCATGAATGATATCTTTTGATCCTTGTTGATTTTTCATATTGATATCTTTCATTACATGATATGATTGAATGATTGATTGATACAAATTTAAATGATGTGAAAAGTTGTTAAAGGAAGAAAACAATCCAAATTTTGGTATTTTAATATTTGATATTTGGAATATTTTAAAATGTGTTCTTGATGAGAATGTTTCAAATTGCTCTTTTTATCTCATGAATCTTCATCTTGATCTTGTTAAGAAAATTTTTAATGAACCTTGAATCATATCTTTGGTATTCATGAATTAATCTTTATTGATATCTTTTATGAATTCTTTGCATCTATTGCTTTGAACTTTTGAATTGTGATAAATCAAAATTTTTTTTTCCTATACGACTTCTTCTCCTATATGTCATGCTTTGAATATTGATGAAGATCTTTATTGATGCAAGTTGATAAATGATATGAAAAGAGGATGTAAAGAAAATCTTTGTATTTGATCCTCCTATTCTTTTTTGACAAAAACAAAGGGGGAGAAGGATATTGCTAGCTTGCACCTTAAATGAAAAATTTGCTTGCTCATTCAAGAGAAAGTTAATTGCTAGCTTGGATATCACAAGAGAAAGTGGTAAACATATCAAGCTAGAAATTGCAAAAAGGCAAAACTTCCACTTCTCAAAATGAGAAGAAAGAAATTACAAAGTTATTTTTTTTAACACATGAGCTTGCATGGTTAAAATGTTGTAAATTTTACAAAAATTACTAGCTCATTGCAAAAAGTTGATAGCTTGCAAAGGCGAAACTTAAGAATTGAAAGGAAGCTAGCTTGCGTATCGCAAAGTATGTTAGCTTGCTTATCATTATTGATTGCTTGCTTATCATCTTTTTCCCTCATATCATGGTTTTTGACTCCTTTGAATTCATGGCCTAATATGTTGAAAATTCATGTTACAAATTTGTTATTTTGTCATGATCAAAGCATTGATGTAAAAGTCTATTTGTACTCCACTTCTATTTGTCAATGACAAAGGAGGAGCAACGGTTGCTATCTTGCAAATTCAAGAAAAGCAAAGTGCAAATTTGCATAAGAAGCAAGTGTTGTATTGCTATGTTTGGATATCTTTAAAAACTTGCGATGATTAAATGTTTTAAAGTGATGTATGTTGAATATCTTGCTTGATAGCTAGTGTGTTGTAAAATTTGCATATCTTTTAAACTAGCTATGATGCAACTTCTCCTTTTTGTTGATGACATAAGGGGAGAAGTAGATTGATGATTTCATGTATTGAATTGAATATTTTATATATTTGCATGATGGTTTGATTATTCTCATATTATTGTGATGAAAGTTGCTTGGATTTGGGATAATCCAAGTGTTCTATCAATGGCATATTGATAGGGGGAGTTTAGTTTGTTAGGGATCGAGCGGCACTAAGAGGGGGGGGTGAATTAGTGCAGCGGATAAAACGATAACTTTTCAGCGATTTAAAGCAAGTTCGGAAACTTCGTACGAATGAATGCAATGTTTCGTTTGAACCCGGAAAGATTGCGTTTTAACATGAAAGCATGTGTAATAAGATGAAGATGATATTGTGTAAATAAGGCAGCAAGTAAAAATGGTTTGCAGCAAAGTAAATAGCAAGAACGTAAATGCAAACCAGATTTTTATAGTGGTTCGGTCATCCGACCTACATCCACTTCCGATTCCTCTTCGCTTGAGGACACCGGCTTTCCACTAGCTTTCCTCCTTCCAATGGGCGAGGAAGAACTCCCTTGTAACACCTCTTCTTTTGATGGGCTTAGAAGATAACCCTTACAAAGCTCTCACCCCTCTCTTGAACAAGAAAACACTTAAGAGTAAGAGGGAAGTTTTTGACACTATTTGAGCAGAGTTTTCCCTCAAGATTTTCACTCTTCTTGCTGCACTTTAAACCTGCAAGAGAGGGGAATTTATAGAGCTCAAGAGGATTCAAATTTGGGCTCCAAAACTTGGAGCCAAAGATTTGAATCTTTTGAGTTTTTTTTTGTGTTGTCGATCCCGGCAGATCGACACACCCAGCGGTTCTACCGCTTCACCAAAAGCGGTGCTACCGCCTGGCTTTCCACGCACCAGCGGTACTACCGCCCCACCAGCGGTACTACCGCCGCTACAAAGATAGTCGGGGTGGTACTACCGCCCCGGTGCAAATGCTACCGCACTACAAGAGCCGGACGCCTTCGACAAGAGCTCGGCCATGAGCATGCACGTAACCCAAAGCATGCATGCAGCTGGTTCGGTTTGGGCCAAAATTTTGGCCCAAACTCATCCTAATCAAGGCCCAATGGGCCCCCACTTTGGGTTATCTAATCCTAACCCAAAATACGTGCTAACTACGAATTTTAAAGACGTTTCCTAAGCTATTACAAAGTCCACATGACAACTTCTTTCGGCGAGCTTCCGGTCAACTTCCGACGGTCTTCTGACAAACCTTCGGAAACCATTCCGCGGACTCACGGCAAGCTTTCGGACTTCCGTTGAACACTCGAACTCCCAACGATTCATCACACTTGTCTTCGGCCCTTTGTTTCGCTTTACGTCTTCATCCCTATCGTAGTCACTCCTGCACAAACAAACACCAAAAACTCTACTTCGATCTAGACAGTTATTACAACGCGAATTGACATTCAGTTGCCCGGCACATCATTGGTCGGCGCTTCGTCCGATCCTTCGGCACATCGCCCTCTCTAGCGGCTTGTTGCCCAATTGACGGTTGACCTCTACAACCTCGATATCCATGGCGCAACTCTGCACTTCTTGGCCCGATGCCCGACGTACGAAGCCTCCTGCCGATAGTCGACCGAACCTCCGGCTCAACATCCAATATCCTGACGTGATCACCTCCGGCGCAACGTCAATTCCTCCAGCGTCAAGCTCTATTCCTCGATCGATAGTAGACCTGCATAACTCAAAACGCAGTTAAACAATAAAACATAATCAATTAGTTTCATCATCAAAATCCGAGATTCAACAATCTCCCCCTTTTTGATGATGACAACTAATTGATGACTATCGGAGTTAACCATAACTCCTCAGAGTTTAACACAAACTCCCCCTATCAATATGCCATTGATAGAACCCTTGGATTATCCCAAATCCAAGTAACATGTATCATTCATGTAGTGAGAAATATAAATCCATCATGCAAATATATAAAATATTCAAACATCATTACATTGCATGAAGTCATCAATCTACTTCTCCCCCTATGTCATCAACAAAAGGAGAAGTAACATTATAGCTAGTTTAAAAGATATGCAGATTTTTACAACAAACTAGCTTGCACTTTGCAAGATATGCAGATTTTTACAACATCATACAACATTAAGTTATACCATTCAATCATAGCAAGTTTCAAAGATGGGCAATGATGGTAATTTTTACTTGCTTGTTGAGATGTGCAAGTTGCACTTTCTTTGCTTCCTTTGCATGTTCTAGCTAGCAAAAATTTTCTTTGCAATACATAAGCTAGCAATAATTCTTCTCCCCCTTTGTTTTGTCAAAAAGTGGAGTACAAATAGCCAATGCTTTGATCATGACAAGATAACAAATTTACAATATAAATTTTTAGCATATTAAGTCATGAATTCAAGGGAGTCAAAAATCAAGATATGAGATAAAAAGATGATAAGCAAGCAATCAATAATGATAAGCAAGCTAACATACTTTGCGACACGCAAGTTAGCTTCCTTTCAATTCTTCTCTTTTGTAACTAAGTTTCACCTTTGCAAGCTATCAACTTTTGTTTGCAATGAGCTAGCAATTATGTATGATCACTTTAAACATATATGCTAATTTTTCATTTAAACATACAAACATAAAGGCATGTAACATTTCAAATTTTTGAAGTTTTACATTTTGCTTCTTTTGATATAGTCAAGATAGCAATATTTGCATCCTTTGAAATAACAATCCTTCTTCTTCTTGTGAAATTGCAAGGTAGCAATTTTCTCCCCCTTTGTCTTTGTCAAAAAGAAGGGAGAACTAAATGGCTAAAAATTTCAATCATTATACAAGCCATTTTTCATATCAATTAAAAGTTTGCATCAATAAAAATATACATCAATTGTTCAATCATTACATGATGCAAATAAGACAACAATGCAAAGAAATCATGTCATGACGGATATCAATATATAAATTCAACAAGGATCACAACCAAAAGATATCACTCATGATTCATAATTTTCTTTTTAGCAAGATCAAAATTCATATTTATCAATTTTTTAATTCAAGATAAATATTATACAACCAAGAATCATGATATATAAAAGCATATCAATATCAAGGATCAAATCATGATTACAAGTACTAACATATTTTCTTTTCATTCACTTTCAAGCCATGATAAAAGATATGCAACCTAGAATCATGATGCATAAGAACATAGCATTCTCATAGATCAAGTCATGATTCAATGATTCTTCATCATAAAGCAAATCAAATATTCAATTTACCACACAAGGCAAAGAAATCATATCACTTCTAGGATCATGAAATATATGACATCAAGGCTCATGATCCATTTGAAAAATATAGCACAAAGAGTAACTAGATTCATGTATAAGAATTCCAAGTATCAAATATCAAAATATCAAGACTTAGATTATGACAAAGCTCATTCAAGTTCGAATCATCAAAATCATTACCATAGTCTATGAGATTCACAAATGATATAAACTTGAATTATTTTTCTCTTTAGTAAATGATAAAAAGAAGTAATTATTTTTGAGATTCAAAATGCTAGCCATCATGACAAGTGATACATCAAAAGTCTACATCATTATTTCAATCAACAAGTCATGAAGCATACAAAGTAGTATTAAAATATGAGAGAAAACTTCAAATTATCAAATCATAATCAATTCATCGAAATCACTTCTATAATTTATGAGATTCTTAAGATATCATGAAATCATTAATCTCGGTAAGATAGTAAATATAATTTCTTTATGTTTCATATAAGTATGTCTTTTGCCTTTATATGCCAAATCAAAATATTCAAAACCGGAAGACAAACTTCATTATAAAAATTGTCAAAACAACACATTGTTTCAAGACATAAGATTTAACTTATCATGATAATGTGTTTCATTTTGTTTCAAACAAGTGTACTTATATTTCAAAAGATGAGTATCAAATTTAAGACCAAAACATGAGTTTGTCATCAAGATATGATATAACAAAGTCATTAAGCATGATAACAAACTTTTAGTATTTTTATTTCAATGATGATTTCATAATGTATGTTCAAACATTTATGTGGATCCCATCATTGTAGAAATTCAAAACATAAGTTTGTCATTATATCCATCAAGATCATATGCATCAAATATCATGACAATACATTTTCTCATCTTTATGAGTTTCAATTTAAGTGATTTGATCTTTCATAAGAATGTTCAACTTTTTCATATGAAAATGTCATGCATTATATTCAAAAACGAAAATATCATCAATATCATTTTAATTTATAAGATTCATAAGATATCATAAAATCATTAAGCATGACAACCAACTATTATTATCAATGATGATTACATAAGGTATGTCCAATTATATATATGAAAATCATCATTGTATTACTTTGAAATACAAGTTGTCATGTAGTCCATTAAGATCAAAAGCATTACACGTAAAGCATCATGATAGTGCAATTTCTCATTTTTTATGTGTTCCATTTCAAGTGATTTGATGTTCATATGAGTATACTCATGTTTTTCATATAGATCCAAAGAGCATGTTTCAAGAGAAATCATCAAGACCGAAAACATGAGGCACATTTTTAAAATATTCATCATGTTTATTTTTATGAGATTCACAAGACTCATAACATGAATTCATTCATCTCAATAGAATGAGAAAAAATACATTTTCATTTTAAGCAATTTGATGTGAGCATATTCAAAATTTTTATGAAAACATGTATCAAAATAAAACACAAGCTTAGTCATAAAATCGTCAAGACCAAATATGTAAAAATGATAGCACACTTTCAATTTTTATGTTAAAAGGCCATGTTCAAATTTTTACCAAAATCATGCATCTATTTATAAATTCGAAAAATATGTTTCATCATCACAATATGAGACTTTATTACTTCAAAAGCTCATGCATGATATAAAATCATCAAGCATCATATTTGGAGACAATGTAAACCATCAAGATACACATGCATGGATTAATCCTAAGCATTATCACAAATCTTGCATCATTCATATTTTTACTTTTCAAAACTACTATAAAGAAAAGCATAGTATAATTTCGAATTTTTTTTATTTCTAAAAACACAAGAAAAACATAAAAAAAATTCCTACTAACTAAGATAAGCATTCATGGAAATCATCATGTAATTTCAAAATAATTCAAGGAAGTTAAGTTACTTACCTCATTGTCGGCCCATGAAAGCGTAGTTTGCTTCTTCTTTCTTTGATTCTTCTTTCCAAGCCTTCTTCTTCTTCTTTGGCCTCTTTCTCCGTTCAAGTTCATTTATATTTTTTAATTTTTGTTTAATGAACTTGTTAACATTCATTGTTATGTGTTCAATGTCCTCATTGTCCTCATCACTTGAGTCATTACTCAAGTGGCATTTCATAGTTCGAGTTCAAAACCTTCTTGTTCTTTAGAAGGTTGTTCATATGCTCATCATGTTTATCATATTCATCATGTTCCATTTCATAGGTCTTTAAGGACCCAATGAGTTCATCAATAGAGTAATTATTTAGATCCTTTGATTCTTGAATCGCCGTTATTTTAGGATCCCACCATTTTGAAAGGGATCTTAAGATCTTGTTAGTGAGTTCAAAATCCAAAAACTTTTACCAAGACTTTTCAAGCTATTGACGACATCCATGAAGCGGTGTACATGTCATCGATAGATTCGCTTGGTGTCATTTGGAAGAGCTCAAAATCATGCAACAAGAGGTTTACTTTCGAGTCTTTAACTCTACTAGTTCCCTCATGCGTGATTTCAAGAGTTCGCCAAATGTCAAAAGCCGTTTCGCACATAGAAATCCGATTGAACTCGTTCTTATTCAAAGCACAAAATAAGGCATTCATAGCCTTTGCATTTAAAGAAAAAGATTTTCTCTCTAAGTCCGACCATTCGTTCGTCGGTTTAGAGGGAAGTTGAAAACCATTTTCGATGATGTTCCACAAATCCAAATCCATTGAAAGCATGAAAACTCTCATTCGAGTTTTCCAATATGTGTAGTCCGAACCGTTAAAGAACGGTGGACGAAAAACCGAAAAGCCCTCTTGAAAACCATTTAGAGCCATTTCTCACGGGTGTAAATCCGAAAGAGAAAGAACGTGGCTCTGATACCAATTGTTAGGGATCGAGCGGCACTAAGAGGGGGGGGTGAATTAGTGCAGCGGATAAAACGATAACTTTTCAGCGATTTAAAGCAAGTTCGGAAACTTCGTACGAATGAATGCAATGTTTCGTTTGAACCCGGAAAGATTGCGTTTTAACATGAAAGCATGTGTAATAAGATGAAGATGATATTGTGTAAATAAGGCAGCAAGTAAAAATGGTTTGCAGCAAAGTAAATAGCAAGAACGTAAATGCAAACCAGATTTTTATAGTAGTTCGGTCATCCGACCTACATCCACTTCCGATTCCTCTTCGCTTGAGGACACCGGCTTTCCACTAGCTTTCCTCCTTCCAATGGGCGAGGAAGAACTCCCTTGTAACACCTCTTCTTTTGATGGGCTTAGAAGATAACCCTTACAAAGCTCTCACCCCTCTCTTGAACAAGAAAACACTTAAGAGTAAGAGGGAAGTTTTTGACACTATTTGAGCAGAGTTTTCCCTCAAGATTTTCACTCTTCTTGCTGCACTTTAAACCTGCAAGAGAGGGGAATTTATAGAGCTCAAGAGGATTCAAATTTGGGCTCCAAAACTTGGAGCCAAAGATTTGAATCTTTTGAGTTTTTGTTATCGATCCCCGGCAGATGACACACCCAAGCGTTCTATCACGCCACCAAAGCGGTGCTACCGCTGCTTTCCACGCACCAGCGGTACTACACTCAGCCCCAGCCAGCGGTACTACCGCTTTGCTACAGAGTCGGGGCGGTACTACACTCTAGGCAGCGGCGGTGCTACCGCCGCTACGATGAGCGGACGCGCTTCAAGAGCCGGCTACATAGCATGCACGTAACCCAAAGATGCATGCAAATGGTTCGATTTGGGCCAAAATTTTGGCCCAAACTCATCCTAATCAAGGCCCAATGGGCCCCACTTTGGGTTATCTAATCCTAACCCAAAATACGTGCTAACTACGAATTTTAAAGACGTTTCCTAAGCTATTACAAAGTCCACATGACAACTTCTTCCGGCGAGCTTCCGGTCAACTTCCGACGGTCTTCCGACAAACCTTCAGAAACCATTCCGCGGACTCACGGCAAGCTTTCGGACTTCCGTTGAACACTCGAACTCCCAACGATTCATCACACTTGTCTTCGGCCCTTTGTTTCGCTTTACGTCTTCATCCCTATCGTAGTCACTCCTGCACAAACAAACACCAAAAACTCTACTTCGATCTAGACAGTTATTACAACGCGAATTGACATTCAGTTGCCCGACACATCATTGGTCGACGCTTCGTCCGATCCTTCGGCACATCGCCCTCTCTAACGGCTTGTTGCCCAATTGACGGTTGACCTCCGCAACCTCGATATCCATGGCGCAACTCTGCACTTCTTGGCCCGATGCCCGATGTACGAAGCCTCCTGCCGATAGTCGACCGAACCTCCGGCTCAACATCCAATATCCTGACGTGATCACCTCCGGCGCAACGTCAATTCCTCCAGCGTCAACTGTCTATTCCTGATCGATAGTAGACCTGCATAACTCAAAATGCAGTTAAACAACAAAACATAATCAATTAGTTTCATCATCAAAATCCGAGATTCAACATAGTTAAACTCTAGGGAGTTATGGTTAACTCCGTTAGTCATCAATTAGTTATCATCATAAAAAAGGGAGAGATTATTGAATCTCAGATTTTAATGATGAATCTAATTGATTATGTTTTATGATCTAACTGCGTGTTGAGTTATATAGGTCTACTATCGATTAGGATTAGACAGTTGACGCTGGAGGAATTGACGTTACGCCGGGTGATCACGTCAGGATATTGGATGTCAAGCCAGAGGTTCAGTCGACAATCGACGAAAGGCTTCGGACGTCGGGCATCGAGCCAAGAAGAGCGGAGTTACACCATGGATATCGGGGTTGCGAAGGTCAATCGCCGATTGGGCAACAAGCCGTAAGAGAGGATGATGTGCCGAAGAATCGAACGAAGTGCCGACCAATAACGTGCTGGGCAACTGAATGTCAATTCGTGTTGTAATAATTATCTAGATTGAAGTAGAGTTTTTATTTTTGTGTGTGTAGGATTAACTACGATGATGATGAAGACATAAAGTAAATTAAAGTATCGGAAGACAAGTGTGATGGATCGTTGGGAGTTCGAGAGTTCAACGAACGTCCAAAGATTCGTTGTGAGTGTTGCTGGAACCGGCCGAGAACGAGTAGGGAGCTTGCCGAAGGGTTTTCGGAAGTTCGCCGGAAGGTTCGTCGAAAGTTCACAGAGCTTGCCAAGAAAGATCGAAGCTTACCAATGAAGCTCGTTGGAACTTGATAAGATCATCGTGAAGTCTGGGAGCTTGTTGGGAGTCCGCAGAATGGTTTCTGAGAGTTTGTCGGAAGACCACCGAAAGTTCACCGAAAGCTCGCCGAAAGAAGTCTTGTCTTATGGACTTTGTAATAGCTTAGAAAATGTCTTTAAAATTTATATTTAGCACATAATTTGGTTTAGGATTAGGTGTTAATCCTATAAACCAAATTTGGGCTAATTCGGACTTCATTTGGACCGGTTTCGATCGAGTTTTCGACCCAAACCAGTGTGCTGAAATAACCTGAGCACTGGCAACGCCCAGGCTAGGCAGTGGCACCGCCCAGTGGCCGAACCATGGGCTATGGAACTGCCCCAGGCTGGTGGTGGCACCGCCCGATAATGCCAGAATCGAGAAAACCGAGGCACTTCAAATTTGGGCTCTAAATTTGAATCCTCTTGAGGTCTATAAATACACCAAGTGTTCCTGCAAGAAAAATATAAGCACAACACTATGAAAGTAAGGAAACTCTGCTCAAATCTCTCTAGAAAATCCTCCTTAGTTTTTCACTTGTATTCCATAGAAAGAAAGGAGAGAGTGCTTGTAAGGGTTTCCTCCTAAGCCCGTCAAAAGGAGCGATGCTGTAAGGGAGTTCATTCTCGCCCGTTGGAAGGAGTATAGCTAGTGGAGAAGCCAGTGACCTCAAGTGAAGAGGAATCGGGAGTGGATGTAGGTCGCATGACCGAACCACTATAAATCGGTTTGCATTTAATTTCTTACAACTTACTTTGCTACAAACCACTTTCATTTACTGCCTTACTTACTCAACTTCCTCTTTATCTTCTTACGTATGCTTTAAAATTAAAACACAATCAAATCGGTTTCAAATGAAATGTTACTTTCATCGTACGAAGTTTCCGAAGTTGGTTTAAATCGCCGAAAATCTATCGTCTTTATCCGCTGCACTAATCCACCCTCCCCTCTTAGTGCCGCTCGATCCCTAACAATTAGTGCCTTCGTATGTAATTTCAAAAGTGTGCCAAATATTGAAAGCTATTTCGCAAGTAGAAACATGGTTAAATTTGGTTTTATCGAAAGAGCAAAATAAGACATTCATAGCCTTTGCATTTAACGAAAAAAGATTTTTTTCTCTAAATCTGACCATTTGTTCATTGATTTAAAGGGAGTTTGAAAATGGTTTTCAACAATATTCCATAATTCCAAATCCAAAGAAAGTAAGAAAACTCTAATTCAAGTTTTCCAATAAGTATAGTCCGACCCGTTAAAGAAGGATCAAAAACCCTCTTGAAAGCCATAAAGCATCATTTCTCGTGGGCGTGAATCTAAAAGAGAAATAACATGGCTCTGATAACAATTGTTAGGATCAATTCGGCACTAAGAGGGGGGGGTGGTGAATTAGTGCAGTAATAACTTTATGATAAATTTGGTGATTCAAATGATTTCAAAGACTTCGTACGATAGAAAGATGTTTCGATGAAAACTATGTCAGAAAAGCTCTAACTTAAACTTGAGAATGTTTAGAGAAGATGAAAGGTAGTGAACAAGTAAAGTTTGCAGAAAGGTAAATGCAAGAACAGAAACCTAAACTAATTTTTATAGTAGTTCGGTCATCCGACCTACGTCCACTCTTGATTCCTCTTCTCTTGAGGCCACCGACTTTCCACTAGTTGTCCTCCTTCCAACGGGCGAGGACTGACTCCCTTATAGCACCTTCTCCTTTTGATAGACTCAGGAGATAACCCTTACAAGTACTTCACTCATCTCTTTAGGTGGAATACAAATGAGAGCTAGAGGAGGGATTTCTAAAGAGAATTCTACAGTGTTTTCTTGCTTTCAAAGTTTGTGTGCTTGTATTTTCAACCCATGGATGAGAGGGGTATTTATAGGCTCCAATCTGATTCAAACTTAGAGCCAAAAACCTTCCCATCTCGGGTTTTCCAAGTACTGGTAGTACAACCATCTATCACTGGCAGTATCATCACTGGTGAACTCTCGTTCTATCAGTGTACTGGATGATACCACCACCTAGTCTGGCGATACCACCACCCAGACACACAGTCAATGGGCAGTACCACCGCCTAGACTTAGTTTTGAAGACTAAGCCTTTAGGCGGTTCCACCGCCCAGCTAGCGGTGCCACTGCTTGATGTGAGTGGCACTTGGGCACTATTTGGGTCTTTCATCCAGCCCAACACAACCCTGATTCAGGCCCTTATTGGCCCCTAATAGGGTTAAAGGGATTACCTCCTATTTTTAACCCTAATTACGTGCTAACTATGAAATTAAAGATATTTCCTAAGCAAAACAAAATCCAGCAAGTCAAGTCTTCTTTCGATGAACTTCCGGTGAACTTTTGGTGGTCTTTTGACGAACCCTCGAACACCTTCCTATGGACTCCCGGCAAGCTCCTGGACTTCACGACGATCTTGGCGAGTTCCGATGAGCTTCTTTGGCAAGCTCTGATCTTTCTCGGTGAGCTCCGCAAACTTTCGATGAATCTTTTCGGCGATCTTCCAACAAACCCTTCGGCAAGACTCCCGACTCATTCTCGGCCAATTCCGGCAGCACTCCGATGAATCTTTGAACTTTTGTTGAACTCTCGAACTCCCAATAATTCGATTGCACTTGACTCTGGCACTTCGTTTCATTTTATACCTTCATCACTATCGTAGTTAATTATGTACACTAATTAAGTCTTAACCCTACTTCGATCTAGACAATTACAACACGAATCAACATCCTATTGCCAGGCACATCATTGGTCGGTGCTTCGTCCAGTTCTTCAACATGGTGCAGTTCATGATGAGTTTCGTCGACCTACCCATCTCATTCTAGGGATATGCCCTAGAGTCCGCAGCTTACCTTCTGAACAGAGTTCCAACTAAGTCGGTAGTATCTACACCATATGAGATATGAAAAGGGAAGTCCAATCTTAAAATTGTTAAGATTTGGGGTTGCCCTACCCACGTTACGAGACACATATCCGATAAGTTGGAATCTAGGACGGAATGGTGCAAGTTCATGGGCTACCTCAAGAAAACTTATGGGTATTATTTGTATCACCCCATCTTTGTAGCTAAGAGAGTAGTGTTCTTTGAGAAGGAACATATTCTTGGTGGAGACAGTGGGAGCATGATAGAGTTGAGCGGGGTTGGAGAATCTAGCTAAAGCACCATTCCATAGCCAGAATCTGTTTTGGTACCTAGCACATAAGTTCCAACTTTACGTAGGTCCGATAGAGTATCCCATCCTCCTAAGAGATATGTAGGACATATTAGAAGAGAGGATGTTGAGGATATTGATCCTCAAACCTACGAGGAGGCTATTATGAGCATAGACTTCTGGAAATGACAAGAAGCCATAAATTCAGAAATAGATTCCATGTACTCCAACAAGGTTTGAAATCTAGTTGTTGTACCCAAGGGTATCGTACCCATTAGCTGCAAGTGGATCTT
Source organism: Musa beccarii (assembly GCA_024322285.1). Taxonomy (NCBI): domain Eukaryota; kingdom Viridiplantae; phylum Streptophyta; class Magnoliopsida; order Zingiberales; family Musaceae; genus Musa; species Musa beccarii. Next base: position 35,994,526 of record CM044398.1, on the reverse strand, counting down.
CAAGAAGAAGATCGGAGTAGATGGAAAGGTAGAGACTTGCAAAGCAAGGCTAGTGGATAAGGAGTATCGTCAAAGCTAAGGTGTTGACTATGATGAAACCTTCTCAACTATAGCCATGCTAAAATCCATCCAAATTCTATTGGCTATTGTAGCACACCTTGAATATGAGATCTAACAGATGGACATGAAAATTGTGTTCCTCAATGGCAACCTCAAGGAGGAGGTGTATATTGTTGAGTCTCGGATTTTGATGATGAAATCAATTGATAAGTTTGTTATCTAATCTATGCTTTGAGATAAGTGATGTAGGACTAACCTTGATCAAAAGAGGTAAAATAATTAAAGCAAGAAGACTCAAGTGATAGGCCGGAGTCAAAGTTCGGGCATTGGGTCGGAAAAATCGGACAATGCGTCAAGAACGGATGTTGCTTGAGTCAACATGCCGATGGATCGGGCACTTCACCGAAGGTTCAGACGAAGCACCGGAAGTTCACCGGAAGATCACCGGAAGGTCTCCGAAAGTTCATCGGGAGAACCTATGACATGCCGGATAACTTAGATTCGTAGCTTGTAGTTGTTTATGTCTTAATGGTCGAAGGTTAGGTCAAAATCATACCAACTCAATTAAGGGCCAATTGGGCCTAAATTGGGACTGATTTGGGCTTATTGAGAGGCTCATTCAGTGGCCTAAATGTTGCTATAGGTGGTGGCATCGCCAAACTGGTGGTAGAATCGCCTATGAGCTGGAAAAGTGAAAAAGCACGTATTTCCAAGTTGCAAGCAGTGGTACCACCCAGTCTGGGTGGTGGCATCACCCAGTAGTAAAGTTGCAGCGGTGGTACCACTCCAGGCTAGCGGTAGCACCACCAGAACCTCTATTTTTGAGGTTCTGCAAATGGTTGCACCGCCCGATGTAGGCGATAGTACCGCCCGTACTCGGAAGATCCAGAAATTTAAATTTTGGCTTTGTTTTTGGAGTAATTTGGGACCTATAAATACCCTACTCATCCCTGCAAAGATTACATTAGAAAAAGTAAGCTAAAACTTTGGCGAATCAAGTTGTAATCTTGAAAAAGTCTTAAGTGTTCTCTCCCTCCTCTTGAAAAGTTTAGAAGGTTGTCTAGAGGTGTGAGACTTGTAGAGGTTATCTCCTAAACCTTTAAAAAGGAGAAAGAGTTGTTAAAGGGTGTTTAATCTTCACCCATTGAAAGAAGATCATTAGTGAAAGCCGGTGACCTCAACGAAGGAAGAATCGGGAGTGGACGTAGGTCGAAGGACCGAACCACTATAAAATTGGTTTGTGTTTCTTTTCTTGCAATTTACATTTCTACAAATATTTTACCTTATTGCAATCACTCAAATCCTTCTCTTTTGCTTATGAATCTCTTTATGTTAAAACACAATCGAAGTTGGTTTTCATCAATACGTAATTCTTCTTGAACAATGTTTTCCAAAATCACACAAATCAACATTTTTAACCGCTGCATTAATTCACACCCCCCCACTCTTAGTGCCACTCTAGATCCTAACAATTGGTATCAGAGCTTGCTCATTCTCATTTGGTTTAAAACCCAAGAGAGATGGCTTATACCGGCATGTAAGATGGTAATTCTATTACATGTCCGTCTATGTTTAATGGGTCGGATTACACTTATTGGAAGACTCGCATGAAGGATTTTTTTTATTTCTATGTATTTTGAACTTTGGAATATCATTGAAAATGGATTTCAAAAATCTTCTCTTCCGATGAACGAATGGAATGAATCGGAGAGGAAGGTTTTCGCTCTAAATGCAAAGGCTATGAATGCCTTATTTTGTGCACTTGATAAAAATGGGTTTAATCATGTTTCGATTTGTGAATCGGCTTTTGACATTTGGCACACTCTTGAAATCACTCATGAAGGCACTAGCCGAGTGAAAGAGTTCAAAATCAACCTTCTCTGCATACTTACGAACTTTTTCGAATGAAACCAAGTGAGTCCATCGGAGACATGTACACCTATTTCACGGATGTCGTCAATGGACTCAAAGCACTTGGTAAAAGTTTTTCTAATTTCGTACTTATCACTAAAATTTTAAGATCCGTTCCAAAGAGTTGTGATTCAAAACTTATGACCATTCAAGAGGCCAAGGACCTTAAAAATTTTCACTTGAAGAACTCATTGGGTCTTTGATGACCTATGAAATGACATGTCATGCTTATGATGAGCTAGAGAACCCCCTTCCAAAGAACAGGAAGGATATGACATTGAGAACACAAGAAGACCACTTGAAAGAAGTTTCAAGTGATGAGGATGTTGATGATGAACTTGCACTCTTAACTCAAAAATTCAAAAAAATTTTAAGAAGGAATAAATTTAAAAATGGTACTAAAAATAAACTTGAACCAAAAAAGGACCAAGTCATATGTTACAAATATAAGAAGCTGGGGCACTTCAAAAGTGAATGCCCCCAAGCCAGGAAGAAGTTACCAAAGAGGAAGAAAGCTCTAAAGGTGATGTGGGATGACTCAAGCGGCTTCGAAGATGAAGAAGCAAGCAACAAAGAGGAGGCCAACTTCGCATTAATGGCTTTAGGAGAAAATGTACGTGAGTTATTTAATGAAGATTTATCTTTTGATGAACTTTCAATTGCTTTCCATGAATTATTTGATGAGTGTAGAAGTATTAGTAAGAAGTTTAATTTATTAAAGAAGGAGCATGCTTTATTACAACATAAGCTTGATAGTCTTCAAACTCCCTCTTTACCCCTATACTCTAAGTGTGAACACTTAGAAGCAATCAAAAATGAGAACATGCTACTCAAGGAGATCCTAAACAAGTTTAAGGTTAGTAGCAAGGGCTTGGACATGATTCTTGCAAACAAGGGTCACGTCGAAAATAGAAGTGGTATTGGATTTATGAGTGGATCTCACTATACTCCAACCACTTTCATTAAAGGACCCACACTATATGTATCTTCTCATTTGAAATATAATTTTTGTTACAAATCCGGACATGTTGCCTACAAATATTCGTATAAGAAACTTAGCCCATAAAGGCTAATATGGGTTCCTAAAAGAACAATAAGAAACTCAATGAACAATGACACATTTAGTAGATCAATTTTTGAGGCACCCAAGTTCAAATGGGTACCTAAAAACCATCATCTTTTATAGACACATTCATCCATACAAGCTAAGAGCAAGAGATGGTACCTTGATAGTGGATGCTCAAGGCACATGACCAGAGATCCATCTCAATCTCTAAGCTCACTAGCCAAGACGAAGGGTATGTCACCTTCGGAGACAACAACAAGAGTAAAATCATTGGCAAGGGAACTATAGGTAACAAATCAAGTTTTTCAATTGATAATGTGTTATTGGTAGATGGTTTAAAGCATAATCTTTTGAGCATTAGTCAATTATGTGATAAGGGATATATTGTGAAATTTGAATCTAATGCTTACATCATTGAAAAACCATACAACAACACATCTATGATTGCACTAAAATAAAATAATATCTACACCATAAATATTGATGATCTTAGTAATGAAATATATTTTTTGATTTTGAATGATGATGCTTGGCTTTGGCATAGGAGATTAGGTCATTCTAGCATGAAACTAATCTCTCAAATCACATCCAAAGGACTTGTTAAAGGCATTCTCAATGTTAAGTTCATTAAAGATAAATTATATGATGCTTGTCAACTAGGAAAATAAATAAAAACTAGCTTCAAACCAAAGAATCAAATAAGCACCTCTAGACCATTACAATTAATCTATATGAATTTATTTTGACCAATTGACACAAGTTTAGGAGGTAGCAAATATGCGTTTGTCATTGTAGATGACTATAGTAGATACACTTGGACCTATTTCTTGGATCACAAAAGTGATTGCTTTAAATATTTTCTAAATTTTGTAAACTTGTTCAAAACAAAAAGGGTTTCATGATTTCATCGATTCAGAGTGATCATGGCGGTGAATTCCAAAATCATAACTTCTAAAATTTTTGTGAATCTAATGGTTATAACCACAACTTCTCTACTTCGAGGAATCCTCAACAAAATGGAGTGTTAGAAAGAAAGAATAGAAATTTACAAGAAATGACAAGAACCATGTTAAATGAATATAGCTTACCCAAATACTTTTGGGCTGAAGCTGTTAATATGGCTTGCTATGTCATGAATAGGGTTCTAGTAAGACCATATCTATCCAAAACCCCTTATGAATTGTGGAATAATAAAAAACTAAATATTTTTTATTTTAAAGTTTTCATTGCAAATGCTTTATCTTGAATGAAAATGATGTCTTGGGAAAATTCGATGCTAAATCCGATGAAGGCATCTTTGTGGGTTAGTCTTCCATTTCTAAAGCCTTTCATGTTTTTAATAAAAAAACCTTGGTTATAGAAGAGTCTATTCATGTAGTTTTTAATGAAGTTTCCAAATTTAAGAAAAATGATTTTGATAATGATCTTAGTTTTGATGGTTTGAATTTGAATGAACTCTCTCCTCAAAATAGTAAATTGGATGCATCTTTTTCCCAAATTTCCTTGCTTAAGGAATGGAAGTATGTAGATGCCCATCTAAAGGAGCTAATTATAGGAGACACATCAGAAGGGGTTCAAACTCATTCCTCTTTTAAAAATTTTTGTGCTAATGCCGTCTTCCTTTCTCAAATTGAACCTAAGTGCATTGATGAAGCCTTGAAGAATGATTCTTGGGTTATCACAGTGCAAGAGGAATTGAACCAATTTGAGATGAATGAGATGTGGAAGCTTGTTCCTAGACCAAGTGACCATTTAGTTATAGGTACTAAATGGGTATTTAGAAATAAGTAAGATGAATTTGGTATCGTGGTTAGAAACAAGGCTAGATTAATGGCCAAATATTTTCCCAAGAAGAAAGTATCGATTACGAAGAGACTTTCGCTCCTGTGGCAATATTAGAAGCCATTAGGATGCTCCTTCCTTATGCTAGTAGTAATAATTTTAAATTCTTTCAAATGGATGTCAAAAGTGTTTTCTTAAATGGTTTTATTTTTAAAGAAGTATTTGTTGAATAACCACTCGATTTTGAAAACTCTTTTTTTTCTAATCATGTGTTTAAATTGACTAAGGCTCTCTATGGGTTAAATCAAGCTCCAAGGGCTTGGTATGAGAGGCTTAGTTCTTTTCTTATTTCAAATAATTTCATTAAAGGTAAGATCGGTTTATTAAATATTTTTAAAATTATTTTCTTATTATTTAGATTTATGTTGATGATATTATCTTTGGTTCTACAAACGAATCGTTATCTGAATCATTTTCCAAGTGTATGAGCCAAGAGTTTGAAATGAGTCTAATGGGTAAACTAACCTTCTTTTTAGGATTACAAATTAAATAACTTAGTAATGGTATATTTCTTAGTCAAACCAAATATGCTTTAAAATTGTTAAAATGGTTTAATATGGATGGTTCAAAAGCCATCAACACTCCTATGAGTACCTCCATTAAGTTAGATATGGACAAAAGAGGAGAAAGTTTTGATCAAAAAATATATAGGGGAATGATAGGTAGTTTACTTTACCTCACCACAACTAGACTCAATATCATATTTAGTGTAGGACTTTGTACTAGATTTCAAGCTAATCCTAAGTTGTCTCATCTTAAAGCCGTTAAAAGAATCCTTAAATATATTAAAGGAACTCCTAATCTAGGATTATGGTATCCAAAATCTGATAACTTTGATTTAATAGTTTATACAGATGCCGATTTTGGCGGATGTAGAATAGATAGAAAAAGCACATCCGGAACAAGTCAATTTTTAGGACATGCACTTGTTTCTTGGTCTTCTAAGAAACAAAACTCGGTTGCACTATCTACGGCTGAAGCCAAATACATAGCCGCTAGTACATGTTGTGCACAAATTATTTGGATGAAAAATACATTAGAAGATTATGAAATTTATTTAAAGAACATTCCCATAAAATGTGATAACACTAGTGCTATTTGTGTAACCAAAAATCCTATTCAACACTCTAGAACTAAGCATATTGACATTAAACATTACTTCATATGAGATCATGTCAATAATAATGATGTCATTCTAGAATTTATTGATACAAAACATCAATTAGCAGACATCTTCACAAAACCCCTAAATGAAGAACAATTTGACTTTATTAGAAGAGAATTAGGCATGCTAAATTGTCCTAATGCATGAAGATGTTGTATGTTCCTTTTCCGAAATTTATCAACCTCGGTTTATATAATCTCAACTTGATATTATTTTTGGATTTTGGATGATATCTTTTCGATATAATATTTTGAATGAAACTCTCATTTTTATCCTTCGATTGTAATATTTTGATTCTCCTCCTTCAATTGATGAAGATCATGCCTTTTGATGAAGTATTAAAATTAGTTTTATACTCCTACCTCTATTGGAATGATTAAATGAATTTCATGATTTTCATATCATTTGAAGCTTAATGTCATAAAATTTTTCCTTAATGATTAAGCTCTCAAGAGTTTATTATACTCTCTTTGGACTTTATTCTTAACTCTTGATCTTTTATGACTTGATTATTTTTTCTCCACCTCATGAGAATGCTAAGTTGAATCTCTCTCTATAAAACTTTTAATGTTGATGTGCTAAACTTCATAAATGCCAAGTCGAACTTTTTCATGATCTTTCTCTCACGGATTTTTTTTTTACATGAGCTCTTATTAGTATATTTGATGAATGGCTAAATGTTTGATGAATGGCTTCAACGATCTATATTTCCAATTTACAATTTTATGTTTGAACTTTCAAAATTGTATCTTAAACCTCTTTCATGTATGAATCCTTCATAACTTAGATCATTTTTCAGATTTCATAGACATAAATAAAAATGATCAAATCATTTCTTGGATTTATCCGTCTCGGATGACATATTTTGCATTATGTTTAACTTGATTTCTAAACAAATATTAGCCTCATGTATCATATGTTTTTGATATGTTTGATAAATGATATAATGATACCTTATGATGATCATTTTTTTTAATTCACCTCCTTTTTGTTGGTGACAAAGGGGGAGAAGTAAGTAACAATTAATGATTGAAAATCTTAATGTTTTGGTATTATGTATGTTATACCTAAAGTGTTGTTGATTTGTTGTGATTGTACATATTGTACTTCGATGATTTGAAATTATGATGCACAATGTATGAAATCTTGAAACAATATGTTATATATGATCAAAATTATTTTACTTGAATTCAAAGGTTATTATTTCTTTTGAATTCAAGTTTATCTTATTTCGATATGGCATATAGATAGGGGGAGTTGAGTTTAACTCCATCAATTGGTTGTCATCATCAAAAAGGGGGAGATTGTTGAATCTCAGATTTTGATGATGAAATCAATTGATAAGTTTGTTATCTAATCTATGATTTGAGATAAGTGATGCAGGACCAACCTTGATCAAAAGAGGCAAAACAATTAAAGCAAAAAGATCAAGTGATGGGTCGGAGTCAAAGTTCGAGCATCGGGTCGGAAGAATCGGACAATGCATTGAGAATGGATGTTGCGGGAGTCAACATGCTAGTGGATCGGGCACTTCACCAAAGGTTCAGACGATGCACTAGAAGTTCACTAGAAGGTTGCTGGAAGTTCACTAGGAGAACCAATGATATGCCGAATAACTTAGATTCATATCTTGTAGTTGTTTATGTCTTAATGGTCTAAGGTTATGTCAAAATTGAGTTAGTTTTGGGTAAAATTATACCAACTCAATTATGAGCTGATTGGGCCTAAATTGGGATTGATTTGGGCTCATTGAAAAGCCCATTCAGTAGCCTAAATGTTGCTATAGGCGGTGGCACCGCCAAACTGGCGGTAGAACCGCCTATAAGCTAGAAAAGTAAAAAAACATACTTTTTCAGGCTGTAGGCTATGGTACCGCCCAGTCTGGGTGGTGGTACCACCTAGCAGTAAAGCTACAGTGGTGGTACCACTCTAGGCTGATGGTAGCACCACCAAAACCTTTGTTTTCGAGGTTCTACAGGCGGTTGCACCGCTTGTACCCGGAAGATCCGGAAATTTAAATTTTGGCTTTGTTTTTGGAGCCATTTGGGGCCTATAAATACCCCACTCATCCCTGTAAGGATTACATAAGAAAAAGTAGGCTAAAAATTTGGTGAATCAAGTTATAATCTTGAAAAAGTCTTGAGTATTCTCTCCCTCCTCTTGAAAAGTTTAGAAGGTTGTCTAAGAGGTGTGAGACTTGTAGAGGTTATCTCCTAAACCTTTGAAAAAGAGAAAGAGTTGTAAAAGGGTGGTTGATCTTCACCTATTGAAAGAAGATCATTAGTGAAAGCCGGTGACCTCAACGAAGGAGGAATCGGGAGTGGACGTAGGTCGGAGGACCGAACCACTATAAAATCGGTTTGCATTTCTTTTCTTGCAATTTATATTTCTGTAAATCTTTTACCTTATTGCAATCACTCAAATTCTTCTCTTTCACTTACGAATCTCTTTAAGTTAAAATGCAATCAAAGTTGGTTTTCATCGAAATATAATTCTTATTGAACAAATTTTTTTGAAATCGCACAAATCAACGTTTTTAACCACTGCACTAATTCAACCCCCCTCTCTTAGTGCCGCTCTAGATCCTAACATATATGATACAGCCTGAGGGATTTGTATCAAATGACAGTCCAAATAAGATGTACAGGTTGCTTCGGTCCATCTACGGACTAAAGTAAGCTTCCCAAAGTTGGAACATAAGATTTGATGAGGTGATAAAATCTTATGACTTCGTTAAGAGTAAAGATGAGCCTTGTGTGTACAAGAAGATAAGTGGGAGCGCTATCACCTTTTTGGTGTTGTATATGGATGACATCCTAATCATTGAGAATGATGACAGAATGCTCTCCACGGTAAAGGCTTGGTCATCTAAACACTTCTCCATGAAGGACTTAGAGGAAGCATCCTACATATTGGGGATTCGGATCTATAGAGATAGATCCAAGAGGATGCTTGGCTTGTCCCAATTCAGGTACATAGACACCATTGTCGAAATGTTTGACATGAAAAATTCCAAGAGAGGTCTCATACCAATGCGACATAGAATATCACTTTCCAAGAGTATGTCCCCAAAGACTTATGAAGAAAGGGCACACATGGATAGGATACCATATGCCTCAGCGATAGGATCTATGATGTATGCTATGCTATGTATCAGGCCTGATATGTGCATGCTTTGAATGTCATGAGCAAGTATCAAGCAGATCCAAGCTTGGAGCACTAAAAAGCAGTAAAATGTATCCTTAAGTACTTAAGAAGGACTAAGGATCTTTTAATAATATATGGAGGCAGTAGCCTAAGGGTTGAGGACTACACGGACTCGAGCTTCAAGTCTGATATCGATGATGGCAAGTCTAAGTTAGGGTATATGTTCACCCTAAATAGAGGAGCAGTATGTTGGAAGAGTTCTAAGCAAGATACTATTGCTGACTCGACTATAAAGAGGCGGAGTACATTGCTGCAGTAGAGAGAAGGACGCAGTCCCTGTCATGTGGATACCGCTAGAGATGAGGATGCTTGACCTCCTTCATCCTCCCCCATGGATTTGCAGGAATCTTAGGGATATATGATCTCCCAATGTACTATCATTTCTTTTACACACACAGATTTCAGATTTGTGGATTTGTTTTTAACACATTTGTTAGGGATCGAGCGGCACTAAGAGGGGGGGGGGTGAATTAGTGCAGTGGTAAGGAATGATAAATTTTTAGCGATTTGAACAAGTTTCAGAAACTTCGTACGGTGAAAACTTCGTTTCGTATTATGAAAGTCGAATTGGTGGAATCATATAAGAAAAGCTCTAACTTAAAGATGTTTACAGAGATGAGAAGTATGTTGAGAAATCCGTCAGGGGGAGTGACATCACATGCACAGCAGAAGAATAGAAAACAAAACCCTAGATTTCCCGTAGAAAGTTTCCGTCATCGTGCGAAGATCGGTGCATCAAAACAAATCCACGAAAACTGTATGTGTTAAAGAAAGCTACCAAGGGAGATCGTATATCCCTGAATTCCTACAGATCTGTGGGAGAGGATGAAGGAGGTCAAGCGTCCTCCTCTCTAGCGGTATCCACACAGTAGGGATTGCGATGATACACCTCTCTCTCTGGGGAGGGGAATAGGAGGTGGCTACCAAAAACACTCAGCCTATAGAACTCTAGTTCCCTCCTATTTATAGAGGCCCCCTGAAAAACCCTAATTGATCTTTTGCCCTATTGGGTATTGGATCTTCATCCAATTACCCAAGCCTCTTGGATTAGTGGGTTTCTACCCAATAATCTCTTATTAGCAATTATTGGATCTCATCTCAGGATCCAATAATTCAGGGGCTTAATGGATATCCAATAGATAGGGGGTTCAACGGATATCTCATATCCGAACTTCTACTCATCGCGACACCTACCATATCTGTGTGACCCTCTAGGCCCAATATCGAGCTGGCCATGAGTCATACTTGTCAGAACTCCTTCTGACTTAATGAAATATTATCTCTATAATAATTCACCCAACTCATCGAATGCAGACGGACCAGGCCACTATGTTGCGGCCCCTAGACGATACAGGGGAATTCAATCCTTTAGACCTATTTATCCTCAGTTACCATGTACCTATAATCTCTCATCCATCTAATATCCCATAGACCCTATAATGGGCATGGTGCTGTCAGGCCCATACGGTCTCTCCTCGAGTCTTGCTCTTGTCGGATTCTCCTGGAGAACTCTTTCTCTCTCAATCCGAATAACCTTGGCCAAGGATTTGTTCGAGCAAGAACACATGGGATATTCCTCTCATGATACTGAGAGTGGATGATCCTCTATTGACACTCAATAGCCCTCGTAAGGTTGGCTACCACTCCCAATAACCGGCTATACTAGATATGAAACTTTTCAAACCTATAAGTCCGGTATCAAAGAGTGGAGTACTCATACAGGACATCCTTGGTGTCTCAAGTCTAAGGACCGGATACACTACTGGGACTACAGAATCGCTGTCTGACGTGAGGTATCAATAACCATCTAGCATTCCGTAGGCGGATCAATCAATGAACTCATTCTCCAATGAGCACCTGCACTGTACCCTTAGTGTCCCCACACGAGTAGCTATGAGACCAGCTACCTCCATTATATGAACAGGTATATAGCACACCAGTCTATCCAGTTATCTCGATGTCCTCGAGTAACCTATGACCAGGATAATTTAGGGTCTGTGTTTAAAGGTGAATCGGTCTCATTATCATAATCTCATCACGATCCAATTCCCATTGCATAGATCCAAGGACATCACAATATACATCTAGATAATGTGAGATAATGCCAATAATCATAAGTAAAGAGATTGACGTAGTGTGTTACAAGTGCTATCACTCATGTGATTGGCTTGTAGGGCACCTATAACTAGCAATCTCTCACTTGACCTAAAGCCAATCAACAACATGTCTGATCCCTATCAGACCTCTATGATGCTCAAAGACAATCTGAGTCAATGGCTTTGTCAGTGGATCTGCAATATTATCTTCGGATGGAACTCTTTCCATTACTACATCTCTTCGGGCCACGATCTCTCTAATAAGTTGGAACCTCCTCAGAACACTTCTGATGAGACCTAGGTTCCCTTATTTGAGTAATCATCCCATATTTATCGCAATATAAAGGAATCATATCCTCGCTGCTTGACATGACTCCTAGGTCTATGATGAACCTCTTCATCCAAACTCCCTCCTTTGCTGCCTCTGTCACAGCAATGTATTCCGCCTCTTTGGTCGAGTCAGTAGTAGTGTCTTGCTTGGAACTCTTCCAGCATACTGCTCCTCCATTCAGGGTGAATACATACCCTAAATTAGACTTGCTATCATCGACATCAGATTGGAAGCTCAAGTCCGAGTAGCCCTCAACCTTGAGGCTACTATCTTCATATACCAGTAAAAGATCCTTAGTGCTTCTTAAGTACTTAAGGATACATTTTACTACTTTCCAATGCTCCAAGCCTGGATTTGCCTGATATCTGCTCATGACACTCAGAGCATGCGCTATATCAGGCCTGGTACATAGCATAGCATACATGATAGATCCTATCGCTGATGCATATGGTATCATATCCATGTGTGCCCTTTCTTTAGGAGTCTTTGGGGACATACTCCTAGAAAGTGATATTCTATGTCTCATTGGTATGAGACCTCTTTTGAAATTTTCCATACCAAACCTTTTGATAATGGTGTCTATGTACCTAGACTGGGACAAGCCAAGCATCCTCTTGAATATATCTCTATAGATCCGTATTCCCAATATGTAGGATGCTTCCCCTTAGTCCTTCATGGAGAAGTGCCTAGATAACCAAGTCTTTACTGTAGAGAGCATTCCTACATCATTCCCAATGATCAGGATGTCATCCACATATAATACCAAAAAGGTGATAGTGCTCCCACTTAATTTCCTGTACACACAAGGTTCATCTTCATTCTTAACGAAGTCATAAGATTTGATCGCCTCATCAAATCTTATGTTCCAACTTTGGGAAGCTTGCTTTAATCCATAAACGGACCTAAATAATTTGCACACCTAATCTGGGTTATCCTTGGACACGAATCCCTCAGACTGTATCATATACACCTCCTCATCGAGGTTACCATTGAGGAATACGGTTTTGACGTCCATCTACTAGATCTCATAATCATAGTGTGCTGCAATAGCCAATAGAATTCGAATAGATTTTAGCATGGTGTTAGAACCCTCCGCGGATTCTAAGCTTGGGGTTGATCTCTATAGGGGATCGGCCTCCTTGGAACTCTATAGGGGTTCCTTCCTCCAAGTTGCTGCACAAAGGCTGCAAAAATATTGATCTATTCCTTGATTAAAGAGGATGAATACATGGCTATTTATAGGGCTTCTAAGCCCCAACTCCTAATAGGACTCTTACTTAAGACTCCTACTTCTAACCAACTTCCAATTAGGACTCCTTCTCTAGTTGGACTTCTACTTCTAATAGGACTCTCTTCCAAATAGGACTTCTACTTCTAATAGGACTCTCTTCCTAATAGGACTTCTACTTCTAATAGGACTCTTTTCCTAATAAAACTCTTACTTATAATAGGACTCCTTTCCTAATAGGACTTCTACTTCTAATAGGACTCTTTTCCTAATAGAACTCCTACTTATAATAGGACTCCTTTCCTAAGAAGCAACCTAACCCTAACCTAGCCGGCCTCTTCACCTCTTTAATAAGGGGCGGCTAGATAGGATTTACATGAATGCCCTTATCAATGAAACTAAATTAGGACTCTCATAGCTAGAGTCCTAACAGACCCGCCCTCTTCAAATCAGCCTTGTCCTCGAGGCTGATGTTCCATGAATTCTGGGAATTTGATCTTCAAGTCGTCGTAGTTCTCCCAAGTGGCATCTTTTGTGGTAGGTTTGCCCACCGTATTAACACTTCAAGATGCAGGTCATCGTCGTCGATCAATAATGGCACTTGGTTGGGTCTGGAGCTCTCCTTGGGTAGTTATATTTGGTAGATGGCTTTGGGCTGTCTCGTGTTATCCCAACTTGAGCTTCAAATATGATACATGGAAGACTGGATGGATTCAGGAGCTGGCAAGTAAGTCCAATCTGTATGCTACTGCTCCGATGCGCTCCAAGAAATATTTTAGGCTTTTATGGTCGGTCTTGATGTGAAAGCGTCGCCCAATTAAGTACGGTCTCCATTTGGACATCGCATGCACAATCGCGAGCATCTCCTTGTCGTAAATAGTCATCTTGAGGTGGGAAGGAGATAACGCCTTACTAGTATAAGCGAGGGGTCGGCCATCTTGCATTAGTACAACACCAATTCCTGCTCCGGAGGCATCAGCTTCAATAATAAAAGTCTCATCGAAGTCGGGTAATGCTAGTATTGGTGTTGTTATCATTGCGACTTTAAGTTCGTCGAAGGCGGTGGTGGCTTTGTCCGACCACTGGAAAGCATCTTTTTTCAGCAAGGAAGTAAGGGTACACTGATCTTTCCATAGTCTTTCACGAACTTACGATAGTAACTGTTAAACCAAGAAAGCCGCAGCAGTGATTTTATGTTCCTCGGGGTTGGCCGCCTCTGCATTGCTTCAATTTTGGAGGGTCCACTGTCACCCATTCCTCTGATATGATATGCCCAAGATATTCTATCTTTTGTTGAAGAAAGCAGAAATTCATAGTGACCATTGTGCGTTCGAAAGGCAGTTTTCGGTATGTCTTCTTCGCACACTCGTATTTGATGATACCCGGATCGAAGGTCCAACTTTGTGAAGACTCGTGCTCCTTTAATTCATCAAGCAATTCATCTACTACTGGAATAGGATACTTGTCCTTGACGGTTATGTCGTTGAGAGCTTGATAATCAACGCACATTCGCCATGTTCCGTCTTTCTTTCGTGAGAGCACTTTGTGAAGAGTAGGGGCTGCAACTTGGCCGAATAACTCCTGTTTCAAGCATCTCTTTTACAATCCTTTCTATTTCATCTTTTTGGAGATGTGGATACCAATATGGTCGAGTATTTGCTGGAGGTTTCCTGGAAGAATCGTTATACGATGATCGCGTCGGCGGTTAGGAGGTAGGCTGCGTGGTTCGTCAATTATATCTGAAAATTCAGCAAGCAAGGGAAGTAGGTTTGGATCTTCAAATTTGGTTGGCTCTCCCTTAGGTTGCTGCTCAAGTTGTACCAAAAGCCGCTGCATGCTTTGTGCAAAACTTTCTCCATTCGTTGTGTGCAAATTGTCGTTCACGTCGCCCCACGTTTCCCGTGTCAAGATCACCGTTTCCCTTGCTGTAAAATTTCATAATTAGTTTCAAAAATTCCAAGAAACATCACCTAATGTCATCAACCATTCGATGCCAAGCACGGCCTCATAATCATCGAGAGAGGAGGAAAAATCTGCAATTATCTCTTGGTCCTGCAGCAACAGTTTCACCCGTGGGTACTTACGATCACACTTCAAAATTCATCCATCTGCGACTTTAACATCGAACCTGCTGCAATTCTCAATAGGTAAGGCCATCCGGACAGCAACCTTGCTGTTCATAAAATTATTAGTGCTCCCGGTGTCAATAAGAACGGTGATTGGTTGTTGCTTCGAAATCCTCCCACTTTCATTGTTTGCGGGTTCGCATAACCGCAAGGGCATGCATCGTAATATCAATTGGCTGCTGTTCTTCATCCGTGACCTCTTCCTCATGCTTCTGGACCTCCTCCTCCATGTCTTCAAGAGGTTCAATCAATAGGAGGTGGCCCCTTTTGCAGCGATGATCGCGGTTCCATGGCTCGTCGCAATGCCAACAAAGACCCTTTCTTTGACGGTCACGTAGTTATTCTCTCGTCAATTTTGTGGGTAGCGAAGGATGGTTGGGAGCAGAAGGAGGTTTATATGTTGAGGTTCCAGGAGTGGTTCTCATCCTCCGAGCATCTTGGTTAAGTCGTTCTTCTTGTATTCGGGCAAAAGAAATCGCAGCCATCACGATGCACGGGTCATCGCGCCTTAACTTCCCCTTTTATCTCGGCTTGAGTCCTTCGATAAATGTTCCTAACAATTGACGGTCAGTCCAATCACGAGCAAGGTAAGATAGCTTCTCAAACCTGGTTTGGTACTCTTGAATCGTAGAGGTTTGTCGAATCTTTGCGAGTTGGCCGTCGATATTTTCATACTCCATAGGTCCGAAACGGTTCAGCAGTGCATTCTTAAATTGATTCCATGTCGGAGCCCCATGATTATATTCCAGCCAATTGTACCATTGAATAGCATCTCCTTCAAGGTGGATGATAGTAATCTCCACCATAGCATTATCCGACGTTCGGTAGTAGCGAAAGTAACGTTCTGCGCGCGAAATCCACCCCGCCGGGTCTCCTTCTTCCCATCGTGGGAAGTCCACCCTCATGCGTGGCTGTAGCATGTCCGAGGGCTGTCCCTCCTTCTCTGGGGTCCTTTCTAAATTCTCTCCTTGCTGTAGTTTGGTTGGACTCGATGGTTGTCCAATTCTGAATTCTGTAAACAAAGCGCGCAATTTGTCTTCCAAGCGCGATTCAAGCCGTGATTCAATCCGAGATTCCCATGCTTCAAATTTGGCATCAATTGGATCTTGGGAAGCCATAGCATATGTCTGTAGATCAGAGATGCCCTTGTCTTTTTTCTGTTGACGGGTTAATGGCATGGGGTGGTGGAAGGTTCGGACAATGGATCGGTGATTGAAGGGTTTAGCTGTAATGGTTTACTATTTTGGGCTGTGGTTTTTTATGCTGTTAGGGTTATAAAACTAGGTTATGATGGCTGCATCTTGAGGCTAGCGGGATGCCCTAAAGACGTCTTGGTTTGTGGCAGCAAGGTGGCTAGGGTTTGGTAGGTTACGGAGAAGAAAAAGGACAAAGGTGCAATACCAGATTTTTCGTCGAAAAAATTCCAGCAGTAAAGATGTAATTTTTTCCAGAAATTTTCAAAAGAGATTCAAGTAAAACTCAAAGGGGATCTACTGATAAGGAAGAGGTAATACTGTAAAAAATTTTGTAGGAAGAAACGACAATAAGAGGTTTGGCAAAATTGAGAATCACGGAGAGGTATTATAGCAGATTTTTACGTCTAAAGTGCAGCAGATTGGACGTAAAAGATAAGTGGTTTTTATTGAGAATTTTTCGACAAAACCAAAGGAAAAACCACTATTAGGAAGTGTCAAAGCCATCATAAAAATTTCATAGAGATTTGGATAGAAAAAATGCAATAGCAAGATCAAAAAGGCAGTGCTATGCGGCTGAAATTCTGCAGTGCGACTTTCGTTGTAGAGATGAAAACTTTACGACGAAAAGTTTTATGCAGCAATTATAGGAACGAATTTTTTTGGAGTTTTTGAATAAGGATAACTAAATTGCAGCAGTAGTAGGGTAGATAACCAGAACCTATTGCAATTCACGGGAAGATCCAAGGATGATCTACGGTGGTGGAGATGACGGCGGAATTCAGCGATGATCTTCTAAGCAATTGTGGGAATTGCTTTGCGCGGTTGTGGAGGGCTGGTGGATGGCTGTGGAAGGGCAGCGAGACACCAAGAACGCTGCTCTGATACCAAGTGTTAGAACCCTCCGCGGATTCTAAGCTTGGGGTTGATCTCTATAGGGGATCGGCCTCCTTGGAACTCTATAGGGGTTCCTTCCTCCAAGTTGCTGCACAAAGGCTGCAAAAATATTGATCTATTCCTTGATTAAAGAGGATGAATACATGGCTATTTATAGGGCTTCTAAGCCCCAACTCCTAATAGGACTCTTACTTAAGACTCCTACTTCTAACCAACTTCTAATTAGGACTCCTTCTCTAGTTGGACTTCTACTTCTAATAGGACTCTCTTCCAAATAGGACTTCTACTTCTAATAGGACTCTCTTCCTAATAGGACTTCTACTTCTAATAGGACTCTTTTCCTAATAAAACTCTTACTTATAATAGGACTCCTTTCCTAATAGGACTTCTACTTCTAATAGGACTCTTTTCCTAATAGAACTCCTACTTATAATAGGACTCCTTTCCTAAGAAGCAACCTAACCCTAACCTAGCCGGCCTCTTCACCTCTTTAATAAGGGGCGGCTAGATAGGATTTACATGAATGCCCTTATCAATGAAACTAAATTAGGACTCTCATAGCTAGAGTCCTAACACATGACTACAGGTGAGAAAGTTTCGTCATAGTCAACACCTTGCCTTTGACGATACCCCTTAGCTACTAGCCTTGCTTTATAGGTCTCTACCTTTCCATCTACTCCAATCTTTTTTTTGAAGATCCACTTGCAATCAATGGGTACAATACCCTCAGGTGCATTAATTAGATTCCAAACCTTATTGGAGTACATGGAATCCATTTCTAAATCCATGGCTTCTTGCCATTTCCCGAAGTCTATGCTCATAATAGCCTCCTCGTAGGTCTGAGGATCAATATCCTCAACATCCTCTCTTCTGATATGTCCCACATATCTCTCAGGAGGATAGGATACTCTATCTGACCTACGTAACGTTGGAACTTGTGTGTTAGGTATCTGAACAGATTCTGGAATGGTGCTTGAGCTAAGTTCTCCAACCTTGCTCAACTCTATCATGCTCCCACTGTCTCCACCAAGAATGTGTTCCTTCTCAAGGAACACAGCTCTCTTGGCTACAAAGACCTTTCGGTCCTCAGGGTGATAGAAATAATACCCATAAGTTTCTTTAGGGTATCCCACGAACTTGCACCGTTCCGTCCTAGATTCCAACTTGTTAAGGTTGTGTCTTTTAACGTGGGCAGGGCAGCCCCAAATCTTAACAACTTTAAGATCGGGCTTCTTCCCATTCCATATCTCATATGGAGTAGACATCACTGATTTAGTTGGAATTCTGTTCAGAATGTAAGTTGCGGTCTCTAGGGCATATCCCCAGAATGAGATGGGTAGGTTAGCGAAACACATCATGGAACGCACCATGTCTAACAGTATGCGATTCCTCCTTTCTGATACACCATTAAGCTATGGTGTATAAGGAGGTGTCCATTGGGATAATATCCCATAGTCTTTGAGGAACTGGGTGAACTCTATACTCAAGTACTCACCTCCTCGATCTTATCGAAGGGTTTTAATACTCTTTCCTATCTGGTTCTCCACTAATTTCCTCTTAGACTCACATACACTCATGATATGTGGAGCTGTATCAAGCATAAATAAACCATCTGCAATGTTCCTTTCGTGATGATCTCATCATCTAATATTATTGAACAACCATTATTCTCAAAAACTAATTTATATCCAATAATTATCAAACATGAAATGAAAATAATGTTTTTGATAATAGAAGGAACATAATAGCATGCATCTAATACAATAATAGCTCCACCAGGCAGATGTAAGGTGACCTTGCCAATAGCCACTATAGCAGCCTTTGCTCCATTGCACATCTTAAGGTCCATCTCGCCTTTATTCAATCTCCTAGGTCCTACCAAAACCTACAACGAATTGCAGATATGATAAGCACTCCAGGTATCTAATACCCTTGTGTTATCATAAGATTCTAACAAATGGAGACTGATCATGAATGTACTTGAAGCTTCTCTAAGCTTCTATTTCGCCCTTTCTGCAAGGTACTCTTTGTAGTTCCTCTTCCAGTGCCCATCTTTGCCGTAGTGGAAGCACTAGCCTTTGTCCTTTGTTGGGTCTATCTTGGCAACCTTTATCTTACCCATTTTGCCCTTGCCATTGCCCTTCTTAAGGGTCTTCTCAATCTTCCTTTTCTTTCTGGTCTCACCAGTGTAGAGAACCGGCTTCTCTTTCTTTAAGGTGCTCTCTACCTCTCTCAACATATTGAGGAGCTCTGGAAGGATCACCTCAAGTTTGTTCATATTAAAATTCATTATGAACTGAGAAAAGGAATCTGGTAGGGACTGAAGTACAAGATCTACACACAGGTTATCCTCTAGGACCATTCCTAGACCTGTGAGTTTTTCGATCCACTCAATCATCTTAAGGACATGGTTCTGAATCGATGTCCCCTCAGTCATCGTAGCATGGAAAAGACTCTTTGATATCTCATATCACTGAGTTCTTCCCTGTTCCTCAAATAGTTTGTGGAGATGTAGGAGTATGGAATTAGCATCCATATTTTCATGCTGTCTTTGTAACTCAGTAGTCATAGAGGCCAACATATAACACTGAGCAAGAGTGGAATCATCTAAGTACTTCACATAATGAGCGATCTCATCCTCGCTTGCCCCTTCGTCGGGCGTAGGGATCACTGTATTAAGGACATACGTAATTTTCTCCGCCGTGAGAATGATTCTCAGATTGCGAAGCCAATCCATATAATTTGGACCAGTGAGGCGGTTGGCATCAAGTATGCTATATAAAGGATTTGAAAGTGATATTTTTCTGAAATAAAAGATGTAGCAGAAATAAATAACATGCAGATTTTACAGAAATTAAATAATTAAGATAAGGACTTCTATCTTAATGTATTCCCACTAATTTTTCATGAGACACACAACACCATCCGGTATGTGAATCGGAGACCCCCGACGGATCTCTAGTGGGGATCAGGATCCAATCGGCGTCTTAACGTAACCTCGAGGGACTCAACCAATCACGTTAAGCCCATAAAGGTAGACAACTCTTGCCAATCACAACTCATTGTGATTCCCATCCTATTCGGCTTCCGAACTACCATGGCCTCGAGGGACTCGACCAACCATGATGTTCGATTAAGTCATTAACATCGTTACCAGATGAGTCTGATTAGGTGATATACTCACGAGGGACTCGACCAAGCATACCATGTCCTCAGGTCACCTCTGATATCTCTATATCGTAGATAAGATGGCGAGATGCGATATAGGTGAGTCTCGAGGGACTCGACCAACTCAACCTACACCGGGAATCGGCTCCTAGCTATAACGATGGAAGGCCACATGGGTTAATCTTATTGCCTCACGTTTACCTACTTAATATTATTAATAGAGGGGATTTTGGTTTGGTCTCCTAACATAATGTGTTATACACATATGTATTTAATATATATATCTACATCGCATGCAAATATATATATATACGTATCTAGTAGGTGTATAACTAATCACACATCACATGAGCAATCACACCAGATGATCATGGACCATATCCTAATGTGATCAGGCCCGAGCCAGTGGACCTAATCACTCACATCAAGATCTATGTGTACTTCGGCGCATCTCTATGCCCTGTGATCGTCCATCTCGCTTCGTCGGATCCGTCGGCATCTCAACACATCTTTATGCGTCGGATCGTCTGTTTCGACCTCGTGAGTCACGCTACCGCTGCGCCTCCTCTGATAATTATAACATAATTACAGACATGCAGGCCCGACAATAAACGAGAAAAATAGAGGCTCACAGACCCCAATAATAATAATCACATGTACACACATCACATCACAAGTCCATGATCATCTATCCACATCATACATCATATGTATATATTATTTTATAGGACTACTAGATAAAAAATAATAGTTAATTAAACTATTTAATTAACATATTTAATTTTCTGAAATCCCGGACATAAAGGGAATTTTTGAATTCCTAAGGGTATTTTGGTAATTTGGTCAAAAGGGTATTTTGATAATTCTATCAAAAGGGACAGAATATGAAATTTCTAAAATTCCGAAGGGCAAAATTATCTTTTTCCTAAAACCCTAATACCTTTCCCTTCTGCCGAGTTATGCGCCGCCACCTCTACGGTGGCGGCCACTACTGGCCGTCGTCATCGCCTCGCTCATGCAATGGCGCTGCGCTTGTGTGTGTCTGTCATTGGGCGGCGATGCCTGCGATGCACCCACACTGCGGGCCGATCACCCGCGGCGACCTTGCCCTTGCGGGTGGCGCGGCGTCATTGCCCCTTGTGGGTGCGCGCTTCTTGCGGCGCCAACAGTGCGCCGCCCTTGTGCCGTTGTTCAGCGGTGGCGGCGCGCATGCGCGCTGCCTTCTTTGGCAACCGCGCCGGCACCTGCTGCTGGCTGGCTCGCAGCCCACCGGCTACTACCTGTGCAAGCAGCAAGGCTGCAAGCAACCTTGCTATTGCTGCACGAGCAAGCAACAATAGTTGCTGCCCTTTCTCGCTCTTCGCGCCAACGATTTTGGCGTCAGAAGCAGATCAAAAACATAACATACATAGTTTAAGATTCGATCTTCACACGAACAACCTAGCTCTGATACCACTGTTAGGAAATCCACAAGGGGGAGTGACATCACATGCGTAGCGGAAGAACAGAAAACAAAACCCCAGATTTTCTGTAGAAAGTTTCCATCGTCGTGTGAAAATCGGTGCATCAAAACAAAACCACAAAAACTGCATGTGTTAAAGAAAGATACCTAGGGAGATCGTATATCCTTGAATTCCTACAGATCTATGGGAGAGGATAAAGGAGGTCAAGCGTCCTCCTCTCTAGCGGTATCCACACAGCAGAGATTGCGACGATGCACCTCTCTCTCTGGGGAGAGGCGAATAGGAGGTGACTACCAAAAACCCTCAGCCTATAGAACTCTAGTTCCCTCCTATTTATAGAGGCCCCCTAAAAAACCCTAATGGATCTTTTGCCCTATTAGGTATTGGATCTTCATCCAATTACCCAAGCCTATTGGATTAGTGGGTTTCTACCCAATAATCTCTTATTAGCAATTATTGGATCTCATCTCAGGATCCAATAATTCAGGAGCTTAATGGATATCCAATAAGATAGGGGGTTCAGCGAATATCTCATATCTGAACCTCTACTCGTCGCAACACCTACCATATGTATGTGACCCTCTAGGCCCAATATCGAGCTAGCTGTGAGTCATACTTGTCAGAACTCCTTCTGACTTAGTGAATTATTATCTCTATAATAATTCACCCAACTCATCGACTGTGGACGTACCAGGCCACTACACCACGGCCCCCAAACGATACAAGGGAATCCAATCCTTTGGACCTATTTGTCCTCAGTTACCATGTATCTATAATCTCTCATCCATCTAATATCCCAGAGACCCTATACTGGGCATGGTGCTGTCAGGCCCATACGGTCTCTCCTCGAGTCTTGCTCTTGTCGGATTCTCCCGGAGAACTCTTTCTCTCTCAATCCGAAAAACCTTGGCCAAGGATTTGTTCGAGCAAGAACACATGGGTTATTCCTCTCATGATACCGAGAGCGGATGATCCTCTATTGACACTCAATAGCCCTCGTAAGATTGGCTACCACTCCCAATGACCGGTTGTACTAGATATGAAACTTTCCAAACCTATAAGTCCGGTATCAAAGAGTGGAGTACTCATATAGGACATCCTTGGTGTCTCAAGTCTAAGGACCAGATACACTACTGGGACTACGGAATCGCTGTCTGACATGAGGTATTAATAACCATCCAGCATTCCATAGGCGGATCAATCAGTGAACTCATTCTCCAATGAGCACCTGCACTATACCCTTAGTGTCCCCACACGAGTAGCTATGAGACCAGCTACCTCCATCATATGAACGGGTATACAGCACACCTGTCTATCTGGTTATCTCGATGTCCTTCTCGAGTAACCTATGACCAGGATAATTTAGGGTCTGTGTTTAAAGGTGAATCGGTCTCATTATTGTAATCTCATCACAATCTAATTCCCATTGCACAGATCTAAGGACATCACAATATACATCTAGATAATGCGAGATAATGCCAATAATCATAAGCAAAGAGATTGACGCAGCGTGTTACAGGTGCTATCACTCATGTGATTGGCTTGTAGGGCACCTATAACTAGCAAAGTAGAGCATCAAATTAAGTGGAAAGGGTTTACAGCAAAGTAAATAGCAAGAACGTAAATGCAAACCAGATTTTTATAATGGTTCGGTTATCCAACCTACGTCCACTCCCGATTCCTCTTGCTTGAGGCCACCGGCTTTCCACTAGCTATCCTCCTTTCATCGGGTGAGGATGAACTCCCTCATAGCACCTCTCCTTTTGACGGGCTTAGGAGATAACCCTTACAAGCACTCTTACCTTTCTCTTGGACTAGAACACTCTTAAGACTTAGAGGGAAGATTTGATACACTTTCGAGAGAGTTTCCCCTTTCCTTTTTTCAGTTCTAGACACTCTTTAAACTTTGAATGAGTGGGGTATTTATAGTTCTTAAAGTGATTCAAATTTGGAGCCCAAACTTGGAGTTAAAATTTGAACCATTTTGAATTTTCCGGTGCTGGCAGTACTGGGCGGTGCCACTGCCCATCCATCGATGCCACCGCTGGTGCCCATGGGTGCTGGGCGGTGCTACCGCCCTAGCCAGGCAGTGCCACCGCCTAGCCTGGGTGGTACTACCGCCCAGGTCATTTCAACACACTGGTTTCGGTCGAAAACTCGATCGAAACCGGTCCAAATGAAGTCCGAATTAGCCCAAATTTGGTTTATAGGATTAACACCTAATCTTAAACAAAATTATGTGCTAACTATGAATTTTAAAGATATTTTTTAAGCTATTCAAAGTCCACAAGATAAGACTTCTTTCAGTGAACTTTCGGTAAACTTCCGGCGGTCTTCCGATGAACACTTAGAAACCATTCTGCGGACTCCCGGCAAGCTCTCGGACTTCATGATGATCTTGGCGAGTTCCAACGAGCTTCTTTGGCAAGCTCTGATCTTTCTTGGCAAGCTCCGTGAACTTCCGATGAACCTTCCGATGAACTTCCAAAAACCCTTCGGCAAGTTTCCTACTCGTTCTCGGTCGGTTCCGACAATACTCCCAACGAATCTTCGAACTTCCGTCGAACTCTCGAACTCCCAATGATCCATCCCACTTGTCTTCTGGCACTTTGTTTCGCTTTACATCTTCATCGTCATTGTAGTTAATCCTGCACACACACAAACAAAAACTTTACTTCGATCTAGACAGTTATTACAACACAAATTGACATTCAGTTGCCCAGCACGTCATTGGTTAGTGCTTCGTCCGATCCTTCGGCACATCATCTTCTCTTGCGATCCGTTGCCCAATCAGCGGTTGACCTCCGCAACCCCGATATCCTCGGCGCAACACGCTCTTCTTGGCCCGATGCCCGACGTACGAAGCCTTCTGTCGATTGTCGACCGAACATTCGGCTCGACATCCAATATCCTAACGTGATCACTTCCGACGCAATGTCAATTCCTCCAGCGTCAACTGTCTAATCCTGATCGATAGTAGACCTGCGTAAATCAAAACACAGTTAAATAATAAACCATAATCAATTAGTTTCATCATCAAAATCTGAGATTCAACAATCTCCCCCTTTTTGATGATGACAACTAATTGATGACTAACGGAGTTAACCATAACTCCTCGGAGTTTAACCAAACTCCCTCTATCAATATGCCATTGATAGAAACCTTGCATTATCCTAAATCCAAGCAATATTCATCACAATGTTAAGAAAAAACAACAAAACCATCATGCAAATATATAAAATATTCAATTCAATGCATGAAGTCATCAATCTACTTCTCCCCCTATGTCATCAACAAAATGGAGAAGTAACATCATAGCTAGTTTTCAAAGATATACAAATATTACAATCATACTAGCTATCAATCACATCATACAACATATATCACTTTAAGACATTCAATCATAGTAAGGTTTTTAAAGATGTCCAAGCATAGCAATTCAACACTTGCTTTTTGTGCAAATTTACAATTTATTTTTCTTGAAATTGCAAGGTAGCAATTTTTGATATTCAAATTCTTTTCCTCTTTTGTAGGCTAGCAAGATAGCAAGTTTGTTCTTTGATTTTTTTGTGATATGCAAAGCTAGCAATTTTCTTCCACTTGAATGAGCTAGCAAATTTTTCATTTAAGGTGCAAGCTTGCAATAAACTTTCTCCCCCTTTATCAATGTCAAAAAGAAAGGGAGGATCAAATATGATGATATAAACATTTCACATAATTTTGCATAAAAAATTTTACATCAATCTAATGGATCAAGTCATGATTCGTGATTCATCATAAAAGATATCAAGAAGAACATAATTTCTTTTACTTCAATATTCAAATCATGACAAGTGATACATATCAAAATTCTACATGAATATTTCAATCATCAAGTCATGAATATGAATTTAATAAGCTAGCTCTCCCTTTGTCAATGTCGAAAAGAAATGAGGACTCAATAGCTAAAAATTTCAATTATTATACGAGCCATATAATTCCGAGAAATCAAAATCATGATTCATAAATATTTTCTTCATTGTCAATTTTCAATTCGTAATAAAGGGTATACAATCAAAAATCATGATATATAAAAAATAGCATTCTCATATATCAAGTCATGATTCAATGATTCAACATAAGGCAAATTTAATTTTCAATCATCACACAAGGCATGCAAGGCAAAGAAATCTTGTCATTTCTATATCATGAAATTCATGACATCAAGGCTCATGATTCATTTGAAAAGATATAGCACAAAGAGCAACTTGATTCATGCATAAGAATTTCAAGTATCAAATATCAAAATATCAAGACTTGGATTGTGATAAAGCTCATTCAAGTTCAAATCATCAAAATCATTAACATAGTTTATGAGATTCACAAATGATATAAACTTGAATTATTCTTCTTTTTGGCAAATGATAAAAAGAAGTAATCATAGAGGAAAATATTTTGATTCGCAAAAATATCTCAAGGCAAGAATTCAAAGTCATGATTTCAAGTGATCAAGAGAGGAGTCATAAAATTATTCAAACTCATTTTGTCAACTTGAAACTCCTCATCAAATCAAAAACATTTTTGAGATTCACAACATGAATGAGTGATTATCAACTTTTTAGAGATTGCAAAATGATAAATAGATTTTTGATAAACACTTATTATCAAATCATCAATTTCATAATTCATTTAGAAGGTTCTCCTCTATGGTAAATAAAACGGAAATATGGGAGAACAACATGAATTAGGGGAGATAGAGCATTATTGAAGCATTGAACATGATTCATATTTAAAATGTATCTCACGTTGTAAATATGAATCAAACATTTGTCAAATCCGAAATCACCCTCAAAATTATATTCAATGACAAGCATAGATTTATTGAAAAATCAATAAAATAGAGGATTGCATTTTGTTTTTTTTATAAATTTATATTCATGTGATTTGCTTCTTATAATCATGCCTTTATCTTAAAGCAAAATGTCAACATTCAAGATGGAAAGGCAAATTTCATCATAAAGATTATTAAGAGCCAAAAATATAGCACATTACACATAAGGCATCTTCCAACTAAAAATCGATTCAACATGATAATGTGTTTCGTTTTAAGTTGTTTGTTTTATATAAGTGAGCTCATGTTTTAAAGGATGAGTATTATGTTTAAAACCAACACATGAGTTTTGTTATCAAGATATGATATCATAAAGTCATTAAGCATGATAACAACCTTTTAACATTTTCATTTTATCATTATCAATGATGATTTCATAAAGTATGTTCTAATATTTTCATGAAAACCATCATCGTATAACTTTGAAATACAAGTTGTCATTAAGGCCATCAAGATCAAATGCATCAAGAATATTTCATGCAAAAATTTTATTAAGAGCAACGGAGATGGTTTATATGTAAGCATGCTCTTGTCATTTTCTACTAGATTCATGTATCATTGTATAGATCCCAAAAGTAAGTTTTAAGAGAAATTGTTTAAACCAAACGCATGATACACATTTATTTTCAAAATTTTCATCATGATTATTTTCATGAGATTCACAAGATTGGTAAAGTGAATTTATTAACCTCAATAGGATAGAAAATGAAATTTCATTTCATGCAATTGTTTTGATGTGAGCATATTCAAATCTTTTTATGAAAACATGTATCAACAAGATATAAGTTTAGTCATAAACTTGTTAAGACCAAACACATCAAAAATAAAATATCATGATTAAAATATTTTTAACTTTTGTGTTTTATTTTATGTGGTTGATCTTATATAAGCATGTTCAAATTTTCATGTAAAAACGAAATCATCAATATGCTTGCTTCTATCTTTTAATCATATTTGGTGTGCAAGCATTATCTTGAAACATGCTATTAATTTTTTTTGTGTCAAAAATCATGCATCTTGTTTGAAATCAAAAGTAATGTAAAATCATCAAGATTCATGAATTTATCATGATCATATGTATGAAGCATTTTCATTATCAAGCAAGATTTCACATAAGCATGCCCAAAAACTTTTTGCATGAAAGATATGTATCAAATTTAAAGCCAAAAAGTGATATAAAAATCATCAAGATTCATGGATTCATTATGAATATATTATTTTAAAATATGAGATTTCAAGTCATCAAGTATGATACAATCATTAAGCATGTTTTCATGATACATCATCAAAGTCATTTTAATTCTTTCTTTCATTTGTTATAACAAGAAGATCAATGCTCAAACTTTTGCTAAAATTATACATCATTTTAAAAATCTAAAAAATAATTTTCGTCATGAAAACCATTAAGTCCAAATATAACACAAGGCAACATCAAAACCACATTTCTTTCATTTTGAAAATTTGTGGGTTGGATCTTTATAATTGATTTCATGAGGACATGTATCAATAAAAATTTCATCATAAAAAGGGTTAAGACCCATTAATCCAAGATAGAAGTTTTCAAATCAACATCACTTCAAAAACTCATGCATGATATAAAATCATCAAGCATCATGTTTAGAGACAATGTAAACCATCAAGATCCACATGCATGGGTTGATCCTATTAGGTGTACAAACATTATCACAAATCATACAATCATCATTCATAATGTTGCATACACCATTCAAAAATTTTACTTTTCAAAAGTACTAGAAAGAAAAGCATGATATAATTTTTTAAAACATTTTTTTAATTTCCAAAAACATAAGAAAAGTATGAAAAAAAAATAATTCCTACTAACTAAGTTAAGCATTCATGGAAAGCATCATGTAATTTCAAAATAATTCAAGGGAGTTAAGTTATTTACCTTGTAGTCGAAGCCCGTGAAAGCCCAATTCATCATTTCGTCATTTGATTCTTCTTTGCGCTTCTTCATCTTTGGCCTCTTCCTCCATTCAAGTTCATTGTTAATTTTTGATTTTTGTTTCATAAACTTATTAAGATTTACTGTTGGAAGTTCAAATTCTCAATAGTGTCCTCAACACTTGAGTCATCATTCAAGTGGCATTTCAAAGTTTGGAGTTTCAAAACCTTCTTGTTCTTTAGAAGGTGGTTCAAATGTTTATCATGTTCATTGTGTTCCAAGAAAGCCATTTCATAGGTCATTAAAGACCTAATGAGTTCTTCAAGAGCCAAGTCATTTAAATTTTTAGCTTCTTGTATAGCGGTTATTTCAGGATCCACCTTTTTGGAAGGGATCTTAAGATCTTGTTTATGAATTCAAAATTCAAAAAACTTTTACCAAGACTTTTCAAGCTATTGACGACATCCGTGAAGCGGGAGAACATGTCATCGATAGTTTCACTTAGTGCCATTCGAAAAACCTCAAAATTATGCATCAAAATATTAACTTTCGAGTCTTTGACTCTATTCGTTCCTTCGTGTATGATTTCAAGAGTTTGCCAAATGTCAAAAGCCATTTCGCACATAGAAATCCAATTAAATGCAGTTTTATCTAAGGAACAATATAAGGCATTCATAGCCATTACATTCAAAGAAAATGATCTTTTCTCCAAATCCAACCATTCGTTCGTTGGTTTAGAGGAAAGTTGAAATCCATTTTCAATGATGTTCCATAAGTTTAAATTGAGAGAAATTAAGAAAATTCTCATTCGAGTTTTCCAATATGTGTAGTCCTACCGTAAAAGAACGGTGGACGAAAAACTGAAAAGCCCTCTTAAAAGCCATGAAGAGCCATTTCTTACGGATGTAAATCTGAATGAGAAATAACATGGCTCTGATACCAATTGTTAGGGATCGAGCGGCACTAAGAGGGGGGGGTGAATTAGTGCAGTGGTAAGGAATGATAAATTTTCAGTGATTTGAACAAGTTTTGGAAACTTCGTACGGTGAAAACTCCGTTTCGTATTATGAAAGTCGTATCGGTGGAATCATATAAGAAAGCTCTAACTTAAAGATGTTTGCAGAGATGAGAAGTAGAGCATCAAATCAAGTGGAAAGGGTTTGCAGTAAAGTAAATAGCAAGAACGTAAATGCAAACTAGATTTTTATAAAGGTTCGGTCATCCGATCTACGTCCACTCTCGATTCCTCTTGCTTGAGGCCACTGGCTTTCCACTAGCTATCCTCCTTTCAACGGACGAGGATGAACTCTCTCACAGCATCTCTCCTTTTAACGGGCTTAGGAGATAACCCTTACAAGCACTCTTACTCCTCTCTTGGACTAGAACACTCTTAAGACTTAGAGGGAAGATTTGACACACTTTTAAGAGAGTTTTCCCCTTTTTTTTTCAGTTCTAGACACCCTTTAAACTCTGAATGAGTGGGGTATTTATAGGCCTCAAAGTGATTCAAATTTGGAGCTTAAACTTGGAGCCAAAATTTGAACCATTTTGAATTTTCTAGTGTTGGTAGTACTGGGCGGTGCCATCGCCCATCCAGCGGTGCCACCGCTGGTGCCCACAGGTGTTGGGCGGTGCTATCGCTCCAGCCAGGCGGTGCCACCGCTTGGCTCTCAGCCACTAGGCGGTGTCACCGCCCAAGTCATTTCAGTATATTGGTTTCGGCCAAAACTGGTCCAAATGAAGTTCGAATCGGTCCAAATTTGGTTTATAGGATTAACACCTAATCTTAAAAAAAATTATGTGCTAACTATGAATTTTAAAGATATTTTTTAAGCTATTACAAAGTCCATAAGATAAGACTTCTTTCGGCGAGCTTTCGGCAAACTTCCGGTGGTCTTCCAATGAACCCTTGGAAACCATTCTGCGGACTCCCGGCAAGCTCCCGGACTTCATGATGATCTTGGCGAGTTCCACCGAGCTTCTTTGGTAAGCTCCGACCTTTCTTGGCAAGCTCTGCAAACTTCCGATGAACTTTCCAGCGAACTTCCGAAAACCCTTCGGCAAGCTCCCTACTCGTTCTCGGTCGGTTTCGACAATACTCCCAATGAATCTTTGGACTTTCGTCGAACTCTCAAACTCCCAACGATCCATCCCACTTGTCTTTCGGTACTTTATTTCAGTTTACATCTTTATCATTATCATAGTTAATCCTGCACACACACAAACAAAAACTCTACTTCGATCTAGATAGTTATTACAACATGAATTGACATTCAATTGTCCGGCACGTCATTGGTCGACGCTTCATCCGATCCTTCGGCACATCATCTTCTCTTGCGATCCGTTGCCCAATCGGTGGTTGACCTCCGCAACCCTGATATCCTTGGGACAACATGCTCTTCTTGGCCCAATGCCCAACGTACGAAGCCTTCTGTCGATTATCGACCGAACCTTCGGCTCGACATCCAATATCCTAACGTGATCACTTCCAGCATAACGTCAATTCCTCCAGCGTCAACTGTCTAATCCTGATCGATAGTAGACCTGTGTAACTCAAAACGTAGTTAAACAATAAACCATAATCAATTAGTTTCATCATCAAAATCTAAGATTCAATAGCATTGATCTTCGTACGACGACGGAACCTTTCGTGAAAATCCAAGATTTTTATTTTTCTGTTCTTCTGCTCCGCATGAGATGTTGCCCCTTGGATTTCCCAACAATGGGGACTGAGAAGCTGATCCTCT
The DNA here is from genome assembly GCA_024322285.1 of Musa beccarii. Lineage (NCBI taxonomy): Eukaryota > Viridiplantae > Streptophyta > Magnoliopsida > Zingiberales > Musaceae > Musa > Musa beccarii. The sequence goes on along the minus strand of CM044398.1, from coordinate 35,963,250 downwards.
TTGGGAAGAGGAGAATAGGAGGTGACTACTAGGAAGCCCTAGCCTATGGACCTTTGCTTCCCTCCTATTTATAGAGGCCTCCTGTAAATCCTAATGGATCCTACTCTATTGGGTATTAAATCTCCATCTAATTATCTAAGCCTCTTAGATTAATGGGCTCTACCCAATAATCTAGCTCTTATTGGATCTCATCAATAGGATCTAATAATTCAGGGGCTTATTGGATATCCAATAAGATAGGGGCTCTAGTGGATATCTCATAATCGAACCTCTAAGTTTCGCAATACCTACCATATGTGTGTGACCCTCTAGGCCTAATATCAAGCTGGCCATGAGTCATACCTATCAGAACTTCTTTTGACTCAGCAAATTATTATCTCCATAATTAATTCACTCAACTCATCGACTGCAAATGTACTAGACCACTACACTGTAGACCCTAGATGATATATGGGAATCCAATCCTTTGGACCTATCTATCCTTAGTTATCGTGTACCTATTGTTCCTCATCCATCTAATATCTTAGAGATCATATATTATGTATGGTGCTATCAGGCATATACGGTTTTCACTCGAGTTTTACTCTAATCGGATTCTCCCGGAGAACTCTCTCTTAATTTGAATGACCCTAGCTAGGGATTTGCTTAAGCAAGAACACATGGGATATTTCTCTCATGATATCGAGAGTGGATGATCCTCTATTGATACTCAATTGCCTTCGTAAGATTGGCTATTATTCCCGAGAACTGACTATACCAGATCTAAAACTTTCCAAACCTATATGTCCGGCATCAAAGAATGGAGTACTTATATAAGGCATCTTTGGTGTCTCAAGTCTAAGGACCAGATACACTACTAGGACTACGGAATCATTGTCTGACGTCAGGTATCAATAACCATCCAGCATTTCGTAAGCAGATCAATCGGTGAACTCATTCTCCAATGAGCACCTGCACTGTATCCTAAGTGTCCTTACACGAGTAGTTATGAGACTAGCCACCTCCATCATATAGACAAGTATACAACACACTAGTTGTCACACCCCTTGAATTTTTTTTAATTTTGTTCAGGAGGTGTGACCCTATCTTAAAATCCATAACATTAAATTTTGTACCAACAATGTAATCCAGGATCCATACTAACGTTTAAGGATACAAAAGATCATTCAAATATAAATCATATCCATAAAACCTGTGTAGTTATAATCATATATCACATCACACGAACCTTTATAAGAACCCAAGCCAACTTAACAAAATATCAACCTCACTTATAATTCCACAAGTGTAAGAATTATTCAAATTAGAATTCCAACCATTTACCATAAATTCATGTCATCGTAAACTAAACTCAACATTCCAAAATTTCAATCATGCGAGGTCTTTTAAAGCTTTTACATGATACATCAATTCAGATTCATCGACAACATTTCATTACATACAAAACATACTTATACAACAATAACAAAACAACCCATAAAGACGTGCCATAATCTGAATAACTTTTCACTGCCTTAGCTCAATTCTAACATTTTAGCGTGTGACCAGCTAACCTGAAAGAGGGTTATATAACAACAGAGTGAGCTACAAAGCTCAGCAAGTGGTAAGCAAATCCAGAACAAGAGGAGAATAGCTTCAAACAGACTTAGTATCCAAATACAAGATAGAGATACAAGAATTCATGGATATAAGCTCATTAGTTATAGAATCACATATGTCATTTTATTCAAACATATTTGGTTCATAACAAAGGTAGTAAAGAGGAATTAGAACTTATCAGATGATGTAAATAGTATTTCGAAGCATATCAATTGACACGAACCATTTCGGAACATGTCAAGGGCATAAGAAGCATTTTGGAACATATCAATGGCAAAAGAAACATTTTGGAATATATCAATGGTAGAAGAAATAATTCGAAGTATATCAAATGACACATAGGACATTACGGAGTATATCAATGGCACTTAGTACATTTCAGAGCATATCGATGTCATAGGGAATGTTTCGGAGCATATCAAGTGCAAATGAAGCATTTCAGAACATAGCAAAGACATAAGAAATGTTTCGAAGCATATCAAGAGCAAGGGAAATATTTTGAAATATAGCAAAGACGTATAAAATAGTTTCGGAGCATATCAAGAGCAAGGGAAACATTTTGGAATATAGCAAAGATGTATGAAATGGTTTCGGAGCATATCAAGAGCAAATGAAACAGTTCGGGGCATATCAATGGCGCATAGGATATTTCGAAGCATATCAATAACATACGAAATGTTTTAAAGCATATCAATGATAAATGAAACATTTCTAAACATATCAAATAGCATATGAAATAGTTTCAGAATATATTTCAAAGGACAACAATGGCATATGAGATATCCCAAAGCATATTAGAAGAACAAATCAGAAACAGAAGCTCAAATGTCATATCTAACGTTCATTCATTTCATTCTCATCCAAAGCGCACATACAAACACATAAGCAAGGCTTTGGATATCATATCAAAAATACAAAGGGCATTGTGGGATCACATTCATAATATGGTTCATCCATTTCTGGATGACCACCAAACATAAGTCTCCCACGTTTGGGAGCTCCATCCACTCACGTCTGAGTGAAGTCAATGAGGCCGGCAGAGCAATCGTAGGGCTCTCATCACATTCCCTTTACAATTTTTAGCAAAGGTCCAAATTATCCCATAAGGCACCAGAGTACAAAAGGGTAGTATGAACAATAACATTGGCACTTATTGGAAGCACATGCGGAATAACGAAAATATACGTGTGCCTTTACGAAACAAGATAATGCAAACATGAACATTACATAATAGATTTCAGGTATACAAATAATTTCAAGATGAATAATACAAGAATTGCAAAGGACTAATATAAAGCTCAACTGAAGAAGAATTTAGCTAAATCAGTTTCCAATAGGATGAAACATGAATAGACAACATCAACAAAAGAACTTGATTCTGGTAGAATTTGAAAGGTACATTGCATGGATTATTTGGATAATCAGTTATACTCTAAATTACTCAAGAAAGGTATCATTGGAAATCTAAATTGATCTACTTTTAGATAAAATAAGTTTCATACAAATAGGAGTTTCAGTCAAAGAGTTACAAATGATTCGGTAACCAAAAGTCAAGAAACAAAATCTCTATTTTCAGAAACAATAGGATCGAATTCAATAGAATTCTGGGTAGTCATTTTGACTCTAAGCCTTTCAATCTAGGTATCAAAAGAAAGATCAATAATTCTAGTTTGCAACAAAGCAAGTTTCATATAAATCAGAGTTTTCAGGAGAGAGTTATAGGCAGTTTAATATCAAAAGGTCAGAGCTTATTATCTCTGTTTTACAGATTTCATAGAGCTGATTCAATTTGATGTTTGGATAGGCAAATTTACTCCAAATCATACAAGTAAGCTGTCAAAAGAAAGGTCTACAAGTCTATATTCAAATCAAATAAGTTTTACCTAAATTAAAATTCTGTACAGGGATTTATAGCCAAAACAAAGTAGAAGGGTCAGAATCTTAATAATTTTCCAGATTCAAACATTTACATTTCAAACAATAGAGATATCAGATTTTAAGGCTAGAATGATTCAAATTTCTCATATCCAAGGCAAAAGCAAAGATGGGGAATTGCAGTAGAAAGGAGTGGAACACTTGCGTTTCGAAGATTTCGATCCCACGAAATTATAAACCCAAATCCTTCTACCTTTCCTCCATCTCCTCTCCGTGTGTCGTTTTCTGCATCTATCTTTTTTCTTTCTCCGTAGCTACAGCTCATGCAGAACATAGGAGGTCATAATCACCTACTTTCCTTTTCTTTTTCCCAACCATAGCTGCCGCAGATCGCATTCGATTGCGATCCACCGATCGCAGATCAGAGCCATGGCGTAGCCGCACCACGACCCACACCCCACAAGCCCCTCTCTTCTTCCTCTCCTCTTCTTCCTTCCTCTTCTTTTTCTTCCTTCCTCTTCTTTTTCTTTCCAGCCACAGCTGCCACATAGCAGCCACAGCCTTCCTTCTTTCCTCTGCTTCTTTCCCAGCCACAGTTGCGGTCACTGACGCATCCATAGCCGCAGCCACAGCCACAGCCCTCGTTCCTCTTCCCTTCCTCCTCTTTTCCCTCTTCTTCTACTCCTCTTCTTCCCTTTTTCTTCTTCTTTCCCAACTGCAGCTGCCACAATCGCAGCCACAGCCATGACCACTGCTGTAGCCCTCCCTCTTTCCTCTTTTTCTTCTCTTTTCTTCTCCCTCTCCTTCTCTTCTTCTTTTCTTCCCTTCTCCTCCCCGACACACCACACCACTTCTTCTCTGTTTCCTCCTACAGAAAACAGAGGTGTGAAGCCCTAGCTGCAGCCACCTCCTTCCTCTCTTCTCCCTCTTCTTCTTCTTCTTCTTCTTCTTCTTCTCTTCTCTTCTTCTTCTTCTTCTTCTCTTCTTCTTCTCCTACGCATGACACCTACCTCTCCTTTGTTTCCCAATGCACCACGTGGGAAAAAGAGGTGCATGGGAGGGGCTGTGGGATGAGGCTGATATTTATATATTTACTTTTTTTCCAACTTAACAATTTAGTCCTTAAAATTTTTATATTTTCAAGTAGGTCCTCAAATTTGACAAACAAGTCCTTGACTTTTACAAATAAGTCCTTATAAATGATTCAAAATAACTCCTTACATAAATTTCAAAAATGCGGGATGTTATACTAGTCTATTCGGTTATCTCAATGTCCCTCTTGAGTAACCTATAATCGGGATTATTTAGGATCTATGTTTAAAGGTGAATCGGTCTCATCATCGTGATCTCATCATGATCTGATTCCCATTGCACAGATCCAAGGATATCATAATATACATCTAGATAATATGAGAAAATACCAATAATCAGAAGCAAAGAGATTGACGCAGCGTATTATAGGTGCCATCACTCACGTGATTGGCTTGTAGGGCACCTATAACTAGCAGAGTTTTCAAGCAATTCCACCGCCAACCCTCGTGGTGCCATCGCCTGACGTGGCTCCAGGTCATTATTTGGGCCTTTCATCTAACCCAACATAGCCCTGATTCGGGCCCAGTTGGCCCCTAATTAAGTTGACCCAATTCCAATTCAAGTACACCTTAAACCTACTTCGATCTAGACAACTATTATAAAGCTTTAAATCAATTATTGTTTGACATGTCATTAGTCCATCAGCACTTTATCCGATTCTTCGGTGTATCATCCTCTCTTGCAGCCTATTTCCCAATCGATAGTTATCCTCCATAACTCCGATCTCCTTAGCGCAATTCTGCTCTTCTTGGCCTGATGCCCGAATCCATCGTCCGAAGCTTTCTACCGATACGTCGACCAAACCTTCAGCTCGACGTCCAATCTTCTGATATGTTCTCCTCCTACCTAACATCTGATTCTTCCTACTTCAATTATCTATTCCTAATCAAAGCTACCTGCGTCACTCAAAACGCAGATTAAATCATAACACTATTAATTGGTTTCATTATCAAAATATGAGATTCAACGATCTCTTCCTTTTTTATGATGATAACCAATTGATGACGGAGTTAACCTTAACTCCCCCTATCAATATGCCATATTGATAAACCTTTGAATTTCAAACAATCATGCAATATGTCATTCATCATATACATATCATTACATACATCATTCAAAATTTCAAATCGTAATTAAAGTGCATCACAACATGCATGAAAATTTAACATCGTCATCATACTTCTCCCCTTTTGTCATCAACAAAAAGGAGAAGTGCATCTAGCAAGTTTTTAAGATATGTAAGTTTTACAACATACAAGCTAGCAAATTTTTTTATCACTTTACAACATGCATGATCACCAAATCATCATTAGTTTTAAGGATGTGCAAGTTTGCAAAATTTTCAAGTTTTCACTTTTGCTTCTTGAGATAGCAATTCTTTGCATCTTTGCGATATTCCAAGCTAGCAACTTTTGTTTCTTCTCTTTTGAGAAGTGTAAGCAAGTTCTGCCTTTGCAAGTTAGCAATTTTTTTTTTTTGTGATGCTCAAGATAGCGAGTTTCTTTCTTCTCTTTTGAGAAGTGCAAGCTAGCAAATTTGTTTTCTTTGCAATGCACAAGATCTTCTCCCCCTTTGTCATTGTCGAAAGGAAGGGAAGAATATAATGGTAAAAAAAAATATTTCCTTTACATCAATTTTCAAGTCATGATAAAAATTAACAACAAAGATAAATCAATGATTCAATCATATAAGGTATGTAAACCATACATACAAAGGAATCATGTCATGAAAGATATTAATATGAAAAGTCAACAAAGAACAATTCGTGAATACCAAAAGACATCATTCATTTTTGTTAAATATCCTCTTTTAGTAAACAACGAAAAGAAATCCTAGGAGATCAAAGATCTTAATTTTTAAAAAAATCATAAGTATTAAGTATCGAAAAATCAAGATTATGATTCATAAATATTCTCTTTAGCAAAAAGAAACTTAAAAGATCTCAATTTATGCATCAGAAATATTAAGTCATCAAATATCGAGTCATCAAGATCAAGAGAAAAAAAAATTTCAAGTATCAAATAAAGGAATAAAAAAAGGTTGTCGATTCATGCATTCAAACCATCATTACATCAACTCATTATGCCTAGTTTTAAAATGATACAAATATTTATTTTCAAAACATTCATCATTATTTTCAACTCATTCAATTCAAATCATCGAAATCACTTTCTAGATATTCTCGAGATTCATAAAATAACATAAATGGATTCATTACTCTTGATAAGATAGAAAATATATTTCCTTTTTATATGTTTCAATTTATGTGATTTACTTCTTACAAGCATGTCTTTGCCTTTAATGCTAAATAAAAACAAGCATTAATGTTTAAGACTAAAAAACAAATTTTGTCATAAAGATCATCAAGGCCAAAAATATAACACATCAAACATAATTCATCTTCTAACAAAAGATTTGATTTATCATGATAATACATTTTACTTTTTTATATGTTTCAATTCATGCACTTCGATTTCATATAGGCATACTTAAGTTTTTCATATGAAAGCCAAGCATCATATTTAAAACCAAAAGCAATAAAATCATCAAGATACATGATTGCTTCTTAAAACATATATAGAGTTAATCATATTTGATGTGCAAGCATTATCATAAAACATACAATTATTATGATAATTATTATTTTATATATATTTTATCTAATAAAATCATGAAAATCATGATATAATTTTGTACTTTTTTATTTCTCACAAACTAAATCAAGCAACTCTCAAAAAGATCAAGTAATTTCATAATAAGGTAAAAACATTTCGAGTGAGTCACATACCTTATCATTGTGAGCCATCAAGGCGTAGTTCGCGTCTTCATCTTTGGATGTACTCGATTTGTCCTTGAGTTCTTTTTTGTTCTTTGGCATATTCTTCTTTTTAAGTTCATTTTTATTCTTAATTTTATATTTTATGAGTTTTCTAAATTTTATAGTGATAAGTTCAAGGTCATCATCATCATCACTTGAGTTATCACTCAAGTGGTTATCTATAGTTCGAAGTACCAAATCCTTCCTATTCTTTGGAAGGTGGTTTTTATGTTCGTCATGTTCCAAATGAATCATCTCATAGGTCATTAAGGACCCAATAAGTTCTTCGAGAGAATAACAGTTTAAGTTTTTTGACTCTTGTATAGCCATTACTTTCGGATCCCAACTTTTTGGAAGGGATCTTAAAATCTTGTTAATAAATTCAAAATTAGAAAAACCTTTACTAAGATTTTTTAAATTATTGATGACATCCGTGAAACGGGTGTTCATGTCACCAATAGTTTTACTTGGTTTCATTTGAAATCATTTAAAAACATGCATCAAAAGATTAATTTTTGAATCTTGAACTCTACTAGTACATTCATGTGTGATTTCAAGTGTGTGCCAAATATCATATGTAGTTTCGCAAATTGAAATCCGATTAAATTCATTTTTGTCCAAAGCACAAAACAAGGCATTCATAGCCTTTGCATTTAACAAAAATAATTTTTTCTTAAAATTATTCCATTCATTCATAGGTTTAGAGGGTGTTTGAAAATTATTTTCAATGATATTCCATAAATTTAAATCTAAGGAAAGTAAGAAAACTCTCATTCAAGCTTTTCAATATATGTAGTCTATCCCATTAAACATGAGAGGATGAACAATAGAATGACCCTCTTGAAAGCCAAGAAGAGTCATTTCTCTTAGGTGTTAATCCAAATGAGAAATACTATGGCTCTGATACTAACTATTAGGATCACAATTGGTACTAAGAGGGGGGGGGTGAATTAGTGCGGTGGTAAAAATGATTCTATTTATGATTTTGGAAAACTTCGTCGGATGAAAGATTTGTTTGATCAAAACACGTTTTGATAATGCTTTAAACTTGAGAGTGCAGTGAGTAAGTATTATGATTTTATAGTAAGAGTAAGCAGTAAGGAAGAGATCACAGAAAGAGAGCACACCGATTTATAGTGGTTCGATCATCCGACCTACGTCCACTCTCAATTCCTCCTTCATCGAAGCCACCAGCTTTCACTAGTAGTCTTCTTTCAAATGGGTGAAGACTAACTATCCTTGCAACCCTTTTCTCCTTTTTACAAGTTTAGGAGAATAACCTTTACAAGCACTCACTCATCTCTTAAATTGAAAATAACTTGAGGCTAGAGGAGGGAAATTCTTAAAAGATTACAGTAGCATTTTTCTACTATTAGTTCTCTATACTTGTGTATTCTAACCAAAGATGAGAGAGGTAATTATAGGCTCCAAATGAATTCAAACTTGGAGCCAAAACTAGTCTCATCCCGAGTCTTTCAGGTACTAGCGGTAGCACTGGTCAGGCTTTTTGACATTGGGTGGTACCACCACTCAATCTGGCGGTACTATCGCCTAACACTGAGCTAGTAGTGCACTATGTGGTACCACCACCCAAACTCAACTTGGGTGACCGAACCTTTAGGTGGTTCCACCGCCAACCCTGGTGGTGCCATCGCTTGACGTGGCTCTAGGTCATTGTCTGGGCCTTTCATCTAGCCCAACATAGCTCTGATTCAGGTCCAGTTAGCCCCTAATTGAGTTGGCCTAATTCTAACTCAATTATACCTTAAACTTTCTTCGATCTAGACAATTATTACAAAGCTTTGAATCAATTATTGTCCGGCATATCATTGGTTCATCAGCGCTTCATCCGATTCTTCGACGCATCATCCTCTCTTGCAGCCTATTACCCAATCGACAGTTGTCATCCACAACTCCGATCTCCTTGGCGTAATTTCGCTCTTCTTGGCTCGATGCCTGAATCCATCATCTGAAGCCTTCTGCTAATATATCGATCGAACCTTCGGCTCGACGTCCAATCTTCTGATATGTTCTCCTCTGGCCCAATGTCCGATTCTTCCTGGTTCAATTGTATATTCCTAATCGAAGCTACCTACATCACTCAAAACATAGATTAAATCATAATACTATTAATTGGTTTCATCATCAAAATCTAAGATTCAACAAAAGAAAATCTCCTATCTTGTAGATATGTTTACAATCAAAGGCTAGGAGAAAGAAATGGTACCCTGATAGTAGATGCTCAATGCACATGATTGGAGATCCAACACACTTCTCTAAGCTCACTAGCCAAGACGAAGGGTACGTCATCTTTTGAGACAATAACAAAGGGAAAATTATTAGCAAAGGAACCATAAGTAATAAGTCAAACCTTTTGATTGAAGATATGCTATTAGTAGATGGGTTAAAATATAATCTATTAAGCATTAGTCAATTATGTGATAAAGAATATATCATCAAATTTGAATCTAATACTTACATAATTAAAATACCACATAAAAATAGATCTATGATTGCCTTAAAAAATAATAATGTGTATGTTATATATATTGATGATTTTTGTAATGAAATATATTTTTCGGCTTTAAACGATGATGCATGACTTTGACATAGAAGATTAGGTCATGCTAGCATGAAACTAATCTCTAAAATTTTAACAAGAGAACTTGTAAGAGGAATGCCTAATGTCAAGTTCGTCAAAGACAGTTTATGATGCATTCCAACTAGGAAAATAAATAAAAAATAGTTTTAAATCAAAGAATCAATTAAGCACCTCTAGACCACTACAATTGATCCATATGGATTTATTTGGACCAATTGATATGATAAGTCTAGGATGTTGAATCTCAGATTTTGATGATGAAGTCAATTGATAGATTATTTGATCTAATCCATATTATTGAGATAAGTGTGCAGGATTAACTTCGATAGCAATGAAGACATAAAGCAAATTGTTGGAGTCAAATACATTGGGAGTCCGAGAGTCCGTCGAAAGTCCGAAGGTTCGTCGAAAGTGTTGTCGGAACTAGCCGAGAATGATCGGGGACTTGCCGAAGGTTTAAGGAGTTTGTTAAAGGTTCGTGAAGCTCACAGAGAAAGTTTGGAAGCTTGCCTGAAAAGACTCGTCGGAACTCATCGTAAAGTCTGGGGGCCTGCTGGGAGTCTGCTAGAAGATTATCCGAGGGTTCATCGGAAGACCATCGAAAGTTCACCGGAAGCTCGCCGAAAGAAGACTCGACATTGCCGGATTACATTTTTCTTAGAAATATATTTTTAATTTCATAGTTAGTATATAATTAGGGTTAGGATTAAGTGATAATCCTAATTAACCCTAGTAAGGGTCAATTGGGTCTTAATTGGACTAGTTTGGGCTGGATTCAAGGCCCATCCAGATTTCTTTGAACCTGTCTAGCAGTGGCACCACCAAACTAGGGCGGTGGCACCACCAAACTTGGGCGATGGCACCACCCTAGGAATAGGTTCCCAAGTGGTCTGGGCAGTAGTACCATTAACAGTTATTACCAGTCAACGGTGGTATCACCTGACAAGCGGTGGTACCGACCCTCCACAAAGCCTGAGGACTCTGTCAAGTGGTAGTACCACCAGATTGGGCAGTGGTACCATCTAGTACACTGATAAAGTAGGGTCAATTGGCGGTGGTACCGCTAGTGCCAAGCGATGGTACTGCTAGTACTCGAAAATCTAGGATGTGACTCTTTTTAGCTCCAAATCTAAAGCCAATTGAGCCTATAAATACCATTTATTTCTCAGTTGACTAAGCACATTAAGAAGTGATAAGAATTGAATCAAAACTCTAGCAAAATTGCTTTCAAAAGTATAAGTGTTCACCTCCCAAAGTCTCATTTGTAAAAGTACTGTAAGAGAGTGTGAACACTTGTAAAAGTCTGTAAGAAGGATGCTTGGTCCTTCCCCTTCAAGAAAAATTGATAGTGGAAGCCGGAAACCTCATCGGAGGAGGTTTCAGAAGTGGACATAGATCACTTGACCGAACCACTATAAATCGCTACGTACTTCTTTTGGTGTGAGATTTTAAATTATTGCATTTTAATTTTTACTTGGCTGCAATCTCTCAATCTCCTTTTCTCAGCTTTCTTTCATATTCAATCGAAACATTCACTTTGCCGAATTCATTTTCATTAGACCAAAACTTCTCAATGCACAACTCTTTTTAGAATTGATTTGAATTTATGATTTTTTCTATTGCACTAATTCACACACCCTCCCCCCGTTCTTAGTGCTGCTCTAGATCCTAACAGTTGGTATCAGAGTAAGATCACTCTCATTCGATTTAAAACCCAAGAGAGATGGTATTTTCCAACATGTAAGAGGGTTATTCAATCACACGTTCGCTTATGTTTAATGGGTCAGATTATACTTATTAGAAGACTCACATGAGAATTTTTCTTATTTATATGGATTTTGAGCTTTAGAATATTATTGAAAACGGCTTTTAAAAATCTTCTCTTCCGATGAACGAATGGAATGAATCAGAGAAGAAGGTTTCACTCTTAATGCCAAGGCTATGAATGCCTTGTTTTGTGCTCTTGATAAAAATGAATTTAGTCGTATTTCAATTTGCGAATCAGCTTTTGATATTTGGCATACTCTTGAAATCACTCATGAAAGCACTAGCCGAGTGAAAGAGTCCAAAATCAACCTTTTGGTACATTTTTATGAATTATTTTGGATAAAACCAAGTGAGTCCATCGGAGACATGTACACCCATTTTACGGATGTCATTAATAGACTAAAAGTACTTGGAAAAGGTTTTTCTAATTTTGAACTTGTAACTAAAATTTCAAGATCCTTTCCAAAGAGTTGGAATCCAAAGTTTACGATCATTCAAGAGGCCAAGGACCTAAAGAACTTTCTTCTCAAAGAACTAATTAGGTCATTAATGACCTACAAGATGACATGCCATACTCATGATAAGCTCGAGAACTCCCTTACAAAGAATAGGAAAGATATGGCATTGGGAACATAAGAAGACCACTTGAAAGAATCTTCAAGTGATGAGGATATTGATGACAAACTTACACTCTTGACTCGGAAATTCAAAAAATTTATAAGAAGGAATAAATTTAAAAATAACACTAAAATAAACTTGAACCTAAAAAGGAACAAGTGATATGTTATGAATGCAAGAAGCCGGGGCATTTCAAAAGTGAATGCCCCCAAGTCAAGTAGAAGCAACCTAAGAAGAAGAAGGCTCTAAAGGCAACATCTAATGGCTCAAGTGGCTCCGAAGACGAAGAAGCAAGCAACAAGGAGGTGGCTAACTTTGCTTTAATCGCTTTCGGAGAAGAGATATGTGATTTAGTTAGTGACAATTTAACTTTTGACGAGCTTTCAAATGGCTTTCATGAATTATTTGATGACTGTAGAATTATTAGTAAAAAGTTTAATTTACTAAAAAAGGAGCATACTCTCTTAGTTGATAAACTTAATAGTCTTAAACTTGATACTCCCTCTTTACCTCCATGCTCTAAGTGTAAATACTTAGAGATAATTAAGGAGAACTTGCTACTCTAAGAGACCTTAGATAAATTTAAGCTCGGTAGTAAGGGCTTCGACATGATCCTTGTAAATAATAGTCATATTGGAAAGAGAAGTGGAATCGGATTCGTGAGTTATTCTCACTGAAATCTAACGACTTTCATTAAAGGACCTACACTACATGTATCATCTCACTCAAAGTGCAACTTTTGTTGCAAACCCAGACATATTGTTTACAAATATCTGTTTAAGAAACTTAGCCCACATAACTTGATATGGATTCCTAAAGAAACTATAAGGAACTCAATGAACAATGACAAGATTAGTAGATCAATTTTTGAGGCACCCAAGTTCAAATAGGTACCTAAAAACTATCCTCTTTTGTAGACACATTCACCCACACAAGCTAGGAGCAAAAGATGGTACCTTGATAGTGGATGCTCAAGGCACTTGACTGGAGATCTATTTCAATTCTCTAAGCTTACTAGCCAAGACGAAGGGTATGATACATTCGGAGACAACAAGGGTAAAATCATTGATAAGGGAATCATAGGAACAAATTAAGCTTTTTAATTGATGATGTATTATTAATAGATGGCTTAAAATATAATCTTTTGAGCACTAGTCAATTATGTGATAAAAGATATATCGTAAAATTTGAATCTAATGCTTACATTATTGAAAAATCTCACAACAATACATCTATGATTGCACTAAAACAAACTAATGTCTACACTATAAACATTGATGATCTTAGCAATGAAATATACTTTTTAGCTTTGAATGATGATGCTTGGCTTTGGCATAGGAGATTAGGTCATGCTAGCATGAAACTAATATCTCAAATCACATCTAAAGAACTTATAAGAGGCATTCCCAATGTTAAGTTCGTTAAAGACAAAGTGTTTAATGTTTGTTAACTAAGAAAATAAATAAAAAATAGTTTCAAACCAAAAAATCAAATAAGCACCTCTAGACTATTGTAATTGATCTATATAAATTTATTTGGATCAATTGACTCTACGAGCCTAAGAGATAGCAAATATGCCTTTGTAATCATAGAAGACTATAGTAGATACACTTGAACCTATTTCTTGGCTCACAAAAGTGATTACTTTAAATATTTTTTTAAATTTTATAAACTTGTTCAAAATGAAAAGGGTTTTTTGATTTCATCGATTCTGAGTGATTATGGTGGTGAATTTCAAAACCATGACTTCTAAAATTTTTATGAATCTAATGGATATAACCATAATTTCTTAACTCCAAGGAATCCTCAATAAAATGGAGTAATAAAAAGAAAGAATAGGAATTTACAAGAAATGGCAAGAACTATGTTGAATGAACATAGTTTACCCAAATACATTTGGGCTGAAGCCATTAATACGACTTGCTATATCATGAATAGGGTTCTAATAAGACCATCTCTCTCCAAAACTCCTTATGAATTGTGGAATAATAAAAAATCAAATGTGTCTTATTTTAAAGTTTTCAATTGCAAATGCTTTATCTTGAATGAAAAGGATACCTTAGGAAAGTTTAATGCAAAATCCGATGAAGGCATCTTTCTTGGTTACTCTTTCATTTTTAAAACTTTTTATATTTTTAATAAAAGAACCTTAGTTATAGAAGAATCTATTCATTTTATTTTTAATGAAGTTTTCGAATTTAAGAAAAACTATTTTGATGATGATCTTGATTTTAATGGTTTAAATTTGAATAAAACCTCTCCTCCGAATAGCAACATGGATGTATCTTCTTCTTAAATTTTCTTATCTAAGGAATGGAAGTATGTAGATGCCCATCTAAAGGAGCTAATTATAGGAGACACATCAAAAGAAGTTTAAACTCATTCTTTTTTTAAGAATTTTTGTGCTAACACTACTTTTCTTTCTCAAATTGAACCTAAGTGCATTAATGAAGCCTTGAAAGATGATTCTTGGGTTATCGCAATGTAAGAGAAATTGAACCAATTTGAGAGGAATGAGGTGTGGAAGCTTGTTCCTAGACCTAGTGACCATTTAGTTATTGGTACTAAATGGGTCTTTAGAAACAAGCAAGATGAATTTGGTATCGTGGTTAGAAACAAGGTTAGATTAATGGCCAAGGGTTTCAACCAAAAAGAAAGTATCGATTACGAAGAAACCTTCACTCATATAGCAAGATTAGAACCCATAAGGATGCTCCTTGCCTATACTAGTAGTAATAATTTTAAGTTATTTCAAATGGATGTTAAAAGCACTTTCTTAAATGGTTTTATTTCCGAAGAAGTGTATATTGAACAACCACCTGGATTTGAAAACTCTTTTTTTCCTAATCATGTGTTTAAATTGATTAAGGCTCTTTATGGGTTAAAACAAGCCGCAAGGGCTTGGTACGAGAGACTTAGCTCTTTTTTTATTTCAAATAATTTCACTAAAGGCAAGGTCGATACTACATTATTTTTTAAATATTTTAAAAATAATTTTCTTATTGTTTAAATTTATGTTGATGATATTATCTTTGGTTCTATAAATGAATCGTTATGTGAATCATTTGCCAAGTGTATGAGTCATGAGTTTGAAATGAGTCTAATGGGTGTACTAACTTTCTTTTTAGGATTACAAATTAAACAACTTAGTGATGGTATATTTCATAGTTAAACCAAATATGTTTTAAAATTGTTAAAACGGTTTAATATAGATGGTTCAAAAGCCATCAACATTCCTATGAGTACCTCCACTAAGTTAGACATGGATGAAAGTGGAGAAAGTTTTGATCAAAAAACATATAGGGGAATGATATGAAGTTTACTTTACCTCATCGCAACTAGACCGGATATCATGTTTAGTATAAGACTTTGCGCTAGATTTTAAGCTAATCCTAAGTTATCTCATCTTAAAGTCATTAAAAGAATCCTTAGATATCTTAAAGGAATTTCTAACTTAGGATTATGGTATCCAAAATTCAATGACTTTGATTTAATTGCTTGTGCGGATGTGAATTTTGGCGAATGTAGAATAGATAAAAAAAATCACATCCAAAACATGCCAATTTTTAGGACATGCACTTGTTTCTTGTGTTGAATCTTATATTTTAATGATGAAACTAATTGATTGTGTTTTATGATCTAACTACATGTTGAGTTACGTAGGTCCACTATCGATTAGGATTAGACAGTTGACGCTGGAGGAATTGACGTTACGCCTGGTGATCATGTTAGGATATTGGATGTCGAGCCGGAGGTTTGGTTGACTATCGACAGAAGGCTTCGGACGTCGGGCATCGGGCCAAGAAGAGCGAAGTTACGCCATGGATATCGAGGTTGCAATGGTCAACCGCTGATTGGGCAACAAGCCGTAAGAGAGGACGATGTGCCGAAGAATTGGACGAAGTGTCGACCAATGATGTGTCGGGCAACTGAATGTCAATTCACATTGTAATAATTGTCTAGATCGAAGTAGAGTTTTTGTTTTTATATGTGCAGGATTAACTACGATGACGATGAAAACATAAAGCAAATCAAAGTGCTGGAACACAGGTGTGATGGATCATTGAGAGTTTGAGAGTTCGACGAAAGTACGAAGATTTGTTGGGAGTGTTGCCGGAACCGACTGAGAACGAGTAGGGAGCTTGCCGAAGGGTTTTCGGAAGTTCACTGGAAGGTTCATCGGAAGTTCATGGAGCTTGCCAAGAAAGATCAGAGCTTGCCAATGAAGCTCGTTAGAACTCGCCAAGATCATTGTGAAGTCCGGGAGCTTGCCGGAAGTCCACAGAATGGTTTTCGAGGGTTCATCGGAAGACCATCGGAAGTTCGCCGGAAACTCGCCAAACGAAGTCTTGTGGACTTTGTAATAGTTTAGAAAATGTCTTTAAAATTTATAGTTAGCACGTAATTTGGTTTAGGATTACGTGTTAATCCTATAAACCAAATTTTGGATAATTCGGACTTCATTTGGACCGGTTTGAGCCAAGTTTTCGGCCCAAACTAATGTGCTGAAATGACTTGGGCAGTGGCACCACCCAGGCTGGATTGTGCCACCACCAAGAGGCCGAGAGCTGGGCGGTTGAACCACCCAGCCAAGGGCGGTTTAACCGCCCAGCACTAGAATGCATGGGCAGTTGAACCGCCCTATATATTGTCAATCTGACTACTGACAGGCGGTTGAACTGCCACTGGTAGGCGGTTCAACCGCCAACATCAGGAAACTCAAACAGAATTCAAATTTGGAGCTCAAATTTGAATCCTCTTGGGGTCTATAAATACCCCTCCTTTCTCAGTAGAAAGTGCACCCTTTTGAGAGTTAGAAATTGAGCAAAAGCTTTGGTAAAGTCTTGTTTTCAATAGCTAGTGTTCACCTCCCTCTTTCTCTTTGAAAAATCTGTAAGAGTGTGAACTTCTTGTAAAAGGGTTGTAAGAGGAGTATTTGGTCCTTTCCCTTCAAAAGGATTTGCTAGTAGAAGTTGGAAGCCTCATCGGAGAAGGCTTCGGAAGTGGATGTAGGTCACTTGACCGAACCACTATACATTGTCGCGTTCTTGAATGTGTGAGTGTTTAAATTTCTGAATCGTTTCTTTACTTAGCTGTAAACCATTCAGTTTTTCCCTCTCCTTTACTCAAGCAACTTCAATTAAGTCATCTTTCGTCAAATCAAAATTTTCACACAAACTAGCTATTTACGAAATCGATTTCAAACTTATGAATTTTAATCCACTACACTAATTCACCCTCCCCCCCCCCTCTTAGTGCCTCTCCGATCCTAACAATTGGTATCAGAGCCACTTTATTTCTCATTCGAATTTACACAAGTAAGAAATGGCTCTTTATAGCTTTCAAGAGGCTTTTTGGTTTTTCGTCCACCATTCTTTAACGGATCAGATTACACATATTGGAAAACTTGAATGAGAGTTTTCTTGCTTTCTATAGATTTGGATTTATGGAACTTCGTTGAAAATGGATTTCAACTTTCCTCTAAACCGACGAACAAATGGTCAGATTTGGAGAAAGGATTGTTTTCTTTAAATGCAAAGGCTATGAATGCCTTATTTTGTGCTTTTGACAAAAATGAGTTCAATCGGATTTTTACATACGAAACGGCTTTAGACATTTGGCAAACCCTTGAAATCACGCACGAGGGAACTAGTAGAGTTAAAGACTCGAAAGTAAACCTCTTATTGCATGATTTTGAGCTCTTCCGAATGACACCAAGCGAAACTATCGGCGATATGTACACTCGCTTCACGGATGCCGTCAATAGCTTGAAAAGTCTTGATAAATGTGTTAGGGATCGAGCGGCACTAAGAGGGGGGGGTGAATTAGTGCAGCGGATAAAACGATAGATTTTTCAGCGATTTAAAACAAGCTTCGGAAACTTCGTACGATGAAAGCAACATTTCGTTTGAAACCGATTTTTGCGTTCTAACTTTAAAGCATGCGTACAAAGATAAAAAGGAAGTGGAGCAAGTAAAGTAAAGGCTTGCAGCAAAGTAAAATAGAAATTTAAACACTCACACAATCAAGACGCAGCGATGTATAGTGGTTCGGTCAAAGTGACCTACATCCACTTCCGAAGCCTTCTCCGATGAGGCTCCCTTCTTCCACTACCAAATCCTTTGAAGGGGAAGGATCAAATACCCCTCTTACAACCCTTTACAAGTGGTTCACACTCTTACAAGATTTCACAAGAAGAATGAGGTGAACACTTAAGCAAATGAAGAACAAGACTTTCCCAAGACTTATTTTCAAAATCTAACTCTCTAAGGGTTGTTCTTTCAGCTGAGAAAGAAGGGGTATTTATAAACCTCAAAGTGATTCAAATTTGGAGCCTAAACTTGGAGCCAAAAATTTGAATCTCTTTGAATTTTTTCGGTGCTGTCAGTCTTGGCAGACTGACACACTCAAGCGGTACTACCGCCTCAGCCAGGCGGTGCTACCGCCTGGCTTTCCACGCACCAGGCGGTACTACGCTTCACCAAGCGGTACTACCGCTTCACCAGCGGTACTACCGCTGGCTACGATGAGTCGGGCGGTACTACGCCTGTGCAGTAATGTTACTGCACGCTACAAAAGAGTGGCCACAACGAATGGCCATAATAGCTCTGATGCCGAACTCTGATAGCATGCACATAGCATGCATGCACGTAGCTGTTGGTTTGGGCCAAAATTTTGGCCCAAACTCATCCTAATCAAGGCCCAATGGGCCCCCACTTTGGGTTATCTAATCCTAACCCAAAATACGTGCTAACTACGAATTTTAAAGACGTTTCCTAAGCTATTACAAAATCCACATGACAACTTCTTCCGGCGAGCTTCCGGTCAACTTCCGACGGTCTTTCGACGAACCTTCGGAAACCATTCCGCGGACTCACAGCAAGCTCTCGGACTTCACGATGATCTTGGCGAGTTCCCCCGAGCTTCTTTGGCAAGCTCCGATCTTTCTTGGCAAGCTCCGCGAACTTCCGATGAACCTCTCGGCGAACTTCCGAAAACCCTTTGGCAAGCTCCCTACTCGTTCTCGGCCAGTTCCGGCAACGCTCCCAACGAATCTTCGGACTTCCGTTGAACACTCGAACTCTCAACGATTCATCACACTTATCTTCGGCCCTTTGTTTCGCTTTACCTCTTCATCCCTATCGTAGTCACTCCTGTACAGACAAACAACAAACACTCTACTTCGATCTAGACAGTTATTACAATGCGAATTGACATTCGATTGCCAGCACATCATTGGTGGCGCCGTCCGATCCTTCGGCACATCACCCTCTCTAGCGGCTTGTTGCCCAATCGACGGTTGACCTATGCAACCCCGATATCCATGGTGCAACTCCACACTTCTTGGTCCGATGCCCGACGTACGAAGCCTCCTGCTAATAGTCGACCGAACCTCCGGTTCGACATCCAATATCCTGACGTGATCACCTCCGGTGCAACGTCAATTCCTTCAGTGTCAACTGTCTAATCCTGATCGATCGTAGACCTGCGTAACTCAAAACACAGTTAGACAACAAAACACACTCAATTAGTTTCATCATCAAAATCCGAGATTCAATAATCTCCCCCTTTTTGATGATGACAACTAATTGATGACTGACGGAGTTAACCACAACTCCCCGGAGTTTAACACAAACTCCCCCTATCAATATGCCATTGATAGAACACTTGGATTATCCCAGATCCAAGCAACATTCATCACAATATTATGAGAATTATGAAACCATCATGCAAATATATAAAATATTCAATACAAAGCATGAAGTCATCAATCTACTTCTCCCCCTATGTCATCAACAAAAAGAAGAAGTAACATCATAGCTAGTTTTCTAGAATATGCAAATCTTTACAACATACTAGCTATTTATCACATCATACAATATTTTTACAATACAACATCAAATAATACCATTCAATCATAGCAAGTTTCAAGGATGGACAATGATGGTAATTTTCACTTGCTTCTTGAGATGTGCAAGTAGGCACCTTGTTTCTCATGATAGCAATATTTGCATCCTTTGATATAACAATTCTTAGCTTCTCATGAAGTTGCAAAATAGGAATTAAGATGACAAATTTTTGCAATGTTCGTGCTAAAAACTTTCTCCCCCTTTGTTAGCATCAAAAAGAAAGGGAGGATCAAATATTTCAAATAATCTTGCATGAGATTCAACAATAATTTGTAACAAAAAATGTAAGCAATTTTGAATAAGTGAAATTGAGCAAGATTTTTGCCTCTCTTGAGATAACAACTTTTTGCTTCTTAATGTTCAAGCTAGCAAAATTTTTCTTTTGATGCACAAGCTAGCAATTTTCTTCCTCTTGAATGAGCTAGCAAATTAATCATGCAAGCTAGCAATAAATCTTCTCCTCCTTTGATTTTGTCAAAAAGAAGGGAAGAAAATAATTCTTTTCCCTTTACATGAGTGCTTCCATCATAACAAAATAACAAATTTCCATCATGAATTTTTTAACATATCAAGTCATGAATTCAAGAGAGTCATAAACAAATCATGGTATGAGGAAAATTTATGACAAGCAATAATGATAAGCTAGTATACTTTGCAATACGCAAACTAGCTCTCTTTCAATTTTTCTCATTTGCACCTAAGTTTCCCTTTTGCAAGTAATCAACTTCATGTTTGCAATGAGCTAGTAATTTTTGTAAAATTTATAACATTTTAAACATGCAAACTTATGAGTTAAAAAATAATGCAACTTTGCAATTTCTTTTTCTCATTTTGAGAAGTGCAAGTTTTGCCTTTTGCAAGTTCTAGCTAGCTATGTTTGCCACTTTCACTTGTGATGCATAAGCTAGCAAGCTAACTCCCTCTTTGTCACTATCAAAAAGAAGGGATGAATAATATTTCAATGCAATAATTTTGCATCAATCAATATTTCAATGTTTTCCAAGATGCATACAAGATGGTATTAAAACATGAGAAATCATGTCATGAAGGATATCAATATGTAAATTCAACAAGAATCAAAACCAAAAGATATCATCCATGATTAATAACTTTTCATTTTAGCAAGATCTAGATTCATATTTATCAATTTTAATTCAAGATAAATGTCATACAACTAAGAATCATGATATATAAAAGCATATTAATATTAAGGATCAAATCATGATTACAAGTGCCAACATATTTTCTTTTCATTCATTTTTAAGCCATGATAAATGATTCAAATATTAAGCACATTTTTTTTATCAAATTTTTAATCATCACATAAGGCATTCAAGGAAGTATTGAAACAATAAAAGAATCAATTTTAGCATATAATGTTTCAATCTTCAATCTTGAGTCATGAATCCAAAAGTCATGAATCAAAAGGTTTATGAATCATTTTGACAAGTCCTTTTTTTAGGAAATAACAAGTGGAAGTCTTAGGAGATCACACACAAGATCTTGATTCATACATAGGAATTTTTACCAAGATCACATTTCATAAGAATCAAGACACGAATTCATAAAAATTCAAGTATTGAATTCGAGAAATCAAAAGACAAGTTACATTTCATTTAAGAAATTTTCTTTTGATAAGACGGAAGGAGCATGGTAAAAGATCTTGATTTATAAAGAGTTTCAAGTCATAGTTGTCAAGATCATGATTTCAATAAAATTTCTTTATAGCAAAATGAAATCTTTTAGAACTTGATTCAAGCATTAAATATGTCTTAACAAGTCATAATTCCAAAAGATTCAAGAATCATTAAAAGAAAAATCATTCAAGCTCAATTCATCAACTCAAGACTCATAATCAAATTATTATTTTTGAGATTCATAATATGAATAAAGTTATTACTGTATCATCAAAATCATTTGTAATTCTAGTGATTTACAAAATATCATAAATGAATTTATCACTTATCTTTCTTCAAAAATCAAAAACTTTAGAGATAGAAAGATTTCAATAAACATACATTAATGTTTCAATCATCAAGTCATGTATATTGAAACATAGGAGAAAAATCAAGTTATGCATGCAATGTTTCAATTTTCAAACATATTTTCTCAAGTTGAGTATCAATAATTTAAGAGAAAATAATTTATGATTCATTTAGATTTTCTTCAACAACATGGGAGAATCATGATATGAAGTGAGAGATCTTGAAAGACTCAAGTTATCAAGATCACAATGTAGTTTAAGCTCAATCAAATCAAATTATTAACTTGAAACTCATAATCGAATCATCAAAATTAATTTCGAGATTCACAAAATATCATGAAATCATTAATCTCGATAAGATAGGAAAAATATCTTCTTTTTAAGTTATTTGTTTCATACAAGTGTGCTCATGTTTCTAAAAAGAGTATCAAATTTAAGACCAAAACATGAGTTTGTCAGATATGATATCACAAAGTCATTAAGCATGATCACAAACTTTTAGTATTTTCATTTCAATGATGATTTCATAATATATGTTCAAACATTTATATGGAACCCATCATTGTAGAAATTCAAAACATAAGTTTGTCATTAAATCCATCAAGATCATATGCATCAAACATCATAATA
Organism: Musa beccarii; assembly: GCA_024322285.1. Classification (NCBI taxonomy): domain Eukaryota; kingdom Viridiplantae; phylum Streptophyta; class Magnoliopsida; order Zingiberales; family Musaceae; genus Musa; species Musa beccarii. Next base: position 35,940,355 of record CM044398.1, on the reverse strand, counting down.
GTATATTTTCTCATCTTTATGAGTTTCAATTTATGTGATTTGATCTTTCATAAGAATGTTCAAATTTTTCATATGAAAATGTCATGCATCATATTCAAAACAAAAATATCATCAAAATCATTTTAATTCTTTCTTACATTAGTTATAACAAGATGATCGATGCTCAAATTTTTTGGTAAAATCATACATCATTTTATAAATCTGAAAAATAATTTTCGTCATGAAAATCATCAAGTCCAAATGTAATACAAGGCAACATTAAAATCACATTTCTTTTATTTAGAAAATTTATGGGTTAGGTTTTTATAATTGATTTCATGAAGACATGTATCATCTAAAAATTTTATCATAAAAAGGGTCAAGACCTATTAATCCAAGATAGAAGTTTTTAAATCAACATCACTTCAACAACTCATGCATGATATAAAATCATCAAGTATCATGTTTAAAGATAATGTAAACTATCAAGATACTCATGCATGGGTTGATTCTATTAGGTGTCTAAACATTATCACAAATCATACAATCATCATTCATATTTTTATTTTTCAAAAATACTATAAAGAAAAGCATAGTATAATTTTGAATTTTTTTAAATTTCTAAAAAACACATAAAAAAATTCCTACTAACTAAGAGAAGCATTCATGGAAATCATCATGTAATTTCAAAATAATTCAAGGAAGTTGAGTTACTTACCTTATTGTCGAAGCCCATTAAAGCATAGTTTGCTTCTTCTTTCCTTGATTCTTCTTGGTAAGCCTTCTTCTTCTTCATTGGTGTTTTCCTCCGTTCAAGTTCATTGTTGATTTTAGATTTTTGTTTAATAAACTTATTAAAATCGATTAAAGGTTTAAAGTCCTCTTCATTGTCCTCATCACTTGAGTCATCACTCAAGTGGCATTCTCTTGTTCTAAGTTCAAAAACCTTCTTGTTCTTTAGAAGGTGGTTCAAATGTTCATCATGTTCATCATGTTTCAAGAGTGTCATTTCATAGGTTATTAATGACCCGATTAATTCTTCAAGTGAATAATCATTCAAGTTTTTAGATTCTTGAATAGTCGTAATTTTTGGATCCCAACTCTTTAGGAGGGATCTTAAAATCTTGTTTACTAAATCAAAACTTGAAAATGATTTACCAAGACTTTTCAAGCTATTGACGACATCCGTGAAGCGGGTGTACATGTCGTCGATAGATTCGCTTGGTGTCATTTGGAAGAGCTCAAACTCATGCAATAAGAGGTTTACTTTCGAGTCTTTAACTCTACTAGTTCCCTCATGCGTGATTTCAAGAGTTCGCCAAATGTCAAAAGCCGTTTCACACATAGAAATCCGATTGAACTCGTTCTTGTTCAAAGCGCAAAATAAGGCATTCATAGCCTTTGCGTTTAAAGAAAATGACCTTTTCTCCAAAACCGACCATTCGTTCGTCGGTTTAGAGGAAGGTTGAAAACCATTTTCGATGATGTTCCACAAATCCAAATCCATTGAAAGCATGAAAACTCTCATTCGAGTTTTCCAATATGTGTAGTCCGAACCATTAAAGAACGGTGGACGAAAAACCGAAAAGCCCTCTTGAAAACCATTTAGAGCCATTTCTTACGGGTGTAAATCCGAAAGAGAAAGAACGTGGCTCTGATACCAATTGTTAGGGATCGAGCGGCACTAAGAGGGGGGGGGGTGAATTAGTGCAGCGGATAAAACGATAGATTTTTCAGCGATTTAAAACAAGCTTCGGAAACTTCGTACGATGAAAGCAACATTTCGTTTGAAACCGATTTTTGCGTTCTAACTTTAAAGCATGTGTACAAAGATAAAAAGGAAGTGGAGCAAGTAAAGTAAAGGCTTGCAGCAAAGTAAAACAGAAATTTAAATACTCACATAATCAAGACGCAGCGATGTATAGTGGTTCGGTCAAAGTGACCTACATCCACTTCCGAAGCCTTCTCCGATGAGGCTCCCTTCTTCCACTACCAAATCCTTTGAAGGGGAAGGATCAAATACCCCTCTTACAACCCTTTACAAGTGGTTCACACTCTTATAAGATTTCACAAGAAGAATGAGGTGAACACTTAAGCAAATGAAGAATAAGACTTTCCCAAGACTTATTTTCAAAATCTAACTCTCTAAGGGTTATTCTTTCAGCTGAGAAAGAAGGGGTATTTATAAACCTCAAAGTGATTCAAATTTGGAGCCTAAACTTGGAGCCAAAAATTTGAATCTCTGATAGAACCCCAGAGGAATTCTATGGAGATTGATCTTTGAGGGGGATCAACCCTTGGAACGCTATAGGGGTTCCACCCTCCAAGTAGCTTTGGTGGCTGCAATTGTAGATTGATCTTTCTTATTCCAAAGAGGTGGAGGCTACAAGATTATATAGAGCTCCAAACCCTAACCCTAGGGGTTGCTTCCTAAGTGAACTACCCAATTTGCCCTCAACCTTAGCTGGCCGGCCCAATAACAAGAGGGCGGCGGCTAAGAAGCCCAAAGACCTAAATATAAACCCTAGCCTCTCTTCTTTATAGGATAGAGGCGGCTAGGTGGGTTTATTACATTCTCACAGGGTTTTTATTAGGCATTACATGGTTGAGTAGGACCTAACCACTCTTAAATGCTTGAGGGTTGCACTCAAGCAAACTAATGTCTACACATAAACATTGATGATCTTAGCAATGAAATATACTTTTAGCTTTGAATGATGATGCTTGGCTTTGATAAGATTAGGTCATGCTAGCCTAATATCTCCTAGTTAGATTAAAGACAAAGTGTTTAATGTTTGTTAACTAAAGAAAATAAATAAAAAATAGTTTCAAACCAAAAAATCAAATAAGCACCTCTAGACTTCTATATAAATTTATTTGGATCAATTGACTCTCTGAACTAGAGATAGCAAGCCTTTGTAACCATAGAAGACTATAGTAGATACACTTGAACCTATTTCACAAAAGTGATTACTTTAAATATTTTTTTAAATTTTATAAACTTGGAAAAGGGTTTTTGATTTCATCGATTAAGTGATTATGGTGGTGAATTTCAAAACCATGACTTCTAAAATTTTTATGAATCTAATGGATATAACCATAATTTCTTAACTCCAAGGAATCCTCACGGAGTAATAAAAAGAAAGAATAGGAATTTACAAGAAATGACAAGAACTATGTTGAATGAACATAGTTTACCCAAATACATTTGGGTGAAGCCATTAATACGACTTGCTATATCATGAATAGGGTTCAGACCATCTCTCTCCAAAACTCACTTATGAATTGTGGAATAATAAAAAATCAAATGTGTCTTATTTTAAAGTTTTCAATTGCAAATGCTTTATCTTGAATGAAAAGGATACCTTAGGAAAGTTTAATGCAAAATCCGATGAAGGCATCTTTCTTGGTTACTCTTTCATTTTTAAAACTTTTATATTTTTAATAAAAGAACCTTAGTTATAGAAGAATCTATTCATTTTATTTTTAATGAAGTTTTCCCAGAAAAACTATTTTGATGATGATCTTGATTTTAATGGTTTAAATTTGAATAAAACCTCCGAATAGCAACATGGATGTATCTTCTTCTTAAATTTTCTTATCTAAGGAATGGAAGTATGTAGATGCCCATCTAAAGGAGCTAATTATAGGAGACACATCAAAAGAAGTTTAAACTCATTCTTTTTTAAAATTTTTGTGCTAACACTACTTTTCTTTCTCAAATTGAACCTAAGTGCATTAATGAAGCCTTGAAAGATGATTCTTGGGTTATCGCAATGTAAGAGAAATTGAACCAATTTGAGAGGAATGAGGTGTGGAAGCTTGTTCCTAGATTCTAGTGACCATTTAGTTATTGGTACTAAATGGGTCTTTAGAAAACAAGCAAGATGAATTTGGTATCGTGGTTAGAAACAAGGTTAGATTAATGGCCAAGGGTTTCAACAAAAAAGAAAGTATCGATTCTCCTTCACTCATATAGCAAGATTAGAACCCATAAGGATGCTCCTTGCCTATACTAGTAGTAATAATTTTAAGTTATTTCAAATGGATGTTAAAAGCACTTTCTTAAATGGTTTTATTTCAAGAAGTGTATATTGAACAACCACCTGGATTTGAAAACTCTTTTTTCCTAATCATGTGTTTAAATTGATTAAGGCTCTTTATGGGTTAAAACAAGCCTAAGGGCTTGGTACGAGAGACTTAGCTCTTTTTTATTTCAAATAATTTCACTAAAGGCAAGGTCGATACTACATTATTTTTTAAATATTTTAAAATAATTTTCTTATTGTTTAAATTTATGTTGATGATAATCTTTGGTTCTATAAATGAATCGTTATGTGAATCATTTGCCAAGTGTATGAGTCATGAGTTTGAAATGAGTCTAATGGGTGTACTAACTTTCTTTTAGGATTACAAATTAAACAACTTAGTGATGATATTTCATAGTTAAACCAAATATGTTTTAAAATTGTTAAAACGTTTAATATAGATTTCAAAAGCCATCAACATTCCTATGAGTACCCACTAAGTTAGACATGGATGAAAGTGGAGAAAGTTTTGATCCATATAGGGGAATGATATGAAGTTTACTTTACCTCATCGCAACTAGACCGGATATCATGTTTAGTATAAGACTTTGCGCTAGATTTTAAGCTAATCCTAAGTTATCTCATCTTAAAGTCATTAAAAGAATCCTTAGATATCTTAAAGGAATTTCTAACTTAGGATTATGGTATCCAAATTCAATGACTTTGATTTAATTGCTTGTGCTGTGAATTTTGGCGAATGTAGAATAGATAAAAAAATCACATCCAAAACATGCCAATTTTTAGGACATGCACTTGTTTCTTGTGTTGAATCTTATATTTTAATGATGAAACTAATTGATTGTGTTTTATGATCTAACTACATGTTGAGTTACGTCCACTATCGATCATTAGGTTGACGCTGGAGGAATGGCGTTACGCCTGGTGATCATGTTAGGATATTGGATGTCGGCCGGAGGTTTGGTTGACTATCGGCGAAGGCTTCGGACGTCGGGCATCGGGCCAAGAAGAGCGGTTACGCCATGGATATCGAGGTTGCAATGGTCAACCGTTTGGGCAACAAGCCGTAAGAGAGGACGATGTCTAAGAATTGGGCGAAGTGTCGACCAATGATGTGTCGAACAGCGAATGTCAATTCACATTGTAATAATTGTCTAGATCAAGTAGAGTTTTGTTTTTATATGTGCGGGATTAACTACGATGGCGATGAAAACATAAAGCAAATCAAAGTGCTTTGAACACAGTGTGATGGATCATTGAGAGTTTGAGAGTTCATGAAAATCACGAAGATTTGTTGGGAGTGTTCTTGGGGCGAGAACGAGTAGGGAGCTTGCTCACTTGGAAGGTTCATCGGAAGTTCATGGAGCTTGCCAAGAAAGATCAAATGAAGCTCGTTAGAACTTCGCCAAGATCATTGTGAAGTCAGGGAGCTTGGCCACAGAATGGTTTTCGAGGTTCATCTTCGGAAGTTAGCGGCCGAAACTTCCAAACGAAGTCTTGTGGACTTTGTAATAGTTTAGAAAATGTCTTTAAAATTTATAGTTAGCACGTAATTTGGTTTAGGATTACGTGTTAATCCTATAAACCAAATTTTGATAATTCGGACTTCATTTGGACCGGTTTGAGCCAAGTTTTGGCCCAAACTAATGTGCTGAAATGATTGGGTAGTGGCACCACCCAGGCTGGATTGTGCCACCACCAAGAGGCCAGAGAGCTGGGTAGCGGTTGAACCACCCGCCAAGGGCGGTTTAACCGCCAGCACTAGAATGCATGGGCGTTGAACCGCCCTATATATTGTCAATCGACTTTGAATCAAGCCCTTTCCAATAAACCGCCAACATCGAGAACTCAAACAGAATTCAAATTTGGAGCTCAAATTTGAATCCTCTTGGGGTCTATAAATACCCCTCCTTTCTCAGTAGAAAGTGCACCCTTTTGAGAGTTAGAAATTGAGCAAAAGCTTTGGTAAAGTCTTGTTTTCAATAGCTAGTGTTCACTCCCTCTTTCTCTTTGAAAAATGCAAGAGTGTGAACTTCTTGTAAAAGGGTTGTAAGAGGAGTATTTGGTCCTTTCCTTCAAAAGGATTTGCTAGTAGAAGTTGGAAGCCTCATGGAGAAGGCTTGGAAGTGGATGTAGGTCACTTGACCGAACCACTATACATTGTCGCGTTCTTGAATGTGTGAGTGTTTAAATTTCTGAATCGTTTCTTTACTTAGCTGTAAACCATTTAGTTTTTCCCTCTCCTTTACTCAAGCAACTTCAATTAAGTCATCTTTCACAAATCAAAATTTTCACACAAACTAGCTATTTACTGAAATCGATTTCAAACTTATGAATTTTAATCCACTACACTAATTCACCCTCCCCCTCTTAGTGCCTCTCCGATCCTAACAATTGGTATCGAGCCACTTTATTTCTCATTCGAATTTACACAAGTAAGAAATGGCTCTTTATAGCTTTCAAGAGGCTTTTGGTTTTTCGTCCACCATTCTTTAACTCCATCGACACACATATTGGAAAACTTGAATGAGAGTTTTCTTGCTTTCTATAGATTTGGATTTATGGAACTTCGTTGAAAATGGATTTCAACTTTCCTCTAAACCGAAGCGAACAAATGGTCGATTTGGAGAAAGGATTGTTTTCTTTAAATGCAAAGGCTATGAATGCCTTATTTTGTGCTTTTGACAAAAATGAGTTCAATCGATTTTTACATACGAAAATCGGCTTTAGACATTTGGCAAACCCTTGAAATCACACACGAGGAACTAGTAGAGTTAAAGACTAAAGTAAACCTCTTATTGCATGATTTTGAGCTCTTCCGAATGACACCAAGCGAAACTATCGGCGATATGTACACTCGCTTCACGATGCCGTCAATAGCTTGAAAAGTCTTGATAAATGTGTTAGGGATCGGCGGCACTAAGAGGGGGGGTGAATTAGTGCAGCGGATAAAGCGATAGATTTTTCAATGATTTAAAACAAGCTTCTGAAACTTCGTGCGATGAAAGCAACATTTCGTTTGAAACCGATTTTTTATGCGTTCTAACTTTAAAGCATGCGTCAAAGATAAAAGGAAGTGGAGCAAGTAAAGTAAAGGCTTGCAGCAAAGTAAAATAGAAATTTAAATACTCACACAATCAAGACGCAGCGATGTATAGTGGTTCGGTCAAAGTGACCTACATCCACTTCCAAGCCTTCTCCGATGAGGCTCCCTTCTTCCACTACCAAATCCTTTGAAGGGAAGGATCAAATACCCCTCTTACAACCCTTTACAAGTGGTTCACACTCTTACAAGATTTCACAAGAAGAATGAGGTGAACACTTAAGCAAATGAAGAACAAGACTTTCCCAAGACTTATTTTCAAAATCTAACTCTCTAAGGGTTATTCTTTCAACAGAGAAGAAGGGGTATTTATAAACCTCAAAGTGATTCAAATTTGGAGCCTAAACTTGGAGCCAAAAATTTGAATCTCTTTGAATTTTTTCGGTGCTGTCAGTCTTGGCAGACTGACACACTCAGGCGGTACTACCGCCTCAGCCAGGCAGTGCTACACGCACTGCACGCACGGCATTACTCGCCGCCTACCAGCGGTACTACCGCCATAGATGCTCGGGGCGTATTACCGCCTGAGGCAGGCATCTACGCACACTTTCATGGCCGGCTACGATGGCAAACTCGATGCAGAGACTACTGAAGCAAAGAGCATGCACATAGCATGCATGCACGTAGCTGGTTCGGTTTGGGCCAAAATTTTGGCCCAAACTCATCTAATCAAGGCCCAATGGGCCCCACTTTGGGTTATCTAATCCTAACCCAAAATATGTGCTAACTATGAATTTTAAAGACGTTTCCTAAGCTATTACAAAATCCACATGACAACTTCTTCCGGCGAGCTTCCGGTCAACTTCCGACGGTCTTTCGACGAACCTTCGGAAACCATTCCGCGGACTCACAGCAAGCTCTCGGACTTCACGATGATCTTGGCGAGTTCCCCCGAGCTTCTTTGGCAAGCTCCGATCTTTCTTGGCAAGCTCCGCGAACTTCCGATGAACCTCTCGGCGAACTTCCGAAAACCCTTTGGCAAGCTCCTACTCGTTCTCGGCCGGCTTCGAACGCCTCCCAACAAATCTTCTGGACTTCCGTTGAACACTCGAACTCTCAACGATTCATCACACTTATCTTCGGCCCTTTGTTTCGCTTTACCTCTTCATCCCTATCGTAGTCACTCCTGCACAGACAAACAACAAACACTCTACTTCGATCTAGACAGTTATTACAATGCGAATTGACATTCAGTTGCCAGGCACATCATTGGTCGGCGCTTCGTCCGATCCTTCGGCACATCACCCTCTCTAGCGGCTTGTTGCCCAATCGACGGTTGACCTATGCAACCCCGATATCCATGGTGCAACTCCACACTTCTTGGTCCGATGCCCGACGTACGAAGCCTCCTGCTAATAGTCGACCGAACCTTCGGTTCGACATCCAATATCTGACGTGATCACCTCGGTTTAACGTCAATTCCTTCATGTCAAGCTGTCTAATCTGATCGATCGTAGACTCAGTAACTCAAAACACGGTTAGACAACAAAACACACTCAATTAGTTTCATCATCAAAATCCGAGATTCAACAATCTCCCCTTTTGATGATGACAACTAATTGATGACTGACGGAGTTAACCACAACTCCCCGGAGTTTAACACAAACTCCCCCTATCAATATGCCATTGATAGAACACTTGGATTATCCCAGATCCAAGCAACATTCATCACAATATTATGAGAATTATGAAACCATCATGCAAATATATAAAATATTCAATACAAAGCATGAAGTCATCAATCTACTTCTCCCCCTATGTCATCAACAAAAAGAAGAAGTAACATCATAGCTAGTTTTCTAGAATATGCAAATCTTTACAACATACTAGCTATTTATCACATCATACAATATTTTTACAATACAACATCAAATAATACCATTCAATCATAGCAAGTTTCAAGGATGGACAATGATGGTAATTTTCACTTGCTTCTTGAGATGTGCAAGTAGGCACCTTGTTTCTCATGATAGCAATATTTGCATCCTTTGATATAACAATTCTTAGCTTCTCATGAAGTTGCAAAATAGGAATTAAGATGACAAATTTTTGCAATGTTCGTGCTAAAAACTTTCTCCCCCTTTGTTAGCATCAAAAAGAAAGGGAGGATCAAATATTTCAAATAATCTTGCATGAGATTCAACAATAATTTGTAACAAAAAATGTAAGCAATTTTGAATAAGTGAAATTGAGCAAGATTTTTGCCTCTCTTGAGATAACAACTTTTTGCTTCTTAATGTTCAAGCTAGCAAAATTTTTCTTTTGATGCACAAGCTAGCAATTTTCTTCCTCTTGAATGAGCTAGCAAATTAATCATGCAAGCTAGCAATAAATCTTCTCCTCCTTTGATTTTGTCAAAAAGAAGGGAAGAAAATAATTCTTTTCCCTTTACATGAGTGCTTCCATCATAACAAAATAACAAATTTCCATCATGAATTTTTTAACATATCAAGTCATGAATTCAAGAGAGTCATAAACAAATCATGGTATGAGGAAAATTTATGACAAGCAATAATGATAAGCTAGTATACTTTGCAATACGCAAACTAGCTCTCTTTCAATTTTTCTCATTTGCACCTAAGTTTCCCTTTTGCAAGTAATCAACTTCATGTTTGCAATGAGCTAGTAATTTTTTGTAAAATTTATAACATTTTAAACATGCAAACTTATGAGTTAAAAAATAATGCAACTTTGCAATTTCTTTTTTCTCATTTTGAGAAGTGCAAGTTTTGCCTTTTGCAAGTTCTAGCTAGCTATGTTTGCCACTTTCACTTGTGATGCATAAGCTAGCAAGCTAACTCCCTCTTTGTCACTATCGAAAAGAAGGGATGAATAATATTTCAATGCAATAATTTTGCATCAATCAATATTTCAATGTTTTCCAAGATGCATACAAGATGGTATTAAAACATGAGAAATCATGTCATGAAGGATATCAATATGTAAATTCAACAAGAATCAAAACCAAAAGATATCATCCATGATTAATAACTTTTCATTTTAGCAAGATCTAGATTCATATTTATCAATTTTAATTCAAGATAAATGTCATCATACAACTAAGAATCATGATATATAAAAGCATATTAATATTAAGGATCAAATCATGATTACAAGTGCCAACATATTTTCTTTTCATTCATTTTTAAGCCATGATAAATGATTCAAATATTAAGCACATTTTTTTTATCAAATTTTTAATCATCACATAAGGCATTCAAGGAAGTATTGAAACAATAAAAAGAATCAATTTTAGCATATAATGTTTCAATCTTCAATCTTGAGTCATGAATCCAAAAGTCATGAATCAAAAGGTTTATGAATCATTTTGACAAGTCCTTTTTTTAGGAAATAACAAGTGGAAGTCTTAGGAGATCACACACAAGATCTTGATTCATACATAGGAATTTTTACCAAGATCACATTTCATAAGAATCAAGACACGAATTCATAAAAATTCAAGTATTGAATTCCGAGAAATCAAAAGACAAGTTACATTTCATTTAAGAAATTTTCTTTTGATAAGACGGAAGGAGCATGGTAAAAGATCTTGATTTATAAAGAGTTTCAAGTCATAGTTGTCAAGATCATGATTTCAATAAAATTTCTTTATAGCAAAATGAAATCTTTTAGAACTTGATTCAAGCATTAAATATGTCTTAACAAGTCATAATTCCAAAAGATTCAAGAATCATTAAAAGAAAAATCATTCAAGCTCAATTCATCAACTCAAGACTCATAATCAAATTATTATTTTTGAGATTCATAATATGAATAAAGTTATTACTGTATCATCAAAATCATTTGTAATTCTAGTGATTTACAAAATATCATAAATGAATTTATCACTTATCTTTCTTCAAAAATCAAAAACTTTAGAGATAGAAAGATTTCAATAAACATACATTAATGTTTCAATCATCAAGTCATGTATATTGAAACATAGGAGAAAAATCAAGTTATGCATGCAATGTTTCAATTTTCAAACATATTTTCTCAAGTTGAGTATCAATAATTTAAGAGAAAATAATTTATGATTCATTTAGATTTTTCTTCAACAACATGGGAGAATCATGATATGAAGTGAGAGATCTTGAAAGACTCAAGTTATCAAGATCACAATGTAGTTTAAGCTCAATCAAATCAAATTATTAACTTGAAACTCATAATCGAATCATCAAAATTAATTTTGAGATTCACAAAATATCATGAAATCATTAATCTCGATAAGATAGGAAAAATATCTTCTTTTTAAGTTATTTGTTTCATACAAGTGTGCTCATGTTTCTAAAAAAGAGTATCAAATTTAAGACCAAAACATGAGTTTGTCGATATGATATCACAAAGTCATTAAGCATGATCACAAACTTTTAGTATTTTCATTTCAATGATGATTTCATAATATATGTTCAAACATTTATATGGAACCCATCATTGTAGAAATTCAAAACATAAGTTTGTCATTAAATCCATCAAGATCATATGCATCAAACATCATAATAGTATATTTTCTCATCTTTATGAGTTTCAATTTATGTGATTTGATCTTTCATAAGAATGTTCAAATTTTCATATGAAAATGTCATGCATCATATTCAAAAACAAAAATATCATCAAAATCATTTTAATTCTTTCTTACATTAGTTATAACAAGATGATCGATGCTCAAATTTTTTGGTAAAATCATACATCATTTTATAAATCTGAAAAATAATTTTCGTCATGAAAATCATCAAGTCCAAATGTAATACAAGGCAACATTAAAATCACATTTCTTTTATTTAGAAAATTTATGGGTTAGGTCTTTATAATTGATTTCATGAAGACATGTATCATCTAAAAATTTTATCATAAAAGGGTCAAGACCTATTAATCCAAGATAGAAGTTTTAAATCAACATCACTTCAACAACTCATGCATGATATAAAATCATCAAGTATCATGTTTAAAGATAATGTAAACTATCAAGATACTCATGCATGGGTTGATTCTATTAGGTGTCTAAACATTATCACAAATCATACAATCATCATTCATATTTTTATTTTTCAAAAATACTATAAAGAAAAGCATAGTATAATTTTGAATTTTTAAATTTCTAAAAAACACATAAAAAAAATTCCTACTAACTAAGAGAAGCATTCATGGAAATCATCATGTAATTTCAAAATAATTCAAGGAAGTTGAGTTACTTACCTTATTGTCGAAGCCCATTAAAGCATAGTTTGCTTCTTCTTTCCTTGATTCTTCTTGGTAAGCCTTCTTCTTCTTCATTGGTGTTTTCCTCCGTTCAAGTTCATTGTTGATTTTAGATTTTTGTTTAATAAACTTATTAAAATCGATTAAAGGTTTAAAGTCCTCTTCATTGTCCTCATCACTTGAGTCATCACTCAAGTGGCATTCTCTTGTTCTAAGTTCAAAAACCTTCTTGTTCTTTAGAAGGTGGTTCAAATGTTCATCATGTTCATCATGTTTCAAGAGTGTCATTTCATAGGTTATTAATGACCCGATTAATTCTTCAAGTGAATAATCATTCAAGTTTTTAGATTCTTGAATAGTCGTAATTTTTGGATCCCAACTCTTTAGGAGGGATCTTAAAATCTTGTTTACTAAATCAAAACTTGAAAATGATTTACCAAGACTTTTCAAGCTATTGACGACATCCGTGAAGCGGGTGTACATGTCGTCGATAGATTAAGCTTGTGTCATTTGGAAGAGCTCAAACTCATGCAATAAGAGGTTTACTTTCGAGTCTTTAACTCTACTAGTTCCCTCATGCGTGATTTCAAGAGTTCGCCAAATGTCAAAAGCCGTTTCACACATAGAAATCCGATTGAACTCGTTCTTGTTCAAAGCGCAAAATAAGGCATTCATAGCCTTTGCGTTTAAAGAAAATGACCTTTTCTCCAAAACCGACCATTCGTTCGTCGGTTTAGAGGAAGGTTGAAAACCATTTTCGATGATGTTCCACAAATCCAAATCCATTGAAAGCATGAAAACTCTCATTCGAGTTTTCCAATATGTAGTCCGAACCATTAAAGAACGGTGGACGAAAAACCGAAAAGCCATCTTGAAAACCATTTAGAGCCATTTCTTACGGTGTAAATCCGAAAGAGAAAGAACGTGGCTCGATACCAATTGTTAGGGATCGAGCGGCACTAAGAGGGGGTGAATTAGTGCAGCGGATAAAACGATAGATTTTTCAGATTTAAAACAAGCTTGAAACTTCGTCAACATTCGTTTGAAACCGATTTTTGCGTTCTAACTTTAAAGCATGTACAAAGATAAAAAGGAAGTGGAGCAAGTAAAGTAAAGGCTTGCAAATAATCAAGACGCGAGCCATCCATTCGAGCCTTCTCCGATGAACTATTTGAAGGGGAAGGATCAAATACCCCTCTTACAACCATTTACAAGTGGTTCGAAGAATGAGGTGAACACTTAAAAGCAAATGAAGAATAAGACTTTCCTGGACTCGAACTCTCTACCATTTTAGAAGGGATTTGGAGCTAAACTTGGAGCCAAAAATTTGAATCTCTGATAGAACCCCAGAGGAATTCTATGGAGATTGATCTTTGAGGGATCAACCCTTGGAACGCTATAGGGGTTCCACCCTCCAAGTAGCCCGGTGGCTGCAATTGTAGATTGATCTTTCCTATTCCAAAGAGGTGGAGGCTACAAGATTATATAGAGCTCCAAACCCTAACCCTAGGGGTTGCTTCCTAAGTGAACTACCCAATTTGCCCTCAACCTTAGGCGGCCGGCCCAAGATATGGGGCGGGCGGCTAAGAAGCCCAAAGACCTAAATATAAACCCTAGCCTCTCTTCTTTATAGGATAGAGGCGTTAGGTGGGTTTATTACATTCTCACAGCGTTACATGGTTGAGTAGGACTAACCCTGCTAGGGTCCTATCAAGCCCGCCCTCTTCAAATCACCTTGTCTCAAGGTTTCCATGAACTCAAGGAACCGACTTCAGGATAAAATGATAGGATGGCTTGTGGTTGGGCTTGAATTTGGATCTGGATGCCTCAACTTGGGCTTCAAGATTTAAAACGGCTCCAATACGCTCTATGATCAAGCAATAGCTTCAAGGCTCGATGAAATGCAACATTTGTAGTTTGAAACCGATTTTCTTTCACTTCTTCTTACCAGTGTGTCACCTACGTTCTAACTTTAAAGCATGTGTACAAAGATAAAAGGAAGTGGAGCAAGTAAAGTAAAGGCTTGCAGCAAAGTAAAACAGAAATTTAAATACTCACACAATCAAGGCGCATTTCGATGTATAGTGGTCGGTCAAAGTGACCTACATCCACTTCCAAGCCTTCTCCGATGAGGCTCCTTCTTCCACTACCAAATCCTTTGAAGGAAGGATCAAATACCCCTCTTACAACCCTTTACAAGTGGTTCACACTCTTACAAGATTTCACAAGAAGAATGAGGTGAACACTTAAGCAAATGAAGAATAAGACTTTCCCAAGACTTATTTTCAAAATCTAACTCTCTAAGGGTTATTCTTTCAAATTTGAGAAAGAAGGGGTATTTATAAACCTCAAAGTGATTCAAATTTGGAGCCTAAACTTGGAGCCAAAAATTTTATCTTGTTGAATCTCTTTGACAACCTTTTTTCTATGCCCAGCAATGCACTCATAATCATCACCTGGCTTTGGTCGATGCCATCAACCTTTACGTCGACTTGCTGCAACCTTCGATATAGAGCTCCGAGCAGCACCTTACTATTTAGAAAATAGTCTGCCTGTTGATCCAAAGGATTGGTTGTTGTTTGAGCTCGCTTCTTGGGCTCGGCTTTTGACGTGGCATCCTCATGTTCAAGACTCTCTTCCGGCTGTTCACCGATCTTTTCTTCCACTGGTTCAATCACAAGAAGTCTCCCCTTTTTACAACGATGCTCGCGGCTCCACTACGCCGTCGATACTACCGCCGAGGAGCGATCCTAGGGGCTACTACGCCCTCGCGTGAAAGAGATGGCCAGCGTGGTACTACCGCTCTCGGCTCGATCACGAGGATGATAACCTTTCAAACCTGTACTCCTGGATGGTGGAGGTTTGTCGGATCTTTGCTAGTTGTCCGTCGATGTTCTCGTGTCGGTTGGTCCACAAACCATTGTATGGCATCTCCTTCAAGCGCTGCAATTTCTACATGCATGCTGTTTTGTGGTACTCGCTACGATGGCAAGACTAGGGAAGTCACGATCATAGCATCTCTTCGGACTCTATCTGATGCTCGGCTGTATGCATGCATGCACATAGCATGCATGCGTAGCTGTTCGGTTTGGGCCAAAATTTTGGCCCAAACTCATCTAATCAAGGCCCAATGGGCCCCACTTTGGGTTATCTAATCCTAACCCAAAATACGTGCTAACTCACGAATTTTAAAGACGTTTCTAAGCTATTACAAAATCGACATGACAACTTCTTCCGTGAGCTTCCGGTCAACTTCCGACGGTCTTTCGACGAACCTTCAGAAACCATTCCGCGGACTCACAGCAAGCTCTCGGACTTCACGATGATCTTGGCGAGTTCCCCCGAGCTTCTTTGGCAAGCTCCGATCTTTCTTGGCAAGCTCCGCGAACTTCCGACGAACCTCTCGGCGAACTTCCGAAAACCCTTGGCTGCAAGCTCCTACTCGTTCTCGGCCAGTTCCGGCAACGCTCCCAACGAATCTTCGGACTTCCATTGAACACTCGAACTCCCAACGATTCATCACACTTATCTTCGGCCCTTTGTTTCGCTTTACCTCTTCATCCCTATCGTAGTCACTCCTGCACAGACAAACAACAAACACTCTACTTCGATCTAGATAGTTATTACAATGCGAATTGACATTCAGTTGCCAGGCACATCATTGGTCGGCGCTTCGTCCGATCCTTCGGCACATCACCCTCTCTAGCGGCTTGTTGCCCAATCGACGGTTGACCTATGCAACCCCGATATCCATGGTGCAACTCCACACTTCTTGGTCCGATGCCCGACGTACGAAGCCTCCTGCTAATAGTCGACCGAACCTCCGGTTCGACATCCAATATCCTGACGTGATCACCTCCGGTGCAACGTCAATTCCTTCAGTGTCAACTGTCTAATCCTGATCGATCGTAGACCTGCGTAACTCAAAACACAGTTAGACAACAAAACACACTCAATTAGTTTCATCATCAAAATCCGAGATTCAACAAAATGTTTTTCAAACTTTGAACTCACTAACAAGATCTTAAGATCCCTTCCAAAAAGGTGGGATCCTAAAATAATGGTGATACAAGAAACTAAAGATTTAAATGATTATTCTATTGAAGAATTTATTGGATCCTTAATAACATATGAAATGAGTTTCTTAGAACATGTTGAACATGATGAACACATGAACCACCTTCCAAAGAACAGGAAGGATTTGAAACTTCGAATAAGAGAATGCCACTTGAGTGATGAATCAAGTGATGAGGACAATGAGAACTTTGAACTTCGAACACTAAATCTTAATAAGTTCATTAAACAAAAATCTAAAATCAATAGTGAACTTGAACCGAGAATGAGGCCAAAGAAGAAGAAGGCTTGCAAAGAAGAATCAAGTAAAAAAGAGATGAAATGGGCTTTGACGGTTTTTGACAATGAGGTAAGAAACTCACCCGAAATGCTTTTACCTTACTTTGAAATTACATGATGCTTTCCATGATTGCTTAACTTAGTTAGTAGGAATTTTTTTTTCATGCTTTTCTTGTGTTTTTGGAAATTAAAAAATATTTTTAAAAAATTATACTATGCTTTTCCTTCTAGTATTTTTTGAAAAGTAAAAATTATGAATGATGATTGCTTAGTTTATGATTTCCATATCGTATTTTGATGCATGGTTTAACACAAAAATTAATTAGCATGATTATGATTGTGTATGTATCTTGATGTTTTATATTGTTTTTTGATTTAAACATGATGCTTAATCTTTCAACTTTTGTATCATGCTTAATGAGGAATTGAAATGATGAATATTAAAATCCTACATTTTGGAATAATGTATTTTTGGACTTGATGGTGTTCATGACGAAAATTATTTTTTCAGATTTATAAAATGATGCATGATTTTAGCAAAAATTTGAGTATTGATCATCTTGTTAATAACTAATGAAAAAAGAATTAAAATGATTTTGATGATGTTTTCATTTTTAAATATGATGCATGATATTTTCATATGAAAAATTTGAACATTCTTATGAAAGGTCAAATCACTTAAATTGAAACTCATAAAGATGAGAAAATGCACTATCATGATGCTTTATGTGTAATGCTTTTGATCTTAATGGGTTCAATGACAAACTTGTATTTTGAATTTATACAATGATGGCTTCCATATGAATATTTGAACATACCTTATGAAATCATCATTGATAATGATGAAATGAAAATATTAAAAATTTGTTGTCATGCTTAATGATTTTATAATATCATGAAAATTTGAAGTTGTTATATCTTAATGACAAACACATGTTCTGGTTTTAAAATTTGATACTCATCTTTTAAAACATGAGTACACTTATAATAAACAACTGAAAATGAAACACATTATCATGTTAAATTAAATCTCATGTCTTGAAATAATGTGTTATATTTTTATCTTGACAATTTTTATGATAAAGTTTATCTTTCGGTTTTGATGAATCTATGTGAATCTTTTGAATCAAATCTTTTGGAAAATGCCACATGCTTAGTGTGATTCGACTTAATGACAATTTATCTTTTCGTCTTGAATGTTGACATTTATTTTTATTAAGGGCAAAAGCATGGTTATAAGAAGTAAATCACATATAAAAATGAAATTTAATTCTCTATCAAAATCTTATCAATTTTTCTATAGGAAATTCATGAATCCATGCTTGTCATGTATGAATTTATTGAATGTGATTTTTTAGGATGATTTTAGATTTAAAAATTACTTGATTCGTATTTACAATATAAGATATATTTTAAATATGAATCATGCTTTAATCATATTATTCATTTTGTTCTCCTATATTTCCTTTTTATTTACTAAAGAGGAGAACCTACCAAATGAATCATGAATGAATCATTTATTGATATATCTTTTTGTAATATCTTTTATACTGTGATGTTGATAACTTGAGATATCTTTTGGAATGCATAACACAAGATTTAGCTTTTATGTCTTAAACATTCATGCTTGTTTCTATTTGATATAAAAAAGGGATAAAGGCATGTTCATACGAAATCAATGCAAATCACTAAAAGAGAAATGTATATTTCTTGAACATTTCTCTTTCTCTAAGTTTTGGATTTTTCAAATAAAAGACAAGTGATAAATTCATTTATGATATTTTGTAAATCACTTGAATTATGAATGAGATTTTGATGATATGGTCATGACTTTATTCATGTTATGAATCTCAAAAATGATAATTTGATTAGGAGTCTTGAGTTGATAAATTGAACTTGAATGATTTTTCTTTTAATGATTCATTAATCTTTTGAAATTATGACTTGTTAAGACGTATTTAATGCTTGAATCAAATTCTAAAAGATTTTATTTTGCTATAAAGAAATTTAATTGAAATCATAATCTTGACAATTATAACTTGAAGTTCTTTATAAATCAAGATCGTTTACCATGCTCCTTCCATTTTATCAAAAGAAAATTCTTTAAATGAAATGTAACTTGTCTTTTGATTTCTCGGAATTCAATACTTGAATTTTTATGAATTCGTGTCTTGATTCTTATGAAATGTGATCTTGATAAAAATTCTTATGTATGAATCAAGATCTTGTGTTTGATCTCCTAAGACTTCCACTTATTATTTCCTAAAACGGAGACTTGTCAAAATGATTCATGAACCTTTTGATTTATGACTTTTGGATTCATGACTCAAGATTGAAGATTGAAACATTATATGCTAAAATTGATTTTTTTTATTGTTTCAATACTTCCTTGAATGCCTTATGTGATAATTAAAAATTTGATGAAAAAGAAATGTGCTTAATGTTTGAATCATTGATTTATTCTTTTATCATGGCTTAAAAATAAATGAAAAGAAAATATGTTAGTACTTATAATCATGACTTGATCCTTGATATTGATATGCTTTAATATATCATGATTCTTGGTTGTATGACATTTATCTTGAATTGAAAATTAATACATTTATCTAGATCTTATTAAAAGGAAAGTTATGAATTATGAATGATATCTTTTGGTTTTGATCCTTGTTGAATTTACATATTGATATCCTTCATGACATGATTTCTTTGCATTGTTGTCTTGTATGCATCATGTGATAATTGATATATTGATGCAAATTTATAATTGATCATTGGTTTCTCCCTTCTTTTCGATAATGACAAAGGGGGAGTTAAATTGCTAGCTTGTGCATCAAAAGAGAAAAATTTGCTAGCTTAAACATTGAGAAGCAAATGTTGCTATCTCATGAGAGGCAAAAATCTTGCTTAACTTCACTTTTTCAACAAAATTACTTGCATCTTTGTTACAAATTATTATTGAATCTCATGCAAGATTATTTGAAGTATTAATCCTCCCTTTCTTTTTGGACATTGATAAAGCGGGAGAAGGATATTGCTAGCTTACACCTTAAATGAAAAATTTGCTTGCTCATTCAAGAGAAAGTTAATTGCTAGCTTGGATATCACAAGAAAAAGTGGCAAACATAGCAAGCTAGAAATTGCAAAAAGGCAAAACTTCCACTTCTCAAAATGAGAAGAAAGAAATTGCAAAGTTATATTTTTTTTAACTCATGAGCTTGCATGGTTAAAATGTTGTAAATTTTACAAAAATTACTAGCTCATTGTAAAAAGTTGATAGCTTGCAAAGGCGAAACTTAAGAATTAAAAGGAAGCTAGCTTGCGTATCACAAAGTATGTTAGCTTGCTTATCATTATTGATTGCTTGCTTATCATCTTTTTCTCTCATATCATAGTTTTTGACTCCCTTGAATTCATGGCCTAATATGTTGAAAATTCATGTTACAAATTTGTTATTTTATCATGATCAAAGCATTGATGTAAAAGACTATTTGTACTCCACTTCTATTTGTCAATGACAAAGGGGGAGCAGCGATTGCTATCTTGCAAATTCAAGAAAAGCAAAGTGCAAATTTGCACAAGAAGCAAGTGTTGAATTGCTATGCTTGGACATCTTTAAAAACTTGCTATGATTAAATGTTTTAAAGTGATGTATGTTGAATATCTTGATTGATAGCTAGTGTGTTGTAAAACTTGCATATCTTTTAAACTTGCTATGATGCAACTTCTCCTTTTTGTTGATGACATAGGGGGAGAAGTAGATTGATGACTTCATGCATTGAATTGAATATTTTATATATTTGCATGATGGTTTGATTATTCTCATATTATTGTGATGAATGTTGCTTGGATTTGGGATAATCCAAGTGTTCTATCAATGACATATTGATAGGGGTAGTTTGGTTAAACTTCGGGGAGTTATGGTTAACTCCATTAGTTATCAATTAGTTGTCATCATCAAAAAGGGGGAGATTGTTGAATCTCAGATTTTGATGATGAAACTAATTGATTATGTTTTATGATTTAACTACGTGTTGAGTTACGCAGGTCTACTATCGATCAGGATTAGACAGTTGACGCTAGAGGAATTGACATTGCGCCGGGTGATTACGTCAGGATATTGGATGTCGAGCTGGAGGTTCGGTCGATAATCGGCAGAAGGCTTCGGACGTCGGGCATCGGGCCAAGAAGAGCGGAGTTATGCCATAGATATCAGGGTTGCGGAGGTCAACCACCGATTGAGCAACAAGCCGTAAGAGAGGATAATGTACTGAAGAATCGAACGAAGCGTCGACCAATGACGTGCCGGGCAACTGAATGTCAATTCGCATTGTAATAATTGTCTAGATCGAAGTAGAGTTTTTGTTTTTATATATACAGGATTAACTATGATGACGATAAAGACATAAAGCAAATCAAAGTGCCGGAAGATAAGTGTGATGGATCGTTGGGAGTTTGAGAGTTCGACGGAAGTCCAAAGATTCATTGGGAGTATTGCCGGAACCGGTCGAGAAGGAGTAGGGAGCTTGCCGAAGGGTTTTCGAAAGTTCACCGGAAGGTTCGTCAGAAGTTCACGGAGCTTACCAAGAAAGATTGAAGCTTGCCAATGAAGCTCGTTGGAACTCGCTAAGATCATCATGAAGCCCGAGAGCTTGTCGGAAGTCCGTAGAATGGTTTCCGAGGGTTCGTCGGAAGACCGCCCGAAGTTCGCTGGAAGCTCGCCAAAAGAAATCTTGTAGACATTATAATAGCTTAGAAAATATCTTTAAAATTTGTAGTTAGCACGTAATTTGGTTTAGGATTAGGTGTTAATCCTATAAACCAAATTTGGGCTAATTCGGACTTTATTTGGACCGGTTTGGGTCGAGTTTTCAGCCCAAACCAGTGTGCTGAAATGACCTGGGTGGTGCCATCGCCCAGAGGCTGAGATCTGGGTGGTTGAACCGCCCAGCCAGGGGCGGTTGAACCACCCAGCACCAAAATGCATAGGCGATTGAACCGCTGCCTTAGGTAGTTGAACATGCCAGTATATCTTGTCGATCGACTCGTGACGGTTGAACTACCACCGACAGTGATTGAATCCCGAAGATCGTGAAACCTAAATAGAATTCAAATTTGGAGCTCAAATTTGAATCCTCTTGAGGTCTATAAATACCCCTCCTTTCTAAGCAGAAAGTGCACCCTTTTGAGAGTTAGAAATTGAGCAAAAGCTTTGGCAAAGTCTTGTTTTCAATAGCTAGTGTTCACCTCCCTCTTTCTCTTTGAAAAATCTATAAGAGTGTGAACTTCTTATAAAAGGGTTGTAAGAGGGGTATTTGGTCCTTCCCCTTTAAAAGGATTTGCTAGTGGAAGTTGGGAGCCTCATCAGAGAAGGTTTCGGAAGAAGATGTAGGTCACTTGACCGAACCACTATACATCGTCGCGTTCTTGAATGTGTGAGTATTTAAATTTCTGAATCGTTTCTTTACTTAGCTGTAAATCATTCAGTTTTTCCTCTCCTTTACTCAAGCAACTTCAACTAAGTCATCTTTCATCGAATCAAAATTTTTACACAAACTAGCTATTTACGAAATCGATTTCAAACTTATGAATTTTAAACCGCTGCACTAATTCACCCCCCCCCCTCTTAGTGCCTCTCCGATCGTAACATCTTGGACTTCCAAGAAACAAAACTCGGTTGCACTATCTATGGCTGAAGCTGAATACATAGCCACCAGTGGATGTTGTGCACAAGTTATTTGGATGAAAAATACATTAGAAGACTACGGAATTCATTTAAAGAATATTCTCATAAAATGTGATAATATAAGTGCTATTTGTTTAACCAAAAATCTAATTCAACACTCTAGAACTAAACATATTGACATTAGATATCACTTTATACGAGATCATGTCAATAATAATGATGTTACTCTAGAATTTATTGATATAAAACACTAATTTGCGGACATCTTCACAAAACCTTAAAATGAAGAACAATTTGACTTCATTAAAAGAGAATTAGGCAAGCTAAATTGTCCTAATGCATAAGGTTGTTGTATGTTGCTTTCGAAAATTTTTTTTATCTTTTCAGTTTTCATGGACTTCATATCATCTTTTCAGATTTCATACTATCTTATGACATCATTTCGATTTTGTATTTCCAAAGACGGAGCTTTCATTTTATCTTGTATTGATTCTCTTGTTTCATCTATTGAAGATTTTTATCATCATATGCATGACTCTCGGTTGATGAAGTTTTGAATTGATAACATGCCTATGTAATATCTTGGTCAAATTGATTTTATCGATTTTATCCTCCCTCTACTTCCGTTGGCATGAATGAATGGATTTCATGATTTATTTTTCACACTTTCATATCATGAAATTTGAAGTTTGATAATTTTGCCTTCATGACACTCAGAACTATTTTCCTTTTCTTATATTTATGTCATGAACTTTGCATGAAAAGGAGAAGCTCTCAAATTTTTTATTGCTTGAATACTCTCTTCGGACTTCATTCATGCGAATTTGACGAATTCTTAACTCTTGTATAAATTTTTGGTGAGAAGCATTTATTAACTTCTTATGACTCTTAAATTCAAACAAAAGCTATTATTGCTAGAATCATACCACGAGTTTTTTAGTATCTTGTGCTTAAATGATCTCTCTACCTCACGAATTTTATTTGGTTGAAATGATTCTTGAATGTATTTTTAATGACTTTAATTCATTTTTATATTTAACGAATTATTGAGCTGAATTATCTCTATGATAAGAATTTTTTATGTATGAATTTTTATAGTGTGCAAACATCATCATGACTTTGAATGATCTCTCATTTCTTCCTCACGAATTTTTCTTGAATGAATTTTTGGCATGAGCTCTTGATAGAAAATAGATCTCTTGATGAATGTTTTGCTTCAATGCTCTATCCCTTCTACTTTATGATTTTATGGCATGAATTTTTTTAATAGAATGCCCATTTCCTTGATGGATTTATCCTTCTCCTTTTTGCCATTTTTCACAAAAACTCTAATCATAATATTTGGCATCAAAGCCCATTTCCTTTTTGCTGATGACAAAGGGAGAGAAAAATGTGGCAAGTTGAATTGATGACTTGCTAGAATGATAAATGTCTTGTATGTATCGTACTGTAATGTATCGCAATTGCCATGCTTTGTATCGTAAATTGCTTGCTATCTTTAGAAGCATCGCAATGTGTCACAATTATATGTAGCATATCGTAATTGTATTGGAATGTATCGCATGCATCGCAAATGGCTCATGCGTGCTTAAAATGTTAATTTTTGTAAGATCATTATCATATCATGTTTAAATTTGGTATCTTTCATTGATATGATAAGTTATCATTTCGTTTGAATGATGTATCATACAATTATATCATGCTTTAGATTTATAAATTTTATTTTGATATCATTTGATCATTTCTACATTTCAAAATTATAGTTAGTATCATGTGTCGAAATGATGATTGTCCATCATCATTTGACATTGAACTTGAAAATGGGTGTCATGCCATGACATTATTTTTGGATTATAAAAAATATAAAATTTCATATTTATGGATGAAAGATCATGCTTGTTGAGCATGATGATAACTTCAATGAATGCAACTTATCGGTTTTGACTTGCATTCAAGGGGTTTGAATTCAAGTGCTTTCTTTCTCAAAATATGGCATATAGATAGGGAGAGTTAAAGTTAACTCCATCATCAATTGATTGTCATCATCAAAAAGGGAGAGATTATTGAATCTCGAATTTTGATGATGAAGTCAATTGATAGTTTTTTGATCTAATCCATATTATTGAGATAAGTGTAAAGGATTAACTTCGATAGCAATAAAGAGATAAAGCAAATTGCTAGAGTCAAGTACGTTGGGAGTCCGAGAGTCCGTTGGAAGTGCTGCCGAAACTGACCGAGAATGAATCGGGGATTTGCCGAAGGTATTGAAAGTTCATCGGAAAGTTCATCGGAGGTTCGCGGTGCTCACCGAGAAAGTTTGGAAGCTTGCTTGAAAAGACTCATCGAAACTCGCTGTAAAGTCCGGGAGCCTACCAGGAGTCCGTCGAAAGATTGTCCGAGGGTTTGACGGAAGTCCACTGGAAGTTCACCAGAAGCTCGCCGGAACAAGACTCGATGTTATTGGATTACATTTTACTTAGAAATATATTTTTAATTTTATAGTTAGCACATAATTAGGGTTAAGATTATGTGATAATCTTAATTAACCCTAGTAGGGGCCAACTAGGCCTTAATTGGACTAGTTTGGGCCAGATTCAAGGCCCATCCAGATTGCTTTGAACTGTCTGGTGGTGGCACCGCCAAGCTGGGGCGGTGACACCTGTTGAATCTCGGATTTTGATGATGAAACTAATTGATTGTGTTTTGTGGTCTAATTATGTTTTGAGTTACACAAGTCTACTCGATCAGGATTATATAGTTAATGCAAGAGGAATTGACGTTGCGCTAGAGGAACATGTCAAGATATTGGATGTTGTGTTGGAGGTCCGGTTGACAATCGGCAGAAGGCTTCGGACGTCGAGCATTAGGCTAAGAAGAGTAGAGTTACGCCAAGGATATCAGGGTTACGGAGGTCAACCGCCGATTAGGTAATGAACCGCAAGAGAGGATGGTGTGTCAAAGAATCAGACGAAGCGCCGATAGGCCAATGATGTGCCGGGCAACAGAATGTCAATTCGCATTGTAATTGTCTAGATCGAAGTAGAGTTTTGCCTTGTGTGTGCAGGATTAACTACGATAACGATAAAGACATAAAGCAAAACAAAGTGTCGGAGTCAAGTACAATGGAATCATTGAGAGTTTGAGAGTTTGACGAAAGTCTGAAGATTCGTCGGAGTGCTGCCGGAACTGGCCGAGAACAAGTAGGGAGCTTGTCGAAAGGTTTTCGGAAGTTCGCCAAAAGGTTCGTCGAAAGTTCACAAAGCTCATCGAGAAAGATCAGAGCTTGCCGAAGAAGCTCATCGGAGTCGCCAACGACTCCATCGAGAAGTCCAGGAGGTTGCCAAGTGTCCACAGAATGGTGTCCGAGGGTTCGTCGGAAGACTGTCGGAAGTTCACCGGAAGCTCGCTGGAAGACATCTTGACTCTCCGAACTTTATAATAGCTTAGGAATGTCTTTAAAATTCATAGTTAGCATGTTAATTTAGGTTAGGATTAGGTGTTAATCCTATAACCCAAGTAGCGGGCCAACTGGGCCTTATTTAGGCTGATTTGGGCCGAAGTTATGGCCCATTTAGTCTTGTTAGAATAGTGTTAGAATAGTGTTAGAATAGTGCTGGAATAGTACTGGCGGTGGCACCGCCAGACCCAGGTGGTGGCACCACCCAAGGACTAAAATCCCAAGTGTTCTGGGTGGTGGCACCGTTGCCTCGGGCGGTGACACCGCCCAGTACACTAATAGTGTAGTGTAAGACTAGCGGCGGTACCGCTAGTATCAAGCGGTGGTACCACCAGAAACCAGGGTGATTCAAATTTGGACTCCAAATTTGAATCCTCTTAGGGTCTATAAATACCCCAAATATTCTTGCTTAGAAAGCAAGAAGTGTGCAAGAAAACTAAGGGAAAACTCTGTCATTTGAAGTAGAAATCCCTCTTCTGAAAGTTTAGAAGTGTTCTTAAGATAGGTGTTGAGGGAAGCTTTGTAAATAGAGTTTGTAAAAGGGAGTTTCGTCTTCACCAATTCGAAGGAAGATAGCTAGTGGAAAGCCGGTGGCCTCAAGTGAAGAGGAATCAAGAGTGGACGCAGGTCAGATAACCGAACCACTATAAAAACGATTTGTGTTTATGTTCTTGCATTTACTTTTCTGCAAACCATCTTTTCTACACTACTCAACTTACTCATCACTGTCCTTCTTCCTATCTAAACACTCCCTACTTTAAGTACTTTTCAATATGCATAAATTGAAATCGGGTTTTAGTCGAAATGAAGTTTTCAACGTACGAAGGTTTCAACGTACGAATTTTTCAACATATGAAGTTTCTAAAATCTTGTTTAAATCGTCGAAATTTATCATTGTTCAACTGCTGCACTAATTCACCCCCCCACCTCTTAGTGTCGCTCGATCCCTAACAATTGGTATTAGAGTCTCGTTATTTCTCATTCGGATCCACACCCGTAAGAAATGGCTCTTAATGGCTTTCAAGAGGGCTTTTCAATTTTTCGTCTATCGTTCTTTAATGGATCGAACTACACATATTGGAAAACTTGAATGAGAGTTTTCTTAATTTCTCTATATTTGAATTTGTGGAATATCATTGAAAATAATTTTCAACTTCCCTCTAAACTAATGAACGAATGGTCGGATTTGGAGAAGAAATATTTTTCTTTAAATGCAAAGGCTATGAATGCCTTATTTTGTGCTTTAGATAAAAAGAGTTCAATCAGATTTCTTCTTGCGAAACGGCATTTGATATTTGGCGGACACTTGAAATCATGCACGAGGGAACCAGTAGAGTCAAAGACTCAAAAGTAAATCTCTTATTGCATGATTTTGAGCTCTTCCAAATGACACCAAGTGAGTCTATCAGCGATATGTACACCCGTTTCATGGATGTTGTCAATAGCTTGAAAAGTTTTGGTAAATGTTTTTCGAATTTTGAACTCAGTAACAAGATCTTAAGATCTCTTCCAAAAAAGTGGGATCCAAAAGTAACCGTAATACAAGAGACTAAAAATTTAAATGCTTTTCATTAGAAGAATTAATCGGGTCATTAATGACCTATGAAATGACATTCTTGGTATATTTTGAACTCGATGAACACATGAACCACTTTCCAAAGAATAGGAAGGATTTGGAACTTCGGACTATAAAATGCCACTTGGGTGATGACTCAAGTGATGAGGACAATGAAGAGGACATTGAACTTTTAATGAATTTTAATAAGTTTATTAAATAAAAATATAAAATAAAAAATAAACTTGAATGAAAGATGAGGCCAAAGATGAGGCTAAAGATGAGGAAGGCACCCAAGAACGAATTAAGAACTTCCAAAGGTGAAATGACGAATTGGGCTTTGACGGGTCTCAACCATGAGATAAGCAACTCACCTAAAATGTTCTTACGTTGTTTTGAAATTACATAACTTTTCCATAAGTGCTTAACTTAGTTAGTAGGAAATAAATAATTATTTTTCAAAAAATTATATCATGCTTTTCCTTCTAGTATTTTTTGAGAAGTATAAAAAAAATGAATGATGATTGCTTAACTTGTGCTATTACAAGATCAATCTCATGTATGATTTTGAAATAACAATTCAATGCATGGTTTTTAACACAAAATAAATTATCATGATAATTGCATCTCATACTTGTACATCTAACAAGATTAAATCCAATGAATATTTATCTTGATGAATTTCGTATCGCTTTTCATAATAACATAATGAAAATATAAAATCATGTGTATCTTATTGATTTATTTTATGAAATCTGTTTTTCGATTTTAAACTTGATACATATCGTTTATACAAAAGAATTGAGCATGCTTACATCTAATCAATTTACTTTACTCCTAACAAATTTTTGTAATGAAAGATTTTGATGATAATTTCAAATTTATATGATGCTTGGCTTTTGTGTGAAAATGTGAACATGCTTATATGAGATCTACCACATAAAATAAAACATATAAAAATTACAAATGTGTTATCATGATGTTTTATTTTTGATATGTTTGGTCTTGATGAGTTTATGACTAAACTTATGTCTTGTTGATGTTGAATCTTGGATTTTGATGATGAAGTCAATTGATGGTTATTTGATCTAATCCATTTTTGAGATAAGTGTGCAGGATTAACTATGATAGAGAAAATTACCAAAGTCAAGTTGCTGGAAGTTCAAGAGTCCACCAGATATCTGAAGGATCATCGGAAGTGCTGCCGGAGTCAACCGAGATGAAATCGGGGACTTGCCGAAGGTTTCGGAAGTTCGCCAGAAAGATCGTCGGAGGTTCGTGCGAGACAACCGAAAAGGTTCGGAAGAGGGAAAGACTCGTTGAACTCGCCATAGAATTCGGGAGCCAGCTGGGAGTCCGCCGGAAGGAATCCAAGGGATTGCTTAAGTCCGCCTAAGATCGCCGGAAAGCTCTTCGAAAGATAACTTGATGGTGTTGGTATAATTTGGCTTTAGAAGATCATAGTTAGCACTTAATTAAGGTATAGAATAGGTGTTAAACCTATCTAGACCTGTATTAAATAATTGGGCCCTTTAGTGGGCTGTATTGGGCCAAAGGTTTGGCCCATACAGCTTTGGTAAGGGTCGGCGGGCACCGCCGGACCCAGGCGGTAGCACCGCCTGTTGACCGAGCACCGGCGGTAGTACCACCCCAGGCAGGCGGTGGTACCGCCTGACAGGTGGTTGCAACCACCTGTGTCAGGCGATAGTACCGCCCCAGGCAGGCGGTGGTACCGCCTGACAGGTGGTTGCAACCACCTGTGTCAGGCGGTAGTACCGCCAGTGCTAGGCGGTAGTACCGCCAGCACACTGACACACGCAGCGTAGTACCGCCGATGCCGTGGTAGTACCGCTAGTGCCAGGCGGTAGTACCGCCTACAGTCCGAAATTTCGGACGAGACCTTTGTGAGCGGGATTTTTGAATCCCAAAAATTCTTTATAAATACCCCTTTACTTCTAGCTGGTAAGGAGACTTTTTGCAGAGTCAGATTTGAGTCTAAGCTATAGCAAAATTCCTGCTCTCAATTGCTCAAGTGTTCACCTCTTTCTTCTACTTGTAAAAATCCTGTAAAGAGAGGGAACCTCTTGTAAAAGGCTGTAAAGGGGTGTTTGGTCCTTCCCCTTCAAGAGACTTGCTAGTGGAAGTTGGGAGCCTCATTGGAGGAGGCTTCAAGAGTGGACGTAGGTCATTTGACCGAACCACTATACATCGCTGCGTCTACTTGTTGTGTGAGTACTTAAGATTCTGCATCGTAAATTACTTAAGCTGCAAACTGATCGGATTTCTTCTCCCTACTTCCAAGTTCATTTACCTAAATATCTTCAAAGTTAAAGTCTCTTTTGTTGAATCAAGTTCTTAAGCAAATCTTCGGAATCGGTTTTCAAGCTTTATTCATTTTAATCCGCTGCACTAATTCACCCCCCCTCTTAGTGCCACTCCGATCCCTAACAATTGGTATCAGAGCGAGGTTCACTCTCACATTTGGTTTAAAACCCAAGAGAGATGGCCTTTTCCGGCATGCAAGAGGGTTACTCCATTACTCGTCCACCCATGTTTAATGGGTCGGATTATACGTATTGGAAGACTCGAATGAGGATTTTTTTTATTTCTATGGATTTTGAACTTTGGAATATCGTTGAAAATGGTTTTCAAAAATCCCTTCTTCCGATGAGCGAATGGAATGAGTCGGAGAAGAAGGTGTTTGCTTTAAATGCCAAGGCTATGAATGCCTTATTTTGTGCACTAGACAAAAATGAATTTAATCGCGTATCGATTTGTGAATCGGCTTTTGATATTTGGCGAACTCTTGAGATCACTCATGAAGGCACTAGCCGAGTGAAAGAGTCTAAAATCAACATTCTTGTGCACTCTTATGAGCTTTTTCGAATGAAACCAAGTGAGTCTATTGGAGACATGTACACCCGCTTTACGGATGTCATCAATGGACTCAAGGCACTTGGTAAAGATTTTTCTAATTTTGAATTAGTAACAAAAATTTTAAGATCTCTTCCGAAATGTTGGGATCCAAAGGTTACGACCATTCAAGAGGCCAAAGACCTTAAAACTTTTCCTATCGAAGAACTCATAGGGTCTTTAATGACCTATGAAATGACATGCCATGCTTATGATGAGCTAGAGAACCCCCTTCCAAAGAACAGGAAGGATATGGCATTAAGAACTCAAGAAGATCACTTGAAAGGAACATCAAGTGATGAGGACCTTGATGAGGACATTGCACTCTTAACTAGAAAATTTAAAAAATTCATTAAAAAGGGCAAATTTAAAAATGATTTCAAGAACAAACCTGAACCAAAAAGGGACCAAGTCATATGTTATGAATGCAAGAAGCCGGGGTACTTTAAAAATGAATGCCCTCAAGCCAAGAAGAAGCAACTCAAGAAGAAGAAGGCTTTGAAGGCTACATGGGATGACTCGAGTGATTCCGAGGATGAAGAAGCAAGCATCAAAGAGGAGGCCAACTTTGCTCTAATGGCTTTGGGAGAAGAGACAAAAACACCCACACAAGCTAGGAGCAAGAGATGGTACCTTGATAGTGGATGCTCAAGGCACATGACCGGAGATCCATCTCAATTCTCTAAGCTCTCTAGCCAAGATGAAGGGTTTGTCACCTTCGGAGACAACAACAAGGGTAAAATCATTGGCAAGGGTACTATAGGTAACAAATCAACCTTTTCAATTGATAATGTACTATTAGTAGATGGCTTAAAACATAATCTCTTGAGCATTAGTCAATTATGTGATAATGGTTATATTGTAAGATTTGAATCTAATGCTTGCATCATTGAAAAACCACACAACAATACATCTATAATTGCAATCAAGCAAAATAATGTCTACACCATTAATCTTGATGATCTTGGTAGTGAAATATGTTTTTCGGCTTTGAATGATGATGCTCGACTTTGGCATAGAAGATTAGGTCATGCTAGCATGAAACTAATCTCTCAAATCATATCTAAAAATCTTGTAAGAGGCATTCCTAAGATTAAGTTCCTTAAAGATAGAGTTTGTGATGCTTGTCAACTAGGAAAACAAATCAAAACTAACTTCAAGCCAAAAAATCAAATAAGTACCTCTAGACCATTGCAATTGATCCATATGGATTTGTTTGGACCAATTGACACAATAAGCTTAGGAGGTAGTAAATATGCCTTTGTGATTGTTGATGACTATAGTAGATTCACGTGGATCTATTTCTTAGCTCACAAAAGTGATTCTTTTAAATGTTTCTCCAAATTCTGTAAACTTACTCAAAATGAAAAGGGTTTCATGATTTCATCAATTCGGAGTGATCACGGTGGTGAATTCCAAAACCGTGACTTCTAAAATTTTTGTGAATCAAATGGGTATAACCACTTTTTCTCTACTCCGAGAAATCCTCAACAAAATGGAGTAGTAGAAAGAAAGAATAGAAATTTACAAGAAATGGCAAGAACCATGTTAAATGAACATAATTTACCCAAATATTTTTGGGCGAAGTCAGAAATATGGCTTGTTATGTCATGAATAGGGTTCTAATAAGACCATCTCTATCCAAGACTCCTTATGAATTATGGAATGATAAAAAACCCAATGTTTCTTACTTTAAAGTTTTTGGCTGCAAATGTTTTATTTTGAATGAAAAGGATGCCTTAGGAAAATTCGATGCTAAATCCGATGAAGGCATCTTTCTTGGATACTCTTCCGTGTCTAAAGCTTTTCGGGTCTTTAATAAGAGAACCTTAGTTATAGAAGAGTCTATTCATGTGGTGTTTAATGAAGTTTCTGAAATTAAGAAAAATGATCTTGATGATGATTTCGGTTTTGAAAATTTGAATTTAAATGAACCCTCTCCTCAAAATGGCAACTTGGAAGCATCTTCTTCCGAATATTCCTTACCTAAGGAATGGAAGTATGTGGATGCCCATCCCAAAGAGTTAATCATAGGAGATACATCGAAAGGGGTTCAAACGCATTCTTCGTTTAAAAATTTCTGTGCTCATGCCGCTTTTCTTTCTCAAATTGAGCCTAAGAGCATTGACGAAGCCTTGAAAAATAATTCTTGGGTTATCGCAATGCAAGAGGAATTAAACCAATTTGAGAGAAATGAGGTATGGAAGCTTGTTCCTAGACCAAGTGACCATTTAGTTATTGGTACTAAATGGGTCTTTAGAAACAAGCAAGATGAATATGGTATCGTGGTTAGAAACAAGGCTAGATTAGTGGCCAAAGGTTTCAACCAAGAAGAAGGTATCGATTACTGAAGAAACCTTCGCTCCTGTGGCTAGATTAGAAGCCATTAGGATGCTCCTTGCCTATGCTAGTAGTAATAACTTTAAGCTTTTTCAAATGGATGTCAAAAGTGCTTTTTAAATGGCTTTATTTCGAAGAAGTTTATGTTGAACAACCACCCGGTTTTAAAACTCTCTTCTTCCCAATCATGTTTTTAAACTAACCAAAGCTCTCTATGGATTGAAACAAGCCCCTAGGGCTTGGTATGAGAGGCTTAGTTCCTTCTTAATTTCAAATAATTTTACTAAAGGCAAGGTTGATACTACATTGTTTATTAAACATTTTGAAAATAATTTTCTTATTGTTCAAATTTATGTTGATGATATCATTTTTGGTTCGTCGGATGAATCACAATGTGAATCATTTGCTAAGTGTATGAGTCTTGAATTTGAAATGAGTCTAATGGGTGAGTTAAACTTCTTTTAGGATTACAAATTAAATAACTTAGTGATGGAATATTTCTTAATCAAACCAAGTATACATTGGAACTGTTAAAATGATTTAACATGGATAGTTCTAAAGCCATCAACACTCCAATGAGTACTTCCACCAAGTTAGACTTGGATGAAAATGGAGAAAACTTTGATCAAAAATATATAGGGGAATGATAGGTAGTTTACTCTATCTCACTTTGCAACTAGACCGATATCATATTTAGTGTAGGACTATGTGCAAGATTCCAAGCGAATCCTAAGTTATCTCACCTTAAAGTGTTAAAAGAATCCTTAGATATCTTAAAGGAACTACCAATCTAGGATTATGGTATCAAATCTGATAACTTTGATTTAAAAGCTTATGCGGATGCCGATTTTGGCGGATGTAGAATTGATAGAAAAAGCACATCTGGAACATGTCAATTCTTAGGACATGCACTTGTTTCTTGGACTTCCAAGAAATAAAATTCTGTTGCACTATCTACGGCAGCCAGAATATATAGCTGCTAGTGCATGTTGTGCACAAGTTGTGTGGATGAAAAATACTTTAGAAGATTACGGAATTAATTTAAAAAACATTCCAATAAAATGCGATAACACAAGTGCTATTTGTCTAACAAAAAATCCTATTCAACACTCAAGAACTAAACACATCAATATTAGGCATCACTTTATATGAGATCATGTTGCTAATAATGATGTCACTTTAGAATTTATTGATACAAAGCACCAATTAGCGGACATTTTCACAAAACC
Organism: Musa beccarii; assembly: GCA_024322285.1. Classification (NCBI taxonomy): domain Eukaryota; kingdom Viridiplantae; phylum Streptophyta; class Magnoliopsida; order Zingiberales; family Musaceae; genus Musa; species Musa beccarii. Next base: position 35,906,498 of record CM044398.1, on the reverse strand, counting down.
CCTAAATGAAGAACAATTTGACTTCATTAGAAGAGAATTAGGCATGCTAAATCTGCCTTAATGTTTAAATATTGCATGTCCTTCAAAACATTTAATCTTTGATTGTTTCATCTTTATACCTTTAATGATATATGAAACTATCATTGATCATTATATATTGTGAAGAACTCATCTTTGGATCGAAAGGTTTTCATGATGTTACCTTCATGATGTTTCTTTTAACGATTATTTTTGAATCTCTTCATGAATTTTGATCTCTCTCACCTTCATTATTGATTGAGTTTAATGATGTATCCTTTAGCCTTGCGATCATGGTTTTCAGTTTTCATCTCCTTTTTGTTGATGACAAAGGGGGAGAAAAATATGAAATTGATGATTTGTTAAATGTGGCTTTTATGAGCAAAATATTTTGTTGCAATCCCTGAAAAGCATTGCAAATGAAAAATTCCTACCTTAAATGTTTATCAAATGCCATCTTTTGATTGATATGACAATTTTCATCTCATGATTTATCTGTTATGTTGTCACGCTTTTCAATCATGAGATCCCTGTTGTAATCTCAAATTTTTTATATCTTTTGACGAAATGAAAAATGGTTTTCATTCTTCGACTTGATATTAAATGTCATGCTTTGATATTGTTTATGAATGAAACCTCATGTTGATTTAGATGATAAGTTCAACGCAGGTAACTTATCGTTTTTGGTTGAATTCAAGAGAATGAATTCAAATGTCTTTACCTTCTCATTATATGGCATACAGATAGGGGGAGTTAAGAATAACTCCGTCATCAATTGATTGTCATCATCAAAAAGGGGGAGATTGTTGAATCTCGGATTTTGATGATGAAGTCAATTGATGGTTATTTGATCTAATCCATTTTTGAGATAAGTGTGCAGGATTAACTATGATAGAGCAAATTACCAAAGTCAAGTTGCTGGAAGTTCAAGAGTCCACCGGATATCCAAGGATCATCGGAAGTGCTTCTGCGAGTCAACCGAGATGAAATCGGGGACTTGCCGGTTTCGGAAGTTCGCCGAAAGATCGCTCGGAGGTTCATGGAGACAACCGAAAAGGTTCGGAAGAGTTGGAAAGACTCGTTGAACTCGCCATAGAATTCGGGAGCCACCGAGTCCACCGGAAGGAATCCAAGGGATTGCTTAAGTCCGCCGGAAGATCGCCGAAAGCTCTTCAAAGATAACTTGATGGTGTTGGTATAATTTGGCTTTAGAAGATCATAGTTAGCACTTAATTAAGGTATAGAATAGGTGTTAAACCTATCTAGACCTGTATTGACCAATTGGGCCTTTAGTGGGCTGTATTGGGCCAAAGGTTTGGCCCATACAGTTTCTAGTAAGGGTCGACGGTGGCACCATGACCCAGCGTAGCACCGCCTGTTGACCGAAGCACCGACGGTAGTACCGCTTCAGTGCAAAGTGGTAGTACCGCTGACAGTGGTTGCAACCACCGTGTCGAGCGATAGTACCGCCCAGGCATGCGGTGGTACCGCTGACAGATGGTTGCAACCACTGTGTCGAGCGGTAGTACCGCCAAACACATCGACACACGCAGCGTAGTATCGCGCAAGCAAAGCAGAGTATCACCTCAAATCAAATTTCTGACGAGACCTTTGTGAGCGGATTTTGAATCCCAAAATTCTTTATAAATACCCCTTTACTTCTAGCTGGTAAGGAGACTTTTGCAGAGTCGATTTGAGTCTAAGCTATAGCAAAATTCCTGCTCTCAATTGCTCAAGTGTTCACCTCTTTCTTCTACTTGTAAAAATCCTCAGTAAAGAGAAACCTCTTGTAAAAGGCTGTAAAGGGGTGTTTGGTCCTTCCCTTCAAGAGACTTGCTAGTGAAAGTTGGGAGCCTCATTGGAGGAGGCTTCAAGAGTGACGTAGGTCATTTGACCGAACCACTATACATCATTTGCGTCTACTTGTTGTGTGAGTACTTAAGATTCTGCATCGTAAATTACTTAAGCTGCAAACTGATCGGATTTCTTCTCCCTAATTCCAAGTTCATTTACCTAAATATCTTCAAAGTTAAAGTCTCTTTTGCTGAATCAAGTTCTTAAGCAAATCTCCGGAATCGGTTTTCAAGCTTTATTCATTTTAATCCGCTGCACTAATTCACCCCCCCCCCCCTCTTAGTGCCGCTCCGATCCCTAACAGTTGATACATGTTTTTCATAAAAAGATTTAAATATGCTCACATGAAAATAATTGCATGAAATGAAAATTCATTTTCTATCCAATTGAGGTTAATAAATTCACTTTACCAATCTTGTGAATCTCATGAAAATAATCATGATGAATATTTTGAAAATAACTGAGTGTATCATGGGTTTGGTTTAAATAATTTCTCTTGAAACTTACTTTTTGGATCTATACAATGATACATGAATCTAGTAGAAAAAGACAAGAGCATGCTTACATGTAAACCATCTCCGTTGCTCTTAATAAAATTTTCGAATGAAAGATTTTGATGCATTTGATCTTGATGGCTTTAATGACAACTTGTATTTCAAAGTTATACGATGATGGCTTTCATTGAACATACCCTATGAAATCATCATTGATAATAATGAAAATATTAAAAGTTTATTATCATGCTTAATGACCTTATGATATCATATGACGAAACTCATGTGTTGGTTTTAAACATGATACTCATATTTTAAATCATGAGCACACTCATATGATACAAACAAATTTAAATAAAACACATTGTGTATGATGAGTGACTCCTTCATTTTGAACCAATGTATTTTTGGTCTCAATCATTTTATGATGAATTATTTATATGACGTGTTATATTTTTTGACTTTAAGAATCTCGATGATGGTTTTTGCCTTTATGTCTTGAACTTTCATGATTATCTCAATTTGACATTAAAAGAAAAGGCATGCTTATTTGAAGTAAATCATAAAAAGAAAATACATGATTCTCGAAAATTTTTCTATCTCTAAAAGTTTTTAGTTTTGTTGAATCCATGTGAAACTCTTAAATCGAATCTTTTGAAAAATACCACATGCTTAATGTGATTCGACTTAATGAAAATTTGCCTTTTCGTCTTGAATGTTGACATTTGTTTTTATTAAGGACAAAAGTATGATTATAAGAAACAAATCACATATAAAAATGAAATGCACTTCTCTATCTAAATCTTATAAATTTTTTATAGGAAATTCATGAATCCATACTTATCATGTATAAATTTATTGAATGTGATATTGAGGATGATTCCGGATTTGACAAATGCTTGATTTGTATTTATGACATAAGATACATTTTTAAAAAATTGAATCATGCTTCAATCATGTTCTATCTTCCTTAATTCATTTTGTTCTCCTATATTTCCTTTTTATTTACCATAGAGGAGAACCTTCTAAATGAATTATGAAATTAATGATTTGATAATAAGTGTTTATCAAAATTCTATTTGTCATTTTGCAATCTCTAAAAAGTTGATAATCACTTCATTCATGTTATGAATCTCGAAAATGTTTTTAATTTGATTAGGAGTTTCGAGTTGACAAAATGAGTTTGAATGATTTTATGACTCCTCTCTTGATCACTTGAAATCATAACTTTAAATTTTTGACTTGAGATATTTTTGCGAATCAAAATATTTTTCGCTATTATTGCTTCTTTTTATCATTTACCAAAGCGGAGAACAATTCAAGTTTGTCATTTGTGAATCTCATAAACTATGTTAATGATTTCGATGATTCGAACTTGAATGAGCTATATCACAATCCAAGTCTTGATATCTTGATATTTGATACTTGGAATTCCTATGCATGAATCAAGGTGTTTTGCACTCAAATGAATCACTTATCGACATTTACGATTGTGATATATTTTATCCTTCAAACGTGATCTTGTTGGCTTGAAATACTTTTTGAAATTTTTGACATGATTTTTTCTTTGCCTTGATGTAAAAGAAATTTGCACTATGATGAATTTATGGATATAAGCCTTCTCTTTTATCTTTATTGATTGTCATAATTTCAAAATTCATGTAAAGGGAAAAGAATTGCACTCTTCCCTTCTTTTTGACAAAAACAAAGGGGGAGAAGATTTATTACTAGCCTGTGACTTCAATGAAAAATTTGCTAACTTGATTATTGAAATAAAGAAACATTCTATCATGAATATTTCAAAAGTTGCTAGCATGCTACAAAAGCAAAGTACAAACTTGCACAAGAAGCAAGTGATGAAAAATTGCTATCTTGCTTATCTTTAGAAAGAATTTAGAAACTTGTTATGATTGAATGTGATGTATGTTGAATATCCAGATTGATAACTAGTATGATTGTAAAATTTGCATATCCTTGAAAACTAGTTAAATGTAATTTCTTCTTTTTGATGACAAAGGGGGAGAAGTAGATTGATGAGTTCATACAATGTAATATTAATTGAATATTTTATATATTTACATGTTTCTTTTTTGTTGACATAAATGATACATGTTGCTTGGATTTGGGATAATCCAAGTGTTCTATCAATGACATATTGATAGGGAGAGTTTGGTTCAACTCTGGGAGTTAAGGTTAACTCCGTTAGTTATCAATTAGTTGTCATCATCAAAAAGGGATAGATTGTTGAATCCCAGATTTTGATAGTGAAACTAATTGATTATGTTTTGTGGTCTATCTGCATTTTGAGTTACGGAGGTCTATTCAATTAGGATTAGATAGTTGACACACGAGGAATTGACGTTGTGCTGGAGGAACACGTCAAGATATTGGATGTTGTGTTGGAGGTCCGGTTGACAATCGGTAGAAGGTTTCGGACATCGAGCATTAGGCCAAGAAGAGTGGAGTTGTGCCAAGGATATTGGGGTTGCGGAGGTCAACCACCGATTGAGCAACAGACCGCAAGAGAGGACAGTGCGTCGAAGAATCGGATGAAGTGCCGATAGACCAATGACGTGTCGAGCAACAGAATGTCAATTCGCATTGTAATTGTCAAGATCGAAGTAGAGTTTTGTCTTGTGTGTGCAAGATTAACTATGATAACGATAAAAACATAAAGCAAAGCAAAGTGCCAGAGTCAAGTACGATAGAATCATTAAGAGTTTGAGAGTTCGACGGAAGTCCAAAGATTCGTTGAAGTGTTGCCGGAACTGGCTGAGAATGAGTAGGGAGCTTGCCGAAAGGTTTTCGGAAGTTCGCTAAAAGGTTCGTCGAAAGTTTGCAGAGTTCACCGAGAAAGATCGAAGCTTGCTGAAGAAGCTCGTTGGAACTCACCAACGATTCCATCGAGAAGTCCAGGAGCTTGCCGAGTGTCCACAGAATGGTGTCCGAGGGTTCATTGGAAGACCGCCGAAAGTTCGTCGGAAGAAGTCTTGACTCTCCAGACTTTATAATAGCTTAGGAATATCTTTAAAATTTATAGTTAACATGTTAATTTGGGTTAGGATTAGGTGTTAATCCTATAACCCAAGTAGGGGGCCAATTGGGCCTTATTTGGGCTGATTTGGGCCGAAGTTATGGCCCATTTAGTCTTGTTGGAATAGTGCTAGAATAGTGCTGGCGATGGCACTGCAAAACCCAAGCGGTGGCATCGCCCAGGGACTGAAATCCTAGGTGTTCTGGGCAGTGGCATCATTGCCTCGGGCGGTGGCACCGCCCAGTACACTAACAGTGTCAGTGTCAAATTGGCGGTGGTACCACTAGTGTTAAGCGATAGTACCGTCAGAAACCATGGTGATTCAAATTTGGGCTCCAAATTTGAATCCTCTTGGGGTCTATAAATACCCCAAATGTTCTTGCTTAGAAAGCAAGAAGTGTACAAGAAAACTAAGGAAAAACTCTATCATTTGAAGTAGAAATCCCTCCTCCGAAAGTTTAAAAGTGTTCTTAAGAGAGGTGTTAAGGGAAGCTTTGTAAACAAAGTTTGTAAAAGGGAGTTTTGTCTTCGCCCATTAGAAGGAAGATAGCTAGTGGAAAGCCGGTGGCCTCAAGTGAAGAGGAATCGAGAGTGGACGTAGGTCGGATGACCGAACCACTATAAAAATGGTTTACATTTATATTCTTACATTTATCTTTTTGCAAACCATCTTTTCTTCGTTGCTTAACTTACTCATCACTGTCCTTCTTCCTATCTAAACACTCTCTACTTTAAGCATTTTCCGATACGCGTCAATTGAAACTGGGTTTTAGTCGAAACGAAATTTTCAACGTATGAAGTTTCTGAAATCTTGTTTAAATCATCAAAATTTATCATTGTTCAACTACTACACTAATTCACCCCCCCCCCCTCTTAGTGTCGCTCGATCCTTAACAGCACTGCCCTAAGAATAGGCTCCCATGTGGTCTAGGTGGTGGTACCACCCCAGGTCAACAACGGTGGTACCATTGATAGTTATTACCTGTCAACAGTGGTACCGCCTGACAGGCAGTGGTACTGACCCTTTATAGAGCCCGAGGACCCTATCAGGTGATAGTACCGTTAGACTGGGGGTGGTACCACCTAGTACACCAACAAAGCAGGATCAACTGGCGATGATACCGCCAATACCCGAAAATCTAGGATGTGACTTTTTTTGTCTCCAAATCTGAAGCCAATTGAGCCTATAAATACCCCTTACTTCTCAGTTGGCCAAGCATATTGAGAAGTGATAAGAATTGAGTCAAAACTCTATAAAATTACTTTCAAAAGTTTGAGTGTTCACATCCCAAAGTCTCATTTGTAAAAGTATTGTAAGAGAGAGTGAACCACCTGTAAAAGTCTGTAAGAGGGGTACTTGGTCCTTCTCCTTCAAGAAGAATTGATAGTGAAAGCCGAAAACCTCATCAAAGGAGGTTTCGGAAGTGGACGTAGGTCATTTGACCGAACCACTATAAATCGATATGTACTTCTCTTGGTGTGAGTTTTTAAATTACTATATTTTAATTTTTACTTGGCTATGATCTCTCAATCTCCTTTTCTCAACTCTCTTTCATATTCAATCGAAACATTCACTTTGCCGAATTTATTTTCGTCGGATCAAAACTTCTCAACGCATAACTCTTTTTGGAATTGATTTGAATTTATGATTTTTTTGTAGCACTAATTCACACCCTCCCCCCCCCTAGTACTGTTAGGGATCGAGCGGCACTAAGAGGGGGGGTGAATTAGTGCAGCGGGTAAAATGATAACTTTTTCACGATTTAAAACAAGCTTCGGAAACTTCATACGATGAAAGCAACATTTCATTTGAAACCGATTTGATTGCGTTCTAACTTTAAAGCATATGTAAGAAGATAAAAAGGAAGTAGAGCAAGCAAAGTAAAGGCTTGCAGCAAAGTAAAGAGATAAAACAGAAACTTAAACACTCACACAATCAAGACGCAGCGATGTATAGTGGTTCGGTCAAAGTGACCTACATCCACTTCCGAAGCCTTCTCCGATGAGGCTCCCAACTTCCACTAGCAAATCCTTTTATAGGGGAAGGACTAAATACCCCTCTTATAACCCTTTTACAAGAGGTTCACACTCTTACAAGTTTTCACAAAGAGAAAGAGGTGAACACTTAAGCAATTGAAAACTTTCCCAAGACTTTTGCTTAAAATCTAACTCTAAAGGGTTTACTCTCAGCTAAGAAAATGGGAGTATTTATAGATCCAAAATGGATTCAAATTTGGGCTCTAAATTTGAAATCAAATTGGAGTTCCTGGTGCTAGGGCGGTGCTACCGCTGTCAGTCTAGCAGACTAACACAGCAGGGGCGGTACTACCGCCCAGACCTGCACAACAGCAGGGGCAGTGCTACGCTTGACTAGGCGGTGCTACCGCTGGCTCTGCTGGCTGGCTCTTTGGCGATGCCACCGCCCAGCACATATCAACTTCTGGTTTGGGTCGAAAACTCAGCCCAAACCGGTCCCAAATAAGGCCCAATGGGCTCATACTTTGGTTAAAGGATTAACACCTAATCCTAACCCAAATTAATGTGCTAACTATGAAATTAAAGACATTCCTAAGCTATTACAAAGTCCGCATGTCAAGTCTTCTTCCAGCGAGCTTCCGGCGAACTTTCGGCGGTCTTCCGACGATCCCTCGGAAACCATCCTGCGGACTCCCGGTAAGCTCTCAGACTCCACGATGATTTTGGTGAGTTCCCTCGAGCTTTTTTAGTAAGCTCTGATCTTTCTTGGCAAGTTCCATGAACTTCCGATGAACATCCGAAAACCCTTCGGCAAGCTCCCTACTCGTTCTCGGCTAGTTCCGGCAGCACTCCCAACGAATCTTCGGACTTCCATCGAACACTCGAACTCCCAATGATCCATCGAACTTGATTTTGGCCCTTTGTTTCACTTTACGTCTTCATCCTTATCATAGTTACTCCTGCATAAACAAACACCAAACACCCTACTTCGATCTAGATAGTTACTACAACATGAATTGACATTCAGTTGCCCGGCACGTCATTGGTCGACGCTTCGTCCGATCCTTCGGCATATCGCCCTCTCTTGCGGCTTGTTGCCCAATCGATGGTTGACCTCTGCAACCCCGATATCTATGGTGCAACTCCGCACTTCTTGGCCCGATGCCAAACATCCGAAGCCTCCTGCCAATAGTCGACCGAACCTCCGGCTCGACATCTAATATCTTGACGTGATCACCTCCGATGCAACGTCAATTCCTCCAGCGTCAACTGTCTAATCCTGATAGATAGTAGACCTGCGTAACTCAACACGCAGTTAAACAACAAAACACACTCAATTAGTTTCATCATCAAAATCCAAGATTCAACAATCTCCCCCTTTTTGATGATGACAACTAATTGATGACTGACGGAGTTAACCATAACTCCCCGAAATTTAACACAAACTCCCCCTATCAATATGTCATTGATAGAACCCTTGGATTATCCCAAATCCAAGTAAATGTATCATTCATGTAGTGAGAAATGTAAATCCATCATGCAAATATATAAAATATTCAAGCATCATTACATTGCATGAAGTCATCAATCTATTTCTCCCCCTATGTCATCAACAAAAAGGAGAAGTAGCAACATAGCTAGTTTAAAAGATATGCAAATTTCTTATAACACACTAGCTATTTATCACATCATACAACATTTTTACAATACAACATCAAATAATACCATTCAATCATAGCAAGTTTCAAGGATGGGCAATGATAGTAATTTTCACTTGCTTCTTGAGATGTGCAAGTTTGCACCTTGTTTCTCACGATAGCAATATTTGCATCCTTTGATATAACAATTCTTATCTTCTCATGAAGTTGCAAAATAGGAATCAAGATGGCAAATTTTTGCAATGTTCGAGCTAAAAACTTTCTCCCCTTTTGTTAGCATCAAAAAGAAAGGGAGGATCAAATACTTCAAATAATCTTGCATGAGATTCAACAATAATTTGTAACAAAAATGTAAGCAATTTTGAAAAAGTAAAATTGAGCAAGATTTTTGCCTCTCTTGAGATAGCAACTTTTTGCTTCTCAATGTTCAAGCTAGCAAGATTTTCTCTTTTGATGCACAAGCTAGCAATTTTCTTCCTCTTGAATGAGCTAGCAAATTAATCATGCAAGCTAGCAATAAATCTTCTCCTCCTTTGATTTTGTCAAAAAGAAGGGAAGAATACAATTCTTTTCCTTTTACATGAATGCTTCCATCATGACAAAATAACAAATTTCCATCATGAATTTTTAATATATCAAGTCATGAATTCAAGGGAGTCATAAACAAATCATGGTATGAGGGAAATTTATGACAAGAAAGCAAGCAATAATGATAAGCTAGCATACTTTACGATACGCAAACTAGCTCCCTTTCAATTTTTCTCTTTTGCAACTAAGTTTCCCTTTTGCAAACCATCAACTTTTTGTTTGCAATGAGCTAGTAATTTTTGTAAAAATTTATAACATTTTAAACATGCAAGCTCATGAGTTAAAAAATAATGTAACTTTACAATTTCTTTCTTCTCATTTTGAGAATTGCAAGTTTTGCCTTTTGCAAGTTCTAGCCAGCTATGTTTGTCACTTTCACTTGTGATACATAAGCTAGTAAGCTAACTCCCCCTTTGTCACTATCGAAAAGAAGGGATGAATAATATTTCAATGAAATAATTTTGCATCAATCAATATTTTAATTTTTTATGATGCATACAAAACATAGATGCAAAGAATTCATGAAAGATATCAATATGAAATATCAATAAGGATTAATACTAAAAGACATCATTCATGATTCATCATAAAGCAAATTTCATTTATGTCAAATGTTCAATTTACCACACAAGGCAAAGAAATCTTGTCATTTCTATATCATGAAATATATGACATCAAGGCTCATGATTTATTTAAAAAAATATAACACAAAGAGTAACTTGATTCATGCATAAGAATTCCAAGTATCAAATATCAAAATATCAAGACTTGGATTATGATAAAGCTCATTCAAGTTCGAATCATCAAAAACATTAACATAGTTTGTGAGATTCACAAATGATATAAACTTGAATTGTTTTCCTCTTTGGTAAATGATAAAAAGAAGCAATCATAGAGGAGAATATTTTGATTCCCAAAAATATCTCAAGTCAAGAAAATTTTCTTTTAAATCAATATTCAAATCATGACAAGTGATATTTTAAGTGTTTGTATTAATATTTCAATCATCAAGTCATGTGTATTGAAACATAAGAGAAAAATCAAATTGTGCATGCAATGTTTCAATCTTCAAAACATATTTTCTCAAGTTGAGTATCAATAAGTTAAGAGAAAATAATTTATGATTCATTTGGATTTTTTTTTTAACAACATGGGAGAATCATGGTATAAAGTGAGAGATCTTGAAAGACTCAAGTTATCAAGATCACAATGTAGTTTAAGCTCATTCAAATCAAATTATTAACTTGGAACTCATAATCGAATCATCAAAGTCAATTTCGAGATTCACAAAATATCATGAAATCATTAATCTCGATAAGATAGGAAAAATATCTTCTTTTTAAGTTGTTTGTTTCATATAAGTGTGCTCATGTTTCTAAAATGAGTATCAAATTTAAGACCAAAACATGAGTTTGTCATCAAGATATAATGCCTTAAAATACTCATGATTTCATAAAATCATTAAGCATGACAACCAACTATCATTATCAATGATGATTACATAAGGTATGTCCAATTATTTATATGAAAGTCATCATTGTATTACTTTGAAATATAAGTTGTCATTTAGCCCATTAAGATCAAAAGTATTACACGTAAAGCATCATGATAGTGCAATTTCTCTTTTTTTATGTATTCTATTTCAAGTGATTTGACGTTCATATGAGTATACTCATGTTTTTCATATAGGTCCAAAGAGCAAGTTTCAAGAGAAATCATTAATACCGAAAACATGAGGCACATTTTTTAAAATATTTATCATGTTTATTTTCATAAGATTCACAAGACTCATAACATGAATTCATTCATCTCAATAGAATGAAAAAAAATATATTTTCATTTTAAGCAATTTGATGTGAGCATATTCAAAATTTTTATGAAAACATGTATCAAAATAAAACACAAGCTTAGTCATAAACCCGTCAAGACCAAATACATAAAAATGATAACACACTTTCAATTTTTATGTTAAAAGGCCATGTTCAAATTTTTGTCAAAATCATGCATCAATTTATAAATTCGAAAAATAAGTTTCATCATCACAATATGACACTTTATTACTTCAAAAGCTCATGCATGATATAAAATCGTCAAGCATCATGAAAAGTAATAAAAACATTAAGATACACATGCGTGGATTAATCATAATAGGTGTACAATCATTATCACAAATCATCATACATCATTTATCAAAAAGTTTACTTTTCAAAAATCCTAGAAAGAAAAAGCATAAAATAAAACTTTATTTCCTACTAACTAAGTTAATCACTCAAGAAAAACATCATGTAATTTCATAACAACTCAAGGGAGTTAAGTTACTTACCTCATTGACGAAGCCCATTAATGCGTAGTTTGCTTCTTCTTTCCTTGATTCTTCTCGGTGAGCCTTCTTCTTCTTCATTGGTCTCTTCCTCCATTCAAGTTCATTGTTGATTTTAGATTTTTGTTTAATGAACTTATTAAAATCAATTAAAGGTTCAAGGTCCTCTTCATTGTCCTCATCACTTGAGTCATCACTCAAGTGGCATTCTCTTATTTGAAGTTCAAAAACCTTCTTGTTCTTTAGAAGGTGGTTCAAATGTTCATCATGTTCCAAGAGTGTCATTTCATAGGTTATTAATGACCCGATTAGTTCTTCAAGTGAATAATCATTCAAGTTTTTAGACTCTTGAATAGCCATAATTTTTGGATCCCAACTCTTTGGGAGGGATCTTAAAATCTTGTTAGTGAGTTCAAAGTTAGAAAAACATTTACCAAGATTTTTTAAACTATTGATGACATCCATGAACCGGGTTAACATATCGCCAATAGTTTCGCTTAGTGTCATTTGGAAGAGCTCAAAATCATGCAATAAGAGGTTCACTTTCGAGTCTTTAACTCTACTAGTTCCCTCATGCGTGATTTCAAGAGTTCGCCAAATGTCAAAAGCCGTTTCACACATAGAAATCCGATTAAATTCGTTCTTATCTAAGGTGCAAAATAAGACATTCATAGCCTTTGCATTCAAGGAAAAAGATTCTCTAAGTCCGACCATTCGTTCGTCGGTTTAGAGGGAAGTTGAAAACTGTTTTGAATAATGTTCCATAAATCTAAGTCCATTGAAAGAATGAAAACTCTCATTCGAGTTTTCCGATAAGTGTAGTCCGATCCGTTAAAGAACGGTGGACGAAAAACCGAAAAGCCCTCTTGAAAACCATTTAGAGCCATTTCTCACGGGTGTAAATCCGAAAGAGAAAGAACGTGGCTTTGATACCAATTGTTAGGGATCGAGCGGCACTAAGAGGGGGGGTGAATTAGTGCAGTGGATAAAATGATAACTTTTTTATGATTTAAAACAAGCTTCGAAAACTTCGTACGATGAAAACAACGTTTCGTTTGAAACCGATTTGATTGCGTTCTAACTTTAAAGTATACGTAAGAAGATGAAAAGGAAGTAGAACAAGAAAAGTAAAGGCTTGCAGCAAAGTAAAGAGATAAAATAGAAACTTAAACACTCACACAATTAAGACGCAGTGATGTATAGTGGTTCGGTCAAAGTGACCTACATCCACTTCCGAAGCCTTCTCCGATGAGGCTCCCAACTTTCACTAGCAAATCCTTTTATAGGGGAAGGACCAAATACCCCTCTTACAACCCTTTTACAAGAGGTTCACACTCTTACAAGTTTTCACAAAGAGAAGGAGGTGAACACTAAAGCAATTGAAGACTTTCCGCTGAAATCTAACTCTAAAGGGTTTACTCTCAGCTGAGAAAAGGGGGGTATTTATAGATCCAAAATGGATTCAAATTTGGGCTCCAAATTTGAAATCAAATTAGAGTTCTCGGTGCTGGGGCGGTGCTACCGCCTATCAGAGGCGATGCTACCGCCTGTCAGTCTGGCAGATTGACATAGTAGGGGCGGTACTACCGCCCAAGCCAGACACAACAGGGGCGGTGCTATCGCCCCAGCTAGGCGGTGCTACCGCTGCTTTGGCTTTCTTGAGCGGCGGTGCTACCGCCAAACACACAAGTTGCTTGGGTGGTGCCACCGCCCGAGACATATACTTTGGCGGTGCCACCACCCAGCACATTGGCTGTTGAGTGGTGCCACCGCCCAGCACATATCAACTTCTGGTTTAGGCCGAAAACTCGGCCCAAACCGGTCCCAAACAAGGCCTAATGGACCCATATTTAGGTTAAAGGATTAACACCTAATCCTAACGCAAATTAATATGTTAACTATGAAATTAAAGATATTCCTAAGCATATTCCAAAGTCCGCAATTCAAGTCTTCTTCCGGTGAGCTTCCGGTGAACTTCTGGCGGTCTTCCGACGATCCCTCGGAAACCATCCTGCGGACTCCCGGCAAGCTCTCGGACTCCATGACGATTTTGGCGAGTTCCCCTGAGCTTCTTTGGCAAGCTCTGATCTTTCTTGGCAAGCTCCATGAACTTCCGACGAACTTTCGAAAACCCTTCGGCAAGCTCCCTACTCGTTCTCGGCTAGTTCCAACAGCACTCCCAATGAATCTTCGGACTTCCATCGAACACTCGAACTCCCAATGATCCATCGCACTTGACTTCGACCTTTTGTTTCGCTTTACGTCTTTATCCTTATCGTAGTTACTCCTGCACAAACAAACACCAAACACCCTACTTCGATCTAGACAATTGCTATAACACGAATTGACATTCAGTTGCCCGGCACGTCATTGATCGGCGCTTCGTCCGATCCTTCAGCACATCGCCCTCTCTTGCGGCTTGTTGCCCAACCGACGGTTGACCTCCGCAACCCCAATATCCATGGTGCAACTCCACACTTCTTGGCCCAATGCCCGACATCCGAAGCCTCCTGCTGATAGTCGACCGAACCTCCGGCTCGACATCCAATATCCTGACGTCATCACCTCCGGTGCAACGTCAATTCCTCCAGCGTCAACTATCTAATCCTGATTGATAGTAGACCTGCGTAACTCAACACATAGTTAAACAACAAAACACACTCAATTAGTTTCATCATCAAAATCTGAGATTCAACAAGTACTGCTCTAGATCCTAACATAGGAGGTAGTAAATACACATTTGTAATTGTTGATGATTATAGTAGATACACTTGGACATACTTCTTGGTACACAAAATTGATTATTTTAAATGTTTTTTAAAATTTTATAAACTTATTTAAAATAAAAAATACTTTATGATTTCGTCTATTCATAGTGATCATGGGGGTAAGTTTCAAAACCATGATTTTCAAAATTTTTGTGAGTCAAATGGGTACAACCATAACTTCTCTACTCCAAGATATCTACAACAAAATAAAGTAGTTGAAAAAAAAATAGGAGCTTACAAGAGTGTTGAGATCTAGAGCGGCACTAAGAGGAGGGGATGAATTAGAGCAGTAGTTAAGAATGATAAATTTTGATATTTTAAAAAATTATTTCGAAAACTTCATACGTTGAAAACTTCGTTTCAACTAAAACTCAGTTTCAATTGAAGTGTATCGGAAAGTGCTTAAACTAGGGAGTGTTTAAAGAGGAAGAAGGGCAGTGATGAGTAAGTTGAGCAGCGAAGAAAAGATGGTTTGCAAAAATAAAAAAGACAATACGTAAACGCAAACCATTTTTATAGTGGTTCGGTCATCCGACCTATGTCCACTCCTGATTCCTCTTCGCTTGAGGCCAACAGCTTTCCACTAGTTGCCTTTCTTCCAACGGGCGAAGACAAACTCCCTTTTACAAACTTTGTTTACAAAGCTTCTCTCAACACCTCTCTTAAAGACAACTTTCAAACTTTTAAAGGAGGGATTTTAACTAAGATTAATAGAGTTTTCCCTTAGTTTCTTACACAATTCTTACTTTTCCAAGTAAGAACATCTAGGAAATTTATAGACCCCAAGAGGATTCAAATTTAGAGCCCAAAATTGAATTACCCCGAATTTTCAGGGTACTAGTGATACCACCACTTGACATTGGCGGTACCACCGCTTGACACTAGCGGTACCACCATTAGTTTGATCCTGACATTGTCAGTGTACTAGATGGTACCACCACCAAGTCTGGCGATACTTGCTAGTTATATGGGCCCTACAAGCTAATCACATGAGTGATGGCACTTGTGACTTGATATGCACTCTTTCTCTTTCCTTATTAATAGGTATTTTATTACTTTATCTTGCATGTTGCATATATTGTGATATCCATGGATCTGTGCAATGGGAATCGGATCATGATAAGATCACGATAATGAGACCGATTCACCTTTAAACACTGACCCTAAATAATCTCGGTCATAGGTTACTCGAGAAGGACATCGAGATAACCGGATAGACTAGTGTGCTGTATACCCATCCATATAATGGAGGTGGCTGGTCTCATAGCTACTCATGCGGGGACACTACGGGTACAGTGCAGGTGCTCATTGGGGAATGAGTTCACTAATTGATCCGCTTACGGAATGTTGGATGGTTATTGATACCTCACGTCAGACAATGATTCTGTAGTCCCAATAGTGTATCTGGTCCTTAGACTTGAGACACCAAGGATGTCTTATATGAGTACTCCACTCTTTGATACCGGACTTATAGGTTTGGAAGTTATAGATCTAGTACAACCGGTTACTGGGAGTGGTAACCAACCTTACGAAGGCTATTGAGTGTCAATAGAGGATCATCCGCTCTCGGTTTCATGAGAGGAATATCCCATATATTCTTGCTCGAACAAATCCTTGGCCAAGGTTATTCGGATTGAGAGAGAAAGAGTTCTCCGGGAGAATCTAACTGAGCAAGATTTAAGAAGAAACCATATGGGCCTGATAGCACCATGCTCGGTATAGGGTCTCTGGGATATTAGATGAATGAGAGACTATAGATACATAATAACTGAGGACAAATAGGTCCAAAAGATTGGATTCCCCTATATCGTTTGGGGACTGTGGCGTAGTGGCCTAGTACGTCCGCAGTCGATGAGTCGAGTGAATTATTATAGAGATAATAATTCACTGAGTCAGAAAGAGTTCTGACAAGTATCACTCACGGCCAACTCGATATTGGGCCTAGAGGGTCACACACAATAGTAGCTGTTGCGATGAGAAGAGATTCGGATATGAGATATCCGCCGGAGCCCCTATCTTATTGGATATCCATTAAGCCCCTGAATTATTGGATCCTCAGATGAGATCCAATAATTGCTAATAAGAGATTATTGGGTAGAGACCCACTAATCCAAGAGGCTTGGGTAATTGGATGGAGATCCAATACCCAATAGGGCAAGATCCATTAGGGTTTACATGGAGCCTCTATAAATAGGAGAAAACCAAAGCTCCATAGGCTGGAGGTTCTTTTTGGTGGCCACCTTCTATTCTCCTCTCTCAAGAGAGGAGCATTATTGTAGTCCCTACCGTGTGGATACCGCTAGAGAGGAGAACACTTGATCTTCTTCATCCTCTCCTATAGATCTATAGGGATTCAGGGATATACGATCTCCCTAGGTACTTTCTTTTACACATGTAGTTTTTGCAGATTTGTTTTTGACGCACCGATCTTCGCATGATGACGGAACCTTTCATGGAAATCTAAGGTTTTTTATTTTTTTGTTCTTCTGCTATGCATGAGATATCGCCCCCTATGGATTTCCTAACAGTACTACCACTTGACACACTACCACAATCAGTGTACTAGGCAGTACCACCACCCAGTACAACTTAGGGAGCTGGACCTAGGGCGGTGCCACCACCCCAATCTAGCAGTGCCACCGCGAGACAAGGTCTAGCACTTCTAGTTGGGCCTTAAACTTGGCCCAAACCAGTCCATTACTAGGCCTAGTTGGCCCCTACCAGGGTTATAGGATTAACACCTAATCTTATCCCTAATTATATGTTAACTATGAAATTAAAGATATTTTTAAGCTAAATAATGTTCGATAAGTCAAGACTTCTTCCGACAAGCTTCCGGTGAACTTCCAGCGGTCTTTTGATGAACCCTCGGACACCATTTTGCGGACTCCCAGCAAGCTCCTAGACTTTACGATGATCTTGGCAAGTTCCGATGAGCTTTGTCGGCAAGCTCTGATCTTTCTTGGTGAGCTCCAGCAGCACTTCAATGAATCTTCGGACTTCCGTCAAACTCTTGAACTCCCAACGATTCTATCATACTTGACTTTGGCACTTTGTTTTACTTTATGTCTTCATCATTATCGTAGTTAATCCTGTATACTAATTAAGTCTTAACCCTACTTAGATCTAGACAGTTACAATGAATCAACTTCCTGTTGCCCAGTGTGTCTTTGGTCAGCGCTTCGTCCGGTTCTTCGACGCATCGTCCTCTTTTATGGCCTATTGCCCAATCGATGGTTAACCTCCGCAACCTTGATCTCCTTAGCACAGCACTACTCTTCTTTGCCCGATACCCGATGTCCGAAGCCTTATACCGATTGTCGACCAGACCTCCGGCTCAACGTCCAATATCCTGATGTGATTTCCTCCAGCATAATGTCGATTCATCCTATGTCAACTATCTAATTCTAATCGATGATAGACCTGCGTAACTCAAAATACAATTAGATAATAAAACACTATCAATTAGTTTCATCATCAAAATCCAAGACTCAATAGTCTCTCCCTTTTTTATGACGACAACTAATTAATGACGAAGTTAACCTTAACTCCTCGGAGTTTAAACAAACTCCCCCTATTAATATGTCATATTGATAGAATACTTGGATTATGCCAAATCTAAGTAACATTCATCACATGTTATGAAAAACATCATACAAATATATAAAATATTCAATCAACATTACATTGCATGAACTCATCAATCTACTTCTCTCCCTTTGTTATTAATAAAAAGGAGAAGTAACATCATAGCTAGTTTAAAAGATATGCAAGTTTTACAATCATCCTAGCCAAATTTTCATTAACATTCGACATTCAATCATGGCATGCTATCAACATTACAAGCTATCAACTTCTTATTTGCAATGAGCTAATAATTTTGTATAATCACTTTAAACACGCATGCTAAATTTTCATTACAACATATAAGCATAGAAGCATGGCAAGTGTAAGATTCCAAATTTTCTAAGTTTTGCCTTTTTGCTTCTTTTGAGATAGCAATTCTTTGCTTCTCTTTAGATTGCAAGATTGTAATTCTTTGCAAGTTTTAGCTAGCTACTTTTGTCACTTTTTCTTGTGATACACAAGCTAGCAAGTTTTCTCCGTGATATACCAAGATAGCAATTTTACTTCAAGCTAGCAATTTTTCTCCCCCTTTATCATTCTTAAAAAGAAGGGAGGATGCAATGTTGTAATTTATTTTCTTTTTCATCAAAATTACAAATGAGATATCAAAAATAAATATTGATATAAATGTTTTAATTATCAAAATTTAATAATATGAATTCAACATTCAAGCCAACAAGCTAGCTCCCCCTTAGTTATTGTCAAAATGAAATGGATGACTCGATGGCTAAAAATTTCAATTACATCCACTTTTCATGTCAATTATAAATTTGTATCAATAAAAATATACATCAATTTTTCAATCATCGCATGATGCATTCAAGGAAGTATTGAAATATTAAAAGAATCAATTTAAGCATATAATGTTTCAATCATCGACATCAAGTCACGAATCCAAAAGTCATAAATCCAAAGGTTCATGAATCATTTTGACAAGTCTCCCTTTTTTTTGGAAATAATAAGAGGAAGTCTTAGGAGATCAAAAACAAGATCTTGATTTATTGTAGGAATTTTCATCACGATCATGATTTCATAGAAAAATTTCAAAAATATAGTTCTGAGAAATCAAAATCATGAAACAAAAATTTGAGTAAGGAATCAAAAATTATTAATTCATGCATTAGAGTTTTCATCAAGATCATATTTAAAAAGATATTTCAAGTATTAAATATCAAGATATCAAATAAAGAACATCGATTCATTTATTCAAACCATCATTGCTCATCATGCATAATTTCAAAATATAGAGGTCATCAACCATGATTCAAAAACATTTATTTTCAAGGCATGATGATAAAAAGGAGTAAATCAATGATCCAATCATATCATGTCATGAATTCCAAAAGGCATTTTAAGTTATCATGAATTCATAAAAATTCAAATATATAGTTCCGAAAAATCAAGATCATGACTATAATAAAGCTCATTCAAGTTCGAATCATCAAAATCATTTTCATTATTCAATAGATTCACATGAATTCATTAATCTCGATAATATAGTAAATACAATCTCTTTTTATGTGTTTCATCTTATAAGCATGCCTTTGCCCTTAATAAAAAACAAGTATCAACAAATTATCAAGCATGATTTCATAACTTTCAAGCATGATAACATCCTTTTAATATCAAGATATTCATCATTTTATCTTATTCAATTTGATAATTTTGCCAAAACTTTATCGATAGAGACTTTTCACAAAAACATTCCTCTTTTTGTGTTTCAATTCATGCAATTTGGTCTCACATAGAAATGTTCAAAATTTTTATACAAGAGCCAAGCATGAAGTCAAAAAATTGAAACATAAGTTTCGTCATAAAAACCTAACACATCATCAAAATATCATTCATAATTCAAGTAATTCATAAGATATGAATTTATCACTTATCTTTTATGGAAAAATCAAAAAACTTTAAGAGATGTAAAATTTCAAGAATTGTGCATTTCCCTTTTTTATGATTAATTTCATATAAGCATATATTTGCCTTTAATAAAAATGAGTATCACATTCAAGAGTGAAAGGCAAACTTTGTAAAATAAATCATAATATGCATTATCGTATAAGTCCAAAATTTACATTAAGAACTTTCATTTGGAAAATTTATTAAGAGCAACATAGATTGATTACATATGTAAGCATGCTCAAGTCCTTTATGTATGAAAGATGTATATCAAGTTTAAAGCTGAAAAGTGATACGAAAATCATCAAGATTTATGGATTCATCATGAAGATACACTTTCCTTTTTACGTGTTTCATTTTAAGTTGTTTGTTTCATATAAGCATGTTCACATTTTCACACAAAAGCCAAGCATCATATAAATTCAAAATCATTATCAAAGCCATGTTTCTTTCATTCGAAATTTTGTTTGATAGCAAATGTGGGTTGGGTCTTTTAGTTTTGCAATTGATTTCATGTAGACATGCATCATCTAAAAATTTCATCACAAAAATGATTAAGACGCATTAATCCAAGATGGAAGTTTTCAAATTATAAGCATGATACACACATCTATCATCAAAAGACTTTCAAAAAATTCATACATAGATATGTATCATGTTTAAAATCAAAAACGATACGGAAAGCATACATGGAATTTATCTTTTTAGGTGTACATACATTACGTCATCTTAATTCATCATGAAAATGATTAGACCAAAAACACATTAACCAAAAACATAGAGTTTCAAATCAATATTTCTTCAAATCCTCATGCATAATATCATTAAGCATGAAAACCAAAATACACAATCATGGATTAATCCTATTAGGTGTACAAACATAATCATGCTAATTGATTTATTATGTCAAAACCATACATCAAGATTGAAACCAAAAACTGATATGGAAATCATATGCATCGAATTGCATTATCACACATCATGTAATTATTATCCATAATGTTGCATACATCATTCAAAATTTTGAATCATAACATGCATGAAACTTTAACAATATAATTTTTATGATCAATTTTTTTAATTTTTTTCAAAAATGCTTAAAATGAGAAGCACGATAATTTTTTAAAATAATTTTTTTATTTCCTATTATCTAAATTAAGCACTCATGAAAAGCATCATGTAATTTCAAAATAAGGTAAAAGCATTTCAGATAAGTTTCTTACCTTGTTGTTGAAGATCGTCAAAGCCCAATTCGTCTCTTCTTTACTTGATTCTTCTTTGCGAGTCTTCTTCTTCTTCTTTAGCCTCTTTCTCCGTTCAACTTCATTTGTGTTTTTCAATTTTTATTTAATAAACTTTTTAAAATTCATTGTTATGTGTTCAATGTCCTCTTCATTGTCCTCATCACTTGAGTCATCACTCAAGTGGCATTCTATAGTCCGAAGTCCAATTACCTTCTTGTTCTTTGGAAGGTGGTTCATATGTTCATCTAGTTCCAAAAAACTCATTTCATATGTTATCAATGAGCCGATAAGTTCTTCAATAGGTAAATTATTTAAATCTTTTGATTCTTGTATCGCGGTTACTTTAGGATCCCACCTTTTTTAAAGGGATCTTAAAATCTTGTTTATGAGTTCAAAATCCGAAAAAGATTTATCTAGTGCTCTTAGACTATTGATGATATCCGAGAAATGAGAGAATATATCACCGATAGTCTCACTTGGTGCCATTCGAAAAAGCTCAAAATCATGCAATAAGAGGTTTACTTTCGAGTCTTTGACTCTACTAGTTCCCTCATGCATGATTTCAAGTGTTCGCCAAATATCAAAGGTCATTTCATAAGTTAAAATCCAATTAAACTCATTTTTGTCTAAGGCACAAAAGAAGGCATTCATAGCCTTTGCATTTAACGAAAAAGATTTTCTCTCTAAATCCGACCATTCGTTCATCGGTTTAGAGGAAGGTTGAAAGCCATTTTCAATAATATTTCATAAATTTAAATCCAACGAAATCAAGAAAACTCTCATTCGAGTTTTCCAATAAGTGTAGTCCAATCCGTTAAACAACGGAGGACGAACAATCAAAAAACTCTCTTGAAAGTTGTAAAGAGCCATTTCTTGTGGGTGTGAATCCAAAAGAGAAATAACGAGGCTCTGATACTGATTGTTACGATCTAGAGCAACACTAAGAGGGAGGGTGAATAAGTGTAGCGGCTAAGAACGATAAATTTTGACATTTTAAAAAACTATTTCGGAAACTTCATGTGTTGAAAACTTCGTTTTGACTAAAACTCGGTTTCAATTGAAGTGTATCCAAAAGTGCTTAAATTAGAGAGTGTTTAGAGAGGAAGAAGGCAGTGATGAGTAAGTTGAGTAGCGAAGAAAAGACGGTTTATAGAAATATAATAGATAATGCGTAAATGTAAACTATTTTTATAATGGTTCCGTCATCCGACCTATGTCCACTTCTGATTCCTCTTTTGCTTGAGGCTACTGGATTTCCACTAGTTGCCTTCCTTCTAATGGGTGAAGACAAACTCCCTTTTACAAACTATGTTTACAAAGCTTCCCTCAACACCTCTCTTAAAGACAACTTTCAAATTTTTGGAGGGATTTCAACTAAGATTAACAGAGTTTTCCTTTAGTTTCTTGCACAATTCTTGCTTTCCCAAGCAAGAACATCTAGGGTATTTATAGACCCTAAGAGGATTCAAATTTGGAGCCCAAATTTTAATTATCCTATATTTCCAAGGTACTAGCAGTACCACCACCTAACACTGGCAGTACCACCACCATTTGACCCTGACACTGTTCGTGTACTAGGTAGTGTTAGGATTTGAGTGGCACTAAGAGGGGGGGTGAATTAGTGTAGCAGATTAAATCTTGTAAACTTGAAATCGATTTCAAAGAAGTTGATTCATATGGAAATTTTGATCCGATGAAAAAAGGATTTAGCTAGAATAGTTCGAGTGAATGCAATTGAGAGTAGGGAGAAGAAAACCAAGCAATTTGCAGCTAAGTAAAGATAAGATGTAGAATATTTAAAAACTCATAACCAAAGTACGCAGCGATGTATAGTGGTTTAGTCGAAAGACCTACATCGAATTACAAAGCCTCCTCCGATGAAGCTCCCAACTTCCACTATCAAATCTCTTGAAGGGGAAGGACCAAAATACCCCTCTTACAAACTTTTACAAGTGGTTCACTCTCTTATAGATTTTTCACAAAGAAAGAGGGAGGTGAACACTTAAGTTATTGAAACAAGACTTTGCTATAACTTTAACTTAGTTTTCAACTTCTCAAAAGGTGCTCTCTCAGTTGAGAAAAAAGGGGTATTTATAGACTCAATTGGCTTTCAAAAATGAAGCCAAAAAGAGTCCCATCCTAGGTTTACCGAGTACTACTGGTACCACCGCCTGGCACCGGCGGTACCACCGCCTAGCACCGGTGGTACCATCGCCTGATAGAGTCCTCAGGCTGTGGTCTGACGGTACCACCGCCTGCCAGGCGGTACCATCGTCTGTTAGGCGGTACCATCGCTTGCCAAGCATTAAACTCGGTGGTACCACCATTGACCTGGGGCGGTACCACCACCTAGAACACTTAGGAAGTTGTTCCAGGGGCGGTGCCACCGCTTGGGTCTGATGGTGCCACCGCTAGACTATTCCAGTAAGGCTGAATGGGCCCTAACTTTGGCCCAAATCAGCCCAAATAAGGCCTAGTTGGCCTTACCAGGGTTAAATAGGATTATTACCTAATCCTTACCATAATTACATGCTAACTATGAAATTGAAATATAATTCTAAGTAATTTTAAACCGGCAACATCAAGTCTTCTTCTGGTGAGCTTTCCGATGAACTTCCAGTGGACTTCCGACACTCCCTCGGATTTCTTCCAACGGACTCCCAATAGCATCCTGAACTCTATGCCGAGTTCGATGAGTCTTTGGCAAGCTTCTGAACCTTCTTGGTGAGCTTCGTGAACCTCCGACGATCTTTCCGGTGAACTTCCAAAACCTTCGGCAAGTCCCCGATTCTTTTTCGGTTGGTTCCGACAGTACTTCCAATGATCCTTCGGACTTCTGGTGGAGTCTCGACCTCCTAACAACTTGACTCCAGTAATTTGCTTTATGTCTTCAAGCTATCGTAGTTAATCCTGCACACTTATCTCAATAATATGGATTAGATCAAATAACCCATCAATTGACTACATCATCAAAATCCGAGATTCAACAATCTCCCCTTTTTTTATGATGACAATCAATTGATGACAAAGTTAATCTTAACTCCCCCTATCTATATGCCATATTATGAGAAAAAAAACGCTTGAATTCAATCTCTTTGAATTCAAACCGAAACTAATAAGTTTCATCTATTAAACTTACCATCATGCTTAACAAGCTTATTCTTTCATCCATAAATATGAAACTTCATATTTTTCACAATGTCATAACACCTATTTTCAAATCAAATGATAGACAATCATCATTTTAACAAGAGATACTAATTATAGTTTGAAATACAATATGTATCAAATGATATCGATATAAAAACCATAAATGCAAGGCAAGATATCATTAAGCGATATATCATTAAATGACAACTTATCATATCAATGAAAGATACCAATTATTAAACATGATATGATAGCAATTTTTTAAAGAAGAATTTGTGATACATGTGATACATTACGATACGATATAAATTTTATTGCGATACTTTTAAAGATATCAACCAATTTTCAATTATAAAGCATAGCAAAAGTAATTAAATTGTAATATAAAACATATAAGACATTTTTATTCCATCATATTACAATACTCAATATATAAGTCATTTGTTAATTTATTTGTCATATTCTTCTTAATACGATGAATGCAAGACATTTTATCAAGTCATTTGCACTTATCATCAATTTATTTGCACATTCTTTTCCCCCTTTGTCATCAACAAAAAGGAGGTGAAGTAGTCATCATAAGGTATCATATCACAAAAAAATGTAAGAGTGGTCATTTATCAAGAATATCAAACACATTTGATACATGAGACTTGGAAAATAAAATATGTCATGAAAAATATTTTGACCATCATTTTAATTCATTTATGAAATCCGAAAAATGATCAATCATCATTTATCAATCTATGAAGGATTCATACATGAAAGAGGATGAAAGGCTTAAGATGCAATTTTGAAAATCCAAGAATAACATTATAAAGTGGAAGGATAGATCATTAAAGTCATTCATCAAATATTTCATATTAATTTTAAGGTAAAATCCATGAGAAGGAAATGTCAAAATCCATAAAGCTTCAACATGGCATTTACAAATCAACATCAAAAATTTCATAGAGAGATTCAACATGGCATTCTTATAATGATTCATGAGGGGGAAGACATTAAGTTTTAAAGCTTCGAATTGTAAAAATCTGAAATGAACATTTAAGAGCTTGATTTTTTGTTAAAGCAAAATCTATGACATTAAATATCTTTAGTCATTCTTAAAGGTGGAGGGAACATAAAATCAATTTTACTACATCATTAAGATCCATCATTCAAAGGAGGAAAGCAACATCATGATACTAAATCATCCTAAACTTTTACAACATCATGAAGGCTTTAAAAATATTATGATCGAAAATGATAGCTTCATTAAAATATTACAATCGAAGGATAAAAATGAGAGTGTAAATATATCATCCAAAATAATATCAAGGTTCAGATTTATCAAAATCGATTTTACCATTTCATCAAAAGGTATGACATAACTCAAAAATTCATCAATCGAATAGGAGAATCAAAATATTATGATCGAAGAACAAAAATGAGAACTTCGCTCAAAAGATGATATTGTAAAGATGTCATCCGAAAACAAGAAGATAATATCAAGATGAGACAATGAAAGCCGAAGTTGAGAATTTTG
Organism: Musa beccarii; assembly: GCA_024322285.1. Classification (NCBI taxonomy): domain Eukaryota; kingdom Viridiplantae; phylum Streptophyta; class Magnoliopsida; order Zingiberales; family Musaceae; genus Musa; species Musa beccarii. Next base: position 35,880,342 of record CM044398.1, on the reverse strand, counting down.
GAAAAGAAACATATAACATCATGTATTAGAACAATTTAGCATGCCTAACTCTCTTCTAATGAAGTCAAATTGTTCTTCATTTAGGGGTTTTGTGAAGATATCCACTAATTGGTATTTTGTATCAATAAATCCTAGAGTGACATCATTATTATTGATATGATCACATATAAAATGATGCCTAATATCAATGTGCTTAGTTCTAGAGTGTTGAATGGGATTTTTGGTTAAACAAATAGTACTTGTGTTATCACATTTTATGGGAATATACTTTAAATGAATTCCATAATCTTCTAATGTATTTTTTATCCAAATAACTTGTGCACAATATGCACAAGCGGCTATGTATTCGGCTTCGGCCATAGATAGTGCAACCGAGTTTTATTTCTTGGAAGACCAAGAAACAAGTGCATGTCCTAAAAATTAACATGTTCTGGATGTACTTTTTCTATCTATTCTACATCTACCAAAATCGGCATCCGCATAAGCTATTAAATCAAAGTTATCAGATTTTAGATACCATAATCCTATATTAGGAGTTACTTTAAGATATCTAAGGATTCTTTTAACAGCTTTAAGATGAGACAACTTAGGATTAGCTTGAAATCTAGTGCAAAGTCCTATACTAAACATAATATTGGGTCTAGTTGCGGAGAGGTAAAGTAAACTTCCTATCATTCCCCTATATGTTTTTTGATCAAAACTTTCTCCACTTTCGTCCATGTCTAACTTAGTGGAGGTACTCATAGGAGTGTTGATGGCTTTTGAACCATCTATATTAAACCGTTTTAACAATTCTAAAGCATATTTGGTTTGACTAAGAAATATACCATCACTAAGTTGTTTAATTTGTAATCTTAAAAAGAAGGTTAATTCACCCATTAGACTCATTTCAAACTCTTAGATCATACACTTGGAAAATAATTCACATAACGATTTATTTGTAGAACCAAATATAATATCATCAACATAAATTTGAATAATAAGAATATTATTTTTAAAATATTTAATAAATAATGTAATATCGACTTTGCCTTTAGTAAAATTATTTGAAATAAGAAAGGAACTAAGCCTCTCATACCAAGCTCTAGGGGCTTGTTTTAACCCATAGAAAGCCTTAGTTAATTTAAACACATGATTAGGAAGAAGAGAGTTTTCAAATCCGGGTAGTTGTTCGACATACACTTCTTCGAAAATAAAGCCATTTAAGAAAGTACTTTTGACATCCATTTGAAAAAGTTTAAAGTTATTATTACTAGCATAGGCAAGGAGTATCCTAATGGCTTCTAATCTTGTCATAGGAGTGAAGATTTCTTTGTAATCGATACCTTCTTCTTACTTGAAACCTTTGGCCAATAATCTAGCCTTGTTTCTAACCACGATACCACATTTATCTTATTGTTTCTAAAGACCCATTTAGTACTAATAACTTAATGGTCACTCGGTCTAAGAACAAGTTTCCATACCTTATTCCTCTTAAATTGATTCAATTCTTCTTGCATTGTGATAACCCAAGAATCATCTTAGGTTTAATTTGAGAAAGAAAAGCGGCATGGGTACAAAAATTTTTAAAAGAGGAATGAGTTTGAACCCCTTTTGATGTGTCTCTTATAATTAGCTCCTTATGATGGGTATCTACATACTTTCATTCCTTAGGTAAGGAAATTTGGGAAGAAGATGCATCCAAGTTGCCATTTTGAGGAAAGGGTTCATTCAAATTTAAACCATCAAAACCAAGATCATCATCAAAATCATTTTTCTTAAATTCAGAAATTTTATTAAAAACTACATGAATAGTCTCTTCTATAACTAAAGTTCTTTTGTTAAAAACATGAAAAGTTTTAGAAACGAAAGAGTAACTAAGAAAGATGCCTTCATCGGATTTGGCATCGAATTTTCCTAAGGCATCCTTTTTATTCAAGATAAAGCATTTGCAATCGAAAACTTTAAAGTAAGAAACATTAGGTTTCTTGTTATTTTACAATTCATATGGAGTCTTAGATAGAGATGATCTTACTAGAATTCTATTCATGACATAGCAAGCCGTATTAACGGCTTCGGCCCAAAAGTATTTGGGTAAACTATATTTATTTAACATGGTTATTGCCATTTCTTGTAAATTTCTATTTTTTTTCTTTCCACTACTCTATTTTGTTGAGGATTCCTTCGAGTAGAGAAGTTGTTGTTATATCCATTAGATTTATAAAAATTTTGAAAGTCACGATTTTAGAATTCAACACCGTGATCACTCCGAATTGATGAAATCATGAAACCCTTTTCATTTTGAGTAAGTTTACAAAATTTAGAGAAATATTTAAAATAATCACTTTTGTGAGCCAAGAAATAGGTCCAAGTGTATCTACTATAGTCATCTATAATTGCAAAGGCATATTTGCTACCTCCTAGGCTCATTGTGTCAATTGGTCCAAATAAGTCCATATGGATCAATTGCAATGGTCTAGAGGTGCTAATTTGATTTTTTTTTTATTTGAAACTACTTTTTATTTGTTTTCCTAGTTGACAAGCATCACACACTTTATCCTTGACAAACTTTATATTAGGAATTCCTCATACTAGTTCTTTAGATGAAATTTTAGATATTAGTTTCATACTTGTATGGCCTAATCTCCTATGCCAAAGTCAAGCATCATCATTTAAAATGGAAAAACATATTTTATTACTAAGTTTATCAATGTTAATGGTGTAGACATTATTTTGTTTTAACATAATCATGGATATGTTGTTGTTTGGTTTTTCAACGATGCAAGCATTAGATTCAAATCTAACGATGTAATCTTTATCACATAATTAACTAATGCTCAAAAGATTATGTTTTAATCCATCAACTAGTAACACATTATTAATTAAAAAACTTGATTTGTTACCTATGGTTCCATTACCAATGATTTTGCTCTTGTTGTTGTCTCTGAATGTGACATACCCTTCTTCATTGCTAGTGAGTATAGAGAATTGAGATGGACCTCCGGTCATGTGCCTTGAGCATCCACTATCAAGATACCATTTCTTACTCCTAGCTTATGATGGTGAGTGTGTCTACAAAAAAAGGATGGTTTTTAGGTACCCATTTGATTTTGGGTGCCTTAAAAATTGATCTACTAACTTTGTTATTTAGCATTGAATTATTCATAGTTCCTTTAGGAACCCATATCAATTTATGTGGACTAATTTTCTTAAACGGACATTTGTAAACAACATGTCCAAATTTACAACAAAAATTATATTTCAAATGAGGTGATACATATAATGTGGGTCTTTAATGAAGGTGGTAGGATTTTGGTGAGATCCACTCATAAATCCAATTCCACTTCTATTTGGGACGTGACCCTTATTTGCAAGGATCATATCCAAGCCCTTGCTAACGACCTTAAACTTATTTAGGGTCTCTTTAAGTAGCAAGTTCTCATTTTTTATTGCTTCTAAGTGTTCGCACTTAGAGAATGGAGGTGAAGAGGGAGTATGAAGACTATCAAGTTTATCTAGTAATAAAGCATGCTCCTTCTTTAATAAATTGAACTTCTTACTAATAGTTCTACACTCATCAAATAATTCATGAAAAGCTATTGAAAGTTCATCGAAAGATAAATCTTCATTAATAAACTCACATACCTCATCTCCTAAAGTGATTAGCACGAAGTTGGCCTCCTCTTTGTTGCTTGCTTCTTCGTCTTCGGAGCCACTTGAATCATCCCACGTCGCCTTTAGAGCTTTCTTCCTCTTCGGTTGCTTCTTCTTGCTTTGGGAGCATTCATTTTTGAAGTGCCCTAGCTTCTTACATTCGTAACATATGACTTGGTTCTTTTTTTGTACAAGTTTGTTTTTAGTATCATTTTTAAATTTATTCATTCGTATGAATTTTTAAAATTTTTGAGTCAAGAGTGCAATGTCATCGTCACTGTCCTCATCACTTAATGTTCCTTTCAAGTGGTCTTCTCGTGTTCTTAATGTCATATCCTTCCTATTCTTTGGAAGGGGGTTCTCGAGCTCTTTATGAGCATGGCATGTCATTTCATAGGTCATTAGAGACCCAATGAGTTCTTCGAGAGGAAAAGTTTTAAGGTCCTTGGCCTCTTGAATGGTCATAACTTTTGGATCCCAACTCTTTAGAAGGGATCTTAAAATTTTAGTTATAAGTTCAAAATTAGAAAAACCTTTACCAAGTGCTTTGAGTCCAGTGATGACATCCGTGAAGCGGGAGTACATGTCTCCGATGGACTTAGTTGGTTTCATTCGAAAAAGTTCGTAAGAATGCACAAGAATGTTGATTTTGGACTCTTTCACTCTGCTAGTGCCTTCATGAGTGATCTCAAGAGTACGTCAAATATCAAAAGCTGATTCATAAATCAAAACGCAATTAAACTCATTTTTATCAAGTACACAAAATAAGGCATTCATAGCCTTTGCATTTAAAGCAAAAACCTTCTTCTCCGATTCATTCCATTCGCTCATCGGAAGAGAAGATTTTTGAAATCCATTTTCAATGATATTCCAAAGTTTAAAGTCCATGGAAATAAGAAGGTCCTCATACGAGTCTTCTAATACGTGTAATCTGACCCATTGAACATGGGTGAACGTGTAATTAAATAACCCTCTTGCATGCCAGAAGCCATCTTTCTTGGGTTTTAAATCAGATGAGAGTGACCTTGCTCTGATACCAATTGTTAGGATCTGAGCGGCACTAAGAGGGGGGGTGAATTAGTGCAGTGGATTAAATCTCGTAAACTTGAAACCGATTTCGAAGATAGTTGATTCGTATGGAAATTTTGATCCAACAAAAAAAGGATTTAGCTAGAATAGTTCGAGTGAATGCAATTGAGAGTAGGGAGAAGAAAACTGAGTGATTTGCAGCTAATTAAAGATAAGATGTAGAATATTTAAAAACTCACAACCAAAGTACGCAACGATGTATAGTGGTTCGATTGAAAGACCTACATCCACTTCTGAAGCCTCCTCCGATGAGGCTCCTAACTTCTACTATCAAATCTCTTGAAGGGGAAGGACCAAATACCCCTCTTACAAACTTTTACAAGTGGTTCACTCTCTTACAGATTTTTCACAAAAAAAGAGGAAGGTGAACACTTAAGCTATTGAAACAAGACTTTGCTATAGCTTTGACTTAGTTTTCAACTTCTCAAAAGGTGCTCTCATAGTTGAGAAAAGAAGGATATTTATAGACTCAATTGGCTTTCAAAAATGGAGCCAAAAAGAGTCTTATCCCGGGTTTATCGAGTATTGGCGGTACCATCGCTTGGCACCGGCGGTACCACCACCTAGCACCAATGGTACCATCGCCTGGCACCGACGGTACCACCGCCTGACAGAGTCCTCGGGCTCTGTGGTCTAGCGGTACCATTGCCTACCAAGCATTAAAGTCGGTGGTACCACCGTTAACCTAGGGCGGTACCACCACCCAGAACACTTGGGAAGTTGTTCCCAGGGTGGTGCCACCACTTGGGTCGGGTGATGCCACCGCCAAACTGTTCCAACAAGGCTGAATGGGCTCTAACTTCAGCCCAAATCAGCCCAAATAAGACCCAGTTGGCCCCTACTAGGGTTAAACAAGATTATTACCTAATTATGTGCTAATTAAGAAATTAAAATATAATTCTAAGTAATTTTAAACCGGTAATGTCAAGTCTTCTTCTGGTGAGCTTTCCGACGAACTTCCAGCGGACTTCCGACACTCCCTTAGATTTCTTCTGATGGACTCCCAACAAGCTCCCAGACTCTATGCCGAGTTTGACGAGTCTTTGGCAAGCTTCTGAACCTTCTCGGTGAGCTCCTCAAACCTCCGGTGAACTTTCGAAACCTTTGATAAGTCCCCGATTCTTTCTCGATTGGTTCCGACAGTACTTCCGATGATCCTTCGGACTTCCGGTGGACTCTCGAACTCCCAACAACTTGACTCCGATAATTTATTTTATGTCTTCAAGCTATCATAGTTAATCCTACATACTTATCTCAATAATATGGATTAGATCAAATAACCCATCAATTGACTACATCATCAAAATTCATGATTCAACAAGCGGTACCACCGCCCAGTCTGGTGGTACTACCGCTTGACCCACTACTATAGTCAATGTACTAGGCGGTACCACCACCCAGTACAACCTAGTGAGCTAGACCTGCGGTGGTGCCACCGCCCTAGTCTGGCGATGCCACCACCAGACAAGGTCCAACACTTCTGGTTGGGCCTTAAACCTGGCCCAAACCAGTCCATTACTAGGCCCAGTTGGCCCCTACCAAAGTTATAGGATTAACACCTAATCCTAACCCTAATTACATGATAACTACAAAATTAAAAACATTTCCTATGCTAAACAATGTCAGACAATTCAAGACTTCTTCTGGCGAGCTTTCGACGAACTTCTCGTGGTCTTCTAAAGAACCTGAGACACTATTCTGCGGACTCCCAGCAAGCTCTTGGACTTCACGATGATCTTAGCAAGTTCCAACGAGCTTCTTCGGCAAGCTCCGATCTTTCTCGGTGAGCTCCGGTAGTACTCCAACGAATCGTCGAACTTTCGTCGAACTCTCGAACTCCCAACGATTCTATTGTCCTTGACTCTAGCATTTTGTTTTGCTTTATATCTTCATCATTATCATAGTTAATCCTGCACACTAATTAAGTCTTAACCCTACTTAGATCTAGATAGTTACAACGAATTAACTTCTTGTTGCTCAGTATGTCAATGGTCGGCGCTTCGTCCGTTTCTTCGACGCATCATCCTCTCTTATGGCCTGTTACCTAATCAGCAGTTGACTTCCGCAACCCCAATCTCCTAGGCACAACACTACTCTTCTTGGCCCGATGCCCGATGTCCAAAGCTTTCTGTCAATTGTTAACTGGACCTCCAGCTCAATGTCCAATATCATGACGTGATTTTCTCTAACGTAACGTCGATTCATCCTGTGTCAACTATCTAATTTTAATTGATAGTAGACCTGCATGACTCAAAATGTAATTAGACAATAAAACACTATCAATTAGTTTCATCATCAAAATTCAAGACTCAACAAAGATATGGTAAGAACCATGTTAAACGAACATAGCCTACCCAAATATTTTTGGGTCGAAGCCATTAACACGACATGCTATGTCATGAATAGGGTACTCGTAAGGTCATTACTTTCCAAAACTCTTTATGAATTGTGGAATAATAAAAGACCCAATATTTCATATTTTAAAGTTTTTGATTGTAAATATTTTATTTTAAATGAAAAGATACCTTAGAAAAATTCGATGCAAAATCCGATGAAGATATATTTCTTGGTTATTCCTCTATTTCTAAAGCTTTTTGTGTCTTTAATAAAAGAATCATAGTTATAGAAGAATCTATTCATGTTGTCTTTAATGAGTTTCTCGAATTTAAGAAAAACAATCTTAAAGATGATTTTCATTTTGATGCTTTAAATTTGAATGAAAACACTCCTTTCCCTAGCAACTTAGATGCATCTTCTACCAAAGACTCCTTCCCTAAGGAATGGAAGTATGTAGATACTCATCCTAAGGAGCTAATAATGGAAAATACATCAAAAGGTGTTCAAACTCGCTCTTCATTTAAGAATTATTATGCTAATGCTGTCTTTTTGTCTCAAATTAAACCAAAATGCATTAACAAAACTCTAAAAAATGATTCATAGGTTATCGTAGTACAAGAGGAGTTAAATCAATTTGAAAGAAATGAGGTATGGAAGCTTGTTCCTTGACTTAGTGGCCATTTAGTAATTGGTACTAAATGGGTCTTTAGAAACAAGCAAGATAAAATTGGAATCATGGTTAGAAACAAGGCTAGATTAGTGGTCAAAGGTTTCAACTAAGAAGAAAGTATCGATTATGAAGAAACCTTCGCTCCTATGGCAAGATTAGAAGCTATAAGGATACTCTTTGCCTATGTTGATTATAACAATTTTAAGTTATTTTAAATGGATATTAAAAATACTTTTCTAAATGGCTTTATTTTCGAAGAAGTTTATATTGAACAACCACCCAGATTTGAGAATGCTCTTTTTCCTAATCATATGTTTAATTTATCTAAAGCTCTCTATAGATTAAAACAAGCCCCAAGAGCTTGGTATGAGAGGCTCAGTTCTTTCCTTATTCAAAATGATTTTTCAAAAGGCAATGTCGATACTATATTATTTATCAAAAAATTTAAAAATAATTTTTTTGTTGTTCAAATTTATATTAATTATATTATTTTTTGTTCTACGAATGAGTCTTTATGTGAATCCTTTATCAAAAGTATGAGCCAAGAATCCAAAATGATCTTAGTGGGTGAATTAACTTTTTTTCTTAGGTTTATAAATTAAGCAACTAAGTGATGGAATCTTTCTTAGTCAAACTAAATATGCATTAGATTTGTTAAAACAATTCAACATGGATAGTTCGAAGGCTATTAATACACTAATGAGTACTTCCATAAAGTTAGATATGAACGACAATGGAGAAAATTTTGATCAGAAAACCTATAGGGGTATGATAGGTAGTTTACTATACCTCGCCGCAACTAGACCGGATATTATGTTTAGTGTTGGACTTTGCACTACATTTTAATCTAATCTCAAGTTATCTCACTTTAAAGCTGTTAAAAGGATCTTTAAATATCTGAAAGGAACCTCTAATTTAGGATTATGGTATACAAAATCCAAGAACTTTGAATTAGGTGCTTATGTTGATATTGATTTTGTTGAATGTAGAATAGATAGAAAAAGCATATCTAGAATATGTCAACTCTTAGGTCATGCACTTGACTCTTGGTTTTCTAAGAAATAAAATTCAGTTGCACTATCTATAGCCGAAGCTAAGTATATAGTAGCTGATGCATGTTGTGCACAAGTTATATGGATGAAAAACACATTAGAAGATTATGAAATTCACTTGAAAAATATCCCTACAAAATGTGATAATACTAGTATAATATGTTTAACAAAAAATCTCATTCAGCATTCTAGAACTAAACATATTGATATTAGGTATTATTTTATTAGAGATCATGTTAATAATCATGATATATCTTCAAAATTCATTGATACAAAACATCAATTAGCTAATATTTTTATAAAACCTTTAAATAAAGAATAATTTGATTTTATAAGAAGAGAATTAAGCATGTTGAATCTTCCAAATGCATGAATTTCTTTTATACATTTTTTGGGTTTCTTGATTTTTTGAAATTGAGTTTTTTTTACCAAGATCATTTCCTATCTTCTTCTTGCAATTTTTATGCATAAATTTTTGTGACACGGTAGTATTCATGGGTTTCTTATCTTTTGATGATCTTGCCCTATGAGTCCTTGCTATCTCTATATACAAAAGGAGTTTTTGAACTTTTGGAACACTTGATCTTTCATTTGATGATCTTCTCCTATAAAAGAAGATATTTTTATGGACTTTGGTATATCATTTCCTATGAATCCATCTTCTTCCTATTTACAAGAGTAGAGATTTAATTTATGAATTTTTAGTATGTACATCTTGATCTTTTATGTGATGAATCCTTTCTCTTTACGAAAGTAGAAGCTTGTTTCATAGACTTTTGGTACTTATGACTTGATTTTTCTTGTGATGAATAAATTCTTCTCTCCTTCTTCTTCTTATTTTTATGCCAAAGGGGAGAAAGAAACTTGCTATTATCAAATACTAACTAGCTTGTATGTCTCATGAAGAATCAAAAGTGCTTGCACATCTAAAGATAAGTGCTAGCTTGCCTATTTAAAAGCAAAAGAGAAGTGCTAGCAAGAGACGTGCTAGCTTGCACATCTAAAGCAAAAGTTGCTATCTTAAAAAAATTTTGCTTAACTTCATGTTTGCTAGCTTGCATAAAGTCGTGTAAAACTTTCTTGCATAGTTCAAATACTTGTCGAATGTTTGGTATCATAGTATCAAAGTACTTGCATATCTCCTTTTTGTTGATAACAAAGGGGGAGAAATGAATGTTTGGCATCATGCTCAAAATAATAATAATTTTGGTATCCTGCATGAAGTGATAAATGCTTTAGTATCATGTAGGTTATGCCTTAGTTGATTTTTTTTAACATGAAATTGTTTATGTTATACTTTGATGACTTGAAACTATGATGATGCATGAAATTTTAGTATCATGCATGAAGTGATAAATGCTTTAGTATCATATAGGTTATGCCCTAGTTGATTATTTTTATACATGAAATTGTGCATGTTATAGTTTGATGACTTGAAACTTTGATGATGCATAATGTATGAAATTTTGATATATTGCATTTGATCACTATGATTGAAATTGTTTCACTTGAATTCAAAGGTTCAGACTCCTATTGAATTCAAGTTTGACTTATCTCAATATGGCATATATATATAGGGAGAGTTAAGGTTAACTCCATCATCAATTAGTTATCATCATCAAAAAGTGAAAGATTATTGAATCTCATATTTTGATGATAAAATCAATTGATAAATTATTGACTAATCCATGTGTTGAGAAAAGTGATGCAAGATTAACTATGATCATGAAAAAGGTATAAAGCAAAAAAATTAGATGTTAGGCCGGAGTCAAAGATTAGGTGATATGTCGAAGGTTCGGACGATGCATTGGAAGTTCACTTAGAGTCCATCAGAAGCTCGCCAAGAGTCTGTTGGAAGCTCGTCGAGAGTTCATCGGAAGCTTACCAAGAGTTCATCAGGAGTTCACCATCATCAAAAGCTTGTCGAGAGTTCACCGAAAGTTTGCCGAGAGTTCTCTAAAAGCCCGTCGGAAGATCATTGGAAGTTTGTCGGGATTTCACCATAAGAACAACTGAGATGCCGGACAACTAAGATTTCTTAGTTAATATCTTAATTATTATAGTTATGACTTAGATTGAGTTAGGATTGAGAGGTAATGCCACTAACTTAGTTAGAGGAAAATTGGGCCCGAATCAAAGTTGTTTGGGCTAGACTAATAGCCCAAACAGAGACCTGGAGCCATGTCAAGTGGTGGCACTACTAGAACTAGGCGATGGAACCACCCAAGCTCAATCTCCAAGGAGATTTGGGCGGTGGTACTACCTCGATTGGGCGATGGTACTATCGACAGTTAATGTTATCAAATGGTGGTACCGCCCAGGTAGGTGGTGATACCGCTAGAGTTGAGTATCTGAAATTCTGTCAGGCGATAATGCCGCCTGACTGGGCGGTGGTATCGCCTAGTGTCAAAGAGTAATGGTAGTAGTACTACCCAATATTGGTGATGGTATCACCCAATACCCCGAGAACCTAGGATGAGATACTTTTTTGCTCCATTTTTGAAGTCATTTAGGGTATATAAATATCCCTCTCATCCAAGTTTAGAACACAGAAAAAACTTGAACAAAAATTATGTAAAACTCTATTATAATTCTATTAAAATTCTCCTCTTCATCCCTAAGTGTGAATTTAGTTTAAGGGAGGGCTGTGAGATCTGTAAGGGTTGCCTCCTAAACCTATAAAAAGGAGAACAAAGCTATAAAGGGGTAGTTAATCTTCACCCATCGAAGGAAGATCAATAGTGGAAGCTGATGACCTCGATGGAAGAGGAATCAGAAGTGGATGCAGGTCACAACGATCGAACTATAATAAATCGGTTTGCCTACTTTTCTCTACTATTTACATACTTTGCAACTGCTTTACTTCCTTATCACTCATAAACATCTTTAAGTTTAAACATCTTTCCGATAAGGGTTTTATCGAATCGAGTTTTTTGAATCGTCAATATTTTACGTACGCACTAATTCCAACCACCCCACCCCACTAACCCCACCCCACTCGCCCCTCGCCTTTGCACCCTCCCCTGGTTAAAACCCTTAAGCTTGGGGTTGATCTCTTTACGGGATCGACCACCTTGGAACTCTATAGGAGTTCCTTCCTTCAAGTTGCTGCTCAAAGGCTGCTAAAAAGATGATCTATTCATGATGAAAAGAGAGTGAATACATGGCTATGTATAGGGCTTCTAAACCCCAACTCCTAATAAGACTCCTACTCAAGACTCCTACTTCTAACCAACTCCTACTTCTAATTAGGACTCCTTCTCTAGTATGACTCTTTCTCTAATAAGACTCTTACTTCTAATAGAACTCCTCTAAGAAGTAACCTAATCCTAACCTAGCCGGCCTCTTCATCTCTTTAATAGGGGTTGGCTAGATAGGATTTATATGAATACCCTTATCAATAAAACTAAATTAGGACTCTCCTAGCTAGAGTCCCAATAGATTAGGACTCTCCTAGCTAGAGTCCTAACAGACCTGCCCTCATCAAATCAGCCTTGTCCTTGAGGCTGACGTTCCATGAATTTTGGAAATTTGATCTTCAAGTTATCATAGTTCTCCCAAGTGGCATCTTTTGCTGGTAAGTCCGCCCACTGTATTAGCACCTTAGCAGTGGTTCGTCATCGTCGAGTCACGATCCGTTGATCAATAATGGCACTCGGTTGGGCCTGGAGCTCTCCTTGGGTAGTCATATTTAGTAGATGGCTTTGGGCTGTGTCATTTTGTACCAACTTGGGCTTCAAACATGACACATTGAAGACTGGATGGATTCAAGAGCTAACGGGTAAGTCCAATCTATATGTTACTGCTCTGATGCACTCCAAAAATTTGGTAGGGTCCATAGAACCGAGGTGAAAGTTTCGTAGATGCTTTGGTCTCCAGATCATCTTGCCATTCCCCCCTATTATCCTTAAGGAAGTCATTGTCGAAAGTTAAATGACCAAAAATTCAGTTTGCTAGGATAGCTGCGAAAGTGCATCTGCAACAACATTCTCTTTCTCCTTTTTATAATCATATCCAAGAAGCATTGTTACCCATTTTTGCTGCTCAAGGGAAGATATCTTTTGCTCCAAGAAATATTTTAAGCTTTTATGGTCAATCTTGATTTGAAAGCATCACATGATCAAATACCATCTCCATTTAGCCAACGCATGTATAATCGCAAGCATCTCCTTGTCGTAAATAGTTATCTTGAGATGGGAAAGAGATAATGCTTTACTAGTATAAGTGAGGGGGCAGCCATCTTGCATTAGTACAGTACTAATTTCAACTCTGGAGGCATCGGCTTCAATAACAAAAGTCTTTCCAAAGTCGGGTAACGCTAGTACGGGCGTTGTCGTCATTGCGGCTTTAAGTTTGTTGAAGGTGGTGGTGGCTTTGTTCGACCATTAGAAAGCATCTTTTTTCAGCAAAAAAGTAAGGGGTGTACTGATCTTTCCATAGTTTTTCACAAACCTGCAGTAGTAGTCTATTAAACCGAGAAGGCCACGTAGCAATTTTATATTCCTCGGGGTCGGCCAGTTCTGCATTACTTCAATTTTGGGGGGATCCATTGCCACACCTTCCTCTGATATGATATGCCCAAGATATTCCACCTTCTGTTAAAGAAAGCTGCACTTCAATTTTTTGACAAAAAGAATATGTTCTCGCAAAATCATCAAAACAAGTCGTAAGTGCTGAAAATGACTTTTTAGAGAAGGGTTGTAAATAAAGATGTCGTCAAAGAAAATCAGCACAAACTTACAAAGTTAACTCCGGAAAATATCATTCATAAGGCTTTGGAAGGTGGAGGGAGTATTAGTGAGACCAAAGGGAATTACCAGAAATTCGGAGTGACTGTTGTGTGTTCGAAAGACAATTTTCGATATGTCTTCTTCGCACACTCATATTTAATGATACCCGGATCGAAGATCCAGCTATGTGAAGACTCGTGTTCCCTTTAATTTATCAAGCAATTTATCTACTACTATAATAGGGTACATGTTCTTGACGGTCATGCCGTTGAGAGCTCGGTAATCAATGCACATTCACCATGTTCCGTCCTTCTTTCATACGAGGAGCACTAGTGAAGAGTATGGGCTGCAACTTGGCTGAATAACTCCTGTTTCAAGCATCTCTTTTATAATCTTTTCTATTTCATTCTTCTGGAGCTGTGGATCCTGATATAGCCGATGTTAGAACCCTTGTGGATTCTAAGCTTGGGGTTGATCTATATAGGGGATCGGCCTCCTTGGAACTCTATAGGGGTTCCTTCCTCCAAGTTGCTGCTCAATGGCTACTAAAAGATTGATCTATTCATGATGAAAAGAGGGTGAATAAATGGCTATTTATAGGGCTTCTAAACCCCAACTCCTAATAGGACTCTTACTCAAGACTCCTACTTCTAACCAACTCCTACTTCTAATTAGGACTCCTTCTCTAGTAGGACTCCTAATTCTAATAGGACTCTTTTCCTAATAGGACTCCTACTTCTAATAGGACTCTTTCTTTAATAGGAGTCTCTCTCTAATAGGACTCCTACTTCTAATAGGACTCTTTCTCTAATAGGACTCCTATTTCTAATAGGACTCCTTTTCTAAGAAGCAACCTAACCCTAACCTAGCCGGCCTGTTCACCTCTTTAATAGGGGTCGGCTAGATAGGATTTACATGAATGCCCTTATCAATAAAACTAAATTAGGACTCTCATAGCTAGAGTCCTAACAGACCCGCCCTCTTCAAATCAGCCTTATCCTCAAGACTGACATTCCATGAATTTTGGGAATTTGATCTTCAAGTCGTCAAAGTTCTCCCAAGTGGCATCTTCTGCTGGTAGGTTTGCCCACTGTATTAACACTTCAATAGCAGGTAGTCGTCATCGAGTCACGATCCGTCGATCAATAATGGCATTTGGTTGGGTCTAGAGCTCTCCTTGGATAGTTATATTTGGTAGATGGCTTTGGGTTGTCTCATGTTGTCCCAACTTGAGCTTCAAGCATGATACATGAAAGACTGGATGGATTCGAGAGCTGGCAAATAAGTCCAATCTGTATGCTACTGCTCCGTTGAGCTCCAAAATCTAGTAGAGTCCATAGAACTAAGATGAAAGCTTCATAGATGCTCTGGTTTGGATTGATGTTTGCTTGTATGGCTGGAGCCGTAGGAAAACCCAATCTCCTACTGAAAATTCTCTTTCGCCTTTGTGTTGATCATATTACTGTTTCATCCTTGCTTGTGCTATAGTGAGATTATCTTTTAGCAACTTTAGCATTTTGTCTCTGTCTTGTAGTTCCCTGTCTACTTGTTCTACTTTAGAGGTGCCCAACACATATTTTGGAATTACAAGAGGGGTCGGCTATACATGGCCTCATAGGGAGTACATTTTGTGGAGGAATGATAAGTTGTATTATACCACCACTCGGCCCAGGGAAGCCACTTTGTCCATACTTTTGGTCGGTCACTGGTGAAGTATCTAAGGTATGTCACCAAACACCTATTCACCACTTCAGTTTGGCCGTCGATTTGTGAGTGATATGCCGTACTCATCTTTAATTTAGTGCCCTACATCTGGAATAACTCTGTCCAAAATTTGCTCATGAAGACCCTATCACGATCACTTACAATAGATCTTGGCATCTCATGTAATTTTACAATATTCTCAATAAAGATTCGAGCAAAACTAGAAGCAGTGTAGGGATTACGGATGGCACAAAAGTGAGCATACTTTGTAAGGCGATCAACCATGACAAAAATTATACATTTTCCTTGTGATGAGAGAAGCCCTTCGATCAAATCCATTGATATATCAGTCCATATTGATTCTGGGATAGGTAGAGGTTGTAACTTTCCGGGACTTACCACTGTCTCACTTTTGTGTCATTGACATACATCACATTGTGCTACAAATTCAGCAATAATATTTTTCATCCCTATCCAATAAAAATTTTGCTTAATTCTTTTATAGGTTCTAAGGAACCCGGAGTGCCCGGCCGTAGGTGTGGAATGCATCTATTGAAGGATAGTCTTTATGCAAGTAGAATTTGGCACAAGCACAATGCGTCCTTTATATCGTAAGTCCTTTGAGTCCCAACTGTAATGAGCCATGGAGCTTGGTGCTTCCTCCAATTTTTTTATGATTTTACTCGTTTCCAGATTATCTTGCCATTTCCTCCTAATATCCTCAAGGAAGTCGCTGGTCAGAAGTGAAACAGTTAAAAATTCAGCTTGCTCGGGTAGCCGCGAAAGCGCATCTGCAACAACATTATCTTTCCCCTTTTTGTAAGTTATTTCATAATCATATCTAAGAAGCTTTGTTACCCATTTTTGCTGCTCAGGGGAAGATATCTTCTACTCCAAGAAATATTTTAGGCTTTTATGGTTGGTCTTGATTTGAAAGCGTCGCCCGATCAAGTACGATCTCCATTTGGACACCGCATACATAATTGTGAGCATCTCCTTGTCGTAAATAGTCATCTTGAGATGGGAAGGAGATAATGCCTTACTAATATAAGCGAGGGGGCGGCCATCTTGTATTAGTACAGCACCAATTCCTACTCCGAAGGCATCGACTTCAATAATAAAAGTTTTGCCGAAGTCGAGTAACGCTAGTACTGGTATTGTTATCATTACGACTTTAAGTTCGTCGAAGGTGGTGGTGGCTTTGTCCATAACGGATAAATTATAAACGGCTTGTTCGGTGTAATGCTTATGTGTGTCCATGTCTCTTTTGGTTTTTTATAGCTTGTAAAGCTTGTAAAGGGCTTGCCAAAGGCTAATGCCCTATTTGAGTGAGTTTGGCAGCTATTGTAGGTTTGTACATAAAGTTTACGTCGAGTGAATACTTGTACTAGAATTCAGTCTGTAGTGGACCAATCTTATACCTTTGTTGTGCAACCATTCTGAGCTTGTGATGTCCATAGTTGGAATTTGCTTTGGCTATAAAGTGTTTGTTGAAATGGTGGCTTGTGGATCCCGTGTGAAGCGCTTTCGCTGTCCCGTCTTCTCTTTTGCAAGTCGTAAGGGATCGTAGGAGATTTCGAGGAGGCTGAACTTTGCGGTGACACGCAATGGTGCTGCATGGCTTAGGCAAAACTAGCTAAGTCTGTGACAGATGATATCAGAGTGGGACAAGCCCACTTAGAAACACTTAGCATGCAAACGTGGGGGACCTAGCGGGGCTGCATTGAGGGCAGCCAACATACACGACCATTTGGGAAATGGACCTGGAGTTGTAGGGGAAGGAGTCACTCAGAGGAGCAGGCATCCAAGAATGGCATTTAGAAGAATGGCCAACCCTTCATGCAAGAGGCACCACGAGGACAACAAGCTAAGAAGAATTACGTAGCGCACAAAGGTCGAGATGGCTTAGTTCGAGCAGTGGCTCGACGTTAGCACCCAAACTTGACGGTACTCAAGGCAAGTAGAGTGCTTGGCAAAGGATGAGACTGTGCAAGGCGAAGTGGGTTGTTCAATGATCGAAAGAGTTGTGCAAAGCTCGCAAAGGTAAGGGGAGTTGCAAACTCAAGGAATTTGATACTCATGCAAGGGCTTGCATGCGGACGATAGAATGTCCATGGCCATCCTAAGGTGGCCGAAGGTTGGCGCCATAGAGCATTGAAACTTTCTCTTCGGCATGTGCAGGATACTTTCATAAGAGGCTGAAGTGTGCAGTAGGTTCAGCATGTTGCTAGACCCAGAGGGGTGCAGTGCGAGCTGTATTAGCGAAGTGTCATAATCCAGCAAGTGCGTTTGCGAAGGCAGAATTACGCATAGTTTGTTCAGCAAAGGCAGAGTAGTCCAAGGGGATGGTGGTCTCCAAAACTTCCAAAGGAAAGGATGCAAAGAGAGAAGTTGCTCCAACGGGGCAGATATCCTGGAGGGATAAATCCCGGTTCTCCAGAGGGAGAATCACATGCAATGAACTGTACCGGTTGAGGAGTACCTCAAGACAAAGCTCAGTGGATTGAGTGAGCGGCAAGGAGTTATCGTATGATCTCGCAAGTGGTGATGCGTTGGTAGACGCATAGCGAGATCAAGTGGGGGAGCAACCCTAGGCAACACAAAGTGAAGGCACACTTGGAGCCGATAGTGAGATCGGACTCAACAAAGGGCTGACCTGTGGAATGGTGGGCGTGAGGGCCACCATTAACACAATGCCAATCGAGAAGTAGAGTAACTTGGGGGAAACTTGGTGAGGTACCCAAGCTGCATGAAAGGAGTTGGCTTAGAAGATGGAACATGGAGTGGAGGCTTGGAGCTTTTTTTATACAAAGGTCAAGGACATGGACTCTTGCAGAGGCAGGAATAGGATCATGTCGTTCCATGGGTTTCATATTCATATAGAGCAGACTCATCTTGCATGGTGCCAGAGACAAAGGGAGCTTTGAGGCATATGCACCTTATCTCGATGAAGCATTTGGTGGAGGGACTAAGGCGACACTGTTTGCAAAGGCAAAGTTGGTGTCAAAAAAGGCCTTAGCATAGGGCAAGAGAATGCAGAGGTAGTTACTCTTGAAGAATATGCCACAGTGTTGCTATTCGAGTTGCCATGAGGAAAGAGATGTGCAGTGGAGATTGTGTTGGAAGGGGCAGAGTCCCAGGATCCAGACAATGGTGCACCAATTTTAGCGAAGTCAGGGGACTTCAGAGGAGCTACTAGGCGATGGACTACCCTAGAGCTATGCTTCATCCGAGTGTGACTCGAGAGTGGGTGGATGAAGGTCGATTGCCAAAGGAGCGAACAGAATCGAAGGTGGCAGAGGCCCTGCGATGTGTTGGCGGAGTCCACACATGGAGATATCGCAATTCAAGTTCATACCACAGGGATCAGAATGCAAGGAGATGTCACCAGGCGGTGACATGATGCAGCGGATCGTGGTGGAATGGTTCGTGGCAAGTCAACACACACAGTGAGTCCCATGGGGGGACTAGATCATGCAAAGGTATGATCGGGAGCACGACTGGGAGCTCTACTTCGATGAACAACACGATGGCAAGAAGAGCTATGGATTCAAGTAGTGAATGTCATGTTACCGCAGAGGCGGGTCTTCCGTGCGTGCATCGAATGTTGCATTAAATGGAAGCCTTGGATATCAGCTTATGGGGGCTGTGCACTATCGAGGAAGAAGTTCATATGCAAGTACCAGTGAGTCCCACGGGGGGGACCAGATCATGCAGAGGTATGATCGAAGTGGCTGAAGAGTTGGACTGCTTCAGAGCTCACATTCGCTTAAGGGAGCCCATCAAGTCAGAGGACAAGGCCGAGTAAGTGAACGTTGCGACCAATGAAGCTAAGGAGAACAGAAGCGGTGCAAGCCCTGCAACATGAAAGGCGGTGGCCATACATAGGAGTTATAGTCTGTCTTTCCAGCGACCAAGTGGAACTGCTCAAAGAACACAAAGGTGTCGAAGCAAGTGGTCGAAATAGGACGAGAAAGGAATGACAAGTCCAGAGGGACTCAGCTACCCAAGATCAATCATCGGTTAGATTGAAGGTGGACTCGGAGGAGTGCCGCAGTGCCGTAGAGGCGGATCTACCAATCGTGAAGAAGGGACGCAGATGCGAGACAACGAATAGTAGTGCAATAGGCAATATAGTGCCATGGTACCACAGAGGCGGGACTTCCGGGGAGTCATCGATCCCTTGCTCTCATAGAGGGAGAGCGCTTGGTCATGATATGGGCTGTGGAGGAGGAGAATGCATTGGCAAACTCCATGTACCAAGACAAGGCTGAAGGGTAGAGGCCAGAGAACTTCGTAAGACCAGTGTCAATAGACTTTTCATCAAGATAGCCGTAAGTGAAGGACTTCGGGTCGATGCAAGAATATATGACCAAGGATCGAAGTAGGCAGTACGTAGTGCTGTACCTTTGCTACTCAAAGGAGTTGGCGGCAGAAATGATGGAGAAGGCAGTACAAACCCAAAGGTGACCAAATCTATCAGAGACTTACTCCAAGTTGGAGTGATAATTTCTTGCATTCCAGAAGTTCAATGGCAATGAGAAGGCGAATCATAGTAGCTGACTCAGCGCAATGATTGCAAACACTTCAAGTGCTTCGAAAGTGTGAGCTAAGAGCAAGCGAAGTCTAGTAACCAGCTTGACGCACGAAGTACAACCTCGAGGAGGCGAACGAAGTCAAGTAACCATTGCCTTCTTAACTCTCAAGAGAATGGGCGAAACTGAGTACCCCAACTCTCTTGGTTATCCAACAGAGGAGCTCTGCCCAAATTTGAAGACCCTTCGAAGAGACTAATGGAAGTCAACAATTGTCAAGTCCTCACCAATGGTGATCAGTGCTACTGAGAGTAGATTGTCCGCTTCATTTCCCAATTGAATGCCAATCAAAAGCGGAAGTGATGTGAACCTACTTGGGCAAGACAACTAAGTGGAAGAAGATTCGATGGACAAATTGTGCGGAGGAAGGACTTGAAAACTTCAAAGGTTACAAGGCAATGCTTGTTAAAGTTCCAACAAGCATCTATCCAATTCAAGAGACAAGAAGAATTTGAAGACTAGCACATATCAAAGATGGTCTTTTCCCTTCATTAGATGAATTCGCAAGAACCAACAAGGATTAGCACAACTCTGCCAACCCGACACCAGAGTCAGAGTCATTGGTGAGTTGAAGCAGCATGGCCGATTAAAGTTCGACGACTCAACAACAACAAGCGGAGAACAATCGGGAGCTAAGGGGCGCATCGCAGCAGGAGTAGAAGATCAAAGATCTAGCAAAGAAAAGAAGTTGTAGCGTCAGCAAAGGCTTCGACAAGGATGTCGAAAGAGTAAGTGGGGGAGAATGTCATGGATAAATTATAAACTGCTTGTTCCGTGTAATGCTTATGTGTGTCCGTGTCCCTTTTGGTTTGTTATAGCTTGTAAAGCTTGTAAAGGGCTTGCCAAAGGCTAATGCCCTATTTGAGTAAGTTTGGCAGCCATTGTAGACTTATACATAAAGTTTGCATCGAGTGAATACTTGTACTAGAATTCGGTCTATAGTGGACCAATCTTATACCTTTGTTGTGCAACCATTCTAAGCTTGTGATGTCCATGGTTGGAATTTGCTTTGGCTATAAAGTATTTGCTGAAAGGGTGCTTGTGGATCCCATGTGAAGTACTTTTGCTATCCCATCTTCTCTTTTGCAAGTCCTAAAAGATCGTAGGAGATTTCGGGGAGGCTGACCTTCATGGTGACACGCAATGGTGCCGCACGGCTTAGGCAAAACCAGCTAAGTCCGTAACAAACCACTAAAAAGCATCTTTTTTCAGCAAGGAAGTAAGGGGTGCACTGATCTTTCTATAGTTTTTCACGAACTTACGGTAGTAACCTGTTAAACCGAGAAAGTCGTGCAGTGATTTTATGTTCCTCGGGGTCGGCCAGTTCTGCATTGCTTCAATTTTGGAGGGGTCCACTGCCACTCCTTCCTCTAATATGATATGCCCAAGATATTCCACCTTTTGTTGAAGAAAGCTGTACTTCATTTTTTTGACAAAAAGAACATGTTCTCGTAAAATTGTCAAAACAAGTCGTAAGTGCTGAATATGACTTTCAATAGAAGGGCTGTAAATAAAGATATTATCGAAGAAAACTAGTACAAAGTTTCAAAGATAACTCCGAAAAATATCATTCATAAGGCTCTAGAAGGTGGAGGGAGTATTGGTGAGACCGAAGGGCATTACCAGAAATTCGTAGTGACTGTTGTGTGTTCGAAAGGTAGTTTTCGGTATATCTTCTTCGCACACTCATATTTGATGATATCCAGATCGAAGGTCCAGCTTTGTGAAGACTCATGCTCCCTTTAATTCATCAAGCAATTTGTCTACTACTGGAATAGGGTACTTGTCCTTGACGGTTATGCCGTTGAGAGCTCGGTAATCAATGCACATTTGCCATGTTCCGTCTTTCTTTCGTACGAGGAGCACCGGTAAAGAGTAGGGGTTACAACTTGGCTAAATAACTCCTGTTTCAAGCATCTCTTTTACAATCCTTTCTATTTTATCTTTTTGGAGATGTGGATACCAATATGATCGAGTATTTGTTGGAGGTTTGCCTGAAAGAATCAGTATACAATGATCATGCCGGCGGTTAGGAGGTAGGCTGCATGGTACATCAAATATATCTAAAAATTCAGCAAGCAAGAGAAGTAGGTTCGGATCTTCAAATTTGGTTGGCTCTCCCTTAGATTGCTGCTCAAGTTGTACTAAAAAGCCATTGCATGCTTTATGCAAAACTTTCTCCATTCGTTGTTTGCAAATCGTCATTACGTCGCTCCCACGTTTCCCGCACAGTATCATTTGTTTCCCCTAACTGTAAAATTTCATAATTAATTTCAAAAAATTTTAAGAAACATCACCTAATGTTGTCAACCATTCGATGTCAAGAATGGCCTCATAATCATCGAGAGGGAGGAGGAAAAAATCTGCAATTATCTCTTGGTCCTACAGTAATAGTTTCACCCATGGGCACCTACGATCACACTTCAAAATTCATCCATCTGCGACCTTAACATCGAACCTGCTACAATTCTCAATAGGTAAAGCCATCCAGACAGCAACCTTGCTGTTAATAAAATTATTAGTGCTCCCGGTGTCAATAAGAACGGTGATCGGTTGTTGCTTCAGAAATCCTCCCACTTTCATTGTTTGCGGGTTCGCGTAACCGGCAAGGGCATGCATCGTAATATCAATTGGCTGCTGTTCTTCATCTGTAACCTCTTTCTCATGCTCCTAGACCTCGTCCTCCATATCTTCAAGAGGTTCAATCAATAGGAGGCAGCCCCTTTTGCAGTGATGATCGCGGTTCCACGGCTTGTCGCAATGCCAACAAAGACCTTTTATTGATCGGTCACGTAGTTCTTCTTTTGTCAATTTTTTTGGCAGCAAAAGATGGTTGAGAGCAGAAGGGGGTTTATATGCTGAGGTTCTAGGGGTGGTTCTCATCCTCTGAGTATCTTGGCTGAGTCGTTCTTCTTGTATTCGGGCAAACAAAATCACAGCCATCACGGTATGGGGCTGTCGCGCCTTAACTTCCCCTTTTATCTCTAGCTTGAGTCCTTCGATGAATGTTCCTAACAACTGATGGTCAATCCAATCACGAGCAAGGTAGGATAGCTTATTAAACCTAGTTTGATGCTCTTGAATCATAGAGGTTTATCGAATCTTTGCGAGTTGGCCATCGATATTTTCATACTCCGTAGGTCCGAAATGGTTCAGTAGTGCGTTCTTAAATTGATTCCACGTCAGAGCCTTATGATTATATTCCAGCCAATTATACTATTGAATAGCATCTCCTTCATGGTGGATGATAGCAATCTCCACCATAGCATTATCCGACGTTTGGTAGTAGCGAAAGTAATATTCGACGCATGAAATCCACACCGCCGGGTCTCCTTCCTATCGTGGGAAGTCCACCCTCATGCGTGGTTGAAGCATGTCCAAGGGCTGTCCCTCCTTCTCTGGGGTCCTTTCTAAATTCTCTCCTTACTGCAATTTGATTGGACTCAGTGGTTGTCCAATTCTGAATTCTGTAAATAAAGTCACAATTTGTCTTCTAAGTGTAATTCAAGCTGTGATTCAATCCGAGATTCTCATGCTTCAAATTTGGCATCAATTGGATCTTGAAAAGCCATAGCATATGCCTATAAATCAGAGATGCCCTTGTCTTTTTTCTGTTGATGGGTTAATGGCATGGGGTGATGGAAGGTTCGCACAATAGATCGGTGATAGAAAGGTTCGGCTGTAATGGTTTACTATCTTAGGTTGCAGTTTTTGATGCTGTTAGGGTTATGAAACTAGGTTATGATGGCTGCATCTTAAGGCTATAGTGATGTCCTAAAGATGTCTTAGTTTGTGGCAATAAGATGGCTAGGGTTTGGTAGGTCACGGAAAAGAAAAAAGGACAAAGGTGCAACACCAGATTTTTCACCGAAAAAATTCCAGTAATAAAGATGTAATTTTTTCCAAAAATTTTCAAAAGAGATTCAAGTAAAACTCAAAGGGAATCTACTGATAAGGGAGAGATAATACTGTTAAAAATTTCATAGAAAAAAATGGCAGCAAGAGGTTCGGCAAAATTGAGGATCATGGAGAGGTACTATAGAAGATTTTTACGTCTAAAGTGCAACAGCTTGTACGTAAAAGATAAGTGGTTTATATTGAGAATTTTTCAACAAAACCAAAGGAAAAAACCACTGTTAAGAAGTGTCAAAGCCGTGTAAAAATTTCATAGAGATTTGGATTAAAAAAATGCAGTAGTAAGATAAAAATGATAGTGACAGTGCTATGCGGCTGAAATTCTGTAGTGCAACTTTCGTTGTAGAGACGAAAACTTTATGACGAAAAATTTATGCAGCAATATAGGAATAAATTTTTTGGATTTTTTAAATAAGGATAACTAAATTGCAGTAGCAGTAAGCTAGATAACCATAACCTGTTGCAATTCACGGGAAGATCAAAGGATGATCTATGGTGGTAGAGATGACGGCAGAATTCGACGATGATTTTCTAAGCAATTGTGAGAATTGCTTTGGGCGGTTGTGGAGGGCTGGGGGATGACTGTGGCAGGACAGCGAGATACCAAGAACACTGCTCTGATACCAAGTGTTATAACCCTTGCGGATTCTAAGCTTGGGGTTGATCTCTATAGGGGATCGGCCTCCTTGGAACTCTATAGGGGTTCCTTCCTCTAAGTTGCTGCTCAAAGGCTGCTTAAAGATTGATCTATTCATAATGAAAAGAGCGTGAATATATGACTATTTATAGGGCTTCTAAACCCCAACTCCAAATATGGCTCTTACTTAAGACTCCTACTTCTAACCAACTCCTACTAATTAGGACTCCTCTAGTATGACTCTTAATTCTAATAGGACTCTTTCCCTAATAGGACTCCTACTTCTAATAGGACTCTTTCTCTAATAGGACTCCTACTTCTAATAGGAGTCTCTCTCTAATAGGACTCCTACTTCTAATAGGACTCTTTCTCTAATAGAACTCCTATTTCTAATAGGACTCCTTTTCTAAGAAGCAACCTAACCCTAACCTAGCCGACCTCTTCACCTCTTTAATAGGGGTCGGCTAGATAGGATTTACATGAATACCCTTATCAATGAAACTAAATTAGGACTCTCATAGCTAGAGTCCTAATAGTCGAGTATTTGCTGGAAGTTTGCCCGGAAGAATCGGTATACGATAATCATGTCGACAGGTAGGAGGTAGGCTACGCGATTCATCAAATATATCTAAAAATTTAGCAAGTAAGGGAAGTAGGTTTGGATCTTCAAATTCGGTTGGCTCTCTCTTATATTGCTGCTCAAGTTATACCGAAAAGCCATTGTATGCTTTGTGTAAAATTTTCTCCATTCGTTGTGTACAAATTGTCATTACATCGCCCCCACGTTTCTCACGTAGTAAAATTTCATAATTAATTTCATAATCACCTGTCTCCCCTTACTGTAAAATTTCATAATTAATTTTAAAAAATTCTAGGAAATATCACCTAATGTTATCAGCCATTCGATGTCGAGCACGGCCTCATAATCATCAAGAGGGAGGAGAAAGAAATCTATAATTATCTTTTGATCCTATAGCAATAGTTTCACTCGTGGGCACCGACGATCACACTTCAAAATTCGTCCATCGGCAACCTTAACATCAAACCTACTGCAATTCTTGATAAGTAAGGCTATCTAGACAGCAACCTTGTTGTTAAAATTATTAGTGCTCATGGTGTCAATAAGAACGGTGATCGGTCGTTGCTTTAGAAGTCCTCCCACTTTCATTGTTTGCGGGTTCGCGTAACCGGCAAGGGCATGCATCGTAATATCAATCGATTACTATTCTTCATCCATGATCTCTTCCTCATGTTCCTAGACCTCCTTCTCATCCATGTCTTTAAGAGGTTCAATCAGTAGGAGGCGGCCCCTTTTGCAGTGATGATCGCGGTTCCACGGCTCATCGTAATGCCAACAAAGACCCTTTGCTGATCAATCACGTAGTTCTTCTCTTGTCAATTTTTTTAGCAGTGAAGGATGGCTAGGAGTAGAAGGAGGTTTATATTTTGCAGACCTAGGAGAGGTTCTCATACTCTGAGCATCTTGGTTGAATCATTCTTCTTATATTCGGGCAAAAGAAATTACAGCCATCACGGTACAGGACTACCGCACCTTAACCTCCCCTTTTATCTCTGGCTTGAGTCCTTCGATGAATATTCCTAATAGTTGACAATTAGTCTAATCATGAGTAAGGTAGGATAGCTTCTCAAACCTGGTTTGGTACTCTTGAATCATAAAGGTTTGTCAAATCTTTGCGAGTTGGCCATCGATATTTTCATACTTCGTAGGTCTGAAATGGTTCAGCAGTGTGTTCTTAAATTGATTCCATGTCGGAGCCCCATGATTGTATTCCAGCCAATTGTATCATTAAATAGCATATGCTTCAAGGTGGATGATAGCAATTTCCACCATAGCATTATCCGACGTTCAGTAGTAGCGAAAGTAACATTGGGTGCGCGAAATCTCTCCCCCCCCCCGGGTCTCCTTATTCCCATCGCGGGAAGTCCACTCTCATGCGTGGCTAAAGCATGTCTGAGAGTTGTCTCTCCTTCTCTGGAGGCCTCTCTAAACTCTCTCCTTACTGAGATTTGGTTGGACTCGGTGGTTGTCCAATTCTAAATTCTGCAAACAAAGTGCATAATTTGTCCTCCAAACACGATTCAAGCCGTGATTCAATTCGAGATTCCCATACTTCAAATTTGACATCAATTGGATCTTGAGAAGCCATAGCATATGCCTGAAGATCAGAGATGTCCTTATCTTTTTTTTGTTGATGGGTTAATGGCATGGGGTGGTGGAAGGTTCGGACAATAGATTGGTGATAAAAGGGTTCGACTGTAATGGTTTACTGTTTTGGGCTATAATTTTTTACGCTGTTAGGATTATGAAAATAGGTTATGATAACTACGTCTTAAGGCTAGAGAGATGCCCTAAAGATGTTATGGTTGGTGGCAACAAGGTGGCTAGGGTTTGGTAGGTTACAAAGAAGAAAAAAGGACAAAGGTGCAGCACTAGATTTTTCACCGAAAAAATTCTAGCAGTAAAGATGTATTTTTTTCCAGAAATTTTCAATAGAGATTCAAGTAAAACTTAAAGGGAATCTATTGGTAAGGGAGAGTAATACTGTTAAAAATTTCGTAGAAAGAAATGACAATAAGAGGTTTGACAAAATTGAGGATCACAGAGAGGTACTGTAGTAGATTTTTACATCTAAAGTACAGTAGCTTGGACGTAAAAGATAAGTGGTTTATATTGAGAATTTTTCAAAAACCAAAGGGAAAACCACTGTTAGAAGTGCCAAAGCCATCATAAAAATTTAGTAGTGATTTGGATAGAAAAAACATAGTAGCAAGATCAAACAGACAGTGCTATGCGATTGGAATTCTGTAGTACACCTTTCGTTGTAGAGATAAAAACTTTACAATGAAAAGTTTATGCAGCAATATAGGAATGAATTTTTTAAATTTTTTGAGTAAGGATAACTAAATTGCAGTAGCAGTAAGGTAGAAAACTAGAACCTATTGTAATTCACGGGGAGATCAAAGGATGATCTATGGTGGTGGAGATGATGGCAGAATTCGACGATGATCTTCTAAGCAATTGTAGGAATTTCTTTGGGCAGTTGTGGAGGGCTAGTGGATGGCTATAGAAGGGCAGCGAGATGCCAAGAACGCTACTCTAATACTAAGTGTTAGAACCCTTATGGATTCTAAGCTTGGGGTTGATCTCTTTAAGGGATTGGCCTCCTTGGAACTCTATAGGAGTTCCTTCCTCTAAGTTGCTGCTCAAAGGCTGCTAAAAAGATGATCTATTCATGATAAAAAGAGAGTGAATACATAGTTATTTATAGGCCTTCTAAACCCTAACTCCTAATAGGACTCCTACTCAAGATTTCCACTTCTAATTAGGACTCCTTCTCTAGTATGACTCCTAATTCTAATAGGACTCTTTCTCTAATAGGACTCTTACTTCTAATAAAACTTCTTCTCTAAGAAGTAATCTAATCCTAACCTAGCCGGCCTCTTCACCTCTTTAATAGGGGTCGGCTAGATAAGATTTACATGAATACCCTTATCAATGAAACTAAATTAGGACTCTCCTAATTAGAGTCCCAATAGATTAGGACTCTCTTAGCTAGAGTACTAACACACACCCCCCCACACCCCCCCAACTTCTAATAGAACTTCTTCTCTAAGAAGTAATCTAATCCTAACCTAGCTGGCCTCTTCACCTCTTTAATAGGGGTTGGCTAGATAGGATTTACATGAATGTTCTTATCAATGAAACTAAATTAGGACTTTCCTAATTAGAGTCCCAACAGATTAGGACTCTCTTAGCTAGAGTCCTAACACACGCACCCCCAAAACCAACGACCCCCCCACCGTTACTTGATAATTATACAAATAATCTTATTTTTATTCTATAAATAATATTTTTTTATTTTTTTATCTCGTTGAATAATTGATCAGCATACATATGCCTAGTGTATGCCATGTTAAATTATCACCTTTTTTTTTAATAATGGTATCCGTTAGATCCATCTGAGATGTGTAGATTAATTAAGATTGGTTTTCAAAATGGAGCTGATAGAGAGATGCATACCTTTCTTTTTATTTATCACATGAGGTATACCTTGTGAGATACATATGGCAAGGTCAGCTGCTTTGCACTTGCCATGACCTTATGTGGATCATGAGAGTTGTTAGTGAGATCAACTTCATCTAATTTCAAATTAATTCGACTTGCACAAAATCCACATATCATTTGAGGTATGAAGCTTGTACTTCAAAGGTGTGCTTATCCATATGAGTTTTATGACGAGAGTTGCAATTAGTTGAAGACGGCTATGAACAGGAACGCTGTGTTGATGATAGTAGCTTAATGCTTTATTCATGAAACAAGAACAAGTGCAGTAATTTACTAGGGAAGCATGCACCTTGCTCCAGCTCATACTTTTGTTACAAACCTTTTATTTCCTAAATTTTAATAATATATTTATTTAATATTTAATTATTAAGTATCCGAGTTCTGATGGGCTCTATAAATAGGAATGTAACTGTTTCTTTTAGGTAATGAGAATTATTCAGTCTTTTGGCTAAACCTAGGAGGCCGATCTCCTCGAAGCGATCAAGGAGGCCGATCCTCTCGAAGTGATCAAACCATTTTCCTTTTCTTTTCTTTCGCTTTTTCCTCTTTCTATGTTAAAACCCTAAAGGGTCTTAACATTTGGTATCAGAGCAGCGATCCTCGACGTTTTCGTTGTAACTTCGCATCAACCTTGCCGCAGCCCCAATCAAAAAAAAAGAGAGAAAAAGAAAGGGGCGAACATAGAAGAACGCAGCCACGTGTGGCCACGTCCCTTGCGCTCACCTCACCGGCAGCCACGCACCTCGCTACCCCTGATCTCCGACCGACAGCCACCACACCTCTGCGGCCAACGATATCTGCCTCTCTCCCCACCGTCGTTGTTGCAACTGACGGCCTCACATCTGGACCACCACTGCTTCTCAGCCCACGCACTCCCCCGCTGCCCCTACTCTGCCCTTCCGCGACCATCACCGTCGTAGCCACTGATCTTGGCAACAACCATCACTATTTCGAAGCCACGTGCCTCCACCGCTGCTCTCCGACCAGCAGCCCCTTCTTCCTGGTCACAACCACCGCCATCCAGCCTTCGGCACTCTTTCCTAGCCTCGGTGCTCTTCTTCCTCACTGCCTCCACCAACAACCGCCACGCCTATTGCTGTCGCCCATGACACTGTAGCCTTCTCCCCACAAACGCTGCCTTCCAATTTTTTTCCAGCCGCACCATTGTAATCTCAACCCCAACTGCTTGACAGTCGCCTCTTTGCATCACAGCCCTATAGCAATATTGCACGCAGCATGGAGCGATAGAACTTTTTCTCCTCACAGCAACCGCAGTGAGCCTTACACTGCACTTGCACAGTTCACGTCTCCATTGTTGATGCCCTTAACTAGACATCAGAAGCATGAATGGGGAATTATAGATCTTTAATCTTATGCAATGGCTAGTAATGACTCAGTAAAGGCTCAAATGGAAGCACTAGAAATCAGAATTGAGAACTGACTACAGGAGACACTTAATGAATTTAAAAGAAGTCTACTGGAGGATTTTAGTAAATTACAATAAGATGGAAGTTCAAGCTCTACGATGAACAGATCTGGAGATACGGGAAAGGGGCCCCGAGAATTTGACTCTGGCTACCCACGCATTAAGGTGGACTTTCCACGATGGGAAGATGGAGACCCGACTAGTTGGATTTCGAGGGCAGAGAAATTCTTTCATTTCCACAAAACCCTAGAAGAATCCAAGGTGGAAATAGCCTCCATCCAATTAGACGGTAATGCAATTCAGTGGTATGACTGGTATGAAACTTGCCATGGAGTTCCCTCATGGGAGCAATTCAAGAGAGGGCTTCTTGTTCGATTTGGACCATTAGAGTACGAGAATTTAGATGGATAGCTTGCAAAAATTTAATAGACTTCTACAGTATTGGAATATCAGGGCAGATTTGAGTGATTATCGAATCAAGCTAGAGATTGGTCTGAACGATAACTGGTGAGTACCTTTATTGAAGGGCTTATTCTGAACATCAGATATGAAGTTAAGGCCCGACAACCCCACACTATGATAGCTGCAATTTCATTTGCACGCATATAGGAGGAAAAAATCAATATGGAATATCGTCAAAACAGAAGTGATAACAAACAAATGACTAGTGTGCCACTAGCCCTATCTATTCCCAGCCATAACCTTAACACTTGAGAAAAGCTCAAGGAAAGATCAGCAAAAGGGTTGTGTTTGCATTGTGATGAAAGATGGAGTAAGGAGCACCATTGTAGATAAGAAAAACTCCTAATGATTGAGCCAATTGAGGAGGAATTAGAAGCAGAAGAGTTTGATTCTAACTAGGGAAGTATAGAAAGTGATGAAGATATTGACCCTATCACATACACAGTGCATGCATTGGCTAACTACTCTAACCCACAAACAATGCAAGTTGCAGAAATTTTGAAACATCAGCCTATCACTGTCTTGATTAACACGGGTAGCACTAACAATTTTATAGATAAAAAGATCACCACCCGATTATCCTATCACATCGATGGTTGTGATAAATTTGAAGTAAAGGTTGTTGATGGATGGATTCTAACTTGTGATAGCAAGTGCTCAAAGATAAAGCTCACTATGCAAGGTCAAAGAGTTGCTCGTAGATTTCTTTTTACTTCCCTTAGAAGACTATGAAGCGGTGCTAGGAATCGAATGGCTATCAACCTTGGGTGATGTTTCCTGAAACTTTTCTAAACTAATAATGAAGTTTTTATTAATGGAAAGCAGGTGATTCTAAAGGGCCAGCGTGAAAGTAAGATCACCACTATCACTAGCCATCGGATGGAGAAGGTTCTTCAAAAGACACACACTGATTTCTGTTGAATCTCGGATTTTGATAATGAAGTCAATTGGTGAATTATTTATTCTAATCCATATTTTCGAGATAAGTGTGCAGGATTAACTACGATAGGATGTAAACATAAAGCGATTTACCGAGGTCAAGCTCACTGGGAGTTTGAGAGTTCATCGGATGTCCGAAGGATTATCGAAAGTATTACCGGAACCAACCGAGATAGAATCAGGGACTTGTCGAAGGTTTCGGAAGTTCACCAGAAAGATCATCGAAGGTTCGTGGAGATCACCGAGAAGATTCGGAAGCTTGCCAAAGACTCGTTGAACTCACCACAGAATCCGAGAGCCTATTGGGAGTCTGTTGGAAGAAATCCAAAGGAGTGTCGGAAGTCCACCGAAAATTCATCGGAAAGCTCGCCGGAAGAGAAGACTTGAAGAATATTGGTTTAAATTACTTAGAATTATGTTTCAATTCTTAGTTAGCATGTAATTAGGGTAAGGATTAGGAAATAATCCTTTTTGAACCTAGTAGGGGCTAACCGGACCCTTATTGGGCTGATTTGGGCCAAAAATATGGTATATTCAGCTTTGCTGAAAGGCGCCACCGCTTGGGACCCGAGATCTGGGCGGTGGCACTGCCTAGGCTGGGGCGGTGGCACCGCCCAGAGCCCTAGAGCCTAGGCGGTGGCACCATCGGGCTGGGCGGTGGTACCGCCCTTATTGGGCTGATTTGGGCCAAAAATATGGCCTATTCAGCTTTGTTGAAAGGCGCCACCACCTGGGACCCGAGATCTGGGCGGTGGCACTGCCTAGGTTGGGGCGGTGGCACCGCCCAGAGCCCGAGAGCCCAGGCGGTGGCACCATCGGGCTGGGCGGTGGTACCGCTGCTAGGCAACAAGCCCAAGTGGTGGCACCATCGGGCTGGGCGGTGGTACCGCTGCTAGGCAACAAGCCCAAGTGGTGGCACCGCCCAGTACTCTGTCAATTTGATAACTGATAAGCGGTGGCACCGCCACTAACAAGCAGTGGCACTGCCAGCACCGGGAAACCCAAAAGTAATTCAAATTTGGAGCCTAAATTTAAATCCTCTTAGGGTCTATAAATACCCCTCTTTTCTCAATTGAGAGGGTAACCTTTTAAGAGTTAGAAATTAAGCAAAAGCCATAACAAAGCTTTATTTTCGATAGCTTAAGTGTTCACCTCCCTCTCTTTACAAAAATCTATAAGAGTATGAACCACTTGTAAGAAGGTTGTAAGAGGGGTATTTGGTCCTTCCCTTTTAAAGTGACGCTAGTGGAAGTTGGGAGCCTCATCGAAGAAGGCTTCGAAAGTGGATGTAGGTCATTTGACTGAACCACTATACATCACGGTGTTCCTTGAATGTGTGTTTAAATTTCTGAATCATTTCTTTACTTAGTTATAAATCGTTCGGTCTTTATCTCCTTTACTCGAGCTACTTTAACTAAGTCATTTTTCGTTGAATCGAAATCTCCATACGAACTAGCTATTTACGAAATCGATTTTAAACTTACTAGTTTTAATCAGCTGCACTAATTCACCCCCCCCCCCTCTTAGTGCCACTCCAATCCTACAATTGGTATCAGAGCAAGGTTCACTCTCATATTTGGTTTAAAACCCCGGAGAGATGGCTTATGCAAGAGGGTCACTCCATTACATGTCTGCCTATGTTTAATGGGTCAGATTACATATATTAGAAGACTCGTATAAGGATCTTTCTTATTTCCATGGATTTTGAGCTTTGGAATATCGTCGAAAATGGATTTTAAAAATCTTCTCTTCTGATGAGTGAATGGAATGAATCGAAGAAGAAGATTTTTGCTTTAAATGCAAAGGCTATGAATGTCTTATTTTGTGTACTTGATAAAAATAAGTTTAATCATGTTACGATTTGTGAATCGGCTTTTGATATTTGGCACACTCTTGAGATCACTCATGAAGGCACTAGCCGAGTGAAAGAGTCCAAAATCAATATTCTTGTGCATTCTTACGGGCTTTTTCGAATGAAACTAAGTGAGTCCATCGGAGACATGTACACCCGCTTCACGAGTGTAATCAATGGACTCAAGGCACTTGGTAAAGATTTTTCTAATTTTGAACTAGTAATAAAAATTTTAAGATCCCTTCCAAAGAGTTGGGATCCAAAGGTTACGGTCATTCAAGAGGCTAAGGACCTTAAAACTTTTCCTATCGAAGAACTCATAGGATCTTTAATGTCCTATAAAATGACATGCCATACTCATGATGAGCTAGAGAACCCCCTTCTAAAGAATAGGAAGGATATAGCATTAAGAATACAAGAAGACCACTTGAAAGGAACATCAAGTGACGAGGACTTTGATGAAGACATTGCACTCTTAACTAGAAATTTTAAAAATTTTATTAAAAAAGGTAAATTTAAAAATGAATCCAAAAATAAACATGAACCAAAAAAGGACCAAGTCATATGTTACGAATGTAAGAAGCCAGGGCACTTAAAAAATGAATGCCCCCAAGCCAAGAAGAAGCAACTCAAGAAGAAGAAGGCATTGAAGGCTACATGGGATGATTCAAGTGACTCCGAGGACGAAGAAGCAAGCAACAAAAGGAGGCCAACTTTGTGCTAATAGCCTTAGGAGAAGAGGTTAGTGAGTTATTTAATGAAGAGTTATCTTTCGATGAACTTTCTATCACTTTTCATGAATTATTTGATGAATGTAGAACTATTAGTAAGAAGTTCAATTTATTAAAGAAAGAGTATGCTTTATTACAAGATAAGTTTGATAGTCTCCAAACTCCTTCTTTACCCCCATGCTCTAAGTGTGAATACTTAGAAGCAATAAAAAATGAGAACTTACTACTTAAAGAGACTTTAAACAAGTTTAAGGTCGGTAGCAAGGGATTGAACATGATCCTTGTAAACAAGGGTCATATCAGAAATAGAAGTGGAATTGGATTTGTGAGTGGATCTCACCGAAATCCTACTACCTTCATTAAAGGACCCACATTACATGTATCACCTCATTTAAAATATAATTTTTGTTGTAAATCCAAACATATTATTTATAAATGTCCATTTAGGAAAATTAGTCCACATAAATTGATATGAGTTCCTAAAAGAATCATAAATAATTCTATGCTAAATAACAAAGTTAGTAAATCAATATTTGAGGCACCCAAAATCAAATGGATACCTAAAAACCATTATATTTTGTAGAACCATTCACCATCACAAGCTAGGAGCAAGAGATGGTATCTTAATAGTGGATGCTCAAGGCATATGATCGGAGATCCATCTCAATTCTCTATGCTCACTAGCAAAGAAGAAGGGTATGTCACCTTCGGAGATAACAACAAGGGTAAAATTATTGGCAAGGGAACCATAGGTAACAAATCAACTTTTTTAATTAATAATGTGTTATTGGTAGATGGTTTAAAGCATAATCTTTTGAGTGTTAGTCAATTATGTGATAACGGATATATTGTGAAATTTGAATCTAATGCTTGTATTATTGAAAAACCATACAACAATACATCTATGATTGTACTAAAACAAAATAATATCTACACCATCAACATTGATGATCTTAGTAGTGAAATGTGTTTTTCAGCATTGAATTATGACACTTGACTTTGGCATAGGAGATTAGGTCATGCTAGCATGAAGCTAATCAATCAAATTACATCCAAAGCACTTGTAAGAGGCATTCTCAATGTTAAGTTCATTAAAGATAAAGTACGTGATGCTTGTCAACTAAAAAAATAAATTAAAGCTAGCTTCAAGCCAAAGAATTAAATAAGTACCTCTAGACCATTACAATTGATCCATATGGATTTATTTGGACCAATTGACACAACAAGCCTAGGAGGAAGCAAATATGCCTTTGTAATTGTAGATAATTATAGTAGATACATTTGGACCTATTTCTTGGCTCACAAAAATGATTGTTTTAAATGTTTCTCTAAATTTTGTAAACTTACTCAAAATGAAAAGGGTTTCATGATTTCATCCATTCGGAGTGATCACGGTGGTGAATTCTAAACCATGACTTCCAAAATTTTTATGAATCAAATGGGTACAACCACAACTTCTCTACTCCAAGGAATCCTCAACAAAATATAGTAGAAAGAAAAAATAGAAATTTACAAGAAATGGCAAGAACCTTGTTAAATAAATATAGTTTACCCAAATACTTTTAGGCCGAAGCCATTAATACTGCTTGCTATATCATGAATAGGGTTCTAATAAGACCATCTCTATCCAAGACTCCTTATGAATTATGGAATAACAAAAAACATAATGTTTCTTACTTTAAAGTTTTTGGTTGCAAATGCTTTATTTTAAATGAAAAGGATGCTTTAGGAAAATTCGATTCTAAATCCGATGAAGGCATCTTTCTTAGTTACTCTTGCGTTTCTAAAGCTTTTTGTATTTTTAACAAAATAACGTTAGTTATAGAAGAGTCTATTCATGTAGTTTTTAATGAAATTTCTGAATTTAAGAAAAAAGATTTTGATGATGATTTTGGTTTTGATGGTTTGAATTTAAATGAACCCTCTCCTCAAAATAGCAACTTGGATGCATCTTCTTCCCAAATTTCCTTACCTAAGGAATGGAAGTATGTAGATGCCAATCCCAAAGAGTTAATTATAAGAGACACATCGAAAGGGGTTCAAACTTGTTCTTCTTTTAAAAATTTTTGTGCCCATGCCACTTTTCTTTCTCAAATTGAACCTAAGTGCATTGATGATGCCTTGAAAGATGATTCTTGAGTTATCGCAATACAAGAAGAATTGAATCAATTTGAGAGGAATGAGGTATGGAAGCTTGTTCCTAGACTTAGTGACCATTTAGTTATTGGTACTAAATAGGTCTTTAGACAAGCAAGATGAATGCGGTATCGTGATTAGAAACATGGCTAGACTAGTGGCCAAAGGTTTCAACCAAGAAGAAGGTATTGATTACGAAGAGACCTTCACTCCTATGGTAAGATTAGAAGCCATTAGGATGCTCCTTGCCTATGCTAGTAGTAACAATTTTAATCTTTTTCAAATGGATATCAAAAGTACTTTCTTAAATGGCTTTATTTCTGAAGAAGTGTATATTGAACAACCACCCGGATTTGAAAACTTTCTTCTTCCCAATCATGTGTTTAAACTAACTAAGGCTCTCTATGGATTAAAACAAGCCCCTAGGGTTTAGATTGAGAGGCTTAGTTCTTTCTTAATTTCATATAATTTTACTAAAGACAAGGTTGATACTACATTATTTATCAAACATTTTGAAAACAATTTTCTTGTTGTTCAAATTTATGTTGATGACATTATTTTTGGTTTTTCAGATGAATCACTATGCGAATCATTTGCCAAGTGTATGAGTCATGAATTTGAAATGAGCCTAATGGAAGAATTAACCTTCTTTTTAGGATTACAAGTTAAACAACTTAGTGATGGTATATTTCTTAATCAAACAAAGTATATATTAGAATTATTAAAACGATTTAACATGGATGGTTTAAAAGCCATCAACACTCCAATGAGTACTTCCACCAAGTTAGACTTGGATGAAAGTGGAGAAAATTTTGATCAAAAAACATATAGGGGAATGATAAGTAGCTTACTTTACCTCACCACAACAAGACCAGATATCATGTTTAATGTAGGTCTGTGTATAAGATTTCAAGCTAATCCTAAGTTATCTCACCTCAAAACTGTTAAAAGAATCCTTAGGTATCTTAAAGGAACTCCTAATCTAGGATTATGGTATCAAAAATCCGATAACTTTGATTTAAAAGCCTATGCGGATGCGGATTTTGGTGGATGTAGAATAGATAGAAAGAGCACATCCAGAACATGCCAATTTTTAGGGCATGCACTTATTTCTTGGACTTCCAAGAAACAAAATTTGGTTATACTATCTACGGTGGAAGCCAAATACATTGCTGCAAATGCATGTTGTGTACAAGATGTTTGGATGAAAAACACGTTAGAAGACTATGGAATTTATTTAAAGAACATTCCCATAAAATATGATAATACAAGCACTATTTGTTTAACCAAAAATCCAATTCAACACTCTAGAACTAAGCATATTGATATTAGGCATCACTTTATACGAGATCATGTCAATAATAATAATGTCATTCTAGAATTTATTAATACAAAACACTAATTAGCGGACATCTTCATAAAACCCCTAAATGAAGAATAATTTGACTTCATTAGAAGAGAATTAGGCATGCTAAATTATTCTAATACATGATGTTGTATGTTTCTTTTCCAAAAATTTTCAACTTTGGTTTTGATTGTATCATCTTAATATTATCTCTTCATTTTTTAATGACATCTTTACAATATCATCTTGGTATTTTGATGAAAGCTCTCATTTTTATCTTCCTATTTTGATTCTCCTCTTCAATTGATAAATTTTTGAGTTGTGTCATGACTTTTGATTAAATGATTAAATTTTTAGTTTCGATAGTTTCACATTGATATTATATTTTCATATTTTGATGACATCTTTATATCATGGTGCTCACATTTTTATCTTTCGATCATAATCTTGATGAAAGCTATCATGATGTTGTTTCCTCTTTCTTTAAATAGTGGATACTAATGATGTAGTAAAAATTGATTTTATACCCTCCTTTAAGTATGACTAAAGATATTTCATGACTTGCATTTTATATGAAGCTTAACATATGCATAAATTAATATCATGAATTGTGCAAAATTAAGTTCTTAAATGTTTATTTTTTATTTTTATTCTTGTGCTAATCGGTATGATTTAAGGTTTTATGACTTCCTCCTCATGAATCACTACAAGAATGCCACGTCAAATTTTTATCTTCAAATTTTTTGATATTGATATATTTCATTCGTTGAAGTTTTATGAATTTTGACATCTCATTCTCATAGAGTTTACCTTAAAATATGAAATCTTTGATGAATGACTTTAATGATCTATCCTTTTACAATTATATGCTTAAATTCTCAATCAAAAATTGAGTCTTAAATTTTTTATGTATGAATTCTTCATGAGCATTTTGAAACTCTAATGTTTTTTTTTCGGATCTCATGAACATGAATAAAAATGATCCAAACATTTTTTGAATTTATCCGTCAAGGATGACATATTTTACATTATGTTCAACTCATTTATCATATGCTTGATAATTGACCACTCTTTTTTTTTGTGGTATGATACCTTGTGGTGGCTACTTCACCTCTTTTTTGTTGATGACAAAGGGGGAGAAGAATGTGTAAATTGATAACATATGAAAATAACTTGATAAAATGTCTTAGATAGTATTAAGAAGATTGAATTCAAATGTTTTGAGATCGATATCATATCATGTTTAAAAATTGGGCTCTTTTTATTGATATGATAAGCTAATATTTCATTTGATATCATGCCTTGATCTTGTGCACTTTATTGATATCATTTTATCCTTGTGGTAATTCAATTTGTGATTAGTTTCTCTTGTTGAAATGATGAATGTCTATCATTCGATTAGAAAATGCATATCATGTCATGACATTGTAAAAAATATGAAGTTTCATATTTATGAATAAAAGATCATGCTTGTTAAGCATGACGATAAGTTTAATGAATGAAACTTATCGGGTTTGGGATGAATTCAAGAAGATTGAATTCAAGTGTTTTTACCTTCTTATAATATGGTATATAGATAGGGGGAGTTAAGATTAACTCCATTATCAATTGATTATCATCATCAAAAAGGGGAAGATTGTTGAATCTCGGATTTTGATGATGAAGTCAATTGGTGAATTATTTATTCTAATCCATATTATCAAGATAAGTGTGTAGGATTAACTGCGATAGGATGAAAACATAAAGCGTTTTACCGAGGTCAAGCTCGTTGGGAGTTCGAGAGTTCACCGGAAGTCCGAAGGATCGTCGGAAGTATTGCCAGAACCAACTGAGATAGAATCAAGGACTTGCCGAAGGTTTCAGAAGTTCACCGAAAAGATCGTCGGAGATTCACGGAGTTCACCGAGAAGGTTCGCAAGCTTGCCAAAGACTCGTTGAACTCACCACAGAATCCGAGAGCCTACTGGGATTCCACCGAAAAAAATCCGAAGAAGTGTCGGAAGTCCACCGGAAATTCACTGGAAAGCTCACCGGAAGAGAAGACTTGAAGAATATCAGTTTAAATCACTTAGAATTATGTTTCAATTCGTAGTTAGCACGTAATTAGGGTAAAGTTTAGGAAATAATTCTTTTTTAACCTAGTAGGGGCCAATTGAGCCCTTATTAGGCTGATTTGGGTCGAAAATATGGCCTATTCAGCTTTGCTGAAAAGCCCGGGCGGTGGCACCGCCCAGAGCCGAGAGCCCAAGCGGTGGCACCGCCGGGCTGGGCGGTGGTACCGCCGCTGGGCAGCACGCCTAGGCAGTGGCACTGCCTAGTACTCTGTCAGTCTAACAATTGACAAGCGGTGGCACCGCCATTGACAGGCGGTGGCACCGCCACTGATAGGTGGTGGCACCGCCAGTAGTGGAAAACCCAAAAGTAATTCAAATTTGGAGTCCAAATTTGAATCCTCTTGGGGTCTATAAATACCCCTCTTTTCTCAGCTGAGAGGACAACCTTTTGAGAGTTAGAAATTAAGCAAAAGCCATAGCAAAGCTTTGTTTTCGATAGCTTAAGTATTCACCTCCCTCTCTTTGAAAAATCTGTAAGAGTGTGAACCACTTGTAAGAAGGTTGTAAGAGGGGTATTTGGTCCTTCCTCTTCAAAGTGACTTGCTAGTGGAAGTTGGGAGCCTCATCTAAGAAGGCTTCAAAAGTGGATGTAGGTCATTTAACCGAACCACTATACATTGCGATGTTCCTTAAATGTGCGAGTGTTTAAATTTTTAAATCATTTCTTTACTTAGTTGCAAATCATTTGGTCTTCATCTCCTTTACTCGAGCTACTTTAACTAAGTTATTTTTCGTTGAATCGAAATCTCCATACGAAATAGCTATTTACGAAATCGATTTCAAACTTACTAGTTTTAATCCACTGCACTAATTCCACCACCCCCCCTTTAGTGCCACTCCAATCCTAATAGTTTCCTGGTACCATTATAGTGCATAGATCAAGAAATAGCAGGGCACATTCCAATCGAAAGTATTAAATTATTGCTTAAAGAGTTTGCAGATGTATTTGCAAAACAACAAGGACTCCCAACTCTTCGACATCATGATCATCGGATTCCAATAATACCCGGGAAAGCACCAACTAATGTCCGACCTATTACTCACACCATCAAAAAATAGAGATCATACTTACTTGATCAATGAGTTGTGATGCGCCGCAGATACCTTATACCGAATTTGATGTCGCTCAGCCTTGAGGACAAGACTGATTTGACGAGGGCGAAACTGTTACGAATCTTTTATTTCCTAAGCTTGAATAATATATTTATTTAATATTTAATTATTAAGTGTCTGAGTCCTGGTGGGCTCTATAAATAGGAATGTAACTGTTTCTTTCGGATAATGAGAATTATTCAATCTTTTGGCTAAACCTAGGAGGTCGATCCTCTCGAAACGATCAAGAAGGTCGATCCCCTTGAAGTGATCAAACCATTTTCCTTCCCTTTTCTTCCGCTTCTTTCTCTTTCTACATTAAAACCCTAAAGGGTCTTAACAGCTTTCTCAGATTTGTCTTCAATTAGATTTTGAGTATTATAGTTTATTGAATGAAGAGTGTGGTAGTTCTTGGCCACGGATCATTTTCCTTCATAGCAAATTAATATGATTAATATATTAATGTATAAATAATATATCTTATATTTGAATTATGAGTACTATGTACGTTGTATTAAAATTTTTTAAAAAAAAACTAAGAAGGAACAGCATTGACTTTGTCCAAATTTACTGCGAAGTGGTGGCACTTTGTAGTCCTTTAGACCAAGCCAGATAATAGACTGTAATAGACTCTTCAAAGCAGGAGTGTGATTAAGGACTTTGTAGTAACTTTGCCTTCGGAATTCTGTGTCATTAAGGAATGCTAGGTGTTTTCAATGAATTCATTGCACAGCTCTCTCTCTCTCTCTCTCTCTCTCTCTCTCTCTCTCTCTCTCTCTCTCTCTCTCTATATATATATATATATATATATATATATATATATATATATATATATATCTACGTGTGTGCTTTTGTATCTCTTGCCTTCTTCTTCTTGCAGAAATGTCATGTCTTTTTTAGATCGTGAGGATTCAAAGATAAGAGAATTCAAGACCACCAAGATGGAATGATTTCTGATGCCCGCACTCGATGTTCAGGGGAAGGAGTAGAGAGTGCGGAGGATACAGCATTCATCTCTTGACTGCACCTCTTCGCCTCTCCCTCCACCTTTAAAGGAGGAGAGGACACAGGAGAAACTCTTCTTTTTTTCCGTTCTCTCTTCTTCCTCCTCTTTTACTCTATCATGATTCGTTTTTACTCAAACCGATGAGTTCGACAGTGAGAGATCATGCAAAAGCTTTCCCGTATT
This sequence comes from Musa beccarii, assembly GCA_024322285.1. Classification (NCBI taxonomy): domain Eukaryota; kingdom Viridiplantae; phylum Streptophyta; class Magnoliopsida; order Zingiberales; family Musaceae; genus Musa; species Musa beccarii. Next base: position 35,838,607 of record CM044398.1, on the reverse strand, counting down.
CAAGAATCAGCTGCTTGACCGCCAACGATCTTCTACTTCTGCCATGGCCGAAGCCAGGCTCTCTTCAGAACTCAATTTCTATTGCACTCATGATGGTTTTGGGTTTTCAATTTTCGGCAAATTGTCAGGAAATTCTGTACTTTTAGGGCTTTTCCAGGTATGCTTTTTCATATTTCCCCCATTGATATTTTTATTATATTTTTCAAAATATTCCTAATTTTCACTTTTTTGATGGATTGGTTCATAGGTAAATTGATCTAATTTATTAGTTATAATATTTTTTATTAGGCTTACGGTATTATTAAAAATACTATAGTTGTACTAAAAAAATATGACACTATAAACCTATTTTAAAAAATATTATAATTGGCATAGAAGTCTCTCTATTTGATTATTTTATTCCTAAACTAATAATGATATGTATTAAAAATTCTATTCTAATATATGAGATAAGATCTATTGAGTTTTGAAGTATTTGCCTTGGTTATAATGTTCTTAATAGACTTATAATGTTTTGACATAAATACCAAAAAAATACTACAAATCTATTTAAAAATATTGTACGTGTTAGTATATATTAAAAGGGATTGGACCCAGTTCTGAGAATATAACCATTACTGTTCCAATTGTCTTGTTATTTCAGAAATTATGATAAATAAGAGATATTGTTTTGAGAGTTTTTCTAATTCGTTCTACAATTTTCTACCTTCTGATCGTGGACGGGTCTACAAAATGTTATCAGGGTTACTGCAATCCTGATAACTCGTCGTCTGTGTGATCCAAACTAGTTGCTGGCTCCTACTTTTGCATGCTGGGTCATTCGGGTCTTGGAACATTACTTCGGAGCCAGGCTTTTCAAAGATGTGGGTGTCTTTGTCTTTTGTTTTAGTTTTGATGCTTTTGGTGGAGGCATGATTCCATACAGATTTGTTGCCCTTTGTGATTCTTGGCGGTATATTATCCCACCATCATTCCTTGATTTGATCGCGTCAAAGTTCACCTTTTTTTTTTTAACTTTTTCTCTTAGTAGTCCTGAGCAAAAAAAAAAAGTGAAGAAGACGAATAAAAAGGAGAAAAATAGAATGTAAAATGTTCTTTTGTCACAACCTGAATATAATGTAAAATGTTCTTTTCAAATTCCATTATATGAACGCTAGTTCCGACGAATAAAATAGAGAAAAATAGAATATAATTAATCCAATTGATCTCTTTATCAGACTAAATCTTTTGGTGTCATATATAATAATAACCATTGTCATGAGTTCAGACGACCGAAATTGGTTCTGGCGAGGGAAAGTTATGCGTGACAGCCTTTAGCTCTTCTCAACAGATTGGCGTTGCAGTCCTGTGCTGTGCTGTACTGCACCGTGTGCATTGGTTGAGGAAATGCGAGATCGGTCGCGGCTCTCTCCATCAGGCCTCGTCATCCCTCTCGAGGGAGTGGGGGAGGGAAACGCAGATGTAGTCTTCTTCTGCTCTTCTCAAGGAGCTTAGGCAGACAACAGTTCTGCTGTTCCATCTGCCCACTCCTCGGAACTAGCGTTCATATAATGGAATTTGAAATCACAATCTGTTTTTTTAATAATAATATCTCAGAATATGGCCTTATATTGCAATAAATATTTAGACATAACTGACTCCATATAGTAAAAGAGTTTGTTACCAAGGATGAAAGTGGTAATAGGGCACGAGTTCAACAAGGGTTCAAACTCTCTTCTGTAAGAATGAAAGTTGTATATATATATACATATATATATATACATATATATATATATATATATATATATATATATATATATATGTATATGTATATATATATATATGTATATATATATATATATATGTATATATATACATATATATATATATATATATATATACATATACATATACATATATATATATATATACATATATATATATATATATATATATATATATATATATATATATATATATGTATATGTATATATATTATATGTATATATATGTATATATATATATGTATATATGTATATGTATATGTATGTATATATGTATATATACATATATATATGTATATACATATATATATATATATATATATATATATATATATATATATATATATATATATATATATATATATATATATATATATATATATATATATATATATATATATATATATATATATATATATATATATATATATATATATATATATATATATATATATATATACAACAAGGGTTCAAACTCTCTTTGTAAGAATGAAAGTTATATATATATATATATATATATATATATATATATCATATTATTGTCAAATTTGATTCAAGTTATCTTCATCAAACTATTCCGACTTTTGTGTTTGGAAGAGGAGGGATTGTTGAATATTTGAAACTTGGCAGAGGGATGAATTTTGTTGAAGATGTTTGTATTCCTGCATTCCTTGTCTTATTTCAATTTGAGGACAAAGGATGTTTATATTTCATATTTTATTTTTGCTAAAAGACTACCTTGAAAGTTCAGCCGATAAAACTCTTGCAATCAGATTAATATGCTTTCATATATGTCAAAAATCTGCAAGAATTCATTTAGTGGGTTTCGAATTAAAACATACATAATAACACACGTTCTTGTAATAGCTGGTCATACGAGGAAATATCTCTTTTAAAGACTCTACTTATATGCAATGTCAACTTCATCATTTTTGATAGTCGACATGGTATATCAGTAAGTGTTGGTTGGATTCCTTATGTAAGTCCTGATTAATTAAAAATAACGATTGTATATATCGACTTAATTAAAGCTTGACATTGACGTGGTATGGTAAGCTTTCTCATCTGGTCATAAATTTTTTTACCTCTTAAAACTCCAAAAATGAAAAACCCTTTCATGTATATTTGTTTTTGGAGAAATAGGAAACTATACATACCACCCAACTCCTCCCATATTTATCAATGTAGGACAAATTTTTTAGTCATATTCTTAATGTTTCCTGGCATATGAATATTATTCTAACAAATAGAAAGCTTCTAGACAAATTTAGAAAAAAAAAGAAAAAGAACAAATTCATTCTGTCTTGCTTTCTTATTTCTTATGGTACTTTATTATTTCTTACATTATTTTTTTCTTGTGATCCTAATTATACATGTTTTCACAAATAAATAAAGAAAAAAATCATAAAAATATATTTATTCTTTTCCAGTAACCGAGAGAGTGATTCCTCACTTGGAGAATTATAAGAATTAGAAATCGGAAAGTGTTCTAAGTTGTCATAAATGTATTATTGCATGGGAGCTTTGAAATTTGTGCTAATATATGCTAATGCATGATTAATAGAGCAAGCTCAACATCAAAGCATTGACAAGAGATGCCGGGGTTGGTTCTTCTCATCTACTCTTGTGTTGTTGTTGTTGCTGTTGTTGTTGTTGTATTTTAATATTTAGGATCCACTACACCACTATCAAATCAATATTCTAAGTATAATATTTATGATGTGCGAATTCTATCAAATCAATATTCTAAGTATAATATTTATGATGTGCGAATTCCAGTCATCATCATTTGATAATAAGGTTTGTTATATCACCATTCAAACTAATATCTTAGATGTCAAATTTATTAGATGAGATCTTGGACCATCAATGAATTAATTATTGGTAGCTTGTGTATGAGCATCTTTAATTGCTCAAATTTGGGACTCATCAGGCCAACGAAATTATCACGTAGAAAATGATGTTTGGTACCTATTCTACGTCTAATTTGGTCAAATACCGATTTCCTTGATAATTGTGTCTAAATATTTGTTTTTTTTTTCCAATATCATCTTTGATATAGTTCAAATATTTGATAACTACATCAAATATGTTCAATCGTAATGGATCACTTCCACTTAAATCTAACATCTATCTCTCTGTGTGTTTTCCCCCATAATGTAATCTTTCATGTCCTTAAATTTCATTTCAATTGCAATCATGTATATATCTTTTGTTCTATTTTATTTTGCTGAGAAGAAACAGAATAAATTATTTTGAAACCAAAAAATCTCACCCTCCCCAAATTGAACTTTGAACAGCTACAGACACTTCCAAATCAATTTCTACGGGTCTTTTGTTCTGTGAAGTCCACAACGACACTATGGATATGTTAGGTGTAATCATAAAAGTGAGAACAAAAGAACACACACAAAAAGAAGGTATGAAGGCTGTGTAAGGTCATTTTAATGGGGTTTGAATCTCTATCTGTGCTTGATATGACCTGTTCAAAAGCCTTCTTGTGACTGTTCTCTCTCTCTCTCTCTCTCTCTCTCTCTCATTCGCTTTGTATGCGTGCGCTTCTGCAGAAAACCTGCCACGATGTCAGTTCTCAGCTATCTTGCTCTCCAATCTTATATGGCTATGTGATTATCTCTCTCCCTGTGCTTGTAAAGAAAGCCCTGCCAAGATCTGTGTTCTATCTCAGCAATCCAGCTCTCAAATCTTAGATGGATATATATGCGATTCTCTCTCTTCTCTCTTGGTTAAAGTAGCCTGATCGGATGATACGAAAATATGTTCATTGTGTGTGTTCCACTCTACCAGCTAACACAAATATCCAAAGGCACAAACGCATCATATATATCCACCCAAAAGAAAGCTGACTGCTGGAAGGGGATGGGAGAGAAGTGCAGTTAACTGAGGGTTACACCAATCAGATCAAGTTTCATCCGCAGGTTTGATACTGTCATCAGCTGCAGAAGAGCCATGGCCTGTACACAGAAGAATAAGTACAGCTTCCAAAGCTCAATTATTAAAGAATAACAAAGTACAAATGCTACCCTCCAGGTTGTAAATCATTAAAGAAGAGCAGCATAAAAGGATGGGAATTCTTCAAAAGTGTTAAAAGGCTAATGTAAGACTAATCTGAGTAGTGAATGCTGAGGTGTCAAGGACTATTAATTGCAAACAAAATAAGAGTAGATATAAGTCTCAATTATTTGAGGTTGAAGCATATGTTCATATTATTTTAAATATATTTTTTTTATCATATATCCAAATGGTATTAATTGTTCATAAACAAAAATATTTTTTTTCTTAACTCCATATATCTATCTTAATATTTTGTTCTCACCAATATAAATTATATATATATATATTATTTTTTAACTTCATATTCAAATCCATAGAATATTATTGATCTAACAACTGTCTTATATTTTTTTAATCTCAATGGCATTTGATGATCATACAATACTTGTAACACCCTTTGTTATTATAATATTTATTATTTTTATTTTATGAATAACATATTCATCAATATCTTTTATCTTGTTGAATAATTTATTAAAACAGCTAAGACTTTTACTTAACAGGAATGACCATTGAATGCATCAAACCCTAAAAGATTGCATGGGTGATTGGGATCAATTGTCAGGCATCTAAAGCTTTTTGCAATCCGATACACTAGCCAAAACAGGTTAAAGATGAAGAGTCAAGAACGATATGAAACAAGGAATTAAGAAAGCTTGTGGGGTTTCCCCTCAAGTAGTGACCATATCTTCTTCTCATGTTAGGCAAAAAAAAAAATATAATTACTTATCTGAGATTGGAGTACCTAAATCTTTCTGTTTTTATTTTTTGAGCTTGCTGAACTTTTCAATCTTCAGGTCGGTAATGGCCACCCATCCATTTTCTCCATAAACCATGTTGTTTCCATGATATACATCTGTTAGAACAATAAGAAAGAAAACAAAATGGTGCCAAACCCTAACCAAATCTACAAAAAACAAAAAGAAAAAAATCTAGAAGAACTATGTTGACTTCAAAACATGAAGAGAGCTAAAAATTCTAATTTACTGTGTTCTTCCTACAAAGAACATCAAATAAACCTCTCATCCAATTATTTAACTTCCAAATGATAGAAAGAAGCACATATAGATTACACAAGGCATGCACATCCATCCACGAGCAGCAAAATCTACAGAAGATGAACCAGCATGTATCTTGTTCTATAAGAGTACTCTACCACTTGGATCAAAACAAGAAGAGAATTAGAGGAACTTAGCTACGAAAGACCACTGCCGATCAAGCAGGTCGTTGCTGCATATGGAAAAGCAAAATCATTAGCTGATGACACTGCTACTACAACTACAGAAAAACCTAAACAGCCAATTCGAATCCAAGTTCTCTTTCTTCCCTAACCCATCTACGGCGACTGGCTACACTTATGCTGCTGCACCTGATGATGATGATCACTGTCTTGCTCGATCTCAGAAGACGGCTCGTCCTCCTCGTCGGAGCAGTCGAGGCCGTAGGGAGCATGGCCGCGGCCGAAGGCCTTGATGTGGTCCTTGAGCGATCGCTTGTGCTTGAAATCGGAGCCACATATGCAGTACCATAGCTTGCCGCAGTTCTTCTCGTGGGTTCGCCAGTCGCCCCGCACCGCGAAGGCCTTCCCGCACTTGCGGCACATGAACGGCTTGATCCCATGCTTCCTCTTGTAGTGGGTTTGAAGGGTCCTGAAGTCCTTGAGCGGCTTCGACCTCAGGTGGTCGATGTTGTTCCTGCACCCCGGCGCGCAGCAGTAGCACGGCAGCCGCAGCATCCCCGTTGGCTGCGTCCCCTTCAGCGACTCCGGTCCCTTCCTGTACTGCGATCCATGCCCCCACATATGCATCTGCATGTTAATTGCATCCACAAAACATTAGATGGCAAAGTTTCAGACGGAGAATATCTCTGAATCAGAATCATAGAATCCTGAACGAACGAGATGTGTTTTTTTTTTTTCTCCTTTTATTTCGAGGAAATGAGAAGTATAATTCATGATGAACAGAGAGAGGACGAAGAGGTCTTCAGGCAAGACTGGTGAGTCAGAATTGTTAAGCGCTGCAGATGACTTGGCGATGGTTCTGTTGCTTAAGAAGCCCTTTGTAGCAGCTCTGGGAGAGGGGGGGAACTGAACACCTTGACAGTACCCCATCACGGCTGCCATAGCGCATTAAATCCACCTCAGAAGTACTACAGTACTGGAAGCATATGCGAGCATTTTCTCTTATGGCTTGTTCAGTCACATTTTCACTCATGCAAAGAGGTCGGGGCAACTGTGGATCTCAGACTCACTTTGGAGTTTTGAACCGGACATCGGCATACAATTGCATCTGTATGCCACGGAATCACAGCCATGAACGGGAAAGCAGACGCGACTCCTAACACAAAATTAGAGATGCATGGAGATAGAACAGAGGAAGCTAATTACCTGCATGTTGTTGTATCTATTGAAGGTCTTGCAGCAAACGGGACATGGGAACTGAGTAGGGCCTATGAGGATCTGAGAAGGGGTGGGGATCCAATATTGGCCCCTTGTGAGCTTCCCTATGGTAGGGTGACCCAGGGGAATAGCATCAACGCCATCGTCATCTTCTTCGTGTTCTTTGTCTTCCTTCACTGAAGTGGAGGAGACCCTGGAGACGAGATCAGCTTCTCTGGGGCTTGGGAGGCCTATATGGAGGGCCACACTGACAGCTTCCTCCTCCAGACTATCTCCCCTACTCAACCAGTTGCTCTTGCCATCGCCTTCACCTTCCACAAAGGCACTGCAGGATGTCTCCAGCTCCCACTCCTCCACGTCCTCCTCCTCCTGGTGGCCGTGCCTTGTAGGACTGAGGCTAAGGAGAGGAAGGGCTTCTCTTAGAGGAGGAGAGGCCGGTGATGACTGCACGTGAGTGTAGTTGGTGAAGGCAGTATACAAGCTGTGTGTTGCAGAAGTGTGGGAGGGAAAGCCGTAGTGATTCAAGCTTCCTTTGAAAAGATTGCTGCAGCGGTCTGAGTCTGCCATGATTCGAGTCTCAATCTGTGAGAGGGAACTCCTTCTGGTAGGAAGTCTTCTAGAGAGAGAGAGAGAGAGAGAGAGAGAGAGAGAGAGGAGAAGAAGAAAAACTCTCTCATGCACAATCCAACTAAAGGTGTAGCGAGAGATGAAGATGATACAGGGAATTGCAAGACCTTTCTAGTTCATGGGAGAGTGTGGTTGTGCTCCTTTATAGAGAGCCATTCACGTACCCTCATCAATACAAAGAAGAACTCCACCAACCATGTCCAATAAAAAGAACTCAATGATCGACAAGAAAACATACAGAATTCCTCCATCACTGTGTAGTTGTTGCCTTTTCTTTATTTTTTTTCATTTAAGAAAAAAACACATAAAATGAATAGAGTTCTCATGATGTTTAAAAGCTATCAATTTAATTTCCCCATAGTCATTTGGAATGAAGTGTGAGTTGCTCTCAATTCCATCCATTGGCTTCGGTAGGCACGCCTTTTTCTAAGGTAAGTGAAATATTTTGTATTAGACTTCAAACCACCCACAATCTTTCAACCTCTTAGTAAATGAGTGGAGCACCATCAGATTATGATCTGATATATCATCATTAAATCAATATTTAAGATAAAAAAAATATATCGGATAAAACTTCTAAAAAAAATATATCGGATAAAACTTCTAACCTTACACCTTCTGTAAAAAGATTTTGTACGGTAATATCAAACTAATATTTTAGGTGGAACAAAAAAATATATCGAATAAGATTTTGAAACCTCACTCTTTTGCTAAATGAGTCTGATACACTACTACTAGATCAATGTTTAAGGTAGATCTATACTCTCAAAGATTTCTTTCAGGAGAACTGTTTTATTATAATTTAGTTCAAGTGAATCTTCTTTGATGATTAGAATAATTTACTCAAGAGAGCTTAATCCAGATTATCTAAGTTTAAAATTCAATAGAATTTAATCAGCCTATCTTAGTCCTATGAAACAAAATCATCCATCTTTACCTTGAAAATCAAGATATTTACTACTAAAAAAATTAAATACCTATTTGAAGATCAAATGTATATCTATGGTGGAGAAAAAAATAAGCCGAGTTTAATCTCAATTATCAGGTATTCTTTTAGTCAAAGAAGAATATAATGATTAGCACCTATACGCGTTATACTTGAAAGAAAACAAGAGAAATCATACTGACCACCTAAAAATCACAATAAATGTCATTAACAACACACCCGATCATGCCAAATTGATTTCTTACCTGTGTGCTGAATATATTGTCTGTGATTATGCTAATATATTCATCAAAGTGAGTAAATATTGCCACCTGATGTGAACTAAACACTGAAGCAGAGCATTAACTCTCAAACTGATGACAATAATTGCTCCCTTTAGTAGTGTCTTAGAGTGGTATAACAGGAGCCTCTCTGCTTATTTTACGGCTACTCTTGAGTTCATTTCCTATCAGCGGGGATTAAATGAACAGATCATTACAGGTAAGAGAAATAAGAGAAAAGAAATAACGTTGCAGGAGCTCACTACATGTCATTCGAACTTGGCTGGTGCATGCATCCTTCCAGTCCAACACACTATGGTAACGAGGGACCTAGCATGACCAGAAGGGCCCATCAACGTGGTTGGTGTGCCAAACATGCTCTTGTCCCCACTGTTCTTTTGGATGGCCACAAGTAAATGCAAATAGTTCTTATGTTCTCTAGGTCTACAGGATCCATAGAAGCATACATGTAAGTTGTAGGGTACCTTGCCCAACCGACAATTGATGTTCAAGGTATAACCCAGCAGCAACTACAGTGGCAGCATTAAATCACAATAGTATGAGTGATGAAGTGATGGGCAGCTTCTGATGTAGTAGTTTCACTGCAATAAAAGCAGAGTGGGGGAGCTGAAGCCATGAGATTCATGATGAGGATCAAAGCATCGCGAAGGTCTTACGTATAAGATGTAAACGAAGAGGATGGAGGGGGAGGCAAATGCATGAGGTGGTTGGAGTTATAAGAACAGGTACCAAGGAACATAGAGCTGCCAACTCCGATTTAAGATAGGTACGTAGCCCATGCTGTTGGTGGAGAAGAGCTGTTGAGGAAAGCTGATATGCTGTCCTCCTTTAATTCCCCATTGAAGTGTGGATGGCCATATGAATGATTGCAGTTGCTGTACTGCCTAAGCCTGCTTTTAGTCTGCACGGGAGCCAGGCTCTTAATCTTGGTCATCCCTTGACTGAGAGTAGCTGAGAAGAATAGATCAACTAATATACCTGCATAATAAATGCATCAGCGCCTCAATTAGTCTTGTAAAGCAAGAGAAAGAAACAGCTAAAACAACATAGTGCCACATGCTTTGCATGTTGATTCTAATGCTTGGTCAATAGACACTGCTAATGTTGCTTAAAACCTTTATGCCCATATTGATCACAAAAAAAAGAGTATCATCTGTGTTCATAGTTAAGAGAAGAATCAAAATAGATATTACCAACATTCACCCTTTTTTTGCTCTCTTCTCGAAGCTTCTGATACATGCATTTGGACACAATTTGTGTGCATAGTCTAGGCAACAGGTTCCTAAGGTATACAGTATGCAGGTCCTTAAGTCTTCCAGGATTATTTTGATTAATCATAATGCAACACCAACGCCTGGCCTTTATTATTGAAGCTAAAGAGAAGAACATTATTGAATTTGAGCACATGTATGGTTAGGTCTGATAGGTAAGATTTTCTCAATTTATTGAGGAAATTTCACTGGTTTGTCGACAGAAATCCTTCTTGGTTTGTTGAGGAAAATCCTCCCTCCTAACCTGCATATTAATCAAAATTAGCTTTCACGATTATATTTTTAATCTATCATGGTATCAGAACCCTTGCAAGAGCTTTTTCTTTCTTTTTCCTTTTTTTCTTTCCGTTGTCCAGCGACAGCGTCGAACAACATCCATCTTCTGCTACTGTAATTTGTTCGTCAGGAGGAATATGCTGGGCAGCTTGTCGATTAGTTGCTGGCGTACCAGTTGACGCTTCTTACGTTGCTTCTTTCTTTCCTCCAGCGAAAAGCTATCACTACTCTACTCCACCATCCACCGTCGCAAGGCTGATGCTATCTACGTCACTATGCAAGACGGTGCCATTCTAGATAGAGGTGCCGTGTGGTTGACTTTCAGGCGGCGTGAAGAATGCAGCACTCCGGGACGTTGGAGTAGAACCCAAAGACTCACCCTGGTTCAGAAGCAGAGCACTCTCTACTGTTATCGCCCAACCGCTGGTTGTCATCATTGCTTCCTCCTCTCACAGCGAATACCACACCCTTCCCGCTTGCCCCTATCGCTTGACCATCTCCTCCTTCTCTCGCTACCTACTGCTGCGCTAACTAGCGGATAGCAGGACGCAAGTGCCTCCACCTTCTTCCTGAGAAGGCAAAGTGTCTAACTTCAGTACAGCGCTCCTTTCTTCCTCTTCCACCGCCTAATCGACGGACTTCACACGAGCGCCACGTTGGTCGACTCGCCCTCGGCGCCCATCGCACCCTCCTCTCCCTACTTCTGGAACCTGTTCGAGCAGTGGGCACCAAGTTCCACAAGTGTTGTAGGTGGAGCAGCCCCGGTACCATTGCACCCCACCTGGTCGGATCCACAGTCGCCGGTGGCACAGGAGCTGCGTCCGGCCATGCCAAACGAGCACCCCTTCCAAGCCCAGTAGTGGCCGGACCAATCGACAAGGACTGGCGAGGTGATAGAGGTTTCCTCCTTCCTCACTGTCTAGCGACAGTAATCACTCTACTCTCCTTCCTGCAACCCCTCGGAGCCAACTACCTCTCTGCTGCTCCTTCAGACACCAAACCAGGCTGAACGTTGTGGTCTACATCAATCGCAGTCGTCGTCACCTCATTTGCACCAAACAAGCTGAAGCTTCCTGTGCGAAAGGCACAACGGTAGCATTCTTCTTCTTCTGATTTGCCTCACCAGAGATGAGAGAGAGCTGTTGTAGCTCTCTATTGTTGCTCTCTGAACATGCCCCAGGAGGTGTCATGATGCTATGCCTCCTCCATGGGCCAATCGGGCTTAGTCGGGTCCAACATCTCCACGCGGCTCACATGGAGCATCAGCCCCATTGTGGGCTTTGTCGTGACGAGCAACAACAACAGGACGTTGAGGGAGCTGCACCTTCAGCTCACATCAGGGCACTTCAAGGTGCATCATCGAGGTATCGCTGCTACAAGAATTGCCATCCCTACCTACAGTCTTTGGCTCCTTTTTGAAACACAGATTGCTGCCTGGTGTCGTCCACATACGGCAGTCTACATTTGTAAGATTTTCTCAATTGATTGACGCCATCGTATCCTCAAATATCTTTATCGTCTACCTCTAACACTCCAGTTGTTGTCTCTACGGAGAACCATAGCACTTCTCAGTCTCCAGGCCTTATCACTATCAATGCTGCGACACTCATTCCTTTCAAATTATCCAAAGGCGAAAACTACGCATCTTGGCATGCATAATTTTTTAATATTCTATTTGGATATGACCTCCTAGGCTACATCGACGGCTCTCTCCATTGTCCACCTGCAGTGCTCAACATCCTAGGAGAACTCAGTCCAATACCAAATCCAGCCCACAAACTGTGGTTGCATCAAGATCACCTCATCATCCAAGCCATTCAAGCCTTAGTCGCTGGGTTCGTCGCCCTACTAATATCTTCATGTATGACTACTGCAGAAGTATGGTCCAAGTTACAAACTATCTTAGCAAATCGCTTGCGTACTCGCATGCTTGGGCTTTTATCCAATCTGATGAAAGTGAAACAAGAGGGAAGTTCTATTGTAATTATCTACAAAATATCAAAGTTATCATCGATGACTTGGCTTTGATAGGTCATTCCCTCAGTGAAGAAGAAGTCCTAGTTCATACCCTTAATGGCCTAGGAGACGAATACAAAGAACTGGCAACCGCAATTCGGGCACGCGACTCACCAATATCATTTGAAAAACTCTATGATAAGTTGACTGACTATGAGATATATTTGAAGCGCGATGACAGGTTGCCTACTATCATAGCTCAAGTCAGTTAAAAATCCAAGAGGAAGAGTAACCAGTATAATAAGCACATCAATTAAGGTCCGGCTAAGCTACCTCCTGACCCTATGGGTCCCCACCAAACCCCCCTCATCTACATTATCAACATTTTCATCCCCACCATCAAGGTGGTAACTCCTATAATCATCAGCCCTAGCGTCCTGACCTCAGAAGCCATCACCGAATCATCTGTCAGTTGTGTGATAAAGTCGGACACTCTGCGAAAGTTTGTCGATCTCGACCTCGATTCCCTGCTCCAACATAGTGGCCTCAGGCCAATCTCATGACTACTCCGACAACTAGCCAACCTAATTGGATTATGGACTATGGTGCATCACATCACATCACATCCGATCTTCAGAACTTGTCTATCCACAACAACTATGGCGGAAATGAAGATATCATCATCGGTGATGGTAAAGGAATTCCTATCACTTATACTGGTTCTTCAATGCCTAATTCACTTACCATAACCTTCACACTTGATGATGTTTTATGTGTACCTCACATTAAATAAAACCTCATTTCTGTCTCTCAATTCTGTAAATAAAATAATACCTCAATTGAATTTTTTCCTGACTCCTTTCTTGTTAAGGATTTGAGCATGGGGGTATCCTTAGTCCAAGGCCAGAATAAAGACAACATTTGAGTGGCCATCAGCTTCGCAACTTACCCAGCCTATTGCTCACTCTTCTGTTGCAACTCCAGTTGATATGTGACATCGTCATCTTAGTCACCCCTCCTTTATCCAACGTAAATTACTTTCTCATTATTCTCTTCCTACTTTTAAAACCAATAGCATTAACATGCATTGTGATGCTTGTCTTAGTAATAAAAGTCATAGACTACCTTTTGGAACATCCTCCATATCTTACTCTAAACCATTTGAAATTATTTATACAGATGTTTGGGGCCTTGCCCCAACCCCTTCTTTTGACAAGTTTAGATTTTATGTCATTTTTGTCAACTATTTCACTAAGTACACATGGTTATATCCTATCCACTATAAATCTGAGGTTTCAACAATCTTTACCAACTTTCGAAAGTTGGTCGAGAATTTTTTTAGTCTTCATTCAAATTGGTTTACTCTGATGGTGGAGACAAATATCAAGCTCTCACATCTTGTCTCTCAACTTGTGGTATACAATACCTCAAGTACCCCCACATACTCCCCAATTAGTTAGTTTTACTGAACGCAAACATCGGTATATAGTTAAAACTGGTCTCTCACTTCTATATCAAGCATCCATACCCCCAACTTTTTCGTCAACAGCTTTTCAAACTGTAGTCTATCTAATTAATAGTATACTCACTCCAGTCCTATAATATCAGTCGTCATTTGAAAAACTTTTTCACAAGCCTCCAAATCTTCATAAACTCAAAATCTTTGGTTGTTTATGTTATCCATGGCTACGACTTTATACCTCGCACAATCTAACACCCCGATCCCAGCCTTGCACCTTTCTAGGATATTCTTTGGAACATAATGCTTTCCGATGTTACAAACCCCAAACTCAAAGAGTCTTTATATCACGTCATATTACTTTTGTAGAGTCTACTTTTTCTTTTCACAATTATCCTACCGTGCAGGCTATTTCGACAAACATACATAACTAGAGTATCCCTCCGATCCCATCACATGAACCTCCTTTGACATCATCCAGTCCCTTTCCTCAGGATCTGCACTCTCTTGTTCTCCTGGTTCAACAGCTCCTCACTTCTATTGCTTCTCCTCTCCCGTCTTCACAAGCTTCTCTTGCTATTGATGTAATGCCCTCAGAAACACAACAACATTCTTTACCCTATTCTGAATACAATGACACTGAAGTACCTCAGCCTGCTCCAACCTGTGTTAATGCCTCTCCACTACTTATACCAACAACACAAGCTACAGCTCCTAAACATCTAATGACAACATGCTCCAAGAGTGGTATATTCAAACCACGTCAAGTCCTCGACCTACATGTTACCACAAAATTCTCTTCTGAGATCAATGAACCTACCACAATTACTCAAGTCCAAAAATCTCTACATTGGCATAAAGCCATATGTGAAAAATATGATGCCCTCCTCTATAACTCCATATGGACCCTTGTACCCTCTCATCCTACATAACATATCATCAGGTGTAAATGGGTCTTTCGAATTAAGTAGAATCTAGACGGATCCGTTGCTAGATATAAAGTGCTAGTTATATGTGCCCTGCAAGCCAATCACATGAGTGATGGCACTTGTGACTTGATATGCACTCTTTCTTTTACTTATTATTATCAGGCATTTTATCACTTTATCTTGCGTGTTGCATATATTATGATATCCTTGGATCTATGCAATGAAAATCAGATCATGATGAGATCACGATAATGAGATCGATTCACCTTTAAACACATACCCTAAATAATCTTGGTCATAAGTTACTCGAGAGGGACATCGAGATAACTAGATAGACTGGTGGGCTGTATGCCCGTCTATATGATGGAGGTGGCTGGTCTCATAGCTACTCATGTGGGGACACTAAGGGTACAGTGCAGGTGCTCATTAGGGATTGAGTTCATCGATTGATCCACTTACGGAATGCTGGATGGTTATTGATACCTCACGTCAGACAACGATTTCGTAGTCCCAGTAGTATATCTGGTCCTTAGACTTGAGACACTAAGGATGACCTGTATGAGTACTCCACTCTTTGATAGCGGACTTATAGGTTTGAAAAGTTCCAGATCTAGTACAACTGGTTATTGGGAGTGCTAGCCAACCTTACGAGGGCTATTGAGCGTCAATAGAGGATCATCCCTTCTTAGTATCATGAGACGAATATCCTATGTATTCTTGCTTGAATAAATCTTTGGCCAAGTTTATTCGGATTGAGAGAGAAAGAGTTCTCCAAGAGAATCCTATAAGAGCAAGTGATGGAAATCATCAATTTAGCAACTATATACCCCGATAGCTAAAGAGCTATGATACATATGGAATGCAAATTGACACTCTCCAATGAATTGAAACAAGACGGATCGTTCAAGAATGAAGTAAGGAAAACCATTCTTATCACTTATCAATAGAAAATTGATAAAATAACTAGAATAGCACTTTGAATTCCCTTAAGACGCCACAAACTAATAAGTCTGATAAGTCAAAAGAAAAGCAAAGACTTGGTTTGAACGCCACAAGCAGAAAGCCTGATAAGTTCTAAAGTTCATGCAAGAACTTAAAAACAAAACACTCACTGGTGTTGAAGAATTGTTATACTTCCCAAATTGTCTGTCTTACACTGAGAGTCAACCTCATTTATATAGTATGAGGATAGTACAAAGGGAATGGATGTATTAAATAACATTCATATTCCTAATTCATGAATTTTGGTAAACAAGGCTGAATGGACTTTTATTCTTCAAGATGAGGTCTTTAAATTTGTCCTTCTCTCTGCATGATTATATTGACCATTTTAGGCTCTTTTTGCAATCATAGAATCTTGATTGAGTCTTGACTAGCTTGATCTGGTTCATATCATTCCCCCTTTCCTAGAAAAGATTCGTCCTCGAATCATAGCCTCCATCACCTATATCAAACAAAGATAGATCAGAAACATTGAATGTTGCATTAATGTTGCCATACTCACTTGGTAGTTCCAGCTTATATACATTGTCATTGATTTTTTGAAGGACTTGAAATGGACCATCTCCTCTTGGCATTCGTTTAGACTTCCTATGACTAGAAAATCTTTCCTTCCTTAAGTGTACCTAAACCCAGTCACCAGGTTCGTACACTACTTGTTTTCGGCCTTTGTTGTGTTGTTTCTCATATTGTAGAGTTTTCTTTTCAATTTGTGTTCAGACTTTTTTATGCAATGCTTTGACAAAATCAGCTTTTTGCTTACCATCCAAATTGGCCTTTTCCAATGGTAAAGGTAGCAAATCCATAGGAGTTAATGGATTGAACCCATACACAACTTCAAATGGGGAATGGTTTGTTGTAGCATGCACACTTCTATTATAAGCAAACTCCACATGTGACAAACACTCCTCTCAATTTTTAAAATTTTTTTGAATTATGGCCCTCAAAAGTGTTGATAAAGTTCGATTTACCACCTTCGTTTGTCCATCTGTTTGTGTGGTTGAATACAACAATCTTGTACCCAACTTACTCCAAAGTATTTTCCAAAAGTAGCTAAGAAACTTCACATCTCTATCACTCACAATTGTCCTTGGGATACTATGTAACCTCACAATTTCTTTGAAAAACAGTCCCGTAACATGTGTTGCATCATCTGTTTTATGGCAAGGAATCAAATGTGCCATCTTGCTAAACCTATCAACAACAATAAAAATAGAATCTCTCCCTTCTTTTGACCTAGGTAAACCTAAGACAAAGTCCATGGATATATCAACCCAAGGTTCACTAGCTATAGGAAGGGGTATATACAACCCATGAGGCATTACTTTAGATTTAGCTTGTTTACAAGTGATGCATTTCTTATACAATCTTTTAACATCCCTTTTCATGCATGGCCAAAAAAAATGATCTATTAACACATCTAAAGTTTTTCTAACTCCAAAATATCTCATTAAACCTCCACTATGTGCTTCTCTTACAAGCAATTCTCTCATTGAACATTGAGGAATACACAACTTGTTTTCTTTGAAAAGAAAACCATCATGTCTAAAGAATTTATCAAAACTCCCTTTCTTACATGCCTCATAAACATTAGCAAAATCATAGTCAGAATTGTATAAATCTTTAATGTATTCAAAACCCAATAATTTTGCATCAAGTTTAGATATTAGAGCATACCTTCTGGAGAGAGCATCAGCGATCACATTTTTCTTACCTTGTTTGTACTTGATGATGTATGAAAAAGATTCAATAAACTCTACCCATTTTGCATGCTTACGACTTAGCTTTTGGATTTCCTTGGTCTCTTCGGGGTTGCATCTATATGCTGGCCTATTTGGTATGCTTGCACCTGGAATGAAATCAATTTGACGCTCAATTCCTCTAATTGGTGGCAAACCATTGAGAACTTCTTCGGGAAAGATATCCTCATTTTCCTACAAATGATCAACAATAACACTAGGCAAACTTTTGTCAATATTGTTAGAAGAAATCAAAATGTCCTTGTACATAAGTACAAGGGCTGCCTCATGGTTAAGGCCTTTTTTACATCACTCATTTTGGCATAAACACTCATTTTTCTTTCACTCAAGCCTTCCTTGTTTTCTCTGTTTCTTGCTCCCTCCCAAAAGTTTTGGTTAATGAAGACTCAAGCTCCTCATATTGTTGTTTTATGCGCATCTGGTCTTCAAGAATTATCTTCGGAGGCAACGGTCCAAGCTGATATTTCTGTCCATCTATGATCAAGGAATAATGATTCTTGAACCCATCATGTGTTACCCTACGATCATATTGCCATGGTCTCCCCAACAACATGTGACTATCATACATAGGTACCACATCACACCAAACTTCATCCTTATAGCTACCAATTGAAAAATGAATTAACACTTGCTTATTTACCTTTACTACACCACTATCATTCAACCATTGCAACTTGTAAGGTTTTGGATGTTTGATAGTAGACAATTTCAGTTTCTCCACGAGCAAGGTACTTGCCACATTGGTACAACTTTCGCTATCAACAATAACATTGCACAACTTATTAGCAATCAAACAATGAGTATGAAACAGATTTTCATGTTGATCACCATGTTCATCATTTTTACTTTGCAAACTAAGTATGCGTTGAATAACCAAAATTTCACCTTTAGCATACTCTACATCACTAGTATCCTCTGGAATGTCATCATCATCCTCTCTTTCACTTTCAGATTCTATATTCCCATCTCTTATAATCATAACTCTCTTATTAGGACATTCACATGCTATATATCCATACCCAAGGCACTTAAAACACTTAATACCTCTACTTTGATTAGGTTGATTCTCACCTTTACCCTTGCTGCCAAATTTATTTTTTCCTTTAATTCCATCAATTTTAGGCTTAACAATGGGTTTAACATCCTTTTTACTCTAATTTGATTTCCAAGATGAAGAAGAACCCGAATAAGGTTTTGAATCATACCTTGTGCCTTTTCTTTTGAGTTGTCTCTCAATCTTCAAGGCCATATTCACCATATCCTCAATTTCCATATAATGCTACAACTCCACAAGATCAGCAATGTTCTTGTTTAATCCACTCAGGAATCGAGCCATTGTAGCCTCACGGTCTTCCTCCACATTAGCCCTTATCATGGCTATCTCCATCTCCTTGTGATATTCATCAACACTCATGGAACCTTGTGTCAAAGTTTGCAGTCGTTGATGCAAATCCCGATAGTAATGACTTGGGACAAATCTCCTCCTCATGATTTGTTTCATCTCCAACCAAGTCTCTATAGGCCTTTCACCATTTCTACGTCTGTCTTTACATAATTGATCCCACCAAATTATAGCATAATCACAAAATTCAACAGTAGCTAATTTTACCTTTTTCTCTTCGGAGTAATTGTGACATTCAAAGATCAGCTCTACTTTTCGTTCCCACTCCAAATAAGTATCTGGATTATTCTTTCCTTAAAAAGAAGAAATTTTCATTTTGATGCTGCCTATGTTTCTATCCACACCATCAAAACGTCCTCTCCTAGTTTGTCTCATAGGATTAACATCTTGACCAATTAGAGTGACTTGGTCATCGTCGAGGTCATCTCCGCCATTATATTCATCGTAGATGAATGCTGGTTGTCTCCTACACCGTGGTTCACCTTCCAATCTATTAATTGCATCATCGTGCCTTTCTAGATGATCTCTTACATCTCCTATCACTTTGAACATACGTTCAAATTGTTGTTGCATCGTTGAAGCAAAAGATCATTTGATGAAGAACTCGCTTCTTTTTTCTTTAAACATGTTTGCAGCCTGAAAAACAAGGTTAGAATAGCCTCACCAACACTTTCTCACGTGTTTCACTCAAGATTTGATTCACTCAACTCTTGTTTTCACACAATGTTTGACTTTTCTCGATATTGATCTCACCACTTTTGCCTTTTATCTCTCTTGTTTTGTTCTTTGAGTTCTTAGATTAACTAAAAAAACTTAAACAAACAATTCAGATTGTGGCAATTCAAGGGTATTGAAATTGGACATAAAAGCAAATATAATGTAAGCCAATTTAAAGGAGTGTATAATGCACTTCAATCATAAGCAAGGATTTGAATTCAAGAATTTCTGGAATGAAAAAAAAATTCCAAACCTGAAATAAGAATTCAAAATAATGAAGATAGAATTCTGTAATTTGCACGAAGTCCCTGAATTCACAATTTTTTTTAAAAATTTCGATCTATTTCGTTCTTTCTTTCTTTTTTTCCTTTTTTTTTACCTTTGATCTTCTCTCTCTCTCTCTCTCTTTTCTTTGATCTTTGATTTCCTCTCCTCTTTTTTTTTTACTTTTGATTTTCTCTCTCTCTTTTTTTAAACTTTCTGCTCTCTTTCTGTTTTTGACAAAAAAGTGAGGAGAAAAAAATGAAAAACAAATAGTAATAGCACAAGAAACACAACAATGAGGAAGGAAGAATTGCAATTTATGGATATCGTGATCAAAGAAGAAATAAGAGAATAAGGAAAAGCTAAAAGATAACAAATAAATGGATAAGCAAACCTCAAACTGGAGCCATGCTCTGATACCAAATGATGGAAATCATCAATTTAGCAACCATACACCCCGATAGCTAAAGAGCTATGATATATATGGAATGCAAATTGACACCCTCCAACGAATTGAAACAAGGCGGATCGTTCAAGAATGAAGTAAGGAAAACTATTCTTATCACTTATCAATAGAAAATTGATAAAATAACTAGAATAGCACTTTGAATTCTCTTAAGACGTCACAAACTAATAAGTCTGATAAGTCAAAGGAAAAGCAAAGATTTGGTTTGAACGCCACAAGCAGAAAAGCCTGATAAGTTCTAAAGTTCATGTAAGAACTTAAAAACAAAACACTCACCAGTGTTGAAGAATTATTATACTTCCCAAATTGTCTGTCTTACACTGAGAGTCAACCTCATTTATATAGTATGAGGATAGTACAAAGGGAATGAATGCATTAAATAACATTCATATTCCTAATTCATGAATTTTGGTAAATATGGCTGAGTGGACTTTTATTCTTCAAGATGAGGTCTTCAAATTTATCCTTCTCTCTTCATGATCATATCGACCATTTTAGGCTCTTCTTATAACCATAGAATCTTGATTGAGTCTTGACTAGCTTGATCTGGTTCATATCAGCAAGACTCGAGAAGAGACCGTATGGGCCTGACAGCACCATGCCTGATATAGGGTCTTTGGGATATTAGTTGGATGAGGGACTATATGGTAACTGAGGCAGATAGATCCAAAGGATTAGATTCCCCTGTATCGTCTAGGGGCTGCAGCGTAGTGGCCTAGTACGTTCGTAGTCAATGAGTTGGATGAATTATTATAGAGATATTAATTCACTAAGTCAGAAGGAGTTCTGACAAGTATAACTCACGGCCAGCTCGATATTAGGCCTAGAGGGTCACACACATATAGTAGGTGTTATGACGAGTAGAGGTTCGGATATGAGATATCTGCTGGAGCCCCTATCTTATTGGATATCTATTAAGCCTCTGAATTATTGGATCCTAAGATAAGATCCAATAATTGTTAATAAGAGATTATTGGGTAGAGACCTACTAATCTAAGAGGCTTGGGTAATTAGATGGAGATCCAATACCCAATAAGGCAAGATCCATTAGGGTTTACAGGGGGCCTCTATAAATAGGAGGGAACCAAAGCTCTATAGGTTAGGAGTTCTTTTTGGTGGCCACCTTCTATTCTCCTCTCCCAAGAGAGGAGCATCGTTGCAGTCCCTACCGTGTAGATACTGCTAGAGAGGAGGACACTTGACCTTCTTCATCCTCTCCTACAAATCTGTAGGGATTCAGGGATATACGATCTCCTTAGGTATTTTCTTTTATATATGTAGTTTTCACGGATTTGTTTTGTTGCATTGATTTTCGCACGACGACGGAACCTTTCTACGAAAAATCTGTGGTTTTGTTTTTGTTCTTCTGCTACGTATGAGATATCGCCCTTGTGGATTTCCTAACAGTGGTATCAAAGCCAGGTTGTTCGTACAAAGATCGGATTTTAACTGCATGTGTTGTGTTTTGTCATCAAAATCGTTGGTACAAAAGGTGAGGAAGGGCAGCAACTGTTGCTGCCCTTGATGCGCTCGCACAACGACGGTGGCGACGATGGTGGCTGTGGGCACAAGGCTTGCAAGCAGGTGGCCATCGGCCCACCCACAGCAGCAGCCCTTGTGGGGCGACCTATCCGCAAGGGCGGGCGGCGCCCGCTGGGGCAATGTTGCCTGTGGCGGCCTACGGACGTTGCCCCATGGGCAGAAGAGCCTGCAGGGGTGGCACGCGCTTGCTATGGCGGCCTCGCCCACAAGGATGATCGTCACCCGGGGCATAGAGCCCGCAGGGGCGCCCACTGTTAGGATTAGACAATCACTAAGAGGGGGGGGGCGGGGGGCGGGGTGAATTAGTGTAGTGGATTAAAACGTAAGTTTGAAACCGATTTCGGTAAAATGGTTAGTTCATATGAAAACTTCGATCCGACGAAAGATGACTTGGTTGAAGTTGCTTGAATAAAGGTAAAAAAAAAACTGAATGGTTTGCAACCAATTAAAAAGATGAAACAAAAATTTAAACACACATTCAAGAACGCCACGATGTATAGTGGTTCGGTCAAAGTGACCTACATCCACTTCCGAAGCCTTCTCCGATGAGGCTCCCAACTTTCACTTTCAAATTCTTTTGAAGGGGAAGGACCAAACACCTCTCTTACAACCCTATTACAAGAAGTTCACAATCTTACAGATTTTTTAAAGAGAAAGAAGGAGGTGAACACAAGCTATTGAAAATAAGACTTTTGCAAGACTTTAGCTCAATTTCTAATTCTCAAAAGGGTGCCCTTTCAACTGAGAAAGGGGGGGTATTTATAGATTCAAAGAGGATTCAAATTTGAGCTCCAAATTTGAATTCTCTTTGAGTTTTCCGGTGCTGGCGGTGCCACCACCTGTCGGAGGCGGTGCTACCGCCTGTCAGTCATCAGACTGACAGTGCACAAGCAGTACCACCGCCCAAGGCAAGCGGTACTACCACTGCTGCACACATGCGCTGGGCGGTACCATCGCCTAGCACTCAACTGCCAGGCGGTTCCACCGCCTGGCCCATTCAGCATTGCTGAATGGGCCTTGTTTTAGGCCCAATTGGCCCAGTAAGAGCCCGGTTGGCCCATACAAGGTTTGAGCAGGATTAATTTGAAATCCTTGCCCTAATTATGTGCCAACTACGAAATTAAAACATAATTAACAATGATTTGAACCGACATTCTTCAAATTTTATTCCGGCGAGCTTTACGATGAGATTCCAGCGATCTTCCGATACTTCCTTCGGATTTCTTCCGGCGGATTCCCAGCATGCTCCCGGATTTGTATGGCGAGCTCAACGAGTCTTCAGCAAGCTTCCGAACCTTCTCGGCAAACTCCACGAACCTTCGATGATCTTTACGGTGAACTTTCGAAAACTTCAGTAAGTCCTTGATTCGATCTCGGTTGGTTCCGGCAACACTTGCGACGATCCTTCGGACTTCCGATGAACTCTTGAACACCCAACGGACTTGACCTTGGCAAATTGCTTTATGTTTCTAACCCATCATAGTTAATCCTACACACTTATCTTGACAATATAGATTAGTACAAATATTTCACCAATTGATTTCATCATAAAAATCCAAGATTCAACAATCTCCCCTTTTTTGATGATGACAATCAATTAATGATGGAGTTAATATTAACTCCCCCTATCTATATGCCATATCATGAGAAGGTAAAAGCACTTGAATTCAATTTTTTGAATTCAAGCCAAATCCGATAGATTTCATTTAACATAAAGCTTAATAAACAATCTTAAGCATAAATATAAAAACTTCGTATTTTAAACAATGTCAAGGTATTACACCTATAATAATAAGAAATATTAATTCAAATATGATAAGGATCAAGTGATATCCAAAAGAATGTTTCAATATCAAGACATGATATCAAATGAAGAAATCGCTTATTAAGAAGATGTATACATTTTGAGCATTTGTGATGCGATATGATTGATTTCACTTTAAGCATTTACTCCATCATAGCAACAATTACTCTATCATAGCAATTTACATTTTTGTCCCCCTTTGTCATCAACAAAAATAATGGAGGTGGAGAAATCATTCATTACCTCAAAGAAAAAATCCTCATTTATCAAGCTATAAGAGGGAGATTACTAAATTCGATCAATTATTGAGCCATGGAGGAAGCATGAAATCATTTGAGGAAGATATCAAGTCATAAAGTAATATGAAAGTGTCATCCAAAAATTATGATCGAAACGAAAAAATTCATTCATACAACATCATATAGGACAAGTGTTTAAAAAACAACATACAACATCATACAATATCATCCAACATGAAAGTAAGCATCATACAAGTGAAAATAAGCATACAACATCATCCAACATCATCCAACATGAAAGTAAGCATCATGAAAGTAAGCAACATGAAAGTAAGCCGAGTAGATGAAATGAAAGTTGAAAGGATCAAAAGGCACTAAGAGGGGGGGGTGAATTAGTGCAGCGGATTAAACTCGTATTCTTGAAACCGATTTCGCAAAGAAACACAAGTTCGTAGGAAGATTTCGATTCGACGAAAGAGAAC
Organism: Musa beccarii; assembly: GCA_024322285.1. NCBI lineage: Eukaryota > Viridiplantae > Streptophyta > Magnoliopsida > Zingiberales > Musaceae > Musa > Musa beccarii. Next base: position 35,813,954 of record CM044398.1, on the reverse strand, counting down.
TTGAAAGTAATTGCTTGTGAAAAGGAACTAACTATGAACTTGCAGCCAAGAAATGAAATGATTCAGAAATATAAACACTCACACATTTAAGGACACAATGATGTATAGTGGTTCGGTCAAATGACCTACATCCACTCTTGAAGCCTTTGCGATGAGGCTCCGCTCTTCCACTAGCAAGTCCTTTGAAGGGGAAGGATCAAACACCCCTTTTTACAACCCTTTACAAGATGTTCACACTTGTACAAGATCTCTCAAGAAGAAGAAGAAGGTGAACACTTAGCAAATGAAGAACAAGACTTTCCCAAGACTTATTTTCAAAATCTAACTCTCTAAGGGTTGTATTTTTCAAATTGAAAAGGAAGGGGTATTTATAAGCCTCAAAGTGATTCAAATTTGGAGCCCAAACTTGGAGCCAAAAATTTGAATCCTTTGAGTTTTTCGTCTCTTCATCAAGTCTTGGCAGATCGACACACCCAGCGGTTCTATCACCGCACCAAACAGCGGTGCTACGCGCTTTCCACGCACCAGCGGTCTACGCACCAGTAGGTGCTACCGCTTCTGGCTACGAGTAGGCTGGGCGGTGCTACCGCCCAGCAAAGCGGTGCTACCGCTTTGCTACACTAACCAGCGCACTACGGTGGCGCTCGATATAAGCCGGCTCGCTACATGAGATCCTGCTACAAAGATATCGGCTCGCTTCGATGAGCGGGGCTACAAAGAAGATGCACGTAGCATGCATGCATGCGTAGCCAGTTCGGTTTGGGCCAAAATTTTGGCCCAAACTCATCCTAATCAAGGCCCAATGGGCCCCCACTTTGGGTTATCTAATCCTAACCCAAAATACGTGCTAACTATGAATTTTAAAGACGTTTCCTAAGCTATTACAAAGTCCACATGACAACTTCTTCCGACGAGCTTCCGGTCAACTTCCGACAGTCTTCCGACGAACCTTCGGAAACCATTCCGCGGACTCACGGCAAGCTCTCGGACTTCACGATGATCTTGGCGAGTTCCCCCGAGCTTCTTTGGCAAGCACGATCTTTCTTGGCAAGCTCCGCGAACTTCCGACGAACCTCCCGGCGAACTTCCGAAAACCCTTCGGCAAGCTTCCTACTCGTTCTCGGCCAGTTCCGGCAACGCTCCCAACGAATCTTCGGACTTCCTTTGAACACTCGAACTCCCAACGATTCATCACACTTGTCTTCGGCCCTTTGTTTCGCTTTACGTCTTCATCCCTATCGTAGTCAATCCTGCTCGATAGTAGACCTGCATAACTCAAAACGCAGTTAGACCACAAATCACACTCAATTAGTTTCATCATCAAAATCTGAGATTCAACAATCTCCCCCTTTTTGATGATGACAACTAATTGATGACTGACGGAGTTAACCATAACTCCCCGGAGTTTAACACAAACTCCCCCTATCAATATGCAATTGATAGAACCCTTGGATTATCCCAAATCCAAGTAACATGTATCATTCATGTAGTGAAATAAGAACAAACCATCATGCAAATATAAAATATTCAATCAATGCATGAAGTCATCAATCTACTTCTCCCCCTATGTCATCAACAAAAAGGAGAAGTATTATTATAGCTAGTTTAAAAGATATGCAGATTTTTACAACAAACTAGCTTGCACTTTGTAAGATATGCAGATTTTTACAATATCATACAACATTTTGCAATACAACATTAAGTTATACCATTCAATCATAGCAAGTTTCAAAGATGGGCAATGATGGTAATTTTCACTTGCTTCTTGAGATGTGCAAGTTTGCACCTTGTTTCTCACGATAGCAATATTTGCATCATTTGATATAACAATTCTTAGCTTCTCATGAAGTTGCAAAGTAGGAATCAAGATGGCAAATTTTTGCAATGTTCGAGCTAAAAACTTTCTCCCCCTTTGTTAGCATAAAAGAAAGGGAGGATAAAATACTTCAAATAATCTTGCACAAGATTCAACAATAATTTGCAACAAAAATGCAAGCAATTTTGAAGAAGTGAAATTGAGCAAGATTTTTGCCTCTCTTGAGATAGCAACTCTTTGCTTCTCAATGTTCAAGCTAGCAGAATTTTCTCTTTTGAAGCACAAGCAAGCAATAAATCTTCTCCCCCTTTGTTTTTGTCAAAGAGAAGGGATGAATATTATCTCAATCAAATAATTTTGCATCAATCAATATATCAATCATCACATGATGCATACGAGATGATATTGAAACATGAGAAATCATGTCATGAAGGATATCAATATGTAAATTCAACAAGAATCAAAACCAAAAGATATCATCCATGATTCATAACTTTTCATTTTAGCAAGATCTAGATTCATATTTATCAATTTTTAATTCAAGATAAATATCATACAACCAAGAATCATGATATATGAAAGCATATTGATATTAAGGATCAAATCATGATTACAAGTGCTAACATATTTTCTTTTCATTCATTTTTAAGCCATGATAAAAGAATAAATCAATGATTCAAATATTAAGCACAATTCTTTTTCATCAAATTTTCAATCGTATAAGGCTTACATGGCAAATATCAATTCATGATAAAGGGTATACTATCTTGAATCATGATGCATAAAAACATATCATTCTCATAGATCAAGTCATGATTCATTGATTCATCATAAGGCAAATTTCTTTTCAATTATCTATTTTTCAATTGCCACATAAGACATACAAGCCAAAGAATCTTTGTCATTTCTATATTATGAAATATATGATAATAAGACTCATGATTCATTTAAAAAGATATAGCATAAAGAGTAACTTGATTCAAGTATAAGATTTTTCATCAAGATCACATTTCATAAGAATCAAGATCACAAATTCATAAAAATTCAAGGATTGAATTCCGAGAAATCAAAAGACAAGTTACATTTCATTTAAGGAATTTTCTTTTGATAAAATGGAAGGAACATGATAAACGATCTTGATTTATAAAGAGCTTCAAGTTATAGTTGTCAAGATCATGATTTCAATAAAATTTCTTTATAGCAAAATGAAATCTTTTGGAACTTGATTCAAGCATTAAATATGTCTTAACAAGTCATAATTCCAAAAGATTCAAGAATTATTAAAAGAGAATTCATTCAAGCTCAATTCATCAACTCAAGATTCATAATCAAATTATTATTTTTGAGATTCATAACATGAATAAAGTCATTACCATATCATCAAAATCTCATTCATAATTCTAGTGATTTACAAAATATCATAAATGAATTTATCACTTGTCTTTCATCAAAAATTGAAAATCAAAGTTTATAAAAATTGTCAAGGCAAAAATACAATATATTATTCCAAGACATGAGATTCAAATTATCATGATAATATGTTTCATGTTTCAAAAGATGAGTATCAAATTTTAAAACCGAAACATGAGTTTGTCATCAAGATATGATATCACAAAGTCATTAAGCATGATAACAAACTTTTAACATTTTCATTTCAATGATGATTTCATAATGTATGTTCAAATATTTATACGGAAGCCATCATTGTATAAATTCAAAATACAAATTTGTCATTAAACCCATTAAGATTAAATGCATCAAAATCTTTCATTCAAAAATTTAATAAGAGCAACATAAATTGATTACATGTGAGCATGTATCAACTTTTCAAAGCAAGAAGTAAGTTTCGTCATAAAAACCGTTAAGACCAAACACATCAAAAATAAAATATTATGATAGTGTATTTTCTTATTTGTAAGAGTTTCAATTTATGTGATTTGATCTTTCATAAGAATGATCAATGTCATGCATTATATTTAAACATGAGAGCATCATCATATTTAGAAATGAATTTATCATTGAAATCATTTCACTTCTTTCTTTCATTTGTTATAACAAGATGATCAATGCTCAAACTTTTTCATATGAAAATGTCATGCATTAAATTCAAAAACGAAAATATCATCAAAATCATTTTAATTTATAAGATTCATAAGATATCATAAAATCATTAAGCATGACAACCAACTATTATTATCAATGATGATTACATAAGGTATGTCCAATTATATATATGAAAATCATCATTGTATTACTTTGAACTACAAGTTGTCATGAGTCCATTAAGATCAAAAGCATTATACGTAAAGCATCATGATAGTGCAATTTCTCATTTTTGTGTTCCATTTTAAGTGATTTGACGTTCATATGAGTATACTCATGTTTTTCATATAGATCTAAAGAGCAAGTTTCAAGAGAAATCATGAAGACCGAAAACATGAAGCACATTTTTTAAAATATTCATCATGTTTATTTTCATGAGATTCATAAGACTCATAACATGAATTCATTCATCTCAATAGAATAAAAAAGATATTTTCATTTTAAGCAATTTGATGTGAGCATATTCAAAATTTTTATGAAAACATGTATCAAAATAAAACACAAGCTTAGTCATTAAATCGTCAAGACCAAATATGTAAAAATGATAGCACACTTTCAATTTTTATGTTAAAAGGCCATGTTCAAATTTTTGCCAAAATCATGCATCTATTTATAAATTCGAAAAATATGTTTCATCATCACAATATGACACTTTATTACTTCAAAAGCTCATGCATGATAAAATCATCAAGCATCATATTTGGAGACAATGTAAACCATCAAGATACACATGCATGGATTAATCCTAAGCATTATCACAAATCTTGCATCATTCATATGTTTACTTTTCAAAAATACTATAAAGAAAAGCATAGTATAATTTCGAAATTTTTTTTTAATTTCTAAAAACACAAGAAAAGCATAAAAAAAATCCTACTAACTAACTTAAGCATTCATGGAAATCATCAAGTAATTTCAGAATAATTCAAGGAAGTTAAGTTACTTACCTCATTGTCGGGCCCATTAAAGCGTAGTTTGCTTCTTCTTTTCTTGATTCTTCTTTCCAAGCCTTCTTCTTCTTCTTTGGCCTCTTTCCCGTTCAAGTTCATTTGTGTTTTTAATTTTTGTTTAATGAACTTGTTAACGTTCATTGTTATGTGTTCAATGTCCTCATTGTCCTCATCACTTGAGTCATTACTCAAGTGGCATTTCATAGTTCGGAGTTCAAAAACCTTCTTGTTCTTTAGAAGGTGGTTCATGTGTTCATCATGTTCTTCATATTCATCATGTTCCATTTCATAGGTCTTTAAAGACCCAATGAGTTCATCAATAGAATAATTATTTAGATCCTTTGATTCTTGAATCGCCGTTATTTTAGGATCCCACCATTTTGAAAGGGATCTTAAGATCTTGTTAGTGAGTTCAAAATTCAAAAACTTTTACCAAGACTTTTCAAGCTATTGATGACATCCGTGAAGCGGTGTACATGTCATCGATAGATTCGCTTGGTGTCATTTGGAAGAGCTCAAAATCATGCAACAAGAGGTTTACTTTCGAGTCTTTAACTCTACTAGTTCCCTCATGCGTGATTTCAAGAGTTCGCCAAATGTCAAAAGCCGTTTCGCACATAGAAATCCGATTGAACTCGTTCTTGTTCAAAGCGCAAAATAAGGCATTCATAGCCTTTGCGCTTTAAAGAAAACGACCTTTTCTCCAAAACCGACCATTCGTTCGTCGGTTTAGAGGAAGGTTGAAAACCATTTTCGATGATATTCCACAAATCCAAATCCATTGAAAGCATGAAAACTCTCATTCGAGTTTTCCAATATGTAGTCCGTGACTGTAAAGAACGGTGGATGAAAAATCGAAAAGCCCTCTTGAAAACCATTTAGAGCCATTTCTCACGGGTGTAAATCCGAAAGAGAAAGAACGTGGCTCTGATACCAATTGAAAGGATCAAAAGGCACTAAGAGGGGGTGAATTAGTGCAGCGGATTAAACTCGTATTCTTGAAACCGATTTACAAAGAAACACAAGTTCGTAGGAAGATTTCGATTCGACGAAAGAGAACTTGAAAGTAATTGCTTGTGAAAAGGAACTAACTATGAACTTGCAGCCAAGAAATGAAATGATTCAGAAATATAAACACTCACACATTTAAGGACACAATGATGTATAGTGGTTCGGTCAAATGACCTACATCCACTCTTGAAGCCTTTGCGATGAGGCTCCGCTCTTCCACTAGCAAGTCCTTTGAAGGGGAAGGATCAAACACCCCTTTTTACAACCCTTTACAAGATGTTCACACTTGTACAAGATCTCTCAAGAAGAAGAAGAAGGTGAACACTTAGCAAATGAAGAACAAGACTTTCCCAAGACTTATTTTCAAAATCTAACTCTCTAAGGGTTGTATTTTTCAAATGAAAAGGAAGGGGTATTTATAAGCCTCAAAGTGATTCAAATTTGGAGCCCAAACTTGGAGCCAAAAATTTGAATCCTTTGAGTTTTTCTCTTTATCAAGTCTTGGCAGATCGACACACCCAGCGGTTCTATCAGCTTCACCAAAGCGGTGCTACGCTGGCTTTCCACGCACCAGCGGTGCTACACTTCACCCAGCGGTGCTACCGCTGGCTTACATAAAGCTGGGCGGTGCTACACGCCCTTGCAAAGCGGTGCTACCGCACATAAGAATCGGCGCACTACGGTGAGCGTCGATACAAGAGCTCGCTCACGATGAGATCCTCGCTACAAGATATCACGGGCTCACTACTGATGAGCGGGCTACAAAGAAGATGCACGTAGCATGCATGCATGCGTAGCCAGTTCGGTTTGGGCCAAAATTTTGGCCCAAACTCATCCTAATCAAGGCCCAATGGGCCCCCACTTTGGGTTATCTAATCCTAACCCAAAATACGTGCTAACTATGAATTTTAAAGACGTTTCCTAAGCTATTACAAAGTCCACATGACAACTTCTTCCGACGAGCTTCCGGTCAACTTCCGACAGTCTTCCGACGAACCTTCGGAAACCATTCCGCGGACTCACGGCTAGCTCTCGGACTTCACGATGATCTTGGCGAGTTCCCCCGAGCTTCTTTGGCAAGCACGATCTTTCTTGGCAAGCTCCGCGAACTTCCGACGAACCTCCCGGCGAACTTCCGAAAACCCTTCGGCAAGCTTCCTACTCGTTCTCGGCCAGTTCCGGCAACGCTCCCAATGAATCTTCGGACTTCCTTTGAACACTCGAACTCCCAACGATTCATCACACTTGTCTTCGGCCCTTTGTTTCGCTTTACGTCTTCATCCCTATCGTAGTCAATCCTGCTCGATAGTAGACCTGCATAACTCAAAACGCAGTTAGACCACAAATCACACTCAATTAGTTTCATCATCAAAATCTGAGATTCAACAAAAGTAACATCATACAACATCATTCATAGTAGTCATAAGCAGAACAGGACAAGTGTTTAAAAAACAACAGCTATTCCGGAGGGGGAACTCCAAAATGTCTATACAAGTGATCTATTTTGTGATTCATCTATTGCACTTCCTTCAAAATTTCAGCTTGCTGCATGTTGATTTGAGTTTATTGTGATGTGATTTGATTTAAAGCAAGCATGATCTGATCTTCAGTAGTTGGAGCAGGAGCTGGCTCAGATGGTGCTTGATCAACGGGACTAGGCGGAGGAGATTCACTTTCCCTAAAAATCGGTGTTTTAGGTCGTTCTACTGGTGGGGGTACTAGATCAATCCTTCTAGGTTGCGTAATCCATAGGCCATCTCTAAAGGTGCATCTAAGTCACTTTAGGAGACTTCTGTTTATTGTGTTATATCTATCGACCTGCATTATCTCCTCATCGGGTGACACACAAATATCATGGGCAATTATTAATCTAGTGATCAACCCGCCATATGACAACATTAAGTCCCTAGAGAAGATTTTCATCATGTGTTATCTAATCAAGTATCCAAAGCAGTTATTTTATCGAGTCATGATCCAATACATGGTACTTAATTCTAACATACTAATCTCATCAAGGTGAAACTATTTCGGAAGAAGAATGCTTAAGATGATGTGATGAAGTAATTTCGAGTTAAAAGGTAATAAGTGTTCGCAGCTTTTAGGAATGATTCCTAGGTTCGGATTAGCAAATATCATCTCTGAGGCTTCGGAGTGGGTTGCTCCTATTGCATCCGCCCTTTGAAATAACATCCTCTACTCTTTTCTTCAATTCCAATTAGTTCACAAATGGTATGATCCGAAATCTGAATTGTGGTTCCCAAAATATAGGTAGTTAAAACATCATCTTCAATACTCATGTTAGCATAAAATAGCTTAACCAACCTAGGGTAGATTGGTTCATTAATTTACAAGATAGGTAAAACATTTAGATCGGCAAACCATCTAATGGGTTCTAGGTTTCCTAGTTCACCTAGATCAACATGTTTTCCCTTATGTATTACTTTAGAATCAAAATTTGGGTACCTTAAGGCTACTGATAGGACCCTAGCAGGGTTAGGTCCTACTCAACCATGTAACAGCTAATAAAAACCCTGTGAGAATGTAATAAACCCCACCTAGCCGCCTCTATCCTATAAAGAAGAGAGGCTAGGGTTTATATTTGGGTCTTTGGGCTTCTTAGCCGCCACCCCCCTTGTTACTGGGCCGGCCCGCTAAGGTTGAGGGCAAATTGGGTAGTTCACTTAGGAAGCAACCCCTAGGGTTAGGGTTTGGAGCTCTATATAATCTTGTAGCCTCCACCTCTTTGGAATAAGAAAGATCAATCTACAATTGCAGCCACCAGTTACTTGGAGGGTGGAACCCCTATAGCGTTCCAAGGGTTGATCCCCCTCAAAGATCAATCTCCATAGAATTCCTCCGGGGTTCTATCATCTGGTATCAGAGCAGCAATCTTGCTGCTTTTGCTGCCATCTCTGCCGCCCACCATCAGCCAAGCAATTCCCACAATTGCTCTTAACGTCATCATCTCCACCGTCATCTCCTGACGTAGATCAAATCGATCTCATCGTCGCCACCTCCAATTGCATCGAGATCTGGTATTTTTCTACCACCAATACCTTTTGCTGCTGCAATTTTTCATCTAAAATATCAAAAGAAGTTTTTCTATCGATCCTTGCTGCGAATTCCTTGCGTCGCGAAAGTTACCATCTTTGCGAACGAAGGATTGCTGTAGAAAATTTCAGCCGCGTGTTGCTGCCTTTAACCGATCTAATTGTTATCCTTTTTGAACGAAATTTTTTGTGCACCTCATAGATCATCTTGGCTCCCATCCATGATTGATCTATTGTGGAATTCATCACAAAAACAAATTCGTATGTTGCTGCAATCTCTCGTCGCAAACTGCTGAAATTTTTCGACGAGAATTCTGCTATCGCAACTTGCACCGATTTCTTTACTGCTTTGCTGCCAAAATTTCTTGATCCAATTTGTTATCCTTGTTGCTATCTAAACTAAGATTCTACCATCAAAACCCCTCCTCAAATTCCTGAGTTTTCGCTGGAAATTTCGTCGAGAAATCGCTATTTCTTCGACGACAATTCTTCTCTTACGAGGCAGCGCACATAGGCAGCAATTGCTACTAATTTTTGTCAAATCTTTGCTGGGATCTACCACAGATCTAAAACCCTCTTCCCTAACCTTTATCCACTACCATCTCAGCCCAAAACTCCATCAAATCACAGCCCCAAACAGCACCCAAAATAGCCACAAAACAAGCCTAAACCGTAACCTACATCCACCGATCCACAAACCCTTTCAACCACCACTTCCCTCAAACAATTCATGCCTTTAACCCGGCAACAAAAGAGAGATCTTAATATTACAGATCTGGAGTCATATACTATGGCATCCGAGGAGGCGATAAATGCTAAATTCGAAGCCTTCGAGACGCGAATGGAGGATAAGATTCGGGCTCTCTTTGCCGAACTCGCCTTTGGTAGAACACCGAGCCCAAAGAAATCTCATCAAGGAGAGAGCTCTGACCAAGAGATGACTCCCAAGAGAAGGGAGGCTCTATGATCGATCCCTACTATCCACGCATGAGGGTGGACTTCCTAGATGGGAAGAAGGAGACCCGATTGGTTGGATCTCACGCGCGGAGCGATATTTTCGGTACCACAAAACCGCAGATGCATCTATGGTAGAAATTGCAGCTATAAATCTTGAAGAAGATGCCATACAATGGTTTGATTGGTTTGAATATACTCATGGAGTCCTCTCATGGCGACAATTCAAAGAAGGACTGCTGATCCGTTTCGGACCAACCGATTACGAGAACATCGACGGACAACTAGCAAAGATCCGACAAACCTCTACCATCCAGGAGTATCAAACCAGGTTTGAAAGGTTATCTAATCAAACTCGTGATTGGTCTAAAAAATAGTTATTGGGGACATTTATTGAGGGCTTGAAGCCGGAGATTCGGGGAGAAGTTAAAGCGCGACAACCGTACATGCTTATGGCAGCCATCTCTTTCGCACGACTTGGGAGGAGCGATTGAACCATGAAGCCCGGAGGACTAGGGTCGCTCCCGACCAGAAATATTGAAGCCCTCACCTCACCTACTATCACCGAGCTCCTGCACCAAAAGGTTGACAAGAGAAGAGCTTCGAGACCGATCCGCTAAGGGGTTATGTTGGCATTGTGACGAGCCGTGGAGCCGCGAGCATCGTTGTAAAAAGGGGAGACTTCTTGTGATTGAACCAGTGGAAGAAAAGATCAGTGAACAGCCACAAGAGAGTCTTGAACATGAGGATAAAGATGTGGAAGAAGAGCCACAATCAACCAACTTTATGGTACATGCGCTAGCCGGCTACTCAAATCCGCAAATGATGAAAGTTGGAGGCCTGCTCAAACAACAACCAATCAACTGCTTTCTCATCGATACAGCAAGTACTAATAATTTTCTAAATAGTAAGGTTGCTGCTCGGATGGCGCTCTATATCGAAGGTTGCAGCAAGTTTGACGTAAAGGTTGCCGACGGTCGAATCCTAAAATGCGACCAAAGATGCCCACAGGTGAAACTATTACTGCAGGGCCAAGAAATTGTTGCCGACTTCTTCCTCCTACCAATTAATGATTATGAAGTGTCTTTGGGCATAGAATGGCTGATGACACTAGGTGATGTCTCTTGGAACTTTTCCAAATTGATTATGAAATTCTATTGCAAAGGTAAACAGGTCACCCTACGCGGGAAGCGTGGAAGCAACGTAACCACCGCTTTCAACCCAACGAATGGAGAAAGTTTTACACAAGATAAATGGTGGCTTTCTTATGCATCTCCAAAGCATCAACCGAGGGGGAGGAATGGAAGAAGGATCCAAACCAGAACATCATCAAAAATTAGAGGAGGATCCAAGCGCAATAGCTCACTATACTTGGGATTCGAGGGATCTATGCTATAAAGGTCGTATTGTGCTTATACCAAACTCCCTTGCATCAAAGTCATTCTCACGACGAATGCACTCCACACCTTTTGCAGGGCACTCCGGATTTCTAAGAACCTACAAAAGAGTGAAGCAAAACTTTTATTGGAAAGGGATGAAAAAAATTATTTCTGAATACGTAGCACAATATGATGTATGTCAACAACAAAAAGATGAAACAGTGGCGAGTCCAGGGAAACTACAACCACTACCTATACCAGACTTGGTATGGACTGACATCTCCATGGACTTCATCGAAGGGTTGCCACCTTCCAAAGGTAAAAGCACAATCCTTGTGGTGGTTGATCGACTTACGAAATATGCTCATTTTTGTGCTATGCGAAATCCCTACACTGCTATTAGTATTGCTCAGATTTTCATAGAAAATATTGTTAAACTACATGGGATGCCAAGGTCCATCGTAAGTGATCGTGACAGGGTCTTCACTAGTAAATTTTGGACCGAGTTATTTCAGTTACAGGGCACCAAACTCAAGATGAGCACTGCATATCATCCACAAACTGACGGTCAAACAGAAGTGGTGAACAGATGTTTAGAGACATACCTTCGGTGTTTCGCTAGTGATCGACCAAAGGAGTGGACGAAATGGCTCCCCTGGGCCGAATGGTGGTATAATACTACATATCATTCATCTACAAAATGTACCCCATATGAAGCATTATATGGTCAGCCGGCTCTTGTGATTCCAAAGTATGTAATTGGCTCAGCTAAGTTAGATCAGGTCGACCAAGATTTAATTGGCAGGGACAAACTCCTACAGCTGCTAAAGAATAATCTCTCTACCGCTTAAGCTAGAATGAAGCAGCAAGCTGACACACGAAGAAGTGAAAGAGAATTTTTAGTAGGAGACTGGGTTTATCTTCGCCTACAACCATACAAGCAACTATCCATCAACACACGAGCCTCCATGAAGCTATCTCCACATTTTTATGGACCCTATCAGATCATAGAGCGTATTGGAGCCGTGGGCGTCATGGACTTAAATTACCTAAAGATGCCAAAATTCACCCTGTCTTCCACGTGTCATACTTGAAGCCCAAGTTGGGAGAACACGAGGCATCCTGCATCCAACCGCCCAACACCACTGATGATGGAAATATTCAAGCCCAACCACAAGCCATCCTCGATCGCAGAGTCGTGATGCGTCGTCGACGTCCCTCTACTGAAGTACTAGTACATTGGACTAATTTACCACTTGAAGATGCCACATGGGAATCATATGAGGAGTCAAGTCCGGTTCCTGAGTTCATGGAACCCCACCTTGAGGACAAGGCCGATTTGAAGAGGGCGGGCTTGATAGGACCCTAGCAGGGTTAGGTCCTACTCAACCATGTAACAGCTAATAAAACCCTGTGAGAATGTAATAAACCCCACCTAGCCGCCTCTATCCTATAAAGAAGAGAGGCTAGGGTTTATATTTGGGTCTTTGGGCTTTTAGCCGCCCCCTTGTTCTTGGGCCGGCCCGCTAAGGTTGAGGGCAAATTGGGTAGTTCACTTAGGAAGCAACCCCTAGGGTTAGGGTTTGGAGCTCTATATAAGCTTGTAGACTCCACCTCTTTGGAATAAGAAAGATCAATCTATAATTGCAGCCACCAGGCTACTTGGAGGGTGGAACCCCTATAGCGTTCCAAGGGTTGATCCCCCTCAAAGATCAATCTCCATAGAATTCCTCTGGGGTTCTATCAGCTACCTCATTAGATCTAAAAAGGATTGGGTCAAATGAATCTCCTTCCAACCTTTTCCCTTTGCCTCTTGATGATTTCTTAGGAGCCATATCTATTCATGACGAAGGAACAAAAGGAAACAATAAGGAAAAGACAAGCAAATGTGAAGAGAAGAGAAAATTATAGATTTTACCTTCTTTGAGTTTCCTAGGGAGGTGAGGAGCTTGAATCAAGAAAAATCCTTTGTTAGCCCTTTTGGAGGAAGAGAAAATGGAGAGGAGAGATTTGGAGGAGTTGAGGAGGAAGAGGGCTGAGATTTGGTGGGTTTCGGTCGGTTCTACCGCCGACCCTAACACCCCCTTAAATATGGGGGTATTCGGGTGGTACTACCGCCAACCAAGTGGTACTACCGCTTGGGAGCTGAGTACCTAGGCGGTGCTACCGCTGGCACCAAAATTTTTTTTTAATTTTTTTTCATGTGTTGAAATGAGATGAGATGTAATTATAGATCACTTTTTGAGATATAGAATTAAAATGAGGGAGGCAAATCTGCGAGAGCCAAGTTTTCATAAAATCCACGAAAGCCGAAAGAAAATATATATAATGCTGCTCATTCACAAGGATAATTTAACATGCCTATTTCCCTTCTAATGAAGTCAAATTGTACTTCATTTAAAGGTTTCGTAAAGATGTCTGCTAATTGATGTTTTGTATCAATAAATTCAAGAGTGACATCGTTACTGTTAACATGATCTTATATAAAGTGATGTCTTATGTCAATATACTTAGTTCTAGAGTGTTAAATAGGATTTTTGGTTAGACAAATAGCACTTGTATTATCACAATTTATTGGAATGTTATTTAAATGAATTCCATAATCTTCTAGTGTATTTTTCATCCAAATGACTTGAGCACAACATGCACTTGCGGCTATGTATTCAGCTTCCGCCGTAGATAGTGCAATCGAATTTTGTTTCTTGGAGGTCCAAGAAACAAGTGCATATCCTAAAAATTGGCATGTTCTGGATGTGCTCTTTCTATCTATTCTACATCCACTAAAATCCGCATCTGCACAGGCTTTTAAATCAAAGTTATTAGATTTTGGATACCATAATCCTAGATTAGGATAACCTTTAAGATATCTAAGAATTCTTTTAACGGCTTTAAGGTGAGATAACTTAGGATTAGCTTAAAATCTTGCATAAAGTCCTACGCTAAACATGATATCTAGTCTAGTTGCGATAAGATAGAGCAAGCTACCTATTATTCCCCTATATGTTTTTTGATCAAAATTTTCTCTACTTCTATCCAGGTCTAACTTGGTGGAAGTACTCATTGGAGTGTTGATGGCTTTTGAATCATCCATATTAAATCATTTTAACAATTCTAATGTATATTTGGATTGATTAAGGAATATACCATTACTAAGTTGTTTAATTTGTAATCCAAGAAAGAAGGTTAATTCTCCCATTAGACTCATCTCAAATTCATGACTCATACACTTGGCAAAAGATTCACATAGTGATTCATCCGAAGAAATTTGAACAATAAGAAAATTATTTTCAAAATATTTAATAAACAATATAGTATCAACCTTGCCTTTAGTAAAATTATTTGAAATTAAGAAAGAACTAAGCCTCTCATACCAAGCCCTAGGGGCTTGTTTTAGTCCATAGAGAGCCTTAGTTAATTTAAACACATGATTAGGAAGAAGAGAATTTTCGAATCAGGGTGGTTGTTCAATATATATTTCTTCAAAAATAAAGTCATTTAAAAAAGCACTTTTGATATCCATTTGAAATGGTTTAAAATTATTACTACTAGCATAGGCAAGGAGCATCCTGATGGCTTCTAATCTTGCCACAGGAGCGAATGTCTCTTCATAATCAATACCTTCTTCTTGGTTGAAACCTTTGGCCACTAATCTAGTCTTGTTTCTAACCACAATACCGTATTCATCTTACTTGTTTCTAAAGACCCATTTAGTACCAATAACTAAATGGTCATTAGGTCTAAGAACAAGCTTTCATACCTCATTTCTCTCAAATTGATTTAACTCTTCTTGGATTGCGATGATCCAAGAATCATCTTTCAAGGCATCATCAATGCATTTTGGATCAACCTGAGAAAGAAAAGTGGCATTGGTACAAAAATTCTTAAATGAAGAACGAGTTTGAACCCCTTTAGATGTATCTCCTATAATTAACTCCTTAGGATGAGCATCTACATACTTCCATTCCTTGGGTAAGGAAATTTGGGAAGAAGATGCATCCAAGTTGTCATTTTGAGGAGAGGGTTCATTCAAATTCAAATAATTAAAACCAAGATCATCATCAAAATCTTTTTTCTTAGATTCGGAAAATTCATTAAAAACCACATAAATAGATTCTTCTATAACTAAGGTTCTTTTGTTGAAAACCCGAAAAGCTTTAGAAATAGAAGAGTAACCAAGAAAGATGCCTTCATCGGATTTAGCATCGAATTTTCCTAAGGCATCCTTTTCATTTAAAATAAAGCATTTGCAACCAAAAACTTTAAAGTAAGAGACATTGGGTTTTTTATTATTCCATAATTCATTTGGAGTTTTAGATAGGGATGGTCTTACTAGAACTCTATTCATAACATGGCAAGCCGTGTTCACGGCTTCGGCCTAAAAATATTTTAGTAAATTATATTCATTTAACATAGTTCTAGCCATTTCTTGTAAATTTCTATTTTTCCTTTCCACTACTCCATTTTGTTGAGAATTTCTTGGAGTAGAGAAGTTATGGTTATATCCGTTTATTTCACAAAAATTTTGGAAGTCATGGTTTTGAAATTCACCACCGTGATCACTCCGAATTGATAAAATCATGAAACCTTTTTCATTTTGAGTGAGTTTATAAATTTTAGAGAAACATTTGAAACAATCACTTTTGTGAGCCAAGAAATTGGTCCAAGTGTATCTACTATAGTCATCCACAATTACGAAGGCATATTTGCTACCTCCTAGGCTTGTTATGTCAATTGGTCCAAATAAGTCCAAATGGATCAATTGCAATGGTCTAGTGGTGCTAATTTGATTTTTTGATTTGAAACTAGTTTTTATTTATTTTTCTAGTTGACATACATCACATACTTTATCCTTGACAAACTTCATATTGGGGATTCCTCGTACTAACTCTTTAGATTAAATCTTAGATATTAGTTTCATGCTTGCATGGCCTAATCTCCTATGCCAAAGCCAAGCATCATCATTTAAAACTGAAAAATACATTTCATTACTTAGTTTATCAATACTAATGGTGTAGACATTGTTTTGTTTTAAAGCAATCATGGATATGTTGTTATTTGGTTTTTCAATGATGCAAGCATTGGATTTAAATCTCACGATGTAACCTTTATCACATAATTGACTAATGCTCAAGAGATTATGTTTTAGTCCATCAACTAACAACATATTATCTATTGAAAAACTTGATTTGTTACCTATGGTTCCTTTGCTAATGATTTTACCCTTGTTGTTGTCTTCGAAGGTGACATACCCTTCTTCTTTGCTAGTGAGCATAGAGAATTGAGATGGATCTCTGGTCATGTGCCTTGAGCATCCACTATCAAGATACCATCTCTTGCTCCTAGCTTGTGATGGTGAATATGTCTACAAAAGAAAATGATTTTTAGGTACCCATTTGATTTTGGGTGTCTCAAATATTGATCTACTAACTTTGTCATTTAGCATTGAATTATTTATGGTTCTTTTAGGAAACCATATCAATTTGTGTGGACTAATTTTCTTAAACGGACATTTGTAAACAACATATCCGGATTTGCAACAAAAATTACATGTCAAATGAGAGGATACATATAATGTTGGCCCTTTAATGAAGGTGGTTTGAGTTCGATGAGATTGACTCACGAATCTAATTCCATATCTATTTCTGACGTGACCCTTGTTAGCAAGGATCATATCCAAGCCCTTGCTACCAACCTTAAACTTACTTAGGGTCTCTTTAAGTAGCAAGTTCTCCTTTTTTATTGCTTCTAAGTGTTCACACTTAAAGCATGAGGGAAAAGGAGTTTGGAGACTATCGAACTTATTTTGTAACAAAGCATGCTCTTTCTTTAGCAAATTGAACTTTTTACTAATAGTTCCACATTCATCAAATAACTCATGAAAAGTGATAAAAAGCTCATCGAAAGATAATTCTTCATTAAATAACTCACTAACCTCTTCTCCTATGGCCATCAGCGCGAAGTTAGCCTCCTCTTTGTTGCTTGCTTCTTCAACCTCGGAGTCACTTAAATCATCCCATGTAGCTTTCAATGCTTTCTTCTTCTTGGGTTGCTTCTTTTTGGCTTGGGGGCATTCATATTTAAAGTGCCCCGACTTCTTGCACTCGTAGCAAATAACTTGGTCCTTTTTATATTCAAGTTTATTTTTTGTGTCATTTTTAAATTTGTTCTTTCTTATGAACTTTTTGAATTTTCGAGTTAAAAGTGCAATGTCATTGTCACTGTCCTCATCACTTGATATTCCTTTCAAGTGGTCTTCTTATGTTCTTAGTGTCATATCCTTCCTATTCTTTGAAAGGGGGTTCTCGAGTTCTTCATGAGCATGACACGTCATTTCGTAGATCACTAGAGACCCAATAAATTCTTTAAGAGGAAAAGTCTTAAGGTCCTTGGCCTCTTGAATGGCCATAACTTTTGGATCCCAACTATTTGGAAGGGATCTTAAAATCTTAGTTACAAGTTCCAAGTTAGAAAAACCTTTACCAAGTGCCTTAAGTCCATTGATGACATCTGTAAAGCGGGTGTACATGTCTTCAATGGACTCACTTGGTTTCATTCGGAAAAGTTTGTAAGAATGCACAAGAATATTGATTTTGGACTCTTTCACTTGGCTAGTGCCTTCATGAGTGATCTCAAGAGTATGCCAAATATCAAAGGCTGATTCACAAATTGATACGCGATTAAATTCGTTTTTGTCTAGTGCACAAAACAAGGCATTCATAGCCTTTGCGTTTAAAGCAAAAACTTTCTTCTCCGATTCATTCCAATTGCTCATCGGAAGAAAAGATTTTTGAAAACCATTCTCAACGATATTCCAAAACTCAAAATCCATAGAAATAAGAAAGATCCTCATACGGGTCTTCCAATACGTATAATCCGACCCATTAAACATAGTCAGACGTGTAATGGAATGACCTTCTTGCATATCGGAATAGGCCATCTCTCTTGGGTTTTAGACCAAATATGAGGGTGAACCCGCTCTGATACCAATTGTTAGGATCGGACAATCACTAAGAGGGGGGGGGGGGTTGTGAATTAGTGCAGTGGATTAAAATGTAAGTTTGAAACCGATTTTGATAAAATGGTTAGTTTGTATGAAAACTTCGATCCGACGAAAGATGACTTGGTTGAAGTTGCTTGAGTAAAGGTAAAGAAAAACTGAATGGTTTGCGGCCAAGTAAAAAGATGAAACAGAAATTTAAATACTCACATTCAAGAATGCCATGATGTATAGTAGTTCGGTCAAAGTGACCTACATCCACTTCCGAAGCCTTCTCCGATGAGGCTCCCAACTTCCACTAGCAAATCCTTTTGAAGGGGAAGGACCAAACACCCCTCTTACAACCCTTTTATAAGAAGTTCACACTCTTACAGATTTTCCAAAGAGAAAGAAGGAGGTGAACATAAGCTATTGAAAACAAGACTTTTGCAAGACTTTAGCTCAATTTTTAACTCTCAAAAGGGTGCCCTTTCAGCTGAGAAAGGGGAGGTATTTATAGATTCAAAGAGGATTCAAATTTGAGCTCCAAATTTGAATTCTCTTTGAGTTTCCGGCGGTGCCACCGCCTGTCAGTCGTCAGACTGATAGTGCACAGGCGATACCACCGCCCAAGGCAGGCGGTACTACCGCCGCTGCACACATGCACTGGGTGGTACTACTGCCCCAGGCTGGGCGGTACCACCACCTAACACTCGGCTGCTAGGCGGTTCCATCGCCTGGCCCATTCAGCAATGCTAAATGGGCCTTGTTTTAGGCCCAAATTGGCCCAATAAGAGCCCGGTTGGCCCCTACTAGGTTTGAGCAGGATTAATTCGAAATCCTTGCCCTAATTACGTGCCAACTATGAAATTAAAATATAATTAATAGTGATTTGAACTGACATTCTTCAAGTCTTATTCCAGCGAGCTTTACGATGAGATTCCAGTGATCTTCCGATACTTCTCTCGGATTTCTTCCGGCGGATTCCCAGCATGCTCCCGGATTTGTATAGCGAGCTCAATGAGTCTTCGGCAAGCTTTTGAACCTTCTATGCAAACTCCATGAACCTTCGACGATCTTTACGGTGAATTTCCGAAAACTTCGGTAAGTCCCTGATTCGATCTCGGTTGGTTCCGGCAACACTTGCGATGATCCTTCGGACTTTCGATGAACTCTTGAACACCCGACGGACTTGACCTCGGCAAATCGCTTTATGTTTCTAACCCATCGTAGTTAATCCTACACACTTATCTTGACAATATAGATTAGCACAAATATTTCACCAATTGATTTCATCATCAAAATCTAAGATTCAACACCCACATAATAGCAAAGTAAGGAGAGGAATTAGGGCTTTCTAGGCAAAAGATAATTTTGCCCCTGGGTATTTCAAAAATTCTAATTTTGTGCTTTTTGACCAAATGACTAAAATGCCCTCTAGCATTCTAAAAATTTTCTATATATCCCCGTTTTCAAAAAAATATTAGTTAATTAAAATATTTAATTAACTATTATTATTTATCTAGTAGTCTTATAAAATAACATGTACTTGTGATGTATGATGTGGACAGATGATGATGGACCTATAATGTGATGTGTGTACATGTGATTATTATTATTGGGGCTTGCGAACCTCTATTTTTCTTATTTATTGTTGGGCCTACGTGCTTGTAGTTATGTTGTAATTACATGAATTGACACAGCGGTAGCGGGACCCACGAGGTCGAGATGGACGGACCGACGCATGGAGATGCGTTGAGAAGGACGATCACAGGGCATGGAGATGCGTCGAAGCACACATAGATCTTGATGTGAGTGATTGGGCCCACTGGCTCGGGCCTGATCACATTAGGATGTGGTCCATGATCATCTAGTGTGATTGCTCATGTGATGTGTGATTGCTCATGTGATGTGTGATTGATTATACACTTACTAGATATGTATATATATTTACATACGATGTAGATATATATTAAATATGCATATGTGTGACATATTTTGTTAGGAGATCAAATCAAAATCCTCTCTATTAATAATATTAAGTCGGTAAACATGAGACAATTAGATTGACCCACGTGGCCATCCATCGTTATAGGTAGGAACCGATTCCCGGTGTAGGTTGAGTTAGTCGAGTCCCTCGAGACTCACCTATATCATGTTTCACTATCTTATCTATGACATAGAGATGTTACCGGTGACCTGAGAACATGGTATGCTTGGTTGAGTCCCTCAAGAGTATATCATCAAATCACACTCATCTTGTAATGATGGTGATGACTTAACCGAACATCATGGTTGGTCGAGTCCCTTGAGGCCATGGTGGTTCGGAGGCCGAACAGGACGGGAATCACAAGGAGTTGTGATTGGCAAGAGTTGCCAACCTTTACGGGCTTAACGTGATTGGTTGAGTCTCTCGAGGTTATGTTAAGATGCCAATTGGATCCTGATCCCCACTAGAGATCCGCTAGGGGTCTCCGATTCACATACCGAAGGGTGTTGTGTGTCTCGCGAAAAATTAGTGGGAGTACATTAAGATGGAAGTCTTTATCTTAACTATTTAATTTTTGTAAAGTCTGCATATTATTTATTTCTGCTATACCTTTAATTTTAGAAAAATATCACTTTTAAATCCTTTACGTGGCATACTTGATGCCAACCGCCTCACTGGTCTTTTCCGTGCTAGGATGACTGAGGGGACACTAGTTCAGAACCATATCCTTAAGATGATTGAGTGGATCAAGAAACTCACAAGTCTAGGAATGGTCCTAGAGGATAACCTATGTGTGGATCTTGTGCTTTAGTCCCTACTAGATTCCTTTTCTCTGTTCATAATGAATTTTAATATGAACAAACTTGAGATGACCCTCCCAGAGCTCCTCAATATGTTGAGAGAAGTAGAGAGCACCATCAAGAAAGAGAAGCCAATTCTCTATGCTAGTGAGACCAGAAAGAAAAGGAAGGTTGAGAAGTCCCTTAAGAAGGGTAAGGGCAAAATGGGTAAGGCAAAGTTTACCAAGAAAGACCCAACAAAGGACAAAAGCTAGTGCTTCCACTGTGACAAAGATGGGCATTGGAAGAGGAACTGCAAAGAGTATCTTGCAGAGAGGGCGAAACAAAAGCTTGAAGAAGTTTCAGGTACATTCATAATCAGTCTCCATTTGTTAGAATCTTATGATAACATATGGATATTGGATATCAGGAGTGCTTATTATATCTGTAATTCGTTGCAGGTTTTGGTAGGACCTAGGAGATTGAATAGAGGCGAGATGGACCTTAAGATGGGCAATGAAGCAAAGGTTGCTACAGTGGCTATTGGCTAGGTCACCTTACATCTGCCTGGTGGAGCTATTATTACATTAGATATATGTTATTATGTTTATTCTATTATCAAAAATATTATTTTCATTTCATGTTTGATAGTTAGTGGATATAAATTAGTTATTGAAAATAATAGTTGTTCAATGATATTAAATGATGAGATCATCACAAGAGGAACATTGCATAATGGTTTATTTATGCTAGATACAACTCCACATATCATGAGTGTAAGTGAGTCTAAGAGGAAACGAGAAGAGGTAAACAATGCATATCTGTGGCATTGTAAGCTAGGTCACATCCATGAGGGAAGAATTCAAAAGTTACTAAAGAATGGATATCTAGATCTATTTGACTATGAGTAATATGCGACTTGTGAACCTTACCTTCGAAGAAAGATAACCAACTCTCCATTTAGTAGAATTGGAGAGAGAGCCACTGAGTTACTGGAGAGAGATAACCAACTCTCCATTTAGTAGAATTGGAGAGAGAGCCACTGAGTTACTGGAACTCATACATAGTGATGTATGTAGTCCCATGTCGACTCATGCCATAGGTGGTTACTCCTATTTCATTACTTTCACTAATAATTTCTCAAGATACGGACATGTGTACTTGATGAAGTAGAAGTATGAGGCTTTTGAGAAATTCAGGAAATATAAGAATGAAGTGGAGAATCAAATTGGAAATAGTATTAAAACCCTTTGATCAGATCGAGGAGGTGAATATTTGAGTACAGATTTCACCTAGTTCCTCAAAAACCATGGGATTTTATCCCAATGGACACCTCCTTATACACCGTAACTTAATGGTGTATCAGAAAGGAGGAATCGCACACTGTTAGACATGGTGTGTTTCATGATAAGTTTCGCCAACCTACCTATCTCATTCTGGTGATATGCCCTAGAGACCGCAGGTTACATTCTGTAAAGAATTCCAAGTAAGTCAGTAGTGTCTACTCCATATAAGATATGGAATGGGAAGAAGCCCGATCTTAAGGTTGTTAAGATTTGGGGCTGCCTTGCCCACATCAAGAGACACAACCCTGACAAGTTGGAATCCAGGATGGAACGGTGCAAGTTCGTGGGATACCCCAAGGAAACTTGTGGATATTATTTCTATTACCCTAAGGACCAAAAGGTCTTTGTAGCTAAGAGAGTAGTGTTCCTTGAGAAGGAACACATTTTTTGTGAAGACAGTAGGAGCGTGATAGAGTTGAGCGAGGTTGGAGAACCTAGCTCAAGCACCATTCCTCAGCCAGAGTCTGTTCAGGTACCTAGTGCACAAGTTTCAACTTTATGTAGGTCCGGTAAAGTATCTCATCCTCCTGAAAGATATGTGGGACATATCAGAAGAGAGGATATTGAGGATCCTCAGACCTACGAGAAGGCTATTATGAGCATAGACTCCGGAAAATAGCAAGAATCCATGAATTCAGAAATAGATTCTATGTACTCAAACAAAGTTTGGAATCTGGTTATTGCACCCAAGGGTATTGTACCCATTGGCTGCAAGTGGATCTTTATAAAGAAGATTAGAGTAGATGGAAAGATAAAGATCTATAAAGCAAGGTTAGCAGCTAAGGGGTATTATCAAAGGCAAGGTGTTGACTATGATGAGACTTTCTCACCCGTAGCTATGCTAAAATCTATTCGAATTCTATTGGCTATTGCAGCACACTACGATTATGAGATCTGATAGATGAACGTTAAAACCACATTCCTCAATGGTAACCTCGAAGAAGAGGTGTATATGATACAGCCTGAGAGATTCGTGTCTAGGGATAACCCAGATAAGGTGTGTAGGTTGCTTAGGTCCATCTATGGA
This sequence comes from Musa beccarii, assembly GCA_024322285.1. Classification (NCBI taxonomy): domain Eukaryota; kingdom Viridiplantae; phylum Streptophyta; class Magnoliopsida; order Zingiberales; family Musaceae; genus Musa; species Musa beccarii. The sequence continues at coordinate 35,790,573 of CM044398.1, read as the reverse complement.
CTGAAGCAAGCTTCCCAAAGTTGAAACATAAGATTTGATGAGGCGATCAGTTCTTATGACTTTGTTAAGAATGAAGATGAACCTTGTGTGTACAGGAAGGTAAGTGAGAGCACTATTACCTTTTTGGTATTATATGTGGACGACATCCTGATCATTATGAATGATGTAGGAATGCTCTCCATAGTAAAGGCTTGGCTATCTAGGCACTTCTCCATGAAGGACTTAGGGGAAGCATCCTGCATATTGGGAATTCAGATCTATAGAGATAAATCTAAGAGGATGCTAGGCTTGTCCCAGTCCAGGTATATAGACACCATTGTGAAAAGGTTTAGCATCAAAATTTCTAAGAGAGGTCTTATACCAAACTTTCTAGGAATATGTCCCCAAAGACTCCTGTAGAAAGGGCACACATGGATAGGATACCATATGCCTCAGCAATAGGATCTATCATGTATGCTATGCTATGTACCAGGCCTGATATAGCACATGCTTTGAGTGTCACGAGCAAGTATCAGGTAGGTCCAGGCTTGGAGCACTGGAAAATAGTAAAATGTATCCTTAAGTACTTGAGAAGGACTAAGGATCTTTTATTGGTATATGGAGGCAGTAGCCTCAGGGTTGAGGGTTACACGGACTCGAGCTTCTAGTCTGATATCGATGATAGTAAGTCTAATTTAGGGTATGTGTTCACCCTGAATGGAGGAGCAGTATGCTGGAAGAGTTCCAAGCAAAACACTAATACTGACTCGACCACAGAGGCGGAATACATTGTGCGGCAGAGGCAGCAAAGGAGGGAGTCTAGATGAAGAAGTTCATAACAGACTTGGGAGTCATGTCGAGCAGCGAGGATATGATTCCCTTATATTACGATAAATGTAAGGTGATTACTCAAATAAGAGAACTCGGGTCTCATTAGAAGTGTTCTTAGGAGGTTCCAGCTTATTAGAGAGATCGTGGCCCGAAGAGATATAGTAGTGGAAAGAGTTCCATCCGAAGATAACATTACAGATCCACTGACAAAGCCATTGACTCATATTGTCTTTGAGTGTCACAGAGGTCTGATAGGGATCAAACACGTAGGTGATTGGTTTTAAGTCAAGTGAGAGATTGTTAGTTATATGTGCCCTGCAAGCCAATCACATGAGTGATGGTACTTGTGACTTGATATGCACTCTTTCTTTTACTTATTATTATCAGGCATTTTATCACTTTATCTTGCACGTTACATATATTATGATGTCCTTGGATTTATGCAATGGGAATCGGATCGTGATAAGATCACGATAATGAGACCGATTCACCTTTAAACACAGACCCTAAATAATCCTGGTCATAGGTTACTCGAGAGGGACATCGAGATAACCGGATAGACTGGTGTGCTATATACCCATCCATATGATGGAGGTGGCTAGTCTCATAGCAACTCGTGTGGGAACACCAAGGGTACAGTGCAGGTGCTCATTGGGGAATGAGTTCACCGAATGATCCACTTATGGAATGTCGGATGGTTATTGATACCTCATGTCAGACAGTGATTCCGTAGTCCTAGTAGTGTATCTGGTCCTTAGACTTAAGACACCAAGGATATCCTATATGAGTACTCCACTCTTTAATACCAAATTTATAGGTTTGGAAAGTTTCAGATCTAGTACAACCGGTTATTGGGAGTGGTAGCCAACCTTACGAGGGCTATTGAGTGTCAATAGAGGATCATCCGCTCTCGGTATCATGAGAGGAACATCTCATGTATTCTTGCTTGAACAAATCCTTGGCCAAGGTTATTCGGATTGAGAAAGAAAGAGTTCTTTGGGAGAATCCGGTAAGAGCAAGACTCGAGGAGAGACCGTATGAGCCTGACAGCACCATGCCCAATATAGAGTCTCTAGGATATTAATTGGATGAGGGACTATACATATATGGTAATTGAGTATAGATAGGTCCAAAGGATTGGATTCCCCTGTATCGTTTGGGGGCTGTAGCGTAGTGATCTAGTACGTCCGCAGTCAATGAGTTGGATGAATTATTATACAGATAATAATTTACTGAGTCAGAAAGAGTTCTGATAAGTATGACTCACGGCCAGCTCGATATTGGGCCTAGAGGGTCACAAACATATGGTAGGTATTGCGATGAGTAGAGGTTCGGATATGAGATATCCATTAGAGCCCCTATCTTTTTGGATATCCATTAAGCCTCTGAATTGTTGGATCCTAAGATGAGATCCAATAATTGCTAATAAGAGATTATTGGGTAGAGACCCACTAATCCAAGAGGCTTGGGTAATTGGATGAAGATCCAATACCCAACAGGGCAAGATCCATTAGGGTTTACAAGGGGCCTCTATAAATAAGAGGGAACCAAAACTCTATAGGCTGGGAGTTCTTTTTAGTGACCACCTTTTATTCTCCTCTCCCAAGAGAGGAGCATCGTTACAGTCCCTGCCGTGTGGATACCGCTAGAGAGGAGGACGCTTGACCTTCTTCATCCTCTCCTATAGATCTGCAGGGATTTAGGGATATACGATCTCCTTAGGTATTTTCTTTTACATATGCAGTTTTCACGGATTTGTTTTGAAGCACTGATCTTCGTACAACGACAGAACCTTTCTATGGGAAATCTGTGATTTTGTTTTTGTTCTTCCGCTGTACATGAGATGTCGCCCTATAGGATTTCCTAATATAAAGTACGTCTAGTAGCCAAAGTGTTTCATCAATGACCCATAGTTGACTTCACAAAGACTTTTAGTTCTATTGTTAAACCCACAATATTTTGACTTAACAATGCCTTTCTACAGGGGACTCTAACTAAAGTTGTTTATATGCAGCAACCCCCTAGCTTCTTTTATCATTAGAATCCGAGACATGTGTGCAAACTATAAAAAGCTATTTATGGACTTCATCAAGCTTTAAGAGCTTGGTATACTAAACTTAGCTCATTTCTGATATCAAATGGTTTCATCAACTCCAAGCCTGATACCTCGTTATTCTTACAACAACAAAATAGACACACAATATATCTTCTCGTATATGTGGACGATATTATTGTTACAAGCAATGATCCCTTGGAGATTCAGACATTCCTAAAATAATTGGCTGATCGATTCTTCCTCAAAGATCTTGGACCCTTAAGTTACTTTTTGAGAGTTGAATCAACATTTACATCTTCAGGTCTTCTCCTATCATAAAGAAAATATATTCAAGACCTATTATCCAAAATAAACATGTAGGATGCAAAAGAAGTTATAACTCCTCTCTCTACTAGTGAATCACTTAAATTATGTGATGGAAGCCCTGCTTTGGACGCTACTCAATACCGATAAATACTTGGCTCCTTAGAGTACTTCGCTCTCACTCGTCCAGATATCTCATTTGTAGTTAATAAATTATCCCAATTCATGCACCAGCCATCGACTACGCATTGGTCTGTCATCAAACGAATTTTACGATATCTTAAAGGAACCCTTCATCATGGCCTCTTTCTCCGCAAACACACTCGACTTAATCTCCATGCCTTTGTTGATACTAATTAGGCAGGGAACTTTGATGATAGAACTTCGACATCAGGGTATATTATTTTTCTTGGAGCTAATCCTATCAGTTGGAGTTCTAAGAAGCAAAAGATAATTATATAGTCTACGACTGAAGTTGAATATTGTACCATTGCTACAGCTGCTATTGAACTCAATTGGGTCACAAATCTCCTTAAGAAACTCAACGTCAACTCTACCCTTTCTCTTACAATATATTATGATAATATTGAAGCTACCTACTTATGTGCTAATCTAGTATTCTACTCACTCATGAAACACATCGCCATCGACTTCCACTTCGTACGAGATCAAGTTGTTAGATATCAAATATGTGTCTCTCACGTATATATGACTGATCAACTAGCAGACTCACTCACGAAGCCTCTTGTCCGTAAACTATTTTCATTCCATCGATCCAAGATTAGTATCCTTGATAGGAGCACCATCTTGCGGGGGCATGATAGCAGATAAGATTTTATCCACTGGTTTGTTGAGGACAATCCTCCCTAATTTATTGAAGAAAATCCTCCCTCATAACCTGTATAAATATAATTTATATTATACTAATCAAAACTAGTTTTCATGATTATATTTTTAATCTATCAAGGCCGCTAAGAATTACAGCAACATAGAGGCAAAAATACAGCAGGACGACATGGAAGCAGATCAATCAAAATGTGTTCATACGTGAACCCTTGTGTTCCATTTTGCGAATTGAATGCACCGAAGTCCTAGAAAGAGGTTTTGACGATGGAACTAGCTGGTTGCCTTCATGGCTGCCGACCAATGTCATGTGTTGGATTCAACAGGCTCTATGTTGTAGGATGGTCCCATTGCTTCAATAATAGAAGAGGTACTGTGAGGAAAAAAGCTAATTTTTACATAGTAGCCACAAATTTATAAGAACCACATATTGGAATAAATACATAAAACATGTGAAATTGATAGAAGGAATAGGTACAAAAGACTCATTCAGGAACCCATGGATCACATGGGCTACAACCAAGCTAATTTAGACTCCGTGAAAATTCACAGTAATGAAACGACGCGCATTTCTTTCCACGGTCATCTTGGGTTGTAATAATCAAGTTGACCAGCGTAATTGAAATTCCTCCAGGAAATCCAATGTGCACCGTCCTCCAATTGGCACACACATTGATGATCTGCTATTCTTAGCAACTCAGGGAGAGCAAGCAATTGAACATGTCTTTTAATTCTGTGCAAGTAAGAAAAGGAGTCATCCGATAAGCACTGCATGCATTTTAATGGTGCCGCACAACGGCATGCTTGGTTTGATGAGCTTTCACTATCAGCGTAAATGAACCGCCCAGAATGACCATGCATCTGAAGATCCATTTCAAAGACCACATGTTCTTTCTTTTCTATAACTGTCATCATGGCAACAAAGCAAAGGATAAGCATCAAGGGGGGTCCCACAAACCGCCCAAGGCAGTGTGACGCACAATCGGTTGACAGCTAGGTTGCCAATACCTAGACTGCAATTGACGGAGACCAAACCCGAGTGTAAGCAGAGAGCGACATGTGATGAACATGCCATCCGATATCCCGAGGCCTTCGAAGTCACTCCCGCCTACAAAACAAGCTGCAAGCTATTAAGGATGACCGAGGCAATACTCACAACAAAACATTTGGTACAAAATAACAATTACTGAAAAATGGATAATTTTACCACCCAGGCAAAAGTCAACCTACATTGGCAAAGTATTTATGGATATTATAGATCACAATGTGTTCTGGAACGAATATGATCGTCGAATGACTCGTCGGATTGAGCTGGTTCAGTCGTCGAAGTCTCAGGGTGTCCGGTTGAAATCTGCGGTTGAGGTGAACTCATAGTGCGCCACAGGCGTGATTCCTACAAGAAGACCTAGGTCGGGATTTTCCCGACCTGACCCCTTTGATGCTAAAGTCAGTGAATGTTTTTCTCCCGCCCTCCCTGAAGCCAGGTGGGGGGTTATATAGACATGTCCGAAGGTGTACCTAAGTCCGGATGACAGTGGAGTCGTACAGGGCGGTATCGTAAAGGATGACACTACACGACGCCATTCCGGGATCTCGGGGATGGCATGCTCCGTGCGTCACTATCCCGGGATTTCGGGAACGGTTGCTCCATGCGTTGCCGTCTCGGGATTTCGGGAGAGGGTGCTCTGTTCGAGTTCGAGTGGCATGGCGGCATGAGGGCACCGTCACATCCGACCCGAGATAGCGGGCCGGACGTGGCGACGCACGTGGAGTGTCTTTATGTTGATGTGTCTGCTGACGGTGTGACGTGGATAATGCCATGGAGGATACTGTGGATGATGCCAGGATATCCCTTATCACTTCGCCCTCCCCTCCCCCCCAAACAAGACATGTTACGAGGTCCTCATGGAGGGGCTCGGGGCATGTCCGGCTTGCCCCTTCGATCGTGTCATTAGCTATGCGGGGTTGGCGAGTCATCTTGTGGCACTATTGCTCCTGTGTCGATGGTGCCAGGTTGGAATGATGCGTCGGGGGGCTGCTTGGCTGACTGGGCAGGTGCCCAAGCTGGAGAACTTGGATGCAAGTAGACTGGTGCCCGAGCTGGTGGACTTGGGAACAAAATAGACTGGTGCCTGAGCTGGCGAACTCGGACACAAATGGACTAGTGCCCGAGCTGCTAAACTTGGGCACAGATGGACTGGTGCCCAAGCTTGTGGACTCAGGCACGAATGGATTAGTGCCCGAGCTGGTGAACTCGGGTACAAGTGGACTGGTGCCCGAGTTAGAGAACTTGGGCACAAGTAGACTAGTGCCTGAGCTGGTGAACTCGGGCGCAAATGGACTGGTGCCCGAGCTGGTGAACTCAGGCACAAATGGATTAGTGTCCGAGCTAGTGAACTCGAGCGCAAATGGATTGGTGCCCGAGCTGGTGAACTCGGGCACAAGTGGACTGGTGCCCGAGCTAGTGAACTCAGGCACAAATGGACTGGTACTCGAGTTTATGGACCCGGGCACAAATGGATTGGTGCCCGAGCTGGTGAACTCGGGCATAGATGGATTGGTGCTCGAGCTTGTGGACTCGGACATGAATGGACTGGTGCCCAAGCTGTTGAACTTGGGTACAAGTGGACTGGTGCCCGAGTTGGTGAACTCGAGCACAGATGGACTAGTGCCCGAGTTTGTGGACTCGGGCACAAATAAACTGGTGTCCGAGCTGGTGAACTCGGGCACAAGTGGACTGGTGCCCGAACTGGTGAACTCAGGCACAAGTGGACTGGTACCTGAGCTAGCGAACTCGGGTATAGACGGATTGGTGCCCGAGCTTATGGACTCGGGCACAAATAGACTGGTGCCTGAGCTGGTGAACTAGGGCACAAGTGGACTGATGCCCAAGCTGGTGAACTCGGGCACAAGTGGACTGGTGCCTGAGCTGGTGAACTCGGGCACAGATGGATTGGTGCCTGAATTTGTAGACTCAGGCATAAATGGATTGGTGCTCGAGCTGGTGAACTCGGGCATAAATGGACTGGTGTCCGAGCTGGTGAACTCGGGCATAAGTGGACTGGTGCCTAGGCTGGTGAACTCAGGTACAAATGGACTGGTGCCTGAGCTGGTGAACTCAGGCGCAAATGGACTGGTGCCCGAGCTGGTGAACTTGGGCGCAAATGGACTAGTGCCCGAGCTGGTGAACTCGGGCACAAGTGGACTGGTGCCCGAGTTGGTGAACTTGGGCGCAGATGGACTAGTGCCCAAGTTTGTGGACCCGAGCACAAATGATTGGTGCCCAAGCTAGTGAACTCGGGCACAGATGGACTAGTGCCCGAGCTTGTGGACTCAGACACGAATTGACTGGTGCTCGAGCTGGTGAACTCAGGCACAAGTGGACTAGTGCTCGAGTTGGTAAACTCGGGCACAAGTGGACTGGTGCCCGAGCTAGTGAACTCGAGTACAAATGGATTGGTGTCCGAGCTAGTGAACTCGGGCACAAGTGGACTGGTGCCCGAGCTAGTGAACTAGGGCACAAGTGGACTGGTACCCGAGCTGGTAAACTCGGGCATATATGGATTGGTGCCCGAGCTTATGGACTCGGGCATAAATGGATTGGCACATGAGCTAGTGAACTCGGGCACAAGTAGATTGGTGCCCAAGCTGGTGAACTCGGGCACCAGTCCATGTGGACTCGGGCACAAATGGACTGGTGCCCGAGTTGATGAACTCAAGCACAAATGGACTGGTGCCCGAGCTTGTGAACTCGGGCACAAGTATACTAGTGCCCGAGTTGGTGAACTCAGGTACAAGTGGACTAGTGCCCGAGCTGGTGAACTCGGGCACAAGTGGACTGGTACCCGAGCTGGTGAACTCGGCACAGATGGATTGGTGCCCGAGCTTATGGACTCGAGCACAAATGGACTAGTGCTTGAGCTATCAAACTCGGGCATAAGTGGACTGGTGCCCGAGTTGGTGAACTTGGACACAAGTGGATTGGTGCCCAAGCTGGTGAACTCGGTCACAAATGTACTAGTGCCCGAGCTTGTGAACTCAAGCACAAATGGACCGGTGCCCGAGCTGGTGAACTCGGGCACAAGTGGACTAGTGCCCGAGTTAGTGAACTCGGGCACAGATGGACTAGTGCCTGAGTTTGTGGACTCGGGCACAAATGGACTGGTGCCCGAGCTGGTGAACTCGGGCTTAAATAAATTGGTGCCCGAGATGGTGAACTCGGGCACAAGTGGACTGATGTACGAGATGCTCTAGTACTTGATACTTGAAAGCACTTACTAGTGGTATGTGCGGTACAGAGGGCTGACGTCACGTGCCTTCACGGGGAGGAGCATGTGCCATCCTGTTGGCGGGAAATTGGGGACGTGCGCGCTTAGTAGGGATCACGGTTGGAAGCATTAGGTGAGAATCTCGATTGGGCAGATGCGTCAATTGAGGTGGCTCTTGGCAAATGCTGCCATTACTCCCTGCCTCGGGAAGGCCAAACGTCACCTTAACCCGTCACCGCTTCCTAGTCTCTTGCTGCACAGAGGTGGGTCATCGTGTTCTCCTTTGATTGCCTTTTGTTACCTCAGTCCATCTCTCTTGGTGCCCAACCCTAAGGTCGGGATGTCTTCTTCTTCGTCATCGTCAAATCGGTCAAATCCCGAGGCCAATGAGTCAACCTAGGGAAGTTCTAGGGTAGAGGTCCTAAGTTCATCATCTGGTGGGTCGCCCCAAATAGATTCGAGGGTGCTTGCAGCCCTTCAAGTAATGTAGTCCTGGCATGATGTAGATTCGGTCATGACTGAGGAACGACTAGGGCTCGTTTGGGATTGATACAGTATCCCGAGGGAATACGAGCTACATGCCTCATCGCTCGGGCAACGCTCCTACGACCCATTCCTGGACAGGTTTGGGCTTACCCTGGATGCCCTTGAGGTGGGGCTGACGTTCCCTCTACACCCGATGATCATGGAGTGTCTCCGTTGGTGGGGAATCTCCCCGTCTCAGATGGCGCCCAACTCATGGCACTACTTGGTGGTTTTTCTAGGAGAGTGCCAGGGGGCGGGGATTGAATCAACCCGGATGCTATTCTTAGCAGGCTTTTGGCTTTGCAAGGGTCGGGATGGGTATTACCTGACTGCCCGGGACAAGTTCAACGTTAGTGGCACTCCTTCCAATAACAAAGGGTGGAAGACGCGTCACTTCTTCATGAGCCATCGCGGAGAGTGGGAGTTTTGTCTCCTATAGGGTGACATCTCATGCACAGCGGAAGAATAAAAAACAAAACTACAGATTTCTCGTAAAAGAGTTCCGTCGTCGTGCAAAGATCGATGCATCAAAACAAATCCACAAAAACTTCATGTGTAAAAGAAAATACCTAGGGAGATTGTATATCCTTGAATCCCTGCAGATCTGTATGAAGGATGAAGGAGGTCAAGCATCCTCCTCTCTAACGGTATCTACCCGATAGGGACTGCGACGATGCACCTCTCTAGGGAGAGGAGAACAGAAGGTGGCTACCAAAAAACCCCTCAGCCTATAGAGCTTTGGTTCTCTCCTATTTATAGAGGCACCATGTAAACCCTAATGGATCTTGCCCTGTTGGGTATTGGATCTCTATCCAATTACACAAGCCTCTTGGATTAGTGGGTCTCTACCCAATAATCTCTTATTAGCAATTATTGGATCTCATCTTAGGATCCAATAATTCAGGGGCTTAATGGATATCTAATAAGATAGGGGCTCCAGCGGATATCTCATATTCGAACCTCTACTCGTCGCAACACCAACTATATGTGTATGACCCTCTAGTCCCAATATCGAGCTAGCCGTGAGTCATACTTGTCAGAAATCCTTCTGACTTAGTGAATTATTATCTCTATAATAATTCACCCAACTCATCGACTATGGACGTAATATGCCACTACGCCGCAACCCCCAGACGATATAGGGGAATCTAATCCTTTGGACCTATCTGTCCTCAGTTATCATATATCTATAGTCCCTTATTTATCTAATATCCTAGAGGCTATATTGGGCATGGTGCTGTTAGGCCCATACGGTCTCTCCTTGAGTCTTACTCTGGTCGGATTCTCCCAAAGAACTCTTTCTCTCTCAATTTGAATAACTTTCGCTAAGGATTTGTTCGAGCAAGAATACATGGGATATTCCTCTCATGATACTGAGAATGGATGATCCTCTATTGATACTCAATAGCCCTCGTAAGGTTGGCTATCACTCCCAATAATTGACTGTACTAGATTGGAACTTTCTAAACCTATAAGTCTGGTATCAAAGAGTGGAGTACTCATACAGGACATCCTTATTGTCTCAAGTCTAAGGATGAGATACACTACTGGAACTACGGAATATTGTTTGATGTGAGGCATCAATAACCATATAGCATTCTATAGGCAGATCAATCAGTGAACTCATTCCCCAATGAGCACCTGCACTGTACCCTTAGTGTCCCTACACGAGTAGCTATGAGACCAGCCACCTCCATCATATGGACGGGTATATAGCACACCAGTCTATCCGATTATCTCGATGTCCCTCTCGAGTAACCTGTGACCAGGATTATTTATGGTCTGTGTTTAAAGGTGAATCAATCTCATTATCATGATCTCATCACAATCCGATTCCCATTGCACAGATCCAATGACATTACAATATATACAACACGTAAGTTAAAGTGATAAAATGCCTAATAATAAGCAAAGAGAAAGAGTACATATGACTAGCAATCTCCCACTTGACCTAAAGCCAATCAGCAACATGTTGTTGAATCTTGGATTTTGATGATGAAATCAATTGGTAAAATATTTGTGTTAATCTATATTGTCAAGATAAGTATGTAGGATTAACTATGATGGGTTAGAAACATAAAGTGATTTGCCAAGATCAAATCCGTCGGGTGTTCAAGAGTTCATCGGAAGTTCGAAGGATCGTTGGAAGTGTTGCCGGAACCAACCGAGATCGAATCAGGGACTTACCGAAGTTTTCAAAAGTTCGCCGTAAAGATTGTCGAAGGTTCGCAGAGTTTACTGAGAAGGTTCGGAAGCTTGCCGAAGACTCATTGAGCTCGCCATACAATCTGGGAGCATGCTGGAAATTCACCAGAAGAGATCCGAGGGAAGTATCGAAAGACCGCCATAATCTCACCGTAAAGCTCGCCGGAATAAGACTTGAAGAATGTCGATTCAAATCACTGTTAATTATGTTTCAATTTCGTAGTTGGCATGTAATTAAGGCAAGGATTTTGAATTAATCCTGCTCAAACATAGTAGGGGCCAACCGGGCTTTTACTAGGTCAATTTGGGCCTAAAATAGGGCCCATTCAACTTTGCTGAATGGGCCAGGCAGTAGAACTGCCGAGTGCCGGGTGATAGTACTGCCCAACCTGGGGCGGTAGTACCGCCAGCTCTGGCAGTACAAGTGGTAGTACCGCCGCCTTGGGTGGTGTTACACTTTGTGCATTAAGTCTGGCGATCGACAAAGATAGCACCGCCAAGATCGGAAATCAAATTGATTTCAAATTTGGAGCCCAAATTTGAATCCACTTTGGATCTATAAATACCCCCCCCCCCTTTCTTAGCTGAAAGGGCACCCTTTTGAGAGTTAGAAATTGAGCTAAAGTCTTGCAAAAGTCTTATTTTCAATAGCTTATGTTCATCTCCTTCTTTCTCTTTGGAAAGTCTGTAAGAGTGTGAACTTCTTATAAAAGGGTTGTAAGAGGGGTGTTTGGTCCTTCCCCTTCAAAAGGATTTGCTAGTGGATGTTGGGAGCCTCATCGGAGAAGGCTTCGGAAGTGGATGTAGGTCACTTTGACCGAACCACTATACATCGCAGCGTCTTGTATGTGTGAGTGTTTAAATTTCTGTTTCATCTCTTTACTTGGCTGTAAACCATTTAGATTTTTCATTACCTTTACTCAAGCAACTTCAACCAAGTAATCTTTCATTGGATCGAAGTTTTCATACGAACTAGTCTTTTACCGAAATCGGTTTCAAGCTTACGATTTTAATCCGCTGCACTAATTCACCCTCCCCCCCTTAGTCCGATCCTAACAATTGGTATCAGAGAGCATGTTCACTCTCATATTTGGTCAAAAACCTAAGAGAGATGGCCTATTCCGGTATGCAAGAAGGTCATTCCATTACATATCCGCCTATGTTTAATGGGTCAGATTATACGTATTGGAAGACCTGTATGAGGATCTTTCTTATTTCTATGGATTTTGAGCTTTAGAATATCATTGAGAATGGTTTTAAAAAATCTTCTCTTCCGATGAGCGATTGGAATGAATCGGAGAAGAAGGTTTTTGCTTTGAACGCAAAGGCTATGAATGTCTTGTTTTGTGCATTAGACAAAAACGAATTTAATCGCGTATCAATTTGTGAATCGACCTTTGATATTTGGTGTACTCTTGAGATCACTCATGAAGGCACTAGCCAAGTAAAAGAGTCCAAAATCAATATTCTTGTGCATTCTTACGAACTTTTCCGAATGAAACCAAGTGAGTCCATCAGAGACATGTACACCCGCTTTACGGATGTCATCAATGGACTCAAGGCACTTGGTAAAGGTTTTTCTAACTTTGAACTTGTAACTAAGATTTTAAGATCCCTTCCTAAGAGTTGGGACCAAAAAGTTATGGCCATTCAAGAAGCTAAGGACCTTAAGACTTTTTCTCTTGAAGAACTTATTGGGTCTCTAATGACCTACGAAATGATGTGCCATGCTCATGAAGAGCTCGAGAACCCCCTTCCAAAGAACAGGAAGGATATGACACTAAGAACACAAGAAGATCACTTGAAAGAAACATCAAGTGATGAAGACAGTGACAATGACATTGCACTCTTAACTCGTAAATTTAAAAAGTTCATAAGAAAGAACAAATTTAAAAATGACACAAAAAATAAACTTGAACATAAAAAGGACCAAGTTATTTGCTACGAGTGCAAGAAGCTAAGGCACTTCAAATATGAATGCCCCCAAGCCAAGAAGAAGCAACCCAAGAAGAAGAAAGCATTGAAGGCTACATGGGATGATTCAAGTGACTCCGAGGTTGAAGAAGCAAGCAACAAAGAGGAGGCTAACTTCGCGCTAATGGCCCTTGGAAAAGAGGTTAGTGAGTTATTTAATGAAGAATTATCTTTCGATGAGCTTTCTATCACTTTTCATGAGTTATTTGATGAATGTTGAACTATTAGTAAGAAGTTCAATTTGCTTAAGAAAGAGCATGCTTTATTACAAAATAAGTTCAATAGTCTCCAAACTCCTTCTCTACCCTCATGCTCTAAGTGTGAACACTTAGTAGGAATATAAAGGGAGAACTTGCTACTCAAAGAGACCCTAAATAAGTTTAAGGTCGGTAGCAAGGGCTTGGACATAATCATTGCTAACAAGGGTCATGTCGGAAATAGATGTGGAGTTGGATTTGTGAGTGGATCTCATCGAAATCCCACCACCTTTGTTAAAGGACCCACATTGCATGTATCACCCCATTTGAAATGTAATTTTTGTGGTAAAACTGAACATGTTGTTTACAAATGTCCATTCAAGAAAATTAGTCCACAAAAATTGATATGGGTTCCTAAAGGAACCATAAACAATTCAATGTTGAATTACAAATTAAGTAGATCAATTTGTAAGGTACCCAAAATCAAATGAGTACCTAAAAACTCTCCTCTTTTGTAGACAAACTCACAAGCTAGGGGCAAGAAATGGTATTTTGATAGTAGATGCTCAAGGCATATGACCGAAGATCCATCTCATTTCTCTATGCTCACTAGCAAAGAAAAAGGGTATGTCACCTTCGGAGACAACAACAAGGGTAAAATCATTGACAAGGGAACCATAGATAACAAATCAAGTTTTTCAATTGATGATGTGTTACTAGTTGATGGCTTAAAACATAATCTTTTAAGCATTAGTCAATTATGCGATAAAGGTTATGTTGTTAGATTTGAATCTAATGTTTGCATCATTGAAAAACCAAACAATGATATATCCATGATTGCTTTAAAACAAAATAATGTCTACACCATAAATATTGATGAATTAAGTAACGAAATGTGTTTTTCGGTTTTGAATGATGATGCTTGGCTTTGACATAGGAGATTAGGCCATGCAAGCATGAAACTAATATCTAAGATTTCATCTAGAGAGTTAGTACGAGGAATTCCCAATATGAAGTTTGTCAAGGACAAAGTATGTGATGCGTGTCAACCAGGAAAACAAATAAAAACTAGCTTCAAACCAAAAAATCAAATTAGCACCACTAGACCATTGCAATTGATTCATTTGGACTTATTTGGACCAATTGACATAACAAGCTTAGGAGGTAGCAAATACGTCTTCGTAATTGTGGATGACTATAGTAGATACACTTGGACATATTTCTTGACTCACAAAAATAATTATTTCAAATGTTTTTCAAAATTTTATAAACTTACTCAAAATGAAAACGGTTTTATGATTTCATCAATTCGAAGTGATCACGGAGGTGAATTTCAAAACCATGACTTCTAAAATTTTTGTGAAATAAATGGATATAACCATAACTTCTTTACTCCAAGAAATTCTCAACAAAATAGAGTAGTGGAAAGGAAAAATAGAAATTTGCAAGAAATGGCTAGAACCATATTAAATGAATATAATTTACTAAAATATTTTTGGGTCGAAGCCGTGAACACGGCTTGCTATGTTATGAATAGAGTTCTAGTGAGACCATTCCTATCTAAGACTCCATATGAATTATGGAATAATAAAAAACCCAATGTCTCTTACTTTAAAGTTTTTGGTTGCAAATGCTTTATTTTAAATGAAAAGGATGCCTTAGGAAAATTCGATGCTAAATCCGATGAAGGCATCTTTCTTGGTTACTCTTCTATTTCTAAAGCTTTTCGGGTTTTCAACAAAAGAACCTTAGTTATAGAAGAATCTATTTATGTGGTTTTTAATAAATTTTTCGAATCTAAGAAAAAAGATTTTGATGATGATCTTGGTTTTAATGATTTGAATTTGAATGAATCCTCTCCTCAAAATGACAACTTGGATGCATCTTATTCCCAAATTTCCTTACCCAAGGAATGGAAGTATGTAGATGCCCATCCCAAGGAGTTAATTATAGGAGATACATCTAAAGGGGTTTAAACTCGTTCTTCATTTAAGAATTTTTGTGCCCATGCTACTTTTATTTCTCAAGTTGAACCAAAATGCATTGATGATGCCTTGAAAGATGATTCTTGGGTTATCGCAATGCAAGAAGAGTTAAATTAATTTAGGAGGAATGAGGTATAGAAGCTTGTTCCTAGACCTAATGACCATTTAGTTATTGGTACTAAATGGGTCTTTCGAAACAAGCAAGATGAATACGGTATTGTGGTTAGAAACAAGGCTATATTAGTGGCCAAAGGTTTCAACCAAGAAGAAGGTATTGATTATGAAGAGACCTTCGCTCCTGTGGCAAGATTAGAAGCCATCAGGATGCTCCTTGCCTATGCTAGTAGTAATGATTTTAAACTATTTCAAATGGATGTCAAAAGTACTTTTTTAAATGACTTTATTTTCGAAGAAGTATATGTTGAATAACCACCCGGATTCGAAAATTCTCTTCTTCCTAATCATGTGTTTAAATTAACTAAAGCTCTTTATGGACTAAAACAAGCCCCTAGGGCTTGGTATGAGAGGCTTAGTTCTTTCTTAATTTCAAATAATTTTACTAAAGACAAGGTTGATACTACATTATTTATTAAATATTTTAAAAATAATTTTCTTATTGTTCAAATTTATGTTGATGATATTATTTTTAGTTCTTTGAATGAATCACTATGTGAATCTTTTGCCAAGTGTATGAGTCATGAATTTGAGATGAGTTTAATGGGAGAATTAACTTTCTTTCTTGGATTACAAATTAAACATCTTAGTAATGGCATATTCCTTAATCAATCCAAATATACATTAGAATTGTTAAAATGATTTAATATGGATGGTTCAAAAGCTATCAACACTCCAATGAGTACTTCCACCAAGTTAGACTTAGATGAAAGTGGAGAAAGTTTTGATCAAAAGACATATAGGGGAATGATAGGTAGCTTGCTCTATCTTACCGCAACCAGACCAGATATCATGTTTAGCATAGGACTTTATGTGAAGTTTCAAGCTAATCCTAAGTTGTCTCACCTTAAAGCCGTTAAAAGAATTCTTAGATACCTTAAAGGTACTCATAATCTAGGATTATGGTATCCAAAATCTGATAACTTTGATTTAAAAGCCTATGCAGATGCGGATTTTGGTGGATGTAGAATAGATAGAAAGAGCACATCCGGAACATGCTAATTTTTAGGACATGCACTTGTTTCTTGAACTTTCAAGAAACAAAATTCGGTTGCACTATCTACGACGGAAGCCGAATACATAGCCGCAAGTGCATGTTATGCTCAAGTCATTTGGATGAAAAATATACTAGAAGACTATGAAATTCATTTAAATAACATTCCCATAAAATGTGATAATACAAGTGTTATTTGTTTAACCAAAAATCCTATTCAACACTTTAGAACTAAGCATATTGACATAAGACATCACTTTATATGAGATCATGTTAACAGTAACGATGTCACTCTTGAATTTATCGATACAAAACATCAATTAGCGGACATCTTTATGAAACCTTTAAATGAAGAACAATTTGACTTCATTAGGAGGGAAATAGGCATGTTAAATTATCCTTGTGTATGAGCAGCATTATATATATATTTTATTTTAGCTTTTGTGGTTTTTACGAAAACTCAGCTCTCGCGGATTTGCCTCCCTCATTTTAATTCTATATCTCTAGGAATGATCTATGGTTACATCTCATCTCATTTCAACACTAGTAAACAAATTTTTAAAAAAAAATTTGTGGGGCCAATGGTAGCACTGCCTGGTTGGCGGTAGTACCGCCTAAACACCCCCATATTAAAGGGGGTGTTAGGGTCGGCGGTAGAATCGACCGAAACACCCACCCATTCAGCCCTCTTCCTCCTAAACTCCTCTAAACTCTCTCCTCTCCATTTCTTCTTTATCCTAAAGGGCTATTAACGGTTTTTTCTTGATTCAAGCTCCTCACCTCCTTAGGAAACTCAAAGAAGGTAAAATATGTAATTTTCTCTTCTCTTCACATTTGATTGTCTTTTCCTTATTGTTTCCTTTTGTTTCTTCATCTTAAATAGATATGGCTCCTAAGAAATCATTAAGAGGCAAAGGAAAAAGGTTGGAAGGAGATTCATTTGACCCAACCCTTTTTAGATCTAATGAGGTAGCCTTAAGATACCCAAATTTTGATTCTAAAGCCATACATAAGGGTAAACATGTTGATCTAGGTGAACTAGGAAACCTAGACCCTATTAGATGGTTTGTCAATCTAAATGCTCTACCTATCTTGCAAATTAATGAACCAATCTACCCTAGGTTGGTTAAGCTATTTTATGCTAACATGAATATTGAAGATGCTGTTTTGACTACCTATATGTTAGGAACCACAATTCAAATTTCTGATCGTACCATATGTGAACTACTTGGAATTGAAGAAAAGAATAGATGATGTTATTTTAGAGGGCAATAGGATATGGATGCAATCGGAGCAACCCACTTCGAAGCCTTAGAGACAATCTTTGCTAATTCTAACCTAGGCATCATTCCTAAAAGCTGTGAGTACTTATTACCTTTTAATTCGAAATTACTTTATCATATTATTATAAGCATTATACTTCTGAAGCAGTTTCATCTTGATGAAATGAGTATGTTAGAACTGAGTACGATGTATTGGATCATGACTAGACAAAACAACTGCTTTAGTTATTTGATTAGACAACACATGATAGAAATTTTCTCTAGAGACTCAATGTTGTCATATGGTGGGTTGATCACTAGATCATTTTTGCCCAAAACATTTGTGTGTCATCTGATGAGAAAATAATGCAGGTTGATAGATATAACACAATTAATTTCTCTTGAAGCGACTTAGATGCACCTTTAGAGATGGCATATGGATTAGGCAACCTAGAAGGGTTGATATAGTTCCCCCACTAGTAGAGCAACCTAAAATACCAATTTTAGGGGAAATGAATCTCCTCTGCCTAGTCCCGTTGATCCAGCACCATCTGAGCCAACTCTTGCTCCATCTACTGAAGATCCGATCATGCTTGCCTTGAATCAAATCACATCACAACAAGCTGAAATTTTGAAGTAAGTGCAATAAATGAATCGCAAAATAGATCACTTGTATAGGCATTTTGGCGTTCCCCCTCCGGAGTAGCTATTGTTTTCTTTTTAAACACTTGTCCTGTTATGCGTATGACTACTATGGATGATGTTGTGTGCTGTTACTTTCATTTCATCTACTCAGCTTTTGAATGAACTTTTTTCGATTCGATCGTAATTTTATGACTTGATACTTTCCTTCTTGTGACTACTATGGATGACACTTTTATATTATTTTATGACTTGATACCTTCCTCGAAAGGTTTCTTGCTCTCTCCATGGCTCACTTGATAACAATGAATGGTTTCTCCACCTTTATTATTTTTGTTGATGACAAAGGGGGAGAAAAATATAAATTGCTATGATGGAGTAATTGTTGCTATGTTGGAATAAAATGCTTAAAGTGAAATATGAATCAATTGTATCACATTGCAAATGCTTATGAACTCTTATTCTTGAGATAAGCTACTTTTTCATTTGATATCATGTCTTGATATTAAAACACTCTTTTGGATATCACTTGATCCTTATCATGTTTGAATTAATATTTCTGGTTATTATAGGTGTAAATACTTTGACATTGTTTAAAATACATTGTTTTTAGTATTTATGCCTAAGCTTGTTTATTAAGCTTTATGTTGAATGAAATCTATCCGATTTAGCTTGAATTTAAAAGATTGAATTCAAGTGCTTTTTACCTTCTAATGATATGGCATATAGAGAGGGGGAGTTAAGAGTAACTCCATCATCAATTGATTGTCATGATGTTGCATGATGTTATTTTCATCTAATCAGCTTTTGAATGAATTTTTTTTTCGGTTCGATCATAATTTTTGGATGACACTTTCATATTACTTTATGACTTGATATCCTCCTCGAACGATTTCATGCTCCCTCCATGGCTCAATAATTGATCGGCTTTTGTATTCTCCCTCTCATGGCCTGATAAATAAGGTTTTTTTTTCTTTTCTTCTACAAAGTAATGAATGGTTTCTCCACCTTCATTATTTTTGTTGATGACAAAGGGGGAGAAAAATGTAAATTGATATGATGGAGTAATTGTTGCTATGTTGGAGTAAATGCTTAAAGTGAAATATGAATCAATTGTATTGCATCAAATGCTTAAAAATTCTTATTCTTGAGATAAGCTATTTTTTCATTTGATATCATGTCTTAATATTGAAACACTCTTTTGGATATCACTTGATTCTTATCATGTTGGAATTAATATTTCTTGTTATTATAGGTGTAAATACCTTGACATTGTTTAAAATACGAAGTTTTCATATTTATGCCTAAGCTTGTTTATTAAGCTTAATGTTAAATGAAATCTATCGGATTTGGCTTGAATTCAAAAGATTTAATTCAAGTGCTTTTACCTTCTAATGATATGGCTTATAGATAGGGAGAGTTAAGAGTAACTCCATCATCAATTGATTGTCATTATTAAAAAGGGGGAGATTGTTGAATCTCGAATTTTGATGATGAAATCAATTGATAAAATATTTGTGCTAATCTATAATGTCAAGATAAGTGTGCAGGATTAACTACGATGGGTTAGAAATATAATGCGATTTGCCGAGATCAAGTCCGTCAGGTGTTCAAGAGTTTATCAGAAGTCCGAAGGATCGTCGGAAGTGTTGCCGGAACCAACCGAGATCGAATCAGGGACTTACCAAAGTTTTCGGAAGTTCGTCGCAAAGATTGTCGAAGGTTCACGGAGTTTGCCGAGAAGGTTCGGAAGCTTGCCGAAGACTCGTTGAGCTTGCCATACAATCCGGGAGCATGCTGGGAATTCGCCGGAAGAGATCCGATGGAAGTATCGGAAGACTGCCGGAATCTCATCGTGAAGCTCACCGAAATAAGACTTGAAGAATGTCGGTTCAAATCACTGTTAATTATGTTTCAATTCGTAGTTGGCATGTAATTAGAGTAAGGATTTCGAATTAATCCTGCCCAAACCTAGTAGGGGCCAACCGGGCTTTTACTAGGTCAATTTAGGCTTAAAACAGGGCCCATTCAGCAAACCAAACCTAGTAGGGGCCAACCGGGCTTTTACTGGGTCAATTTGGGCTTAAAATAGGGCCCATTCAGCTTTGCTGAATGGGCCAGGTGATAGAACCGCCTGGCAACCACTGGTACTACCGCCCAACGTCTCTGTATAGCGGCGATAGTATCGCCTGCATTGGGCGG
Organism: Musa beccarii; assembly: GCA_024322285.1. Classification (NCBI taxonomy): domain Eukaryota; kingdom Viridiplantae; phylum Streptophyta; class Magnoliopsida; order Zingiberales; family Musaceae; genus Musa; species Musa beccarii. The sequence goes on along the minus strand of CM044398.1, from coordinate 35,770,133 downwards.
TGGTACCGTCTTTACTCCTTGTCGATCGGCGATGACAAGCGAGCTAGCTTGCCCCTAACAAAGTAGTAGCACCGCTAGCACCAAGAAATCCAAATTGATTTCAAATTTGGAGCCCAAATTTGAATCCACTTTGAATCTATAAATACCCCCCCTTTCTTAGCTGAAAGGGTACCCTTTTGAGAGTTAGAAATTGAGCTAAAGTCTTGCAAAAGTCTTGTTTTCAATAGCTTGTGTTCACCTTCTTCTTTCTCTTTAGAAAATCTGTAAGAGTATGAACTTCTTGTAAAAAGGTTGTAAGAGAGGTGTTTGGTCCTTCCCCTTCAAAAGGATTTGCTAGTGGAAGTTGGGAGCCTCATCAGAGAAGGCTTCGGAAGTGGATGTAGGTCACTTTGACCGAACCAATATACATCGCAGCATCTTGAATGTGTGAGTGTTTAAATTTCTGTTTCATCTCTTTACTTGGCTGCAAACCATTTAGTTTCATTACCTTTACTCAAGCAACTTCAATCAAGTCATCTTTCGTCGGATCAAAGTTTTCATACGAACTAGCCTTTTACTGAAATCGGTTTCAAGCTTACGGTTTTAATCCGCTATACTAATTCACCCCCCCCTCTTAGTGCTTGTCCGATCCTAACACATGTCCGATCCTCATCAGACCTCTGTGATGCTCAAAGATAATTTAAGTCAATGGCTTTATTAGTGGATCTACAATGTTATCTTCGGATGGAACTCTTTCTACTACTACATCTCTTTGGGCCACGATCTCTCTAATAAGCTAGAACCTCCTCAGAACACTTCTGATGAGATCCGGGTTCCCTTATTTGAGTAATCACCCTATAGTTATTGTAATATAAGGGAATCAGATCCTCGCTGCTCGACATGACTTCCAAGTCTGTGATGAACTTCTTCATATAGACTCCCTCCTTTACTGCCTTTGCTGCAGCAATGTATTCCACCTCTGTGGTCGAGTCAGTAGTAATGTCTTGCTTGGAACTCTTCCAGCATACTGCTCCTCCATTCAGGGTGAACACATACGTTGAATTAGACTAGTTATCATTGACATCGGATTGGAAGCTCGAGTCCGTGTAGCCCTCAACCCTGAGGCTACTATCTCCATATACCAGTAAAAGATCCTTAGTCCCTCTCCAGTACTTAAGGATACATTTTATTATTTTCTAATGCTCCAAGCTTGGATCTGCTTAATACCTGCTCGTGACACTCAGAGCATACGCTATATCAGGCCTAGTACATAGCATAACATACATGATAGATCCTATCGCTGAGGCATATGGTATCATATCCATGTGTGCCCTTTCTTCAGGAGTCTTTGGGGACATACTCCTAGAAAGTGATATTTCATGTCTCATTGGTATGAGACCTCTCTTGGAATTTTTGATGCTAAACCTTTTGACAGTGGTGTCTATGTACCTGGACTGGGATAAGCCAAGCATCCTTTTAGATCTATCTCTATAGATCCATATAACCAATATGCAGGATGCTTTTATTGAATCTCGGATTTTGATGATGAAACTAATTGATTGTGTTTTGTGATCTAATTATATTTTGAGTGACGCAGGTCTACTATCAATTAGGATTAGACAGTTGATGCTGGAGGAATTGATGTTATACCGGGTGATCACATCAGGATATTAGATGTCGAGCCGGAGGTCCGATCGACAATCGGCAGAAGGCTTCGGATGTCGGGCATCGGGCCAAGAAGAGCGAAGTTACACCAAGGATATCGGGGTTATGGAGGTCAATTATCGATTGAGAAACAAGCCACAAGAGAGGACGATGCATCGAAGAATCGGAGGAAGAGCCGACCAATGACGTGTCGAACGCCGGGCCACCGAAAGTTCACGGAAGCTTGCCTATATCTTGACTTGTCGACTTTGTAATAGCTTAGAAAATATTTTTAATTTCATAGAACATAACCGAATGTCAATTTGCATTGTAATAAGCACCACGGGTTGGCTGCAGCATCGCCCAATACACTAACATGTCGTATGTCTAGATCAAGTAGAGTTTTTATTTGTATGTGTGCAGGATTAACTACGATAACGATGAAGACGTAAAGCAAAACAAACTGCTAGAAGACAAGTGTAATGGATCGTTGGGAGTTCGAGAGTTCAACCCTTGGAAGTCCACCCTCCAAGAAGATTCATTGGGAGTCTTATATAGCTTAGGGGTTGCTAGCCGAGAACGAGTAGGAGCTTGCTTCGGAAGGGTTTTACATTCTCAAGTTCATCGGAAGGTTCATCGGAAGTTCACAAAGCTTGCCAAGAAAGATTGGAGCTTACCAAAGAAGCTCGTTGGAACTCACCAAGATCATCATGAAATCCAAGAGCTTGCTGGGAGTCCGTAGAGTGGTTTTTGAGGGTTCGTCGGAAGACCATCGAAAGTTCACCGAAAGCTTGCCGGAAGATATCTTGACTTGTCAGACTTTGTAATACCTTAGAAAATATTTTTAATTTCATAGTTAGTATGTTAATTTGGGTTAGGATTAGGTGTTAATCTTATAACCCAAGTAGGGGCCAATTGGGCCTTGTTTGAATCTGGGTTTGAAAGTTTAAGGCCCAACCAACTACATACTTTGGAATCACAGGAGCTAGGCCGAAATAAATGTAGATGAATGATATGCGATGGCACTACCCAGGACCCGAGAGCACAAGCTGGGCGGTGGCACCACCTAGTGCCCGATATGCAGCCTGGGTGCCTGGCACGCCGAAGACCCCGCACGATCACTTACGGGTGGTGGTACTATCGCTGGGCAGCAAGCCCATTGTTTCACCTTCTTCTTTGGTGCTGGCACCACTCTTTTGTAGGTTCTTAGGGGTTGAAGCATAAGCACACGACCTTTATAGCATAGATCCTCGCCTATTGCGCTTGAATACACTAATTGATGTCGGGTGACCTGTTACCTTTGCATGTCAAAAGTTCATCGATGGCGGTGGCACCGATGGTGGCATCTTTGGTCGCATTTTAGGATTCAAATCGGCACCTTTACTACGCGAACTTGCTGCAACCTTCGATATAGAATAACAAAAGTGTTTCAAATTTAGACTCCAAATTTGAATCCTCTTGAGGTCTATAAATACCCTTCTCATTTATGGTTGAAAGGGAGTCTAGAACTGAGAAAGAAAAGGGGAAAACTCTCTTGAAATAGTGTCCAAAATCTTCCCTCTAAGCCTTGAGTGTGTTCTAGTCCAAGAGAGGGGTAAGAGGCCTTATAAGGGTTACCTCCTAAGCCCGTCAAAAGGAGAGGTGTTGTAAGGGAGTTCATCCTCGCCCATTAGAAGGAGGATAGCTAGTGGAAGCCGGTGGCCTCAAGCGAAGAGGAATCGAGAGTGAATGTAGGTCGAATGATCGAACCATTATAAAAACGATTTACATTTATGTTCATGCATTTATCTTTCTGCAAACCTTTACTTTGCTAAGTCTCTTAGATCTGTAATATTAAGATCTCTTTTGTTGCCGGGTTAAAGGCATGAATTGTTTGAGGAAGTGGTGGTTGAAAGGGTTTGTGGATCGGTGGATGTAGGTTACGGTTTAGGCTTATTTTGTGGCTGCCTTGGGTGCTGTTTGGGGCTGCGATTTGATGGAGTTTTGGGCTGAGATGGTAGTGGATAAAGGTTAGGGAAGAGGGTTATAGATCTGTGGTAGATCTTATGTACACTTTCAACGTCTTAGTTTAGATAGCAACAAGGATAACAAATTGGATCAAGAAATCGAAATGGTTTTAATCAAACACACGAATTTGTTTTTGTGATGAATTCCACAATTATTCTTTATGAGGTGCACAAAAATTTCGTTCAAAAGTAACAATTAGATGAATTTTCCTTCGAAAAGATGGTTATTTTAAAATTTGCCAGCAAAAGGTATTTTGGAGGTTCTCGCTGCTCGATACCAGATGATAGAACCCCAGAGGAATTTATAGAGATTGATCTTTGAGGAGATCAACCCTTGGAACGCTATATTCCACCCTCCAAGTAGCCTGTGGCTGCAATTGTAGATTGATCTTTTTTATTCCAAAGAGGTGGAGACTACAAGCTTATATAGAGCTCCAATTTAGCGGGCCGGCCCAGAACAAGGGGCGCGGCTAAGAAGCCCAAAGACCCAAATATAAACCCTAGCTCTTCTTCATAGGATAGAGGTGGCTAGGTGGGGTTTATTACATTCTCACAGGGTTTTATTAGCCCCTGCTAGGGTCCTATCGTAATCGAGAGTGAATGTAGGTCGAATGATCGAACCATTATAAAAATGATTTACATTTATGTTCATGCATTTATCTTTCTGCAAACCTTTACTTTGCTAAGTTCACTGCCCTCATCTTCTTATGTACACTTTCAACGTAATCGAAATGGTTTTAATCAAAACGTTATTCTTTTCGTATGAATTTTCTGAAACTTATTTTAAAACGCCGAAAGTTTATCGTTCTTTATCGCTGCACTAATTCACCCCCCCTCTTAGTGCCGCTCGATCCCTAACAATTAGTATCAGAGTCTCGTTATTTGTCATTCGGATTTATACTCGTGAGAAATGGCTCTTCATGGCTTTCAAGAGGGCTTTTCGGTTGTTCGTCCATCGTTCTTTAACGGATCGGACTACACTTATTGGAAAACTCGAATGAGAGTTTTCTTGCTTTCAATGGATTTGGATTTGTGAAACGTTATTGAAAATGGTTTTCAACTTCCCTCTAAACCGATGAATGAATAGTCGGACTTAGAGAAAAAATCTTTTTCTTTAAATGCAAAGGCTATGAATGTCTTATTTTGCGCTTTGGACAAGAACGAGTTCAATCGGATTTCTATGTGCGAAACGGCTTTTGACATTTGGCAAATACTTGAAATCATGCACGAGGAAACTAGTAGAGTCAAAGACTTGAAAGTAAACCTCTTATTGCATGATTTTGAGCTTTTTCAAATAAAACCATGCGAAATTATCAGCGACATGTACACCTGTTTCACGGATGTCATCAATAGTTTGAAAAGTCTTGGTAAATCTTTTTCGAGTTTTGATTTAGTAAACAAGATTTTAAGATCCCTTCCAAAAGGGTGGGATCTAAAAGTAACAGCTATACAAAAAGCTAAAAATTTAAATAACTTATCTCTTGAAGAACTCATTGTGTCTTTAATGACCTATAAAATGACATTCTTAGAACACAATGAACTCGATGAACACATGAACCGCCTTCCAAAGAATAGGAAGGATTTGGCACTTCAGACTATAAAATGCCACTTGAGTGATGACTCAAGTGATGAGGACAATATTAAGAACGTTGAACTTTTGACATTAAAATTTAACAAGTTCATTAAACAAAAATTAAAAAATACAAATGAACTTGAACGGAAAAAGAGGCCAAAGAAGAGGAAGGCACCCAAGGGAGAATCAAGTAAAGAAGATGCAAACTACGCTTTAATGGTTTTCGACGATGAGGTAAGAAACTCACCTAAGTTGTTTTTACCTTATTTTGAAATTACATGATCCTTTCATGAGTTGATTGATATAGTTGGTAGGAATTTTTTTGTTGTTATGCTTTTTCTTTCTAGTAATTTTTAAAAATTAAAAATATGAATGATGATTGTATGATTCGTAATAATGTTTGTACACCTAAAAAGATGAATTCCATGTATGCTTTTCGATTTGATTTTCAATTTCAAACATGATATATATCTATGTATGGATTTTGTTAGTCTTTTAATAATAGATGTTTATATTATGTCTATGATTTGAAAACCTCTACCTTGGATTAATGGGTCTTAATCATTTTTATGATGAAATCGCTTCTAAATATAATGATGTTTTCGATTTAAAATAAGATGCATTATTTTTGACACAAAAAATCAATTATCGAGATAATCGCATAATTCATGATAATGCTTGCACACCAAATATGATTAAAAGAAAGAAGCAAGCATATTGATTATTTTGTTTTTACATGAAAATCTAAACATGCTTAAAACATATAAAAAGGGGGAAAGTAAAATGTATTATCATGATGAATCAAGTCTTTTGCTTACTGATACTCTGATAGGACCCTAGCAGGGTTGGGTCCTACTTAACCAAGTAGCAGCTAATAAAAATCCTATGAGTATAATAAATCCCACCTAGCCATCTCTATCCTATAAAGAAGAGAGGCTAGGGTTTATATTTGGGCTATTGGGCCTCTTAACCGCCGCCCCCCTTGTTACTGGGCCGGTCGGCTAAAGTTAAGGGTAAATTGGGTAGTTCACTTAGGAAGTAGTCCATAGGGCTACGGTTTGGAGCTCTATATAAGCTTGTAGCCTCCATCTTTTTGGAACAAGAAATATCAATCTACAATTGTAGCCACCAGGCTACTTGGAGGGTGGAACCCCTATAGTGTTCCAAGGGTTGATCCCCCTCAAAGATCAATCTTCATAGAATTTCTCTGAGGTTCTATCATCTAGTATCAAAGCAGCAATCTTGCTCTTTTGCTGCCATCCCTGCCACCTACCATCAGCCAAGAAATTCCCACAATTGCTCTTGACGTCATCGTCTTCACCATCATCTCCTAACATAGATTAATTCAATATACAGTCACCACCTCCAATTGCATCAGAGATCTGGTATTTTTCTACCACTAATACCCTTTGTTGCTGTAATTTTTCATCTAAAATACCAAAAAGAAGTTTTTCTATCTATCCCTTGCCTGCAAATTCCTTGCATCACAAAAGTTACCATCTTTACGAACGAAGGATCGCTGCAGAAAATTTCAACCGTGTGTTGCTGCCTTTAACCGATCTAATTGTTATCCTTTTTGAATGAAATTTCTTATGCACCTCATAGATCATCTTGGCCCCCATCCATAATTGATCTATTATGGAATTCATTAAAAAAAAATTCGTGTATTGCTACAGTCTTCGTTGCAAACTGCTGAAATTTTTCGACGAGAATTCTGCTATCGCAACTTACACCGATTTCTTTACTGTTTTGCTGCTGAAATTTCTTAATCCAATTTGTTATCCTTGCTGTTATCTAAACTAAGATTCTACCGTGAAACCCCCTCCTCAAATCTCTGAGTTTTCACTAGAAATTTCGTCGAGAAACCGCTATATCTTCAACGACAATTCTGCTCTTACAAGACAGCACATATAGATAGCAATTTCCACTGACTTTTGTCAAATCTTTGCTGCGATCTACCATAGATCTAAAACCCTCTTCCCTAACCTTCATCCACTACCATCACAGCCCAAAAACTCCATCAAACCGTAGCCCCAAACTACACCCAAAATAGCCACAAAACAAGCCTAAATCGCAGCTTACATCCACTAATCCACCAACCCTTTTAGCCACCACTTCTCTCAACCAATACATGCCTTTAACCTGACAGCAAAAAAAAGATTTTAATATTACAGATTTGGAAACATATGCTATGGCATCCGAGGAGGCAATTGATGCTAAATTCGAAGCCTTTAAGACACGAATGGAGGAGAAGATTCAGACTCTCTTTGTCGAACTTAGTTTGGGTCGACCACCGAGCCCAAAGAAATCACATCAAGGAGAAAGCTCTGATTGAAGAGATGACCTTCAAGAGAGGGGAGGCTCTATGACCGATCCTCACTATCCACACATGAGGGTGGACTTCCATAGATGGGAAGAAGGAGACCCGATTGGTTGGATCTCGCGCGCGGAACGATATTTTCGGTACCACAAAATCGCAGATGCATCTATGGTAGAAATTATGACTATACATCTTGAAGGGGATGTCATACAATGGTTTGATTGGTTTGAACACACTCATGGAGTCCTCTCATGGTAACAATTCAAAGAAGGACTGCTGATCCATTTCGGACCAACCGATTATGAGAACATCGACGGACAACTAGCAAAGATCCGACAAACCTCCACCATCCAAGAGTATCAAACCAGATTTGAAAGGTTATCTAATCAAACTCATGATTGGTCTAAAAAACAGTTATTAGGGACATTTATTAAGGACTTGAAGCTGGAGATCCGGGGAGAAGTTAAAGCGCGATAACCGTACACGCTTATGGTAGCCATCTCTTCGCATGACTTCAGGAGGAGCGATTGAACCACGAAGCTCGGAGGACTAGGGTCACTCCTTGACCAGCAATATCGAAGCCCTCTCCCCCCTACTATCAGCTGAGCTTCTGCACCAAAAATGTTGATAAGAGAAGAGCTTCGAGACCGATCTGCCAAGGGGTTATGTTGGCATTGTGACGAGCCTTGGAGCCACGAACATCGCTGTAAAAAAGAGAGACTTCTTGTGATTGAACCAGTGGAAGAAGAGATCAGTGAACAGCCAGAAGAGAGTCTTGAACATAAGGATAAATATGTGGAAGAAGAGCTACAATCGATCAACTTTATGGTACATGCGCTAGCCGGCTACTCAAATCCGTAAACGATGAAAGTTGGAGGCCTGCTCAAACAACAACCGATCACCATTCTCATCGATACAGGCAGCACTAATAACTTTCTAAATAGTAAGGTTATTGCTCAGATAGCACTCCACATCAAAGGTTACAGCAAGTTCGACGTAAAGGTCATCGACGGTCGAATCCTAAAATGCGACCAAAGATGCTTGCAAGTGAAACTATTACTGTAGGGCCAAGAAATTGTTGTCGACTTCTTCCTCCTACCAATTGATGATTATGAGGCTGTGTTGGGTATAGAATAGCTAACAATGCTAGGTGACGTCTCTTGAAACTTTTCTAAATTGATTATGAAATTCTATTGCAAAGGCAAATAGGTCACCCTACGCGGGAAGTGCGGAAGCAACGTAATCACCGTTTCAACCCAACGAATGGAGAAAGTTTTACACAAGATAAATAGTGGCTTTCTTATGCATCTCTAATAGCAACCAGAGGGGGAGAAAACAAAAATTAAAGATTAAAATCTCACCCAACTGCTTGTTGAATTTGATAATGTTTTTGCTGAACCACACGGTCTTCCTCCTACTCAGCAATATGACTACCGAATTCCAATCCTTCTGGGCAAACCACCAGCAAACACTCGGCCTTACCACTATCCTCACCTCTAGAAGGATGAAATTAAGAAGATCATGAAGGAGATGCTCAAAACAGGGGTGATTCGGCCAAGCTGTAGCCCCTACTCCTCACTGGTGCTACTTGTGCACAAGAAAGACAAAACTTGACGGATGTGCATCGACTACCGAGCTCTAAATGATATCACTATCAAGGATAAGTACCCAATACCAGTGGTGGATGAATTTCTTGATGAATTGAAAGGAGCTCGAGTCTTCACGAAGTTGGACCTCCAATTCGGTTACCACCAAATTCGGGTATGTGAAGGCGACATCCCAAAAACTACTTTCTGCACTCATAACGGCCATTATGAATTCTTGGTAATACCCTTTGGACTCACTAATGCTCCTTCAACCTTCCAAAGTCTCTTGAACGATATTTTTCAGAGCTTTCTTCACAAATTTGTGCTGGTATTTTTCGATGAATTCTCATTTACAGCCCTTCTCTTGATACTCACTTTCAGCACTTACAATTTGTTCTAACGATCCTTCGAGAGAATACTCTTTTTGTTAAGCTATCAAAGTACAACTTTCTCTAGCAAAAAGTAGAGTACCTTGGGCACATAATATTAGAATAAAGAGTGGCCATAGACCCAACAAAAATTGAAGCAATGCAAGGCTGTCCGAAACCTACAAATGTGAAATTGCTGCATGGGTTCCTTGGACTAACGGGCTACTACCAAAAATTCGTGAAGGACTATGGGAAGATTAGTACCCCCCTCACTTCTCTATTGAAAAAAGATACCTTTTAATGGTCGAACAAAGCCTCTACTGCCTTCGACAGACTTAAGGCAGCCATGACGATGACACCGGTGCTAGCGCTACCTAATTTCAGTCGACCCTTCATCATTGAGGCCGATGCATCTGGATTTGGAATTGAAGCCATTCTCATACAAGATGGTTAACCACTCGCATACACCAGCAAGGCATTATCTCTCTCCCATCAAAAAATGTCTATCTATGATAAGGAGATGCTCGCCATTGTACACATAGTAACAAAGTGGAGACCCTAACTGATTGGCCGGCGATTTCAGATTAAAACCAACTATAGAAGCCTCAAGTACTTTTTGGAGTAGAAGATATCATCCCCGGAGTAGCAAAAATGGGTAACCAAACTTCTAGGATTTGATTATGAAATTATTTACAAAAAGGGGAAAGAAAATGTTGTTGTAGATGCGCTCTCACGACTACTTGAGCAAGCTGAATTTTCAACCGTCTCTCTTCCTACCACTGGCTTCCTTGAGGACATTAGGGAGGAATGGAAGAAGGATCTAGAAACCAGCAACATCATCAAAAAATTAGAGGAGGATCCAAGCATAATAGCTCACTATACTTGGGATTCGAGAGATCTACGCTATAAAGGTCGTATTGTGCTTATACCAATCTCCCCTTGCATCAAAGTCATTATGCACGAAATGTGTTGGGAAATCCATATGGGGAGCGACATCACATGTGCAGCGTAAGAACAGAAAACAAAACACCCTAGATTTCCCATAGAAAGTTTCCGTCATCGTGCGAAGATTGGTGCGTCAAAACAAATCCGCGAAAACTGTATGTGTTAAAAGAAGATACCTAGGGAGATTGTATATCCCTGAATTCCTACAGATCTGTGGAAGAGGATGAAGGAGGTCAAGCGTCCTCCTCTCTAGCGGTATCCACATGACAGGGATTGCGACGATGCACCTCTCTCTCTGGGGACAGGAGAAAAGGAGGTGGCTACTAAAAGAAAACCTCAGCCTATAGAGCTTTGGTTCCCTCCTATTTATAGAGGTCCCTTCAAAACCCTAATGGATCTTTTGCCCTATTGGGTATTGGATCTCCATCCAATTTTACCCAAGCCTCTTGGATTAGTGGGTCTCTACCCAACAATCTCTTATTAGCAATTATTGGATCTCATCTCAGGATCCAATAATTCAGGGGCTTAATGGATATCCAATAAGATAGGAGGTTTAGCGGATATCTCATATCCGAACCTCTACTCGTCACAACACCTACCATATGTGTGTGACCCTCTAGGCCCAATATCGAGCTGGTCGTGAGTTATACTTGTCAGAACTCCTTCTGACTTAGTGAATTATTATCTCTATAATAATTCATCCAACTCATCGATTGCGGACGTACTAGGCCACAAACGATACAGGGGAATCCAATCCTTTAGACCTATCTGTCCTTAGTTACCATGTATCTATAATCTCTCATCTATCTAATATCCCAGAGACCCTATACCGGGCAAGGTGCTGTCAGGCCCATACGGTCTCTTCTCGAGTCTTAGTCATGTCGGATTCTCCCGGAGAACTCTTTCTCTCTCAATCTGAATAACCTTGGCCAAGGATTTGTTCGAGCAAGAACACATGAGATATTCCTCTCATGATACCGAGAGCGGATGATCCTCTATTGACACTCAATAGCCCTCGTAAGGTTGATTACCACTCCCAATGACCGGTTGTACTAGATTTGGAGCTTTCCAAACCTATAAGTCCAGTATCAAAGAGTGGAGTACTCATACAGAACATCCTTGGTGTCTCAAGTCTAAGGACCAGATACACTATTGGGACTACGGAATCGCTGTCTGATGTGAGGCATCAATAACCATCCAGCATTCCGTAGGCAGATCAATCAGTGAACTCATTCTCCAATGAGCACCTGCACTGTACCCTTAGTGTCCCCACACAAGTAGCTATAAGACCAGCTACCTCCATCATATGAACGGGTATATAGCACACTAGTCTATCCGGTTATCTCGATGTCCTTCTCGAGTAACCTATGACCAGGATAATTTAGGGTCTGTGTTTAAAGGTGAATTGGTCTCATTATCGTAATCTCATCACGATCCAATTCCCATTGCACAGATCCAAGGACATCACAATATACATCTAGATAATGTGAGATAATGCCAATAATCAATAGCAAAGAGATTGACGCAGCATGTTACAGGTGCAATCACTCATATGATTGGCTTGTAGGGCACCTATAACTAGCAATCTCCCACTTGACCTAAAGCCAATCACCAATATGTCTGATCCCCATCAGACCTCTATGATGCTCAAAGACAATCTGAGTTAATGGCTTTGTCAGTGGATCTACAATGTTATCTTCGGATGAAACTCTTTTCATTTCTATATCTTTTCGGGCCATGATCTCTTTAATAAGCTAGAACCTCCTCAAAACACTTCTGATGAGACCCGGGTTCCCTTATTTGAGTAATCACCCCGTAGTTGTCGTAATATAAGGGAATCATATCCTTGCTGCTTGACATGACTCCTAGGTCTGTTATGAACCTCTTTATCCAGACTCTCTCCTTTGCTGCCTCTGTCACAGCAATGTATTCCACCTCTGTGGTCGAGTCAGCAGTAGTGTCTTGCTTGAAACTCTTCCAGCATACTGCTCCTCCATTCAGGGTGAATACATACCCTGAATTAGACTTACTATCATCGATATCAGATTGGAAGCTCGAGTCTATGTAGCCCTCAACCTTGAGGCTACTACCTCCATATACTAGTAAAAGATCCTTAGTCCTTCTCAAGAACTTAAGGATATATTTTACTGCTTTCCAGTGTTCCAAGTCTGGATCTGCCTGATATCTGCTCGTGACACTCAGAGCATGTGCTATATCAGGCCTGGTACATAGCATAACATACATGATAGATCCTATCGCTGATGCATATGGCATCATATCCATATGTGCCCTTTCTTCAGGAGTCTTTAGGGACATACTCCTAGAAAGTGATATTCCATGTCTCATTGGTATGAGACCTCTCTTGGAATTTTTCATGCCAAACCTTTTGACAATGGTGTCTATGTACTTAGACTGGGACAAGCCAAGCATCCTCTTGGATATATCTCTATAGATCCGTATCCCCAATATACAGGATGCTTCCCCTAAGTCCTTCATGGAGAAGTGCCTAGATAGCTAAGTCTTTACTGTGGAGAGCATTCCTACATCATTCCCAATAATCAGGATATTATCCACATATAATACCAAAAAGGTGATAGTGCTCCCACTTAATTTCCTGTACACACAAGGCTCATCTTCGTTCTTAATGAAGTTATAAGATCTGATCGTCTCATCAAATCTTACATTCCAACTTCGGGAAGCTTGCTTCAATTCATAAATAGACCTAAGCAACTTGAACACCTTATTTGGGTTATCCCTGGACACGAATCCCTCAGGCTGTATCATATACACCTCCTCATCGAGGTTACTATTGAGGAATGCGGTTTTGACGTCCATCTGTCAGATCTCATAATCATAGTGTACTGCAATAGCCAATAGAATTCGAATGGAATTTAGCATGGCTACAGGTGAGAAAGTTTCGTCATAGTCAACACCTTGCCTTTGACGATACCCCTTAGCCACTAGCCTTGCTTTATAGGTCTCTACCTTTCCATCTACTCCAATCTTCTTTTTGAAGATCCACTTGCAACCAATGGGTACAATACCCTCGGGTGCATCAACTAGGTTCCAAACCTTGTTGGAGTACATGGAATCCATTTCTGAATTCATGGCTTCTTGCCATCTCCCAGAGTCTATGCTCATAATTGTCTCTTCGTAGGTCTGAGGATCAATATCCTCAACATCATTTCCTCTGATATGTCCCACATATCTCTCAAGAGGATGAGATACTCTATCGGACCTACGTAAAGTTAGAACTTATGTGTTAGGTATTTGAACAGATTCTGGAATGGTGCTTGAGCTAGGTTCTCCAACCTCGCTCAACTCTATCATGCTCCCACTGTCTTCACCAAGAATATGTTCCTTCTCAAGGAACATTGCTCTCTTAGCTAAAAAGACCTTTTGGTCCTTAGGGTGATAGAAATAATACCCTTAAGTTTCCTTAGGGTATCCCACGAACTTGCACCATTCCGTCCTAGATTCCAACTTGTCAGGGTTGTGTTTCTTAACATGGGTAGGGCAGCCCCAAATCTTAATAACTTTAAGATCAAGCTTCTTCCCATTCCATATCTCATATGAAGTAGACATTACTGATTTAGTTAGAATTCTGTTCAGAAGGTAAGCTGCAGTTTCTAGGGCATATCCCCAGAATGAGATGGGTAGGTCGGCGAAACACATCATGGAACGCACCATGTCTAATAGTGTGCGATTCCTCCTTTCTGATACACCATTAAGCTGTGGTGTATAAGGAGGTGTCCATTGGGATCAAATCCCATGGTCTTTGAGGAACTAGGTGAACTCTGTACTTAAGTACTCACCTCCTCGATCTAATCGAAGGGTTTTAATACTTTTTCCTATTTGGTTCTCCACTTCTCGTTTCCTTTTAGACTTTCTTACACTTATGATATATGGAGTTGTATCTAGCATATATAAACCATTATGTAATGTTCTTCTCGTGATGATCTCATCATCTAATATTATTGAACAACCATTGTTCTCAAAAACTAATTTATATACAATAACTATCAAACATGAAATGGAAATAATATTTTTGATAATAGAAGGAACATAATAGCATACATCTAATACAATAATAGCTCCACCAGGCAGATATAAGGTGACCTTGCTAACAGCCACTGTAACAACCTATGCTCCATTGCCCATCTTAAGGTCCATCTCGCCTGTGTTCAATCTCCTAGGTCCTACCAGAACCTGTAACGAATTGCAAATATGATAATCACTCCGGGTATCCAATACCCATGTGTTATCATAAGGTTCTGACAAATGGAGACTGATCATGAATGTACCTGAAGCTTCTCCAAGCCTCTCGTTTCGCCCTCTCTACAAGGCACTCTTTGTAGTTCCTCTTCCAGTGCCCATCTTTACCGCACTGGAAGCACTGGTCTTTGTCCTTTGTTGGGTCTTTCTTGGCAACCTTTGCCTTACCCATTTTGCCCTTGTCCTTGCCCTTCTTAAGGGTCTTCTTAGTATTCCTTTTCTTTTTGGTCTCACTAGTGTAGAGAACCAGCTTCTGTTTCTTGATGGTGCTCTCTGCTTCTCTCAACATATTGAGGAGCTCTGGGAGGGGCACCTCAAGTTTGTTCATATAAAAATTTATTATGAACTGAGAAAAGGAATTTGGTAGGAACTGAAGCACAAGATCCGTACACAGGTTATCCTCTAGGACTATTCCTAGACCTGTGAGTTTTTCGATCCACTCAATCATCTTAAGGACATGGTTCTGAACCGGTGTCCCCTTAGTCATCCTAGCACGGAAAAGACTCTTTGATATCTTATATCATTGAGTTCTTCCCTGTTCCTCAAACAGTTTACGGAGATACAGGAGTATGGAATTAGCATCCATATTTTCATATTGTCTCTGTAACTCAGTAGTCATAGGGGCCAACATATAATACTGAGCATGAGTGGAATCATCTAAGTACTTCACAAAATGAGCGATCTCATCCTCGCTTGCCCCTTTGTCGGACGTAGGGATCACTGTATCAAGGACATATGCAATTTTCTCCACCGTGAGAACGATTCTCAGATTGCAAAGCCAATCCGTATAATTTAGACCAGTGAGGCGGTTGGCATCAAGTATGCCACCTAAAGGATTTGAAAGCGACATTTTTTTGAAATAAAAGATGTAGCAGAAATAAATAACATACAGACTTTGCAGAAATTTAAACAATTAAGATAAGAACTTCTATCTTAATGTACTCTCACTAATTTTTCATGAGACACACACACCCTTCGATATGTGAATCGGAGACCCCCGACGGATCTCTAGTGGGGATTAGGATCCAATCGGCATCTTAACGTAACCTCGAGGGACTCGATCAATCATGTTAAGCTCGTAAAGGTAGACAACTCTTGCCAATCACAACTCCTTATGATTCTCGTCCTGTTCGGCCTCCGAACCACCATGGCCTCGAGAGACTCGACCAACCATGATGTTCGGTTAAGTCATTAACATCGTTACCAGATGAGTCTGATTAGGTGATATACTCTCAAGGGACTCGAACAAGCATACCATGTTCTCAAGTCACTTATGATATCTCTATGTCGTAGATAAGATGGCGAGACACGATATAGGTGAGTTTCGAGAGACTCGACCAACTCAACCTACACCGGAAATCGGCTCCTAGCTATAACGATGGAAGGCCACGTGGGTCAATCTAATTGCCTCACGTTTACCAACTTAATATTATTAATAGAGGGGATTTTGGTTTGGTCTCCTAATATAATGTCACACACATACTTATTTAATATATGTATTTACATCGCATGCAAATATATATATACATATCTAGTAGGTGTATATCTAATCACACATCACATGAGCAATCATACCAGATGATTATGGATCACATCCTAATGTGATCAGGCCCGAGCTAGTAGGCCCAATTACTCACATCAAGATCTATGTGTACTTTGGCGCATCTCTAAACCCTGTGATCGTCCATCTCGCTTCGTCGGATCCGTCGGCATCTCAACACATCTTTATGCGTCGGATCGTCCGTCTCGACCTCATGAGTCACGCTACCGCTGCGCCTCCTCATGTAATTACAACATAATTACAGGCATGCAGGCCTGACAATAAATGAGAAAAGAATAGAGGGTCGTAGGCCCCAATAATAATAATCATATGTACACACATCACATCATAGGTCCATGATCATCTATCCACATCATACATCACATGTATATATTATTTTATAAGACTACTAGATTAAAAAAAATAATAGTTAATTAAACTATTTAATTAACATATTTATTTTTTCAAAATCAGGGACATAAAGGAAATTTTTGAATTCCCAGGGGTATTTTAGTAATTCGGCCAAAAGGATATTTTGGTAATTCTGTCAAAAGAGATAGAATCTGAAATTTCTGAAATTAGAGGGGTATTTTGGTAATTCTATCAAAAGAAATAGAATGTGGAATTTCTAAAATTCCTAGGGATAAAACCGTCTTTTGCCCTAAAAATCCTAATCACTTACCCTTACTACACCTGCGGCCGTCGCCACCCTGTCGACGACGACGCCCTTAGCGTGGGGAGGCGGTGGCACATGCGAGCGGCACACCACAAAGAGCGCGGGCGCAGCGCCGCGAGTGCTTTGCCTAATCGCGGTGTGGCGCGCTGCCAGGCAAGCGCCACCCACGGGCAACCCGCCGGCGCCCCTGCGACGCCGCTTTGCGCTGCTCCCGTCGATGCCGCAGATGGCGCTGCCCACGGCACGGCACGAGCGCCAGCCGGCGCCTTCTTGCTGGCGCGCGATGCCGCCGCGCCTTACGGACGGGCTGCAAGCCGCCGACGCAGGTAGCAAGGCTGCAAGTAGCCTTGCGGCCACTGCACGAGCGCAGCAAGTGCAACAATAGTTGCTGCCCTTCCTGGCCCTTTTGCGCCAATGATTTTGGCGTCAAAATTAGATCCAAAACACAACACATGCAGTTTAAGATCCGATCTTCGTACGAACAACTTGGCTCTGATACCACTGTTGGGAAATCCACAAGGGGAGCGATATCACATGCGTAGTGGAAGAACAGAAAACAAAACACCCCAAATTTCCTATAGAAAGTTTTCGTCGTCGTGCGAAGATCGGTGCGTCAAAATAAATTCGCAAAAACTGCTTGTGTTAAAAGAAGATACCTAGGGAGATCGTATATCCCTGAATTCCTGCAGATCTATGGGAGAGGATGAAGGAGGTCAAGCGTCCTCCTCTCTAGCAGTATCCACACGGTAGGGATTGCAACAATGCACCTCTCTCTTTGGAGAGAGGAGAACAGGAGGTGGCTACCAAAAGAAACCCTCAACCTATAGAGCTTTGGTTCCCTCCTATTTATAGAGGCCCCCTAAAAACCCTAATGGATCTTTTGCCCTATTGGGTATTGGATCTCCATCCAATTACCCAAGCCTCTTGGATTAGTGGGTCTCTACCCAATAATCTCTTATTAGCAATTATTGGATCTCATCTCAGGATCCAATAATTCAGGGGCTTAACGGATATCCAATAAGATATGGGGTTTAGTGGATATCTCATATCCGAACCTCTACTCGTCGCAACACCTACCATATGTGTGTAACTCTCTAGGCCCAATATCGAGCTAGCCGTGAGTCATACTTGTCAGAACTCCTTTTGACTTAGTGAATTATTATCTCTATAATAATTTACTCAACTCATTGACTACGGACGTACTAGGCCACTACGCCGCAGCCCCTAGACGATACAGGTGAATCTAATCCTTTGGACCTATCTGTCCTCAGTTACCATGTATCTATAATCTCTCATCTATCTAATATCCCAGAGACTCTATACCGGGCATATCAGGCCCATAAGGTCTCTCCTCGAGTCTTGCTCTTGTCGGATTCTCCCGGAGAACTCTTTCTCTCTCAATCCGAATAACCTTGGCCAAGGATTTGTTCGAGCAAGAACACATGAGATATTTCTCTCATGATACCAAGAGCGGATGATCCTCTATTGACACTCAATAGCCCTCGTAAGGTTGACTACCACTCCCAATGACCGATTATACTAGATCTGGAGCTTTCCAAACCTATAAGTCCGGTATCAAAGAGTGGAGTACTCATACAGGACATCCTTGGTGTCTCAAGTCTAAGGACCGGATACACTACTGGGACTACGGAATCACTGTCTGACGTGAGGTATCAATAACCATCCAGCATTCTATAGGCGGATCAATCAGTGAACTCATCTCCAATAAGCACCTGCACTGTACCCTTAGTGTCCCCACACGAGTAGCTATGAGACCAGCTACCTCCATCATATGAACGGGTATACAGCACACTAGTCTATCCAGTTATCTCAATGTCCTTCTCGAGTAACCTATGACCAGGATAATTTAGGGTCTATGTTTAAAGGTGAATTAGTCTCATTATTGTAATCTCATCATGATCTAATTCCCATTGCACAAATCCAAGGACATCACAATATACATCTAGATAATGTGAGATAATGCTAATAATCATAAGTAAAGAGATTGACACAGCGTGTTATAGGTGCAATCACTCATGTGATTAGCTTGTAGGGCACCTATAACTAGCAAAATACACTCCACACTTTCAGCAGGGCACTCTGGATTTCTAGGAACCTACAAAAAGTGAAGCAAAACTTTTATTGGAGAGGGATGAAAAAAATTATTTCCGAATACGTAGCATAATGTGATGTATGTCAATAGCAAAACCCATACCAGACTCGTTGTGGACTGACATCTCCATGGACTTCATCGAAGGGCTGCCACCTTCCAAAGGTAAAAGCACAATCCTTGTAGTGGTTGATCAACTTACGAAATATGCTCATTTTTGTACTGTGCGAAATCCCTACACTACTATTAGTATTGCTCAGATTTTCACATAAAATATTGTTAAACTGCATGGGATGCCAAGGTCCATTATAAGTGATCGTGACAGGGTCTTCACTAGTAAATTTTAGACCAAGTTATTTCAGTTGTAGGGCACCAAACTCAAGATGAGCACAGCATATCATCCACAAACTCACAGTCAAACAAAAGTGGTGAACAAGTGTTTAGAGACGTACCTTCGGTGTTTCGCCAGTGATCGGCCAAAGGAGTGGACGAAATGGCTCCCCTGATCCGAATGGTGGTACAATACTACATATTATTCATCTACAAAATGTACCCCATATGAAGCATTATATAGTCGGTCGGCTCCTGTGATTCCAAAGTATGTAATTGGCTCGGCTATGGTAGATCAGGTCGACCAATATTTAATTGACAGAGACAAACTCCTATAGGTGCTAAAGGATAATCTCTCTATCGCTCAAGCCAGAATGAAGCAGCAAGCTTACACACGAAGAACCGAAAGAGAATTTTTAGTAGGAGATTGAGTCTATCTTCGCCTACAGCCATACAAACAACTATCCATCAACACACGAGCCTCCATGAAGCTATCTCAACATTTTTATGGACCCTATCAGATCGTAGAGCGTATTGGAGCTGTGGCGTACAGACTTAAATTGCTTGAGGATGTCAAAATTCACTCTGACTTCCACGTGTCATGCTTAAAGCCCAAGTTGAGAGAACACGAGTCACCCCAGATTCAACTGCCCAATACCACTAATGATGGATATATCCAAGCCCAGCCGCAAGCCATTCTCGACTGCAGAATCATCATGCGTCGCCGACGTCCCTCTACTGAAGTACTAGTGCATTGGAATAATTTACCACTCGAAGATGCCACATAGGAATCATATGAGGAGCTAAAGACCCAGTTCCCTGAATTCATGGAACCTCAGCCTTGAGGACAAGGCTGATTGGAAGAGGGCGGGCTTGATAGGACCCTAGTAGGGTTGAGTCCTACTCAACCAAGTAGCAGCTAATAAAAACCCTGTGAGTGTAATAAATTCCACCTAGCCACCTCTATCCTATAAAAAAGAGGTGCTAGGGTTTATATTTAGGCTATTGGGCCTCTTAACCATCGCCCCCCTTGTTACTGGGTCGGTCGGCTAAAGTTGAGGGTAAATTGGGTATTTCACTTAGGAAGCAGCCCCTAGGGCTAGGGTTTGGAGCTCTATATAATCTTGTAGCCTCCACCTTTTTGGAACAAGAAATATCAATCTACAATTACAGCCATCAGGCTACTTGGAGGGTGGAACCCCTATAGCGTTCCAAGGGTTGATCCCCCTCAAAGATCAATCTTCGTAGAATTCCTTTGGGGTTCTATCATACTCCATATATTTTTAATCATTTTTATGATAATTTTTTTTATGACGTATCATATATTTGGTTTTGATAACAAAATGTGTGTTTTGATTTTATACATGATATACATATATGCATGTTATGAATCTATTGAATTATGAAAGAAATTTTGATGATGGTTTGAATGTATGAATCAAAAATCTTTGTCCTTTATTTGACACATGAAATTTCTTGATGATTAAATAATGCTTGAATGAGTTAAAAGGATCGATATTCTGAAAATAAAAGAATTATCATTGGAATTAGAATGATGATATCATGCTTGATGATCTTTTTGATGAAGTTTACCTCTCGCACTTGAGCATGGATATTTGCATTGATTTGGCAAAAAATTGAACATACCTTATGAATACATTTTGCATGAAATGAAAATAATAAATATATGTGATGATTTTGATTTTTGATATATTGCATGGTCTTTGCATAAAAATCGGAACATGTTCACTTAGATTGAAACACATAAAAATAGGAAAATGTACTGTCATGAGGATTTGAAGTTGTTATATCTTGATGACAAACTCATGGTTTGGTTTTAAAATTTGATACTCATCTTTTGAAATATGAGTACACATATATGAAACAAACAACTTAAAATGAAACACATTATCATGATAAAGTGAATCTCTTGAATTGAATTTTTTGGAAAATGTCACATGCTTAATGTGATTCGATGATCTTTATGACAAAATTTACCTTTTCGTCTTGAATGTTGACATTTATTTTTATTAAGGGCAAAAGCATGGTTATAAGAAGAAAATCATATATAAAAATAAAATACAATCCTTTTTCTCAATCTTATTGATTTTTCTAGAGGAAATTCAATAAATCAATGCTTATCATGTATGAATTTATGAAATGTGATTTTTGAGGATGATTTCAGATTTGAAAATTGCTTGATTCGTATTTACGACATAAGATATATTTTTATGAATCATGCTTCAATCATGTTAAATGCTTCAATCATGTTCTATCTCCCTTAATTTATTTTATTCTCCTATAATTTTTTTTTATTTACTAAAGAAGAGAACCTACCAAATGAATCATAAATTAAAATGAAATGATACAAATGAATCACTTATCGATATATCTTTTTGAAATATCTTTTTAATGTGATGTTGATAACTTGAGATATCTTTTGGAATTCATGACATGAGATTTAGCTTTTATGTCTTAAACGTTCATGCTTCTTTCTATTCGACATAAAAAAAGGGACAAATGCATGTTCACACGAAATCAATGCAAATCACTAAAAGAGAAATGTATGTTTCTTGAACATCTCTTTCTCTAAAGTTTTGGATTTTTTTATGAAAGACAAGTGATGAATTCATTTATGACCTTGTATGAATCTCGAAAGTAATAATGATGAAGAGCTTGAAGTTGACGAATTGAATTTAAACTTTTACTCATAACTCTTCTCTTGATCTCTTAGAATCATGACTTTTTGAGATGTTTGTAATGCTTCAATCAAGCTCTAAAAGATTTCATTTTTTTATAAAGATATTTTATTGAAATCATGATCTTGCAAATTATAACTTGAAGTTCTTTATAAATCAAGATCGTATACCAAAATTATTTCATTTATCAAAAGAGAATTTTCCAAATGAAATATGACTTGTCTCTTGTTTCTCAGAACTATATTCTTGAATTACTTTTATGAAATCATGATCTTGATAACTTGAGTTTTTATCTCTTACTCTATACTCTCTTATGATTCTCCCATGTTATATGATGAAAAATGTAAATTGTTTTCACTTGACTTTTCGATACTCAACTTGAGAAAATATGCTTTGATAATTAAAACTTTGTATGTATTATTTTGATTTTTCTCCTACATTTCAATACTTCTTGATTGAAATATTGATGTAAATGTTTGAATATCACTTGTGATGATTGAAAATTGATGTAAAAGAAATTTGCTAAATGATTGATATCTTTTGATTATGGCTTGAAATTTTTTAGCCATTGAGTCCTCCACTTCATTTTGACAATAACTAAGGGGGAGCTAGTTGGCTTGAATGTTGGCTTGAATGTTGAATTCATACTCATGACTTAAATTTTGATGATAGAAACACTTATGTCAATATTTGTTTCTAATATCTTATTTGCCGTTTTGATGAAAAGGGAAATCAATTACAACATTGCATCTTCCCTTCTTTTTTAGAATGATAAAGGGGGAAAGAAAATTGCTAGCTTAGCATATCACAAAAAAATTAAAGTACAAACTTGCTATCTTGCTAGCCTACAAAAGAGGAAAAGAACTTGAATATCGAAAAATTGCTATCTTACACTTTCATAAGAAGCTAAGGATTGCTATCTTAAAGGATGCAAATATTGCTATCTTGCTTATCTCAAGAAGAGAAAATGCAAAACTTCAAAAATTTGCATTCGTACACTTGTCATGATTCTATGCTTGTATGTTGTAATGTTTTGCTTGCATATTTAAAGTGATGAAATGCTTACACAAATTGATTGTATATCACAAAGGAAGTAAAGAAAATGCAACTTGCACATCTTTGAATACAATTTTCTTACACTTCTCAAAGGAGATAGGGGGAGAAAGTATTCAAAAACTTGCTATGATTGAATGTTTTAAAGTGATGTATATTGAATATCTTGATTGATAGCTAGTATGATTGTAAAATTTGCATATCCTTGAAAACTAGCTAAATGCAACTTCTCCTTTTTGTTGATGACATAGGGGGAGAAGTAGATTGATGACTTCATGCATTGAATTTAATATTTTATATATTTGCATGATGGTTTGTTAGTTCTCTTAACATGTGATGAATGTTGCTTAGATTTGGGATAATCCAAGTGTTCTATCAATGGCATATTGATAGCAGTTTGATTAAACTCCGGGGAGTTATGGTTAACTCCATTAGTCATCAATTTGTTGTCATCATAAAAAAGGGGGAGATTGTTGAATCTCAGATTTTGATGATGAAACTAATTGATTATGTTTTGTGATCTAACTGTGTTTTGAGTGATGCAGGTCTACTATCGATCAGGATTAGACAGTTGATGCTGGAGGAATTGATGTTGCGCCTAGTGATCATGTCAGGATATTGGATGTCGAGTCAGAGGTTCGGTCAACAATCAATAGAAGACTTCAGACGTCGGGCATCAGCCCAAGAAGAGTGGAGTTGTGCCAAGAATATCAAGGTTACGGAGGTCAACAGCTGATTGGGCAATAAGCCGCAAGAAAGGACGATGCACTAAAGAATCAGACGAAGTACCGACCAATGATGTGCCGGGCAACTAAATATCAATTCGTGTTGTCATAACTATCTAGATCAAAGTAGAGTTTTTGTTTGTGTGTGTGTAGGATTAACTCCGATAACGATGAAGATGTAAAGTGAAACAAAGTGCCGGAAGACAAGTGTGATGGAGTGTTGGGAGTTTGAGAGTTCGATATAAGTCCGAAGATTCATTGGGAGTGTTGCCAGAACTGGGTGAGAATAAGTAGGGAGCTTGCCGAAGGGTTTTCGGAAGTTCACCGGAAGGTTTGTTAGAAGTTCGCCGGAAGGTTCGTCGGAAGTTCGCGGAGCTTGCCAAGAAAGATTGGCGCTTACTAAAGAAGCTCGTTGGAACTCGCTAAGATCATCATGAAGTCCAAGAGCTTGCTAGGAGTCCGTAGTATAGTTTTCGAGGGTTCATCGGAAGACCACCGAAAGTTCGTCGGAAGCTTGCTGGAAGAAGTCTTGACTTGTCGGACTTTATAATAGCTTAGTAAATATCTTTAATTTTATAGTTAGCATGTTAATTTGGGTTAGGATTAGGAGTTAATCTTATAACCTAAGTAGGGGTCAATTGGGCCTTGTTTCAAACTAGTTTGGGCCGAGTTTAAGGCCAACCAGTGAGCTGAAAATACCCGAGCGGTGGCACCACCCAGGACCCGAGAGCACAAGCTGGGCAATGGCACCACCCAGTGCCCGAGAGCTCAAGCGGTGGCACTGCCAAGCTGGGCGGTGGTACCGTCGCTTTGCAGCAAGCCCAGGTGGTGGCACCACCGGGTTGGGCGGTGGCACCGCCAGCACCGGGAAAAACGAAAGTGTTTCAAATTTGGGCTTCAAATTTGAATCCTCTTGAGGCCTATAAATACCCTTCTCATTCATGGTTGAAAGGGGGTCTAGAACTGAGAAAGAAAAGGGGAAAACTCTCTTGAAATAGTGTCAAAATCTTTCCTCTAAGCCTTGAGTGTGTTCTAGTCTAAGAGAGGGGTAAGAGGTCTTGTAAGGGTTACCTCCTAAGCCCGTTAAAAGGAGAGATGTTGTAAGGGAGTTCATCCTTGCCCGTTGGAAGGAGGATAGCTAGTGGAAAACTGGTGGCCTCAAGCGAAGAGGAATTGGGAGTGGATGTAGGTCGGATGACTGAACCACTATAAAAACGGTTTGCGTTTATGTTCATGCATTTATCTTTCTGCAAACCTTTACTTTGCTAAGTTCACTACCCTCATCTTCTTACGTACGCTTTCAATGCAATCGAAACGATTTTAATCGAAACGTTATTCTTTTTATACAAAGTTTTAGAAACTTGTTTTAAAACATTGAAAGTTTATCGTTCTTTACCGTTGCACTAATTCATCACCCCCCCCCGCCCCCCTCTTAGTGCTGCTCGATCCCTAACAGCTTACCCTAAATCCTTCATGGAGAAGTGCCTAGATAGCCAAGTCTTTACTGTGGAGAGTATTCCTACATCATTCCCAATGATCAGGATGTCATCCACATATAATACCAAAAAGTGATAGTGCTCCCACTTACCTTCTTGTACACACAAGGCTCATCTTCGTTCTTAACGAATCATAAGATTTGATCACCTCATCAAATCTTATGTTCCAACTTCAGGAAGCTTGCTTCAGTCCATAAATAGACCTAAGCAACCTGCACACCTTATTTAGGTTATCCTTGGACACGAATCTCTCAGGCTATATCATATACACCTCATCCTCGAGGTTGTCATTGAGGAATGCGGTTTTGACGTCCATCTGCCAGATCTCATAATCATAGTGTGCTGCAATAGCCAATAGAATTCGAATAGATTTTAGCATGGCTATAGATGAGAAAGTTTCATCATAGTTAACACTTTATCTTTGACGATACCCCTTAGCCACTAGCCTTGCTTTATAGGTCTCTACCTTTCCATCTACTCTAATCTTCTTTTTGAAGATCCACTTGCAGCCAATGAGTATAACACCCTCGGGTGTATCAACTAGGTTCCAAACCTTGTTGGAGTACATGAAATCCATTTCTGAATTCATGACTTCTTGCCATTTCCCGGAGTCTATGCTCATAATAACCTCCTCGTAGGTTTGAGGATCAATATCCTGAACATCCTCTCCTCTGATATGTCCATACCCTACCAGACCTATGTAAAGTTGGAACTTCTGTGTTAGGTATCTGAACAAATTCTAGCTATGGAATGGTGCTTGAGCTAGGTTTTCCAACCTCGCTTAACTCTATCATGCTCCCACTGTCTCCACCAAAAATGTATTCCTTCTCAAGGAACACTACTCTCTTGGCTACAAAGACCTTTTAATCCTCAGGATGATAGAAATAATACCCACAAGTTTCCTTAAGGTATCCCACGAACTTGCATCGTTCCATCCTGGATTCCAACTTGTCGGGGTTGTGTCTCTTGAAGTGGGCAGGGCAGCCCCAAATCTTAACAATCTTAAGATCGGGCTTCTTCCCATTCCATATCTCATATGGAGTAGACATTACTGACTTAGCTAGAATTCTATTTAGAAGGCAAGCTGCGGTCTCTAGAGCATATCCCCAGAATGAGATGGGTAGGTCGGCGAAACTCATCATGGAACGCACCATATGTAACACTGTGCGATTCCTCCCTTCTGATATACCATTAAGCTGTGATGTATAAGGAGGTGTCCATTGGGATAAAATCCCATGGTCTTTGAGGAATTGGGTGAACTCTGTACTCAAGTACCCACCTCCTCGATCTGATCAAAGGGTTTTAATACTCTTTCCTATCTGGTTCTCCACTTCATTCTTATATTCCCTAAATTTCTCAAAAGTCTCAAACTTATACGTCATCAAGTATACATGTCCATATCTTGAGAAATCATCAGTGAAAATAATGAAGTAGGAGTAACCACCTATGGCATGAGTCGACATAGGACCACATACATCACTATGTATGAGTTCCAGTAACTCGGTGGCTCTCTCTCCAGTTCTACTAAATGGAGAGTTGGTCATTTTTCCCTGAAGGCAAGGTTCACAAGTCGCATATGACTCATAGTTAAATGGATCTAGATATCCATTCTTCAGCAACTTTTGAATCCTTCCCTCATGGATGTGACCTAGCCTACAATGACACAGATATGCATTGTTCACCTCTTCTCGTTTCCTCTTAAACTCACTTACACTCATGATATATGAAGCTGTATCTAGCATAAATAAACCATTATGCAATGTTCATCTCGTGATGATCTCATCATCTAATATTATTTAACAACCATTGTTCTTAAAAACTAATTTATATCCACTAATTATCAAACATGAAATGGAAATAATGATTTTGATAATAGAAGGAATATAATAGCATGCATCTAATGTAATAATAGCTCCACCAAGTAGATGTAAGGTGACCTTGCCAACAGCCACAACAACAACCTTTGCTCCATTGCCCATCTTAAGGTCCATCTCACCTCTGTTCAATATCCTAGGTTCTGCCAGAACCTACAACGAATTGCAGATATGATAAGCACTCTCGGTATCCAATACCCATGTGTTATCATAAGATTCTGACAAATGGAGACTAATCATGAATGTACCTGAAGCTTCTCCAAGCTTCTGTTTTGCCCTCTCTGCAAGGTACTCTTTGTAGTTCCTCTTCCAGTGCCCATCTTTGCCGTAGTAGAAGCACTGGCATTTGTCCTTTATTGGGTCTTTCTTGGCAACCTTTGCCTTACCTATGTTGCCTTTGCCCTTGCTCTTCTTAAGGGACTTCTCAGCCTTCCTTTTCTTTCTGGTCTCACCAGCATAGAGAACTGGCTTCTCTTTCTTGATGGTGCTCTCTGCTTCTCTCAACATATTAAGGAGCTCTGAGAGGGTCACCTTAAGTTTGTTCATATTAAAATTTATTATGTACGGAGAAAAGGAATCTAGTAGGGACTGAAGCATAAGATCCACACATAGGTTATCCTCTAGGACTATTCGTAGACCTGTGAGTTTCTCGATCCACTCAATCATCTTAAGGACATGGTTCTGAACCAATGTCCCCTCCGTTACCCTAACACGGAAAAGACTCTTTGATATCTCATATCGCTGAGTTCTTCCTTGTTCCTCAAATAGTTACGGAGATGCAGGAGTATAGAATTAGCATCCATATTTTCATGTTGTCTTTGTAACTCGGCAGTCATTGATACTAACATATAACACTGAGCAAGAGTGGAATCATCTATGTACTTCACATAACAAGCGATCTCTTCCTCGCTTGCCCCTTCGTCGGGCATAGGGATCAGTGTATCAAGGATGTACACGATTTTCTCTGTCATGAGAATGATTCTCAGATTGTGAAGCCAATCCGTATAATTTAGACCAGTGAGGCAGTTGGCATCAAGTATGCCATGGAAAGGATTTAAAAGCGATATTTTTTTGAAATTAAAGATGTAGCAGAAATAAATAACATGCAGACTTTACAAAAATTAAATAGTTAAGATAAGGACTTCTATCTTAATGTACTCCCATTAATTTTTCGCGAGACACACAACACCCTCCAGTATATGAATCAGAGACCCCCAGCGAATCTCTAATGGGGATCGGGATCCAATCGGTGTCTTAACGTAACCTCGAGGGACTCGACCAATCACGTTAAGCCCGTAAAGATAGGCAACTCTTGCCAATCACAACTCCTTATGATTCCCATCTTGTTCGGCCTCCGAACCACCATGGCTTCGAGGGACTCGACCAACCATGATGTTCGGTTAAATCATCACCATCGTTACAAGATGAGTCTGATTCGATGATTTACTCTCGAGGGACTCGACCAAGCATACCATATCCTCAGGTCAACGGTGACATCTCTATATTGTAGATAAGATAGCGAAACGCGATATAGGTGAGTCTCGAGAGACTCAACCAACTCAACCTACACCGGGAATCAATTCCTACCTATAACGATGGAAGGCCACGTGGGTCAATCTAATTGTCTCAAGTTTACTGACTTAATATTATTAATAGAGGGGATTTTTGATTTGGTCTCCTAACATAATATGTCACACACATACATATTTAATATATATATATATATATCTATATCGCATGCAAATATATATACATATCTAGTAGGTGTATAACCAATCACACATCATATGAGCAATTACACCAGATGATCATGGACCACATCCTAATATAATCAGGCCTGAGCCAGTAGGCCCAATCACTCATATCAAGATCTATGTATGCTTCGGCGCATCTCCATGCCTTGTGATCATCCTTCTCGCTTCGTTAGTTCCGTCAGCATCTCAACGAATCTCCTTGCGTCGGATCGTCCGTCTCGACCTCGTGGGTCCTGCTACCATTACACCTCTTCACATAATTACAACATAATTATAAGCACGTAGGCCCGATAATAAACGAGAAAAATAGAGGCTCGTAGGCCGCAATAATAATAATCACATGTACACATATCATAGGTCCATGATCAACTATCCACATCATACATCACATGTATATGTTATTTTATAGGACTACTAGATAAATAATGATAGTTAATTAAACTATTTAATTAACATATATATTTTTTTCTAAAAGTAGGGATATTCAGAGAATTTTTTAAATTTTGAGGGATATTTTGGTCATTCTGTAAAAGGGATAGAAATTAAAATTTCTAAAATTCTGAGGGGCAAAAATATCTTTTGCCCAAAAAACCCTAATCCCTCTACTGCCTACTATGTTGCGGCGTTGTGGCCACCGCCACCCTACCAGCAACGGCCACTACTCGCGGGCGCGCCGCCCTTGCCCATGGCGTCTTGTCGTCACGGCGCTCGCTCACTCACGGCAGCGTCGCTACCTGCGAGCAAACATTGCCACCAGTGTGGTGCCGCTCGCAAGGACCTCGCGAGTGCCTCTGCCCACGGGCTATAGGGTAGCGCCCGTAGCCGCAGCTGCCCTTGCAGGTGTCTTTGCCCATGCCTTGTAGGCAGGCAATAGGCCACCACCACTACTGTTGCAAGCAGCAAGGCTACAAGTAGCCTTGTAGTCGCTGTGCGAGCGCAACAATAGCAGCAACACTTGCTGCCCTTCCTCACCTTTTGCGTTAACGATTTTGACGATAAAAACTGTTCGAAATCACAATACAATTTAAGATCCTATCTTCGTATGAACAACCTGGCTCTGATACCACTATTGGGAAATCCTATGGGGTGACATCTCATGCGCAGCAGAAGAACAAAAAACAAAATCATAGATTTTCTATAGAAAAGTTCCGTCATCGTGCGAAGATCGGTGCGTTAAAACAAATCCACGAAAACTGTATGTGTAAAAGAAAATACCTAGGGAGATCGTATATCCATGAATCCTTGTAGATTTGTAGGAAGGATGAAGGAGGTCAAGCGTCCTCCTCTCTAACGGTATCCACACAATAGGGACTGTGACGATACACCTCTCTGGGAAGAGGAGAATAGAAGGTGATTACCAAAAGAACCCCCCAGCCTATAGAGCTTTGGTTCCCTCCTATTTATAGAAGCCCCCTATAAACCCTAATGGATCTTGCCCTATTGGGTATTGGATCTTCATCCAATAACCTAAGCCTCTTGGATTAGTGAGTCTTTATCCAATAATCTCTTATTAGCAATTATTGGATCTCATCTTAGGATCCAATAATTTAGGGGCTTAATGGATATTCAATAAGATAGGGGCTCCAACGGATATCTCATATCCGAACCTCTACTTGTCGTAACATCTACCATATGTGTGTGATTCTCTAGGTCTAATATCGAGCTGGCCGTGAGTCATACTTATCAGAACTCCTTCTGATTTAGTGAATTATTATCTATATAATAATTCACCCAACTCATCGACTGCGGATGTACTAGGCCACTACGCCACAGCCCCTAGATGATACAGGGGAATCCAATTCTTTTGGACCTATCTGTCCTTAGTTACCATGTATCTATAGTCCTTCATCCATCTAATATCCCAGAGACTCTATATCGGGCATGGTGCTGTCAGGCCCATACGGTCTCTCCTCGAGTCTTGCTCTTGTCGGATTCTCCTGGAGAACTCTTTCTCTCTCAATCCGAATAACCTTGGCCAAGGATTTATTTGAGCAAGAATACATGGGATATTCCTCTCATGATATCGAGAGCGGATAATCCTCTATTGACACTCAATAACCCTCTTAAGGTTGGCTACCACTCCCAATAATCGACTGTACTAGATTTGAAACTTTCCAAACCTATAAGTCTGGTATCAAAGAGTGGAGTACTCATACAAGACATCCTTGGTGTCTCAAGTCTAAGGACTAGATACACTATTGGGACTACGGAATCGTTGTCTGATGTGAGGTATCAATAACCATCCAGCATTTCGTAGGCGGATCAATTAATGAACTCATTCCCCAATGAGCACCTGCACTGTACCCTTAGTGTCCCCACACAAGTAGCTGAGACCAGCCACCTCCAGTTATCTTGATATCCCTCTTGAGTAACCTATAACCAGGATTATATAGGGTCTGTGTTTAAAGATGAATCAGTCTCATTATTGTGATCTCATCACGATCCGATTTCCATTGCACAGATCCAAGGACATCACAATATATGCAACATGCAAGATAAAGTGATAAAATGCCTAATAATAAGCAAAGAGAAAGAGTGCATATCAAGTCACAAGTGCCATCACTCATGTGATTGGCTTGTAGAGCACATATAACTAGCAGGTTCTGCGTGGTGTGGACTTCCCGAACCATCAACAATGTCGCCCCTTGCACTCTGATGAAGAGGCCGAGCAGGTAGGGTGCTTGATGGATATCCTGTCTTCCTCTTGGGCTATTAGAGGGATGACCGAAGGATGGTTAGTCGATGTGGGGCTCAACCCAGCCCGTAGGGGTATGGTCGGATTCGTCATTCAGGCTTTTCCATCTTCATCCCGTATTTCTTTGTGTCTTGTTGACTGACATGTAACTTTGTAGATATGGTGAATTTCCATGCGATGAAGGGAATACCCCGTCTTCCGAAGTCGACATGGCCTCCTCGGGAGCAGGAAAGCACTGGGGCCGATCCCTTGGCCCGACAAGGAACCCCGGGCCGCGAAGGTCCTGACGAGGCAGAGGCAAACCACCCCAAGAAGAAAGCCAAGGTGGTAACTCAGAGATCATCCAAGGGGTTGGCGCTCCATGAGGCTGTCGAGCAAATAGCATGTGGGTTGAGTAGCGGCTCGCACAGAGAGGGTTCTGGCTCCAAGGGGAAAAGTCGAGTCAGCTCGGTCAGGAATGAAGCCCCATCTACGCGGGCAGAGTGCCCTAAATCGATGAAGGACCTATGTCGAGTCTGATCTTCAAGAAAGGGTGAGCCCTTCCGGGTCCTAGAGTTGGCAGATCTGCCAGAGGGGGAACCGGGGGCACCTTATGGGTCCCGATGGCCTTCCCTCAAGATCGACAGCCACATATGGACCAACGGTTTGGCGGCCTTGGAGTTCACCCGTGGGACGCTTCACCCGGGTCTAGCGAAGCAGCTGTATTGCTCGCC
Organism: Musa beccarii; assembly: GCA_024322285.1. Classification (NCBI taxonomy): domain Eukaryota; kingdom Viridiplantae; phylum Streptophyta; class Magnoliopsida; order Zingiberales; family Musaceae; genus Musa; species Musa beccarii. The sequence goes on along the minus strand of CM044398.1, from coordinate 35,737,772 downwards.
TTTCGTGGTGTTGATGGACCATGCCGCGAAGGCGTAGGTTTGGGTAAGTATCGCCCCCTCCCACTTTTGCTCTCGGGATTGTTCTGTGTCTTCTGACTCTCAAGTTTTTGTAAAGCCATCACTACACGATAGCACTGTTCGACTGGGTACAGGATGCGGGTCGAGTGATCGAGCGCCTCGGGGATGCCAACTCCAACCTGCGTCAGGAGGTTGAGGAGCTGAGGAACAGCCTTAGCCTCGAGGCGGTTACGACGGCAGAGCAGCAGGTGGCTGCTGTTGAGGCCATGGTCGATCAGCTAAAGGCGGAGCTGAAGGGTAGCCGCAAGCAGGTTCGCGGTTTAGACAACGAGCTACTCGCACTCGCACGGAGCATGGAGGCCTCCCGATCGGCAGCCTGCACCACAGAGGAGACCCTACTAGAGGAGCGCTGAGGGGCTGAGGAATGGGTGAAGGAGGTGATTGCTGAATACAAGAAATCGCTTGGCTTCGAGCTCGGTCTGTAAATGTCGGGCCAGGTGACCTATGAGTTCGGTTACTGAGTGACACTCGCTCGTTTCCATGCCAAGTACCCGGATCTGGAGTTGGAGGCTAACCCCTTCGCGGATCTCCCCAAGGATCACACGGTGGATATGCCTGATGAGGTTCCCTTCGATGATAGCCCGATGGATCCTCCTCTGAGTTAGGGAGTTCTGGGGCACGTCTTTCCTTTTTGGATTTAGCCGGGCTGAGTTAGAGTTTTGTAAGGCCTGAACCGATCATAATGTAAAAACTTTACTTATATGAATGCAAAGTTTTGAGTACAAATGCAAAGTTTCTACCAGGAATCAAGGGTAAAATTTTCTCAAGTTTGATACGTTCCAAGTCAGTAGAGGGGCTCCGTCCATGGTCTCGAGATGGTAAGTGCCTTCTCAGACCATGTCGTAAACCCGGTTAGGCCCTTCCCAGTTCGGGGCCAGTTTTCCTCTAGCTCGGGTTGGATCGCTAACCTCGATTTTTCGGAGGGCGAGATCTCTGACTTGAATCTTTCGTGGCTGAACTTTCCGATTGTAGATTCAAGCCACAACCTTCTTGTATGCCAAAGCATGTAGGTTGGCCTCGGCTCTTCGTTCATTGAGGAGGTCGAGGCTAGCGCGGAGCCTGAGTTCTGAAGTTCCCTCATTGAAGCTCTACACCCGTAAGGTTGGGAATACAATTTCAGGAGGGAGGACTGCCTCGGTTCTGTATGCGAGGCTGAATGGGGATTCTCCCGAGGCCATTTTTGGAGTGGTTTGGGATGCCCACAAAATGCTCGGGAGCTCCTCGACCCATGCTCCGCGTGCTTTGCCCACCCTCTTCTTCAGTCCTTCGAGGATAGCTCGATTCGTGACTTCGATGAGGCCGTTGGTTTGGGATGGGTGACTGAACGAAACTTCAACCGTATCCTGTACGATTGACAGTAGGCCTTGAATCTTGTGTTGTTGAACTAGGTACCATTGTCGGAGATGATGGCCCTCGGGATCCCGAAGCGCATGACGATATTCTTCTAGAAGAAACCCTCGACTTGCTTTGTTGTAATGGATGCCAGTAGTTCGGCTTCGACCCACTTGGTGAAGTAGTCGACCTCAACTATGAGGAATCGTCGCTGGCCCGAAGCGGGGGGAACTGGGCCGAGGAGGTCCATACCCCATTGCGCGAAGGGCCAGGCTATGTTGATTGGGACAAAGGACATCGTCGATTGGTGTTGAACCCGAGCGTGCACTTGACACTGTTGACACCATCGCACATAGGATAAGGCATCTCGACATAGCATCGGCCAGTAGAACCCTTACCTGCATATCTTAAAGGCCAAAGCTCGGCCCCCGATATGTTCCCTACATATGCTTTCATGAACTTCGGTGAGAACTGTCTCAGCTTCGGGCGGGGACAGATAGCGGAGTAATGGTTGAGAGAAGGCTCTTCGGTATAGCTTGTCCGTGATCATGATGTACCATGCTTGGGCCCCCCTGAGCCAACGGGCGGCCCAGGGATCATCGGGTAGCTCACCCTTCTCTTTGTAATGGATGATTTCTTCCATCCAGTTTGGGGTGGTCTTAGTTGTGTTGACGTCCAAGACCGGTAGGGTCGGCGCAGAGAGAACCTCGATTCTCTTTGGGGGTTCTCCGGGTGGCCGGCTGGACGCTAGCCGGGCAAGCGCATCGGGTTGGATGTTCGAAGTACGTGGTATCCTTGTGATCACCAAATGGTTGAAATGAGCCGAGAGTCGCCGAACCTCAACAAGGTATCGGGCCATGGTCGGCTCTCAGGCCTCGTAAGCCCTGTTGATCTGGCCTGTCACTAGTTGGGAGTCGGTGAAGGCTTCCAGGTTCTGTAGCTGCATCTCGAGGGCGAGACGCAACCCCGACAGCAAGGCCTCATATTCGGCTTCGTTGTTGGTGGCCTTGAATTCCAAGCGAAGCGTGTGCTCATAAGTTTCTCCATTCGGGTTCTTGAGGATCATCCCCGCTCCTGCTCCTCCTGATGTTGCGGACTTGTCAACGTACAGGGCCCAAGCCGGCGAGTTCGACTCCTATGCAGTCGGACCATTCTCGAGGGTCAGTTCAAAAATGAAATCAGCCAATACCTGGGCCTTTATGGCCGTCCAGGATATATATTGGATGTTAAACTCCCCAAACTCCACCGACCATTTGAGCATTCGACCTGAGACATCGAATTTAGAGAGAATTTGGCGGAGTGGCCGGTCGAATACTACTCTTATCGTGTGGACCTGGAAATAGGGTCGCAACTTTCGAGGTATCATGATCAACGCCAGCACCAACTTCTCTATCAGCGGGTAGTGCTCTTCGGGCCCAACGAGGATATGGTTGGTGTAGTAGACGACCTGCTGCGTGGCTATTGGCAAATCCTTAAGGGCAGCGACATCACATGTGTAGTGGAAGAACAGAAAACAAAACCCCAGATTTCCTGTAAAAAGTTTTCATCATCGTGAGAAGATCGGTGCGTCAAAAACAAATCCGTAAAACTGCACGTGTAAAAGAAGATACCTAAGGAGATCGTATATCCCTGAATTCTTGCAAATCTGTGGGAGAGGATGAAGGAGGTCAAGCATCCTCCTCTCTAGCGGTATCCACATGGCAGAGATTGCAACAATGCACCTCTGTCTCTAGGGAGAGGAGAACAGGAGGTGGCTACCAAAAGAAAACCCTCAGCCTATAGAGCTTTGGTTCCCTCCTATTTATAGAGGCCCCTTGAAAACCCTAATAGACCTTTTGCCCTATTGGGTATTGGATCTCCATCCAATTACCCAAGCCTCTTGAATTAGTGGGTCTCTACCCAATAATCTCTTATTAGCAATTATTGGATCTCATCTCAGGATCCAATAATTCAGGGGCTTAATGGATATCCAATAAGATAGGGGGTTCAGCGGATATCTCATATCTGAACCTCTACTCGTCGCAACACCTACCATATGTGTGTGACCCTCTAGGCCCAATATCGAGCTGGCCGTGAGTCATACTTGTCAGAACTCCTTCGGACTTAGTGAATTATTATCTCTATAATAATTCACCCAACTCATCGACTGCGGACGTACCAGGCCACTACGTCGCGACCCCCAGACGATACAGGGGAATCTAATCCTTTGAACCTATCTGTCCTCAGTTATCATGTATCTATAGTCTCTCATCCATCCAATATCCTAGAGACCCTATACCGGGCATGGTGTTGTTAGGCCCATACGGTCTCTCCTCGAGTCTTGCTCTTGTCGGATTCTCCCGGAGAACTCTTTCTCTCTCAATTCGAATAACCTTGACCAAGGATTTGTTCGAGTAAGAGCATATGGGATATTCCTCTCATGATTCCGAGAGCGATGATCCTCTATTGACACTCAATAGCCCTCGTAAGGTTGGCTACCACTCCCAATAACCAGTTGTACTAGATCTAGAACTTTCCAAACCTATAACTCTGGTATCAAAGAGTGGAGTACTTATACAGGACATCCTTAGTGTCTCAAGTCTAAGGACCAGATACACTACTGGGACTACGGAATCGTTGTCTGACGTGAGGTATCAATAACCATCCAGCATTCCGTAGGCGGATCAATCAGTGAACTCATTCCCCAATGAGCACCTGCACTGTACCCTTAGTGTCCCCACACGAGTAGCTATGAGACCAGTTACCTCTATCATATAGACGCGTATACAGCACACCAGTCTATCCGGTTACTCGATGTCCTTCTCAAGTAACCTATGACCAAGATAATTCAGGGTCTGTGTTTAAAGGTGAATCGGTCTCATTATCGTGATCTCATCACGATCCAATTCCCATTGTACAGATCCAAGGACATCACAATATATGCAACACGCAAGATAAAGTGATAAAATACCTAATAATAAGCAAAGAAAAAAAGTGCATATCAAGTCACAAGTGCCATCACTCATGTGATTGGCTTGCAGGACACATATGACTAGCAGTGGCTTGGTCCTCCCTTGTCAGCACCGAGCTAACTACATGTTCCGAGGCCACCAAGTAGAGGCCTAGGATCTCACCCGAGCGGGGCGAGACGAGCTAGGGAAGCTGTCAGAGGTAGGTCTTCATTTTTCCGAAGGCTTCATCAAATTCTGGGGTCCATTCGAAGCTATCTACTCGGCGTAAGGCCCGGAAGAATGGGAGGCATTTATCCCCTAAGTGCGACACGAACCTCCCGAGTGCCGCCAGCTTTCCTGTGAGGCGTTGCACCTCGTTTACCAAGCATGGAGACTGCATCTCCATTATGTCTCGGATTTTCTTAGGGTTGGAGTCTATACTCCTCTAGTGGATGTTAAAGCTAAGGAACTTTCCTGACCTAACCCCAAAGGTGCACTTAGCTGGGTTAAGGTGCATATTGAATCATCTGAGGCTCCGGAAGGTCTCCGTTAGGTCAGTTAAGTAGGTTGCTACCGATCTACTTTTCACAATCATGTCATCAACGTATACCTCCATGTTTCTCTCGAGTTGGGACTTAAACACTTCATTGACCATCCTTTGGTAGGTGGCCCCTGTGTTCTTCAGTCCAAAGGGTATGACGTTGTAGTAATAGACCCCTTTGTCGGTGATGAAGGTAGTGTGTTCTTGGTCTTGCGGGGCCATGTGAATTTGGTTGTAGCCTGAGAAGGCATCCATGAACGTAAGAAGCTCGTGGCCCATAGTTGTGTCGACTAGCTGGTCTATCTTCGGGAGAGGGTAACAATCCTTGGGGCACGCCCGATTGAGATTGGTGTAGTCAATGCACATCCTCCAACTTTCATTATATTTTTTAATGAGGACTACACTAGATAGCCACCGGGGATATTTCACCTCGGTTATAAACCCGGCATCGAGCAAGCAATCTACCTCATGGCTAGTTGCCCGTTATCACTCTAGGGTGAACCTTCGAGGCTTCTGTTTGATCGGGCGCACCTTAGGATGGATATTCAGGTGGTGTTGCACTACCTCGAGGTCGATTCCCGGCATGTCCTTCAGGGACTAAGCGAAAACATCAGCGTTGTGCTTCAAAAACTCCACAAGTTGGACCTGGTCGGCCTCTGGGAGCGTGGTCCGGACACTAACAACTTGGTCCGGCCGATCGTCCCTCAAAGGAACTCGATGAACTGCTCCACCGGCTGTGGGTGCGTAGGAGCTTTCGGGTTGTCCCAAGGGTCGAGGTTGGCCGACTCGGGTCATGTCCTCTTTGGCATGGATACGACTGTCAAATAGCACTTCCTGGATTCCTTCGAATCACTTCGCACCATCTTGACTCCTGATGAGGTCGGGAATTTCATGGCTCGGTGATAGGTGGAGACAATTGCCCTTATTTTGTTGAGCGTCAAGTGCCCGAGGATCACGTTGTACGCTGAGGGTAAGTCGACCATCATAAAGGCGACCATCACCGTTTTTATCCTCGGTTCATCCCCTATAGTGACAGGGAGGGAGGTCATCCCGAGCGAGGAGATTGACTTCCCAGTGAATCCGGTAAGTGTGATCGCTATCAAAGAGAGATCGCTATTTGTGAGTTCGAGCTTCCTGAAGGCATCCAAGTATAAGACATCAGCGAAACTCCTAGTGTTGATCATCACCCTTTTCACCCTAGCGTTGGCTATATGGACCGAGACCACCAAAGCATCATTGTGGTCCGAGAACTCCACCCCTTCCATGCCGAATGTGATTTCTTCCCTAGAATAGGGCCTCATATGCTTCTCCACCATGCTCCGTGCATACGCCTTCCTAGCGGTGGAACTGCCACCATCAGAAGTCGGTCCGCTGACAATGACGTCGATTTGTCTTTCGACCGGACCCTTCGGCCGGGGTGGTGACTCCCTCGGTTTTTTTAGGAAGCGTCCGAGGTGCCCTCGTCAGACTAGCTCCTTGATCTGGTTTTGCAAGTCACGACAGTATTACGGATCGAGCGGCACTAAGAGCAGGGAGAGGGTGAATTAGTGCAGCAGTTAATAATGATAACTTTTCGATGATTTAAAACAACTTCGGAAACTTTGTGCGATAAAATTATGTTTCGATGAAATCCAATTTCGATTGCGTATAAACTTAAAAGGATTCATAAGAAAGTGAGGAAGAAGCGGAGTAAGTAAATGGACAAGTTTGCATAAATGTAAATAACAATATTGAAATATAAATCAGAATTTTTATAGTGGTTCGGTCATACGACCTACATTCACTCCCGATTCCTCTTCTCTTGAGGCTACCGGCTTTTCACTAGGTGTTTTCCTTCCAAGGGCAAAGACCAATTCCCTTTTATAGCGCTTTCTCCTTTTGACAGACTTAGGAGACAACCCTTACAAGCACTCACTCCTTTCTTTTGAATCGAATATAAGAGAAAACTAAAGGAGGGATTTCTAGAGAGATTTAAACAGCGTTTTCTAGCTTTCAAAGTGTATATGCTTGCATACTGCAACCCAGGGATGGGAGGGGTTTTTATAGGCTCCAAGAGGATTCAAATTTGGAGCCCAAATTTGAATCTTCTTAGTTTTCCAAGCTATTGGTGGTATCACTGCTTGACACTGGCGGTACCACCACTTGATAGAATCCTTGGGCTCTGTGGTCTGGAGGTACCACTACTTGACACTAGCGGTACCACCACCTACCAGGCATTAAAGTCGGTGGTACCATAGCTGACCTAGGGTGGTGCCACCACTCAGAACACTTGGGATTTCGGTCCCTAGGCAGTGCCACTGCTAGACTATTTCAGCAAGGCTGAATGGGCCTTGACTTCAGCCCAAATTAGCCCAAATTAGCCCAAATAAAGCCCAGTTGGCCCTTACAAGGGTTAAACAGGATTATTACCTAATCCTTACCCTAATTACATGCTAACTTAGAATTGAAACATAATTCTAAGTAAATAAATAACCAGTAATGTTGAGTCTTCTTCTGGTGAGCTTTCCGGTGAACTTTCGATGGACTTCCGACGCACCCTCAGATTTCTTTCGACGGATTCCTAGCAGGCTCTCGGACTCTGTGGTGAGTTCGATGAGTCATTGGCAAGCTTTTGAAACTTCTCGGTGAGCTCTATGAACCTCCAACGATCTTTCCAGCGAACATCCGAAACCTTCGGCAAGTTCCTGATTCTTTCTCGGTTGGTTCCAGCAGCACCTCCGACGATCCTTCGGACTTTCGGTGGACTATCGAACTCCCAACTACTTGACTCTGGTAATTTTTTTTGTCTTCAAGCTATTGTAGTTAATCCTGCACACTTATCTTAATAATATGGATTAGATCAATTAACCCATCAATTGACTTTATCATCAAAATCCGAGATTCAATAATCTCCCCCTTTTTAATGATGACAATCAATTGATGACGGAGTTTATCTTAACTCCCCCTATCTATATGCCATATAATGAGAAAGAAGATGCTTGAATTCAATCTCTTTGAATTCAAACTGAAATCGATAAGTTTCATCCGATGAACTTATCATTATGCTCAATAAGCATGATTTTTCATCTACAAATACGAAACTTCATATTTTTCAAGTCGAATGATAGACATTTATCATTTCCACAAAAGATACCAATCATAAATTGAAATATAACAAGGATAAGATGATATCAATAAAGTGCACAAAATCAAGACATGATATCAAATGAAATAATAGCTTATCATATCAATAAAAAGAACCCAATGATATGATATCGATTTCTCAAAAATTTATATTTTAAGCATTTGAGATATACTGCCATACATTACGATGTTTTTAAGGATAGCAATCAATTTTTGATTACAAAGCATGGCATAAGCAAATTAAAAAATATGTCAATTCATTTTGGCAACAATTCTTCTCAATGCGATCAAGTCATCAATTCATTTGCTACATTCTTCTCCCCCTTTTTCATCAACAAAAAGGAGGTGAAAGAAGTATAAAATCAATTATACCATCAAGATCCATCATTCAAAGAAGACACCAAATATTACAACTATTGGGATCGAGCAGCACTAAAAGGGGGGGTGAATTAGTGCAGCGGTAAAGAACGATAGATTTTCAGTGATTTAAACAAGTTTTGAAACTTCGTACGATGAAAGCAACGTTTCGTTTGAAACCGATTTGATTGCGTTTTAACTTTAAAGCATACGTAAGAAGATAAAGAGAAAGTTGAGTAAGTAAGGCAGCAAATGAAGATGGTTTGCAGTAAAGTAAGTTGCGAGAAAGTAAATGCAAACCAATTTATAGTGGTTCGGTCATGCGACCTACATCCACTCCCAATTCCTCTTCACTTGAGGCCACCGGCTTCTCCACTAGCTATCCTCCTTCCAACGGGCGAGGATGAACTCCCTTAGAGTACCTCTCCTTTTGACGGGCTTAGGAGATAACCCTTACAAAGCCTTTCACCCCTCTCTTGGACTAGAACACTCTTAAAACATAGAGGGAAGATTTGACACACTTTCAAGAGAGTTTTCCCCTTTTTTTTCTCAGTTCTAGACCCCCTCTAAACTCTGAATGAGTGGGGTATTTATAGGCCTCAAAAGGATTCAAATTTGGAGTCCAAATTTGGAGCTCAAATTTGAAGTGCCTCGGTTTTCCCGATTCTAGCGGTACTGGGCGGTGCCACCGCCCATCCAACGGTGCCACCGTTGGTGCCCACGGGTGCTGGGCAGTGCTACCGTCAGCTTGGGGCGGTTCCACTGCCCAGCTCTCAGCCTCTGGGTGGTGCCACCGCCCAGGTCATTTCAGCACAGTGGTTTGGGCAGAAAACTCGATCGAAATCGGTCCAAATGAAGTCCGAATTGGCCCAAATTTAGTTTATAGAATTAACACCTAATCCTGAACCAAATTATATACTAATTATAAATTTTAAAGATATTTTTTAAGCTATTTCAAAGTCCATAAGATAAGACTTCTTTCGGTGAGCTTTCGGTGAACTTCCGGCGGTCTTCCGACGAACCCTCGGAAACCATTCTGCGGACTCCTAGCAAGCTCCTAGACTTCACGATGATCTTGGCAAGTTCCAACGAGCTTCATTGGCAAGCTCCAATCTTTCTTGGCAAGCTCCGCGAACTTTGGACAAACCTTCCAGTGAACTTCCGAAAACCCTTCGGTAAGCTCCCTTCTCGTTCTCGGTCGATTCCGGCAATACTCTCAATGAATCTTCGGACTTCCGTCAAACTCTCGAACTCCCAACGATCCATCCCACTTGTCTTTCAGCACTTTGTTTTGCTTTACATCTTCATCGACATCGTAGTTAATCCTGCACATATAAAAATAAAAACTCTACTTCGATCTAGACAATTATTATAACGTGAATTGACATTCAGTTGCCTGGCACGTCATTGGTCGGTGCTTCATCTGATTCTTCAGCACATCATCCTCTCTTATGGCTTGTTGCCCAATCGGTGATTGTCCTTCGTAACCCCGATATCCATGGCGCAACTCCACTCTTCTTGGCCTGATGCCCGACGTCCGAAGCCTTCTGCCGATTGTCGACCGAACCTCCGGCTTGACATCCAATATCCTGACGTGATCACCCGATGCAACGTCAATTCCTCCAGCGTCAACTATCTAATCCTGATCGATAGTAGGCCTGCGTAACTCAAAATGTAGTTAAATAATAAACCATAATCAATTAGTTTCATCATCAAAATCCAAGATTCAACAATCTCCCCTTTTTTTATGATGACTAACGGAGTTAACCATAACTCCCCGGAGTTTAACCAAACTCCCCCTATGAATATGCCATTGATAGAAACACTTGGATTATCCCAAATCCAAGCAATATTCATCACAAAATATGAAAATTATCAAACCATCATGCAAATATATAAAATATTTAATATAATGCATGAAGTCATCAATCTACTTCTCCCCCTATGTCATCAGCAAAAAGGAGAAGTTGCATCATAGCTAGTTTAAAAGGATATATAAATTTTACAATCATATTAGCTATTAATCACATCATACAACATTAAGCATAGATTTGCAATACATCATTCAATCATAGCAAGATTTAAGTTCAAGCATGACAAGTTTTACTTGCTTCTTGTGTAATGTTGCACTTTGCTTTTCTTAAATTTGCAAGATAGCAATTTTTGATATTTCAAGATAGCAAGTTCTTTTCTTCTTTTGTAGGCAAGCAAGATAGCAAATTTCTTCCTCTTGAATGAGCTAGCAAATTTTTCATGCAAGCTAGCAATAAACTTTCTCCCCCTTTATCAATGTCAAAAAGAAAGGGAGGATCAAATATGATGATATAAACTTTTCACATAAGTTTGCATAAAAAAAAATCAATCTAAAAATTATGATACAAATATATCAATATAATGGATCAAGTCATGATTACAAGTGCTAACATATTTTCTTTTCATTCATTTTTAAGCCATGATAAAAGAATAAATCAATGATTCAATCATTAAGTATATTTCTTTTTCATCAAATTTTCAATCATTAACATTCAAGTCATGAATATTAATTCAACAAGCTAGCTCCCCCTTTGTCATTGTCAAATAGAAGTGGCGGACTCAATTGCTAAAAAATTTCAAGCTATATAAAGAAATCATGTCATGATATCAAGAAATATTTAAGAAGGACATAATTCATTTGACAAATCCTTTTAATAGTGTAAAAGAATTATACAATCAAGGATCATGATAAAAATATATCAAAATCATAGATCAAGTCATGATTTATGATTCATCATAAAGAAAATTAATTTATATCAAATATTCAATTTGCCACACAAGGCAAAGAAATTATGTCACTTCTAGGATATAATATCAAGGCTCAAGAAGAACATGATTCATTTGAGAATTGATAGCACAAAGGGCAACTTGATTTATGCATAGGAATTCTCATTAAGATCACATTTCATAAGAAATTTCAAGTATCAAATATCAATATATTAAGACTTGAATTGTTTTCCTCTTTAGTAAATGAAAAAGGAAGCAATCATAGAGGAAAGTATTTCAATTTGTAAAAAAAATATCTCAAGTCAAGAATTTAAGAGAGAGTTCATGATTCACTTGAAAATATCTCATTCAAAATAATTTAACAACTTGAAACCCATAATCAAATCAAAATTATTTTTAAGATTCAAAATGTTAGCAATTTGCATTAATCATGACAAGTGATACACAAAAGTCTACATCAATATTTCAATCATCAAGTCATGAAACATACAAAGTAGTATTGAAATATGAAGAGAAAATTTCAAATTACACATGTAATATTTCAACATTCAAAACACATTTTCTCAAGTTGAGTATCAATAAGTCAAAAGAAACTAACTTATGATTCATTTGAATTTCTCTTCAATGACATGGGAGAATCATAGTATAAAGTAAGAGGTCTTGAAAAACTCAAGTTATCAAGATCATGATACAGATAAGACTCATTCTAGTTCAAATCATCAACTCCGAACTCATAAACAAATCATCAAAATCACTTTCATAATTTACGAGATTCATAAGATATCGTAAAATCATTAATCTCAATAATATAGTAAATACAATTTCTTTATGTTTCATCATATAAGTATGTCTTTTGCCTTTATATGCCAAATCAAAATATTCAAAACCGAAAGACAAATTTCATTATAAAAATTGTCAAGACAACAATATAACACATTATAAGATTTAATTTATCATGATAATGTGTTTCATTTTGTTTCAAACAAGTGTGCTCATATTTCAAAAGATGAGTATCAAATTTAAGACCAAAACATGAGTTTGTCATCAAGATATGATATCACAAAGTCATTAAGCATGATAACAAACTTTTAATATTTTCATTTCAATGATGATTTTATAATGTATGTTCAAACATTTATATGGAACCCATATAAATTCAAAATACAAGTTTGTCATTAAACCTATTAAGATCAAATGCATCAAAATCTTTCATTCGAAAATTTTAATAAGAGCAACATAAATTGATTACATGTGAGCATGTATCAACTTTTCAAAGCAAGACATAAGTTTCATCATAAAGACCGTTAAGACCAAACACATCAAAAATAAAACATCGTGATTAAAATATTTTTAACCTTCGTGTTTTATTTAATGTGGTTGATCTTATATATATGCATGTTCAAATTTTCATGTAAAAACGAAATCATCAATATGCTTGCTTCTATCTTTTAATCATATTTGGTGTGCAAGCATTATCTCGAAACATGCTATTAATTTTTTGTGTCAAAAATCATGCATCTTGTTTGAAATCAAAAGCAATGTAAAATCATCAAGATTCATGAATTTATCATGATCATACGTATGGAGCATTTTCATTTATCAAGTAAGATTTCACGTAAGCATGCCCAAAAACTTTTTGCATGAAAGATATGTATCAAGTTTAAAGTCAAAAAGTGATACGAAAATCATCAAGATTCATGGATTCATTATGAATATATTATTTCAAAATATGAGATTTCAAGTCATCAAGTATGATACCATCATCAAGCATGTTTTCATAATGCATCATCAAAATCATTTTAATTCTTTCTTTCATTTGTTATAACAAGATGATCAATGCTCAAACTTTTGCTAAAATCATACATTATTTTAAAATTTTGAAAACTAATTTTTATCATGAAAATCAACAAGTCCAAATATAATATAAGGCAACATCAAAACCACATTTCTTTCATTTGGAAAATTTGTGGGTTGGGTCTTTATAATTGATTTCATGAAGACATGTATCAATAAAAATTTCATCATAAAAAGGGTTAAAACCCATTAAGCCAAGATGGAAGTTTTCAAATTATAATCAAGATACATACATCTATCATCAAAAGATTTTCAAGAAATTCATACATAGATATGTATCATATTTAAGATTGAATACCGATATGGAAAGTATACATGAAATTTCATCATCTCAAAATGTCATCTTAATTTGTCATAAAAACAATTAGACCAAAAATACATTATTCCACAACATAGAGTCAAATCAACATTACTTCAAAAACTAATGCATGTTACAAAATCATCAAGCATCATATTTAGAAACGAAAAGCAATATAAAACATCTAGATACACATACATATGCATGGATTAATCCTAAGCATTATCACAAATCATGCATCATTCATATTTTTAATTTTCAAAAAAAATTACTAGAAAGGAAAAAGCATAAAAAAAACCTACCAACTATTTCAAGCAACTCATGAAAGGATCATGTAATTTCAAAGTAATTCAAGGGAGTTAAGTTGCTTACCTTGTTGTCAAAAACCATCAAAGCGTAGTTCGTTTCTTCTTTACTTGATTCTTCTTGACTATCCTTCTTCTTCTTCTTTGGTGGCCTCTTCCTTCGTTCAAGTTCATTATTAATTTTAGATTTTTGTTTCATGAACTTATTAAGATTTAGTGTTGGAAGTTCAAAGTTCTCAATAGTGTCCTCATCACTTGAGTCATCATTCAAGTGACATTTCAAAGTTCTGAGTTCCAAAACCTTCTTGTTCTTTAGAAGGTGGTTCAAATGTTCATCACGTTCATTGTGTTTCAAGAATGCCATTTCATAGGTCATTAAAGACCCAATAAGTTCTTCAAGAGCCTGGTCATTTAAATTTTTAGCTTCTTGTATAGCGATTACTTTAGGATCCCACCTTTTTGGAATGGATCTTAAGATTTTGTTTACTAGTTCAAAATTTGAAAAACTTTTACCAAGACTTTTCAAGCTATTGACGACATCCGTGAAGCGGGAGAACATGTCATCGATAGTCTCACTTGGTGCCATTCGAAAAACCTCAAAATCGTGCATCAAAATATTAACTTTCGAGTCTTTGACTCTACTCGTTCCTTCGTGCATGATTTCAAGAGTTCGCCAAATGTCAAAAGTCATTTCACATGTAAAAATCCGGTTGAACTCATTTTTGTCTAAAGCACAAAATAAGGTATTCATAGCCTTTGCATTTAAATAAAACGATCTTTTCTCCAAATCTGACCATTCGTTCGTCGGTTTAGAGGAAAGTTAAAATCCATTTTCAATGATATTCCATAAGTTTAAATCGAGAGAAATCAAGAAAACTCTCATTTGAGTTTTCCAATATGTGTAGTCTGAACCGTTAAAGAACGGTAGACGTAAAACCGAAAAGCCCTCTTGAAAGCCATGAAGTGCCATTTCTTACGGGTGTAAATCTGAATGAGAAATAACATGGCTCTGATACCAATTATTAGGGATCGAACAGCACTAAGAGGGGCGGGGGGGTGAATTAGTGCAGCGGTAAAGAACGATAGATTTTCAACGATTTAAACAAGTTTGGAAACTTCGTACGATGAAAGCAACGTTTCGTTTGAAACCGATTTGAATGCATTTTAACTTTAAAGCATACGTAAGAAGATGAAGAGGAAGTTAAGTAAGGCAGTAAATGAAGATGGTTTGCAGTAAAGTAAGTTGCGAGAAAGTAAATGCAAACTGATTTATAGTGGTTCGATCATGCGACCTACGTCCACTCCCGATTCCTCTTCACTTGAGGCCACTGGCTTCTCCACTAGCTATCCTCCTTCCAACGGGTGAGGATGAACTCCCCTACAGCACCTCTCCTTTTGACGAGCTTAGGAAATAACCCTTACAAAGCCTTTCACCCCTCTCTTGGACTAGAACACTCTTAAAACTTAGAGGGAAGATTTGATACACTTTCAAGAGAGTTTTTCCCTTCTTTTTCTCAGTTCTAGACCCCCTCTAAACTCTGAATGAGTGGGGTATTTATAGGCCTCAAGAGGATTCAAATTTGGAGCTCAAATTTGGAGCTCAAATTTGAAGTGCCTCGGTTTTCCCGATTATGGCGGTACTGGGCGGTGCCACCGCCCATCCAGCGGTGCCACCGCTGGTGCCCGCGGGTGTTGGGCGGTGCTACCGCCAGCCTGGGGTAGTTCCACCACCCAGCTATTGGCCTCTGGGCGGTGCTACCGCCTAGGTCATTTCAGCACAGTGGTTTGGGCCGAAAACTTGGTTGAAACCAGTCCAAATGATGTCCGAATTGGCCCAAATTTGGTTTATAGGATTAACACAAAATCTTAAACCAAATTATGTACTAACTATGAATTTTAAAGACATTTTTTAAGCTATTTCAAAGTCCATAAGAAAAGACTTCTTTCGGCGAGCTTTCGGCGAACTTCCGGTGATCTTCCGACGAACCCTCGGAAACCATTCTGCGGACTCCCGGCAAGCTCCCGGACTTCATGATGATCTTGGCGAGTTCCAATGAGCTTCATTGGCAAGCTTCAATTTTTCTTGGCAAGCTCCGTGAACTTCCAACAAACCTTCCAGCGATCTTCCGAAAACCCTTCAACAAGCACCCTACTCGTTCTCGGCCGATTCCAGCAACACTCTCAAAGAATCTTCGGACCTCCGTCGAACTCTCGAACTCCCAATGATCCATCCCACTTGTCTTCCAACACTTTGTTTCACTTTACGTCTTCATCGTCATCATAGTTAATCCTGCACACACAAAAATAAAAACTCTACTTCGATCTAGATAATTATTATAACACGAATTGACATTCAGTTGCCCGACACGTCATTGGTCGGTGTTTCATCTGATTCTTCGGCACATCGTCCTCTCTTACGGCTTATTGCCCAATCGGTGATTGACCTTCGTAACCCCGATATCCGTGGCACAACTCCGCTCTTCTTGGCCCGATGCCCAACGTCCGAAGCCTTCTGCCGATTATCGACTGAACCTCCGGCTCGACATCCAATATCCTGACGTGATCACCCGGCGCAACGTCAATTCCTCCAGCGTCAACTGTCTAATCCTGATCAATAGTAGATCTTCGTAACTCAAAACGTAGTTAAACAATAAACCACAATCAATTAGTTTCATCATCAAAGTCTGAGATTTAACAATAACATCATGAAAGCGTCATCAAGATAAAAAAAAAGCTTCATTCAAAAAATGTCATTTAAAATCCGAGTAGATGATATCATGAAGATACCCGAAGTTGAGAGAAAAAGAAAAAATTCAAAAAGAAACATACAACATCATATATTAGGACAATTTCAAAAGTATGTCAAAGTAGCATAGAGGTTTACAAGAGTCAAAAGGTTCAATACAATAGCTATTCCTCGGGTGGACTACCAAAATGCCTTTACAAGTGATCTAGCTTCCGGTTCATCTGTCGTACTTCATTCAAAATTTTAGCTTGCTATGATTTGATTTGATTTATTTCTATCATGATTGGATCTTCAAAAGATGGAGCAGGAGCTGGTTCTGATGGTGCTGCACCAAAGTGACTAGGAGGAGGAGATTTACTTCCCCTAAAGACTGGTATTTTAGGTTGTTCTACTAGAGGGGGAGCTGGATCAGTCCTTCTAGGCTACCTAATTGATATTCCATTTGTAAAAATGCACCTGTCTCTTGAGTAGATTTTTATTAATAATGTTATATATGTCTACTTTTATCACTTCTTCATCGGGTGATATTCTGATATTATGGACATGTAGCAATCTAGTGATTAATCCCCCGTATGGTAACATAAAGTCTTTAGACATTATTTCCATCATATGTTACCGGATCAAGTATCCAAAATAGATATTTTGTTGGGTCATTATCCAATACTTGGTTCCTAACTCTAATTAACTAATCTCATTATGGTGATATTGTTTAGGAATAAGGATGCTTATGATGATGTGATGAAGAATTTTAGAACTCAAAGGTAGCAAATGCTCACAGCTTTTAGGGACTATGCCTAGGTTAGGATTTGCAAAAATAGTCTCTAAAGCCTCGGAGTAGGTTACTCTGATTGCATTTATATCCCAATATCCTCTGAAATACCAACCCCTATCTTTTTCAGAGATTCCAATTAGCTCATATATCGTACTATCAAAAATTCAAATTCGGGTTCCTAAAAGGTAGGTTGTCATGTTATCATCATCCAAGCTTAAATTTGCATAAAATAACCTAACTAACATAGGATAAATTGGTTCATCGATTTGTAAGATAGGTAAGACATCTAAATCGGTAAGCCACCTAATGGGTTCTAGGTTTCCTAGTTCACCTAAATCAACATGTTTTCCCTTATACACCGTTCTTACTTCGAAACTAGGGTACCTAAAGGCTACTTCATTAGATATAAAAAGAGATGGGTCATGTGAATCTTCTACCATCCTTTTCCCTTTGTCACTTGATGATCTCCTAGGAGCCATATCTAAACATGATGATAGAGCAAGAAAAATTTTAAAGAATAGGCCATGTATTGAGAAGAAAAAAAAAATTCAGTTCTTACCTTATATGAGATTTCTTGGGAGGTAGAGGTCTTGATCCAAGATGTAACCCTCTCTTAGTCTTTTAGAGGGAGAAGATGAGGTTTAGGAGATTTTAGAGAGGATGGGAAGAGGGTTTAGAAGTGTTTCTACGGGTTGGGGGAGGTTCCACCGTCGGCCCTAACCCCCCTTTTATATAAGGGGGCTCTCGGGCGGTTCCACCGCCAACTAAGTAGTGCCACCGCCTGGGGACTAAACACCAATGCGATGCTGCCGCCAGTTTTGGCGGTACCACCATTGGCACCCTTAGATGATTTTAGGAGGGCTTCATTAATTCCCCTTTTTGATTAATTTGCTCCCAATTTTTTTTTATATCCTCTGTATCATAGAAGTCTAATATGTTTGATTAAGCTAGAATGATGTCTTGTATCACTCTTTAAGATGTCATAAGATAATACGAAGTTAAAAAGAATGAAGTCAAATCCACAAAAACCAAAAAGATGATGAAAAATTTTTGAAAAGAAAGGCACAAAGTAAACTCGTTCATGAGGACAATTCAACATGCCTAATTCCCTTTTAATAAAGTCAAATTGTTCTTCATTTAAGGGTTTTGTAAAAATATCTGCTAATTGATGTTTTTTGTCAATAAATTCTAGAATGACATCGTTATTATTTACATGAACTCGTATAAAATGATGCCTAATGTCAATATGCTTAGTCCTATAGTGTTGAATGAGATTTTTGGTTAGACAAATAGCACTAGTGTTATCACATTTTATGAAAATATTCTTTAAATAAATTTTATAATCTTCTAATGTATTTTTCATCCAAATAACTTGTGCACAACATGCACTAGCGGCTATGTATTCGGCTTCGACCGTAGATAGTGCAACTGAGTTTTATTTTTTGGAAGACCAAGAAACAAGTGCATGTCCTAAAAATTGGCATGTTCTGGATATGCTTTTTCTATCTATTCTACATCTACCAAAATCCGCATCCGCATAGGCTTTTAAATCAAAGTCATCGGATTTTGGATACCATAATCCTAAGTTAGGAGTGCCTTTAAAATATCTAAGGATTCTTTTAACAGCTTTAAGAAGAGACAACTTAGGATTGGCTTGAAATCTTGCATAAAGTCCTATACTAAACATGATATCCGGTCTAGTTGCGGTGAGGTAAAGTAAACTACCTATCATTCCCCTATATGTTTTTTGATCAAAATTTTCTCCACTTTCATCCATGTCTAACTTAGTGGAGGTACTCATAGGAGTGTTTATAGCTTTTGAACCATCTATGTTAAATCGTTTTAACAATTCTAATGTATTTTTAGATTGATTAAGAAATTTACCATTACTAAGTTGTTTAATTTACAATCCTAGAAAGAATGTTAGTTCACCCATTAGACTCATTTCAAATTCATGACTCATACACTTGGCGGATGATTCACATAGTGATTCATTTGAAGAACCAAAAATAATATCAACAACATAAATTTGAACAATAAGAAAATTATTTTTAAAATATTTAATAAACAATGTAGTATCAACCTTGCCTTTAGTAAAATTATTTAAAATAAGAAAGGAACTAAGCCTCTCATACCAAGCTCTAGGGGCTTGTTTTAATCCATAGAGAGCTTTAATTAATTTAAACATATGATTAAGAAGAAGAGAGTTTTCAAATCCAAGTGGTTATTCAACATACACTTCTTTGAAAATAAAGCCATTTAAGAAAGCATTTTTGACATCCATTTGAAAAAGCTTAAAGTTATTACTACTAGCATAGGCAAGGAGTATCCTAATGGCTTCTAATTTCGCCATAGGAGCGAAGGTTTCTTCATAATCGATACCTTCTTCTTGGTTGAAACCTTTAGCCACTAATCTAGCCTTGTTTCTAACCACGATACCACATTCATCTTGTTTGTTTCTAAAGACTCATTTAGTACCAATAACTAAATGGTCACTAGGTCTAGGAACAAGCTTCCATACCTCATTTTTCTCAAATTGATTCAATTCTTCTTGCATTGCGATAACCCAAGAATCATCTTTCAAGGTATCGTTAATGCACTTAGGTTCAATTTAAGAAAGAAAAGTGGCATGGGCACAAAAAATTTTAAAGGAAGAACGAGTTTGAATCCCTTTCGATGTATCTCCTATAATTAGCTCCTTTGGATGGGTATCTACATACTTTCATTCCTTGGGTAAGGAAATTTGGGAAGAAGATGCATCCAAGTTACTATTTTGAGGAGAGAGTTCATTTAAATTCAAACTATCAAAACTAAGATCATCATCAAAATCATTTTTCTTAAGTTCGAAAACTTCATTAAAAACTACATGAATAACATTCTTTTGTTAAAAATACGAAAAGTTTTAGAAACGGAAGAGTAACTAAGAAAGATGCCTTCATCAGATTTAGCAATGAATTTTCTTAAGGCATCCTTTTTATTCAAGATAAAGCATTTGCAATCGAAAATTTTAAAATAAGAAACATTTAGTTTTTTGTTATTCTATAATTCATAAGAGGTTTTTATTGAATCTCAGATTTTGATGATAAAACTAATTGATTTTGGTTTATTGTTTAATTGTGTTTTGAGTTACGTAGGTCTACTATTGATCAGGATTAGACAGTTGACATTGTGCCAGAGGTGATCACATCAGGATATTGGATGTCGAGCTGGAGGTTCGGTCAACAATCGATAGAAGGCTTCGTACGTCGTGCATCGGGCCAAGAAGAGCGTATTGCGCCAAGGATATCGGGGTTGCGGAGGTCAACCGCCAATTGGGCAACAGACCGCAAAAGAGGATGATGTGTCGAAGGATCGGATGAAGCACCGTCCAATGACATGCCGAGCAACTGAATGTCAATTCGCATTGTAATAACTGTCTAGATCGAAGTAGAGTTTTTGTTTGTGTGTGTGTAGGATTAGCTACAATGACGATGAAGACGTAAAGTGAAACAAAGTGCCAGAAGACAAGTGTGATGGATCGTTGGGAGTTCAAGAGTTCGACGGAATTCTGAAGATTCATTGGGAGTGTTGCCGGAATCGGCCGAGAATGAGTAGGGAGCTTGCCAAAGGGTTTTCGGAAGTTCACCGAAAGGTTTGTCAGAAGTTCACAGAGCTTGCCAAGAAAGATCGGAGCTTGCCAATGAAGCTCGTTGGAAGTCACCAAGATCATCATAAAGTCCGAGAGCTTGTCGGGAGTCCGTAGAATGGTTTCCGAGGGTTCATCGGAAGACCGCCGAAAGTTCGCCGAAAGCTCACCGAAAGAAGTCTTGTATTATGGACTTTGTAATAGCTTAAAAAATATCTTTAAAATTTATAGTTAGCATATAATTTAGTTTAGGATTAGGTTAATCCTATAAACCAAATTTGGGCCAATTCGGACTTCATTTGGATCGGTTTCGGTCGAGTTTTTGGCTGAAACCATTGTGCTAAAATGACCTGGGCGGTGGTACCGCCTAGGCTGGGTGGTGGCACCGCCCAATGGCCGAGAGCCAGGTGGTGGCACTGCCTAGCACCCGCGGGCACCAGCGGTGGCATCGTTGGATGGGCGGTGGCACCGCCCAGTACTGCTAGCATCGGGAAATTCAAAATGGTTCAAATTTTGGCTCTAAGTTTGGGCTCCAAATTTGAATCACTTTGAGGCCTATAAATACCCCACTCATTCAGAGTTTAGAGGGAGTCTAGAACTTAAAAAAAGAAGAGGGAAACTCTTTTGAAAGTGTGTCAAATCTTCCCTCTATGTCTTAAGAGTGTTCTAGTCTAAGAGAGGGGTAAGAGTGCTTGTAAGAGTTATCTCCTAAACCCGTCAAAAGTAGAGGTGCTGTGAGGGAGTTCGTCCTCGCCCGTTGGAAGGAGGATAGCTAGTGGAAAGCCGGTGGCCTCAAGCAAGAGGAATCGGGAGTGGACGTAGGTCGGATGATCGAACCACTATAAAAATCTGATTTGCATTTACGTTCTTGCTATTTACTTTACTGCAAACCCTTTTCACTTAATTTGATGCTCTACTTCTCATCTCTGCAAACATCTTTAAGTTAGAGCTTTTCTTATATGATTCCACCGATATGGCTTTTATAATACGAAATGAAGTTTTTACCGTACGAAGTTTCCAAAACTTGTTCAAATCATTGAAAATTTATCGTTCCTTACCGCTGCACTATTTCACCCCCCTCCCTCTTAGTGACGCTCGATCCCTAACAATTGGTATCAGAGCCACGTTATTTCTCATTCGGATTTACACCCGTAAGAAATGGCTCTTCATGGCTTTCAAGAGGGCTTTTCGATTTTTCGTCCACCGTTCTTTAACGGTTCGGACTACACATATTGGAAAACTCGAATGAGAGTTTTCTTGATTTCTCTCGATTTAAACTTATGGAACATCATTGAAAATGGATTTCAACTTTCCTCTAAACCGACGAACGAATGGTCGGATTTGGAGAAAAGATCATTTTCTTTAAATGCAAAGGCTATGAATGCCTTATTTTTTGCTTTAGACAAAAATGAGTTCAACTGGATTTTTACGTGCGAAACGGCTTTTGACATTTGGCGAACTCTTAAAATCACGCATGAAGGAACAAGTAGAGTCAAAGACTTGAAAGTTAATATTTTGATGCACGATTTTGAGGTTTTCCTAATGGCACTAAGTGAGACTATCGATGACATGTTCTCTTGTTTCTCGGATGTCATCAATAGTTTAAAATCTCTTGGTAAATATTTTTCAGATTTTGAACTCGTAAATAAGATCTTAAGATCCCTTCCAAAAAGGTGGGATCCTAAATTAACGACAATACAAGAAACAAAAGATCTAAATAACTATCCTATTGATGAACTTATTGGGTCTTTAAAGACCTATGAAATGTCATTCTTGGAACTTTTGGAATTTGATGAACATGTGAACCACCTTCCAAAGAACATGAAGGATTTGGAACTTTGGACAAATGAATGCCACTTGAGTGATGACTCAAATGATGAGGACAATGAGGACATTAAACTTTTAATGAATCTTAATAAGTTCATTAAATAAAAAAATAAAATAGATAATGAATTTGAACGGAGGAAGAGGCCAAAGAAGAAGAAGAAGGCTTGTAAAGAAGAATCAAGTAAAGAAGAGGCAAAATGGGCTTTGACGGTTTTCGACAATGAGGTAAGAAACTCACCCAAGTTGTTTTTACCTTATTTTGAAATTACATGATGCTTTTCATGAATGCTTAACTTAGTAAGATTTTTTTTGAAATTAAAATAAATTATTTTTAAAAAAAATTATGCTATGATTTTCCTTTTAGCATTTTTGAAAAATTATAAAAATGATCATGAAAAACTATATTGTTAAAGTTTCATGCATGTTATGATTCAAAACTTTGAATGATTATGAATGATAATTGCTTAGTTTATGATTTCCATATCGTTTGTTGATGCATGGTTTAACACAAAAGTTAATTAGCATGATTATGTTTAATAAGGTTAATCCATGATTGTGTACTTCGGTTTTCATGCAATGAGGATTAGAAGTAATGTTGATTTAAAAACATCTATCTTGGATTAATGTGTCTTAATCCTTCTTATGATGAAGTTTTTATATGATGTATGTCTTCATGAAATCAATTGCAAAACTAAAAGACCTAACCCACAAATTTTCAAAATAAAAGAAATGTGATTTTGATGTTGCCTTGTGTTATATTTGGACTTAATGGTTTTCATGATGAAAATTATTTTTCAGATTTTTAAAATGATGTATGATTTTAGCAAAAGTTTGAGCATTGATCATCTTGTTATAACAAATAAAAGAAAGAATTAAAATGACTTTGATGATGTATCATGAAAACATGGTTAATGATTGTATCATACTTGATGACTTGAAATCTCATATTTTGAAATAATATATTCATAATGAATCCATGAATGTTGATGATTTTTATATCACTTTTTTGCTTTAAATTTGATATATATCTTTCATGCAAAAAGTTTTTGGGCATGCTTATGTGAAATCTTGCTTGATAATAAAAATGCTCCATACATATGATCATGATAAATTCATGAATCTTGATAATTTTATATTGCTTTTGATTTCAAACAAGATGCATGAATTTTTATATAAAAAATTAATAGCATGTTTCAAGATAATGCTTGCACACTAAATATGATTAAAAGATAGAAGCAAGCATATTGATGATTTCGTTTTTACATGAAAGTTTTGAACATGCTTATATAAGATCAACCACATAAAATTAAACACAAAAGTTAAAAATATTTTAATCATGATGTTTTATTTTTGATGTCTTTGGTCTTAACGGTTTTTATAACGAAACTTACATCTTGCTTTGAATTGTTGATACATGCTCACATGTAATCAATTTATGTTACTCTTATTAAAATTTTCGAATGAAAGATTTTGATACATTTAATCTTGATGGGTTTAATGAAAAACTTGTATTTTGAATTTATACAATGAAATCATCATTGATAATGATGAAATGAAAATATTAAAAGTTTATTATCATGCTTAATGATTTTATGATATCATGAGGACTTGAAGTTGTTATATCTTGATGACAAACTCATGTTTCAGTTTTAAAATATGATACTCATCTTTTGAAACATGAGTACACTTATACAAAATAAACAACTCAAAATGAAACACATTATCATGATAAATTGAATCTCATGTCTTGGAATAATATGTTGTATTTTTGCCTTGACAATTTTTATGATAAAGTTTGACTTTCGATTTTGATGAATCCATGTGAATCTTTTGAATCAAATCTTTTAGAAAATATCACATACTTAATGTGATTTGACTTAATGATCATTATGACGAAATTTGTCTTTCCATCTTGAATGTTGACATTTTGTTTTAAGGTAAAGGCATGCTTGTAAGAAGCAAATCATATGAATAGAAATTTACAAGAATGAAATGCAATCCTCTATCTTTTTTATTCTTCAATAAATCTATGCTTGTCATGTATGAATTTATTGAATGTGATTTTTTAGGATGATTTCAGATTTGAAAAATGCTTGATTCGTATTTATGACATAAGATACATTTTAAATATGAATCATGCTCTATCTCCCTTAATTCATTTTGTTCTTCTATAATTCCTTTTTACCTTTTTACTTACTAAAAAGGGAACCTTCCAAATGAATCATGCTTGATAATTTGTGTTATGAGATTTAGCCTTTATGTCTTGAACATTTATGCTTATTTTTATTCGACATAAAAAGGACAAAGGCATGTTCATATGAAATCAATGTAAATCACTAAAAGAGAAATGTATATTTCTTGAACATCTTTCTATCTCTAAAGTTTTTGATTTTTCATAAAAGACAAGTGATGAATTCATTATGATATTTTGTGAATCACTTGAATTATGAATGAGATTTTGATGAAGTGTTAAATTTTCAATCTAATCAAAGATTAATGAACTCATTTATGTGAATCTCTTGATCTCTTGAAATCTTGAATTTGAATTCTTGACTTAATATCTTTGCGAATCAAAATATTTTCCTTTATGATTGCTTCCTTTTACCATTAACTAAAGAGGAATACAATCCAAGTCTTGATATCTCGATAATTGATACTTGAATGAATCCGTGTACTTGATATTTGATACTTGAAATTTCTCATGAAATGTAATCTTGATGAGAATTCCTATGCATGAATCAAGTTGCTCTTTGTGCTATATCTTTTCAAATGAATCAGGAGCCTTGACATCATATCTTGCATGATATTAAAATGACAAAAATTCTTTGGCTTGTATGCCTTATGTGGCAATTGAAGAATTGATATAAAAAAAATTTGCCTTATGATGAATCAATGAATCATGATTTGATCCTTAATATTGATGTGCTTTTATATATCATGATTCTTGGTTGTATGACATTTATCTTGAATTGAAAATTGATAAATGTGAATTTTGATCTTGCTAAAAAGAAAGTTATGAATCATGAATGATATCTTTTGGTTTTGATCCTTGTTGAATTTTCATATTGATATCCTTCATGACATGATAATTAATGTATATTTCGATGCAAATTTATATTGATATGAAAAGTGGATGAAATTGAAATTTTTAGCCATTGAGTCCTCCACTTTATTTTGACAAAAACTAAGGGGGAGCTAGCTTGTTAAATTCATATTAATGACTTGATGATTGAAATATTCATGTAGAATTTTGATATGTATCACTTGTCATAATTTGAATATTGAAGTAAAAGAAATTGTGTTCTTCTTGATATCTTTTATGATGAATCACGAATCATGACTTGATCCATTAGATTGATGTAAACTTTTTTATACAAAATTATGTGAAATGTTTATATCATCATATTTGATCCTCCCTTTCTTTTTGACATTGATAAAGGGGGAGAAAGTTATTGCTAGCTTGCACCTTAAATGAAAATTTTGCTAGCTCATTCAAGAGGAAGAAAATTGCTAGCTTGACATATCACAAAGAAATCAAAGTGCAAACTTACTATCTTGCTAGCCTACAAAAGAGGAAAAGAACTTGAATATCAAAAATTGCTACCTTACAATTTCAAGAAAAATAAATTATAAATTTACACAAAAAGCAAGTGTTGAATTGCTATGCTTGGACATCTTTAAAAACCTTGCTATGATTGAATGTCTTAAAGTGATATATGTTGTATGATATGATTGATAGCTAGTATGATTGTAATATTTGCATATCCTCAAAAACTAACTATGATGTTACTTCTCCTTTTTGTTGATGACATAGGGGGAGAAGTAGATTGATGACTCCATGCATTGAATTAAATATTTTATATATTTGTATGATGATTTTGTTGTTTTCTCTTAACATTGTGATGAATGTTGCTTGGATTTAGGATAATCCAATGTTTCTATCAATGGCATATTGATAGGGGGGTTTGGTTAAACTCCGGGGAGTTATGGTTAACTCCGTTAGTCATCAATTAGTTGTCATCATCAAAAAGGGGGAGATTGTTGAATCTCGGATTTTGATGATGAAACTAATTGGTTGTGGTTTATTGTTTAACTGTGTTTTGAGTTACGCAGGTCTACTATCGATCAGGATTAGACAGTTGACGCTGGAGGAATTGACGTTGTGCCGGAGGTGATCACATTATGATATTGGATGTCGAGCCAGAGGTTCGATCGACAATCGGCAGAAGGCTTCGTACGTCGGGCATCAGGCTAAGAAGAGCGTGTTGTGCCAAGGATATCAGGGTTGCGGAGGTCAATCGTCGATTGGGCAACGGACCATAAAAGAGGATGATGTGTCTAAGGATCGGACGAAATACCGACCAATGATGTGCCGGGCAACTGAATATCAATTTGCGTTGTAATAACTATCTAGATCAAAGTAGAGTTTTTGTTTGTGTGTGTGCAAGATTAACTACGATGACGATGAAGACGTAAAGTGAAACAAAGTGCCGGAAGACAAGTGTGATGGATCATTGGGAGTTCAAGAGTTTGACGAAATTCCGAAGATTCATTGGGAGTGTTGCCGGAACTGGCCGAGAACGAGTAGGGAGCTTGCCGAAGGGTTTTCGGAAGTTCGCCGA
Source organism: Musa beccarii (assembly GCA_024322285.1). NCBI lineage: Eukaryota > Viridiplantae > Streptophyta > Magnoliopsida > Zingiberales > Musaceae > Musa > Musa beccarii. Next base: position 35,710,602 of record CM044398.1, on the reverse strand, counting down.
AAGGTTTGTCGGAAGTTCGCGGAGCTTGCCAAGAAAGATCAGAGTTTGCCAATGAAGCACGTTGGAACTCGCCAAGATCATCATAAATTCCGAGAGCTTATCGGGAGTCCATAGAATGGTTTCCGAGGGTTCGTCGGAAGACCGTCGGAAATTTGCCGAAAGCTCGCCGAAAGAAGTCTTGCCTTATGGACTTTGTAATAGCTTAAAAAATATCTTTAAAATTTATAGTTAGCATATAATTTAGTTTAGGATTAGGTGTTAATCCTATAAACCAAATTTGGGCCAATTCGAACTTCATTTGGACCGGTTTCGGTCGAGTTTTCGACCGAAACCACTATGCTGAAATGACCTGGGCGGTGGCACCAGCGGTGGCACCACCCAGTACTGCCAGCACCGGAAAATTCAAAATGGTTCAAATTTTGGCTTTAAGTTTGGGTACCAAATTTGAATCACTTTAAGGCCTATAAATACCCCACTCATTCAGAGTTTAGAGGAAGCTAGAACTGAAAAAAAGAAGGGGGAGACTCTCTTGAAGGTGTGTCAAATCTTCCCTCTAAGTCTTAAGAGTGTTCTAGTCTAAGAGAGAGGTAAGAGTGCTTGTAAGAGTTATCTCCTAAGCCCGTCAAAAGGAGAGGTGCTGTGAGGGAGTTCATCCTCACCCGTTGGAAGGAGGATAGCTAGTGGAAAGCCGGTAGTCTCAAGCAAGAGGAATCGGGAGTGGATGTAAGTCTGATGACCGAACCACTATAAAAATCTAGTTTGCATTTACGTTCTTGCTATTTACTTTGCTACAAACCCTTTCCACTTAATTTGATGCTCTACTTCTCATATCTGCAAACATCTTTAAGTTAGAGCTTTTCTTATATGATTCCACCGATACGGCTTTCATAATAAGAAACAAAGATTTTACCGTATAAAGTTTTCGAAACTTGTTCAAATCGCTAAAAATTTATCGTTCCTTACCGCTGCACTAATTCACACCCCCCCTCTTAGTGCCGCTTGATCCCTAACAGTTTTGATAGAGATAGACTTACTAGAACCTTATTCATGACACAGCAAGCCATATTAATAGCTTCGGCCCAAAAATATTTGGGTAAATTCATTTAACATGGTACTTGCCATTTCTTGTAAATTTCTATTTTTTCTTTCTACTACTCCATTTTGTTGAGGATTCCTTAGAGTAGAGAAGTTATGGTTATATCCATTAGATTCATAAAATTTTTGGAAGTCATGGTTTTGGAATTCTCCACCATGATCACTCTAAATCGATGAAATCATGAAACCCTTTTCATTTTGAGTAAGTTTACAAAATTTAGAAAAACATTTAAAGCAATCACTTTTGTCAGCCAAAAAATAGGTCCAAGTGTATCTACTATAGTTATCTATAATGACAAACACATATTTGCTACCTCCTAGACTTGTGTCGATTGGTCCAAATAAATCCATTTGGATCAATTATAATGGTCTAGAGGTGCTTATTTGATTCTTTGATTTAAAGCTAGTTTTTATTTGTTTTCCTAGTTGATATACATTACATACTTTGTCCTTGACAAACTTGATATTAGGAATTCCTCGTACTAGTTCTCTAAATGAAATTTTAGATATTAGTTTCATGCTTGCATGGTCTAATCTCCTATGCGAAAGCCAAGCATCATCATTTAAAATGGAAAAGCACATTTCATTACTAAGTTCTTCAATGTTAATGGTGTAAACATTATTTTGTTTTAACGCAATCATGGATATGTTGTTGTTTGGTTTTTCAATGATGCAAGCATTAGATTCAAATCTAATAATGTAACCTTTATCGCATAATTGACTAATGCTCAAAAGATTATGTTTTAATTCATCAACTAGTAATACATTATCAATTGAAAAACTTGATTTGTTACATATGGTTCTCTTGCCAATGATTTTACCCTTATTGTTGTCTCCGAAGGTGACATACTCTTCTTCTTTGCTAGTGAGCATAGAGAATCGAGATGGATCTCCGGTCATATGCCTTGAGCATCCACTATCCAGAGACCATCTCTTGCTCCTAGCTTGTGAGTGTGTCTACAAAAGAGAATGGTTTTTAGGTACCCATTTGATTTTGGGTGCCTAAAAAATTAATCTACTAACTTTGTCATTTAGCATTAAATTATTTATAGTTCTTTTAGGAACTCATATCAATTTGCGTGGACTAATTTTCTTAAACGGACATTTATAAACAATATGTCCAGATTAACAACAAAAATTACATTTCAAATGAGGTGATACATGTAGTGTGGGTCCTTTAATGAAGGTGGTAGGATTTTGGTGAGATCCACTCATAAATGCAATTCCACTTCTATTTGTGACATGACCCTTGTTTGCAAGGATCATGTCCAAGCCCTTGCTATCGACCTTAAACTTGTTTAAGGTCTCTTTAAGTGGCAAATTCTCTTTTTTTTTATTGCTTCTAAGTGTTCACACTTAGAGCATAGAGGTGAAGAGGGAGTTTAAAGACTATCAAGTTTATCTAGTAATAAAACATGTTCCTTCTTTAATAAATTGAACTTCTTACTAATAGTTCTACACTCATCAAATAATTTATGAAAAGCTATTGAAAGTTCGTCGAAAGATAAATCTTCATTAATTAAATCACATACCTCTTCTCCTAAATCTATTAGCGCGAAGTTGGTCTCCTCTTTGTTGCTTGTTTCTTCATTCTCAGAGTCACTTGAGTCATCCCACGTCATCTTTAAAGCTTTCTTCTTTTTCGGATGCTTCTTCTTGGCTTGGGGGCATTCATTTTTGAAGTACCATGGCTTCTTGCATTCGTAACATATGACTTGGTCCTTTTTTGGTTCAAGTTTGTTTTTAGTGTTATTTTTAAATTTATTCCTTATGAATTTTTTAAAATTTCAAGTTAAGAGTGCAATGTCATCATCATTGTCCTCATCACTTGATGTTCCTTTCAAGTGGTCTTCTTGTATTCTTAATATCATATACTTCCTGTTCTTTGGAAGAGGGTTCTCGAGCTCTTTATGAGCATGACATGTCATTTCGTAGGTCATTAGAGACCCAATAAGTTCTTCAAGAGGAAAAGTTTTAAGGTCCTTAGCCTCTTGAATGATCGTAACCTTTGGATCCCAACTCTTTGGAAGGGATCTTAAAATTTTAGTTACAAGTTCAAAATCAGAAAAACCTTTACCAAGTGCTTTGAGTCCATTGACGACATCCGTGAAACGAGTGTACATGTCTCCAATAGACTCACTTGGTTTCATTCAAAAAAGTTCATAAGAATGCGTGAGAATGTTGATTTTTGACTCTTTCACTCGGCTAGTACCTTCATGAGTGATTTCTAAAAGATGCCAAATATCGAAAGTTGATTCACAAATCGAAACACGATTAAACTCATTTTTATTAAGTATACAAAATAAGGCATTTATAACCTTTGCATTTAAAGCAAAAACCTTCTTCTCCGATTCATTCCATTTGCTCATCGGAAGAGAGAATTTTTGAAATCCATTTTCAATGATATTCCGAAGCTCAAAGTCTATGGAAATAAGAAAGATTCTCATACGAGTCTTCCAATACGTGTAATCTGACCCATTGAACATGGGTGGACGCATAATTGAATACCCCTCTTACATGCCGGAATAAGTCATCTCTCTTAGGTTTTAAACCAGATGAGAGTGACTAAGCTCTGATACCAATTGTTAGGGATCGAGCAGCACTAAGAGCGAGGGAGGGGGGTGGGGGGAGTGAATTAGTGTAGCGGTTAATAATGATAACTTTTCGGCGATTTAAAACAACTTCAAAAACTTTATGTAATAAAATTACGTTTTAATGAAATCTAATTTCGATTGCGTATAAACTTAAAATGATTCGTAAGAAAGTAAGGAGGAAGTGGAGTAAGTAAATGAACAAGTTTGCATAAATGTAAATAATAATATTGAAACATAAACTAGAATTTTTATAGTGGTTCGGTCATACGATCTACGTCCACTCCCGATTCCTCTTCTCTTGAGGCCACCGACTTTTCACTAGGTGTCTTCCTTCCAAGGGCGAAGACCAATTCCCTTTTACAATGCTTTCTCCTTTTGACGGGCTTAGGGGACAACCCTTACAAGCACTCACTCCTTTCTTTTGAATCGAATATAAGAGAAAACTAAAGGAGGGATTTCTAAAGAGATTTGAATAGCGTTTTCTAGCTTTTAAAGTGTATGTGCTTGCATACTGCAACCCAAGGATGGGAGGGATTTTTATAGGCTCCAAGAGGATTCAAATTTGGAGCCCAAATTTAAATCTTCTTAGTTTTTCAGGCTACTAGCGGTATCACCGCCTGACACTAGCGGTACCACCGCCTGATAGAGTCCTTGGGCTCTATGGTCTGGTGGTACCATCGCTTGACACTAGCAGTACCACCGCCTGCAAGGCATTAAAGTCGACGGTATCACCGCTGACCTGGGGCGGTGCCACTGCTCAGAACACTTGGGATTTCGATCCTTGGGCGGTGCCACCGCTAGACTATTTCAATAAGGCTAAATGGGCCCTAACTTCGGCCCAAATCAACCCAAATAAGACCCAGTTGGCCCCTACAAGAGTTAAATAGGATTATTACCTAATTCTTACCATAATTACGTGCTAACTACAGAATTGAAACATAATTCTAAGCAGATAAACAATTGACAATGTCGAGTCTTCTTCTGGCGAGCTTTCCGACGAACTTTCGACGGACTTCCGATGCACCCTCAGATTTCTTTTGGTAGATTCCCAACAGGCTCCCGAACTTTGTGACGAGTTTGACAAGTCTTTGGCAAGCTTTTGAAACTTCTCGGTGAGCTCTGCGAACCTCCGACGATCTTTTCGGCGAACTTCCGAAACCTTCGGCAAGTTTCCGATTCTTTCTTGGTTAGTTCCGGCAGCACCTCCGACGATCCTTTAGATTTCTGGTGGACTCTCGAACTCCCAACTACTTGACTTCGATAATTTGCTTTATGTCTTCAAGCTATTGTAGTTAATCTTATACACTTATCTCAATAATATAGATTAGATTAATTAACCCATCAATTGACTTCATCACCAAAATCCAAGATTCAACAGGCAGTCCTTCGTGTCATGGCCATAATCTCAGTGGAACCTGCAATACTTAGATCGATCTTTGTTAGTGGCTTTCACTGGGTTGGGCTCCCATAGGAGCCCCTTCTCCCATATTTGGAGGAAAATCTTAGTTCGAGAAGCGTTCAGGGGGGCTTCGGGCGTAGCAGTTCGGGTCGGTCGGGCCTTCTTCGGAATAGTTTAGGGACTGACCTCGGGGTCGCTACTTGGGCGAAATCTATCTGAGGCCTTTTGCTATCCTCGTGCTTCCCTGCCATCATTGCTTCAGTGGCGACATGCTAGTTAGCACGCTGAAGCATCTCGGGGATCGTGGTGGGCGGTCTCTCGACTAGGGACCAAAAGAGTCTTGAGGGGCGAAGCCCCATTAGGAAAGCCTGCATGACAAGAGACGGGTGAGACTCGGGTATCCCCCTAGCTTCGGCGGTGAAGCATGCGACGAACTATAAGAGCGGCTCGCCATCCCATTGGGCTAGTGCAAGAAGAGCGGCCACGGAGGGTTTCGGCCGCATGCTAGCCAAGAAGCTCTGCTCGAGCCCCCTTGTGAACTGGTTGAACGAGGAGATGGAAGCTGGTGGGAGACAACTGAACCACATTCGAGTCGGTCCCCTGAGAGTGGTGGGGAACGCCCTACACATTAAAGCGTCAGAGGTTTCGTAGAGAGCCATCTGGGCCCGAAAGGCGGTGACATGTTCCGTGGGATCGGAACCGCCGTTATACACCTCAAGGGCCGGGAGCCTGAAATTAAGAGGGACTGGCATGTACTGGATTTCAGGAGTGAAGGGGGATGCTCCCGGGGTGTCGTCCCCGACTTCTCCCTTGGTCCTGCGAAGCTCTCGTTGGAACTCATCTAGACGTCGATTCATTGAGGAGAGTTGGGCTTTGAATGAGTTGTCAACAGAATCGGTTGACATGGTGTCATGTTCGGGAAGCGGTGGGTTGGTCAGGCGGAGACCAAGAATGTTGGGTTCGGGAGCAGCCTCCCAGCTGTAACATCCCTCATTTTTGAAAAAATTTATAAGGACTTATTTGTAAATATGAGGATTTTTTTAATAATCCTTTAGCACTAAATATTTTTATATTAAAATTTTAGTATTATGGACCAAAATATGAATATTAATAATTAGATAAGATTTATGAAAGATTGGTATTCAGTTTAAAAAAAAAGAAAGAAAGAAAAAGAGAGGACAAGTGGCATTAGCTAACATAAGAATGAGCCACTTGTGTTAATTATGTGGATGACACATATGTTTTCCTCATGCATACTTGTCACCTATCCTTGCATTAGCCAAAACTTAAGCAAATAGATGAGAAGTTAGAAACTTAACAAGAGGTGAGAAGCTTGCTACCAATGTAGAAGAGAAGGTGAAGGAATTGAAAAAGAGAAGAAGGAATTGAAGGAGAAGAAGGAGAACTTTTGTCTTGGCTCAAGGTTTTGCATCAATTCCCCCACATTTAGGAATCAAAACTTTTTAAGGCAAGTGTTTTAACCTCATCTTAGAGATAAATTTTGATCCTTGTTTTCATCTTGATTCTGATAAAATTGGAAGATTGTGGCTTCATGTAAGATATCTATGCCATTTATACATCAAATGTTGAATCTGAAATTTTTTGGATTTTTTGACCTTTCAATACTCTTGTAGCCATAACTTTTTGCACCAAATTCTGATTAAGAAAAAACTTTTTTCATACGAAAGAAGACTTATAAAGATTTCATTTGATATAAAAATTGAGAGATTTGGAGTAAATTTACCTATCTAGATATATGAATAAAAAATCTCATGTATTTGGTGAAATAGATACTATAGTTCCTAACCTTCTGTTACTAAATAGCTCATAACTCGCTGATGAAAATTCTGATTTATGTAAAACTTGATTCTTTGAAAACTAGATTCGTATATCTTTCTTTTAAAACCTAATTTGGAAATTTTAAAATACGTTTTCTCTCTAAAACATCTGTTTAAATTGATTCTACTAATTCTACAAAACAGAGATGATCAATTCTAACCTTTCTTTACTCTATTTGTTGTAACTTCCTGTTAGGAACTCAAAAATTTACAGATCCGAGTTCATCTGAAAATAGTTTGATACATATTTCTAATGACACCTATTATGAGTGAATGGAGCATATTTGGTCACCCAAACAATTCAGGAAATGTACCTCTCAAATTCTGCTAGAATTGAAACTTTGTTGAGTTTTGCCTATTCAAGTTTCATCCTGTTGGAAATCAAATTTCTGCTAAATTCTTTTTCAATTGAGCTTTATATTAATCCTTTGAAATTCTTTTATTGTTCATCCTAAAATTATTTGTATACCTGAAATCTAGTATGTAATGTTCATGTTTGCATTATCTTATTTCGTAAAGGCATACATATATTTTCGTTGTTCCGCATGTGCTTCCGATATGTGCCAATATTATTATTTATACTACCCTTTTGTACTCTGGTGTCTTGTGAGATAATGTGAACCTTTGCCAGAAATAGTAAAAGAAGTTATGCTTGGAGTCTGCGATTGTTCTGTCGGCCCCATTGACTTCACTCAGACGTGGGTGGATGGATCTCCTAGACGTGGGAGACTTATGTTTGGTGGTCATCCAGAAATGGATGAATCACGTTATGTATATGGTCCCACAGCACCCTCTATGTGTTTTGATATGATATCCAAAGCTTTGCTTATGAGATTATATTTATGCTTTGGATAAAAATGGAATGCATGCTATATCAAAAATGACATACAAGCTTGTGTTTATTATTCGGTTCACTTGTTATACTTTGAAGTATTTCGTATGTCATTGTTATGCTTCCAAACACTCTTACGCCTTTGATATGCACCTAAATGCTTCTTTTGCTAATAAAATGCTTCAATTTCCTTTCTCCTATTGTTATGTATAATGTTGGTTTCGAATGAGGTAACCCTTTGTGATTTTATATCAAATGAGATGCTTGTTATTGAACACTTGCATCTACGCTTTTGTATTTTGATACCAAGCCTGTTTGAACTTCTCCTATCACCATGGATATGTTAGTCGCTTGCTGAACTCTTTATGCTCACCCCGTTACTATATAAATTTTTTAGGTTAGCTTGTCACACATTGAAAAGCTAGAATTGGGTTGAAGCAGAGAAAGGCTAGAAGATTTTTGGGCTAATCTTTGTTGGTTGATAGGTTTTTGTTGTATAGTATACTTTACTTCTGATGAAATGTTAAGGATATGTTGATACTTATGTGTTGTAAAAGTTTAAATTATATAAGGATATGAACGTGTGGTAAATATTATTTTTATGATTATATATATTTCTACGATTATGGAGTTGGCTTTGGATTTTATGAATCTCTGAGGGAAGTGGAGCATGATTTTATGAAATGTACAGGTTGATGAATTGTGAATATTGATTTGAATGGTTCTTAGTATTCTCAAATTGTTAGATTGGATCCTAGATTGAATTATTGATGAATTATATTATTATAGATTTAAGACAGGATCACACCTCTTGAATGCGATGATTCGAGGGGTCGTGACACCGGCCCCCCGAGTCACTCCCTTGCTTCCTCCCGTAGCCGTTCATGGGTAGCTGGATCCTCCGGGGGGTCGTTGAGTGGCTCGGGGACATACATGGATGGGCTCGGTGCTTAAGGGCTCACCAGGTGTACGAGTTATAGGATGAGCGGTACAACTGTTTCAATTATCCCGGTAAGAGCGTGCACTTACCTTGATAAGTCAAAGAATGCCTCCGACGAGATAACTGAGGGGGGCATGACGTTCCCAGGAGGTGATAGGCTGGGATCGTTGAACAATCGCCAGTAGCGCTCTGGAGTTTGGGTCGGGGCGCCTCCTCCCAACTGAGCAGCAGGGATCGGTCCAGAGGCAGAAATGAGGGCTGCCGAGTGCCCTTCGGTGGGGCGAACTCCTGGGCTGGTCATGGGACACTCCTGGGAGATCGGCCCTTCCTCTAGTACCAGTGTGTTGTGAAATAGATGCGGCCACCAAATGGCTCGTCGGGTTGGCCTGGTTCAGTCGCCGAAGTCTCAGGGTGTCCGGTTGAAATCCGCGATTGAGGTGAGCTCCTGGTCCACCGCAGGCGTGATTCCTATAGGAAGACCTGGGTCAGGTTTTTCCCGACCTAACCCCTCCGATGCTAACCTCAGTGAATGTTTTTCTCCCCCCCTGAAGCCAGGTGGGGGGTTATATAGGCATGTTCGGAAGCGTACCTCAGTTCGTATGATAGCAGAGTCGTACAGGGCGACATCGTATAAGATGGTACTGCACGACGCCATTCCGAGATCTCGGGGATGGCCTGCTCCGTGCATCACCGTCTCGGGATTTCGGGAATGGCTGCTCCATGCGTCGTCGTCCTAGGATTTCGGGAGCGGGTGCTTTGTTCGAGTTCGGGCGACGTGACGGCGTGAGGGCACCATCACATTTGACCTGAAATGGCGGGCCGAACGTGGCGACACACGTGGAGCGTCTTTATGCTGATGTGTCTACTGATGGTGTGACATGGATGATGCCATGGAGAATGCTGTGGATGATGCTAGGATATCCCCTATCATCATGAAAACACAATATATATATATATATATATATATATATATATATATATATATATATATATATATCAAAAGAAAAACAAACGTGACGTCTGAAAATCATTACTGAAGTTATACCAAACTTCAACATCAGCATCTAAACCTCAGTTATACCTAGTGAAGTCTGAGTATTCATAACCTCAGTTAGAAATAATGAATTGCTTACGGTCAAACAGAAGCTATGCAACACTAAAGAATTAAGCCTTGACTATGAAATTGGTTGGTTTGTAACTGGATAATGCCATACAGAATCTTACGGTAGAAGAAAAACATCTAAATTCCATTCCCTTCTTTAACCTGACCTGATATTTTTGTTATTTGTTCTTCAAAGAACAAATAGAATAAGATACTGAATAAAAATTATATAAATTAAGGATAATATGTCATTCCTACATGAAGAATAATTAACAGTTGATGAGCTGATCAACATGGGAGCAACTGGAAGGAAAATCTCAAGATCCTAAACATACCGGTACAGCTTAGTAGATACAACTAAAATGGATAATAAACTTTTCGGCCCAGCACCTAACCGAGTGAAAGAAAGCACAACTAAGTTATGTTGGCCACCTACCAAATTTTGGTCTGAATTATTTTCAAGAGCAGTGCAGCCTTTTGTGCTTCTCTTCAATTATAAAATGTCAAAAAAATAATATAAAAAAATACATGAACATAGGATTTAAGGCATCGTGTCCTATATATACAAAATTTTTACACATATCAGCCTCGGTCTCCAAGATGTCTGTTGGAGACGGTAATTTTCTCATACTTTAACAATAGTTGAAGCAAAAATGACAACGAAAAAATAAAACAAAAGAAAAATCTGTTATGACTTGATCAATTAACAAAAATTGCCACATCCAAACTAATATATTATCAAGCACAATGTGTCAGTGACGGATTTAATAGTGGCTCAGTGCAGACTGCAATTAATTTGTCATAGCCAAATCGAAAGTGTTCTTGCATATCAATCATTAGATTAGATCCCAAATGGAATGGACTGCATAGAGAGTCCAATAAGTGTCAAGGCCATGTACACACACAACATAGTGATCCCTTTGCTCTAGCTAAATCACCCAACAATCGCCTTAAAATATCACTTGTATTCCCATTTCTTTTTTATGGATAAAAATGTTAATGGACCTGTTGAATCATATTTAGAGTGATAACTTTGACCAAACACTTTTTAACACAAAATAAACCACACAAGTAATCAGTGAGTTTGTCAGGCTCAAAAAGGGTATGGGTCATAAACAAATTGACATGATTAACACAGTTGATGGATGGCTGGGTATTGAGTTCAGGTAACTGATACAAGTAATCCATATTGAGCCAGTTAAGAATCTAGTTTAATAGATTCAACGTATTATTTTCAACTAAATGCGCCACATGTTTCTCTCTTATAAATAGGTCAAATATCATCATTACTTGACTGATTAGATTGTATGTAACTAGTTCAGATTGTGTAAGCAGAACAAATCTTGTTAAAAACGGGCTATCATATTTAACATGATTCAAATCTCAGCTCATTGAAAGGAGGTTAAAAGGGTTGCTCTGCTTATATTTGCATCGGGCTGTTTGGGTATGGTTTAAATTTCCACATGATTATATAATAGGCTGGTTTTGGGAGGAGAGCCTTGTTCTGTTACACACATCATGCAGTGGCAGTGTTGGGATTTTATTTATTTCTAGTTTCTACAATGTAATCCTGAGAGCTAAACTTGAGGGAACTGACTCAAATTGGAGTCAAATTCGATCTCGAGTCAAGTCAAATTACAGTGAACCAGAGCTGAACTGGACCAATTCGTCACTGAATCCGTTCAAGTCGGTGAGAAACCCTCACGTGTTTCTCGCCACGATCCTCGTCGCAGCTTGCACCACCGCCCTCTTGCGTGTCCATTTCACGCCGTGGTCCTCACCGCGGCCCACGCCGCCGCCCGCACCATCGCTTGCATCACCCGCGGTCCTCACCGTGGCCCCCGTCCGCGCTGCAGCCCGCAGTCCTCACCACCGCACGGACCCGTGCACAACCGCCCACGTCCTCGCTGCCTTCCTCGACCATTTCTCACTGCGGTCGATTGGGTGTCGAGCAGCTACAGCAATTCCCCTCTCGGGGGCGAAACGCACGACGGTGAGGAACGGTCGAGGGAGGCGAGGAACCGAATCTTCCTCCACTCGCGGGCTTAACGCCCAGTGAGCTCATCGTCGCCCGATGGCTTCACCAGCTCCTATAAATGGAGCTTCGAGGGTTGTTTCATCAGGTAGATGGACATCCTCTTGTGACTCCCCTGTATCTCTGTAGGGTTCTTCTTTATTGAGATTTTTCTTGAACATGTGGACATAGAAACACTTGTATCTTAATTCCAATCATATTAAATTCATCATGTTTATTTTATAATATTTTTTTATCTGATTTTTCTACCGACTCAGATCGATATCGGGTTATCCCGTAACTACCAACTTCTCCAACAAAACTGAACCAAAACTTTTGAGACAGTTTCTATTGAAGAATAATAAGGAAAACTTGCCTCAAGCAAGAATACAAACCAAGGGCTCCATTCAAAATAAAGAATGGTGGTGAGCTTCTTATTAAATAACCTAGATAATTCACAGGGCCTCAAAAATGTTCTACTAAAAAGGTATGATTAAATATGACAAAAGGTTTATGATTTGTTAGACAAATTGACTTCTTACCGAGCACTGTAGAACTAGAACCAAAATCACTTACAGCCAAAATTTAGAAATGATATTATAAAATAAGTACACAGAGACCAATGCATAGTTATTCGCATACTTCCACCTAATGCATCGTATAAACCGAATAAATTTCACCATACTCATTTGTTAGAGATCATAAGGGCATCAAACCTTGCACATTAAGACAACATTTATCAAATAATTCTGTTTCAGGAGTTCATGCAATATCCTGGTAGTTCATCCAACTGCAGAAATTAATCATCATGACAGGTCCAAAAAAGAAGCACCTTTTCTGCTAGGGCCCAAGTCACTAAAAAGAGGTTCTAATCAAACTAAGCTGATACGTTCTGCTAAGGATGAGATCCATTTCTTATATGTTGACTGCATCATCAAGTACAGGCAGCTAAAGGAGCTATACTTGCAGAGAGGCCGCTTCTTGGACACTTGTGTTATTCTTGACGATTATGAGCAAACCACCTCCTCATTCTTGCGGGCCAGCATCTGCTCCTCATCCTCCCTCCCGGACCGTCGAAATTCCGCTCCGCTTCCCGGCTTGCATAGGCGAGCGCAGCAGCGACGATGGCGATCAACTGGGAACCAGGGTGACCACCCAGCGGAGTGTCTCATGGGCTCGGTAGAGGTGGGAAGGGAGGAAGGAGAAAACGCCGCACATCCTGCGCCAAAGTTTGGGTTTTGAGAAGCTCGGAGCCTCACACGGCCGTTACGCCATTAGCGGCCCGCGAGGAAGGGCCGAAATACACCGACGGGTCCGACCGGCTGAGGCCAAGATTCGGCCGCTTGTCCGGTTCACGATGTTGTAACTCGTAGAGCCATGAAATGGTTGGGCTGGAATTCAACCGAGATCGAGGTAGGAGTTTTCTTGGCCCGTGATAGCACTCCAGTGAGACGAAATCCACCATTAAAATCTGTGATCCAGATTATATCGAACGGACCATACTCAACTGGGTGGACATTGGACCGCAGATCATGCGTATCGCTTACAACGTTCTCAATGCGGTCCGGTGAAAGAATGGCGTGTCCGAGAAACCCTAGGATCACCTAAGGGTTCGTTCGCCATGTCGCCGCGTCTCTCTCGCTTTCCTTCTCTTGCCGTCTCCCATCTCATTGGCCTCCTCTCCGCAGTAGCAGGAGCCGTTTGAGAGAGGATATACTTGGAGGGAAGGAATATCCACCGTTGCTACCTCACTGAGTGTAAGCCATTGGCTTCTTATCTATTTCTTTCGTCCTCTCCATTTCCTTTTGCTGCAAAAGATCCGATTTTTTTTTTTTTTGTTATCTATGTTTCTTCTTGCTTATTTGTTGTTGGCTGCATACATACAATCTTGTTTTGTAAGATTTGTGTGGTTTTTTTTTTCTTTCGGTGTTTGATCTATTGATCCATTAGACCTTATTGTCTCTGCCTCACAAGTTTTCTCCTCGCTTTTCGTATTTGTTCTAGTCTTGTCTTTTCCTGTTTGGTTCTAATATGTGTGTGTTATGCATCAATTAGCTATTCTGTGTTGGGTTTTGTTGGTGGATCTGTGAAGTTGATCTCTGCCCTCGGCGCGCTATTCATTGATTGCCTCTGCATTGCAAAAGTTGTTAACTTGGAGCACTTCTTTCTTTACATCCACTAAAAGCTCATTCTTTGGCAGTTTTAGTTGCCAGTCCCCAAATTGTGTCAATATGCCTCGCAATACATGTATGCATTATTTTGTTGTTTACTAATAGTGCAGTTTTGATTTATCACTTTTTATGATAAATGCTCTCTGGCAAGTGCTTGTTTTCATTTCAGTTTATAATCAGATTTACATGTGAGAATAGGCAAAACTATAAATATATCATTCTTTAACCATCTACTCATGGAGATCATGGTGAACCTTTCATTGATGCTGCTCCAATAACATACTCTGCTAGATTATGTTTTGGATGGTCATGTCTCTCTTGTTGTTGTTTGAAAGATTGGATGGACAAGTTCTGCAACCCTCCTTCCAGTTTCCCTTTAGCTTCCTGGAATTTGTATGTTTCTAATGTTATGCATCTGGAAAATCCAATCTTTACTGCCTTTCACTTAGTCTCCAGATATGGAAAATCCAATTTCAACTTTAAATTGCTAGCAGCAACATTGGATAACTAAGTTTTATGCTATGATCTTTTTCTACAATGTTTTATCAGTAACCTTCAGTTGTTCATAATCTCATTTACTTTGTCATCTAGGTTTTGGTTGGAACCTTTACTTTGGCTCTTTTATCATTCATTGTTACAAGAGGACAAGGTTGAACTTTGTAAAAGATGATTCTGTGCTTAGGTTTTATCAGTGTTTTTTTATTTTTCTTAATTTTATTGACTGATTCACTAGCATCCAAAGTTTGAATGGATGATTAACCTTGTGTCTAAAGTTTGTCTCTGGTGTTTGCTAATCTATCATATTAGTATTTAAGCAACATGGTGCCCATCCCCTGAAGCTGGTGCCAATTTTATAACCAAGTTAGTTTTGAGCAATACAGGGATTTATTTTGAAGCCCTTCAGCTATTTGGTAGAATTCTATCTCTTTGGGTAAAGTTTGCCTCCAGCAGAAGGATTAATCTACAAACTTCCACTATGTATGAGTAGAATTATAGAGTAAGAGGAAACTTCAAAAAGTGGAGAAGGTATAACTAGAGGGAGAGAAATCACAGCAGAAATAAGATCAACATTAGAAATGTTTGTAAATTGTCATTTGATTACCTTTTGATTTGTTTTGCTTTATTAAATACTAGTCTTTTCTTCTTTCAGTTTGCATTGATTTGATAAATGTGTGTTGTGTTTGTACACTTTTCCCAAAGCAAGAAATGGCTGATCAGCTTAACAATCCAACTGTTGTTCAGAAGTTTGGTGGCCGGTTCCATCTGGTTTCCAGCTATTCATGTGTTATGCAATCAATAGGCTTACAGTATGCAAGAGGCACTTCACAACTGCAAACTTTGTAAATGGCATGCTTCAAAATCCAGTGATGCCTACTCAAGATCTGGCTATGATCTTTCTATGGTGGCATCTGCATCCCCTGTTTTTGTGAATGCACTTGCAGAAAAAGGTTTTGCACATTTCACAATAGATTTTCTCATGGGTGGAATCTCTGCAGTGGTTTCCAGAACAGCTGCTGCACCCATTGAGCATGTGAGACTTCTTATGCAGAACCAGGATGAGATGATAAAGACTGGTTGTCTTTCTGATCCCTATAAAGTTATAATGGACTACTTTAAATGAGCAATTAAGGATGAAGGTGCTATGTAACTGTGGAGAGACAACACTGCAAATGTCATGTGCTATTTCCCAACTCAGGTGAGTTTTAAATATTTAATTATTTTTTTATTCACTTGAAGTTGCTTCTTCCATCACAACATTGTAGGAGAATCTATGTATAGTCTGCTGCATGATGTTCACTTTCAGTGATATTAATTACCTCATGATGCATCACCTTTCTAGGGTGTTTGGAAACACATCTGGAATGTCCATTGAGGGCCTGATGCGTATTTCAAATGTGATTTGGTGTTTGATAAACTTTTTTCAAATCACATTTTGCTGCATTACAAATGCTCAAAAGCTAATTCTACCTCAAGGTAGCACTAGTATTTTAGCATTTGTGGGATGTAATGTAATTTTTCAAAATTTCAAAGTATCCTATGACATTATCTAAAATCACACAATTGTCAACATAATTTAGTGAGAAACCAACATGATTTATATCTTCTACAAGGTAAAATTTTATTTATTTATTTATTTTCCAAAATTATTTTATATTTATTTATATGATTATATTATTTATTTATTATATTTCTAGATTATATGAAATTTTTGTAAGATTACATTTATTTATTTATTTATTTTATTAATTTAAATAAAAATATGTATTTACTTTTGAATAAATATTCAAAATATTAGAATTTAGAAAGGTAAATTTGTTACATAATGCTTAATGGACTTTTGAAATACAATTTTACTAAACAACACTCATGTCCATGCATATTTAAAATGTAATTTTCATATATTGTTTACCAAACGCACAAACATTTCACAACTGTATAGTCACTCAAGTCCTCTTCTCCAAATCTACAATAAAAATGTAAATGTGTTCCCAAGCGCTGCCTTAGTATCATTGGTATGTTTTAAAATGCATTCACTCGATATATTTTGTTTCCAGGGGAATAAATCTATATTAGAAACTTACATGTGTCTGTTAGATTATTTTACTTTTATGTATATATATTTTTGTTGTGTGGTAGATTAAGTGGTTTAGATCGGCATGATAAACATTGGCTGGTCAAAGCTGGAGAATGATTGCCTTGGTTGTAATTTTCCTTGCATTCCCTTATTCTCAGATAGATAATCTTGCTAAGACTGGGATAGAAACTTTTGATCTTACCTTCTCTTCCTTGAGTTAGTGTTTATTGATTTTTTTTTTAAAATGATCTTTTCATGATAGGTTGGTTGCCTGGCACTCCTATCGAGGATCTTTGGCTATATAAATCACCGTCAGAAGTTTTGTACATTTTCTCATATTTAGGGTATGTTTTCCATCATCTCATGCTATCTCTCCCATACTAAACTTTTCATTCAAAGATTACTTTAAGAGAATGTTCAATTTCAAGAAAGACAAAGATGCATACCGGAAATGGTTTGCTGGAAACCTTCCTTCTGGTGGTGCAACTGATGCTTCTCTCTACTTTTTGTCTACTATCCAGACAATGCTCTTTGGCAAATGATGCAAAAGCTGCTAAAAAGGGCAGGAAAAGACAATTCAATGGGCTTGTTGATGTTTACAGGAAGATGTTGTGTTGCAGTCTGATGGCATTGCCGGCCTTGATGTGGATTTAACATTTCATGTGTTGAAATTATAGTTTATCATGGTCTTTACTTTGGAATGTGTGACTCTTTGAAGCCAGTGGTACTTTCTGGAAAATTGAAGATATGCAATTTTCGTAACCAATTTTTTTTTAATATCTCATTAAATATTTGCAAGTACTTTGTATCTGTTATTTCAAGAAGCTATGTTTTTTTCATGGAGTTAGAGATTCGGTTTTCCAAAGGCATGCTATCTGAAATAGATCTTTAGGTGTAGAATTTTTCTGTAAGTGAGTTGTCAGAAGTCGATTATTTGAATCTGATCTTTTGTTTGTTGCCTGTTGGATGATTTCAGGATGGTTTCTTTGCTAGCTTTGCCCTAGGTTGGGCGATCACCAATGGTGCAAGTCCTCACCAACGGCGCTGAACTTGCATCATATCCTATCAATACTGTTCGGAGCAGATGACTGATGATGACCTCAGAGAGACTGTCAGGTACAAGAGCTCCCTAGATGCCTTCTTGCAGATTTTGAAGAACGAAGGTGCAAAAATCTTCGTACAAGGGTGCAGGTGCCAACATTCTCGGTGCCATTGCGATCACTGGTGTGCTGGCGAGCTACAACAAACTGCAACTAATAGTTTTCGGGAAGAAATATGGTTCTGGTGGCACTTAAGTAGCGTATCACTCATAATTAGATGATGATGAAACCAAAGCTGACATCTCTTTTAACATTTGCGTGCTGTTATTTTGGCCATTCATTGATTTTGTATCAGAAGATGCTCCAACAATTTTTGAAGCATGGTTTCCAAAAACTTTAATGGGTCATTTGATACTATTTTTGTGATGCAACAGATTCTCTTCATGATTGGCATTTTGATCTTCAATGATTCTGGAATGCATATTGTAGCATTATTGATGCTTAAAACTTATTTACTTCCATCATCTTGGAGTCTGAGTAAATCCCTATCGCCTGTTAGGACTCTAGTTAGGAGAGTCCTAATTTAGTTTCATTGAAGGGGGTAAATATGTAAATTCCAAGGATATTCATGTAAATTTTATCTAGTCGACTCCTATTAAAGAGGTGAAGAGGTCGATTATGTTAGGATTAGTTTGGAAATTACTATTTAGATAAGCATTAGGAGTTGATTAGAAATAGGGGTTTTGAGTAGGAGTCATATTAGGAGTTGGGGTTTTGAAGCCCTATAAATAGTCATGTATTCATTTTTTTTTTTAATGAATAGATCAATCCTTTTAACAGTCTTTGAGCAATAACTTGAAGGAAGGAACCCCTATAGAGTTCTAAGGAGATCGATCTTCTAAAGAGATCAACCCCAAGTTTAGAATCTGCAAGGGTTCTAACACTTGAAGTCTGAGTAAATCTTTGTCGTCCTTGTGTATGCGGAGGGATAAGTTGAGTGGGATCTTATAACCCGATATTTTTTTTTCATTTACAAGACAAATCCTGAACAATTTTTGACTAATTTAATTTATTCAAAAGTCATTTTCATGTCTCATTGAAGATTATTATTTTAAGGGCAATTGACGTAGGAGGTTTATCTTTATATGAATTTTTATTAATTAAAAAAGATTATTAGGTATTCAGAATTAGTAAATTAGCTGAGATGTCTTTTTTACAAAGACGTGGAAAACTAGAATATAATAACGTTGGTGAGTGGGTATCATTTGTGATTTTTCAACTAGAAAATAGTATATATTTCGGGTTATGGTAAAATAGTAATTATTGGCTAATTCAATTTATTCAAAAGTAAAAAATTTCCTAAGATCATTTAAGATTATTTTCCAAAGGGTAATGACCACGCAGCTGTACACGAGGGATAGAAAGGATTTTAAGTAAATACAGAACAGGTTATTCACCCCTTTTATAATAATGGAAAAACTAGGCATAATGAAAACTAGGGGTAATTCTTCAAGTTGATATCATGTGAATTGCCCCTAATCTCTTAAATGCACACTAATCACTTAGTCGTCTCCTTTGACTTGTTAAGAAAATAAGTGGAAAAAAATTCATAATGAGTTGGACTCAACTCAATTCCAACGAACACGATGTTGACTTTGTGCTGCTCAGGAACTTTGTACTTTTTTTTGCTAGTAACTATAAGCAAAAGTAAATACCGGAAATTAGTACTGGCATGCAATCCATTCTACGGAATCTTGTGAGCAACAAGATGATGCCCTCTTAATTTATGAGACGAATTGCCTACTTTTCCTTTAAAAAACAAAAAAAGACTCATGAATAGTTGGTTCGACATCAACTAGATGTCGCCAAAACATGACTTTGTTAGTTCTTGCATTGATAAAGGAGGTATGCCGCACACGATTTGTACACGTTTCGTTACTTTTATTATAAATTTCCAACTTGCAAGATAATTTTTTATTTTATTCTTTTTATGAAACGAGTGTTTTAAATAGGAAAATAATTATTTCTCAATAAAAAAATATTTACGGTGCTAAAATAATGTCATGCTTAGATGGCATGCCTGGGAGGTAAGAAATATTTACACTCCGAAACAAATTAACTATTTTAACCTTCCTAGCTAAGTCACTGATATTTAAGAATAGTGTTCTAAGGTACCACGGTATTAAGTTTATATTATTAATATAATATATACAGATTAACACTTTTGAGGATGGTAAATTTCTTTGCTTGCAAAAGGGCTCAATAGTAATTATAATTCTTCCGTGTGCGGCTCAAAAGCTATATCCTATAAAGCCCAAATCAGATGTAAAAAGCTTTATCACAATCAATAATATAATTAAAAGTTCTAAAAGGATAAGGATAAGTCTCAATTGAAATTTATTTCCTAAAATGTTATCACATCTCAGTTAAGCACAAAATTTTCACTCTCCTACAATTTCAAAACTGGTGATCAACCACTGAAATATCTTGGTACCTACATCTCATCTTTCCTAATTCTAAAATCTCTCCTTAATTTTTTCATAAATAAAACTTTCGTGAGGACTTAGGATTGGGCTAAAGGTTTAATTACTCAGGTTGGTAAACTATGTTACTCAATTCGATTCCTATCCATATTTTTATGAACATAAAAGTCTCTAACCAAATTCTCAATGATATTAGGAAAGCCTCTAAATAATTATTTTTGACAGTAATATAAAAAAAATTAATCTTATTATTACATGAGACAAAGTCATTTCGTCTAATTCCATGGTGGTATTTAATAAATACCTCTAAAGAGTCAAAAAAAACAAAAAAGTCAATTTATCTTAAAAGACCTGTTCCGTCAGACATTATACTGGGTTAAAATCCTTACGGCAAAATATGGTAGGATTGAGATTTAAAATAAAACTTTCACTCATTTGCTAATTGGAAAAACTTACTTTCTCTTTTTGATAATCTCAAATTATCTCTTAGGGACCATCGATTACTAACATTCCTTTATCTATACATCAATTCAAACATCTTAAATACTAATCCTTCCATATCTATGTTTCTTGAGAATCATTCATGCAATTCCACGGCGCTCTAAGATCGTTTTTATCCGATCCTTATTTTAAAAAAATTAGAAATTTATATTATGAGAAACTTTATGAGGATCATTACGTTTGGACTTTTCTTTTTCCAAGAGTACTTACCAAAAGAGGATCATTGTCCTGGATGGAGAATGATGTGAGATTTGAATATTGTTATGCAACTTTATGTCGTAGCTTAGGAGTTGGTATAATTTGATTTTGTCTTGAAAGCGCAAGATCATCTATATGGATACTTAGGGAGAGGCGGCTGAGGGAGTGAGGTTGGGTCGAGGGATTGTATCTCTATTGCACCCTCGTGCTTTATCCACATCATGATCCTATATAATATGTCGATGTTGGGAGGAGGATTCCCGATTCAACCTCTCCGATGCTTAAGTTAGTAGATGGTTTCTAGTGTTAATGGTTCGATCCCTTACTCCGGGATGAAGAGATGAAATTTATACCTACGGAAATGATTGGAAAGTACATGGGTTATTAACGACCATTAATATTTTGCTCGGCGCAATTGTTTGGATGGCCAACTCAGAAACCTACTATGCAAGTTGGGTCGTGCGGACCCTTATAGTGTGGTGCCAACTCATACAGTCTTACACAACATAAGACTGGCCGAGGGTGAGGGGGCACCATCTATTAGGTCAACTCCTTTCTGTATAAGACATACGTCAGGTTGTTCCACATCAGCTCCATGGTGGCTATCAACTATTGATCTGTGATCAAATGTTTACCTGAAAATTAAAATTTTTCTATGGAAATTACTTTAAGACTATCTCCACACTTTTCATATCTTTCTAAGATCTTTATTCACATGTTAATTAATGTCATGTATATAATAATTATAATGACTCCCCCAAACATATCTTTTTCGAATGCATTCTTGCTAGAGAATTCTAAAACTTACATAAACATTATTTAAATGTTGACTTTCTCCTCTTTAATAATTTGGCAACATGAGGCTTGGCTTTTTGAGATGTTCTCCTAATTTTCTATAACCTTCCTTCGTAGGTTATAGAAAATTAGGCTTTTGATAATTGGCAACATTAGGCTTGGCTTCTTGAGATGTTCTCCTAATTTTCTATAACCTTCCTTCCTTATATGGAACTTCTCAAAGGTATTTTTAAATCCCACGCTCTTAGGCTTTAGAGTGTTCTAATATGTGTCATTCTCAAAAGCCTTTTTAAATCCCACGCTCTTAGGCTTTAAAGTGTTCTAATATGATGTTAGGATCGTACTGCACTAACATGTGGGGGAGGGGGGATGGATGAATTAGTGCTTTCAAAATAATTACAATGATTCATTTTAAAAAATTTCATTCGAACAAACCCGTATTGGAAATACATTAAACTTGGAATAAGAGTAAAAATAGTGAGCAACTAAATCAACAAGAAATAAGAATAAAAAGCTCAAAGTAAATACACACTAAATTTATAGTGGTTCGATCGTCGTGATCTACGTCTACTCTCGATTTATCCTCCGTTGAGGCTATTGACTTTCACTAACGATTTTCTTTCAATGGGCGAAGATCAATCATCATTATTACAACTTTTTTTCTTTTCACAAGTTTAGGAGAGAATCTTTATAATACTCTTTTATAGTAGTTTCTCACAGCTCCCTTAGAATGGACTTTAGACTTTGAGGAGGAGAGCAATCAACACCTTTACAAGAGAGCTTTACAACACTTAGAATCACAAGTTTTTCATTCATTATTCTTATGTGAGCCCAACAAAGATGAGTGAGGTATTTATAGGCCCTAAATGGTTTCAAAAATAGAGTAAAAAATATCTCATCCCGGGTTTTTAGGGTACTGGCTATACTACCGTCAGTACTGAGTAGTACCACCACCTGCGACACTTAGCACTAGTAATACCATCATCCAGTCTTAGCAATGCCATCGCCTGACATAGCCTAGAAGACTGTGTTTGGATGGTACTACCACCAGTCTAGGTGATACCAATTAACCTTCCAGTAGGGCCAATTCAGCCTTGATTCAGGCTCAATTGACCCTTAATTGAGTTAACATAGTTACACCCAAAACTAACTCAATTAAAACCTAAATAACTTCAATCAAGACATACAAACAAGAATCTTATATTATTCGATATATCATTAGTTCGTTCAAACTCCTGGTGCATTATGCTTTTCTCTAGTGCATTGTGCTTTCTTTCGGTGTATTACTCGATCCATCATTTTGTTGACTCTTACAACATCCAATCTTGACGTAATGTCCGATCCTTCTAGCCTGATGCTCAATTTCTAACTTCGACACAATATTTGATTCTTCTATTTCAATTGATTTGCCTTCCCCTAATCGAAATTAGTCCTACATCACTTTTCTCAAACACAAATTAGATCATAACTCATTAATTGATTTCATTATCAAAATTTAGGATTCAACAATTTCCTCCTTTTTGATGATGACAATCAATTGATGATAGAGTTTTAACTAAACTCCCCCTGTCTATATATCATAACGAAATAAACTTAAATTTAGAAAATGATAACCTTAGAATTTAAGTTGAAACAATTTTAATCATGAATCATAGTAATCATCTGCAATTCATCATATCAAAGTAATTATTTCTTACTTCATATACATATCATTGCATACATTAAAGTATGAGTTAAGATTCTAAATCATCAAGCATAACATAAGAGGTATTCCCAATGTTAAGTTCCTTAAAGACAAAGTATGTGATGTATGTCAACTAGAAAAACAAATAAAAACTAGCTTCAAACCAAAGAATCAAATAAGCACCTCTAGACCATTATAATTGATCCATATGGATTTATTTGGACCAATTGACACAACGAGTCTAGGAAGTAGCAAATATACGTTTGTCATTGTAGATGACTATAGTAGATACACTTGGACCTATTTTTTGGCTCACAAAAATAATTACTTTAAATGTTTTTCTAAATTTTATAAACTTACTCAAAACGAAAAGAGTTCCATGATTTCATCGATTCGGAGTGATCATGGTGGAGAATTCTAAAACCATGACTTTCAAAATTTTTATGAATCTAATGGATACAACCACTTCTCTACTCCAAGAAATCTTCAACAAAATAGAGTAGTGGAAAGAAAGAATAGAAATTTATAAGAAATGATAAGAACCATGTTAAATGAACATAGTTTACCCAAATATTTTTGGGCTGAAGTCGTTAATACGGCTTGCTATATCATGAATAGGGTTCTAGTAAGACCATCTCTATCCAAAACCCCTTATAAATTATGGAATAATAAAAAACTAAATATTTCTTATTTTAAAGTTTTCAGTTGCAAATGCTTTATCTTGAATGAAAATGATACCTTAGGAAATTTGATGCTAAATCCGATGAAGGCATTTTTCTTAGTTACTCTTCCGTTTCTAAAGCTTTTCGTATTTTTAACAAAAGAACTTTGATTATAGAAGAGTCTATTCATGTAATTTTTAATGAAGTTTTTGAATTTAAGAAAAAAAAATTTGATGATGATCTTGGATTTGATGGTTTGAATTTAAATGAATCCTCTCCTCAAAATAGCAACTTGGATGCATCTTCTTCCCAAATTTCCTTACCTAAGGAATGGAAGTATGTAGATGCCCATCCAAAGGAGCTAATTATAGGAGACACATCGAAAGGGTTCAAACTCGTTCTTCTTTTAAAATTTTTTGTGCCAATACCGCTTTCCCCTCTCAAATTGAACCTAAATGCATTGACGAAGCCCTGAAAGATGATTCTCAGGTTATCACAATATAAAAGGAATTGAACCAACTTGAGAGAAATGAGGTGTGGAAGCTTGTTCCTAGACTAAGTAACTATTTAGTTATAGGTACTAAATGGGCATTTATAAACAAGCAAGATGAATTTGGTATCGTGGTTAGAAACAAGGCTAGATTAATAGCCAAAGGTTTCAATCAAGAAGAAGGTATCGATTACGAAGAGTCCTTCGCTCCTGTGGCAAGATTAGAAGCCATTAGGATGCTCCTTGCTTATGCTAGTAGTAATAATTTTAAATTATTTCAAATGGATGTCAAAAGTGCCTTCTTAAATGATTTTATTTCCAAAGAAGTTTTTGTTGAACAACCACCCGATTTTAAAAACTATCTTTTTCCGAACCATGTGTTTAAATTGACTAAGGCTCTCTATGGTTTAAAACAAGCCCCAAGGGCTTGGTATGAGAGACTTAGCTCATTTCTAATTTCAAATAATTTTACTAAAGTTAAGGTTGATACTACATTGTTTGTTAAATATTTTAAAAATAATTTTCTTATTATTTAAATTTATGTTAATAATATTATTTTTGGTTCTA
The DNA here is from genome assembly GCA_024322285.1 of Musa beccarii. Lineage (NCBI taxonomy): Eukaryota > Viridiplantae > Streptophyta > Magnoliopsida > Zingiberales > Musaceae > Musa > Musa beccarii. The sequence goes on along the minus strand of CM044398.1, from coordinate 35,685,622 downwards.
CTAATAAATCATTATGTGAATCATTCGTCAAGTGTATGAGTCATGAATTTGAAATGAGTCTAATGGGTGAACTAACCTTCTTTCTAGGATTACAAATTAAACAACTTAGTGATGGTATATTTCTTAATCAATCTAATTATACATTAGAATTGCTAAAATGATTTAACATGGATGGTTCAAAAGCTATAAACACTCCTATAAGTACTTCCACTAAGTTAGACATGGATGAAAGTGAAGAAAATTTTGATTAAAAAATATATAGAGGAATGATAGGTAGTTTGTTTTACCTCATAGCAACTAGACCGGATATCATATTTAGTGTAAGACTTTATGTAAGATTTCAAGCTAATCCTAAGTTGTCTCACCTTAAAGCCGTTAAAAGAATCCTTAAATATCTTAAAAGAACTCCCAACTTAGGATTATGGTATCCAAAATCTGATGACTTTGATTTAAAAGCCTATACGGATGTAGATTTTGGTGGATGTAGAATAGATAGAAAAAGCACATCTGGGACATACCAATTTTTAGGACATGCACTTGTTTTTTGGACTTCCAAAAAATAAAATTCGATTGCACTATCTACGGTGGAAGCCGAATACATAGCTACAAATGCATGTTGTGCACAAGTTGTATAGATGAAAAATACATTAGAAGACTATGAAATTCATTTAAAGAATATTCCCATAAAATGTGATAACACATGTGCAATTTGTCTAACCAAAAATCCAATTCAACACTCTAGAACTAAGCATATTGACATTAGGCATCACTTTATATGAGATCATGTCAATGATAATGATGTTACTCTAGAATTTATTGATACAAAACACCAATTAGTGGACATCTTCAAAAAACCCTTAAATGAAGAACAATTTGACTTCATTAGAAGAGAGTTAGGCATGGTAAATTGTCCTAATGCATGAAAATGTTATATATTCTTTTTTCAAAATTTTTCAACTTCGGTTTTGATAGTCTCAACCTTGATATTGTTTTCGGATTTTGATGACATCTTTGTATCATTTATTTATGAAGCTCTCATTTGTTATCTTTAATCATAATGTTTTGATTCAAATGAGGCTTTCATGATTTGAATGTTGCTCTCCTCCTTCTTCTAATGATGGATCTCGATGATGTAGTAAAAATTGATTTTATACTCCCTCCAACTCCTTTAAGCATGACTAAAGAAATTTCATAACTTGTATTTCACATGAAGCATAACATATGCATAAATTAATGTCATGAATTTTGCTAAAAAAAAATAAGCTCTTAAATGTTCATTTCGGATTTTTATTCTTATGCTACTTCGAGGTTTTAAGACTTAATATCCTTCACCTCATATTTTCTATGAGAATGCTAAGTTGAATTTTTCTATGAAAATTTTGATGTTGATATGTTTCACTTCGTGAATTCATAAATGCAAAGTTAAAGCTTTATAAATTTTAATATTTTTTTAATCATGGATTTTATCTTAAAAGTGATAAATGGCTTTAATGATCTATCCTTCCACTTTATAATGTTATTCTTGGATTTTCAAAATTGCATCTTAAGCCTTTCATCCTCTTTCATGTATGAATCCTTCATAGATTAATAAATGATGATTGATCATTTTCCGGATTTCATAAACATGATTTAAAATGATGATCAAAATATTTTCGGATTTATCGGGTGACATATTTTCTAAGCCTCATGTATCAAATGAGTTTGATATTCTTGATAAATGACCATTTCACCTTCTTTTGTTGATGACAAAGAGGGAGAAGAATATACAAATAAATTGATGACATGTGCAAATGACTTGATAAAATGTCTTGCATGCATCAAGAAGAATATGACAAATAAATTAACAAATGACTTACATGCATCATATCGTGACGACTTATATGTTGCAATATGATGGAATGAAAAAATATCTTATATGCTTTAAATTGTAATATGATTGCCTTTGCCATGCTTTATAATAAAAAATTAGTTGATATCCTTAAAAGCATCGTAATAAAATTTGTATCGTATCGTAATATATCACATGTATCTCAAATGCTTAATATGTTAAACATTTTTAAAAAATTATTATCATATCATGTTTAAAATTTGATATCCTTTGTTGATATAAAAAATTATCATTTGATGATGTATCTTTTAATGATATCATGCCTTGCATTTGTATCGATATCATTTGATCCATGTTGTATTTTAAATTATAATTGGTATCTCTTGTCGAAGTGATAAATGTCTATCATTCAACTTGAAAATATGTGTCATATCTTGACATTATGAAAAATATGAAGTATCATATTTATAGATGAAAAATCATGCCTCTTAAGCATGATGACAATTTCAACGGATGAAACTTATCGATTGTAGCTTGAATTCAAGTGTTTTCTTTCTCAATATATGACATATAGATAGGGAGAGTTAAGGGTAACTCCATCATCAATTGATTGTCATCATCAAAAAGGGAGAGATTGTTGAATCTCGAATTTTGATGATGAAGTCAATTGATAAGTTATTTGATCTAATCCATATTATTGAGATAAGTGTGTAGGATTAACTACGATAGCATGAAGATATAAAGCAAATTATCGGAGTCAAGTTGTTAGGAGTTCAAGAGTCTATCAGAAGTCCGAAGGATCATCGAAAGTGTTACCGGAACCAACCGAGAAAGAATCGGGGACTTGCCGAAGGTTCAAAAGTTTGCCGGAAAGATCGTCAGAGGTTCGCAGAGTTCACCAAGAAGGTTCGAAAGCCTACCAAAGATTCGTCGAACTTGCCATAAGTCTGGGAGCCTGTTGGGAGTTCGCCGGAAGAAATCCGAGGGTGCGTCGGAAGTCCATCGGAAGTTCACCAAAAGCTCGTCGGAAGAAAAGTTGAAGCTGCCGGTTTAGTCTTTGCTTAGAATTATGTCTAAATTTTATAGTTAGCATATAATTAGGGTAAGGATTAGGTAATAATCTTGTTTAACCCTTGTAGGGGCCAACTGGGCCTTGCCTAAACTGAATTAGGCCAGATTTAGGGTCCATTCAGAATCCTGGACTAGGTCTGGCGGTAGCACTACCTCGGAAGCAACTTCTCAGATAGTCTGGGCGGTGGTACTGCCCCAGGTCAGTAGTGGTACTGCCCCAGGTCAGTAGTGGTACTGTTGGTAGTTATTACATACCAACGGTGGTACCGCTAGTCCACAAAGCCCGAGAACTCTGTTAGGTGGTGGTATCGTTAGTATGGGCGGTGATACCGCCCAGTACACTGACAGAGCACGGTGAACAGACGGTGGTACCGCCAGTACCTAAAAATCCGGGATGTGACTCTTTCTAGCTCCATTTTTGAAAACCAATTGAGTCTATAAATACCCCTCTTTCCTTAACTAGTAAAGCACCTTTTGAGAAGTTGAAAATTGAGTCAAAGCTATAGTAAAATCTTGTTTCAATAGCTTGAGTGTTCACCTCCCTCTTTTTCTTTATAAAAATATGTAAGAGTATGAGCCACTTGTAAAAGTTTGTAAGAGGGGTGTTTGGTCCTTCCCCTTCAAAGAAGTTTGATTGTGGAAGTTGGGAGCCTCATCGGAGGAGGCTTCGGAAATGGATGTAGGTCATTTGACCAAACCACTATACATCACTACATACTTTGGTTGTGAGTTTTTAATATCTTCATCTTACCTTTACTTGGCTGCAAATTGTTTGGTCTTCTTCTCCCTACTCTCAATTGCATTCACTCGAACCATTTTAGCTAAACTCTTTTTCGTTGAATCGAAGTTTCTGTTCGAACCAACTATTTCCAAAATCGACTTCAAATTTATCATTTTAATCCGCTGCACTAATTCATCCCCCCCCCTCCCTCTCTTAGTGCCGCTCAGATCCTAACACCGTTGAGGCTACTAACTTTTACTAACGATTTTCTTTCAATAGGCGAAGATCAACCATCATTATTACAACTCTCTTTTTTTTCATAGGTTTAGGAGAGAATCTTTACAACACTCTCTTATAGTAGTTTCTCATAGCTCCCCTAGAATGGACTTTTAGACTTTGAGGAGGAGAGCAATCAACACCTTTACAAGAGAGCTTTACAACACTTAGAATCACAAGTTTTTCATTCATTATTCTTATGTGAACCCAACAGAGATGAGTGAGGTATTTATAGGCCCCAAATGGTTTAAAAAATGAAGCAAAAAATATCTCATCTTGGGTTTTTGGGGTACTGGCTATACTATTGCCAATACTGGGTAGTATCATCGCTTACAACACTTAGCACTAAAATTATCACTGTCTAGTTTGAGCGATACCACCACCTGACATGGCCTAGAAGATTGTGTTTGAATGGTACTACCACCAGTTTGGGTGATACCAATTAGCCTTCCAATAGGCCCAATTTAGCCTTGAATCAGGCTCAATTGACCCTTAATTGAGTTAACATAGTTACACGCAAAACCAACTCAACTAAAACCTAAATAACTTCAATCAAGACATACAAACAAGAATCTTATATTATCTGACATATCATTAGTTCATTCGAACTCCTAGTGCATCATGCTTTTCTCTAGTGCATCGTGCTTTCTTTTAGTGTATTGCTCGATCCATCGGTATGTTGACTCTTACAATATCCGATCTTGACATAATGTCCAATCCTTCTAGCCTAATGCTCAATTTCTGACTTCGGCACAACGTTTGATTTTTCTACCTCAATTGATTTGTCTTCCCTTGATCGAAATTGGTCCTACATCACTTTTTTTAAACACAAATTAGATCATAACTCATTAATTGATTTCATCATCAAAATTTAGGATTCAACAATCTCCCCCTTTTTGATGATGACAATCAATTGGTGATGGAGTTTTAACTAAACTCTCCCTATCTATATATCATATCGAAATAAACTTAAATTTAGAAAATGATAACCTTAGAATTTAAGTTGAAACAATTTTAATCATGAATCATAGTAATCATCTGCAATACATCATATCAAAGTAATCATTTCTTACTTCATATGCATATCATTGCATATATTAAAGTATGAGTTAAGATTCTAAATCATCAAGCATAACATAAAAATTTCAAATCATCATTACTTCTCCCCATTTGTTATCAACAAAAAAGAGAAAAGTGCAACAAGCAAGTTTTTGAAGCATGCAAGCTTAGTAAGTTTTACTTCTCTTTGAAGTATGAAGGCTAGTAAGTTTTACTTCGCTTAAGATATGTAAGCTAGTAAGTTTTGCTTCTTTTGAGATGTGCAAGCTAATAAGTTTTGCTTCTCTTGAGATGTACAAGTTAGTAAGTTTTTACAATATGCAAGTTAGCAATTTTTGTTTATCTTGAGATGTAAAAAATAATAATTTTTGCTTCTTGAGATGTATAAGCTAGTAGTTTTTACTTCTCTTTTGAGATGTGTAAACTAGCAATTATCTTTCTCCCCCTTTGTTGTCATTAAAAAAAAGAAAGGAATGATACAATGGTACAAAAATATATATCATTGTTTCAATTATCTTATGAAAGATATAATAAAAGATTAATACAACATATCATGATTTATTTTAACAAATCTTTTCTTTTATAAATAGCGAAAAGAAAGAATCATATTGAACAATCTTGATTCAAAAGAAAACTCAAGTCAAGAATATCAAAAAATCAATAGAAGGATCATGATTCATTTGAAAAAAAAATCTTCTTTAATAGCAAAAGGAAGAATTATAGCATACGATCTTGATTCGAAAAAAAACTTAAGTCATGAAAATCAAGAAATCAAGATAATGATCCAAAAAAAAGATGGGAAGAGTTCATGCGTTTGGAAAATTTAACATGCTTAATTCTCTTCTAATAAAATCGAATTATTCCTCATTTAATAGTTTAGTAAAAATATCTGCTAATTGATGTTTTAGGTCAATAAAATATAAAGATATATCATGATTATTAACATGATCCCTAATAAAATGATGTCTAATATCAATGGGTTTAGTTCTAGAGTATTGAATATGATTCTTTATTAAACAAATTGCACTAGTATTATTACATTTAATAGGGATGTTTTTCAAGTAAAGCCCATAGTATTCTAAAGTATTTTTCATCCAAATAACTTATGCATAATATGCACTTGTTGCTACATATTCAGTCTCAACTATAGATAATGCAATAGAATTTTATTTCTTGGAAGACCAAAAAACAAGTACATGACCTATAAGTTGACATGTTTCAGATGTGCTTTTTCTATCTATTCTACTCCAGCAAAGTCAGCATCAACATAAGCAACCAATTCAAAATTTTTAGATTTTGGATACCATAATCCTAGATTAGGGATTCCTTTTAAGTATCTAAAAATTCTTTTAACTACTTTATAATGAGATTGTTTAGGATTAGATTAAAATCTAGTACAAAGTCCAATACTAAATATAAAATCAGGTCTAGTTGTAGTAAGATATAGCAAACTATCTATCATACCTCTATAAGTCTTTTGATTAAAACATTCTCTTTCATTATCCATATCTAATTTTATAGAAGTACTTTTTGGTGTATTAATGGCCTTAGCATTATCCATATAAAATCATTTTAATATATCCAAAGCATACTTGGATTAACTAATAAAAGTTTCATCACTTAATTACTTAATTTATAATCCTAAAAAAAATATCAATTCACCCATTAAACTTATTTCGAATTCTTGAATTATACTTTTGGCAAATAATTTATATAAAAATTCATTTGAGAACTAAAAATAATATCATCAATATAAATTAAAAAAATAAAAAAATTATTTTTAAAATTTTTAACAAATAATGTGGCATGGACCTTGTCGTTTGAGAAATTATTTTGAATAAGAAAAGAACTAAGCCTCTCATATCAAGTCCTTGGGACTTGTTTTAATCCATAGAGAGCCTTAGATAACTTATAAACATTGTTCGGAAAAAGAAAATTCTCAAATTTGGGTGGTTGCTCAATATAAACTTCTTCGGAAATAAAGCCATTAAGAAAAGCACTTTTGACATCTATTTGAAATAACTTAAAATTATTACAATATGCATTGGTAAGGAGTATCCTTATAGCTTCAAGTCTTACCACATGAGCGAAAGTTATTCCATAGTCGATACATTCTTCTTGATCGAAACCTTTAACCACTAATCTAGCTTTGTTTTGAACTACGATATCAAGTTCATCTTGCTTATTCCTGAAGACTCATTTAGTGTCAATTACAAGATAGTCACTAGGTCTAGGAACAAGCATCCAAACCTTATTTCTCTCAAATTGATTTAATTTTTCATGTATTGTAAAAACCCATGTGTCATTCTTAAGAGCATCGTCAATATATTTAGGTTCAATTTGAGACAAAAAAATCGCATTCGCACAAAACTTTTTGAAAGAAGAATGAGTTTGAACACCTTTTGATGTATCTCTAATGATTAGCTCCTTAGGATAAGTATCTACATACTTCCATTCTTTGGATAAGAATGTTTTGGAAGTATATGCTTCTAAGTTGCTTAGGTGAGGAGAATTTTCATTTAAATTCAAAGTATTAAAATTAAAATTATTTTTTTTGAATTAAAAAAACTCATTAAAAATAATATGGATAAATTCCTCGATAACTAAGATTCTTTTATTAAAAACTCAATAAGCTTTAGAAATGGGGGAATATCCAAGAAAAATAATTTTATTAGATTTTGCATCAAATTTTCCTAAGGTATCCTTTTCATTTAAATAAAATATTAATAACCAAAAACTTTAAAATATAAAATGTTAGGTTTTTTATTATTCCACAATTCATAAGGAGTTTTAGATGCTAGTTATAGGTGCCCTACAAGTCAATCACGTGAGTGATGATAATTACAACATGTTGTGTTAATCTTTTTGCTTATGATTATTGATATTTTCTCACATTATTTGGATGTATATTATGATGTCCTTGGATCCGTGCAATCAGAATTGGATCGTGATGAGATCATGATAATGAGATCGATTCACTTTTAAACACAAACCCTAAATAATCCCGGTCATAGATTACTCGAGAGGGACATCGAGATAACCAGACAGACTGGTCTCATAGCTACTCATGTGGGGGCACTGAGGATACAGTGTAGGTGCTCATTGGAGAATGAGTTCATTGATTGATCCGCTTATGGAATGCTGGATTGTTAATGATACCTATTGTCAGACAGCGATTCCATAGTACAAGTAGTGTATCTGGTCCTTAGACTTGAGACACAAAAAATATCCTGTATAAGTACTATACTCTTTGATACCAAACTTATAGGTTTGAAAGTTTCAAATCTAGTACAGTTAGTTATTAGGAGTGGAAACTAACCTTACGATGACTATTGGGTGTAGTGGTCTAGTACGTCCATAGTTGATGAGTTGAGTAAATTATTATGAAGATAATAATTCACTGAGTTAGAAGGAGTTCTAACAGGTATGACTTACGGTCAGCTCGATATTGGGCCTAAAGGGTCACACACATATGGTAGGTGTTGCGATGAGTAGAGATTCGGATGTGAGATATCTATCGGAGTCTCTATCTTATTGGATATCCAATAAGCCATTGTATTATTGGATCCTATGGATGAGATCTAATAAGAGTTAATAAGAGATTATTGGGTAAAGATCCATTAATTTAAGAGGCTTGGGTTATTGAATAGAGATCCAATACCCAATAAGGTAAGATCCATTAGGGTTAACAGGGGGCCTCTATAAATATGAGGGATCCAAAGATCCATAGGCTGGGGTCTTCTTGGTAGCCACCTTCTATTCTCCTCTCCCTAGAGAGGAGCATCGTCACAGTTCCTGCTGTATGAATTACCAACAGAGAGGAGGACGCTTGACCTCCTTCATCCACCCCACAGATCTGTAGGAATTCAGGGATATACGATTTCCCTAAGTACTATCTTTTCATATACATAATTTTTGAATTCGTGGATTTATTTTTATGCACCGATCTTCATACGATGATGAAACCTTTCCATGGAAATCTATGAGTTTTGTTTTCTGTTCTTTTGCTGCGCATATGATATCGCCTTTTAACTGCATGTGTTGTGATTTAGAAAAACTTTTGTCATCAAAATTATTAGTGCAAAAGTCGAGGAAGGGCAGCAATTGTGGTTGCCCTTGCTGCGCTTGCACAGCGGCTGCGGGCAAGGGGTCTGCAGGCAGGCTATAGGTGGTGCTCGCAGGTGAGCAGCCTGTGGGCAATGGTAGGTGGACGGCAGCCCACCCGCAAGGGCGAGCAGTGCCTGGCGCGATGGCCTGTTGGCACTGGGCCCACAACTACCCCTATGGGCAGCTTGCTAGCAAGGGATGGTGGCGCCCGCAGCGGGGCTCACCCACAAAGGGCAACACCTACAGCGGGCATGGCGCCGCTCATAGGCGAGCTGCCCATGGGCAAGGGTGGCACCCCGCCATGCCCCGCACATAGGCCATCGTCGGCACGTTGGCGATAGCTACAACGCAGCGTGCAAGAGAGGGAATTAGGTTTTTTGCCCAAATGGCTTTTTTGCCCCTTAGAATTTTGGTGTGTCCTTTCTGTCCAAAATACCAAAATACCATTCATAATTCAATAAATTTCCTGTATGTCCCTGATTTCATAAAAATATTAGTTAGTTAAAAGGTTTAATTAACTATTATTATTTATCTAGTAGTCCTATATAATGATATGTATATATGTTGTATGATGTAGACATATGATATTGGATCGTGTGATGTGTGTATATGTGATTATTATTATTTTTGGAGCTTGTGAGCTTCCATTTTTCTCATTTATTGCCAGGCTAACATGTCTATAATTATGTTGTAATCATATGAGGAGGCGTAGCGGGAGCATGGAAGTGATAGCGGGACCCACGAGGTCGAGACGGACGATCCGACGCATGGAGATGCATTGAGATGCCGATGGAGCCGACGAGGTGAGATGGATGATCATAGGGCATGAAGATGCACCAATGCACAGATAGATCTTGATGTGAGTGATTGGACCCATTGGCTTGGGCTTGATCACATTAGGATATGGTCCATGATCATCTAGTGTGATTGCTCATGTGATGTGTGATTATATATACACCTACTAGATACATATATATTTGCATGCGATAAGATATATATTAAATATATATGTGTGTGACACATCATAGGAGACTGAATCAAAAATATCCTCTTCAATAATATTAAGTCAGTAAACGTGAGACAATTAGATTGACCCATGTGGCCTTCCATCGTTATAGGTAGGAATCAATTCCTAGTGTAGGTTGAGTTGGTCGAGTCCCTCAAGACTTACCTATATTGCGATTCGCTATCTTATCTACGACATAGAGATGTCACCGGTGACCTAAGGATATGGTATGCTTGGTTGAGTCCCTCGAGGGTATATCATCGAATCAGACTCATCTTGTAACGATGGTGATGACTTAACCGAATATCATGGTTGGTCGAGTCCCTCAAGACCATGGTAGTTCGAAGGTCAAATAGGATGAGAATCACAAAGAGTTATAATTGACAAGAGTTGCCTACCTTTTGGGCTTAGTGTGAATGGTCGAATCCCTCGAGGTTACACTAAGATGCCGATTGGATCTCGATCCCTACTAGAAGTCTACCGGAGACTTCCGTTTCATATGCTAAGAGTGTCACGTGACTCGTTAGAAAAATAGTGGGAGCACATCAAGATAGAAGTCCATATCTTGATTATTTATATTTTTTATAAAATCTGTATATTATTTATTTCTACTGCATCTTTATTTTTTGAAAATGTCATAGTTAGACTCTCTATGTGGCATACTTGATGTCAACTGCTTCATTGGTCCAAATTATATGGATTAGCTCTATAACCTAAGAATCGTTCTTATCATAGAGAAAATTACATATATCCTTAATACAATGATGCCTGCACCCAAGGAAGGGGCAAGCGAGAATGAGATCACTCGCTACGTGAAGTACATAGATGACTCTACTCTTACTCAATGTTATATGTTAGGCTCCATGACTCCTGAGTTATAGAGATAACATGAAAAGATGAATGTCAGATCCATACTCCTACATCTTCGTAAATTGTTTAAGGAATAGGGAAGAACTCAATGATATGAGATATCGAAGAGTCTCTTTCATGCTAGGATTACTGAGGGGACACCGATTTAAAACTATATCCTTAAGATGATTGAGTGGATAGAGAAACTCATAGGTCTAGGAATGATCCTAGATGATAACCTGTATATGGATCTTATGCTTTAGTCCCTACTAAATTCCTTTTCACGGTTCTCTATGCTAGTAAGACCAGAAAGAAAAGGAAGACAGAGAAGTCCCTTAAAAAAGACAAGGGCAAGGGCAGACCGGGTAAAGCAAAGGTTGCTACGAAGGACCTGGCAAAGGATAAAGGCCATTATTTCCATTATGGTAAAGACGAGCATTGGAAGAGGAACTGTAAAAAGTACTTAGCAAAAAAGGTAAAACAAAAACTTGGAGAAGCTTCAAGAACATTTATGATCAGTCTCTATTTGTCAGACTCATATGATAACACATGGGTATTGGATAACGACAATGCTTATCATATTTGTAATTCATTGCAGGTTATGATAAGACTTAGGAGATTGATAAGAGATAAGATGGACCTCAAGATAGACAATGAAGCAAGACTTACTGCTGTTGCTATTAGCAATGTCACCCTACATCTACTTGGTGGAGTTACTATTGTATTAGATACATGTTATTTTGTTCCCTCTATTATTAAAAATATTATTTGTATTTCATATTTGACATTGAATGGTTATAAAGTAGTTTTTAAAAATAATAGTTGTTCAATTATTAAGGATGATAAGATCACCACGAGAGGAATATTGTATGATTGTTTGATTATGCTAAACATTGCTCCACATATCATGAATGTGAGTCCAAAAGGAAATGAGATGAGGTGAATAGTACATACCTATTACATTGTAGGCTAGGTCAATCTATGAGGGAAGAATTTAAAAGTTGTTGACAGATAGATACCTAGATCCATTTGACTAAGTCATATGCGACTTACGAACCTTGCCTTCATAAAAAGGTGACCATCTCTCCATTTAGTGAAACTGGAGAGAGAGAGCCACTGAGTTGTTGGAACTCTTGCATAGTATTGTACGTGGTCCCATGTCAACTCAGGTCATCTGTGGTTATTCCTACATTATTTTTACTAACGATTTCTTTAAGTACGGACACATATACTTAATAAAGTACAAGTCTGAAGCTTTCGAAAAATTCAGGGAATATAAGAATGAAGTAGAGAACCAAACTAAAAAGAGTATTAAGACTCTTCAATCAGATCGAGGAGGTGAGTATTTGAGTATAAAGTTCACCTAGTTCCTTAACGACCATGGGATTATGTCCCAATGGATACCTCCTTATATACCCTAGCTCAATGGTGTCTCTAAAGAAGGAATCACACACTGTTAGATATGGTATAGTCCATGATGAGTTTTACCGACCTACCCATCTCATTCTGGGGATATGCCTTAGAGTCCGCAGCTTACCTTCTAAAAAGAGTTCCAACTAAGTCGGTAGTGTCTACACTATATGAGATATGAAAAGAGAAGTCTGATCTTAAGGTTGTTAAGATTTGGAGCTGCCTTTCCCATGTTAAGATATACAATCCCGATAAGTTGGAATCCAGAATGGAATGGTGCAAGTTCGAGGGATACCCTAAGGAAACTTGTAGGTATTATTTCTATGACTCAAGGACCAAAAGGTCTTTGTAGCCAAGAGAATAATATTCCTTAAGAAGGAATACATTCTTGGTAGAGACAGTGGGAGCATAATAGAGTTGAGCAAGGTTGGAGAACCTAGCTCAAGACCATTCCACAACCAGAGTCTGTTCAGGTACCTAGCATATAAGTTCTAACTTTATATAGGTCCGATAGAGTATCCCATCCTCATAAAAGATATGTGGGACATGTCAAAGGAGAGGATGTTGATGATATTGATCCTCAAACCTACGAGGAGACTATTATGAGTATAGACTCTAGGAAGTAGCAAGAAGCCATGAATTCTGAGATAGAATCCATGTACTCCAACAAGGTTTAGAACCTAGTTGATGCACCTGAGGGTATCGTACCCATTGGCTACAAGTGGATCTTAAAAAAGAAGATTAAAGTAGATGAAAAAGTAGAGACTTATAAAGCACGGCTAATGGCTAAGGGGTATCATCAAAGCCAATGTGTTGACTATAACAAAACATTCTCACTCGTAGCCATGCTAAAATCCATCTGAATTCTATTGGCTATTGCAGCACACTATGATTATAAGATCTAGCAGATGGATGTGAAAACTATATTCCTTAATGGCAACCTCGAGGAGAAGGTGTATATGATACAACCTTAGGAATTCGTACCTAAGGACAGTCCAGATAAGGTGTGCAGGTAGCTTAGATCCATCTATGGACTGAAGCAAGCTTTTCAAAGTTAGAACATAAGATTTGATGAGATGATCAGATCTTATGACTTCATTAAGAACGAAGAAGAGCTTTGTGTGTACAGGAAGGTAAGTGGGAGCACTATCACCTTCTTAGTGTTGTATGTGGATGACATCCTAATCATTAGGAATGATGTAGGAATGCTCTCCACAGTAAAGGCTTGGTTATCTAGACACTTCTCTATGAAGGACTTAAAGGAAGCATCCTATATATTAGGGATTCGGATCTATAGAGATAGATCCAAGAGGATGCTTGGCTTATCTCAATCTAGGTATATAGACACCATTATCAAAAAGTTTGATAAGAAAAATTTCAAAAGAGGTCTCATACCAATGAGACATAGGCTATCACTTTCTAAGAGTATGTCCCTAAAGACTTCTAAAGAAAGGGCACACATGGATATGATACCCTATGCCTTAGTGATAAGGCATATCATGTATGCTATGCTATGTACCAAGCCTGATATAGCATATGCTCTAAGTGTCATGAGCAGGTATTAAGCGAATCCATACTTGGAGTACTAGAAAGTAATAAAATGTATCCTTAAGCACTTGAGAAGGACTAAGGATCTTTTACTAGTATATAGAGAAAGTAGTCTCAAGATTAAGGACTACATAGACTTGAGTTTCTAATTTAATGTCGATGATAACAAGTCTAATTTAGGGTATGTATTCACCCTAAATGGACGAGCAATATGCTGAAAGAGTTCTAATTAAGATACTATTGTTGACTCGACCATAGAGGTGAAGTACATTACTGCGGTAGAGGCAGCAAAAGAGGGAGGGAGTCTAGATAAAGTAGTTCATCACAGATCTGGGAGTTATGCCAAGTAGTGAGAAGTTGATTCCCTTATATTATGACTATTGGGATCTAGAGTGGTACTAAGAGGGGGGGGTGAATTAGTGCAGTGGATAAAGACGACAAATTTCGACGATTAAAACAATGCTTTCGAAAACTTCATACGATAAAAGGATATTTTGTTAAAAAGCTTATTGGAAGTGATTGTGAGAAGAAGCCGGATGATTGCAGTAAAATGAAATGGTTTGCAGTAAAGTAAATTGCAAGAATATAAATACAAACCGATTTATAGTGGTTCGATCATACGACCTATGTCCAATCCCGATTCCTCTTCTCTTGAGGCCACCGGCTTTTCACTAGGTGTCCTCCTTCCAATGGGTGAGGACCAACTCCCTTACAGCACTCTCCTTTTGACAGGCTTAGGAGGAAACACTTACAAGCACTCTCTCCTTTCTTTCGGTGGAATACAAGTGAAAACTAAAGGAGGAATTTCTAGAGAGATTTCTATAGAGTTTTTTTGCTTTGAAAGTGTATGTGCTTATTTCTTCTAACTAGGGATGAGAGGGGTTTTTATAGACCCCAAGCGGATTTAAATTTGGAGCCCAAATTTACTGCAATGTGCTTATTTCTCCCACTTGCTTTGAAAGTGTATGTGCTTATTTCTTCTAACTCGGATTTCAGGGGTATTGATGGTGCTACCGCTAGTGCTAGGTGGTACCACCGCCCAAGCTTTTTAACCTTGTCAGTGTGCTAGGCGGTACCACCGCCCAACCAGTGGTGCCACCGCCCAGGGTACTCTGCCCCAAGTGGTACCACCGCCCAGACCACCTAGGTTGCTAGACCTGGGCAATGCACCACCCTAGTCTTGTGGTGCTGTCGCCAGACAAGTCCAGTACACTTGGTTGAGCCTTAAACTCGGCCCAAATCAGTCTGTTATCAGGCCCAGTTGGCCCCTACTTGGGTTATAGGATTAACACCTAATCCTAACCCAAATTAATATGTTAACTATGAATTTTAAAGACATTCCTAAGCTATAACAAAGTCTGGCAAGTCAAGACTTAGTTTGGCGAGCTTGTGGTGAACTTTCGACGGTCTTCCGACGGTCTCTCGGACACCATTCTATGGACACCCAGCAAGCTCCTGGACTTCACGATGATCTTGGCGAGTTCCGACGAGCTTCTTCAGCAAGCTCCGGTCATTCTTGGCAAGCTCCGCAAACTTCTGATGAACATTCCGACAAACTTCCGAAAATCCTTCGGTAAGTTCCCTACTCGTTCTCCACCAATTCCGGTAGCACTCCGATGAATCTTCGGACTTCCGTCGAACTCTCGAACTCCCAACGATTTCATCATACTTGACTTCGGTACTTTGTTTTGCTTTATGTCTTCATCATTATCGTACTTAATCTTATACACACAAGACAAAACTCTAATTCGATCTAGATAATTACAACGTGAATTGACATTCTGTTGCTTGGCACATCATTGGCCTATCGATGCTTCGTCCAATACTTTGACACATCGTCCTCTCTTGTGGCTTGTTGCCCAATCGGTGGTTGACCTTCGCAACCCCGATATCCTTGGTGCAACACCACTCTTCTTAGCCCGATGTCCGACGTCTGAAGTCTTCTACCGATTGTCCAATATCCTGACGTGATTTCCTCCGACGCAACGTTAATTCCTCCTACGTCAACTGTCTAATCCTGATAGAGTAGACCTATGTCACTCAAAACGTAGTTAGATAATAAAATATAATCAATTAGTTTCATCATCAAAATTTGAGACCTAATAGTCTTCCCCTTTTTGATGATGATAACTAATTGATGACTGACGGAGTTAACCTTAACTCCTCGAAGTTTAACCAAACTCCCCCTATCAATATGCCATTGATAGAATGTTTGGATTATCCCAAATCCAAGCAACATGTATCAAAAGTTATGAGAAAAAACTTTTAAAACCATCATGCAAATAAAATATTCAATACAATGCATGAAGTCATCAATCTATTTCTCCCCTATGTCATCAACAAAAAGGAGAAGTAGCATCTTAGTTAGTTTAAAAGATATGCAAGTTGTATAATTATACTAGCAAGATTTACCACATTTAGACATTGATTTGTACAATATTCAATTGGAGCGAGTTTCAAGTTTAACCATAACAAGTTTTACTTGCTTCTTATGCAATGCTGCACTTTGCTTCTCTTAAATTGCAAGTTAGCAATTTATTGGTAGTGTCCATGATAAGTTTTTTTGAGCTAGCAAATGTTTCATTGGGTGAACAAGCTAGCAAAAAATTTTCTCCCCCTTTGTTTTTGTCAAAAAGAAGGGAAGAGTACAATTCTTTTCCCTTTATATGAATTTTAAAATTATGACAATCAACAAAGATATATATATTTATCAAGAGTATCAAAAATTTTTATTCATGATTCATAAATATTCCACATTTAGGAAGTATCAAAATTATGATTCAATGATTCATCATAAAGCAAATTTCATCAATTTTCAATCATCAAAATTCAAGTCATGAATATGAATTTAACATTCAAGCTAACATGATAAAAATTAATCATGACAATCAAGTCTTGAATTGCAACCTAGCATATTTTCTCTCCCCCTTTAGTCAACATTGAATAGAAGAGAGGCAATACAATAATATATTAAAAAGAATTGCATCAATCAATATTTCAATCATTTCATAATGCATTCAAGTTAAAGAAATCATGTCATTTTTATGATATCAAGAAAAAGTCAAGAAGAGCATGATTCATTTAACAAATCTTTTTAATAGAGTGAAAGAATCATACGAGAATGCTTGTGAGAAATCTTGATTGATATAAGGAAAATCTCAAGTTTATAAATTCGAGAAATCAAGATTATGATTTACAAATTTTCTTTAGCATCAATTTTTAATTCATGATATGGAAGAGTAAATCAATGATTCAATCATATCATGTCATGAATTCCAAAAGACATCTTAAGTTGTCAAAATCTTATTAGAAAGATATTTCAAAAAGATATATCGCAATTGTAAATATCGACAAGTGATTCATTTGAATGTATCATTTTATATGTAAAAGAATCAAATGAGAATATGATTCATGTATAAGGAACATCAAGTCATTAAGATCAAAAGAAAATTTTGAGTTTCAAATCAAGATCATTAATTCATGCATTCAAACTATCAATGCTTAATAAGTCATAATTCCAACAAGTCACCTAAATAAAGATGTGAATCCGAAAGTTTAAAAATAGAAGTCATGAATCATTTTGAAAAATCTCATTCAATTTATCAACTCTAAACTTATCATCAAAATCACATTCAAGAGGTTCACGAGATTCACAAAATTAACTAAATGCATTCATTGATCTCAATAAGATAGAAAATATATTGCATTTCAATTTATGTGAATCTTCATATAAGTATGCCTTTGCCTTTAAATAAAATATCAATATATATAAAAAAAGTAGCAAGCATTGTCATAAAGATCGTCAAGACAAAAATATAACACATTACTTCAAGACATAAAATTTAATCTAAATCATTAAGATAAATATAATAGTTGAATAGATTTATCAATAATGACACGAATTCATCACTTGTCTTTTATTGAAAAAAACTTTAGAGAAAGAGAGATGTTCAAAATATGTGCATTTCTCTTTTAGTGATTTTAATTCATACATTGATTTTATATAAACATGTCTTTATCTTTTTATGTCAAATCAAAATAAGCATGAAGGTTCAAGACTTAAAGGCAAATTTCATAAAACAATTCATCAAGCATGATTCCATAACTTTCAAGCGTGATAACATCCTTTTAATATCGAGATATTCATCATTAAGTATGATTTCAAAAGGTATGTTCAAGATTTTTTATTTGAAAGCCATGTATCATCATACAAATTGGATATTATTATCAAAATCTTTCATTTGAAAACTTTATGTAGAACAATGTAGATTAATTACATGTAAACATGCTCAAGTCATCTTTCTATAAACAATATGTATCAAGTTTAAGATCGAAAAGGTGATTTCATCAAAGCTATCAAGATCAAATGCATAAAACACAAAAACATTATAATAGCACATTTTTCATTTTTATGAGTTTTAATTTAAGTGATTTGATCTTTCATAAGAATGTTCAAATTTTTCATATGAAAATGTCATGCATCATATTTAAAAACGAAAGCATCATCAAAATCATTTTGATTCTTTCTTTCATTAGTTGTAACAAAATGATCAATGCTCAAATTTTTTGCTAAAATCATGTATCATTTTATAAATTTCATCATAAAAACGATTAAGACCTATTAATCCAAGATGGAAGTTTTCAAATTATAAGTATGATACATATATCTATTATCAAAAGACTTTCAAGAAATTCATATATAGATATGTATCATGTTTAAAATTGAAAATCGATACGGAAAGCATACATGGATTTTATCCTTTTAGGTGTGCATGCATTATGTCATCTTAATTTGTCACGAGAATGATTAGACCAAAAACATGTTTATCCAAAACATAGAGTTTCAAATCAATATCACTTCAAAAACTCATGCATGATATAAAATCGTCAAGCATCATATTTAGAGACAAAAAACAATATAAAACATCAAGATACACATGCATGGATTAATCCTATTAGGAGTATACGCATTATCACAAATCATGCAAGTATCATTTTAATTTTTACTTTTCAAAAATACTAGAAAAAAAAGCATGATATAATTTTTAAAAATATTTTTTTATTTCCTACCAACTAAACTAAGCACTCATAAAAAGGTCATGTAATTTCAAAATAAATCAAGGGAGTTAAGTTGCTTACCTTGTAGTCAAAGCCCGTCAAAGCGCAATTTGCCATTTTGCTGTTGGAAGTTCGTGATTCATCTTTGGGTGCCTTCCTCTTCTTTGGCTTCTTCCTCTGTTCAAGTTTATTTTTTTATTTTAGATTTTTATTTAATGAACTTATTAAAATTGATTAGAAGTTCAATGTCTTCTTCATTGTCCTCATCACTCAAGTGACATTTTATAGTCTAGAGTTCCAAATCCTTCCTGTTCTTTGAAAAGTGGTTCATATGTTCATCATGTTCCAATAGGCTCATTTTATATGTCATTAGTAAGCCAATCAGTTCTTCAATAGATAAGTTATTTAAATTTTTAGCCTCTTGTATTGTAGTTACTTTATAATCCCACCTTTTTGGAAGAGATCTTAAAATCTTGTTTATGAGATCAAAATCCAAAAAAGAATTTTCAAGAGCTTTTAGACTATTGATAACATCCGTGAAACATATGTACATGTCACCTATAGTCTCATTTGGTTGCATTCGAAAAAACTCAAAATCATGCAATAACAAGTTTACTTTTGAGTCTTTGACTCTACTAGTTCTCTCGTGCATGATTTCAAGTGTTCGCTAAATATCAAAAGCTATTTCACAACAAGAAATCTGATTGAACTCAGTTTTATCTAGAACACAAAATAAGGCATTCATAACCTTTACATTTAATGAAAAATATTTTTTCTCCAAATCCAACCATTCGTTCGTCGGTTTAGAGGGAAGTTGAAAACTGTTTTTAATAATGCTCCATAAATCCAAATTTAAAGAAATCAAAAAAACTCTCATTCGAGTTTTCCAATATGTGTAGTCCAATCTGTTAAAAAACAATGGACGAACATCCGAAAAGCCCTCTTGAAAGCCATGAAGAGTCATTCCTCACGGGTGTGAATCTGAATGAGAAATAACATGGCTCTGATATCAATTGTTGGGATCTAGAGTGGCACTAAGAGGGGGGGTGAATTAGTATAACGGATAAAGACGACAAATTTCGACGATTAAAATAATACTTTCATAAACTTCGTACGATAAAAGGATATTTTGTTAAAAAGTATATCAAAAGTGATTATGAGAAGAAGTCAGATGATTGTAGTAAAATGAAATGGTTTGCAGTAAAGTAAATTGCAAGAATATAAATGCAAATCGATTTATAGTGGTTCGATCATACGACCTACGTCCACTCCCGATTCCTCTTCTCTTGAGGCGATCGGCTTTTCACTAGGTGTCCTCCTTCTAATGGGCAAGGACCAACTCCCTTATAGCACTCTCCTTTTGAGGGGCTTAGGAGGAAACCCTTACAAGCACTCTCTCCTTTCTTTCGATGGAATATAAGTGAAAACTAAAGGAGAGATTTCTATAGAGTTTTATTGCTTTGAAAGTGTATGTGCTTATTTCTTCGAACTAGGGATGAGAGGGGCTTTTATAGACCCCAAGAGGATTCAAATTTGGAGCCCAAATTTGAATCACCCCAGATTTCAAGGGTACTAGTGGTACTACCACCAGTGTTGGGAGATACCACCACCCAAGCTTTTTGACCTTGTCAATATACTGGGCGGTACCACCACCTGACACACTGACATAGTCAGTGTGCTGGGAGGTACCACCGCCTCAGCCAACGGTGCCACCGCCCAGGGCACACTGCCCCAAGTGGTACCACTGCCTAGTCTGGGCAGTACCATCGCCCAGACCACTTGGGTTGCTAGACCTAGGTGGTGCCACCGCCCCAGTCTGGTGGTGCCACCGCTAGACAAGTCCAGCACACTTGGTTGGGCCTTAAACTCAGCCCAAACTAGTCTGTTATCAGGTCCAATTGGCCCCTACTTGGGTTATAGGATTAACACCTAATCTTAATCCAAATTAACATGCTAACTATGAATTTTAAAGACATTCCTAAGCTATTATAAAGTTTGGTAAGTCAAGACTTAGTTCGGCGAGCTTCCAGCGAACTTCCAATGGTCTTTCGATAATCTCTCGGACACCATTCTGCGGACACCCAGCAAGCTCCTGGACTTCACGATGATCTTGGTGAATTCCGACGTGATTCTTCGGTAAGCTCTGATCTTTCTCGGTGAGCTCTGCAAACTTTCGATGAACCTTCCGTGAACTTTTGAAAACCCTTTAGCAAGTTCCCTACTCGTTCTCGACCAGTTCTAGTAGCACTCCAACGAATCTTCGAACTTCCGTCGAACTCTCGAACTCCCAATGATTTCATCGCACTTGAGTTCGGTACTTTGCTTTGCTTTATGTCTTCATAATTATCATAGTTAATCCTACACACACAAGATAAAACTCTAATTCGATCTAGATAATTATAACATGAATTAACATTCTGTTGCCCGGCACGTCATTGGCCTATCGATGCTTTGTTCGATACTTCGACACATCCTCCTCTCTTATGGCCTGTTGCCTAATCGGTGGTTGACCTTCGCAACCCCGATATCCTTGGCGCAACACCACTCTTCTTGGCCTGATGCCCGACGTCCGAAGCCTTCTACCGATTGTCCAATATCCTGACGTAATTTCCTCTAGCACAACGTCAATTCCTCCTACGTCAACTGTCTAATCCTGATCGAGTACACCTGCATCACTCAAAATGCAGTTAGATAATAAAATATAATCAATTAGTTTCATCATCAAAATCCAAGACCTAACAACGATAACTATAAGACGATTACTCAAATAAGGGAACCTAGGTCTCATCAAAAGTGTCCTGAGGAGGTTCCAACTTATTAGAGAAATCGTAGCCCGAAGAGATGTAGTAGTGAAAAGAGTTTCATCCGAAGATAATATTGCAGACCCAATGACAACCATTGACGTAGATTATCTTGAGCGTCACAAAGGTCTGATGGGGATCAGACACATAGGTGATTGATTTTAGGTCAGATGGGAGATTACTAGTTATAGGTGCCTTACAAGCCAATCACGTGAGTGATGGCACTTATACCACACTGCGTCAATCTCTTTGCTTATGATTAATGGTATTTTCTCATATTATTTGAATGTATATTGTGATGTCCTTGGATCTGTGCAATGGGAATCGGATCGTGATGAGATCATGATAATGAGACCAATTCACCTTTAAACACAGACCCTAAATAATCTCGGTCAAAGGCTACTCGAGAGGGACATTGAGATAACCAGATAGATTGGTGTGCTGTATACCCATCCATATGATGGAGGTGACTGGTCTCATAACTACTCATGTGGGGACACTAAGGATACAGTGTAGGTGCTCATTGGAGAATGAGTTCACTAATTGATCCACTTATGAAATGTTGGATGGTTAATGATACATGTTGTCAGACAGCGATTCCGTAGTCCCAGTAGTGTATCTGGTATTTAGACTTGAGACACCAAAAATGTCATTTATGAGTACTCCACTCTTTGATACCGGACTTATAGGTTTAGAATTTTTAGATCTAGTACAATTGGTTATTAGGAGTAGAAGCCAACCTTACGAGGGCTATTGAGTGTCAATAGAGGATCATTCACTCTCGGTATCATGAGAGAAATATCACATGAGTTCTTGCTTAAGAAAATCCCTAACCAAGGTCATTCGGATTAAGAGAGAAAGAGTTCTCTAGGAGAATCTGATTAGAGCAAGACTCGAGTTGAAACCGTATGGGTCTGATAGCTCCATGCCCGATATATGGTCTTTAGGATATTAGATAGATGAGGGACTATAGGTACATGGTAATTGAGGACAGATAGGTCCAAAAAATTAGATTCCCCTATATTGTCTAGGGACTGCAGTGTAGTAGCCTAGTACGTCCATAGTCGATGAGTTGAGTAAATTATTATATAGAGAATAGTTTACTGAGTTAGAAGGAGTTCTGACAAGTATGACTCACGGCTAGCTCGATATTGGGCCTAGAGAATCACACACATATGATAGGTATTGCGATGAGTAGAGGTTCAGATGTGAGATATTTGCCAGAGCCCCTATCTTATTGGATATCCAATAAGCCCTATATTATTGGATCCCACGGATGAGATCTAATAAGAACTAATAAGAGATTATTTGATAGAGACCCATTAATCTAAGAGGCTTGAGTTATTGGATAGAGATATAATACCTAATAGGGTAGAATCCATTAGGGTTAATAGGGGGCCTCTATAAATAGGAGGGAACCAAAGGTCCATAGGCTGGGGTCTTCTTGGTACCACCTTCTATTCTCCTCTCCCTAGAGATGAGCATCGTCATAGTTCCTATCGTGTGGATCACCATTAGAGAGGAGGATGCTTGACCTCCTTTATCCACCCTATGAATCTATAGGAATTCAGGGATATACGATCTCCCTAGGTATAATTTTTTCATATATGCCATTTTGGAATTCGTGAATTTATTTTTACGCACCGATCTTTGAATGATGATGAAACCTTTCCATGGAAATCTAGGAGTTTTATTTTCTATTCTTCCGTTGCGCATATGATGTCGCCCCTAGATTTCCTAACATTAGATAGTAATGGTCTTATGAGAACCCTATTCATGACATAACATACCGTGTTAATGGCTTTGGCCCAAAAATATTTGGGTAGACTATATTCATTAAGCATAGTTCTTGTCCTCTCTTATAAACTCCTATTTTTTCTCTCAACAACTCTATTTTATTGTGGATTTCTTGGAGTAGAGAAATTATAGTTATACCCATTTAAATCATAAAAATCTTAGAAATCATGGTTTTTAAATTCACTACTATGATCACTATGAATGGAGGAAATCATAAAACTCTTTTCATTTCAAACTTGTTTGCAGAACTTTATGAAACATTTAAGACAATCACTTTTATAATCATTAACAATTATAAAAGCATATTTACTACCTCCTAGACTTATGGTATTAATTGGTCCAAATAAATTCATATAGATTAATTATAGTGGTCTAGAGATTCTTACTTGGTTTTTAGATTTAAAGCTACTGTTTGTTTGTTTACTTAGTTGGCATGCATCATAAACTTTTTTCTTTGACACACTTAATTCTAGGCATACCTCTTGCAAGTTCTTTAGTTGTAATTTATGAAATTAATTTTATACTTGCATGTCCTAATCTCCTATGCTAAATCCACACATCATTATGTAAAATCAAAAAATAAATTTCATGACAAAAATCATCAAGATCAATAGTATGCACATTATTAGTCCTTAAGGCAATCATATATCAATTTTTATGTGGTATCTCTATAATGTAAAATTAGATTCAAATTTAATATTATAACTCTTATCATGCAATTGACTAATGCTAAGTAGATTATATTTCAAACCATCTACTAATAAAATATTTTCAATTAAAATGTTTGATTTATTACCTATATTTCCTTTGCAAATAATTTTCCTTTGTTGTTGTCTCCGAAAGTGACATATCCTTCGTCTTGGCTAGTGAGATTAAAGAAATATGTTGGATCTCTAGTCATGTGCCTTGAGCATCCACTATTAAGATACCATCTCTTACTTCTAGTTTTTTATTGTAAACATATCTTCAAGAAAGGGGGTTGTGAGCTATATTTTTTAAATAGACATTTATAGGCATAATGACCACATCTTCTATAGAAATAATATTAATCTTTAGGAGGAACATGTAGTGTGGGTCCTTTAACAAATATAGTTAGCTTTTGTTGAGTGTTTCTACTCATGAAGTTGATTCCTTCCTTTTGTTAAGATCCAAAGCGGCACTAAGAAGGGGTGGGGGGGGGGGGTGGGGGTGAATTAGTGCAGTGATTAAGTACAAAAAATTTCTACGATTTAAAATGACTTCAAAAACTTCATACGTTAAAAACTTCATTTTGACTAAAACCCGGTTTCACTTAAAGCGTATTGAAAAGTACTTAAACTAGGGAGTGTTTAAAGAAGAAGGACAGTGATGAACAAGTCGAGTAGCGAAGAGAAGATGGTTTGCAGAAATATAAAAGATAATAAGTAAATGTAAACCGTTTTTATAGTGGTTTGGTCATCCAACCTACATCCACTCCCGATTCCTCTTCGGTTGAGGCCACCGGCTTTTCACTAGAAGTCTCCCATCCAATGGGCGAAGACTAACTCCCTTATAAACTCTTTTACAAGGTTTCCCTCAACCAATTCACTTAAGACCAACTCTTTAAAGTTTCGGAGGAGGAATTTCTACCAAGAATTATAGAGTTTTCCCTTAGTTTTCTTTCATAATTTCTTGCTATTCTAAGCAAGAACACTTGAAATATTTATAGACTCTAAGAGGATTCAAATTTGAAGCCCAAATTTAAATCACCCCAGAATTCTGGGGTATTGGCGGTACCACCGCCAGTTGACTGACACTAGGTGGTACCATCGCCCATGTGCACTATCTCTAGGTGGTACCACCGCCCAGATAACCTGGGGAACTGGTCCTTAGGAGGTTCCACTGCCCCAGTCTACCGGTGCCATCGTTAGATAGGATCCAGCAACCTGGATGGGTCTTGAATCTAAACCAATCCAGTCCAAATACGAGCCTAGTTAGCCCCTACCAAGGTTATATGATTAATACCTAATCTTTGTTGAGATCTAGAGTGGCACTAAGAGGGGGGTGAATTAGTGCAACGGTTAAGAATGATAAATTCAATGATTTAAACGATCTCGAAAAATCTCGTATGAAAAGAATAGCGTTTCGATGCAAACGGTTTCAGAAAAGCTCTGACTTAAACTTGAGAATGTTTAGAGAAGATAAAAGGCAGTGAATAAGTAAAGGTTTGCAGAAAGATAAATGCTAGAACAGAAACACAAATCAAATTTTATAATGGTTCAGTCATATGACCTACATCCACTCCTGATTCCTCTTCTCTTGAGGCCATTGGCTTTCCACTAGCTGTCTTCCTTCTAATGGGTGAAGACGAACTCCCTTACAGCATCTCTCCTTTTGACGGGCTCAGGAGATAACCCTTACAAGTACTTCACTCCTCTCTTTCGGTGGAATACAAAGGAAAACTAGAGGAGGGATTTCTAAAGTGATTTGAACAGTGTTTTCTCACTTTTAAAGTATGTGTGCTTATGTATTCAACCCATGGATGGGAGGGGTATTCATAGGCTCCAATCTGATTTAAACTTAAAGCCAAAAACCTTCCCATCCCGGGTTTATCGGGTATTGGTGGTACCACCGCCAATTTGACCTTGACACTAGGTGGTACCACCGCCAGGTCTAGCGGTACTACTGCTTGACACACTGCCACGGTCAGTGTATTAGGTGGTACCATCGCCTAACTGCTCTGACACTAGGTGGTACCACCACCCAGTACATCCTGGGGAGTTGGACTTGGGGCACTGCCACCGCCAAACAAAGTCCAACACTTTTGGTTAGGCCTTAAACCCGGCCCAAACCAGTCCATTACTGAGCCCAATTGGTCCCAACCAGGGTTATAGGATTATCATCTAATCCTAACCCTAATTACATGCTAACTATGAAATTAAAGATATTTCCTAAGCTAATACAAAGTCCTACACATTAAGTCTTCCTCCGACGAGCTTCCGATGAACTTTCGATAGTCTTCCGACGAACCCTCAGACACCATTCTGTAGACTCCCGATAAGCTCCTAGACTTCACAATGAACTTGAAGAGTTCCGACGAGCTTCTTCAGTAAGCTCTGATCTTTCTCAGTGAGCTCCGCAAACTTTTGATGAATCCTTCCGATAAACTTCCGAAAACCCTTCGGCAAGCTCCCTACTCATTCTTAGCCAGTTCCGATAGCACTTCTGATGAACCATCGAAATTCTGTTAAACTCTCAAACTCCCAACGATTCAATCGCACTTGACTCTAACACTTTGTTTCGCTTTGTCTTCATCGTTATCATAGTTAATCATGTTAGGAAATCATGGGGAGTCGGCATCTCATGCGTAGTGGAAAATAAAATAAGATCAGATTTTTCATAGTTATGTACTTGGCCATTGTGCACCGCTTAGTATGCGAAAAAACTCAAAATCTGAAAAATCGCATGTATCATGTCAGAAGCGTTACTTGGAGAGATCGTATATCCTTGAATTTCTAGATTCGATGAAGAGGATGAAGGAGCACTAGTACACCCCTCTCTAGCGATAATCCACATAGCGGAGCAGCGACGACACTTCTCAGATCACCGCGGGATCTCCCTCTCCGCTACACCATGAGGCTACTGAAGCCAAGGAGGAGGAGAGGAGGCTGAGGAGAATAGGAGGGGTGACTGCCAAGAGCTCTAGCCTATGAACCAGGGAGTTCCTCCTATTTATAGAGGTGCAAGAAGCATATCCTTAATGGATCTTGTTCACACTGGATCTCCATCCAGTTTACATTGAATCTCTATCCAATTCACATTAGATCTCTATCCAATTGGATCTTATCCATAGGATCCAAAATAGGAGCTCCACAGATATCTTATATCTATACCTCTACTCGTTGTAACATCCACCTAACATGTGTGATCCTCTAGGCCTGATACCGAGCTGGCCGTGAGTCGCTCCTGTCAGAACTCTTTCTGATATAATGAATTATTATCTCCATAATAATTCACTCAACTCATCGACTATAGTCATACTAAGCCACTACGCCATAGTCCTCAGATGGTACAAGGAGATCTGATCCATCAGACTTGTATGTCCTCAGTTATCATATATCTATAGTCCCTCATCCATCTATATCCCAAAGACCATATATTGGGCATGGTAGAGTCAGGCCCATATGGAATCCTATCAGAGTCTTACTCTAATCAGATTCTTCTGGAGAACTCCTTCTCTCTCAATCCGAACGACCCTAACTAGGGATTTTGCTTGAGCAAGCACACGCGGGATATTCATCTCATGATACCGAGAGTGTATGATCTTCTATTAACATACAATTACCTTTGTATGGTTGGCTACTATCCCCGAGAACCGATTGTTCCAAATCTAGAGCTTTCCAAACCTGTAAGTCCGGTGTCAAAGAATGGAGTACTCACACAAGGCATCTTTGGTGTCCTAATTCTAAGGACCAGACACACTACTAGGAGTACGGAATCGCTGTCTGACATTAGGTATTATTAACCATACAGCATTCTGTAAGCAGATCAATCAGTGAACTCATTCTCCAATGAGCACCTGCACTATACCTCTAGTGTCCCCACACAAGCGACTATGAGACCAGTCGCCTCCATCATATAGACGAGTATACAACACACCAGTCTATCCGGTTGTCTCGATCTCCTCATTGAGTAACCTATGACCAAGATGATTTAGGATCTGTGTTTAAAAAATATATCGGTCTCATTATTGTGATCTCATCACGATCCGATTCCTATTACACAGATCCATGGACATCATAATATTCATCCAAATAATATGAGAAAATATAAGTAATAATATGCTAAGAGATCGACGCAGTGTGTCACAGGTGCCATCACTCACGTGATTGGCTTGTAGGGCACTTATAACTAACAATATCCCACTTGACCTAAAGCCAATCACTTACGTGTCTGATCCCCATCAGACCTCTGTGATGCTCAAATATAATCTGAGTCAGTGGCTTTGTCAGTGGATCTGTAATGTTATCTTCGGTGTTGGGGAATCCTTCAAGGAGGGCGACATCACATGCGCAGCGGAAGAACAAAAAACAAAACCCCAGATTTTCCATAGAAAGTTTCCGTTGTCGTATGAAGATCGATGCGTCAAAAGCAAATCCGCGAAAACTACACATGTAAAAGAAGATACCTAGGGAGATCGTATATCCCTGAATTCCTGTAGATCTGTGGGAGAGGATGAAGTCAAGTGTCCTCCTCTCTAGCAGTATCCACACAGTAGGGATTGCGACGATACTCTTCTCTCTCTAGGGGGAGGAGAACAAGTGGTGGCTACCAAAAGAAACCTCCAGCCTATAGAGCTTTGGTCCCCTCCTATTTATAGAGGCCCCCCCTGAAAAAACCATAATGGATCTTTTGCCCTATTAGGTATTGGATCTTCATCCAATTACCCAAGCCTCTTGGATTAGTGGACCTCTACCCAATAATCTCTTATTAGCAATTATTGGATCTCATCTCAGGATTCAATAATTCAGGGACTTAATGGATATCCAATAAGATAGGGGGTTCAGCAAATATCTCATATCCGAACCTCTACTCGTCGCAATACCTACCATATGTGTGTGACCCTCTAGGCCCAAAATCGAGCTGGCCGTGAGTCATACTTATCAGAACTCCTTCTGACTTAGTGAATTATTATCTCTATAATAATTCACCCAACTCATCGACCGCGGACGTACTAGGCCACTACGTCGTGGCCCCTAGACGATACAGGGGAATCCAATCCTTTGGACCTATCTGTCCTCAGTTACCATGTATCTATAGTCCCTCATCCATTTAATATCCCAGAGACCCTATACTGGGCATGGTGCTGTCAGGCCCATACGGTCTCTCCTCGAGTCTTGCTTTTGTCGGATTCTCCCGGAGAACTCTTTCTCTCTCAATCCGAATAACCTTGTCTAAGGATTTGTTCGAGCAAGAACACATGGGATATTCCTCTCATAATACCGAGAGCGAATGATCCTCTATTGACACTCAATAGCCCTCGTAAGGTTGGCTACCACTCCCAATGACCGGCTATATTAGATATGGAGCTTTCCAAACCTATAAGTCCGGTATCAAAGAGTGGAGTACTCATACAGGACATCCTTGGTGTCTCAAGTCTAAGGACCAGATACACTACTGGAACTACGGAATCGCTGTCTGACGTGAGGTATCAATAACCACCCAAAGATTCCGTAGGCGGATCAATCAGTGAACTCATTCTCCAATGAGCACCAAAGACCTTTGTACCCTTAGTGTTCCCACATGAGTAGCTTTGTGAGATCACTACCTCCATCATATGAACAGTATATCAAAGACACCGGTCTATCCGGTTATCTCGATGTCCTTCTCGAGTAACCTATGACCAGGATCATTTAGGGTCTGTGTTTAAAGGTGAATTGGTCTCATTATCATAATCTCATCACGATCCAATTCCCATTGCACAAATCCAAGGACATCACAATATACATCTAGATAATGTGAGAAAATGCCAATAATCATAAGCAAAGAGATTGACGTAGCATGTTACAGGTGCTATCACTCATGTGATTGGCTTGTAGGGCACCTATAACCAGCAATCTCCCACTTGACCTAAAGCCAATCACTAACATGTTTGATCCCCATCAGACCTCTATGACGCTCAAAGACAATTTGAGTCAATGGCTTTGTCAGTGGATCTGCAATGTTATCTTCGAATGGAACTCTTTCCATTACTATATCTTTTCGGGCCACGATCTCTCCAATAAGTTAGAACCTCCTCAGAACACTTCTGATGAGACCCGGGTTCCCTTATTTGAGTAATCACCCCATAGTTGTCGCAATATAAGGGAATCAGCTTTTCGCTGCTCGACATGACTCCTAAATCTGTGATGAACTTCTTCATCCAGACTCCCTCCTTTGCTGCCTCTACCGTAGCAATGTATTCGGCCTCTATGGTCGAGTCAGCAGTAGTGTCTTGCTTGGAACTCTTCCAGCATACTGCTCCTCCATTCAGGGTGAACACATACCCTAAATTAGACTTGCTATCATCGACATCGGACTGGAAGCTTGAGTCTGAGTAGCCTCAAGGCTACTATCTCCATATACTAGTAAAAGATCCTTAGTCCTTCTCAAGTACTTAAGGATACATTTTACTACTTTCCAATGCTCCAAGCCTGGATCTGCTTGATATCTGCTCGTGACACTCATAGCATGCGCTATATCAGGCCTGGTACATAGTATAGCATACATGATAGATCTTATCGCTGATGCATATTGCATCATATCCATGTGTGCCCTTTCTTCAGGAGTCTTTGGGGACATACTCCTAGAAAGTGATATTTCATGTCTCATTGGTATGAGACCTCTCTTAGAATTTTCCATGCCAAACCTTTTGACAATGGTGTCTATGTACCTGGACTGGGATAAGCCAAGCATCCTCTTGGATCTATCTCTATAGATCCATATCCCCAATATGAAGGATGCTTCCCCTGAGTCCTTTATGAAGAAGTGTCTAGATAGCCAAGTCTTTACTATGGAGAGCATTCCTACATCATTCCCAATGATCAAGATGTCATCCACATATAATACCAAAAAGGTGATAGTGCTCCCACTTAATTTTCTGTATACACAAGGTTCATCTTCATTCTTAACGAAGTCATAAGATCTGATTGCCTCATCAAATCTTATGTTCCAACTTCGAGAAGCTTGCTTCAATCCATAAATGGACCTAAGCAACTTGCACACCTTATCTGGGTTATCCTTGGACACGAATCCCTCAGGCTGTATCATATACACCTCCTCATCGAGGTTACCATTGAGGAATGCGGTTTTGACGTCCATCTGCCAGATCTCATAATCATAGTGTGCTACAATAGCTAATAGAATTCAAATGGATTTTAGCATAGCTACAGGTGAGAAAGTTTCATCATAGTCAACATCTTACCTTTGATGATACCCCTTAGCCACTAGCCTTGCTTTATAGGTATCTACCTATCCATCTACTCAAATCTTTTTTATGAAGATCCACTTGCAACCAATGGGTACAATACCCTCGAGTGCATCAACTAGGTTCCAAACCTTGTTGGATTATATGGAATCTATTTCTGAATTCATGGCTTCTTGCCATTTCTCGAAGTCTATGCTCATAATAGCCTCCTCGTAGGTTTGAGGATCAATATCCTCAACATCCTCTCTTCTAATATGTCCCACATATCTCTTAGGAGGATAGGATACTCTATCAGACCTACATAAAGTTAGAACTTATGTGTTAGGTATCTAAACAGATTCTGGAATGGTGCTTGAGCTAGGTTCTCCAACCTCGCTCAACTCTATCATGCTCCCACTATCTCCACCAAGAATGTGTTCCTTCTCAAGGAACACTATTCTCTTGGCTACAGGGACCTTTAGGTCCTTAGGGTGATAGAAATAATACCCATAAGTTTCTTTGGGGTATCCCACGAACTTGCACCATTCCATCCTAGATTCCAACTTATCAGGGTTGTGTCTCTTAACGTGGGCAGGGCAACCCCAAATCTTAACAACTTTAAGATCGGACTTATTCCCATTCCATATCTCATATGGAGTAGACATCACTGATTTAGTTGAAATTCTGTTCAGAAGGTAAGCTGCGGTCTCTAAGGCATATCCCCAGAATGAGATAGGTAGGTCGGCGAAACACATCATGGAACGCACCATGTCTAACACTGTGTGATTCCTCCTTTCTGATACACCATTAAGCTGTGGTGTATAAGGAGGTGTTCATTGGGATAATATCCCATAGTCTTTAAGGAATTGGGTGAATTCTATACTCAAGTACTCACCTCCTCGATCTAATCAAAGGGTTTTAATACTTTTTCCTGTTTAGTTCTCCACTTCTCGTTTCCTCTTGGACTTTCTTACACTCATGATATGTGGAGTTGTATCTAGCATAAACCATTATGCAATGTTCCTCTCGTGATGAATTCATCATCTAATATTATTGAACAACCATTGTTCTCAAAAACTAATTTATATCCAATAACTGTCAAACATGAAATGGAAATAATATTTTTGATAATAGAAGGAACATAATAGCATGCATCTAATGCAATAATAGCTCCACCAGGCAGATGTAAGGTGACCTTGCCAACAGCCAGTGCAGCAGCCTTTGCTCCATTGCCCATCTTAAGGTCCATCTCGCCTTTGTTCAATCTCCTAAGTCCTGCGAGAACCTGCAATGAATTGCAAATATGATAAGCACTCCCGGTATCTAATACCCATATGTTATCATAAGATTCTGACAAATGTGTTAGGACTCTAACTATGAGAGTCCTAATTTAGTTTCATTGATAAGGGCATTCATGTAAATCCTATCTAGCCGACCCCTATTAAAGAGGTGAAGAGGCCAGCTAGGTTAGGGTTAGGTTGCTTCTTAGGAAAGGAGTCTTATTATAAGTAGGAGTTCTATTAGGAAAAGAGTCCTATTAGAAGTAGAAGTCCTATTAGGAAAGGAGTCCTATTATAAGTAGGAGTTCTATTAGGAAAAGAGTCCTATTAGAAGTAGAAGTCCTATTAGGAAGAGAGTCCTATTAGAAGTAGAAGTCATATTAGGAAGAGAGTCCTATTAGAAGTAGAAGTTCTACTAGAGAAGGAGTCCTAATTAGAAGTTAGTTAGAAGTAGGAGTCTTAAGTAAGAGTCCTATTAGGAGTTAGGGCTTAGAAGCCCTATAAATAGCTATGTATTCATCCTCTTTTAATTAATGAATAGATCAATCCTTTAGCAGCCTTTGTGCAGCAACTTGGAGGAAGGAACCCCTATAGAGTTCCAAGGAGGCCGATCCCCTATAGAGATCAACCCCAAGCTTAGAATCCGCGGAGGGTTCTAACACTTGGTATCAGAGCAGTGTTCTTGGCGTCTCGCTGCCCTTCCACAGCCATCCACCAGCCCTCCACAACCGCGCAAAGCAATTCCCACAATTGCTTAGAAGATCATCGCTGAATTCCATCGTCATCTCCACCACCGTAGATCATCCTTTGATTTTCCCGTGAATTGCAACAAGTTCTGGTTATCTACCCTACTACTGCTGCAATTTAGTTATCCTTATTCAAAAAATCCAAAAAAATTCGTTCATAATTGCTGCATAAACTTTTCATCGTAAAGTTTTCATCTCTGCAACGAAAGTCGCACTGCAGAATTTCAGCCACATAGCACTGCCTTTTTGATCTTGCAACTATGTTTTTTCTATCCAAATCTCTATGAAATTTTTACGGTGGCTTTGACACTTCCTAACAGTGGTTTTCCCTTTGGTTTTGTCGAAAAATTCTCAATAAAAATCACTTATCTTTTACGTCCAATCTGCTGCACTTTAGACGTAAAAATCTACTATAATACCTCTCCGTGATTCTCAATTTTTCCAAACCTCTTGCTGTCGTTTCTTCCTACGAAATTTTTTACAGTATTACCTCTTCCTTATCAGTAGATCCCCTTTGAGTTTTACTTGAATCTCTTTCGAAAATTTCTGGAAAAATTACATCTTTACTGCTGGAATTTTTTCGACGAAAAATCTGGTATTGCACCTTTGTCCTTTTTTCTTCTCCGTAACCTACCAAACCCTAGCCACCTTGCTGCCACAAACCAAGACATCTTTAGGGCATCCCTCTAGCCTCAAGATGCAGCCATCATAACCTAGTTTCATAACCCTAACAACATCAAAAACCACAGTCCAAAACAGTAAACCATTACAGCTGAACCCTTCAATCACCGATCTGTTGTCTGAACCTTCCACCACCCCATGCCATTAACCCGTCAACAGAAAAAAGACAAGGGCATCTCTGATCTACAGACATATGCTATGGCTTCCCAAGATCTAATTGATGCCAAATTTGAAGCATGGGAATCTCGGATTGAATCACGGCTTGAATCGCGCTTGGAAGACAAATTGCGAGCTTTGTTTGTAGAATTCAGAATTGGACAACCATCGAGTCCAACCAAACTGCAGCAAGGAGAGAATTTAGAAAGGACCCTAGAGAAGGAGGGACAGCCCTCGGACATGCTTCAGCCATGCATGAGGGTGGACTTCCCACGATGGGAAGAAGGAGACCCAGCGGGGTGGATTTCGCGCGCAGAATGTTACTTTCGCTACTACCGAACGTCGGATAATGCTATGGTGGAGATTGCTGTCATCCACCTTGAAGGAGATGCTATTCAATGGTACAATTGGCTGGAATATAATCATGGGGCTCCGACATGGAATCAATTTAAGAATGCACTGCTGAACCGTTTCGGACCTACTGAGTATGAAAATATCGACGGCCAACTCACAAAGATTCGACAAACCTCTACGATTCAAGAGTACCAAACCAGGTTTAAGAAGCTATCTTACCTTGCTCGTGATTGGACTGACCGTCAATTGTTAGGAACATTTATCGAAGGACTCAAGCCAGAGATAAAAGGGGAAGTTAAGGCACGACAGTCCCGTACCGTGATGGCTGCGATTTCTTTTGCCCGAATACAAGAAGAACGACTTAACCAAGATTCTCGAAGGATGAGAACCACTCCTAGAACCTCAACATATAAACCCCCTTCTGCTTCCAGCCATCCTTCGCTGCCCAAAAAATTGACAAGAGAAGAACTACGTGATCGATCAGCAAAGGGTCTTTGTTGGCATTGCGACGAGCCGTGGAACCACGATCATCGCTACAAAAGGGGCCGCCTCCTATTGATTGAACCTCTTGAAGGCATGAAGGAGGAGGTCTAGGAGCATGAGGAAGAGGTCATGGATGAAGAACAGCAGCCAATTTATATTATGATGCATGCCCTTGCCGGTTATGCGAACCCGCAAACAATGAAAGTGGGAGGATTTCTGAAGCAACAACCAATCACCATTCTTATTGACACCGGGAGCACTAATAATTTTATGAACAGCAAGGTTGCTATCCGGATGGCCTTACCTATTGAGAATTGCAGCAGGTTCGATGTTAAAGTCACAGATGGACGAATTTTGAAGTGTGATCGTAAGTGCCCACGGGTGAAACTATTACTGCAGGACCAAGAGATAATTGCAGATTTTTTCCTCCTCTCTCTCGATGATTATGAGGCCGTGCTTGGCATCGAATGGTTGACGACATTAGGTGATGTTTCCTAGAATTTTTTGAAATTAATTATGAAATTTTACAACAAGGGGAAACAGGTGATACTGCACGGGAAACATGGGGGCGACGTAACGACAATTTGCATACAACGAATGGAGAAAGTTTTGCACAAAGCATGTAGCGGCTTTTT
Source organism: Musa beccarii (assembly GCA_024322285.1). Classification (NCBI taxonomy): domain Eukaryota; kingdom Viridiplantae; phylum Streptophyta; class Magnoliopsida; order Zingiberales; family Musaceae; genus Musa; species Musa beccarii. Next base: position 35,649,853 of record CM044398.1, on the reverse strand, counting down.
GGTACAACTTGAGCAGCAATCTAAGGGAGAGCCAACCAAATTTAAAGATCCAAACCTACTTCCCTTGTTTGCTGAATTTTCAGATATATTTGACGAACCACGCGGGCTACCTCCTAACACAGGCATAATCATCGTATACCGATTCTTCCAGGGAAACCTCCAGCAAATACTCGACCATATCAGTATCCACATTTCCAAAAAGATGAAATAGAAAGGATTGTAAAATAGATGCTTGAAACAGGAATTATTCGACCAAGTTGCAGCCCCTACTCTTCACCGATGCTCCTCGTACGAAAGAAAGACGGAACACGGCGAATGTGCATTGATTACCGAGCTCTCAACGACATAACCGTCAAGGACAAGTATCCTATTCCAGTAGTAGATGAATTACTTGATGAATTAAAGGGAGCATGAGTCTTCACAAAGTTGGACCTTCGATCCGGATATCATCAAATACGAGTGTGCGAAGAAGACATACCGAAAACTGCCTTTCGAATGCACAACGATCACTATGAATTTCTGTGTAGCTTTCTTCAACAAAAAGTGAAATATCTTGAGCATATCATATCAGAGGAAGGGGTGGTAGTGGACCCCTCCAGAATTGAAGCAATGCAGAACTGGCCAACCTCGAGGAACATAAAATCACTGCACAGCTTTCTTGGTTTAACAGGTTACTACCGTAAGTTCGTGAAAGACTATGGAAAGATCAGTGCACCCCTTACTTCCTTGCTGAAAAAAAATGCTTTCCAGTGGTCGGACAAAGCCACCACCGCCTTCGAGGAACTTAAAGTCGCAATGATAACAACGCCAGTACTAGCATTACCCGACTTCGATAAGACTATTATTATTGAAGCTGATGCCTCCAGAGCAGGAATTGGTGCTGTATTAATGCAAGATGGCCGACCCCTCGCTTATGCTAGTAAGGCATTATCTCCTTCCCACCTCAAGATGACTATTTATGACAAGGAGATGCTCGCGATTGTGCATGCGGTGTCCAAATGGAGACCATACTTAATTGGGCGACGCTTTCGCATCAAGACCGACCATAAAAGCCTAAAATATTTCTTGGAGCGCATTGGAGAAGTAGCATACAGATTGGACTTACCTGCCAGCTCTCGAATCCATCCAGTCTTCCATGTATCATGTTTGAAGCTCAGGTTGGGACAACACGAGACAGCCCAAAGCCATCTACCAAATATAACTACCCAAGGAGAGCTCCAGACCCAACCAAGTGCCATTATTGATCGACGAATCGTGACTTGACGATGACGACCTGCTACTGAAGTGTTAATACAGTGGGCAAACCTACCAGTAGAAGATGCCACTTGGGAGAACTACGATGACTTGAAGATCAAATCCCCAGAAGTCATGGAACGTCAGCCTCGAGGACAAGGCTGATTTGAAGAGGGCGGGTCTGTTAGGACTCTAGCTATGAGAGTCCTAATTTAGTTTCATTGATAAGGGCATTCATGTAAATCCTATCTAGCCGACCCCTATTAAAGAGGTGAAGAGGCCGGCTAGGTTAGGGTTAGGTTACTTCTTAGGAAAGGAGTCCTATTATAGGTAGGAGTTCTATTAGGAAAAGAGTCCTATTAGAAGTAGAAGTCCTATTAGGAAAGGAGTCCTATTATAAGTAGGAGTTCTATTAGGAAAAGAGTCCTATTAGAAGTAGAAGTCCTATTAGGAAGAGAGTCCTATTAGAAGTAGAAGTCCTATTATGAAGAGAGTCCTATTAGAAGTAGAAGTCCTACTAGAGAAGGAGTCCTAATTAGAAGTTAGTTAGAAGTAGGAGTCTTAAGTAAGAGTCCTATTAGGAGTTAGGGCTTAGAAGACCTATAAATAGCCATGTATTCATCCTCTTTTAATCAATGAATAGATCAATCCTTTAGCAGCCTTTGTGCAGCAACTTGGAGGAAGGAACCCCTATAGAGTTCCAAGGAGGCCGATCCCCTATAGAGATCAACCCCAAGCTTAGAATCCACGGAGGGTTCTAACAAAATGGAGACTGATCATGAATGTACCTGAAGCTTTTGCAAGCTTCTGTTTCGCCCTCTCTACAAGGTACTCTTTGCAGTCCCTCTTCTAGTGCCCATCTTTGCCATAGTGGAAGCACTGGCCTTTGTCCTTTGTTGGGTCTTTTTTGGCAACCTTTGCCTTACTCATTTTGCCCTTGCCTTTGCCCTTCTTAAGGGTCTTCTCAGCCTTCCTTTTCTTTCTGGTCTCACCAGTGTAGAGAACCGGCTTCTCTTTCTTGATGGTGCTCTCTGCTTCTCTCAATATATTGAGGAGCTCTAGGAGGGTCACCTCAAGTTTGTTCATATTAAAATTTATTATGAACTGAGATAAGGAATCTGGTAGAGACTGAAGTACAAGATCCACAGACAGGTTATCCTCTAGGACCATTCCTAGACCTGTGAGTTTTTCGATCCACTCAATCATCTAAGTACTTCATATAACGAGCGATCTCATCCTCGCTTGCCCCTTCGTCGAGCATAGGGATCACTGTATCAAGGACATATGCGATTTTCTCCGCTGTGAAAATGATTCTTAGATAACGAAGCAAATCCATATAATTTGGACTAGTGAGGCGGTTGGCATCAAGTATGCCACGTAAAGGATTTGAAAGCGACATTTTTCTGAAATAAAAGATGTAGCAGAAATAAATAACATGCAGACTTTGCAGAAATTAAATAATTAAGATAAGGACTTCTATCTTAATGTATTCCCACTAATTTTTCGTGAGACACACAACACCCTCCGGTATGTGAATCGAAGACCCCCGACGGATCTCTAGTGGGGATCAGGATCCAATCGGCATCTTAACGTAACCTCGAGGGACACAACCAATCACGTTAAGCCCGTAAAGGTAGACAACTCTTGCCAATCACAACTCCTTGTGATTCCTGTCCTGTTCGGCCTCCGAACCACCATGGCCTCGAGGGACTCGACCAACCATGATGTTCGGTTAAGTCATTAACATCATTACCAGATGAGTCTGATTCGATGATATACTCTCGAGGGACTCGACCAAGTATACCATGTCCTCAGGTCACCTCTGACATCTCTATGTCATAGATAAGATGGCGAGACACGATATAGGTGAGTCTCGAGGGACTCGACCAACTCAACCTACACCGGGAATCGGCTCCTAGCTATAACGATGGAAGGCCACGTGGGTCAATCTAATTGCCTCACGTTTACCAACTTAATATTATTAATGGAGAAGATTTTTTATTTGGTCTCCTAACATAATGTGTCACACACATACGTATTTAATATATATATCTACATCGTATGCAAATATATATATACATATCTAGTAGGTGTATAACTAATCACACATCACATGAGCAATCACACCAGATGATCATGGACCATATCCTAAAGTGATCAGGCCCGAGCTAGGGGGCCTAATCACTCACATCAAGATCTATGTGTACTTCGACGCATCTCTATGCCCTGTGATCATCCATCTTGCTTCGTCGGATCCATCGACATCTCAACGCATCTCCATGCGTCGGATCGTCCGTCTCGACCTCATGAGTCACGCTACCGCTGCGCCTCCTCTGATAATTACAACATAATTACAGGCACGCAGGCTCGATAATAAATGAGAAAAAATAGAGGCTCGCAGACCCCAATAATAATAATCACATGTACACACATCACATCACAAGTCCATAATCATCTGTCCACATCATACATCAAATGTATATGTTATTTTATAGAACTACTAGATAAATAATAATAATTAATTAAACTATTTAATTAACTAATATTTCTGAAAATAGGGATAGAGGAAATTTTTTGAATTCCCAAGGGTATTTTGGTAATTCTGTCAAAAGGGACAGAATCTGGAATTTTTGAAATTTCGAAGGGTAAAACTATCTTTTGCCCAGAAAAACCCTACTATGCAGCGTTATGCGCCGCCGCCACTGTCGGGCGGCGGCATTCTTGGCGGGCGCGCCCCCTTTCGCCATTGGCGCATGGCCTTGCAAACGGTCTGTCATGGCGCGCCGGCCACAATAAGCGGGCGCGCGCGCCGCAGAAAGCTACCAGCGGGCTTCCCGCCAGCGCTCGATGGTGCTGCCCGCGGTCATCGCCCGCTGAACATGTCTTGCACACAGCACATCGCCATGCGCGGCGCCGCCTCCTCAGCGGCGCTTGCCCCGAGGACCGCCTGTGTGTGGCTGCGCGTTACTGCGCTTGGTCATGGGCGGCGGCGGTCGCTTCTTCGGCACCGCCGCCCCTTAGGCGATCTTGCCGAGGGGAGTGCTTGCCTCGCGCGGTGCCTCGCCGCGCGGGTTGCGAGCGAAAGAGGCCAGGCCAGCGCGACGACTTTGCTTGTGGCGTTGCGAACACGGCAAGTGCAGCAACAGTTGCTGCCCTTCCTCGCCCTTTGCGCCAACGATTTTGGCGACATAACCAGTTCTAGATCACAACACACGCAGTTTAAGATCCGATCTTCGCACGAACAACCTGGCTCTATTACTGTTAGGGATCGAGCGGCACTAAGAGGGGGGGGTGAATTAGTGCAGCGGATAAAACGATAGATTTTCAACGATTTAAAACAAGCTTTGGAAACTTCGTATGAATGAATGCAACGTTTCGTTTGAACCCGGAAAGATTGCGTTTTAACTTTAAAGTATACGTAATAAGATGATAAGGAAGTTAAGTAAATAAGGCAGCAAGTAAAAATGGTTTGCAGCAAAGTAAATAGCAAGAACGTAAATGCAAACCAGATTTTTATAGTGGTTCGGTCATCCGACCTACATCCACTTCTGATTCCTCTTCGCTTGAGGACACCGACTTTCCACTAGCTTTCCTCCTTCCAATGGGCGAGGAAGAACTCCCTTGCAACACCTCTTCTTTTGACGGGCTTAGAAGATAACCCTTACAAAGCTCTCACCCCTCTCTTGAACAAGAAAACACTTAAGAGTAAAAGGGAAGTTTTTGACACTATTTGAGCAGAGTTTTCCCTCAAGATTTTCACTCTTCTTGCTGCACTTTGAACCTGCAAAAGAGGGGAATTTATAGAGCTGAAGAGGACTCAAATTTGGAGCCAAAACTTGGAGCCAAAGATTTAAATCTTTTGAGTTTTTCGGTGCTATCAGTCCTGGCAGACTGACACATCGAGGCGGTGCTACCACCCCAGGCAGGCGGTGCTACCACCCCAGGCAGGTGGTGCTACCGCTTTGCTACGAGAATCCACCATACTGATGCGGGCTATAGTGCAAGACTCTGATGCCAAAAGACACCATGCACGTAGCATACATGTATCTTTGTTGGTCGTTGGCGGTGCTACCACCCTAGCCAGTAGCTGCTGGTTCTGCTGGGCAGTGCTACCACCCAGCATGCATGCATGCATGCACACATGCTGCTGGACACATTGGCTGCTGGGCTCCATCGCCCAGCACAAATCTACATTTGGTTTGGGTCGAAAACTTGGCCCAAACCGGTTCCGAACAAGGCCCAATGGGCCCATACTTAGGTTAAAGGATTAACCCCTAATCCTAACCCAAATTGATGTGTTAACTACGAAATTAAAGACATTCCTAAGCTATTACAAAGTCCGCAAGTCAAGTCTTCTTCCGGCGAGCTTCCGGCGGTCTTCCGATGATCCCTCGGAAACCATCCTGCGGACTCCCGGCAAGCTCTCGGACTCCACGATGATTTTGGAAAGTTCCCCCGAGCTTCTTTGGCAAGCTCCGATCTTTCTTGGCAAGCTCCACGAACTTCCGACGAACCTCCCGGCGAACTTTCGAAAACTCTTCGGCAAGCTCCCTACTCGTTCTCGGCCAGTTCCGGCAGCACTCCCAACGAATCTTCAGACTTCCATCGAACACTCGAACTCCCAATGATCCATCACACTTGACTTTGACCCTTTGTTTTGCTTTACATCTTCATCCTTATCGTAGTTACTCCTGCACACAAACAACAAACACTCTACTTTAATCTAGACAGTTATTACAACACGAATTGACATTCAGTTGCCCGGCACGTCATTGGTCGGCGCTTCATCTGATCCTTCGGCACATCGTCCTCTCTTGCAGTCCGTTGCCCAATCGATGATTGACCTCTACAATCCTGATATCCTTGGCGCAACACGCTCTTCTTGGCCCGATGCCCGACGTACGAAGCCTCCTGCCGATAGTCGACCGAACCTCCGGCTCGACATCCAATATCCTAACGTGATCACCTCTGGTGCAACGTCAATTCCTCCAGTGTCAACTATCTAATCCTGATTGATAGTAGACCTGCATAACTCAACACGCAGTTAGACCACAAATCACACTCAATTAGTTTCATCATCAAAATTCGAGATTCAACAATCTCTCCCTTTTTGATGATGATAACTAATTGATGACTGACAGAGTTAACCAAAACTCCCCGGAGTTTAACACAAACTCCCCCTATCAATATGTCATTGATAGAACACTTGGATTATCCCAAATCCAAGCAACATTCATTTATGTAGTGAGAAAACAACAAACCATCATGCAAATATATAAAATATTCAATCAATGCATGAAGTCATCAATCTACTTCTCCCCCTATGTCATCAACAAAAAGGAGAAGTTGCATCATAGCTAGTTTGAAAGATATGTAAGTTTTTACAACATACTAGCTATCAATCATATCATACAACATTTTTACATAGCTTTGCATTACAACATCCAATCATACCATTCAATCATAGTAAGTTTCAAGGATGGGCAATGATGGTAATTTTTACTTGCTTCTTGAGATGTGCAAGTTGCACTTTCTTTGCTTCCTTTGCATGTTCTCTAGCTAGCAAAATTTTTCTTTGCAATACATAAGCTTGCAATAATTCTTCTCCCCCTTTGTTTTGTCAAAAAGTGGAGTACAAATAGCCAATGCTTTGATCATGACAAAATAACAAATTTACAATTTGAATTTTTAGCATGTTAAGTCATGAATTCAAGGGAGTCAAAAATCAAGATATGAGATAAAAAAGATGATAAGCAAGCATTCAATAATGATAAGCAAGCTAACATACTTTGCAACACGCAAGTTAGCTTCCTTTCAATTCTTCTCTTTTGTAACTAAGTTTCACCTTTGCAAGCTATCAACTTTTGTTTGTAATGAGCTAGCAATTATGTATGATCACTTTAAACATATATGCTAACTTTTCATTTAAACATACAAACATAAAGGCATATAACATTTCAAATTTTTGAAGTTTTGCATTTTGCTTCTTTTGATATAGTCAAGATAGCAATATTTGCATCCTTTGAAATAGCAATCCTTCTTCTTCTTGTGAAATTGCAAGGTAGCAATTTTTCTCCCCCTTTGTCTTTGTCAAAAAGAATGGAGGACTAAATGGCTAAAAATTTCAATCATTATACAAGCCATTTTTCATATCAATTAAAAGTTTGCATCAATAAAAATATACATCAATTGTTCAATCATTACATGATGCAAATAAGACAACAATGCAAAGAAATCATGTCATGACGGATATCAATATATAAATTCAACAAGGATCACAACCAAAAGATATCATTCATGATTCATAATTTTCTTTTTAACAATATCAAAATTCATATTTATTAATTTTTTAATTCAAGATAAATATCATACAACCAAGAATCATGATATATAAAAGCATATCAATCTCATAGATCAAGTCATGATTCATAATTTATCATAAAAAAAATCAAATATTCAATTTACCACACAAGGCAAAGATATCATATCACTTCTAGGATCATGAAATATATGACATCAAGGCTCATGATCCATTTGAAAAAATATAGCACAAAGAGTAACTAGATTCATGTATAAGAATTCCAAGTATCAAATATCAAAATATCAAGACTTGGATTATGACAAAGCTCATTCAAGTTCGAATCATCAAAATCATTACCATAGTTTGTGAGATTCACAAATGATATAAACTTGAATTATTTTCCTCTTTTGTAAATGATAAAAAGAAGTAATTATTTTCGAGATTCAAAATGCTAGCCATCATGACAAGTGATACATCAAAAGTCTACATCATTATTTCAATTAACAAGTCATGAAGCATACAAAGTAGTATTGAAACATGAGAGAAAAGTTTAAATTATCAAATCATAATCAATTCATCGAAATCACTTCTATAATTTATGAGATTCTTAAGATATCATGAAATCATTAATCTCGATAAGATAGTAAATATAATTTCTTTATGTTTCATATAAGTATGTCTTTTGCCTTTATATGCCAAATCAAAATATTCAAAACCGAAAGACAAACTTCATTATAAAAATTGTCAAAACAACACATTGTTTCAAGATGAGATTTAACTTATCATGATAATGTGTTTCATTTTGTTTCAAACAAGTGTGCTCATATTTCAAAAAATGAGTATCAAATTTAAGACCAAAACATGAGTTTGTCATCAAGATATGATATCATAAAGTTATTAAGCATGATAACAAACTTTTAGTATTTTCATTTCAATGATGATTTCATAATGTATGTTCAAACATTTATATGGAACCCATCATTGTAGAAATTCAAAACATAAGTTTGTCATTAAATCCATCAAGATCATATGCATCAAACATTATGATAATACATTTTCTCATCTTTATGAGTTTCAATTTAAGTGATTTGATCTTTCATAAGAATGTTGAAATTTTTCATATGAAAATGTCATGCATCATATTCATAAACGAAAATATCATCAAATTCATTTTAATTCTTTCTTACATTAGTTATAACAAGATGATCGATGCTCAAATTTTTGGTAAAATCATATATCATTTTATAAATCTAAAAAATAATTTTCGTCATGAAAATCATCAAGTCCAAATGTAATACATGGCAACATTAAAATCACATTTCTTTCATTTGGAAAAAATTTATGGGTTAGGTCTTTATAATTGATTTCATGAAGATATGTATCATTTAAAAATTTCATCATAAAAAAAAGGTTAAGACCCATTAATCCAAGATAGAAGTTTTTATATCAACATTACTTCAACAACTCATGCATGATATAAAATCATCAAGCATCATGTTTAGAGACAATGTAAACCATCAAGATACTCAAGCATGGTTTAATCCTAAGCATTATCACAAATCTTACAATCGTCATTCATATTTTTACTTTTCAAAAATACAATAAAGAAAAGCATAGTATAATTTTGAATTTTTTTAATTTCTAAAAACACAAGAAAGCATAAAAAAAATTCCTACTAACTAAGTTAAGCATTCATGGAAATCATCAAGTAATTTCAAAATAATTCAAGGAAGTTAAGTTACTTACCTCATTGTCGAAGCCCATTAAAGCGTAGTTTGCTTCTTCTTTCCTTGATTCTTCTTGGTGAGTCTTCTTCTTCTTCATTGGTCTCTTCCTCCATTCAAGTTCATTGTTGATTTTAGATTTTTGTTTAATGAACTTATTAGGATCGATTAAAGGTTCAAAGTCCTCTTCAATGTCCTCATCACTTGAGTCATCACTCAAGTGGCATATCATAGTTCGGAGTTCAAAAACCTTCTTGTTCTTTAGAAGGTGGTTCATGTGTTCATCATGTTCATCATATTCATCATGTTCCATTACATCGGTCTTTAAAGACCCAATGAGTTCATCAATAGAATAATTATTTAGATCCTTTGATTCTTGAATCGCCGTTATTTTAGGATCCCACCATTTTGAAAGGGATCTTAAGATCTTGTTAGTGAGTTCAAAATCTGAAAAACTTTTACCAAGACTTTTCAAGCTATTGTCGACATCCGTGAAGCGGGTGTACATGTCGTCGATAGATTCGCTTGGTGTCATTTGGAAGAGCTCAAAATCATGCAACAAGAGGTTTACTTTCGAGTCTTTAACTCTACTAGTTCCCTCATGCGTGATTTCAAGAGTTCGCCAAATGTCAAAAACCGTTCGCACATAAAAATCTGATTGAACTCGTTCTAGTTCAAAGCGCAAAATAAGGCATTCATAGCTTTTGCGTTTAAAGAAAACGACTTTTTCTCCAAAACCGACCATTCGTTCGTCGGTTTAGAGGAAGGTTGAAAATCATTTTCGATGATGTTCCACAAATCCAAATCCATTGAAAGCATGAAAACTCTCATTCGAGTTTTCCAATATGTAGTCCGAACCAGTTAAAGAACGGTGAAAAAAATCGAAAAGCCCTCTTGAAAACCATTTAGAGCCATTTCTCACGGGTGTAAATCCGAAAGAGAAAGAACGTGGCTCTGATACCAATTGTTAGGGATCGAGTGGCACTAAGAGGGGGGGGTGAATTAGTGTAGCGGATAAAACGATAGATTTTCAGCGATTTAAAACAAGCTTTGGAAACTTCGTATGAATGAATGCAACGTTTCGTTTGAACCCGGAAAGATTGCGTTTTAACTTTAAAGTATACGTAATAAGATGATAAGGAAGTTAAGTAAATAAGGCAGCAAGTAAAAATGGTTTGCAGCAAAGTAAATAGCAAGAACGTAAATGCAAACCAGATTTTTATAGTGGTTCGGTCATCCGACCTACATCCACTTCCGATTCCTCTTCGCTTGAGGACACCGGCTTTCCACTAGCTTTCCTCCTTCCAATGGGCGAGGAAGAACTCCCTTGCAACACCTCTTCTTTTGACGGGCTTAGAAGATAACCCTTACAAAGCTCTCACCCCTCTCTTGAACAAGAAAACACCTAAGAGTAAGAGGGAAGTTTTTGACACTATTTGAGCAGAGTTTTCCCTCAAGATTTTCACTCTTCTTGCTGCACTTTGAACCTGCAAAAGAGGGAAATTTATAGAGCTCAAGAGGACTCAAATTTGGAGCCAAAACTTGGAGCCAAAGATATGAATCTTTTGAGTTTTTCGAGTCTTTGTCGATCTGTGATCGACACACCGAAAGCGGTGCTCTCTTGCCCAGCCTCAGTGCAGTGCTACCGCTTGCTCTGATAAGAACGAGCGGTGCTACCGCCTGCTACAGTAACCGGCTACAACACCATGCATGTAGCATGTATGCATCTTCTTTGGTCTTTGTTGGCGGTGCTACTCCTTGACCCGGCCATTTGCTGGTTCTGCTGGGCGGTGCTACCGCCCAACATGCATACACGTAGCAGCACGCATGCTGTTGGCGATGCAACCGCCCAGCATGCATGCACGTAGCCCAGCATGCATGCATGCATGCACACATGCTGCTGGGCACATTAGCTGCTGGGCTCCACCGCCCAACACAAATCTACATTTGGTTTGGGCCGAAAACTTGGACCAAACCGGTTCTGAATAAGGCCCAATGGGCCCATACTTGGGTTAAAGGATTAACCCCTAATCCTAACCCAAATTGATATGCTAACTACGAAATTAAAGATATTCCTAAGCTATTACAAAGTCCGCAAGTCAAGTCTTCTTCCGGCGAGCTTCCGGCGGTCTTCCGATGATCCCTCGGAAACCATCCTGCGGACTCCCGACAAGCTCTCGGACTCCACGATGATTTTGGCGAGTTCCCTCGAACTTCTTTGGCAAGCTCCGCAAACTTTCGACGAACCTCCCGGCGAACTTTCGAAAACTCTTCGGCAAGCTCCCTACTCGTTCTCGGCCAGTTCTGACAGCACTCCCAATGAATCTTCATACTTCCATCGAACACTCGAACTCCCAATGATCCATCACACTTGACTTCGACCCTTTGTTTCGCTTTACGTCTTCATCCTTATCGTAGTTACTCCTGCACACAAACAACAAACACTCTACTTCGATCTAGACAGTTATTACAACACGAATTGACATTCAGTTGCCCGACACGTCATTGGTCGGCGCTTCGTCCGATCCTTTAGCACATCGTCCTCTCTTGCGGTCTGTTGCCCAATCGGTGATTGACCTCCGCAATCCCGATATCCTTGGCGCAACACGCTCTTCTTGGCCTGATGCCCGACGTACGAAGCCTCCTGCCGATAGTCGACCGAACCTCTGGCTCGACATCCAATATCCTGACGTGATCACCTCTGGTGCAACGTCAATTCCTCCAGTGTCAAGTGTCTAATCCTGATCGATAGTAGACCTGTGTAACTCAACACGCAGTTAGACCATAAATCACACTCAATTAGTTTCATCATCAAAATCTGAGATTCAACAGTTACCACTGTTGGAAAATCCGTCAAGGGGGGCGACATCACATGCGCAGCGGAAGAACAGAAAACAAAACCCCAGATTTCTCGTAGAAAGTTTCCGTCATCGTGCGAAGATCGGTGCGTCAAAAATAAATCCGCGAAAACTGAATATGTAAAAGAAAATACCTAGGGAGATCGTATATCCCTGAATTCCTACAGATCTATGGGAGAGGATGAAGGAAGTCAAGTATCCTCCTCTCTAGCGGTATCCACACAGTAGGGATTGCGACGATGCTCCTCTCTCTCTGGGGGGAGGAGAATAGGAGGTGGCTACCAAAAGAAACCCCCAGCCTATAGAGCTTTGGTCCCCTCCTATTTATAGAGGCCCCACCTGAAAAAACCCTAATGGATCTTTTGCCCTATTAGATATTGGATCTCCAACCAATTACCCAAGCCTCTTGGATTAGTGGGCCTCTACCCAATAATCTCTTATTAGCAATTATTGGATCTCATCTAAGGATCCAATAATTTAGGGGCTTAATGGATATCCAATAAGATAGGGGGTTCAGCGGATATCTCATATCCGAACCTCTACTCGTCGCAATACCTACCATATGTGTGTGACCCTCTAGGCCCAATATCGAGCTGGCCGTGAGTCATACTTATCAGAACTCCTTCTGACTTAGTGAATTATTATCTCTATAATAATTCACCCAACTCATCGATCGCGGACGTACTTTCAGCCACTACACCGCGGCCCCCAAACGATACAGGGGAATCCAATCCTTTGGACCTATCTGTCCTCAGTTACCATGTATCTATAGTCCATCATCCATTTAATATCCCAGAGACCCTATACTGGGCATAGTGTTGTCAAGCCCATACGGTCTCTCCTCGAGTCTTGCTCTTGTCGGATTCTCCCGGAGAACTCTTTCTCTCTCAATCCGAATAACCTTGGCTAAGGATTTGTTTGAGCAAGAACACATGGAATATTTCTCTCATGATACCGAGAGCGAATGATCCTCTATTGACACTCAATAGCCCTCGTAATGTTGGCTACCACTCCCAATGACCGGCTGTACTAGATATGGAGCTTTCCAAACCTATAAGTCCGGTATCAAAGAGTGGAGTACTCATACAGGACATCCTTGGTGTCTCAAGTCTAAGGACCAGATACACTACTGGGACTACGGAATCACTGTCTGACGTGAGGTATCAATAACCACCCAGCATTCCGTAGGTGGATCAATCAGTGAACTCATTCTCCAATGAGCACCTGCACTATACCCTTATTGTCCCCACACGAGTAGCTATAAGAACAGCTACCTCCATCATAGGAACGGGTATACAGCACACCAGTATATCCGGTTATCTCGATGTCCTTCTCGAGTAACCTATGACCAGGATAATTTATGGTCTATGTTTAAAGGTGAATTAGTCTCATTATCGTAATCTCATCATGATCCAATTCCCATTGCATAGATCCAGGGACATCACAATATACATCTAGATAATATAAGATAATACCAATAATTATAAGCAAAGAGATTGACACAGCCTGTTACAGGTGCTATTACTCATGTGATTGGCTTGTATGGCACCTATAACCAGCATTCGGATGGAACTCTTTCTACTGCTACATCTCCTCGGGCCATGATCTCTCTGATGAAGTGGAACCTCCTCAGAACGTGCTTAGACTTCTGATGAGACTAAGGTTCCTTTGCTTGAAGGATTGTCCCGTTATTGTCACCATATATGGGAATCAGTGTCACGTTGCTCGATACGATTTCCAAATCTATGATGAACTTATTCATCCAGATACCCTATTTTGCTACTTTTACCACAGCAATGTATTCTGCCTCTGTAGTCCCTAACTATCTAGATAGCCAAGCCTTTACTGTGAAGAGAATTCCTACATCATTCTCAATTATTAGGATGTCATCCACATATAACACCAAGAAGGTGATAGCGCTCCCACTTACCTTCCTATACACACAAGGCTCATCTTCGTTCTTAACGAAGTCATAATATCTGATCGTCTCATCAAACCTTATGTTCCAACTTCAGGAAGCTTGCTTTAATCCATAAATGGACTTAAACAATATGCACACCTTATCTGGACTCTACTTGGACATGAACCCTTCAGGCTATATCATATACACCTCCTCTTCGAGGTTGCCATTAAGGAATATAGTTTTCACGTCCATTTGCCAGATCTTATAATCATAATGTGCTGCAATAGCCAACAAAATTCAGATGGATTTCAGCATAGCTACGGGTGCAAAAGTTTCGTCATAGTCAACACCTTGTCTCTAACGATACCCCTTAGCCACTAGCCTTGCTTTATAGGTCTCCACCTTTCCATCTACCCCGATCTTCTTCTTGAAGATCCATTTGCAGTCGATGGGTATGATACCCTCAGGTGTATCAACAAGGTTCTAAACCTTGTTGGAGTACATGGATTCCATCTCAGAATTCATGGCTTTTTGCCACTTCCCGAAGTCTATGCTCATAATAGTCTCCTCATAGGTCTGAGGATCAATATCCTGAGTATCCTCTCCACTGATATGTCCCATATATCTCTTAGGAGGGTGTGATTACCAGTCCTACGTAAAGTTGAAACTTGTGTATTAGGTACCTGAACAGACACTATCTCCGAAATGGTGCCTGAGCTAGGTTCTCCAACCTCGTTTAATTCTATCATGCTCCCACTGTCTCTACCAAGAATGTGTTCCTTCTCAAAAAAAAACACTACCCTCTTGACAATAAAGACCTTTTGGTCCTTGGGGTGATAGAAAAAATAATCACAAGTTTCCTTAGGGTATCCCACGAATTTGTACCGTTCCGTCTTGGATTCCAATTTATCAAGCTCGTATCTTTTAACGTAGGCAGGGTAGCCCCAAATCTTAATAACTTTAAGATCGTGCTTGTTCCCTCTCTATATCTCATATGATATAGACACTACCAATCTAGATGGAACTCTGTTCAGAAGGTAAGCTACAGTCTCTAGGGCATATCCCCAAAATGAGATGGGTAGGTCAGTGAAACTCATTATAGACCACACCATATCTAATAGTGTATGATTCCTCCTTTCTAATACACCATTGAGCTGTGGTGTATAAGGAAGTGTCCATTAGGACAGAATCCCATGGTCCTTGAGGAATTGGGTGAATTTCGTACTTAAGTATTCTCCTCCTCGATCCGATCAAAGAGTTTTAATACTCTTTTCACTTTGGTTCTCAACTTCATTCTTATACTCTCTAAATTCTCGAAGGCTTCAGACTTGTACTTCATCAAGTACATATGCCCATACCTAGAGAAATCATCAGTAAAATTAATGAAGTAAGAGTAACCACCTATGGCATGAGTTGACATAGGTGTTAGGTCTTAGATTTCGATGATGAAACTAATTGATTGTGTTTTATTGTCTAACTGTGTTTTGAGTGATGTAGGTCTACTCGATCAGGATTAGATAGTTGACCCAAGAAGAATTAACGTTCCATCGGAGGAAATCACATTAAGATATTGGACGTCAAGCTGGAGGTTTGGTCGATAATCGACAGAATGCTTCGGACGCCGAACATTGGGCCAAGAAGAGTGGTGTTGCGCCAAGAATATCGGGGTTGTGGAGGTCAACCGTCGATTAGGCAACAGGCCACAAGAGAGGATGATACAACGAAGAATCAGACGAAGCGCCGACTAATGACATGCAGGGCAATAGAATGTTAATTCGTGTTGTAATAACTATTTAGATCGAAGTAGAGTTAAGGTTTATGCGTGCAGGATTAACTACAATAACGATGAAGACATAAAGTGAAGCAAGGTGCCGGAGTCAAGTGCGATGGATTCATTAAAAGTTTGAGAGTTCATCGGAAGTCCGAAGATTCATTAGGAGTGCTGTTGGAACTGGCCGAGAACGAGTAAGGAGCTTACCGAAGGGTTTTCGGAAGTTCGCCGGAAGGTTCTTCGGAAGTTCGCGGAGCTCAACGAGAAAGATCGGTGCTTGCCGAAGAAGCTCGTCAGAACTCGCCAAGATTAATCGTGAAGTCCAAGAGCTTGTCGGAAGTCCGTAGAATGGTATCCGAGGGTTCGTCGGAAGACTACCGGAAGTTCACCGAAAGCTCGTTGGAAGAAGTCTTGACTTTTCAGACTTTGTAATAGCTTAGAAAATATCTTTAATTTTATAGTTAGCATATAATTAGGGTTAGGATTAGGTGTTAATCATTTAACCTTGTTAGGGGCCAACTGGGCCCAGTATTGGATTGGTTTGGTCTGGGTTTAAGGCTCAACCAGGAGTGCTGGATATTGTCTGGTGGTGTCACTGCCAGACTAGGGTGGTGGCACCGCCCAGGTCCAGCTTCCCAAGTAGTCTGGGGTGGTGGTACCGCCCTGGGTCAGAGTGCCCAAGCGGTGGCACCGCTGGTCGAGCGGTGGCACCACTGGTCGAGCAGTGGTACCGCCCAGTACATTGACCGTGTCAATGTGTCAGGCGGTGGTACCACAAGACTGGGTGGTGGTACCACCCAGTACACTGACAAAACCATAGTGCACATGCGGTGGTACCGTCAGCACTTGGAAAACCGGGATGATTCAAATTTGGGCTCCAAATTTAAATCACATTGAGGCCTATAAATATCCCTCTTATCTATGGTTGAAATACATACTAGAACTGAGAAAGAAAAAGAAAAACGCTATTGTAATAGTGTCAAATTTCTCACTCTAATTCTAAAGTGTGATCTAGCCTTAGAGAGGGTTGAGAGGCCTTGTAAGGGTTACCTCCTAAGCCCGTCAAAAGAAGAGCACTATAAGGGAAGTTGTCTTCGCCCATTGGAAGAAAAACACCTAGTGGAAAGCCGATGGCCTAAAGAGAAGAGGAATCGGGAGTAGACGTAGGTCGTATGACTGAACCACTATAAATCCAGGTTTGCATTTCTGTTCTTGCTATTTATTTTGCTACAAACCCTTTCCATTTGGATGCTCTGCTTCATTATCACTTGCAAACATTTTTAAATTAGAGCTTTTTCGATATGATTTCTCTAATATGTTTTCGTTGAAACGAATTATCTTTTGTTGTACAAAGTTTTCGAAATCGTCAAAATTTGTCATTTTTATCCACTGCACTAATTCACCCCCTGTTAGTGCTGCTCTCAATCCCAATAATTAGTATCAGAGCCTAGTTATTTCTCTTTCGGATTCACACTCACGAGAAATAGCTCTTCGCGGCTTTCAAGAGGGTTTTTCGATTGTTCGTCCCCTATTCTTTAACGGTTCGGATTACACACATTGGAAAACTTGAATGAGAGTTTCTTGCTTTCTATGAATTTAGATTTATTAAATATTATTGAAAATGACTTTCAACTCCCCTCTAAACCGATGAACGAATGGTCAGACTTAGAGAGAAAATCTTTCTCATTAAATGCAAAGGCTATGAATGCCTTATTTTGCGCTTTAGATAAAAAAATAGTTCAATCGGATTTCTACGTGCGAAACAACTTTTGATATTTAATGGATACTTGAAATCACGCATGAGAGAACTAGTAGAGTCAAAGACTCGAAAGTAAACCTCTTATCGCATGATTTTGAGCTCTTGTGAATGACACCAAGCAAGTCTATCGGTGACATGTACACCCGTTTCATGGATGTCATCAATAGCTTGAAAAGTCTTAGTAAATATTTTTTGAATTTTGAACTCATTAACAAGATCTTAAGATCCCCAAAAAGGTGTGATCCTAAAGTAACCATAATATAAGATACTAAAAATTTAAATAATTTTTCATTGGAATAACTAATCGGGTCATTAATGACCTATGAAATGATACTCTTAGAATATTTTGAACTCGATGAACACATGAACCACCTTCCAAAGAATAGGAAGGATTTGAAACTCTATACTATAAAATGCCACTTGAGTGATGACTCAAGTGATGAGGACAATGAAGAGGACATTGAACTTTTAATCAATTTTAATAAGTTCATTAAATAAAAATCAAAAATCAAAAATTAACTTGAATGGAGGAAGAGGCCAAAAAAGAGGAAGGCACCTAAGGACGAATCAAGTAAAGAAGAGGCAAATTGGGCTTTGACAGATTTTGTCAATGAGGTAAGTAACTCACCCATTATGCTTTTACCTTATTTTGAAATTACATGATGTTTTTCATGAGTGCTTAATTTAGATGGTAGAAAATAAAAAATTATTTTTAAAAATTATATTATGCTTTTCTTTCTAGTATTTTTGAAAAGTAAAAATTATGAATGATAATTGCTTAATTTATAATAATGCATAAATTTCATGTATGCTTTCCGTATCGGATTTCGGTCTTAAACTTAATGTATATCTATGTATGTTATTCTTAAAAGTGTCTTAATGATAATTACATCTCATGCTTGTACACCTAACAAAATAAAATCAATGAATATCTATCTTGATAACTTTACATTTTAAAACTATGCATGATGAGTGAATCTTTTATGTTAATGCTTGGCTTTCATATAAAAATTTTGAAGATGCTTTATGGTATTATGCTTGATCTTTAATTTTTTGTATCATGCTTAATGAGGATTTGAAGTAATGAAAATTGAAATCCTACATTTTGGAATAATGTGTTTTTGGACTCGATGGTTTTCATGACGAAAATTATTTTTTAGATTTATAAAATGATATATGATTTTAGCAAAAAAAATTAAGCATTGATCATCTTGTTATAACTAATAAAATAAAAAATTAAATGATCATGCATGAGGATTTGAAATAATAACTTGAAATCTCACATTTTGAAATAATGTGATTGTCTTGATAATCTTCATGATGATATAGGTTCCAAACATGATGCTTGATGATTTCATATCATGAATGAGGATTTGAAAATTAAAATCCTACATTTTGGAAAAATGTGTTGATGGCCTTGAAGAAATTTGTACGATGATGCATGTCCTTATGAAATAAATTGTAAAACTAAAAGACTTAACCCACATAACTTTCCGAATGAAAGAAAAGTGATTTTGATAATGCTTTCGATTTTCAACATGATGCATAGCTTTTATATGAAAATTTGAATATGCTTATACAAGATCAATCAACTTAAAGTGAAACACATAAAAATGAAAATATATTATCATGATAAATTTAAGATGATGTATAATTAACATGTTGTATTGGCCTTAATGAATTTTATGATGAAATTTTTATATGATGTGTCATTTTTAATGAAACTTGTGTTTCGATTTTTGAACTTGACACACATCCTCTAATACAAAAAGGATTTGAGCATGCGTACATAAAATCAATCTCCGTTGCTCTTAATATATTTTGAAAATGAAAGATTTTTTTATTTTAAATTTATGCAATTATGCTTGATGATTTGTTTTACGAAATTTGCCTTTTCGCTCTTGTATGTTAATACTTGTTTTTATTAAAAGAAAAGGCTTGATAATAAAATGAAACACATTATCATAAATTGAATCTTATGTTTTGAAATAATATGTTATATTTTATCTTGATGATTTTTGTGATGAAGTTTGTCTTTCAGTTTTGAATGTTGTTACCTCTATTTGATTTGGCATATAAAGACAAATACATACTTAGACAAAATAAATTATCCAAAAAGAAAAAGCTTTTTATACCTTATCGAGAGTAAACAATTTTTTAAAATCTCGTGAATGATTTTGATGATTCATTTTGTAAAATTGAATGAGTTAAAAATGACGAATATCTTAACAATGAAAGCTTGTATAATGCTTGATGAATTCACATTTTAAAGCTATGCATGATGAATCATATGTCTTGGACTAATATGTTTTTGGTGTAAATCATTTTTATAATATTTTTGCCTTTATGTCTTGAATGTTCATGCTTGTTTCTATTCGACATAAAAGACAAAGGCATGCTTATATGAAATACTTAAAAGAAAATATAATTTTCATCTATTTGAGATTAATGAATTCATGTTATTCTCATAAATTTCTTGAATGTAATTTTGATCATGAGTTTCGAGTTGATGAATTGATTCAAATAAAATGATACATTCAAATGAATCACTTATCGATATTTACAAATTACGATATATCTTTTTGAAATATCTTTCTAATAAGATTTTGACAACTTAAGATGTCTTTTGGAATTCATAACATGATATGATTGAATCATTGATTTACTCTTCCTTATCATGACTTGAAAATTGATGCTAAAGAAAATTTGCAAATCATAATCTTGATTTCTCGAACTTATAAACTTGAGATCTTCCTTATATGAATCAAGATTTCTCACAAGCATTCTCGTATGATTCTTTCACTCTACTAAAAGGTTTTGTCAAATGAATAATGCTCTTCTTGACTTTTTATTGATATCATAAAAATGACATGAATTCTTTGGCTTAAATGCATCATGAAATGATTGAAATATTGATTGATGTAATTTTTTATATATCATTGTATTTCCTCTCTTCTTTTCAACGTTGACTAAAGGGGGAAAGAAAATATGCTAGGTTGAATGATAAATTACAATTCAAGACTTGATTGTCATGATTAATTTTTGTCATGTTAGCTTAAATGTTAAATTCATATTCATGACTTGAATTTTGATGATTGAAAATTGATGAAATTTGCTTTATGATGAATCATTGAATCATAATTTTGATACTTCCTAAATGGAATATTTATGAATCATGAATATAAATTTTTGATACCCCATTGATCTCTTGATAAATATTTATCTTTGTTGATTGCCATTATTTCAAAATTCATATAAAGGGAAAATAATTATACTATTCCCTTCTTTTTGACAAAAACAAAAGGGGAGAAAGTTTTTGCTAGCTAGAATATGTAAAGGAAGACAAAGGTTGTACTTCTCAAAAGAGAAGAAAGAAATTGCAAACTTGCACATTCTTCTTTAACTTGTTAGCTTGCTTGTTTAAAGTGATGTAAATTTTGTAAAAATTACTATCTTATAAAAGAAAACTAGCTTGCACTTCTCAATAGAGAAGAAACAAAAATTGCATGCATATTGCAAAGGAAGGAAAGAAAGTGCAACTTGTACATCTCAAGAAAAGAATGAAAAATTGCTATCTTACCTATCATGAGAAACAAAATGCAAACTTGCACATCTCAAGAAGCAAGTAAAAATTATCATGCTTCAACTTAAAAAACTCACTATACTTTTGCACTTATATGTTATGATGAAAATCTAGCTTCATATTACAAAAACTTGCTTATCTTTAATATAGCTAAATGCTACTTCCTCTTTTTGTTGATGACATAGGGGGAGAAGTAGATTGATGACTTCATGTATTGAATTGAAGATTTTATATATTTACATGATGTTTTGATATTTCTCATAATATATGATGAATGTTACTTGGATTTGGAATAATCCAAGGTTTCTATCAATGGCATATTGATAGAGGGAGTTTGGTTAAACTCCGAGGAGTTAAGGTTAACTCCATCAGTCATTAATTAGTTGTCATCATAAAAAAGGGGGAGACTGTTAGGTCTCAAATTTTGATGATAAAACTAATTGATTGTGTTTTATTGTCTAATTATATTTTGAGTGACGCAGGTCTACTCGATCAGAATTAGACAATTGACGTAGGAGGAATTGACGTTGCGTTAGAGGAAATCACGTCAGGATATTGGACGTCGAGTTAGAGGTTCGGTCGATAATCGGTAGAAGGCTTCAGATGTCGGGCATCGAGCCAAGAAGAGTGGTGTTGCACCAAGGATATTGGGATTGCGGAGGTTAACCGTCGATTGGGCAACAGGCCGTAAGAGAGGACGATGCATCGAAGAATTGGACGAAGTGCCAACCAATGACGTGCCGAGCAATATAATGTCAATTTACGTTATAATAACTATTTAGATTGATGTAGAGTTAAGGTTTATGTGTGCAGGATTAACTACGATAACGATGAAGACATAAAGTGAAGCAAGGTGCCGGAGTCAAGTGCAATAGATTCGTTGGGAGTTCGAGAGTTTGTCGGGAGTCCATAGATTCATCGGAAATGTTACCGAAACTGGCCAAGAATGAGTAGAGAGCTTGCCGAAGGGTTTTTAGAAGTTCGCTAGAAGGTTCGTCGAAAGTTCGTAGAGCTTGCCGAGAAAAATCAAAGCTTGCCAAAGAAGCTCATCAGAACTCGCCAAGATCAATCGTGAAGTCCAGGAGCTTGTCGGGAGTCCATAGAATGGTATCCATGGGTTCATCTAAAGACAGCCAAAAGTTCATCGGAAGCTCGTCGGAAGAAGTCTTGACTTGCTAGTTAGCACGTAATTAGGGTTAGGATTATGTATTAATCCTTTAACCATGTTAGGAGCCAATTGAACATAGTATTGGATCGATTTGGGCCGGGTTTAAGGCCCAACCAAGAGTGCCGGACACTATCTAGCGATGGCATCGCCAGACTAGGGCAGTGGCACCGCCTAGGTCTAGCTTCCCAAGTAGTTTGGAGTGGTGGTACCATCCAGACTAGGTGATGGTACCACCCTAGGGCAGAGTGCCCAAGCAGTGGCACCATTGGCTGGGTGGTGGCACTGCCTAGTACACTGACCGTGTTAGTGTGTCAAGCGGTGGTACTGTCAGACTGGACGATGGTACTACCCAGTACACTGACAGAACCAGAGTGTATAGGCGGTGGTACCGCTAGCACTTGGAAAACCGAGATGATTCAAATTTGGGCTCCAAATTTGAATCACCTTGAGGCCTATAAATATTCCTCTCATCCATGATTGAAATACATAGTAGATCTGAGAAAGAAAAAGGAAAACACTATTGTAATAGTGTCAAATTTCTTCCTTTAATTCTAAAGTGTGCTCTAGCCTTAGAGAGGGTTAAGAGGCCTTATAAGGGTTCCCTCCTAAGCCCGTCAAAAGGAGAGCACCGTAAGGGAAGTTGTCTTCACCTATTAGAAGGAAGACACCTAGTAGAAAGCCGGTAGCCTCAAGAGAAGAGGAATTGGGAGTGGACGTAGGTCGTATGACCGAACTACTATAAATCCGAGTTTGCATTTCTGTTCTTGTTATTTACTTGGCTGCAAACCCTTTCCATTTGATTTGATGCTCTACTTCATTATCACTTGGAAACATTTTTAAGTTAGAGCTTTTCCGATATGATTTCTCTAATACGTTTTCGTTAAAATGAATTATCTTTTGTTGTATGAAGTTTTCGAAATCATCGAAATTTATCGTCTTTATCCACTACACTAATTCACACCCCCCCCCTCTCTTAGTGCCACTCTCAATCCCAATAATAGGACCACATACATCACCATGTATGAGTTTTAATAACTCAATGGCTCTCTCTCCAGTTCCACTAAATGTAGAGTTGGTCATTTTTCCATGAAGACAAGACTCTCAAGTTGTATATGACTCATAGTCAAATGAATCTAAGTATCCATCTTTCAACAGCTTTCGAATCCTTCCTTCATGGATATGACAGCCTACAATGCCACAGGTATGCACCATTCACCTCATCTTGCTTCCTCTTGGACACATTTACATTCATGATATGTGGAGTAGTACTTAGCATAAGCAAACCATTATGCAATGTCCTTCTAGTAATGATCTTATCATTCTTACTAATTAACCAATAATTATTCTCAAAAAGTACTTTATAATCATTTAATGTCAAACATGAAATGGATATAACGTTTTTGACAATAGAGGGAACAAAATAATATGCATCTAATGCAATGTTAACTCCATCAGGCAGATGTAGAGTGACCTCACCAACAGCAACAGCAGCAACTCATGCTCCATTGCCCATCTTGAGGTCCATCTTGCTTTTGCCAATCTCCTAGGCCTTGCTAGAACCAGTAATGAATTGTAGATGTGATAAGCATTACCGGTATCCAATACCCATCCATTATCACAAATATCTGACATATGGAGACTGATCATGAATGTACCTGAAGCTTCTCCAGGCTTCTGTTTCACCTTTTCTCCAAGATATATCTTGCAGTTCCTTTTCCAATGCCCAACTTGACCGCAGTGGAAGCACTATCCTTTGTCCTTTGCTAGGTCAATTTTGGTAACCTTTGCCTTACCCTGTTTGCCCTTGCCCTTCTTAAGGGTCTTCCCAGCTTTCCTTTTCTTTTTGGTCTCACCAATATAGAGAACTAGTTTCTCTTTCTTGATGGTGTTTTTTGTCTCTCTCAATATATTGAGGCGCTTAGGGAGAGTCACCTTAAGTTTGTTCATATTAAAATTCATGATGTACTGAGAAAAGAAATCTGGCAGGGACTAAAGTATAAGATCAACGCACAAGTTATCATCTAGGACCATTCCTAGACCTGTGAGTTTCTCAATCCACTCTATCATCTTCAGGATATGGTTCTGAACTGTTGTCCCCTCATTCATCCTAGTAAGGAAGACTCTTGGATATCTCATATCTCTGAGTTCTTCTTTGCTCTTCAAATAGTTTGTGGAGATGTAGGAGTATGGATCGAGCATCCATGTTTTCATGTTGTCTCTATAACTCAGGAGTCATAGAGGCTAACATGTAATACTGAGCGAGAGTGGAATCATCTATATATTTCATATATTGGGCAAACTCTTCCTGAGATGCTTCTACCTCAGGTTGGGGTATGACCGTATCTAGGACATATATGATTTTTTTCATTATGAGAATTATTCTCATGTTATAGAGCCAATCTGCATAGTTTTCACCAGTGAGGCGGTTGGCATCAAGTATGCCATGTAGAGGGTCTGATGGTGATATGTTTTTTATAAACAGGAGATATAACATAAGTAAATAACATATATATTTCCCAAAAATAAATAATCAACATATGGACTTCTATCTTAATGTACTCCCACTAATTTTTTAGCGAGTCATGCGACACCCTCAGCACGTGAAACGGAAGTCTCTGGCAGACTTCTAGTGGGGATCAGGATCCAATCGGCATCTTAGTGTAACCTCGAGGGACTCGATCAGTCACACTAAGCCCAAAAGGTAGGCAACTCTTACCAATCACAACTCCTTGTGATTCTCGTCATATTCGACCTCCAAACCACCATGGCCTCGAGGGACTCGATCAACCATGATGTCTAGTTAAGTCATCACCATCGTTATAAGATGAGTCTGATTCAGTGATATGCCCTTGAGGGACTCGACCAAGCATACCATGTCCTCAGGTCACTGGTAACATCTCATGTCATAGACAAGATAGCAAGATACGAAATAGGTGAGCCTCAAGGGACTCGACCAACTCAGCCTACATCGAGAATTGGTTCCTAGTTATAACGATAAAAGGCCACGTGGGTCAATCTTATTGCCTCATGCTTACCGACTTAATATTATCATAGGAGGAGTTTTAAGTTCGGTCTCATGATATGACGTGTCACACACATATATATTTAACATCTATTTACATCGCATACAAATATATATATACTTATCTAGTAGGTGTATAGCAATCACATGCACAGGCACACCAGATGATCATGGACCTCAACCTAATATGATTAAGCCCAAGCCAGTAGGCCTAATCATTTACATCAGGATATATGTGCATATCGGTGCATCTTTATACCTGATGATCATCCATCTCATCATCGTTGGATCTGCTCGGCACCTCGATGCATCTCCATGCGTCACGATCATCTGAATCGGCCTTGAGGGTCCTGCTGTCACCTCTAAGCTTCCGTTGTGCATTTTCATATAATTACAATATAATTACATGCACGCACGCCCGATAATCAATAAAAAATGGAGGCTTACAAGTTCCAATAATCACATACACATATCACAAAGTCCATGATCATCTTCCCACATCACACATCGCAAGTATATATCATATAGGATTATTAGATAAATAATAATAGTTACTTAAACCTTTTAAATAACTAAAATTCTGAAATTAGGGATATGCAGGGAATTTTCAAAAATATTAGGGGGTATTTTCATAATTTTTGGGACATGCCCTAGAATTTTCGAAATTGACAGGAGCAAAACTATCTTTTGCCCCAAATCTCCCCAAACAAAGTTGGCGGATGTAGTTTCTTGCGGCCACTGCCGCCCTGTTGTGGCCACCGCCTCGCAGGCGTGTAGCAGCCACAATTTCTTACGGCCACCACCTGCTAGGCATGCGACAACCCTCGGCATGCGTGCGGCGTCACCTTGGGCATTGCCGCCTCTGCGTAGAGGTGGTTGCCGCCTCTCTTTACGGTGCCTCCTTGTGCAGGCGGTGCGCAGCCGCCTGCGTAGAGGTGCTACCGCCTCACTCGCGGGCGGCTGCCTCGCAGATGGGCGGTCGCCGCTTATGCCCCTGCGTAACAGCTTGCATAAGGGCGGTGGCCACCCCGCGCTGCCTTACCCAAGCGGTGCAGCTGGCGCCTTGTGGCCGCCGGCCATGGGTTGTGCAGCCCCGCCTCATGCAGCGGCTGCCGCCTGCCACCGCCCTGCACACGCAGTGGCCGCTGCCTTGCACAGGCAGTGGGCAGCTGCCAGTCGGCTACCACTTGTAGCCTCCCTACACAGGCAGCAGCTACTACCTTGTGCACCGATGGTCACAACTATTGTGTCCGCCGCCTTACACACACAGGGGCTGCTGCCTTGCGCAAGTGGCTGCCACGTACAAGGCAGCCATGCTACACACCTGCAGCCGCCACCTTGCACACGTACCTTGTTTGTCGATGCTGCCTCGACGGACAATCGGCTTATTCGTAACTTTTGCGTGCACACCACCTCCGATCGATCCGCCGGGTAGCAACAGTTGCTACCTTTACCTCCTTTTGCGTTAATAAATTTGACGCAGAAGGATCGTTCTTCAGATCTAGAAACCACGTCAAACGCAGTAACAACGCGTAAAACAATTCAACGTGATCAAACACAACACATGCAGTTTATAAGCCAATCATCACACGACAAACACTGGCTCTGATACCACTATTGGGAAATCACGGGGAGTCAGCATCTCATGCGCAGCGGAAAACAAAACAAGACCAGATTTCTCATAGTTATGTACTTGGCCGTTATGCGACGATTGGTGTGTGAAAAAATCGTAAATCCAAAAAATTGCATGTATCATGTCAGAAGCATTACTTGGGGAGATCGTATATCATCAAATTTCTAGATCTGATGAAGAGGATGAAGGAGCACTAGCATACTCCTCTCTAGTGATAATCCACACAACGGACGTTGTGACGATGCTCCTCAGATCACCGTGGGATCTCCCTCTCCGCTACACCATGAGACTATCGGAGCTAAGGAGGAGGAGAGGAGGCTGAGGAGAATATGAGGGGTGACTGCCAAGAGGAGCCTATGAACCAGGGAGTTCCTCCTATTTATAGAGATGCTAGAAGCATATCCTTAACGAATCTTGTTCACACTAGATCTCCATCCAATTCACATTGGATCTCTATCCAATTGGATCTTATCCACGGGATCCAAAATAAGGGCTCCATAGATATCTTATATCTGCACCTCTACTCATCGCAACATCCACCTAATGTGTGTGACTTTCTAGGCTCGATACTGAGCTAGCCGTGAGTTGCTCCCGTCAAACTCCTTTTGACTCAAACTCCTTCTGATATAGTGAATTATTATCTCCATAATAATTCATTCGACTCATCGACTATGGTCGTACTAAGCAACTACGCCATAGTCCCCAGATGATACAAAGAGATATGATCCATGAGACTTGTATGTCCTTAGTTACCATGTATCTATAGTCCATCATCCATCTATATCCCAGAGACCAATATTGGGCATGGTAGAGCCAGGCCCATACAGAATCCTGTCCGAGTCTCGCTCTGATTGGATTCTCCCGAAGAACTCCTTCTCTCTCAATCCGAACGACTTTGGCCTGGGATTTTGCTTGAGCGAACACACGCGGGATATTCATCTCACGATACCGAGAGTGGATAATCCTCAATTGACACATAATTACCTTCGTATGGTTGGCTACTATCCTTGAGAACCGATTGTACCAGATATGGAGCTTTCCAAACCTATAAGTTTGACATCAAAGAATGGAGAACTCACACAAGGCATCTTTGGTGTCTCAAGTCTAAGGACCAGACGCACTATTGGGACTACAGAATCTCTGTCTGACATTAGGTATCATTAACCATACAGCATTCTATAAGCGGATCAATCAGTGAACTCATTCTCCAATGAGCACCTGCACTATACCTCTAGTGTCCCCACACAAGCGACTATGAGACCAGTCACCTCCATCATATAGATGAGTATACAACACATCAGTCTATCCGGTTATCTCGATGTTCTCATCGAGTAACCTATGACCAGGATGATTTAGGATCTGTGTTTAAAAAGTATATCGGTCTTATTATTGCTCGGCATGTTATTGGTCGGCACTTTGTCCAATTCTTTGACGTATCGTCCTCTCTTGCGGCCTATTGCCCAATCGGCTGTTGACCTCCATAACCCTAATCTCCTTGGCATAACACCACACTTCTTGGCTTGATGTCTAATGTTAAAAGCCTTCTATTGATTGTCGACGAGACCTCTAGCTCGATGTCCAATATCCTAGTGTGATTTCCTCCGATGCAACGTTGATTCCTCTTGTATCAACTGTCTAATCCTGGTCGATAGTAAACCTGTGTCACTTAAAACGCAGTTAGACAATAAAACACTATTAAATAGTTTCATCATCAAAATTTGAGATTCAACAGTCTCCCCCTTTTTTATGATAACTAATTAATGATGGAGTTAACTCTCCGGAGTTTAACCAAACTCCCCCTATCAATATGCCATATTGATAGAATACTTGGATCATGCCAAATCCAAGTAACGTGTATCAAAATCATGTCAACAAAAATATCATGCAAATATATAATATATTCATTCAACATTATATTGCATGAGTTCATCAATCTACTTCTCCTCTTTTGTCATCAACAAAAAGGAGAAGTTGCATTATAGCTAGTATCAAGGATATGCAAGTTTTACAATCATACTAGCTATCAAGATATACAATATTCAATTATAGCAAGTTTTTAAGTTCAAGCATGGTAATTTTTACTTGCTCCTTGAGATGTGTAAGTTTGCACTTTGTTTCTCACGAAAGGCAAGATAACACTTTTGCTTCCTCTTAGAAGTATACAATCACTATAAAAATGCAAATCCAATTTTCATTACAACATACAAGCATAAAAACATAGCAGGTGTAAGATTGTAAATTTTCTAAGTTTGCATTTTTGCTTTTATTGAGATAGCACTTCTTTGCTTCTCTTTAGATTGTAAGATTGCAATTCTTTGCATGTTCTAGCTAGCTTATTTGTAAAATTTTTGCAACTTTAAACATGCAAGCAACAAGTTACTTTTTTTTGCAATACATAAGCTAGCAATCTTTTGCAATACGTAAGTTTTGTCATTGTCAAGTTCTCCCCCTTTGTCAATGTCAAAAAGAAAGGAGGAAGGAATATAATGATACAAAAAATTTCTTTACATCCTTTTTTCATATCATTTATCAACTTACAAAAATTTTCATCAATCTTCAAATCATGACAACCAATATAAAGAATCAAGATATCAATATCAATGATTATGAGAAATCAATTCATGATTAATTTCAATATGTCTCTTCTTTTGTAATAGCAAAAGATCTTAGGAAAACAAAGAATAGATCACTATATATATGCATTATATTTCTAAAATCATCATGAATCATAAGAAATTTGAATTGTGATTCTGAGAAATTCAAGATTAATTTAGAAATTTTTCCTTTTGAGATGAAGACATATAGGAGAAAAACTCTTGATTCATCACAATTTAAAAGTTTAAAGTCATAGATATAAAGAATTCATGAAAGATATCAATAAGGATTAATTCGTGAATACCATAGATATGATTCATGATTCATTAAAATTCTTTCTAACAAGATCAAGATCAAGATTCATAAGGTAAAAAAAAAATAATTTGAAACATTCTCATCAAGATCATATTTTAAAAATATTCCAAGTATCAAATATTGAGATATCAAGACTTGGATTGTTTTCTTCCTTTAACAACTTTTCACATCATTTAAAAATGCATCAATCAATCCTTTAATCTTCACATAATGCATTTAAAGAAGTATTGAAACAAAAAATAATTGATTTAAGCATATAATATTTCAATAATCAAAATCAAGTCATGAATACAAGGGAGTCATAAATAAATCATGATATGAGGAAAATTGATGATAAGCAAGCAAGCAATAATGATAAGCAAGCTAGCATATTTTGCGATACGCAAGCTAGCTCCCTTTTAAATTTTCTCTTTTGCAACTAAGTTTTGTCTTTGCAAGTTATCAACTTTTTATTTGCAATAAGCTAGTAATTTTTATAAAATTTACAACATTTTAAACATGCAAGCTCATGAGTTTAAAAATAATAATAATACAACTTTGCAATTTCTTTCTTCTCATTTGAGAAGTGTAAATTTTACCTTTTTGCAAGTTCTAGCTAGCTGTTTGCTTTCATTTGTAATGTGCAAGCTAGCAAACCCTTCTCCTCCTTTGTTAATGTCAAAAAGAAAAAGGACATAGTTTTCATCATTTAGAAAATAGTGTCAATCAATATCACATGATGCATACATGGCCAAGAAATCAAGTTTTTAGTAAGATCAAGATCAAAAGATATCATTCATGGTAAATATTATTTTTTAACAAAATCAAGATCATGATTTTAAAACAAATTCTAAACATATTTTCTTTACATTCATTTTCAAGCCATGATAAAAAGAATAAATCAATAATTCAATCATTAAGTAAATTTCCTTTACATCAATTTTCAATCATCACATAAGGCATACAAGGCAAAGAAATCTTGTCATTTCTATATCATGAAAGATATAATATCAAGGCTCATGATTCATTTGAAAATAGATAACACAAAGAATAACTTGATTCATACATAGGAATTCTCATCAAGATCACATTTCATAAGAAATTCCAAGTATCAAATATCAAGTAATAATCACATTTCTGGATAGAAAATATATTTTCATTTCAAGCAATTGATTTCATGTGAGTATGTTCAAGTCTTTTATGTATCAACATTTAAAAATAAGATATAAGTTTCATCATAAAACCGTCAAGACTAAACACAAAAAATAAAACATCATGATAACACATTTTTAATTTTTATGTATTTTATTTTATATGGTTGACCTTATATAAGCATGTTCAAGTTTTCATATAAAAGTCATGCATCATGTTGAAAGTCGAAAACCACCAACATATTATTCCAAAACATAGGATTTCAATTTTCAAATCCTTATATATCATCAAGCTTGATACTATAAAATATCCTCAAAATTTTTATACGAAAGCCAAGCATTGACATATACATTTGTCCAATTCATAAGATTCGCTCATTATGCATAGTTTTAAAATATAAAATCATCAAGATAAATATTTATTGATTTTATCTTGTTAGGTGTACAAGCATGAGATGCAATTATCATGATAATTCATTTTGTGTCAAAAACTATGCGTCTTATCTTAAACCGAAAGCAATACAAATCTATTAAGATACACATGCATGGTTAATCCTATTAGGTATACACAAATCAAGCAAGTATCATTTTAATTTTCAAAAAACACTAGAAAGAAAAGTATGATATAATTTTTGAAAATATTTTTTTATTTTCTACTATCTAAATTAAGCACTCATGAAAAAACATTATGTAATTTCAAAATGGTTCAAGGGAGTTTTGGTTAAGTTGCTTACCTTGTAGTCGATTTAAGTTTATTTTTTATTTTTTATTTTTGTTTAATAAACTTATTAAAATTCATTAAAAGTTCAAGGTCCTCAATATTATCCTCATTACTTGAGTCATCACTCAAGTGGTATTTTATAGTCTGGAGTTCCAAATCCTTTCTATTATTTGAAAGGTGGTTCATATATTTGTTGAGTTTAAAATGTTATAAGAGTGTCATTTTATAGGTCATTAATGATCGGATTAGTTTTTTTAATAAAAAATCATTTAAATTTTTAGTCTTTTGTATTGCGATTACTTTAGGATCCCACCCTTTTGGAAGGGATTTTAAGATCTTGTTAGTAAGTTCAAAATTTAAAAAATATTTACCAAGACTTTTCAAGCTATTGACGACATCCATGAAATGGGTGTACATATCGTTGATAAACTCGTTGGTGTCATTCGGAGGAACTCAAAAACATACAATAAGAGATTTATTTTCGAGTCTTTGACTCTACTAGTTCCCTCATGTGTGATTTCAAGTGTCCGCTAAATATCAAAAGTCATTTTGTAAATAAAAATCTGATTGAACTTATTTTTGTCCAAAGCGTAAAATAAGGCATTCATAGCTTTTGCATTTAAAAAAAAGATTTTCTCTCTAAATCCGATCATTCGTTCATTGGCTTAGGGGGAAGTTGAAAGCCGTTTTTAATAATATTCTACAAATTTAAATCTAGAGAAATCAAGAAAACTCTTATTCAAGTTTTCTAATATGTGTAGTCCGATCAGTTAAACAATGGGGGATGAACAATAAAAAACCCTCTTGAAAGCTCTCGGTATCCAATACCCATGTATTATCATAAGATTCTAACAAATGGAGACTGATCATGAATGTACCTGAAGCTTCTCCAAGCTTCTGTTTCGCCCTCTCTATAAGGTACTCTTTGTAGTTTCTCTTCCTGTGCTCATCTTTGTCGCAGTGGAAGCACTGGCTTTTGTCCTTTGTTGGGTCCTTCTTGACAACCTTTGCCTTACCCATTTTGCTCTTGCCCTTACCCTTCTTAAGGGACTTCTCAGCCTTTCTTTTCTTTTTGGTCTCACCAGCATAGAGAACTGGCTTCTCTTTCTTGATGGTGTTCTCTGCTTCTCTCAACATATTGAGAAGCTCTAGAAGGGTCACCTCAAGTTTGTTCATATTAAAATTCATTATGAATTAAGAAAAGGAATCTGGTAGGGACTGAAGCATAAGATCTACACATAAGTTATCCTCTAGGACTATTCCTAGACCTGTGAGTTTCTCGATCCACTCAATCATCTTAAGGACATGGTTCTGAACCGGTGTCCCCTCAGTCATCCAGGCACGAAAAATACTCTTTGATATCTCATATCATTGAGTTCTTCCCTGTTCCTCAGACAGTTTGTGGAGATGCAGGAGTATGAAATTAGCATCCATATTTTTATGCTATCTCTGTAACTCAATAGTCATAGAGGCCAACATAAAACATGGATCAAGAGTGGAATCATCTATGCACTTCACATAACGAGCGATCTCATCCTCGCTTGCCCCTTCATCGGGTGTAGGGACTACTGTATCAAGGATGTACACGATTTTCTCTATCGTGAGAACGATTCTCAGATTGTGAAGCCAATCCATATAATTTGGACCAGTAAAGCAGTTAGCATCAAGTATGCCACGTAAAGGATTTAAAAGTAATATTTTTTTCTGAAATTAAAGATGTAGCATAAATAAATAAAAAATAGACTTTGCAAAAATTAAACAGTTAAGATAAGGGCTTCTATCTTAATGTACTCCCACTAATTTTTCACGAGACACACAACACCCTCCGGTATGTGAATCGGAGACCGCCGACAGATCTCCAGTGGGGATCGGGATCCAATCGACGTCTTAACGTAACCTCGAGGGACTCGACCAATCATGTTAAGCTCGTAAAGATAAATAACTCTTGCCAATCATAACTCCTTGTGATTCCCATCCTGTTCGGCCTCCGAACCACCATGGCCTCGAGGGACTCGACCAACCATGATGTTCGGTTAAGTCATCACCATTATTAAAAGACAAGTCTGATTCGATAATATACTCTCGAGGGACTCGACCAAGCATACCATGTCCTCAGGTCACTAGTGACATCTTTATGTCATAGATAAGATAGCGAAACGTAATTTAAGTGAGTCTTGAGGGACTCGACCAACTCAACCTATACCGGGAATCGGTTCCTACCTATAACGATGGAAGGCCACTTGAGTCAATCTAATTGCATCATGTTTATCGACTTAATATTATTAATAGAGGGGATTTTGATTTAGTTTCCATACAAAATATGTCACACACATACATATTTAATAAATATATCTACATCGCATGCAAATATATATATATATATATATATTTAGTAGGTGTATAATTAATCACACATCACATGAGCAATCATACCAGATGATCATAGACTACATCCTAATGTGATCAGGCCCGAGCTAGTAGGCCCAATCACTTACATCAAGATCTATGTATGCTTCGGTGCATCTCCATACCCTGTGATCGTCCTTCTTGCTTCGTCGGTTCCGTTGGCATCTCAACGTATCTCCATGCGTCGGATCGTCTGTCTTGACCTCATGGGTCCCGCTATCGCTTCCACACTCCCGCTGTGCCTCATCATATAATTATAATATAATTACAAGCATGCAAGCCCGATAATAAATGAGAAAAATAGAGGCTCGTAGGCTCTAATAATAATAATCACATTAAACACATCACATCACAGGTCCATGATCATTTGTCCACATCATATATCATATGTATATGTTATTTTATAGGACTACTAGATAAATAATAATAGTTAATTAAAATATTTAATTAACATATATATATATATTTGAAAATAGGGATATTTAAAGAATTTTCTGAATTTTGAGGGGTATTTTGGTCATTTTATCAAAGGGATAGAAATCAAAAATTTTAAAATTCCGAGGGGTAAAAATATCTTTTGCCTAAAAAACCCTAATCCATCTTCTGCTTGCTATGTTGCGGCATTGTGGCCACCGCCACCCTGCCGGCGGCAACCACTACCTGCGAACGCATCGCCCTTGCCCGCGGCGGGCGCCGCCGCAGCAGGCGCTTCTGCTCGCAGGCGAGCGCCACTACCCCATGGGAAAACGTCGCTACCTCACAGGCAGCCTTGCAACCGTAGCAAGGGCAGCAACACTTGCTGCCCTTTCTTACCTTTTACGTCAATGATTTTGACGACAAAAACTATTCTAGATTAGAACATACGTAGTTTAAGATCCGATCTTTGCATGAACAACCTGGCTCTGATACCATTGTTGGGAAATCCTATGGGGCGACATCTCATGCGTAGTGGAAGAATAAAAATAAAACCACAGATTTTCCATAGAAAGGTTCCGTCGTCGTGCGAAGATCGGTGTGTGTGACCCTCTACTCGTGGGCCAATAACCCACAGGTCATAGGATCACAACCTGGCTCTGATACCACTATTGGAAAATCCTATAGGGCGACATCTCATGCGCAGTGGAAGAAAGAAAAATAAAACTACAGATTTCCTGTAGAAAAGTTCCGTCGTCGTACGAAGATCAATGCGTCAAAATAAATCCACGAAAATTGCATGTATAAAAGAAAATACCTAGGGAGATCATATATCCCTGAATTCCTACAGATCTGTAGGAAGGATGAAGGAGGTCAAGCGTCCTCCTCTATAGTGGTATCCACACGGTAGGGACTGTGACGATGCACCTCTCTAGAGAGAGGAGAACAGAAGGTGGCTACCAAAAGAACCCCCCAGCCTATAGAGCTTTGGTTCCCTCCTATTTATAGAGGCCCTGTAAACCCTAATGGATCTTGTCTTGTTGGGTATTGAATCTCCATCCAATTACCCAAGCCTCTTGGATTAGTGGGTCTCTACCCAATAATCTCTTATTAGCAATTATTGGATCTCATCTTAGGATCCAATAATTCAGGGGTTTAATGGATATCCAATAAGATAGGGGCTCCAACGGATATCTCATATCCGAACCTCTACTCATCGCAACACCTACCATATGTGTGTGATCCTCTAGGCCTAATATTGAGCTAGCTGTGAGTAATACTTGTTAGAACTCTTTCTGACTTAGTGAATTAGTATCTCTATAATAATTTACCCAACTCATCGACTGCGGATGTACTACACCACTACACCGTAACCCCGAAATGATACAGGGGAATATAATCATTTAGACCTATCTGTCCTCAGTTACCATGTATTTATAATCCCTTATCCAACTAATATCCCAGAGACCCTATATCGGACATGATGCTGTCAGACCCATACGGTCTCTTCTCGAGTCTTGGTCTTGTCGGATTCTCCCGGAGAACTCTTTCTCTCTCAATCCGAATAACCTTGGCCAAGGATTTATTTAAGCAAGAATACATGGGATATTCCTCTTATGATACCGAGAGCGGATGATCTTCTATTGACACTCAATAGTCTTCGTAAGGTTAGCTCTTGTCGGATTCTCCCGGAGAACTCTTTCTCTCTCAATCCGAATAATCTTGGCTAAGGATTTGTTCAAGTAAGAATATATGAGATATTCCTCTCATGATACCGAGAGCGGATGATCCTCTATTGATACTCAATAGTCCTCGTAAGAATGACTACCACTCCCAATAACCAGTTGTACTAGATCTGGAACTTTCCAAACCTATAAGTTCAATATCAAAGAGTGGAGTACTCATACAGGACATCCTTGGTATCTCAAGTCTAAGGACCAGATACACTACTACGACTACGGAATCGTTGTCTGACATGAGGTATCAATAACCATCCAGCATTCCGTAAGCGGATCAATCAGTGAACTCATTCCCTAATGAGCACCTGCACTATACTCTTAATGTCCTCATACAAGTAGCTATGAGACCAGCCACCTCCATCATATGGATGGGTATATAGCACACAAGTCTATCCAGTTGTCTCGATGTCCCTCTCGAGTAACCTATGACCAGGATTATCTAGGGTCTATGTTTAAAGGTAAATCGATCTCATTATCATGATCTCATCACGATCCGATTTTCATTACACAGATCTAAGGACATCACAATATATGCAACACGTGAGATAAAGTGATAAAATGCCTAATAATAAGCAAAAAGAAAAAGTACATATCAAGTCATAAGTGCCATCACTCATGTGATTGACTTGTAGGGCACATATAACTAGCAAATATCATATGTAATTTTATATATAGAAATATGATTCGACTCATTTTTGTCTAAAGCACAAAATAAAACATTCATAACTTCAACATTTAAAGAAAACATTTTCTTCTCTAGATCATTCAATTCATTCATTGGTTTAGAGAATTTTTGAAAATCACATTTGATAATATTCTATAAATCAAAATCCATAGAAATAACAAAATCCTCATACGTATTTTCCAATATGCGTAATCCGTCCCATTGAACATATGAGGACGAGTGATAGAGTGACCCTCTTGATTATTTGAAAAAGCCACTTAAAATCTCTTAGGTGTGAAACCAATTAAGAAAAACTTGGTACTGATACCAACTATTAAGATCATAGCGGCATTAAGGAGGAAGAGAGGGGGGGGGGTGGGAGGGCCGGGCGTGTTAATTAGTGCTTTTGAAAAATTATGATGATTCGTTTCAAAAAATTTTATTCCATCAAACCCATATGGAAAATATGTTGAACTTAGAATGAGAGTAAAAATAGTGAGTAACTAAATCAACAAACAATAAGAATGAAAAGTACAAAGTAATTTGCTTAGTCATTATGACCTTGTCCACTCCCAATTCCTCCTCCGTTGAGGTCATCGGCTTTTACTAACGATCTTCTTTCAATGGGCGAAGATCAATCACTCTTGTTACAACTCTTTCTCCTTTTCACAGGTTTAGGGGGGAACCTTTATAACTCTTACAGTAGTTTCTCACATCTCCCTTAGAGTGGACTTTAGACTATGAGGAGGAGAGTACTAAACACCTTTATAAGCGAGCTTTACAACACTTAGAATCATAAGTTTTTCATTCACTATTCTTATGTGAACTTAACAGATATGAGTGAGGTATTTATAGGCCCCAAATGACTTTAAAAATGGAGCAAAAAATATTTCATCTTAGGTTTCGGGGTACTAGCGGTACCACCACCTATAGCATTGAGCACTTGTAGTATCACCATATAGTCTGAGTAGTATCACGGCCTGACACAGTCTAGAAGATTATGTTTGGGTGGTACTACTACCATTTTGGATAGTACCATCGCTTGACACTAGGCGGTAGCACCGCTAGTCTGGGCGGTACCGCTTGATAATGCCTAGGAGACCGGGCTTCTGGTGGTGCCATTGCCTGACCTAATTTTAGGTCACTGAATTGGCCTTCTAGTAGGCCCAATTTAACTCTGATTCAAGCCCAATTGACCCTTAATTGAGTTAGCATGATTTCACTCAAAACTAACTCAATTAAAACCTAAACTATTTCGATCAAAACAACTGATTATAAATAAGAATCATATGTTATTCGACATATTATTGGTTCATCCAAACTCCTAGTACATCGTGCTTTTCTTTGGCGTATTGTTTGATCTATTAAAATATTGACTCCTGCAACATCCGATCTTGATGCAATATCCGATACTTCTAGCCCGATGCCCGATTTCTGACTCTGGCACAATATTTGATTCTTCTGCTTTAATCGATTTGCCATCCCATGATCGAAATTAGTCTTGCATCATATTTCTCAAAATATAAATTAGAACATAACTCATCAATTAATGTTATCATCAAAATATGGGATTCAATAACGTAAACTTAAAAATACGTGTAAATTATCCCAATAGTATAAACTTGATACTTTAGTACCTTATATCATTATTTTCGAACATCCATGACTTAGCTAGGAAGGTTAAAGTAGTTAAATTTCTTCAAATCCCAAGACGTATAAATATTCAAGCACATCTTCTTGCCTCTAGGTACATGCAATCTAAACATGATATTATTGGTGATCAATTATTTAGCACCATAAACACTTTCTTTATTGAATAATAATTATTTTTTTTTTTAAAAAATTTGAAGTAAAACTACTAGACATCCCCTCCTTGGTGTTTCCACAAAGGGAATAAGTCATTAGCGGTAATAGCTATCATTTTGTAAGGAGTTGAGGCTTTAGTACAAGGTCATGAAAACACGAATCATTCATGATTATCCAAAATCATAGTAAAATAGCAATGATGTTACGAAGTAAGAAAGATTATAGAAAATAGCCAAGTCGCTTGATGCCAGTTGCTAAAGAGGGGAAAATCAACATTTAAATGAATTTTAGCTAAGTTCTAAAATTTTCTAACAAGAGCACGATATCAAAAAGTGGGCAACGATGCCAAGTAGTTTCTAAAGAAAAAATTTAAATTTTAGATAAACATTCAAATCCCGTATTACCTTCCATCCAATCATCTTTCATATTATCCTCCTTTCTCGATGAGTGGTAAGTATTCTTAAAAGAAACTTTGTCATTTAGAGTCAAAATCCAAACCCAGTAATTCTTATCCAGGTTGCTGGTAATATGAATTTTTCTAACTTTTTGAATAGGGATTAGATAAAAATAGTCATAGAGTGCCAAGGAATTCCATGAATGATTTTTAAAGAAGTTGAATATTAAAAGGTAGGTATTAAAATGTATATTGGTAATTTAGATAGAGAAATGCTAGTAATCGATGGTTACTTAGAGGTAATATTTGATCCGGTACTATTGGGGAGATAGAGAATAATTTTAAAACTAAAAAGAATTATAGAGATCAACTATCAAAAACATATCAGAAGGTCGACGCAAGATTTACGTGGTCAGCAACTTCTATCTATCCTTATAAGGAAAAATTAAATTATTTACTATACAAGAATAAATATAAGGAATGAGCTATCCTCACTCAAATATGATTCCTCTTATATACCATTTCACATAAATCTCTAAAAACCTTATAAAGTGTTCTCTCTAAATATCCCAAAGAGAAATCCAAGAATAACCAAAGTATTTTTTATATCTTTCTCTCTCCGATTTTTTATCCTTATAAGGCAAAATCTTAAAGTTTTTGTCAATCTATACTAAGACTTAATTTGTTATTATCAATCATAAAAAAATAAAATTTTTAATTAATAGATGAGTGAGGGTTATGCTTTAAAGTATAAGGGTTGATCCTACAATATTTAATCCTAAGGATTTGGATCATGTGAAGTTCCGAATGCCAAACCCATAAAATGAGTTTATCCCATGCCTTTCTCATCTATACATCTCACGCATCTTAGTATATTCTTCGTGCCTTACTCATCTATGCATCTCACATATTTTGATAAACCGCAAAAATTTGTGTGTAACATTAATGAAATAAAAGAGAATGAGAAGAATTTGAAGTGCATTATAACTTGAACCTAATAATAATAATACTTGCGTCTGACCGAGATCAGTTCCGTTCGATCGAGTCGCGGCGGAACAGGACCAAGTCGGATCTGGTACGAGGAAGCTTCCATCCTCGTGAAATGCGAACCGGAGGGGGACACGTGTGTGTGGGACCCATGGGTGGGTCCCGGCTGACTCTGCCTTCCTCCACCCCTAAGGCGACCAAAAAAAGGTCACCCGACGCGACCGTCCAAATTCTCGCTCTGTTTCCTCCTCATCAGTCTCGCGATCGGAAACCCTCTCAGCTCTCTTTCCTCTCCCACTTCCGGCGCCCTCGTCGTGTCGATACATGGTGATGGAATTTTAGGGTTTCGCTCCCCATCGGCAGCCTCCCCACCCCTTCGCCCCATGTCCTTATTTGACGCCGCCTCCCACCCACGGCAGGCATTCGATCACCACCACCACCTCAAGCGCAAGGTTGACGACCATGACGATCAAGATCACTCCTTCCCCCTCCTGAAGATGGCCAGGCCCTCCTCTCCCCCTTTCTCCTTCCCCTCGCCCTGCCTCACCTCCGCCCTCGCCGCCTTTGATGTCGAAGAGTCCAAGACCCGGTTGTCTTCTTCCCACCCGCCACCTCCCTTCGCCTCCCCCTCTGCGTCGCTGCCGTTGCCGTCATCGCTGGCGTCGCCGCCGTCCGATGAACTCCACTTCTTCGTGCGCTTGCTGTCGCATGGAAGCCTCGTGGTCCACGCCCGCCCAACTGACACCGTGAATTCCATCATCGAGCGGATCGAATCGGTCACCGGCATCCCCAGCCGCGAGCAGCGGCTGATTTATTGCGGTCGCCAGCTGTGCGGCGAGTCCACCCTCCGCCACTCCGCGGTCAAGAAGGACGCCACCCTCCAGCTCACCGGCCGACTCCGGAGCACCGGTCAGAGCAGGGCTTGGCGGGTCGTCGACGACCTCGTTTCCTCTATCTGTTTCCTCAATGCTGCCGCAGCCTCCGACATCCGTACCATCGATCGGCAGCGAACCGTCGCCCAGCTCGTGAAGGATTTCCTTAACACTACCCTTGCCGACTCCGATGGTGACAAAGATAAAGCTTTGGCCTACCTCGGAGTCTTTTCACTGGCCGGCGCCCCATCGGAGCTCGTAAAACTGTATCTTTCGCCTTTGGCCGACAACCGAGCCATAGCCGAAGGTGCTATTCGGATTTTCCT
Source organism: Musa beccarii (assembly GCA_024322285.1). Classification (NCBI taxonomy): domain Eukaryota; kingdom Viridiplantae; phylum Streptophyta; class Magnoliopsida; order Zingiberales; family Musaceae; genus Musa; species Musa beccarii. The sequence continues at coordinate 35,608,529 of CM044398.1, read as the reverse complement.
CGACTCCAATCCTGACTTCCTTCCGGAGTACATGCACTCGCAGTGTGCCCCTATCGTGTTCACCTTCTGTAGGATGCTCGCAGCCACCGTGGGCAGGAACGACCAACTTTATGTTGGGTGCCGGAGGACATTGTCTAAGCTTCTAAAGGCTTCCATAGAGCCTCTGAACTCGGTTCATTTGAAGTCGACTCACTTGCTACTGGAGCTGCATTTGTTTATCACTGAGCTTAGTAGTCTGGTGGATGCCGCGCTTTCATCTGACTCCATGTTAGATTCGGAGGTTGTACTCACTGATCTCTCCAATTTCTTGACCGCGATGCGTTGGGCAATACAGGAGTGGAAGGGTGTAGACAGGCCCATCTCTGAGCACTTGTATATCCTGGGGAGTCCAAGGTATGAGAATGGCATCGGTTTATTATATGAACTATATATAAAGCTCCTGAACAAGGTTGGCCAGTGTCTGAAGAAGGTGGAGGACATACTAGATGAAAGGGGGCAGGCACGGTACGAGGCTCAATTGCCAAAATGGTCACAGCTACTTGTTGTTCTTACAGTGATCAAGGTTTTCTCCAAGATTTTTGAGGGCGCCGAGCAGTTGCTTCATTCACTTCTTTTTGAGCGTCGGAGGACACTGAATGCTCTTCTCAGATGTGCTAAGAGGAATCGTAAGCTTCGCTGGTTTCTCAAGTATAAAGACATAACTGATTTTGAGGCAAGAAGGAATTTACTTTTGATGATGCTTCCTGAAGGAAAAGAGGAAGAAGAACTGCACGAAATGCTCATTGACAGGTTCCAGCTGCTATCTGAGTCCTTTCAATATATTGGCCAAGCTGATGCTACTGCATTGCGTGGAGCCATTTTTATGGAGTTCAAAAATGAGGAGGCCACAGGTCCAGGTGTTCTCAGAGAGTGGTTCTGTTTGTTATGCCAAGCTATTTTCAATCCTCAGAATCCACTTTTCTTGTCATGCCCACATGACCATCGAAGATTCTTTCCTAATCCTGGCGAGTTCATCCTCTCTACATTCTTCACCTTTCTTTGTGAGCTCATTGTTCTGATGTTACCCTAAGTTACAGAGACCTTTCTTTTTTCCTCCAAGTAATTTTTATGAATATTTAGATGAATACGTATCTGAAATTTTCATAAATTGTATTATAAGTCAAATAATGACTGTCTTCTTTATAAGCTAGTGTTGGGTATGCATGTTGCTTATGTTGCACTTTGCATGCATGCTACAAGCCAAAATATATTTTGGATTAAATTATAGCAATCTTACTGTGACCTTGATGCAAAGAATATTACTTCACAGCTGAATGCACTTAATATATATTTTTTTGAAAGAAATATAGTAGACAATTAGATTTTAATTGTTACAAACCAGACTGCAGGAAAATTGACCAATGAACAAGTTATTTTAAATGATACAAAGAAAAGGTGACCTTGTCTACAATACTTGAAGTCCAAGTTAGATCTTGTAAGTCAACTTAGTTCTCCTCCCTGAAACTAAACTTGAGAGTATCACAACCTTCCTTAAGACTTGATGTCCACGTCAAAGTCCAATGTTTATATGAAGTCCAATCTCTCTAGTTCCATTCACGGGTAGTTCTTACTTAAACTCCTCACTATACTCAATACCAGCTCTGGTTTGATATTATTAGTGATGAATCAACCCGATGAGATAGCTGTATTTTACCCATGTACCCCTAAAGTTCAACTTAATTCTCTTCACACAATCTGATGTGGACCTAAATTTTGAATATGTTAGTCGTTTTTTGGAATAGAATAGTATAACACCTCAGAAATCACCTTTTGGGGCATCACATTACCTCGACTTGGCCAATCCAACCAAGAGTCAGCAGGGGAAAATACCGCACTTCAGCTTGAGTCACCTCAATGCATGCTGGTCCAGCTTGTTATGTCGTGTTTGAGTCCCTTCAAGTAGTCAGTAACTTGACCTTGCTAGATTGCGTAATGTGTCATCAAACTTAGTAAAGAAGTTTCAAGTTGTTCCTTGCCATCCGGTCAACAAGGAGACCAAAACTGACTTCATTGAATATCAAACGACAGTTCCTATATTAATTTTATTTGTGCATTGTTCTCTTAGCTTAAAGTCACAGAAACAATCTCTCTATTTGCAAGGTTAAGGCTACATACATTGACAAGATCTTTTTCCTTTTGGCTTTTTTGCTGCATTTCCTGCTTTCTTATGTGGTGTTTGTCAATATTATGCAGCATCCTCTGTAGATCCTCTGCACCTCAAATACTTCAGCTTCAGTGGGCGAGTGATTGCACTAGCCTTGATGCATAAAGTCCAAGTTGGTGTTGTGTTTGATCGTATGTTCTTCTTGCAACTAGCTGGGAGATCTGTTACTTTGGAAGATGTGCGTGATGCGGATCCAGTCTTATACATGAGTTGCAAACAAATTCTCGAGATGGATGCAGCCCTTCTTGATTCAGATGCCTTAGGGCTAACATTTGCCAGAGAAATTGATATGATGGGGTCAAAGAGGATGGTTGAGCTGTGCCCTGGTGGGAAGGATATTATTGTACATAGCAGGAACAGGGAGGAGTATGTCAGCCTCCTGATTAAGCATTGCTTTGTTACATCAATCTCTGAACAGGTTTCTCATTTCGCTGAGGGTTTTGGTGATATTCTTTCTAATTCAAAGCACCAGCAGTTTTTTTTTGATAGTATGGATCTCGAAGATTTTGATCGAATGCTAGGTGGAAGTAATAATGTCATTAATGTGAAGGACTGGAAAGAGCATACTGAATATAATGGCTATAAATCCAAAGATCGTCAAATCTATTGGTTTTGGAAGGTAAATTTATATGGCTTCTATTTTCTGCTCATGATGCTTTAGTTTATGCTTTTATTTTGTCTAGAATTTGTCATTATCCTAATGTTAGTATCTCTTACCACATCCTCGGAGATAACCTTTCCAGTGCAGTTGGCAATTGTATAAACTTTTGACTAACTTTAACTTCTAATTTAGTTTCTTGCTCTTTCAGTAGACAGAAATGATATTTCATTGTTGTTACTGTGGTACTGCACATTTTCCTCCCATCTGTGCTTCTGGTTGTCTATGTTAATATCTTATTCTTGTCCTCAATTGAAGTGGTTTTGTGGTTGCGTTGAAGATGCTTAAATTCTTGCTTTTTATCTTCAGTTTAGTATTAGCACTACATCTAAGTCTTGGTTCATAAAATCACACTAAATTTTATGCTTATTGGATCTTTTTTTGTCAACATTAACTTGTACATATGGTTTTTCATGGTAGTGGACCAGAAAATGTGTTTTTCAGGGTTTATATACAAATAATTATCACCTATGACTATGCCATAAAGGCAAATTTATGGGGATGAAAAAGAAGTTCAAATTACATTTGTATCACTTGAATATGTTGCTATTGCTTGAACCCGAAGAATCCAACTTTTCCATCATAGATGTACGTAAGTTTAGGGGAATGGTTAGATTTATAGAGATTGTTCATAGTTTGATAGTGGCAGCCCAATATATAGAAGAGTAAACATGGTGACAAGCAGGTTAAAATACCAAGCTTATCAGTTGGCAAGGGTTGTTAAATACTTGTGACAGCCAACTAGGATGCAGATCGAGCAATTTCATCCAATTTGGTTCTTTATATGCTGGATCACCCTTGTAAGCTTACCATACTGGTTCGGACGATATGTAATCTGTAACCCAGTGATTAAAAAGCGCTAGGCGCCAAAATGCACCAAGGTCTAAAATCGCCCGAGACGCTAGGCACTCGCCCAGGCGTTAGCTCGAGCGAAGCGAGGCACTAAAATATAAAAATTTATAAATATAATTAAAAAATATAATTATTTAAATAAAAATATACTATTAAATGAAGAAAATCTAAGTTACAAACTCACAATGTCACATTACTAAAAAGTTTCAAAAATCAAAAAATAAAATTTTACATCAAAGTCATTCATCATCATCAATATTATCGTCATTATCATATAAATCATCTTAATTGAATTTATCCTCTTCATCTTGTCCTTTCTCTTCATTAAAATATGTTTCATTCTCAATGTCTTCAACAATAGTAGGAGTCGAGCTTGATGTTTTCGCACTCATTTTTCTATTTGTCATCTGTCTTGTATATGTTTATAATTCTCCAGCACCTGAAACTCTTGCCACATCTCCCCATGTCAATCTATCATCTTCAAATACAAGCTCGTCTTCGGCATCTTGCAAGTTGGCACCCATTTCTCCCACCAATCTGTCACGGACTTAGCTGGTTTTGCCTAAGCCGTGCGGCACCATTGCGTGTCAATCCGCAAAGGTCAACCTCCCCGACCTCCCACGATCCCTTAGGATCTGCAAAAGAGAAGACGGGACAACGAAAGCGCTTCACACGGGATCCACAAGCCACTCTTTTAGCAAACACTTTATAAACAATACAAATTCCAACCATGGACATCACAAGCTCAGAATGGTTGCATAACAAAGGTATAAGATTGGTCCACTACAGACCGAAATCTAATACAAGTGTCCACATGACACAAACTTTCTGTACAAGCCGTCAATGGCTGCCAAACTCACTCAAATGGGGCGTTTCGCCTTTGGCAAGCCCTTTACAAACTTTCCAAGTTAGAATAAACTAAAAAGGGACACAGACATGCATAAGCATTACACCGAACAAGCCATTTACAAAATGTCCGTGACATTCTCCCCCACTTATTCCTTCGACGTTCTCGTCGAAGCCTTTGCTGACGCTGCAACTTCTTTTCTTTGTTGGATCTTCGATCTTCTGCTCCTGCTGCGATGCGCCCCTTGGCTCCCAATTGTTCTCCACTTGTTGTGCTGATCCTTGCTGGTTCTTGCGGATTCATCTGATGAAGGGAAAAGACCATCTTTGATATGCGCCAATCTTCAAATTCTTCTTGTCTCTTGAATTGGATAGATGCTTGTTGGAGCTTTAACGAGCATCGCCTCGCAACCTTTAAAGTTCTCAGGTCCTTCCTCTGCAAAATTTGCCCATCGAATCTTCTTCCACTTAGTTGTCTTGCCTAAGTAGGTTCGCATCACTTCCGCTTTCGATTGGCATTCAATTGGGAAATGAAGCGGACAATCTACTCTCAGTAGCACTGATCACCATTAGTGAGGACTTGACAACTGTTGTCTTCCATTAGTCTCTTCGAAGGGTTTTCAAATTTGTGCAGAGCTCCTCTGCTAGATAACTAAGAGAGCCGGGGTACTCGGTTTCGCCCATTCTCTTGGGAGTTGAGAAGGCAAAGGTTACTTGACTTCACCCGCCTCCTCGAGGTTGTACTTCGTGCGTCAAGCTGGTTACTAGACTTTGCCTGTTCTTAGCTCACACTTCCGAAGCACTTGAAGTATTTGCAATCCTTGCGCTGAGTCAGCTACTATGATTCGCCCTCTCATTGCCATTGAACTTCTGGAATGCAAGAAGTTATCACTCCAACTTGGAGTAAGTCTTCGATAGGTTTGGTCGCCTTTGGGATTGTATCGCCTTCTCCATCATTTCTGCTGCCGACTCCTCTAAGTAGCAAAGGTACAGCACCGCGTACTGCCTACTCCGATCTTTGGTCATGCACTCTTGCATCGACCCGAAGTCCTTCACTCACGGTTATCTTGATGAAAAGTCTATTGACACCGGTCTTATGAAGTTCTCTGGCCTTTGCCCTTCAACCTTGTCTTGGTACATGGAGTTTGCCAATGCATTCTTCTCCTCCACGGCCCATATCATGACCAAGCGCTCTCCCTCTATGAGAGCAAGGGACCGATGACTCCCCGAAAGTCCCGCTTCTGCGGTACCCTGGCACTACATTGCCCATGGTACTACTATCCGTTGTCTCGCATCTGTGTCCCTTCTTCACGATCGGTAGATCCGCCTCTGCGGCACTGCGGCACTCCTCCGAGTCCACCTTCAATCTAATCGATGATTGATCTTGGGTAGCTGAGTCCCTCTGGACTCGTCATTGCTTCCTCGTCCTATTTCGACCACCTGCTTCGACACCTCTATGTTCTCTGAGTAGTTCCACTTGGTCGCTGGAAAGACAGACTACGACTCCCATGTATGGCCATCGCCATTCATGTTGCAGGGTTTGCACCGCTTCTGTTCTCGTTAGCTTCATTGGTCGCAACGTTCGCTTACTCGGTCTTATCCTCTGACTTACCGGGCTCCCTTAAGCGAATATGAGCTCTGAAGCAGTCCAACTCTTCAGCCGCTCCGATCATACCCTTGCATGATCTAATCCCTCCATGGGACTCACTGGTACTTGCATATGAACTTCTTCCTCGATAGTGCACAACCCCCATAAGCTAATGCCTAAGGTTTTCATTCAATGCAGCATTCGATGCACGCACGGAAGACTCGCCTCTGCGGTACCATGGCATTCAATGCTTGAATCCATAGCCCTTTTTGCCGTCGTGTTGTTCATCGAAATGGAGCTCCCAGTCGCGCTCCCGATCATACCTCTGCATGATCTAGTCCCCCCATGGGACTCACTGTGTGTGTCGACTTGCCACGAACCATTCCACCACGATCCGCTGCATCATGTATCGCCGCTGGTGACATCTCCTCGATTCGATCCCTCGGTATGAACTCGAATCTGCGATATCTCCATGTGTGGACTCGCTAACACATCGCAGGCCTTCGCCACCTTCGATTCTGTTCGCTCCTTTGGCAATCGACCTTCGTCCCACCCACTCTCGGGTCACACTCGGACGAAGTCTAGCTTTAGGACGGTCCATCGCCTAGCAGCTCCTCTGAAGTCCCCTGACTTCGCTGAAATTGATGCACCATTGTCTGGATCCTGGGACTCTGCCCCTACCAGCACAATCTTCGCTGCGTACCGCTTTCCTCATGACAACTCGAATAGCAACACTGTGGCATATTCTTCAAGAGTAACTACCTCTGCGTCCTCTTGCCTCGTGCTAAGGCCTTCTGACACTTATTTTGCCTCTGCAAACTGTGTCGCCTTAGTTCCTTCGTTAAATGCTTCACCAAGACCCGGTGCATGTGCCTCGAAGCTCCCTTCGTCTTTGGCACCATGCAAGACGAGTCTATTCCATCAGAATAAAGAACCCCTGGAACGACATGATCCTACTCCTGTCTCTGCAAGAGTCCATGTCCTTGACCTCTGTCTAAGGAAAGCTCCAAGCCTCCGCTCCATATTCTATCTTCTATGCCAACTCCCTTCATGCGGCTTGGGTACATCACCAAGTTACCCCCAAGTTGCTCCGCTCCTCGATTTGCATTGCATTAATGGTGGCCCTCACGCCCACCATTCCACGGGTCAGCCCTCTGTTGAGTCCGATCTCCCTATCGGCTTCAAGTGTGCCTTCACTCTGTGTTGCCTTGGGTCGCTCCCCCACTTGATCTCGCTATGTGTCGACCAACGCATTACCGCTTGTGCGATCATGCGACGATTCCTCGCCGCTCACTCGATCCATCAAGCTTTGTCTTGAGGTAGTCCTCAACCGGTGCGATTCATTGCATATGATTCTCCCTCTGGAGAACCGGGACTTATCCCTCCTGGATAAGTCGTACGGCCAACACATCGCAGGGCCTTCGCCACCTTCGATTCTGTTCGCTCCTTTGGCAATCGACCTTCGTCCACCCACTCTCGGGTCACACTCGGACGAAGTCTAGCTCTAGGACGGTCCATCGCCTAGCAGCTCCTCTGAAGTCCCATGACTTTGCTGAAATTGATGCACCATTATGCGGATCCCGGGACTCGCCTACCAAAGACACCTTCGCTGCGTCACGCTTTCTCTCGACAACTCGAATAGCAACACTGTGGCATATTCTTCAAGAGTAACTACCTTTGCGTCCTCTTGCCTCGTGCTAAGGCCTTCTGACACTTATTTTGCCTCTGCAAACTGTGTCGCCTTAATTCCTTCGTTAAATGCTCCCTTCGTCTTTGGTACCATGCAAGACGAGTCTATTCCATCAGAATAAAGAACCTCTGGAACGACATGATCCTACTCCTGTCTCTGCAAGAGTCCATGTCCTTGACCTCTGTCTAAGAAAAGCTCCAAGCCTCCGCTCCATATTCTATCTTCTATGCCAACTCCCTTCATGCGGCTTGGGTACATCACCAAGTTACCCCCAAGTTGCTCCGCTCCTCGATTTGCATTGCATTAATGGTGGCCCTCACGCCCACCATTCCACGGGTCAGCCCTCTGTTGAGTCCGATCTCCCTATCGGCTCCAAGTGTGCCTTCACTCTGTGTTGCCTTGGGTCGCTCCCCCACTTGATCTCGCTATGTGTCGACCAACGCATTACTGCTTATGAGATCATGCGACGATTCCTCGCCGCTCACTCGATCCATCGAGCTTTGTCTTGAGGTAGTCCTCAACCGGTGCGATTCATTGCATATGATTCTCCCTCTGGAGAACCGGGACTTATCCCTCCTGGATATCTGCCCCGTTGGAGCAACTTCTCTCTTCGCGTCCTTCCTCTGGAAGTTTTGGAGACCACCATCCTTGGATTACTCCGCCTTTCTTTGAACAACAAGCCGTGCCGAATTTTGTCTCTGCAAATGCACTTGCTAGATCTGCGATACTTCGCCAATACATTTCCATGACTGCACCCTCTGGGTCTAGCAACATCTTGAACCCACGCACACTTCACCTTATTACGAAAGTATCCTGCACATGCCGAAGAGGAAGTTTGAATGCTCCATGGCGTCGACCTTCTACGGCTTGGATGGCCCTCGACATTCTATCGTCGCGTCACGCAAGGTCTTGCATGAGTATCGAATTCCTTAAGTTTGCAACTCCTCACCTCTCGAGCTTTGCAGACAACTCTTTCGATCGCCAACAACCCACTCTGCCTTGTATGGTCTCATCCTTTGCTAAGCACTCCGCTTGCCTCGAGCACCGTCAAGTTTGGGAGCCAACGTCGAGCCACTGCTCGAACTCAGCCATCCCGACCTTTGTGCGCTACGCAATTCTTCTTAGCTTGCTTGTCCTCGTGGTGCCTCTTGCGTGAAGGGTTGGCCATTCTTCTGAATGCCATTCTCGGATGCCCGCTCCTCTGAGCGACTCCTTCCCCTACAACTCCAAGTCCGTTTCCCAAACGGTCGCGCGTGTTGGCTGCCCTCAACGCAGTCTCGTTAGGTCCCCCACATTTGCATGCAAAGTGTTTCTAAGTGGGCTTGTCCCGCTCTGATACCATCTGTCACGGTGGTGGTTTTGCTTACTAGTCAGTCGCGGCACCATTGCAAGTCAATCCGCAAAAGGTCACCTCCCCGACCTCCCACGATCCCTTAGGACCTGCAAAAGAGAAGACGGGACAACGAAAGCGCTTCATACGGGATTCACAAGCCACTCTTTTAGCAAACACTTTATAAACAATGCAAATTCCAACCATGGACATCACAAGCTCAGAATGGTTGCACAACAAAAGTATAAGATTGGTCCACTACAGACCGAAATCTAGTACAAGTGTCTACATGACACAAACTTTCTGTACAAGCCATCAATGGCTGCCAAACTCACTCAAATGGGGCGTTTCGCCTTTGGCGAGCCTTTTACAAACTTTCCAAGTTAGAATAAACTAAAAAGAGACACGGACATGCATAAGCATTACACCGAACAAGCCATTTACAAAATGTCCGTGACAAATCACTAATTTGAATCATCAATATCTTGTAATGAGATTGGATCAATTGTATTTCGTAAATTATGACGAGCCTTCAAAGCTTGATTATATTTTATGTAAACAAGATTATGTAATCGCTGATGTTCCAACCGGTTCCTTCTCTTTGAGTGAATCTATCATGTCATATAATTTAAAAATATATTAATATATCTATCTAAATAAATAAATTAATTAAAATAAAAATATTTATTAATTCTTACATACTCAAAGATACTCCAGTTTCGCTCATAACCCGAAGCATTACATGTTAAACAAAGTACTTTGATAGCGAATTGTTGTAAGTTCGAGATAGAATTTTCAAATAGACTCCACCATTCAACTGCAAAATTTATATTATTATTAGCAATAACATAATAACATACTATCAATGAAAATTAATTATCTCAAATTATTAATACCTGGAGACGCAGTTGTCCTGGATCGAACTACCATTGGAATTCCAAAAAGATCTTTGGCATTTTTATACAGAGATAATTCACGAATAATCGTATCTTGCACCTCAACGCTTGGAACTAATCTTGTAACGCACTGATATAACCCATCCAAAACTTCTGCATCAAACCCAACAGATTTAATCGTATAAAAGAATTCAGGGTTCAAATAATATCCTGCTGCATGTAAGGAATGATGAAGTTGATAATTCCATCTTTCGTCAATGATTGTAAAACTTTTCTCATATTTTTTTTCATTTTCATTAAAAGACCTTTTAATCGTCTCCTTTGCTCTATCCATAGTCTCATAATTATATCCCATTGCAGGCTTAATTTTATTATCCACTAATCGAAGGACTCGAATAAGAGAGTCCATTACCTTTAATATATAAACCATATGATAGCAAAAGGATGACATTAAGATGATATCAGTAGCTCTCTTGCCTTTTGTTTCTTTTGCCCATTTGCTTGTCACCCATTTCTCAGAAGTAAACATGTTTCTTAGATTATGTTTTTGACGATGCACACTCTGTAATGTCAAGAATGAAGTAGCAAATCGGGTGATACCATATCTCACAAATTCTTTGTTGCTTGTAAATTCTCTCATCATATTCAAAACTCCAGTATGATTATAAAGAAATCCAACAATAAAAATTGTGCTTTCTAAAGTTTTCTTGATGTTTGGGATCTTTCCAATATCCTTTAACATTAAATCAATACAATGTGCCGCGCATGGAGTCCAATATAAGTGCTGTCTTTTTAATTTAAATAATTTACCTGAGACAAAAGATAACAAAAATGATAAGACTTCCGAGTTTAATACATTTAATTGAAGATAAAATAATTAAAAATTTAAAAAATTCAAAAGATGAATATTACCAGCTAATATATAGTTGCTTCCATTGTCGGTTATGACTTGAACGACATTTTGTTCTTCAATTTTTTCCATAAACTTGTTAAATAAATCATATATCTTATCTCCAGATTTTACAAAAGATGAAGCATCTATTGATTTTACAAACATAGTCCCTAAAGAATAATTAACCATAAAATTAATGATACTCCAGCGTCTCCTGTCAGTCCAAGCATCTGACATAATAGAGCAACCATGTGTTGCCCATGATTCTTTATGACCCTTTAGTAAGTCATTTGTATAATTCAACTCTTTTTGCAACAATGGAACTCGTATCTCATAATAACTTGGAGGTTTTAATCCTGCACCATATCTTCCAATAGCTTCAATCATTTTCTTAAAACTGTCTAAACGAGTAGGACTAAGAGGAAGACCAACCTGATAGAAGAAGCAAGTAATGTGCTGAATTGTTCTTCCTCTTATTTCTTTATCACAAGCATCACTTATATTTATTTGTTTGAATTTTGAGCCTTCTGCTTGCCTTTGTTGCATCTGTAATTCTTGAAATATATACAGATCCATCGGTCCTTTTTTAGTCTTCTTAGTACTCACAACTTCTTTTCCTTTTCTATTAGATACTTTTTTCCCACTTTGGTTAATACTCAAAGAATAATCTTCTTCTTCGTTCCTGAGATATTCAACATCATCTTCTGGTAAATTCCCGTAAAATTCATTCTTTGTTATCTTCTTTTCATTTATATAACTCAGCAACATTTCTTTAACCTCAGGTGGACACTTTTTGCAAGCTGTTGTATTCTTGAAATTTCCTACTAGATGTTGTTTTGCACGAAAAATACCACCTTTAGTAATCTTGTTGCAGAACATATAGGTCACTGCATTAGGATCTTTCGAATCCTTTAAATAATTATACTTCCATGCAGGATCTTTTTTTGATGTCATCGAAGAATCAATTGAGTTGCTCTGAACACTTGCCATTTATCCTGAAACCTAACAATAATTTCAAATAAATAAAAATTAACAGTATTAAAAATAAAATAATATATTATTATTTTAATAAATAAAAAAAATTTCTGTTAACAGTATATTGTTTAACAGTATAACACTTAATAGTATACTGTCGAGCTCGAAGCAGAAGGAAGGAGAAGACCGAGCCTATCGATAGCGGTGGGAGCGGCGAGCGATGATTTACGACAAATGCAAGCGTGAGGTGGCAACCGAGCGGAAAGCGGCGAGCAACAACAACAACAGCGGCGGCTAGAGCGGCTACCGGAGTGGAAGCGGCGAGCGATGGCGAGAGTAGCGCAGGCAGCGGCAGCGATAGCTACAGCGACAGCAGAGGCTAATCGCGAGGTTTAGGGTTGGCGAAATCGATCGAGGCTGTTATCGGTGATTTAATTGGTTCAATCGAACCAACTAAATCATATTAGATCGAACCAGATGTAAAAATCTGGTTCGGTCGCCCGGTTTAACCTAGGCGCTCGCCCGAAGCGCTCGACGCCTGGGCTCGGGCGATCGCCCAGGCGGCGCCCCTTTGAAGTGCGCCACCTAGAAGCCAATCGAGGTGCTCAGGCCTCGCCTCGCCTCGCCTTGCCTTGCCCGAGTGCTTAGGCGAGCGCCCAAGCGCCTTTTTAAACCACTACTGTAACCTAATTATATTAAGTGGGAACCTATACCATATTCTTATTTTTTGATAGATGTTATTGCTCTTCTGTCTTTTGTAAGCTTACCGTACTGGTTTGGACAGTATGCAAACTGCTACCTAATTATATTCAGTGATTTAAAAAGTGCTAAGCGTCCAAAGGCGTCAAGGTTTAAAATCGCCCGAGGCGCTAGCCCGAGCGAAGCGAGGCGCTAAAATATAAAAATATATAAATATTATTTAAAAAAAATATAATTATTTAAATAAAAATATACTATTAAATGAAGAAAATCTAAGGTACAAACTCACAATGTCACATTACTAAAAAGTCTCAAAAACCAAAACAATAAAATTTTACATTAAAGTCATTCATCATAATCAATATTATTGTCATTTTCATATAAATCTTCATTGAATTCATCATTTTCATTTTGTCCTTCCTCTTTATCAAAATATGTTTCATTCTCAATGTCTTCAACAATAGTAGAAGCTGAGCTTGATGCTTTTGCACTCATTTTTCTTTTTGTCATCTGTCTTGTATATGTTTGTAATTCTCCAGCATCTGAAGCTCTTCTCACATCTCCCCATGTCAATCTATCATTTTCAAATACAAGCTCGTCTTCGGTATCTTGCAAGTTGGCACTCATTTCTCCCACCAACCACTCATTTGAATCATCAATATCTTGTAATAAGATTGGATCAATTGTATTTTGTAAATTATAACGAGCTTTCAAAGCTTGATTATACTTTATGTAAACAAGATCATGTAATCGCTGATGTTCCAACCGATTCCTTCTCTTTGAGTGAATCTGTCATGTCATATAATTTAAAAATATATTAATATATCTATCTAAATAAATAAATTAATTGAAACAAAAATATTTATTCATTCTTACATGCTTAAATCTCTCCAGTTTCGCTCACAACCCGAAACACTACATGTCAAACTAAGTACTTTGATAGCAAATTGCTGTAAGTTCGGGATAGAATTTCCAAATAGATTCCACCATTTAATTGCAAAATTTATATTATTATTAGCAATAACATAATAACATACTATCGATGAAATTAATTATCTCAAATTATTAATACCTAAAGACGTAGTTGTCCTAGATCGAACTGCCATTAGAATTCCAAAAAGACTTTCGACATTTTTATGCAGAGATAATTTACGAATAATCTTATCTTGCACCTCAAGGCTTGGAACTAATCTTGTAACGCACTGATATAACCCATCCAAAACTTCTGCATCAAACCTAACAGATTTAATCGTATAAAAGAATTCAGGGTTCAAATAATATCCTGCTGCATGTAAGGAATGATGAAGTTGATAATTCCATCTTTCGTCAATGATTGTAAAACTTTTCTTATATTTTTCTTCATTTTCATTAAAAGACCTTTTAATCGTCTTCTTTGTTCTATCCATAGCCTCATAATTATATCCCATTGCAGGCTTAATTTTATTATCCACTAATCAAAGGACTCGAATAAGAGAGTCCATTACCTTTAATATATAAACCACATGATTCTAAAAGGATGGCATTAAGATGATATCAGTAGCTCTCTTGTCTTTTGTTTCTTTTGCCCATTTGCTTATCATCCATTTCTCAGAAGTAAACATGTTTATCAGATTATGTTTTTGACGATACACACTCTGTAATGTCAAGAATGAAGCAACAAATCGGGTGACACCATATCTCACTAATTCTTTGTTGTCTGTGAATTCTCTCATCATATTCAAAGCCCCAATATGATTATAAAGAAATCCAACAATAAAAATTGTCTTTTCTAAAATTTTCTTGATGTTTGGGATCTTTCTAATATCCTCTAACATTAAATCAATACAATGTGCCGTACATGGAGTCCAATATAAGTGCTATCTTTTTGTTTCAAGTAATTTACCTGAGACAAAGGATAACAAAAATGATAAGACTTACGAGTTTAATACATTTAATTGAAGATAAAATAATTAAAAATTTAAAAAATTCAAAAGATGAATATTATCAACTAATACATAGTTGCTTCCATTGTCGGTTATGACTTGAATGACATTTTGTTCTCTAATTTCTTCCACAAACTTGTCAAGTAAATTATATATCTTATCTCCAGATTTTACAAAAGATGAAGCATCTATTGACTTCATAAACAGTCTCTAAAGAACAATTAACCATAAAATTAATTATACTCCTGCGTCTCTTATCAGTCCAAGCATTTGACATAATAGAGCAACCATGTGTTGTCCATTATTCTTTATGACTCTTTTTGCAATAATGGAACTCGCATCTCATAATAACTTGGAGGTTTTAATCCCGCACCATATCTTCCAATAACTTCTATCATTTTCTTAAAACTGCCTAAACGAATAGTACTAAGAGGAAGACCAGCCTGATAGAAGAAGTGAGTAATGTGCTGAATTGTTCTTCCTCTTATTTCTTTATCACAAGCATCACTTATATTTGTTTGTCTAAATTTTGAGCCTCTTGCTTGCCCTTGTTGCTTCTGTGATTCTTGAAATATATACAAATCCATCGGTCCTTTTTTAGCCTTTTTAGTACTCAACTTCTTTTTCTTTTTTGTCATATACTTTTTTCCCACTTGGGTTAATACTCATAGAATAATCTTCTTCTTCGTCCTTGAGATGTTCAACATCATCTTATGGTAAATTCCTGTAAGATTCATTTTTTTGTATTTTCTTTTCATTCATATAACTCAGCAACTCTTCTTTAACCTCAAGTGAACACTTTTTGCAAGCTGTTGTATTCTTGAAATTTCCTACTAGATGTTGTTTTGCACGAAAAATACCACCTTTAGTAGTCTTGTCGCAGAACATACAGGTCACTACATTAGGATCTTTCGGATCCTTTAAATAATTATACTTCCATGTAGGATCTTTTTTTGATGTTATCGTAGAATCAATTGAGTTGCTTTGAACACTTGTCATTTATCCTAAAACCTAATAATAATTTCAAATAAATAAAAATTAATAATATTAAAATCAAAATAATATATTATTAATTTAATAAATAAAAAATTCTGTTAATAGTATATCACATTAAAAGATAATCTTTATAATATACTATTAACAAAATATATGATTATTATTAACGATAATCGTTAACACTTAACAGTATACTATCGAGTGTCGAAGCAGAAGGAAACTGTCGAGGACTGAGAAGGAAGACCAAGCCTATCGACAGCGGCAACAGGTGACAACGGTGGGAACGGTGAGCGATGGCGAGAGCAGGAAGCGACAGCGGGAGCAACGAGCGGCAGCGGCAGCAGAGGCCAATCGCGAGGGTTAGGGTGGGGATGTCGCGAGGGTTAGGCTGTTATTGGTGATTTAGTTGGTTCGATTGAACCAACTAAATTCTGGTTTGGTCGCCCGGTTTAACCCGGGTGCTTGCCTGAGGCGCCCGACGCCTGGGCTCGGGTGAGCGCCCAGGCGGCGCCTCTTTGAAGCTCGTCGCCTGGAGGTCACGCGAGGCGCTCGGGCCTCGCCTCGCCCGAGCGCTTAGGCGAGCTCCCGAGTGCCTTTTTAAATCACTGATTATATTAAGTGGGAACCTGTATACCATATTCTTATTTTTTGATAGATGTTATTTCCTTTTATTTTTCTTTGTTTCTGTCTTTTGTCATTCTCTCTCTCCCCCTACATCTGCTTCTCTCCATCACATCATTGCCATCTCGACCTACCACTATGCTTCCTCCTTATCTTCCTCTTCATCTGTCTTCCTCCTACGCCGCCACTTCTTCTTCCTCTTACTGAGCTCTCCTCATTCCTTCTTCTCTCCATCTTTCTCTGTGGTGGAGGCAGCACCAACCCATGCTTATTGTTGATGCATCAATTTGTACCGGTAGGTGTGACCACTGGATTTATATTTTAAACCTTGGTGACAAAATTCCTCAAGACTTTGCTATCATGATACCAGGGTAAGACAATTTGATGAATGGCAAATTCTTCTTTGATGATTTCTGGGCATATTAGAGCACGTGAAATATTATCAGCATAACCTGGTATAATGTTGCTTATTACTAAGTCAACTGCTGAATTGATGTTTTTCTAAAGGAAATATGTTTTCTATCCAATTGTTTGACTAACAGCTTCTTTATATAATAGCAACATTCAGAATATCCTTTCAAGCATTTGCAAACAACACTTGGAAAATGGTGATTGTAATGCTGCACGTGTGACTAGTAATCTAGTATAATAATTACTATAGAAATTTATTTTCCTTGCTGTGTGAACCAATTGCCTTTGCCCCTGAGAATGTTTGTAAATTAGAGCTCGTGAAATATTATCAGCATAATCTAGTATAATGTTGCTTATTCTAATCATTGTTTGACTAACAGCTTCTATATATAATAGCAAGGTTACTTTCCTTGCTATGAACCAATTGCCTTTGCCCCTGGTCTTTTAGAACAATGATTAGAATTTTAGAATTTTACATTAACTATTGTAATTGAGATATGGCCACATAGCCCAAGTTTGCAGAAGCCAGCTGTAGGTCCAAATGTTTAAAAAATGGTGATGTACGGTGTGTGCTTTTCATGGCAATACTTGATATTTAAACTCATTGTGGATCTAAGCATAGAACAGGTATGTTCTTGTCTGGCATAGTCATTTGGGCCATAAGTTGACCTGACTCGGCTCTTCAGAGGTTGCATTTAGGTTTCCTTGCCCAACTGATGCCGGATCGCTTGTTTGATAAGCTTGTCAGAGGGAAAGATTGTTTGCCCCAATATATTTTATTTACTTGATGACAAGTCACCTGACCCACCATAGAAGATGCAAATTCCTGATTCCAATCCTCTTCTGTTATTCCCCAAGAGAAATTTGAAACTCCATATTGTAAGTGCCCATTGTCTATGGCCCTGAAACAATTGCACCAAGTTGCTGCCTCCAGCACCATGTGACTTATCATGGGTTTATTTTCTTTTTCTCATTTTAGGGTCTGAGTGACATGAAGAGTTGAATGCTTGAATGTTCTTTGTTCTCTTCTTTTCCATATTATTCAATTTTTAGTTCCTTAACGCATTATATATATTTCTAGATGTGATTTTCCAAGGAAAAACATTAATCATTAATTAAACTTCTGTAGGTTGTAGAGAGCATGTCCGTGGAGCAACGGAGAGTCCTGCTTTTTTTCTGGACATCCATCAAATACTTACCCGTGGATGGATTTGGTGGTTTGGCTTCCAGACTGTATATATACAAGTCGTCTTCAGATTCGCAAGAGTGTTTACCAACATCACATACATGCTTCTACCGCCTTTGCCTGCCAGCTTATGGAACAAAATCCATGATGCATGACCGGCTTCAGTTAATTTCTCAAGAGCATATTAGCTGCAGTTTTGGCACCTCATAAAGAAAGAAAAAGATGGACAAGAAAAAGCTGGTTCTCTGTACAGATGTCAAAATCATGTTCATGATAGGATGTAATTAAGCACCTGCAATTTAAATTAGTTTTCTACATAGGGAAAAAAAAAAAAGATTTCTTTACCTTGTTTCTCTCTAATCTTCTCTATGGGTAGAAAAGTAAATAGAAAGGCTATTTTCTCTCTAGGGAAACTGTTAACTTCTGATGGTAAGTACATAGAGAGTACTTTTCTCAAGTTGTTCATAGCAGTATCTTGTAAATAATTAACCAAAGTTGAATGGGGACTTAAATTGTTAGCATTGTCATTGATCAAATCTCTACATGGAGTTTGTCTTTCCAACTATTTCTTTCATCAGCTCATTCTCATACACTGTTTTCATGCTGACATGTATTTACTACACATTCTGGCTTTGCCGCCCAACATAATCCAATAACAAATCACAAGCATCTGATGGAATTGTATTCTCTGATCATAATTTAATGCTCCTAGCTAATACTTGTACATTTGTAAATACAGCCATTTCAAAAACCAGTGTCTAGGGAAAATATATTTCATACAGGCATTTTGTATGAAATGCCTTGGTGCACAAACAATGTTCTTTTATAGGCATTAAACTGCTAAATGAGTTAACAACCAAGAAAGAAGCACAGGCAATAGTTGCTTTTATATGCTGCAGCTATCCCAGGGAAATCAGCAGGAATGCCATCGACACTGGCTCCCTTTGAACGTGCATATTGATCTCTGCTGTGGGATGTACTTTGCAATGCTTTGTACCCTCGCCACTATCCTCTTTATTAATCCAACATATCCATCGCAGCGAGCTACACGTGATGTCGCAAGTTCTACCTACTGCACATCGGTCTTCTTAAGGTCTGCCTAGTAGATTCTTGTCCGACCTTCTCAGCTACCATGTCAGATGCATCAATAGACTTATGGAACGCCACGGTCTTAATACATGAGGAAGTTTATAATATTTACCCTTGTCGGCCTTTTTCAACTGTGATACTTCTACTATACTCTTGCACCTCTTCATTTAGATATGTTTTGTGACCTGCCATTGGGATGAGTACTAAGGGCCTTAGACTTGGAAAAAGTTATAACTACATTGCAATTATCTTTCTAATGTCCTTTTTGTTGTTCATGTATGTATCATCATTTTGTATTTGTTTTGCTGTTCCAGATCAACTACGTCAAGGGCTGCCCTCCTACCAAGTCCTATAATAAAGGCCCTCAATTCAAATTATCTCACGCTCTTTATCTAGAGGGGTCGTTGATTGCTTCATATGCCTAATTCCTATATAGCCTGATAGAGATGCTACTGATGATCCACTGGTTTGTTGAATATATATAATATCTCTACATCGGACAAGATAGTCCCATGATCGAGAAACAAACTCATTTCTGAATGATTTTATATATGTAGCAACTTTTGTGTAAGTTTGGTTTGACCAGTAATGATTAACATAACGGATGGATTATTTCATCAACTAATGTTTTTATTAAGTAAAAGTATAAATATCATATTCAACTTAGTTTTGAGAATAGCTCTCCCTACGTATGTAATGATTCAAAAGAAGTGTAGATAATTTGATGAAAAAGGACCGCATGGGAAGAAAGTTGAAATTGAGGTGAAGGCTATCTATAATTGAGTTAACTATTGTGCTAAGTGATGGTATCGTCTATCAATCATTGATGACTTGGATCGCACTGTTTCAACTAAATGATACTAGTATCACCCACGGCTACACCATCCACACTCTAAAACTTTTTGATACTCGATTATTTCTCACCTCACCAGTGGCCTTGGGATTCTATTAATATTCCACTAGTTGGATGTGTTAAAGCAAGTGAGCACCAAGCAATAATATTATGTATTCTAAATGTAAAAAACATGAGAAAACTCTTATGTTCAATCCTTCTCTTAAGTTCTAAATGTAAAAAGCATGAGAAAATGAACTATGAACTGCTGCTTTAAGCCTCTAAAGATTTCCTTCCAAAGGAAAGGAAAATGAACTATGAACTGTTGCTACAAACCTCAGAAAAAGTAAAAAAAAAAACAAAAACCTCAGAAAAAGTAAAAAAAAAAAACAAAATCTCTTGACATGATAATGATTAAATAAAGACAAGCCTTCAGAAAAGATTGAATCTAATTTTTCCGATATTAACAAACTTTTTAAAGAACCAACACCTACATCAACCACTACCTCAAGAATTGCCCTTCTATCTTCTTAGTTCTTCTTTGACGTGTGAATAATCAACTTCATCCACAAGCAAACGACACATGGCATGCATCACGTCATAGTTCCGTGAAAGTTGGCCAATCAAATTATATTTTACCTCAGCTAGCTCATGAATCACGCCATCTCCAAATAAAAATAACATAATTGACTGCCATTTCCTAGTGACTCGAGTGTTCAAGCGTCCCTACCAACGAGGCCATTAGGGTTCTTCACTAATATCATTCTAATACAATAAAGGGATTGGTGACATAGCATATTTAACTTGATGAGCCTAAACTATTGACTCAAAATATTCAAGTCTAATTTAGTGAGCCTATTAAATCTTTATAAATCAATTGAAGCCTTATTTCACTTAAATTAGGAATGTTACATGACCTAAAATGAGACAGGCTTCATAGTTATAGCTTCACTTATAATGACACAATCCATGATAGGACCTCCCATCATGTCAAAGATTAAATCAGCTTTCATACCATTTGCCACGATCTAAATTGACAGGATAGTTGGGCCATTAAATGAATGAGTCTAAACCACTAGTCTAAAAGTGTGAAAGTTGGAGTTCAGGATAGTATGCCTACTAAGTATTTATAAATTAATTCAAGTTTTATATCTCTTACAATATAGGATTAAAAGACGTCACATGCTCGCTTTCCACCTATATTGTCCCATTGTGTAAGAGGATCAAAGTTATATCGAAGGATCAAATATTATGATAGTGATGGAAATCATTAATTTAGTAATTATACACTCCAATAGCTAAAGAGCTATAATAATACATATGGAATGTAAATTAACACCCTCCAATGGATTGAAAATAAGATGGATTGTTCAAGATTGAAGCTAGAGAAATTATTCTAATCACTTTATCAATAAAAAATTAATAAAATAATTAAAATAATATTTTGATTCCCTTAAAATGTCACAAACTAAGAAGTTTAATAAGTTAAAAAGGAAAAGCAAAGATTTTAGGTTTTGAATGGCACAAGCAAAAAATCTTGATAAATTCCAAAGTTCATGCAAGAACTTAAAAACCAAAACACTCACAAGTATTGAAAGATGATTATACTTCTCAAATTGTATTCTTACAATGAGGGTTAGCCTTATTTATATAGTACGAGACTTAGTACAAAGAGAATGAATATATTATATGCCTTAAATGATATTCATATTCCTAATTCATGAATTTTATCAAACATATTTGAATAGACTTTATTCTTCAAGATGAGATCTTCAAATTTGTCCTTCTACATAGCCTACCTAAATATTTTTGGGCCGAAGCTGTTAATATAGCATGCTATGTTATGAATAGGATTCTAGTAAGACCATTACTTTTCAAAATCCCTTTTGAATTATGGAATAACAAAAAACCTAACGTTTCATATTTTAAAGTTTTTGATTATAAATGTTTTATCTTAAATAAGAAAGATGCTTTAGAAAATTTTGATGCAAAATCTGATGAATGCATTATTCTTAGTTATTCTTCTATTTCTAAAGCCTTTTATATTTTTAATAAAAGAACTTTGGTTATAGAAGAATCTATTAATGTTGTCTTTAATAAAGTTTTTAAATTTAAGAAAAATAATTTTGATGATGATCTTGACTTTGATGCTTTGAATTTGAATGAAACCTCTCCTCCGAATAGCAACTTGGATGTATCTTCTTCTGAAACTTTCTTACCTAAGGAATGGAAGTATGTAGATGCTCATCCTACGGAGCTAATTATAGGAGACACATCAAAAGGCGTTCAAATTCATTCTTCTTTTAAAATTTTTTATGTCAATGCCACTTTTCTTTCTCAAATTGAACCTAAATGCATTGACGAGGCCTTGAAAGATGATTCATGGATTATTGCAATGTAAGAGGAGTTGAACTAATTTGAGAGAAATGAGGTGTGGAAGCTTATTCCTATACCTAGTTACAATTTAGTTATTGGTACTAAATGGGTCTTTAGAAACAATCAAGATGAATTTCGTATCATGGTTAGAAATAAGGCTAAATTAGTGAACAAAGGTTTCAACCAAGAAGAATGTATTGATTATGAAGAAACCTTCACTCTTGTGGCAAGATTAGAAACTATAAAGGTGCTTCTTGCCTATGCTAGTAGTAATAATTTTAATTTATTTTAAATGGATGTCAAAAGTGTTTTTTTAAATGACTTTATTTTTGAAGAAGTGTATGTTGAACAACCACTTAGATTTGAGAACTCTTTTTTTCTTAATCATGTGTTTAAGTTAACTAAGGCTCTCTATAGATTAAAACAAACCCCAAGAGCTTGGTATGAGAGACTTAGCTCCTTTCTTATCAAAATATAATTTCTCTAAAGGCAAGGTCAATACTATATTATTTATTAAAAATTTTAAAAATAATTTTTTTATTGTTCAAATTTATGTTGATGATATTATTTTTGGTTCTACAAATAAGTCCTTATGTGAATCATTTGCCAAGAGTATGAGCCAAGAGTTTGAAATGAGTTTAATTGGTGAACTAACTTTCCTTTAGGCCTACAAATCAAACAACTTAGTGATGATATTTTTCTTAATCAAACCAAATATGCTTTAGAATTGCTAAAACGGTTTAATATGGATAGCTATCAATACACCAATGAGTATCTCCACTAAGTTAGACATGTAGTGAGTACCTCACCACAATTAGACCAGACATCATGTTCAATATAGGACTTTATGTTAGATTTCAATCTAGTCCAAAGCTATCTCATTTTAAAGTCGTTAAAAGAATTCTTAGATATCTTAAAGGAACCCCTAATCTTGGATTATAGTATCCAAAATTTAAAAACTTTGAATTAATTATTTATACTGATGTAGATTTTGCTGGATGTAGAATAGATAAAAAAAAGCACATCCGAAACATGACAATTCTTAGATTTGCACTTATCTCTTGATTTTCCAAGAAACAAAACTCAATTACACTATATACGGCTGAGGCCGAATACATGGTAGCGAGTGCATGTTGTGCACAAGTTGTATGGATGAAAAATACATTAGAAGATTTCAAAATTCATTTAAAGAATATTCCCATAAAATGTGATAACATAAGTGTTATATGTTTAACTAAATATCCTAATCAATACTCTAGAACTAAAAATATTGATATTAGGCATCACTTTATATGAGATCATGTTAATAACCCTGATGTAACTTTAGAATTTATTGATAAAAAATATCAATTAACGGATATCTTTATAAAATCTTTAAATAAAAAATAATTTGACTTCATTAGAAGAGAATTACGCATGTTGAACTGTCCGAATGCATGAGTTTGTTATATGTCTTTTTTGAAATTTTTCGATTTCGTATCATCCTCCTCCTATATTGGTATCATCGTTTCGATTTCGTAAATGGAGCTTTCATTTTGTTTCTATCTTCTACCTATCTTGGTATTGAATTTACTTCATGAATGTTTGATACTCTTGCTTCATCGTTTGATGACTTTGAATTGGTATCATACACATTTGATGACCATTTGAATTTGTATCGAACTCGAATCTATTGCTTGATGACTTTTGACACTCTTTGAATCCTCTCTTCTTTCACTAACAGATTTCATGCAAATGATAGCAATATTTTTGAAAGATTTTATTGACAAAAATATCTTTCATGGATCTCATTGATGGGTTTTATTTCATAAAAGAACATTCACGAATTCTACGTCATGAAATGATACATATTAGCTCTTGATGAACTCAATTTCCCTTAGCTTGAGCGAATTACTTTCATGATTCATGGACTTCTTCTCTTTACTCACATCTTTATGTCATGAGTTTTTTTATAAAAAGTAGAAGTTTTTATGAACTTGAATGCTCTCTTGAATTCAATACAGATTTTATTTACTTCTTTAGCTCTTAGTGTGAATTTAATATGGAATTTTTCAATGTCATGATTTCTTTGATAAAAGTGATGTATGAATTTTTAAGTATAGAAACATCATTCATGAATGTGTTAAATCTCGGATTTTGATGATGGAGTCAATTGATAGGTTATTTGATCTAATCTATATTATTGAGATAAGTGTGTAGGATTAACTACGATAGCATGAAGACATAAAGCAAATTACCAGAGTCAAGTATATTGGGAGTTCGAGAGTCCACCGAAAGTCCGAAGGATCATCAGAAGTGTTGCCGGAACTAACCGAGAAAGAATCGGAGACTTGCCGCAGGTCTCGGGAGTTCACTGGAAAGATCATCGGAGGTTCACGGAGCTCACTAAGAAGGTTTAGAAGCTTGCCAAAGAATCGTCGAACTCGCTAGAAAGTCTGGGAGCCTACCAGGAGTCTGCCAGAAGAAGCCCGAGGGTGTGTTGGAAGTTCACCGGAAGTTCGTTGGAAAGCTCGGTAGAAGAAGACTCGACATTGCCGGTTGTTAATTTGCTTAGAATTATGTTTCAATTTTGTACTATTGGGAAATCCATAGGGGGCAACATCTCATGCACAGTGAAAGAATAGAAAAACAAAAACTTTGGATTTCTATGAAAGGTTCCATCGTCGTGCGAAGAACGGTGCGTCAAAAATAAATCCGTGAAAACTGTATGTATAAAAGAAAGTACCTAAGGAGATCGTATATCCCTGAATCCCTGCAAATCTGTAGGAAGGATGAAGGAGGTCAAGCGTCCTCCTCTCTAGCGGTATCCACACGGTAGGGACTGTGACGATGCACCTCTCTGGGGAGAGGAGAACAGGAGGTGACCACCAAAAAGAACTCCCAGCCTATGGAGCTTTGGTTCCCTCCTATTTATAGAGGCCTCCTATAAACCCTAATAGATCTTGCCCTGTTGGATATTGGATCTCCATCCAATTACCCAAGCCTCTTGGATTAGTGGGTCTCTACCCAATAATCTCTTATTAGTAATTATTGGATCTCATATGAGGATCCAATAATTTAGGGGCTTAATGGATATCCAATAAGATAGGGGCTCCAACGAATATCTCATATCCGAACCTCTACTCGTCACAACACCTACCACATGTGTGTGATCCTCTAGGCTTAATATCGAGCTGGCCGTGAGTGATACTTGTCAGAACTCCTTCTGACTTAGTGAATTATTATTTCTATAATAATTCACCCGACTCATCGACTACGGACGTACTAGGCCACTACGCCGTAGTCCCTAGACAATATAGGGGAATCCAATCCTTTGGACTAATCTGTTCTTAATTACCATGTATCTATAGTCCCTCATCCATCTAATATTTCAGAGACCCTAAACTGCGCGTGGTGCTATCAGGCCCATGCGGTCTCTTCTCGAATTTTGCTCTAGTCAGATTCTCCCGGAGAACTCTTTCTCTCTCAATCCGAATAACCTTGGTCAAGGATTTGTTCGAGCAAGAATACATGGGATAAGGCTGAATCTGCGAAATCTAAGAGATTGGAATAAAGCTTGTTTGGTACAGAAATTGTGCGATCTTTTGCAGAACAAATCCTTATGGTCACAATGGGTTTCTGCTAGGTACCTATCTAAGGAATCAATCTGGGAAGTTTTAGCAAAAACATATCATTCTGCTGCTTGGAAAGGAATTTTGAAGGCAAGAAATTGGCTGACCAAACATATTTCTTATACAATCTCTTCTGGGACGAGAATTAATATGTGGTATAATCCTTGGGTGAATGGGAAGAGTATATTTCAATTGTATGGCGATAGAGTACGAAGAGATCTTGAGGCCTCTAAAGATTGGAAGGTTTCTGAGTTCATTGTTAACGGCACCTGGTGTCTTCCTAGTCCTATTTCTTCTGATATGCTATCACTTTGGCCGACTATTACAACTCTTCCAATCAAGAACAACTCCTCAGATATGCTTAATTGGCTTCATGACAATGGAAAATTTAGTGCTACATCTGCATGGAATCAAATCAGACAAAGAAATAACAAGTGGATCCCAAACAGTTGGACATGGGATAGACCGAGCTCACAGAGACATTCCTTATGCACATGGCAGGCCCTTCTTGTCAAACTACCCACAATGGATAATATGAAGCGAAAAGGTATATATATTGTTAATCGATTCTCTCTTTGTATGCAACAGGAAGAAGATATTGATCATCTTTATTTTGCTTGCGACTACACTAATTGGATATGGGAGGAGATTCTAAAGAGATTTGAACTCCATAGGCTACCAAGGCCAAACTTGCATCAGGAACTAGAACAGCTGTAGCAAAGCTTCTCAAGAAAAGGGCTTCTTACACAACTAGCAAAAATTACATTCAGATGTACTATTTGGTGGATTTGGAGGGTGAGGTGTAGCATAATCTTTGAGGGCCACAACACACACAATACTCACATATTGCTCGAGATACTTAGTGACTCAAGATCATGTATGGAGCAGGATCTGGAAATGAAGCATTTAACACATAGAGAAAAAGATATCTTTATCAGATTCAATTTTATTATTCGTTAATGCTTTCTAGAATGAGATTGCTGTATTGTGTGTTTCTATGTTTCAACAATGTGATGTATTTATAGGTCGTTTAGGAATGGTTGGTTATTGCATTTTATTATTTATTGACTATCGTAAGGTGTCATAGTCTACAACTTGTGTAGTCATGGCTACTTTCTTTGTTTAACTTCTCTTGGAGATGAGTCTGGTGGAGTGAGTCCATTCCATCTTTCTGAGGTGGGGTATATTCTCCTAGACTGCTCTAAGAGATCTAAGGCTATAGTCTACGGCTTGTGTAGACAAAGCTACTTTGTACAAACTTTAAACTAAATATAATTATATTTACTTACTAAAAAAAGAATACATGGGATATTCCTCTCATGATACCGAGAGTGGATGATCCTCTATTGAGTTTTAGCAAACAACAGGTTAAGATTGGTGGTTCTATTGGCATATCAAATAACAGCACTCTCTCTTTTAATTCATTAAAATTAGTTGTTGGTTCCATCAATCAAATTATCGTTTCAAATGTTCCAATCAAGAATTGAATGATATCCTTTCCTTATAAAACCATCTTTCAGATCTGGTCCATTCTGCTCTTATAGGTACTTAGCCCTTGTAAAGTTGGCTACCACTTCCAATAACTGGCTGTACTAGATCTGGAACTTCCAAACGTATAAGTCTGGTATCAAAGAGTGGAGTACTCATCCAGGACATCCTTAGTGTCTCAAGTCTAAGGACCAGATACACTATTGGGATTATGGAATCACTGTCTGACGTGACAAATTAATAACCATTCAGCATTCCATAAGCAAATTAATTAGTGAACTCATTCCCCAATGAGCACCTGCACTGTACCCTTAGTGTCCCCACATAAGTAGCTATGAGACCAACCATCTCCATTATATGAACCGGTATACAACACACCAGTCTATTCGGTTATCTCGATGTCCCTTTTGAGTAACCTATGACCGTGATTATTTAGAGTCTATGTTTAAAGGTGAATCGGTCATATTATCGTGATCTCATCACGATCCGATTCCTATTGCATAAATCTAAGGACATCACAATATATGCAACACGCAAGATAAAGTGATAAAATGCCTGATAATAATAAGCAAAAGAAAGAGTGCATATCAGTCACAAGTGCCATCACTCATATGATTGGTTTACAGGGAACATATGACTAGCAACCTCTCGCTTGACCTAAATCTAATCACCTACATGTCTGAACCCTATCAGACCTCTATGATGCTTAAAGACAATCTGAGTCACTGGCTTTGTCATTGGATATGCAATGGTATCTTCGGATGGAACTCTTTCCACTACTATATCTCTTCGGTCTATGATCTCTCTAATAAGTTGGAACCACCTCAGAACACTTCTAATGAGACCTGGGTTCCCTTATTTGAGTAATCGCCCCGTAATTGTCACAATATAAGGGAATCGGCTCCTCGCTGCTCGGGACGATTCCTAGATCTGTGATGAACTTCTTCATCCAGACTCCCTTCTTTGCTGCCTCTGCCATAGCAATGTATTCTGCCTATGTGGTCGAGTCAGTAGTAGTGTCTTGCTTGGAACTCTTCCAGCATAATGCTCCTCTATTCAGGGTGAACACATACCCTGAATTAGATTTGCTATCATCGATATCATACTAGAAGCTCGAGTCTGTGTAGCCCTTAACCCTGAGACTACTTCCTCCATATACCAGTAAAAGATCCTTAGTCCTTTTTAAGTGCTTAAGGATACATTTTACTGCTTTCCAGTATTCCAAGCCTGGATCTGCCTGATACCTGCTCGTGACACTCAGAGCATGTGCTATATCAGGATTGGTACATAGCATAGTATACATGATAGATCTTATCACTGAGGCATATGGTATCCTATCCATGTGTGCCCTTTCTTTAGGATTCTTTGGGGACATACTCCTAGAAAGTGGTATTCCATGTCTCATTAATATAAGACCTCTCTTGGAATTTTTTCGTGCCAAACCTTTTGATAATGGTGTTTATGTAGACAAGCCTAGCATCCTCTTGGATCTATCTCTATAGATCCGTATCCCTAATATGCAGGATGCTTCCCCTAAGTCCTTCATGGAGAAGTGCCTAGATAGCCAAGCCTTTACTGTGAAGAGCATTCCTACATCATTCCTAATGATCAGGATGTCATCCATATATAATATTAAAAATATAATAGTACTCCCACTTACCTTCTTGTACACACAAGGCTCATCTTCGTTCTTAATGAAATCATAAGATCTGATCACCTTATCAAATCTTATGTTCCAATTTTGAAAAGCTTGCTTCAGTCCATAGATGGACCTAAGCAACCTGCACACCTTATATGAGTTATCCCTGGACACGAATCCCTTAGGCTGTATCATATACACCTCTTCCTCAAGGTTACCATTGAGGAATACAATTTTAACGTCCATCTGCTAGATCTCATAATCATAGTATGCTGTAATTCGAATGGATTTTAGCATGGCTACGGGTGAGAAAGTTTCATCATAGCCACTAGCCTTGCTTTATAGGTCTCTACCTTTCCATCTACTCCAATCTTCTTTTTGAAGATCCACTTGTAGCCAATGGGTACAATACCCTTGGATACAACAACCAGGTTCCAAACCTTGTTGGAGTACATGGAATCCATTTCTGAATTCATGGCTTCTTGTCATTTCCCAGAGTCTATGCTCATAATAGCCTCCTCGTAGGTCTGAGGATCCTCAATATCCTCTTTTCTGATATGTCCCACATATCTCTCAAGAGGATGAGATACTCTATTGGATCTACGTAAAGTTGGAACTTGTGTGCTAGGTATTTGAACAGATTCTAGCTATAGAATGGTGCTTGAGCTAGGTTCTCCAACCTTGCTTAACTCTATCATGCTCCTACTATCTCCACAAAGAATGTGTTCCTTCTCAAGGAACACTACTCTCTCAGCTACAAAGACCTTTTGATCCTTAGGGTGATAGAAATAATACCCATAAGTTTCATTGGGGTATCCCACGAACTTGCACCGTTCTGCCTTGGATTCCAACTTGTCAGGGTTGTATCTCTTGACGTGAGTAGGGCAGCCCCAAATCTTAACAACCTTAAGATCGGACTTCTTCCCATTCCATATCTCATATGGAGTAGACATTACTGACTTAGTTGAAATTCTATTCAGAATGTAAGCTGTGGTCTCTAGGGCATATCCCTAGAATGAGATGGGTAGGTCAGCGAAACTCATCAAAGAACGCACCATGTCTAACGGTGGGTGATTCCTCCTTTCTGATACACCATTAAGCTGCGGTGTATAAGGAGGTGTCCATTGTGATAAAATCCCATGGTCTTTGAGGAACTGGGTGAAATCTATACTCAAGTATTTACCTCCTCGATCTGATCAAAGTGTTTTAATATTGTTTCCAGTATGATTCTCCACTTCATTCTTATATTCCCTGAATTTCTCAAAAGCCTTAGACTTGTACTTCATCAAGTACACATGTTCGTATCTTGAGAAATCATCAGTGAAAGTAATGAAGTAGGAGTAACCACCTATGGCATGAGTCGACATGGGACCACATACATCACTATGTATGAGTTCCAGTAACTCAGTGGCTCTCTCTCCAGTTCCACTAAATGGAGAGTTGGTCATCTTTCCACGAAGGCAAGGTTCATAAGTCACATATGACTCCTAGTCAAATGGATCTAGATATCCATTCTTCAGCAACTTTTGAATCCTTCCCTCATAGATGTGACCTAGCCTACAATGCCACAGATATACATTGTTCACCTCTTCTCGTTTCCTCTTAGACTCACTTACACTCATGATATATAGAGTTGTATCTAGTATAAATAAACCATTATGCAATGTTCCTCTCATGATAATCTTATCATCTAATATTATTGAACAACTATTGTTCTCAATAACTAATTTATATCTACTAATTGTCAAACATAAAATGGAAATAATATTTTTGATAAAAGAAGGAACATAATAACATGTATCTAATGTAATAATAGCTCCACCAGGCAGATGTAAGATGACCTTGCCAACAGCCACTATAGCAACCTTTGCTCCATTGCCCATCTTAAGGTCCATCTTGCCTCTGTTCAATCTCATAGGTCATGTCAGAACCTGCAATGAATTACAGATATGATAAGCACTCCTGGTATCCAATACCCATGTGTTATCATAAGATTCTGACAAATGGAGACTGATTATGAATGTACCTGAAGCTTCTCCAAGCTTCTGTTTCGTGCTCTCTACAAGGTACTCTTTATAGTTCCTCTTCCATTGCCCATCTTTACCGAAGTGGAAGCACTGGCCTTTGTCCTTTGTTGGGTTTTTCTTGATAATTTTTATCTTACCCATTTTGCCCTTGCCCTTCTTAAGGGACTTCTCAGCCTTCCTTTTCTTTCTGGTCTCACTAGCATAGAGAACTAGTTTCTCTTTCATGATGGTGCTCTCTACTTCTCTCAACATATTGAGGAGCTTTGGGAGAGTCACCTCAAGTTTGTTCATATTAAAATTCATTATGAACTGAGAAAAGAAATCTGGTAGGGATTAAAGCACAAGATCCACACACAGGTTATCCTCTAAGACCATTTCTAGACCTATGAGTTTCTCGATCCACTCAATCATCTAAAGGACATGGTTCTGAACCGGTATCCCCTCAGTCATCCTGGCACGGAAAAGACTCATTGATATCTCATATCACTGAGTTTTTCCCTATTCCTTAAACAATTTGCGGAGATGCAGGAGTATAGAATTAGCATCCATATTTTCATGTTGCCTCTTTAACTCAGTAGTCATAGAGGCCAACATATAACACTAAACAAGAGTGGAATCATTTATGTACTTCACATAATGAGCGATCTCATCCTCGCTTGCCCCTTCGTCGGGCATAGGGATCACTGTATCAAGGACGTACATGATTTTCTTCATCATGAGAACGATTCTTAGATTGCGAAGCCAATCCATATAATTTGGACTAGTGAGGCGGTTGGCATCAAGTATGCCACGTAAAGGATTTGAAAGCGATATTTTTCTGAAATTAAAGATGTAGCAAAAATAAATAACATGCAGACTTTGCAAAAATTAAACAGTTAAGATAAGGACTTCTATCTTAATGTATTCTCACTAATTTTTCGTGAGACATAACACCCTTCGGTATATGAATCGGAGACCCCCGACGGATCTCTAGTGGGGATCGGGATCCAATTGGCGTCTTAACGTAACCCCGAGGGACTCGACCAATCACGTTAAGCCCATAAAGGTAGGCAACTCTTGCCAATCATAACTTCTTGTGATTCCCGTCTTGTTTGGCCTCCGAACCACCATGGCCTCGGTTGACTCGACCAACCATGATGTTCAGTTAAGTTATCACCATCGTTATAAGATGAGTCTGATTCAATGATATACTCTCGAGGGACTCGACCAAGCATACCATGTCCTTAGGTCACTGGTGACATCTCTATGTCATAGATAAGATAGCAAAATACGATATAGGTGAGGCTTGAGGGACTCGACCAACTCAACCTACACCGGGAATTAGTTCCTACCTATAACGATGGGAGACCACGTGGATTAATCTAATTACCTTACGTTTATCGACTTAATATTATTAATAGAGGGGAATTTGATTTGGTCTCATAACATAATGTGTTATACACATATATATTTAATATATATATCTACATTGCATGCAAATATATATATCTAGTAGGTATATAATCAATCACGCATCACATGAGCAATCATACCAAATGATCATAGGCCATATCCTAATGTGATCAAACCTGAGCTAGAGAGCTCAATCACTCACATCAAGATCTATGTGTGCATCGGCGCATCTCCATGCCTTGTGATCGTCCTTCTCGCTTCGTCGGTTCCATCGATATCTCAACGCATCTCCATGCGTCGGATCATCCGTCTCGACCTCATGGGTCCCGCTATCGCTTTCACACTCTTGCTGTGCCTCCTCATATAATTACAAGCACATAGGCCCGACAATAAACGAGAAAAATAGAGGCTCGTAGGCCCAAATAATAATAATCACATGTACACACATCACATCACAAGTCCATGATCATCTGTCCACATCATACATCACATGTATATGTTATTATATAGGACTACTAGATAAATAATAATAGTTAATTAAATATTTTAATTAACTAATATTTTTTTGAAATAAGGGACATAAAGAGAATTTTTGAATGTTGAAGGGTATTTTGGTCATTCGACCAAAAGGATAAAATTAGAATTTTTGAAATTATGAGGTGTATTTTGATAATTCTGTTAAAAGAGATAAAAACCGAAATTTTTGAAATTCCGAGGGGTAAAACTATCTTTTGCCCAAAAAATCTAATCCCTCCTCTACAGCGCTGTGGCTACGACCGTCGCCACCCAGTCGGTGACAACCATGCACGCGGGGTGCTGCTTGGGAAGGGGGCGCCTCCCGTGCTTGCGGCCGGCGCCGTCGCTACTTGCGGGTGCAGCGCCCGTAGGCGTTGCCCCGCGGGCTCCCCACCGGCACCCATGCGGCATTGTCCCACGGGTGTCGCCACGGGCCTACCCCTGCGTGTGGCTGCAGGCACTGCATGCCTGGCCGCGGGCGGCGGCGGTCGCCCCTACGGGCGCCGCCTACCCCTTGCAGGTAGGGCACCTGCGCAGGTAGCCTGTAGGTGCTGCCTGCTTGGCGGCCAACACCGGCCACTGGCGGCCTCTACACGCATAGCCATGGCTGCAAGCAGCCTTTGGCTGTCCTGCTAGTGCAGTAAGGGTAGCAACAGTTGTTGCCCTTCGTCACCACTTTCGCGCCAACGATTTTGACGATAAAATTGTTCTAAATCACAACACACGCAGTTTAAGATCCGATCTTCGCACTTACAACCTGGCTCTGATACCACTGTTGGGAAATCCACAGGGGGTGACATCTCATGCGCAGCGGAAGAACAGAAAAACAAAAACCTTGGATTTTCATGAAAGGTTCCGTTGTCATGCGAAGATCGGTGTGTCAAAAACAAATCCACAAAAACTACATGTGTAAAAGAAAAAATCTAGGGTGGTTGTATATCCTTGAATCCCTACAGATCTGTAGGAAGGATGAAGGAGATCAAGCGTCCTCCTCTCTAGCAGTATCCACACGATAGGGATTGTGACGATGCACCTCTCTAGGGAGAGGGGAACAGGAGGTGGCCACCAAAAAGAACTCCCAGCCTATGGAGCTTTAGTTCCCTCCTATTTATAGAGGCCCCCCTGTAAACCCTAATGGATCTTGCCCTGTTTGATATTGGATCTCCATCCAATTACCCAAGCCTCTTGGATTAGTGGGTCTCTACCCAATAATCTCTTATTAGCAATTATTGAATCTCATCTAAGGATCTAATAATTCAGGGGCTTAATGGATATCCAATAAGATGGGGCTCTAGCGGATATCTCATATCTGAATCTCTACTCGTTGCAACACCTACTATATGTGTATGACTCTCTTGGCCCAATATCGAGCTGGCTGTAAGTGATACTTGTCAGAACTCCTTCTGACTCAATTAATTATTATCTCTATAATAATTCACCTGACTTATCGATTGCGGACGTACAAAGCCACTACGTCGCAGTCCCTAGATGATACAGGGGAATCCAATCCTTTGAACCTATTTGTCCTTAGTTACCATGTATCTATATTCCCTCATCCATCCAATATCCCAAAGACCTTATACCAAGCATGGTGCTGTCAGGCCTATACGGTCTCTTCTAGAATCTTGCTCTAGTCGGATTCTCTCGGAGAACACTTTCTCTCTCAATCTGAATAACCTTGGCCAAGGATTTTTTCGAGAAAGAATACATCGGATATTCCTCTTATGATTCCGAGAGCGAATGATCCTCTATTGACACTCAATAGCCCTCGTAAGGTTGGCTACCACTCACAATAACTAGCTGTACTAGATTTGGAACTTCCAAACCTATAAGTCCGGTATCAAAGAGTGGAGTACTCATACAGGGCATCCTTGGTGTCTCAAGTCTAAGGACCAAATACACTATTGAGACTACAGAATCACTATCTGATGTGAGATATTAATAACCATACAGCATTCCGTAAGCAGAACAATCAGTGAACTCATTCCCTAATGAGCACCTGCACTATACCCTTAGTGTCCATACACGAGTAGCTATGAGACTAACCACCTCCATCATATGGTTGGGTATACAGCACACTAATTTATCTGATTATCTCGATGTCCCTCTCGAGTAACCTATGATCGGGATTATTTAGGGTATGTGTTTAAAGGTGAATCGGTCTCATTATCATGATCTCATCACGATCTGATTCCCATTATATAGATCCAAGGACATCACAATATATGCAACATGTAAGATAAAGTGATAAAATGCCTAATAATAAGCAAAGAGAAAGAGTACATATCAAGTCATAAGTGCCATCACTCATGTGATTGGCTTGCAGGGCACATATGATTAGTACATAGTTAGCACGTAATTAAGGTAAAGATTGGGTAATAATCCTTATTAACCCTAGTAGGGGCCAACTAGGCTTTATGTGAACTGAATTGGGCCAATTTCAGGGCCCATTCAGTAGTGTTGAACCAGGTCAAGCGGCGGTGACTACGGCGGTAGCACCGCCCCGGGAACAACTTCCCATATGGTCTGGGCTGTGGTACCGCCCTAGGTTAGTGGTGGTACCGCTGGTAGTTATTACATGCCAGCAGTGGTATCGCTAGTCTACATAGCCCGAGGACTTTGTCAAGCAGTGGTACCACACAATATACAGACAGAGCAGAGTGAACAAGCTGTGGTACCGCCAGTGCCAGGCGGTGGTACCGCCAGTACCTAGAAATCCGTGATGTGATTCTTTTTAGCTCTATTTTTTAAATCCAACTGAGTTTATAAATACCCCTCTTTTCTCTACTGGTAAAGCACCTTTAGAGAAATTGAAAACTAAGTCAAAGATATAGCAAAATCTTATTTAGATAGCTTAAGTGTTCACCTCCATCTTTCTCTTTGTCAAAAATCTGTAAGAGTGTGAACCACTTGTAAAAGTTTATAAGAGGGGTGTTTGGTCCTTCCTCTTCAAAGAGGTTTAATAGTAGAAGTTGGGAGCCTCATCGAAGGAGGCTTCGGAAGTAGATGTAGGTCATTTGACCAAACCACTATACATCGCTACATACTTTGGATGTGTGAGTTTTTAAATTTTTGTATCTTATCTTTACTTAGCTGCAAATCATTCGATCTTCTTCTCCCTACTCTCATTTGCATTCACTCGAACCATTTTAGCTAAAACCTCTTTCGTCAAATTAAAATTTCTATATGAATCAACTATTTCCAAAATTGGTTTTAAGTTTACGAGTTTTAATCCACTGCACTAATTCACCCCCTCCCCTTTTAGTGCTGCTCAGATCCTAACAATTGGTATCAGAGCTTGGTCACTCTCATTTGGTTTAAAACCCAAGAGAGATGGCTTATTTTGGCATGCAAGAGGGTCATTCCATTACACGTTCGCCTATATTTAATAGGTCAGATTACACTTATTGGAAGACTCGCATGAGGATTTTTTTTATTTCCATGGATTTTGAGCTTTGGAATATTGTTGAAAATAGATTTCAAAAATCTTTTCTTCCAATGAATGAATGGAATGAATCAGAGAAGAAGATTTTTGCACTTAATGCAAAGGCTATGAATGCCTTGTTTTGTGCACTAGATAAAAATGAGTTTAATCATATTTTGATTTGTGAATCGGCTTTTGACATTTGGCATAATCTTGAAATCGCTCATGAAGGCACTAGCCAAGTGAAAGAGTCCAAAATCAATCTTCTCATACATACTTACGAACTTTTTTGAATGAAACCAAGTGAGTCCATTGGAGACATGTACACCCGCTTCACGGATGTCATCAATGGACTCAAAGCACTTGGTAAAGGTTTTTCTAATTTCGAACTTATAACAAAAATTTTAAGATCCCTTTCAAAGAGTTGAGATCTAAAAGTTATGACTATTCAAGAGGCCAAGGACCTTAAAAATTTTTCTCTTGAAGAACTCATTAGGTCTTTGATGACCTATGAAATGACATGCCATGCTCATGATGAGCTAGAGAATCCCCTTCTAAAGAACAAGAAGGATATGGCATTGAGAACACAAGAAGACTATTTGAAGGAAGTTTTAAGTGATGAGGACCTTGATGATAAGCTTATATTCTTAACTCAAAAATTTTAAAAATTTATAAGAAGTAATAAATTTAAAAATGACACTAAAAACAAACTTGAACCAAAAAAGGACCAAATTATATGTTACGAATGCAAGAAGCTGGGGCACTTCAAAAGTGAATGCTCCCAAGCCAAGAAGAAGCTACCAAAGAGGAAGAAAGCTCTAAAGGTGACGTGGGATGACTCAAGTGGCTCTGAAGATAAAGAAGCAAGCAACAAAGAGGAGGCCAACTTCGCATTGATGGCTTTAGGAGAAGACGTAAGTGAGTTATTTAATAAAAATTTATCTTTCGATGAACTTTCAATTGCTTTCCATGAATTGTTTGATGAATGTAGAACTATTACTAAAAAGTTTAATTTATTAAAAAAGGTGTATGCTTTCTTACTAGATAAACTCGAAAGCCTTGAACATGATATTCCTTCTCTACCCCCATGCTCTAAGTGTGAACACTTAGAAGCAATCAAAAATGAAAACTTGCTACTTAAAGAGATCCTAAACAAGTTTAGGGTCAGTAGCAAGGGCTTGGATATGATTCTTGCAAATAAGGGTCATGACGAAAATAGAAGTAAAATTAGATTTGTGAGTGGATCTCACCAAAATCCTACCACCTTCATTAAAGGATCAACATTACATGTATCATCTCATTTGAAATGCAACTTTTGTTACAAATCTGGATATGTTGCTTACAAATGTCCGTATAAGAAACTTAGCCTACATAGGTTAATATGAGTTCCTAAAAGAATGATAAGGAACTCAATGAACAATGATAAGTTTAGTAGATCAATTTTTGAAGCACCCAAGTCCAAATGGGTACCTAAAAACCATCCTCTTTTGTAGACACACTCACCCACATAAGCTAGGAGTGGGTAGTAATATAATTCTTGATAGTAATCAAGCTCACTAGCTCAAGTAATAAAAGATCCTTGAGTGTTATACATTATGTACCATAACTTCCATTAAGTCTCTTGGAAATTGATTACGGTAGAAACAATTATGTCACCTTACAATTTAAAATCCATCACTTTAAAACAATGTGATATATTTTTTTTCCTTGAACATCAATGTAGATTGACTCATTTGGAAAATCCACTTATATAATTGTAATGATGAATTTAGAGTTGATGAATTCCTCAAAATGATTCATGACTTCAAATTCTTGGAATCACAACTTTACAAAATTCATAACTTGCTTCAAAATACTTAATTCTCCCAACGCATAAAACACTTTCTCGCTTGATGTTTACAATTGCAATATATTCTTCTTAAAATACCTTTCGGATATAATCCTAGTGATGTATGCCTTGAATAATCTTTGACAATATTTTATGTATTTCAAATTTATAAATGATGAGTGATGCAAATAAATCGATAATTCATGACATAAAAATTACTTCCCTTGATCTTTATATCTCGGATGTTTAATATGATGAAGACATCTTTTGATGGAGTTTTACCTTCTTCATGATTTTACAAATTGATCGTTATCGATTTTGATGTATAAGTCCTTAAAATCTTCATAAATCTTCTTTCATTTATCGTTTGAGATATCTTTTTTTTGGTAAGTAAATGTAATTATATTTAGTATGAAGTTTGCAAAGTAGTTTTGTCTACACAAGCCGTAGACTATAGCCTGAGATCTCTTAGAGCAGTCTAGGAGAATGCACCCCACCTCAGAAAGGTGGAATGGACTCATTCTACCAGACTCATCTCCAAGAGAACATAAGCAAAAAAGTAGCCATGACTACACATGTTGTAGACTATGACGCCTTACGATATTCAATAAATAGCAAAATGTAATTCCTAAACGACCTATGAATACATCGCATTATTGAAACATAGAAACTCATCCTAGAAAGCATTAATGAATAACAAAATTGAATCTGATAAAGATATCTTTTTCTCTACTTGTTAAATGCTTCATTTCCAGATCTTGCTCCATACATAATCTTGAGTCGCTAAGTATCTCGAGCAATAGGTGGGAATTGTGTGTGTTGTGGCCCTCAAAGATTCTGCTACACCTCTCCCTCCAAATCCACCAAATAGCACATTTGAAGGTAATTTTTGCTAGTTGTGTAAGAAGCCCTTTTCTTGAGAAGCTTTGCTGCAGCTGTTCTAGTTCCTGATGCAAGTTTGGCCTTGGTAGCCTATGGAGTTCAAATCTGTAACATCCCTCGCATTCCTTGTTTCTAAATTTTTGTATAAGAGTTTAATAGCAAAGTTACTATCCATTTTAAATTTGATAGATGAGTTTGAATGAAATTAAAAACCTATTTATAAGATGTGAGGATCTGTTTGTAAAATTCTGAGGACCTATTTGTAAAATTCGGAGGACTTAATTGTAAAAATATGTAACACAAGGACTAAACTACAAAAATGCACAAAATAACAAATCCCACCGTTTAAGACTCTCTGCCTTCGGTCCTAAGGAAACTGAGAAGGCAGCATACGTGGAGAAGAAAGGGAGAGAAAGAGAGAAGAAGATAAGAAGAAGAAGAGAAGGAGAATTGGGGATTTAGGGTTCTTGGGCTCAATACTTTTCATTGGGATCAAAATTGATCAAAGGCAAGTGTTCTAACCCTTTCCTACAGTTAGTTTATTCCTTATTCTCATCTTAATCCTGAAAATTTTAGAAGTTTAAAGTTTCCTAATGATATTTCTGCAATTTATGTATCAAACAGCAAATCTGGATTTCTTTTCTAGATTCTGTCATTTCTGCCTTATCATGTCTATAACTCTCTGTACTGAATTCGTATTTAAGCAAAATTAAATCCATCCGAAAGTATACTTGTATATCTTCATTTTGAGACCAAGATGTATGAATTTGGAGTTCAATTGCCTATCTAAACTTCTATTTGATTTGACCCTATAGAATCTGTAAAATAGAGATTCCGAGTTCTGACCTCTGGGCATTCTATCACTTGTAACTCACTGTGAACAGATTCAATGGTGGTAAAATTAACCTTATTGGAAAGTAGAATCATAAAGCTTTCTGTGCATATCTTATTTGAAATATTTGGAGTACAGACACCAACCGAAACGTCTATTTTAGTCGACCCTATACATTCTGTAAAACAGAGATGATGTTTTCTGACCTGCTGTCACTAAATTACTTGTAACTTCCTGTGGAGACCTCTAATTCATACCAAACTTTGTTAATCCGAATCTAGATTATTATATCTTTCAAATGACACTAATTTAGAGTGAATTGGAGCATATTTGGTTACTCAAACAACTCAGGAATTATACCTTTCGAATTCTGCCAGAACCAGATTTTTGTCAAGTTTGCCTATTCTTGTTTTATCCTTTTTGTTGGAAACTGAATTCAGCTGAAGTCCTTCATTCAGTTGAGCTTTATACCATTGTTTCAAACTCTTGTATACACATGTCATTATGTTCATTTCAAAGTTGAATGCATTGTGAAAGAGTATGCTTGTATTGTATTGTTTCGTAAAGGCGCATGTACGTTTTATTGTTCCGCATATGTTTCCGATATGTACCAATTTATTGTTCACACTTGTCCTTTTTGTACTCTGGTGTCTTGTGGGATCATGTGAACCTTTGCCAGAAATGGTAAAGGGAGTTATGCATAGAGCCTGAGATGCTCTGCCGGCCCCCTTCTGACTTCACCTAGACGTGGGTGGATGGAGCTCCCAGACGTGGGAGACTTCTGTTTGGTGGTCATCCAGAAATGGATGGACCATATTCTGTTTGGGATCCCACTGCGCCCTCTATGTTTTTGATATGATATCCAAAGTATTATTTGTGTTTATATGTGCGCTTTGGATGATACGAAAATGAATGATCAGATATGACATTTGAACTTCTGTTACTTATTTGTTATTCTGATATGTTCTGAGAGATCACCCATGCACCTTTGATATGTTTTGTATTATCCTGTGTGTCATTGGATATGCTCCAACTTACCATTATCATCGTCTGATATGCTCTAATTAATCCTTACTCTATTTGTTATGAATTAAATAAGTTTGAATATGAGGACATTCGTGATTCTGATATGATGATATATATGTTTCCCTGTATCTGGCCTTGCATTTTGATATCAAGCTTATTGAAAGCTATTCTCCTTCCCTATGGATATGTTAGTCACTTGTTGAGCTCTGTTATGCTCACCCCGTTGTTATATAATATTTTCAGGTTAGCTTATCAGGCTCTGGGATGTTTAAATTGTGCTGAGGAAGGGAAAACTAGAAGATTTTGGGTTGATCTTTAGTGGTTGATATGTTTTTATTGTATAAGTATATTTTGTGTTTAGTGAAATGTCGATGGTGAACCTGAACTTATATGTTATGTAAAGGTTGGAGGACCTCTCATGTTAGAACTTGAAATGTGAAGTTTAAATGGTATGTTGATATAACGGTGTGGTAAATGTTAGTTTTATAGCTATGTGGATTTCCTCACTTGTGGATTTTATGATGTGGATATTGTTTAGTTGAGTTGGCTTTGAAATTTTATGAGTCCTGGAGTGATGTGATATATGGATTATAAACTGCACAGGTTTTATGAAATTATGGGTTTTGGATGTGATTTATGACTTGAATGATTGTTAGTGTCCTCAAATATCAGTTTGGATCCTGGGATTGTTTGTTGTTTGAATTTTAATATTATGAATTTTAAGACAAGGTCACACCTCCTGAATGAGATTAAATTTCAGGGGGGCGTGACAGAGGTGGTATCAGAGCATGATTTGAGGATCACTAAGAATTTTGATATGCTAGATGCATAATAAATTTTGAGGTTCAGTGATTTTTATTTGGAGATTGATCAAAATTCCTCTTTTGTTGTTTTTAGGAAGCAAGAATGACGAGGTCATCTGGTTCTCCTATTGCATCTACTTCTGATCAATTAAGCGGAATCATGAAAACTCTAGAGGCTGTGACACAAGTAATGCAACATCAAGTCCGACAGGAAAGAAATGATGGAGCAGGGACTTCAAATCGGATTGGGTTAGGAATTGAACAGTTTAAGAAGCTCAGTCCTCCCAGTTTTAGTGGTGAGCCTGATCCAATGGTAGCAGAACAATGGATAATGCGGATAGAGAAAATATTTGACGTTTTAAATTGCCCTGATGATCTGAAGGTTTCTCTTGCTACCTTTATGTTAGAGGGAGAGGCTGAACACTGGTGGAGAACAATGAGGAGGATTTCTGAAATTAGACATGAGCCATTCACCTGGAAGACATTTACAGAAAAGTTTAACGATAAATATTTCCCA
The DNA here is from genome assembly GCA_024322285.1 of Musa beccarii. Classification (NCBI taxonomy): domain Eukaryota; kingdom Viridiplantae; phylum Streptophyta; class Magnoliopsida; order Zingiberales; family Musaceae; genus Musa; species Musa beccarii. The sequence goes on along the minus strand of CM044398.1, from coordinate 35,566,482 downwards.
GATTGCATTAGAGAGCAGAAAGAATTGGAGTTCTTGAATCTCATTCAGGGAAATTTAACGGTGGCCAAATATGAATCTAAATTCACTGAGCTCTCCAGATTTGCCACACATATGATTGATGATGAATCTAGAAAAGCAAGGAGGTTTGAGAGGGGATTAAGGCCAGCCATAAGGAGCCGAATATCAGCTTTAAAACTTCAGGCATATTCTGAGGTGGTGGAAAGAGCTTTCATAATTGAAAAAGATTTAGAAGAGATCCAAGAAATCATGAGCAAGAATAGTATGGATAAGTTTTTCTATAAAAATAGGAGAGGAAATGAACCTGAGAAAAGTAATAAGAGGGTAAAGGTATCTGGATATGAGATGAGTAAGCTACCACAAAGGATTCCATTATATGCAAAATGTGGAGGCAATCATGAAACAAGCAAGTGTTTTCGGGTGATTGGAGCTTGTTTTGCTTGTGGAAAGTTAGGTCACAAAATAAAGGACTGTCCCTTTAAGAAAAAGGAAGAACCACTACCTCCCAGATCAGCAGCCCATGCTAGAGTATATGCTATCACTGAGCAAGATGCTAGAGCCTCTAAATCAGTGGTCGAAGGTATTCTTCATGTTTCTAATAAAAATGCAAAAGTTTTGTTTGATCCTGGCTCTAATCTATCCTTTGTTTCACCACATTTTGCTTATCATTTGAGTGTTCTACCTAGACCACTGGATTATATATTGTATGTAACTACTGCTGTGGGGAATTCTTTGATAGCAAACTTGATTTATCCATCTTGTTTGATTCCTATTGGGGAATATGAATTCCTTGCCAATTTGATCCTTCTGGAGATCCAAGGTTTTGATATTATACTTGGCATGGATTGGCTATCTTCCTATCATGCTAGTATCAATTATTATACAAAAATAATCACTTTTTGCCTACCGGATCAGCCCATCTTTTATTTTGAGGGAATCCAACATGATATGCCTCTTTATCTGGTATCAGTACTTCAAGCTCATCGTCTTATGCAAAAGGGTTGTTTTTGTTATCTTATATGTGTAAAGAATCATTCAGATCAAGAAACTCAACTAAATGAAACTTTGGTGGTCAAAGAGTTCCCTGATGTATTTCCGGATGACTTGCTTGGATTACCACCAAGGAGGGATGGTGAATTTGTTATTGAAGTAGTCCCCGGGACAACCCCAATATCTAAGCCTCCATATAGAATGGCTCCCCTCGAGTTAGAGGAGTTGAAGAAGCAAATACAAGAGTTGTTAGATAAGGGTTTCATTCGACCCAGCGTCTCACCATGGGGTGCTCCAGTGTTATTAGTTAAGAAGAAGGATGGGACATTGAGGCTTTGTATTGACTATAGATAATTGAATCAGGTGACCATTAAAAACAAATATCCTCTTCCAAGGATCGATGACTTGTTTGATCAATTGCAGGGTGCACAAGTATTCTCCAAGATCGATCTAAGGTCGGGTTATTATCAGTTAAAGATTAAGAAGGAGGATATTCCAAAAACTGCCTTCAGGACCCGATATGGACACTATGAATTCTTGGTAATGCCTTTTGGCTTGACTAATGCCCCTGCAGCTTTTATGGAATTGATGAACAGGATATTTCAGCCACTCTTGGATGACTGTGTAATTGTGTTCATTGATGACATATTGGTGTATTCAAAGAGTAATCAAGAGCATGAGGAACACTTGAGAAACGTATTATCCATACTAAGAGAAAAGAAATTGTATGCAAAGTTTAGTAAATGTGAATTTTGGCTGAAGGAAATTGCTTTCTTAGGCCATGTGATTTCAGGGAAAGGCATATCTGTTGATCCAAAGAAGGTAGAAGCAGTGGTTAAGTGGGAAGTACCAACAAATGTAACTGAAGTTAGAAGTTTCCTAGGCATGGCAGGTTATTACAGGAGATTTGTGGAGGGATTTTCTCGAATCGCTTCTCCCCTTACCAAACTGACTCGGAAGAATATGAAATTTGAATGGGGTGATGATTGTGAGCAAAGTTTCCAAGAGCTAAAAAGAAGATTGACCAGTGCCCCTATTCTCACTATTCCAAGTGGTAATGAGGGATTTGTAGTTTATACCGATGCTTCAAGAAAGGGCCTGGGATGTGTTCTAATGCAGGAAGGGAGAGTAATTGCTTATGCTTCTAGGCAGCTAAAGAGTTATGAAGTGAATTATCCAACTTATGATCTGGAATTAGCAGCAATCATCTTTGCTCTAAAAATTTGGAGACATTACTTATATGGGCGAACATTTGAAATCCTTACTGATCACAAAAGTTTAAAGTATATTTTTACTCAGAAAGAGTTGAATATGAGGCAACGAAGATGGATAGAACTTCTAAAGGATTATGATTGTACCATCCATTATCACCCAGGTAAAGCCAATGTTGTAGCTGATGCGCTTAGTAGAAAATCTACAAGCTTTATGGCTAGTCTGATGGTGAAACAATGGAGGTTCTTAGAAGAAAATTGTGATTTGAATGTCATGAGGAAAGGGAAAAATTCAATGATGTTGATGGCCTCTATTCAAGTGCAGTCTGATCTCACACAACAAATTAAAGAAGGACAACTACAAGATCCACATTTAATATACTTGAGGAATGAAGTTGAAAAGGGATTGAAGCCAAATTTTCAAATTTTAGAGGATGGCCTTTTGAGATTTGGGGATAGAATATGTGTTCCTAATAACCCAGATATCAAGAATCAAATCTTGATGGAGGGTCACAATTCAAAATACACCATGCATCCTGGTAGCACTAAAATGTATAGGGATCTTCAAAGTCATTATTGGTGGGAAGGCATGAAAAAGGAGATTGCAATATATGTTTCGAAGTGTTTGACTTGTCAACAAATCAAAGCAGAACATCAAAGACCTGGAGGTTTGTTGCAGCCTTTGGATATTCCTGTATGGAAATGGGAATGTGTTACCATGGACTTTGTTTCAGGACTACCTAACCTCTAGGAAGCATGATGCTGTTTAGGTCATTATTGATAGGTTAACCAAATCTGCACATTTCTTACCAATCAATATGACTTATTCACTTGATCGACTTGCTGATTTATATGTTGATGAAATAGTAAGACTTCATGGTGTTCCAAAGGAAATCATCTCTGATAGAGACTCCAGATTTCTTTCTAGATTGTGGAGGAGATTACAAGAGTCTATGGGCACCAAAGTAAAGTTTAGCACCGCCTATCACCCTCAGACCGATGGTCAATCTGAAAGAACAATTCAAATACTTGAGGATTTGCTCAGAGCCTATGTCATGGATTGGAGAGGTGAATGAGATAAAGATATTTCCCTTATTGAGTTCACTTACAATAATAGTTACCATTTAAGCATTCAGATGGCTCCTTATGAAGCTTTGTATGGGCGAAAGTGTAGAACGCCTATATGTTGGGAGGAAGTTGGCGATAAAAAGTTGTTAGCACCAGATAAAGTACAAGAGACTACTGAAAAGATCCAAGTTATAAGAAAAAGGCTAAAGACTGCTCAGAGTCGCCAAAAGAGCTATGCTGATAACCGGCGAAGAGATATTGAGTTTTAAGTAGGGGATTTTGTATTTATGAAGGTTTCTCCTTCTAAAGGCGTAGCAAGATTTGGGAAGAAAGGAAAATTAAGCCCAAGGTTTATTGGACCTTTTGAAATCCTTAAAAGAATTGGTTCTGTCGCTTACAGGATTGTCTTGCCACCATCCCTAGGTCAGATCCATGATATTTTTCATGTTTCAATGCATAGAAAGTATGTGCATGATCCCTCTCATATCATAAATTATGAGCCGATTGTGATTGATAAAGACTTATCCTATCTGGAGGAGCCCACTCAAATTATTGATAAGAAGGATAAAATCTTAAGGAATCGGGTCATCCCTCTCGTTAAAGTGAAATGGAGACATCATTCCGGAGAAGAAACAACTTGGGAGCTAGAGGAGGAAATGAAGAAAGTTTATCCTCATCTTGTCATTGATAGAGGTATGATAAATTTAGAGGACTAAATTTCTTTTAAGGGGAGGAGAGTGTAACATCCATCGCATTCCTTGTTTCTAAATTTTCGTATAAGAGTTTAATAGCAAAGTTACTATCCATTTTAAATTTGATAGATGAGTTTGAATGAAATTGAAAACCTATTTATAAGATGTGAGGATCTGTTTGTAAAATTCTGAGGACCTATTTGTAAAATTCGGAGGACTTAATTGTAAAAATATGTAACACAAGGACTAAACTATAAAAATGCACAAAATAACAAATCCCACCGTTTAAGACTCTCTGCCTTCGTTCCTAAGGAAACTGAGAAGGCAGCATACGTGGAGAAGAAAGGGAGAGAAAGAGAGAAGAAGATAAGAAGAAGAAGAGAAGGAGAATTGGGGATTTAGGGTTCTTGGGCTCAATACTTTTCATTGGGATCAAAATTGATCAAAGGCAAGTGTTCTAACCCTTTCCTATAGTTAGTTTATTCCTTATTCTCATCTTAATCCTGAAAATTTTAGAAGTTTAAAGTTTCCTAATGATATTTCTGCAATTTATGTATCAAACAGCGAATCTGGATTTCTTTTCCAGATTCTGTCCTTTCTGCCTTTTCATGTCTATAACTCTCTGTACTGAATTCGTATTTAAGAAAAATTAAATCCATCCGAAAGTATACTTGTATATCTTCATTTTGAGACCAAGATGTATGAATTTGGAGTTCAATTGCCTATCTAAACTTCTATTTGAATTGACCCTATAGAATCTGTAAAATAGAGATTCCGAGTTCTGACCTCTGGGCATTCTATCACTTGTAACTCACTGTGAACAGATTCAATGGTGGTAAAACTAACCTTATTGGAAAGTAGAATCATAAAGCTTTCTGTGCATATCTTATTTGAAATATTTGGAGTATAGACACCAACCGAAACGTCTGTTTTAATCGACCCTATACATTCTGTAAAACAGAGATGATGTTTTCTGACCTGCTGTCACTAAATTACTTGTAACTTCCTGTGGAGACCTCTAATTCATACCAAACTTTGTTAATCCGAATCTAGATTATTATATCTTTCAAATGACACTAATTTAGAGTGAATTGGAGCATATTTGGTTACTCAAACAACTCAGGAATTATACCTTTCGAATTCTGCCAGAACCAGATTTTTGTCAAGTTTGCCTATTCTTGTTTTGTCCTTTTTGTTGGAAACTGAATTCAGCTGAAGTCCTTCATTCAGTTGAGCTTTATACCATTATTTCAAACTCTTGTATACACATGTCATTATGTTCATTTCAAAGTTGAATGCATTGTGAAAGAGTATGCTTGTATTGTATTGTTTCGTAAAGGCGCATTTACGTTTTATTGTTCTGCATGGGCTTCTGATATGTACCAATTTATTGTTCACACTTGTCCTTTTTATACTCTGGTGTCTTGTGGGATCATGTGAACCTTTGCCAGAAATGGTAAAGGGAGTTATGCATAGAGCCTGAGATGCTCTGCCGGCCCCCTTCTGACTTTACCTAGACGTGGGTGGATGGAGCTCCCGATGATGGGGAGACTTACTTTTGATGGTCATCCAGAAATGGATGGACCATATTCTGTTTGGGATCCCACTGCGCCCTCTATGTTTTTGATATGATATCCAAAGCATTATTTATGTTTATATGTGCGCTTTGGATGATACGAAAATGAATGATCAGATATGACATTTGAACTTCTGTTACTTATTTGTTATTCTGATATGTTCTGAGAGATCACCCATGCACCTTTGATATGTTTCGTATTGTCCTGTGTGTCATTGGATATACTCCAACTTACCATTATCATCGTCTGATATGCTCTAATTAATCCTTACTCTATTTGTTATGAATTAAATAAGTTTGAATATGAGGACATTCGTGATTCTGATATGATGATATATATGTTTCCTTGTATCTGGCCTTGCATTTTGATATCAAGCTTATTGAAAGCTCTGTTATGCTCACCCCGTTGTTATATAATATTTTCATGTTAGCTTATCAGACTCTGGGATGTTTAAATTGTACTGAGGAAGGGAAAGCTAGAAGATTTTGGGTTGATCTTTAGTGGTTGATATGTTTTTATTGTATAAGTATATTTTGTGTTTAGTGAAATGTCGATGGTGAACCTGAACTTATATGTTATGTAAAGGTTGGAGGACCTCTCATGTTAGAACTTGAAATGTGAAGTTTAAATGATATGTTGATATAACGGTGTGGTAAATGTTAGTTTTATAGCTATATGGATTTCCTCACTTGCGGATTTTATGATGTGGATATTGTTTAGTTGAGTTGGCTTTGAAATTTTATGAGTCCTGGAGTGATGTGATATATGGATTATAAACTGCACAGGTTTTATGAAATTATGGGTTTTGGATGTGATTTATGACTTGAATGATTGTTAGTGTCCTCAAATATCAGTTTGGATCCTGGGATTGTTTGTTGTTTGAATTTTAATATTATAAATTTTAAGACAAGGTCACACCTCATGAATGAGATTAAATTTCAGGGGGGCGTGACAAAATCTCTTCAGAATCTCCTCCCATATCCAATTATTGTAGTCGCAAGCAAAATAAAGATGATCAATATCTTCTTCTTGTTGCATACAAAGAGAGCATCGGTTAACAATATATATACCTTTTCACTTCATATTATACATTGTGGGTAGTTTGGCAAGAAGGGCCTGCCATATGCATAAGGAATGTCTCTATGAGCTCGGTCTATCCCATGTCCAATTGCTTGGGATCCACTTATTATTTCTTTGTCTGATTTGATTCCATGCAGATGTAGCACTAAATTTTCTATTATCATGAAGCCAATTAAGCATATCTGAAGAGTTATTCTTGATTAGAAGAGTTGTAATAGTCGGCCAAAGTGATAACATATTAGGAGAAATAGGACTAGGAAGACACCAGGTGCCGTTAACAATGAACTCAGAAACCATCCAATCTTTAGAGGTCCCAAGATCTCTTCGTACTCTATCACCATGCAATTGAAATATACTATTCCCATTCACCCAAGGATCATACCACATATTAATTCTCGTTCCAGAAGAGATTGTATAAGAAATATGTTTGGTTAGCCAATTTCTTGCCTTCAAATTTCCTTTCCAAGCAGTAGAATGATATGTTTTTGTTTAAACTTCCCAGATTGATTTCTTAGATAGGTACCTAGCATTGCATAAGATCCTGCAATTTCTGTACCAAACAAGTATTATTCCAATCTCTCAGATTTCGCAGATTTAGCCCCCCCTCATCTTTTGGTTTGCAGATGTTATCCCAATTTACCATATGTAGTGCCTTACCATCCGTACCATTCTAGAAGAAGTTCTTAAATAGTCTTTCAATATCCTGAAGAAGTCCAACAAGCAAAAGAAATGTATTAGACCAATAAATAGAGTAAGAGAACAACACCGATTGGATGAGTTCAAGTCGCCCTGCTTTAGAAAGAAGTCTAGTTTCCAAGAGGAAATTCTACTCTTTATTTTTTGCAGGATAGGCTGACAGTGGGTTTTGTGAATGCCAGTGGATATGAGTGGGAGACCCAAATAAGGAACCGGCATACTTCCTTCGCTAACCCCCAACATTTACATAATAAAGTCTTTATCTGCAATGCAAGGACCCATATAGACTTTACTTTTTGCATGATTGAGCTGAAGGCCAGAAACCAAACCAAAATCTTTCAGAATAGCATCTAAATTTCTCACTGAAGTAGAGTCATTGCGAAGAAATATAATAAGATCATCTGCAAATATTATATAAGATATATGAAGAGAACCAGCATGGGGTACCTTATCTTCGCCAAAGAATGATCGCCTCCTCCAACATACAGCTGAGTCCTTCCATTACAATTGTGAAAAGATACGGAGAAAGTGGATCTCCTTGTCGAATGCCATTCGTGCTTCCAAAAAAACCAATAGGGGAACCATTAAAGAGAATCGAAAATTTTAGAGTTTCCAAATAGCATTGAATCCAATTAACCCATTGTTGAGGGAAGTTCATACTGAGGAGCATCATGTAGATGAAGTGTTGATTAACTGAATCAAATGCTTTTCGTAAGTCAGCCTTAAAACATATTTTTGTCCCTCTTGATTTAGAATGCAAATCCTTGACCAAGTCATTAGCAAGAAGAACATTGTGATGTATACTTCGTCCTTTAATGAAAGCAGCCTGAGTCGGACTAATGATCTTGTGCATAATATGTCGCATTTGATCTGCAAGCAACTTGGATATGATCTTGTAAGTAAAGTTACATAATGAAATGGGCCTGTAATGCTCTAGTGAATCAACCCCTGTATTCTTCAGAACTAAGAAATAAAAGTGCAATTTATTTCTTTAAGAATATGTCCTGAAAAGAAAAAAATGCTAACAAGCTTTAATCACGTCATCACCAATGATAGGCCATGCAATTTGATAAAATTCAGTTGGAAATCCATCTGGACCAGGGCTTTTGTGCTTCAGTGACTTAAAAACAACTCTTACAATTTCTTCATCTGTAATTGGTGCATTGAGAATCGCGATGGCATCCGAATCAAGCTTTCTAGTAGGTTCCACCTGAATATTATTAGGTTGCTCCTCTTGATTGAGTAGAGAGTAAAAAAATTATTCAGTGTGTGCTTTAACCTCATCCAAGTTCGTAATAAGATTATCGTCATTATCTTTACATTTCTTGATGCAGTTAATGGCCCTTCTAGTAGCAATGGCAGCATAGAAAAACTTAGTGTTGGAATCCCCTAGAGTAAGCCAGTGTTATCGAGATTTCTATTTTGCAAAACTTTCCTCCTGCTTTAAGGCTTGCATGAACTGATGCCTGACTTCTGCCTCTTTACAAATAAGATTCTCATCAAAGAGCTGGAGATGCAGCTCTTGTTGCACTGCCATTAGCTCCTTTTTGCTTAATTTAACTCGGGTGTTAATATTGCCAAAGATGTTTGTATTCTACTTCTTAAGTGCTACTTTACAGGCTTTTAGCTTCTGACATAAAATGTACGGAGGGGAACCATGCACAGTAACATTCCAAGCTGATATGATAATCTTAAGGAACTGAGGATGAGTACTCCACATGTTAAAGAATCTAAATGGTTTCTTGCCTTTGGGTGTTGCTTTGTCTGCGTGTATATACATTGAAGAGTGATCGGAGAATAACTGAACACCATACTCCAGAAGTGAATTAGGATAAACTATTAGCCATGCATGATTAATCAAACACCTGTCAAGTCGAGCCATTATTTTCCTATGGGCAGCACCTTGATTACTCCATGAAAACCAATCCCCTATAGATTTCATATCGATCAATGCAGCAGTATCTATGTAATCATTAAAATTCTGAAGCTGGCTTTCTGAAAGTGGTTTGCCCCCCACTTTTTCATTTGTGTACTTAACAGTATTAAAGTCACCAAGAACAATCCAAGGTACTATAAGACAACTATTTACAATGATAGTTAGATCAGTCCATAGAGCATTTCTTTCATGTATACTGTTCGAAGCATATATACCAGTAATATGAAAAAGACAGTCATTCTTTTTGTCCTCTACCTTAAGATGGATGAATTATGCAGTAGCAGAAATAAACCATGCACTAATAGAGTTGGGATGTCATAAGACCCATATTCTACCATAAGTGTCACTAGAGTCATTGGTAAGAAGTTCTACCTCCGGCCATATTAAATTCCTTTGAACATGAACCTGAGATGATTTAATTTTTGTTTCCACAAGAATAACAATATCACAAGCAGCAAACTTGATTATTCTATTGAGCTCTCGATATTTTTCAGGTTTATTAAGTCCACGAACATTCCAACATATTATTTTCATCAGAAATAAAACAGAAGGAAAGGAAAATAAGAAATTCTTCCTAAGTAGAAGGGTGTGACTTAGGAAGTACATCCTTTTTCTTATCTTTAGATTTCACATTGTCCTCCCGCACCATATCCTTACCTTTCAAGCTTTTATTCTTATTTTTTTCCACTTCATCCATAGCTTGTAAATGTTTAAATTTTAAAGCACCTTGAGTGTCCTGGTTAGTAGGATCCAGAATGTCTTGGTTGGTAAGGTGTGTAGGGGCATGTGATTGAGACACAATATCCTGGATGACACGATGAGTGGAACGTGGGATCCCTATTGACAATATAGGAAGAGATGAAAGTTTCTCTTTCTCCTGTATGTGGGTAACCTGGGAAGCTGTTGTTGTGAAAGACTCTGATATATTAGAAAGAGGTAAAGTTCCTAATTTGTCTTTCTAATTGTGATGCTGCCCAAGCGCGTCAGAATGCTCGCTCATCTTCACCAGCACTACTGCCACTGAAGGAGCCCCGCCTTGCTCATCAGTAGTCATAATAGTACTATCAACCCCGTGCTGAGATGACTAGCGTTGGCGGTAAATCTGAGTGATTGGTTTCTGAGTTTGCTGATAAGCTCCATGTGCATGACCAAAAGAGTTGCAAATCTTACAACGCTGTGGTTTTCAAGAATATGAAACATTCACCTTACGGGTGGTCCCATCAAGATCACGATAAAAAACCTCATTTGGATGATCATCATCAGAAGAAACCATTACACATGCTCGTGCAAAAGCCAATCTCGTCTATTCTGTTGTTGCTTTGTCAATATACAATGGTTGTCCCAAGTTGCCACATAACTTAGCAATAAAACGTTGACTCTAAAGATGCAAGGGAAGACCATGAAAGGATACCCATAAAGGAATAGATTGTAGACTATCTAACTCCAAACGGACATCAGGAGAGCAACACCGTAGAATCATCGAATGACTACGAATAGTCCAAAACCCTTCAAGGATTCACTGCAAATCCTCTGTAGAATAGAGTTTGCATACAAAAAAACCATTCTCTAGCATATGCAGATCAAATGTTGATGTTCCCCATCGAGTCTTGATGAATGAGGATAATGGAAAATACGATGTCTTTAAACCGACCACATAACCAACAAGTGCCTTAGACCACGTCTTAATCAGTTCTTCAGAATCAACAGTCTCATACATAGCAATCTTCTGATCAGCTTGGGTTTCTGGAGCAAAGAAATCCAAGCTAGAATCCGAGCTTCCAACCGGAGCCTTGAAGAGGCTTGTCCAAGATCGAGGATCTCTAGAAATAAGAGTAGGAGGCTGCGATCTAGAATGCGACCTACCTCTATGCTGCGTCCTTAAAGAACTATCTCGTCGAGAAGAAGAAGCAACTTGAGAAGGAGGCCTCATCTTCGAATCAACCCTACTGCCACCGTCACCAGCCATTCTCGAGTTGCGTTGCCACAACTGTCAAACAGCAGCAGCACCCCTATCAATGCAGATCTACCCCCAATCCAGCAGCAGATCTCCTGATGCGTAGACCCTGCTTGAAAGGGGGCGAAGTAGAGGGTGGGATAGCCACCTCTTCCCTCCCTCTCGACCTAGATCTGCAGCCCAAGGTGGGAGGCCGCCTGGTACAAAGCAGAGAGGGAGCAGCACGTCGCCTCCTCTGATCTTTTGCAGAACAGGGATGCCGTCACCGCCGCCGCCCAGATTCATAAATGACGCCCTCCTTGTCCGCAGAGCAGCGACTCGCCCAAGGGAGAAGCAGATCCACCGTCCTGCTCTCCGTGCGCTAGGGGAGAACCGCCGCCCAGTAGCCGCCGCCCCTTTTCCTGCTCTCTGTGCGTAGAACAGGGGAGAACCCAATAGCCGTCGCCTTTTCTCGCCCTAGCCTTCTCCGTGGCTTCACTTTCCCCCAACGCGTTCGCACGTGGAGGAAGGGAAGAACCACCACCCAAAGGAGAAGAAGCAGATCCACAGCGTCCTGCAACCACCGCCTCTTCTCACCCTAGAGAGAGAAGAGAATTGCCTAGAGAGAGAAGCTCTCGCCTAGAGAGAGAAGCTCTCGCCTAGAGAGAGAAGCTCTCGCCTAGAGAGAGAAGCTCTCACCTAGAGAGAGAAAGTTATCTTTTGTTTGAGATATCCTATATTTGTGCTACCATTCTCTCGATCCAAAAGTTTTTGATGTCTCTTGATTACAACATGAGTCATTGTGCTTAATAAAAAATATATTTACCATATGATTAACATGAGATTGGAAGTGATACAAGACATCATCCTATTTTAATCAAACACATAATGATCAAATTAGACATCTATATGATAAAAAAAACACAACAAAGCAAATTGATCAAAAATAAAGTGTTGAAGCCCTCCAAAAAATGCCCAAGTCAGGGTGCCAATGGTGGCACCGCTAGGGCTGGCGGTAGCATCGCCTAGGCATTCTGTTCCCAGGTGGTGGCACCGCTCATTTAGCGGTGGCATCGCTCAGTTAGCGGTGGCACCGCCCGAGAGCCCCCTTTAATAAGGAGGACTTAGGGCCGACGGTGGAACTGTCCTTAAGCCTTGAGGCTGCTCCCAAAATCACCTCCCACCCTCTCTAAACTTCATCTTCCCTCTCAAGAAGATTAAGAGAGGCTTCCATCCCCTTGAATCTTGGATCAAGACCTTCACTTCTCAAGTAACCTCATCTAAGGTAACATTTGATTCTCCCTCTTTGTTTTCTTTATACATGGCTACTTCCTTAAAATTTCTTTGTTCTATCATCATGTTTAGATAAATGGCTCCTAGGAGATCATCTAGGGATAAAGGGAAGAGGAGGGAAGGAGATTCATTTGACCAATCCCTCTTTAGCTCAAATAAAACAGCCCTTAGGTACCATAATCTTGAAGCTAGAACCATACACAAGAGAAAACATATTGATTTAGGTGAACTAGGAAACCTAGAGCCCATTAGGTGGTTTGCCGAATTGGATGTCTTGCCCATCTTGCAAATCAATGAACCAATTTATCCTAGATTAGTTAGGTTGTTTTATGCTAATTTGAGCTTAGATGATGATGATAACATGTCAACCTATCTTTTAGGAAACTAAATTCGAATTATGGATAGCACAATATGTGACCTAATCAAAATCTCCGAAAAGGATAGGGGTTGTTACTTTAGAGGACAATGGGATATGGATGCAATCGGAGTAACCTACTCCGAGGCTTTAGGAATCGTTTTTGGAAATCCTAACCTAGCTATAGTCCCTAAAAGCTGTGAGTATTTATTACCTTTTAGTTCTAAAATTCTCTATCACATCATCATAGGCATCCTTATTCCTAAACAGTATCACCATGATGAGATTAGTCAAATTGAGTTAGGTACCATGTATTGGATAATGACCGGGCAAAATAACTATTTTGGATACTTGATCCGACAAAATATGATGGAAATAGTGTCTAAAGACTTAATGTTAATATATGAGGGGTTAATCACTAAAATGCTACATGCATATAATATAAGAATACCACCCAACGAAGAAGTGATAAAAGTAGATAGATATAATACCATTAACAGAAACCTACTCAAAAGACTTAGGTGCATTTTTAGAAATGAAATATGGACTAGGCAGCCTAGAAGGATCAATCCAGCTCCCCCTCCAGTAGAACAACTTGAAATACCAATTTTTAGGGGTAGTGAATCTCTCCCTCCTCGTCCCTTTGGTGTAGCACCATCAAAACCAGCACCTGTTCCATTTACTGAAGATCCGATCGTGTCAAAGATAAATTAGATCAAATCATAACAAGCTGAAATTTTGAGTGAAGTACGACAAATGAATCGGAAGTCCAATCACTTGTATAGACACTTCGGTATTCCACTTGAGGAATAGTTGTTGTAATAAATCTTTTGACTTTTGTTTTGTAAACCTCTATGCTATTGTGGTACACTTTTGAGATTATCCTAATATATGATGTTGTATGTTTCTTTTCAAAATGTTTAAACTTTGGTTTTGATAGTCTCACCTTGATATTATCTTTTCAGATTTTTGATGACATCTTTATATCATTTATTAATAAAGCTCTCAATTTTATCCTTAGATCGTAAATATTTTAATAAAGCTATCATTTTCGATCATAATATTTTTAATCAAGATGAAGCCTTTATGATGTTATAATATTTTGAATGATTTTGTATCATGATGGTATCATGATTGTTGTTCTCCTCCTACTTCGAATGATGGATCTTAATGATGTAGTAAAATTGATTTTATACTCCCTTTGTCTCCTTTAAGCATGACTAAAGAAATTTTATAACTTGCATTTCATATGAAGCTTAACATATGCATAAATTAATGTCATGAATTTTGCTAACAAAATTTGCATAAATCTTAAATGTTCATCTCGGATTTTTATTGTGCTAATCTCTACAATTCGAGGTTTTAAGACTTAATATCTTTCACCTCATGTTTTCTATGAGAATGCCAAGTTGAACTTCATGAATTCGTAAATGCCAAGTTGAAGTTTTATGAATATTGACATCTCTTTCTCATGGATTTTACCTTAAAGTTGATACAAAATATTTGATGAATGGCTTTAATGATCTATCCTTTTATTCTTGGATTTTCAAAATTGCTTCTTAAGCCTTTCATCCTCTTTCATGTATTAATCTTTCATAGCTTGATAAATGATGGTTGATTATTTTTTGAATTTCATAAACATGAATTAAAATGATGATCAAAATATTTTCGAATTTATCGGTCGAGGGTGACATATTTTGCATTATAATTTCTAAGCAAATATTACCCTCATGTATTATATGTGTTTGATATACATGATAAATGACTACTCTTACATTTTTTTTTATATGATATGATACCTTATGATGACTACTTCACCTCCTTTTTGTTGATGACAAAGGGGGAGATGAATGTGCAAATAAATTGATGACATGTGCAAATGACTTGATAAAATGTCTTGCATGCATCGTATTGGGAAGAATATAACAAATAAATAACTTATATGTATCGTATCGAATCGTAATGACTTATATGTTGTGTATTACAATATGATGGAATGAAAAATATTTTATATGCTTTAAATTGAAATATGATTGCCTTTGCCATGCTTTATAATAAAAAATTGGTTGATGTCTTTAAAAGCATCACAATAAAATTTGTATCATATCGCAATGTATCATATGTATCGCAAATGCTTAACATGTAAACCTTTTTAAAAAATTGTTATCATATCATGTTTAAAATTTGGTATCCTTCATCGATATGATAAGATATCATCTCATTTGATGATGTATCAAAAATGATATCATGCCTTGCATTTGTGCTCTTTATATCGATATCATTTGATCCATGTTGTATTTCAAATTATAATTGGTATCTCTTGTTGAAGTAATAAATGTCTATCATTCGACTTGAAAATAAGTGTCATGCCTTGACATTGTGTAAAATACGAAGTTTTGTATTTATGGAAGAAAGACCATGCTTGTTAAGCATGGCGATAAGTTCAACTGATGGAACTTATCAATTTTGGCTTGAATTCAAGGAAATTGAATTCAAGTGTTTTCTTTCTCATAATATGGTATATAAATAGGGGGAGTTAAGATTAACTCTATCATCAATTGATTGTCATCATCAAAAAGGGGGAGATTGTTGAATCTCGGATTTTGATGATGAAGTCAATTGATAGGTTATTTGATATAATCCATATTATTGAGATAAGTGTGCAGGATTAACTATGATAGCATGAAGACATAAAGCAAATTACTAGAGTCAAGTATATTGGGAGTTCGAGAGTCCACAGAAAGTCCGAAGGATCATCAAAAGTGTTGCCGGAACCAACCGAGAAAGAACCGAGGACTTGTTGAAGGTTTTGGGAGTTCGCTGGAAAGATCGTTGGAGGTTCGCGGAGCTCACCGAGAAGGTTCAGAAGCTTGCCAAAGATTCGTGGAACTCGTCATAAAGTCTGGGAGCCTACTGGGAGTCCATCGAAAGAAGCTCGAGGGTGTGTTGGAAGTCCGCTAGAAGTTCACCAGAAAGCTCATCGGAAGAAGACTCGATGTTACCAATTGTTAATTTACTTAGAATTATGTTTCAATTTTGTAGTTAGCATGTAATTAGGGTAAGGATTAGGTAATAGTCTTTATTAACCCTAGTAGGAGCCAACTGGGCCTTATGTGGACTGAATTGGGCTGGATTTAGGGCCCATTCAGTAGTGCTGGATCAGGTCTGGCGGTGGCATCACCCAAGAACAACTTCCCAAATGGTCTGAGCGGTAGTACCGCCCCAGGTCAACGGTAGTACCGCTGGCAGTTATTACATGCCAATGGTGGTACCGCTAGCAGTTATTATATGTCAGTGGTAGTACCGTTGGAAGTTATTACATGCCAGCAATGGTACCATCAGTCCACAGAGCCTGAGGACTCTATCAAGCGATGGTACCGCCTAGTACACTGATAGAGTAGAGTGAACAGGCGGTGGCATCGCCAGTGCTAGGCGGTGGTACCACCAATGCTAGGCGATGGTACCGCCAATACTTGAAAATCTAGGATGTGACTCTTTTTGACTCTATTTTTGAAAGTCAATTGAGTCTATAAATACCCCTCTTTTCTCTACTAGTAAAGCACCTTTAGAGAAGTTAAAACCTGAGTCAAAGATATAGCAAAATCTTGTTTGGATAGCTTAAGTGTTCACCTCCCTCTTTCTCTTTGTCAAAAATCTGTAAGAGTGTGAACCACTTGTAAAAGTTTGTAAGAGGGGTGTTTGGTCCTACCCCTTCAAAGAGGTTTGATAGTGGAAGTTGGGAGCTGCTAGTCATATGTGTCCTGCAAGCCAATCACATGAGTGATGGCACTTATGACTTGATATGTACTCTTTCTCTTTGCTTATTATTAGGCATTTTATCACTTTATCTTGCGTGTTACATATATTGTGATATCCTTGGATCTATGCAATAGGAATCGGATCATGATGAGATCACGATAATGAGACTGATTCACCTTTAAACACAGACCCTAAATAATCCTGGTCATAGGTTACTCGAGAGGGACATCGAGATAATCGGATAGACTAGTGTGCTGTATACCCGTCCATATGATGGAGGTGGCTAGTCTCATAGCTACTTATGTGGGGACACTAAGGGTACAGTGCAGGTGCTCATTGGGGAATGAGTTCACTAATTGATCCGCCTACGGAATGCTGGATGGTTATTGATACCTCACGTCAGACAGCGATTCCGTAGTCCCAATAGTGTATCTGGTCCCTAGACTTAAGATACCAAGGATGTCATGTATGAGTACTCCACTCTTTGATACTGGACTTATAGGTTTGGAGAGTTCTAGATCTAGTATAGCCGGTTATTGGGAGTGGTAGCCAACTTTACGAGGGTTATTGAGTGTCAATAAAGGATCATCCGCTTTCGGTATCATGAGAGGAATATCTCATGAATTCTTACTCGAACAAATCCTTGGCCAAGGTTATTCGGATTGAGAGAGAAAAAGTTCTCCAAGAGAATTCGACAAGAGCAAGACTCGAGGAGAGACCTTATGGGTCTGACAGCACCATGCCCGATATAGGATCTTTGAGATATTAGATGGATGAGGGACTATAGATACATGGTAACTGAGGACAAATAGGTCCAAAATATTATATTTCCTTGTATCATCTAGGGACTACGACGTTATGGCCTAGTACGTCCGTAGTCGTTGAGTCAGGTGAATTATTATAGAGATAATAATTCATAGAGTCAGAAGGAGTTCTAACAAGTATCACTCACGGCTAGCTCCATATTAGGCCTAGAGGGTCACACACATATGGTAGGTGTTGCGGCGAGTAGAGGTTTGGATATGAGATATCCGCTAGAGCTCCTATCTTATTGGATATCCATTAAGCCTTTGAATTATTGGATCCTTAGATGAGATCCAATAATTACTAATAAGAGATTATTGGGTAGAGACCTACTAATCTAAGAGGCTTGGGTAATTGGATAGAGATCCAATACACAATAGGGCATGATCCATTAGGGTTTACAGGGGATCTCTATAAATAGGATGGAACTAAAGCTCTATAGGCTGAGGGTTCTTTTGGTAGCCACCTCATGTTCTCCTCTCCCTAGAGAGGTGCATCGTCGTAGTCCCTATCATGTGGATACCGCTAGAGAGGACACTTGACCTCCTTCATCCTTCCTATAGATCTGTAGGGATTCAGGGATATACGATCTCTCTAGGTTTTTTCTTTTACACATGTAGTTTTTACGGATTTGTTTTGACGCACCGATCTTTGCACGACGACGGAACCTTTCTACAGGAAATTTATGGTTTTGTTTTTTGTTCTTCTGCTGCGCATGAGATGTCACCCCATAAGATTTTCCAACAATGGTATCAGAGCTAGGTTGTTCGTGTGAAGATCGGATCTTAAACTGTGTGTTGTGTTTTAGATCTACTTTTGACACCAAAATTATGGGTGTAAAAGGCGAGGAAGGGCAGCAACTGTTGTTGCCCTTGCATTGCGGTGAAGCGGCTGCTTGTAGACTTGCTGCCTGCATCTGTAACATCCCTCATTTTTTAAAATTTGTAAGGGCTTATATATAATGTAAGGACCAAAATTATAAAAATGAGGATTTGTTTAATAAGCCTTTAGCACTAAATATTTTTATATTGAAAGTCTAGTGCTAGGGACCAAAATGTGAATACTAATACTTAGATAGGATTTATGAAAGATTTATATTCAGTTTAAAAAAAAAAAAGAAAGAAAGAAAAAGAGAGGACAAGTGGCATTAGATAACATAAGAATGAGCCACTTGTTTCAATTATGTGGATGACACATGTTTTCCTCATGCATGCTTGCCGCCTATCCATGCATTAGCCAAAACTTAAGCAAATAGATGAGGAGTTAAGGAAAACTTAACAAAGAGGTGGGAAGCTTGCTGCCAACGTAGAAGAGAAGGAGAAGGAATTGAAGAAGAGAAGGAGAAGGAATTGAAGGAGAAGAAGGAGAACTTTTGTCTTAGCTCAAGGTTTTGCATCAACCCTCCATATTTAGGAATCAAAACTTTTTAAGGCAAGTGTTCCACTCCTTTCTACTGTAATTCAAATCTTTGTTTTTTGCCTTTGATATGAGAAATTTGAGTTATTCTAGCCTTGAAATCTGATATATCTATTGTTTGAAATCTAAATGTTGAATCTGGAATTTTTTGGATTTTAAACCTTTAGTACTATTGGTCATAACTTTTTGTACCAAATTCTGATTTAGGAGAAACTTTTTTCATACGAAAGAAGACTTATAGAGCTTTCATTTGACATAAAAATTGAAAGATTTGGAGTAAATTTACCTATCCAAATATATGAATGAAAAGATCTTATGTATTCAGTGAAACAGATACTACAGCTCCTATCCTTCTGTTACTAAATGGCTCATAACTCTCTGACAAAAATTCTGAATTATAAAAATTCTAATTCTTTGGAAACTAGATTTGTGTATCTTTCTTTTGAAACCTAATTTGGAAAATTTTGAAGTATGTTTGCCCTCTGAAACATCTATTTAAATTGATTCTACCAATTCTGTAAAACATAGATGATCAATTCTGACCTTTCTTTACTCTATTTATTGTAACTTCTTGTTAGGAACTCAAAAATTTACAAATCTGAGTTCATCAAAAAATAGTTTGATACAGCTTCCCAATGACACCTATTATGAGCGAATTGGAGCATATTTAGTCACTCAAACAATTCAAAAAATGTACCACTCAATTTCTATTAGACCTAAAATTTAGTTGAGTTTTACCTATTCAATTTTTATCCTATTGGAAATCTAACTTCTGCTAAATTCTTCTTCAATTGAGCTTTATAATGGTCCTTTGCAATTCTTATATTGTTCATCCTGAAATTGTTTGTATACCTGAAATCTATTATGTAATGTTCATGTTGGCACTACCTTGTTTCATAAAGGCACACGCATATTTTTGTTGTCCTGCATGTACTTCTGATATATGCTAATGTTATTGTTCATACTACCCTTTTGTACTCTGGTGTCTTGTGGGATGATTTGGACTTTTGCCAGAAATGGTAAAGGGATGATTTGGACCTTTGCCAGAAATGGTAAAGGGATTATTTGGACCTTTGCTAGAAATGGTAAAGGGTATATGCTTAGAGCCCGCGATGCTCTACCGGCCCCCTCTGGCTTTATCCAGACGTGGATGTATGACACTCCCAGATGTGGGAGATTCTGTTTGAGATCCCACTGCACCCTCTGTGTTTTTGATATGATATCCAAAGCCTTGCTTATGTGTTTATATGTACACTTTGGATGAAAATGAAATGAATGAATGTCAGATATGACATTTGAGCTTATGTTTCTGATTTGTTCTTCTGATATGCTCTGAGATATCTCATATGCCATTGTTATCCTTTGAAATATGTCCTGAAACCATTCCATATGCTATTTGATATGCTCAGAAATGGTTCAGTTGTCATTTAATATGCTCCGAAATTCTTCTTCCGCCATTGATATGTTCCAAAATATTTCTTCTGCCATTGATATGTTCCAAAATGTTTCTTATCCCTTAATATGTTCCGAAATGGTTCTTGTGTCAATTGATATGCTCTGAAATACTATTTACATCATCTGATGAGTTCTAATTCCTCTTTATTGCCTTTGTTATGAACCAAATAGATTTGAATGTAATGACAATTGCAAATCTGTATCTAATGAGCATATATCCATGAATTCTTGTATCTCTACCTTGCATTTGGATAATAAGTTTGTTTGAAGCTATTTTCCTTTTATTCTGGATTTGCTTGCCACTTGCTGAGCTTTGTAGCTCACTCCGTTGTTATATAACCCTTTTTTTCAGGTTAGCTTGTCACACGCTAAAATGTTAGAATTGGGCTGAGGTAGTGAAAAGATATTCAGATCATGACAAGTCATTATGTATGGCTATGTTATTGTTTTATAAATATATTTTATATGAAATGAGATGTTATCGATAGATTTGGATTGACATATTATATAAAAGCTTTAAAAGACCTCGCACGATTGAAATTTTGGAATATTGAGTTTAGTTTACGATGATATGAAATTATGGTAAATGGTTGAGAATTTCTAATTTGTATAATTCTTACGCTTGAGGAATTATAGGTGAGGTTAATATTTTGTTAAGTTGGTTTGGGTTCTTATGAAGGTTTGTGTGATGTGATGTATGATTTTAACTACACAGGTTTTATGGACATGATTGATATTTGAATGATCCTCTGTATCCTCAAATGTTAGTATGGAACCTGGATTGAATTGTTGGTTCTTAAAATTTTAATGTTATGGATTTTTAAGACAGGGTCACACCTCCTGAATGAGATTTAAAATTCGGAGGGGCGTGATAGCATCGGCGATGGCAACGGCTACGGCTGCGGGCACAGGGGGTGCAGGCAGGTGGTCATCGGCTCACCCGCAGCAGTAGTTCCTGTGGGGCAGCTTGTTCGCAAGGGCGAGCGGTGCTCTCCTGGGCAACGCTATCTACGACGGCCTGCGGGTGCTGCCCCACGGGCAGAAGAGCCCGTAGGGATGGCGCGTGCTCGCAGTGGTAGCCTCGCTCGCAGGGGTAATCACCGCCAGGGGCACAGAGCCTGTAGGGGTCCTCGTCTACGGGCGACCAGCTCGTAGCAATGCCCACCTGAGGGTGACCAGCCCACGACGGTGCCCACAGGGGCACGCGCCCGCAAGGGGGACGCCATCGAGAGGCGGCGCTGGCCCGCAAGGGGTAGTGATAGGACCCTAGCAGGGTTGGGTCCTACTCAACCAAGTAGCAGCTAATAAAAATCCTGTGAGTGTAATAAATCTCACCTAGCCGCCTCTATCCTATAAAGAAGAGAGGCTAGGGTTTATATTTGGGCTATTGGGCCTCTTAGTCGTCGCCCCCCTTGTTATTGGGCCGGTCGGCTAAAGTTGAGGGTAAATTGGGTAGTTCACTTAGGAAGCAGCCCCAAGGCTAGGGTTTAGAGCTCTATATAAGCTTGTAGCCTCCACCTCTTTGGAATAAGAAAGATCAATCTACAATTGTAGCCACCAGGCTACTTGGAGGGTGGAACCCCTATAGCGTTCCAAGGGTTGATCCCCCTCAAAGATCAATCTCCATAGAATTCCTCTGGGGTTCTATCATCTGGTATCAGAGCAACGATCTTGCTGCTTTTGCTGCCATCCCTGCCGCCCACCATCAGCCAAGAAATTCCCACAGTTGCTCTTGACATCGTCGTCTCCACCGTCGTCTCCTGACATAGATCAATTCAATCTATTGTCACCACCTCCAATTACATCAGAGATCTGGTATTTTTCTATCACCAATACCCTATGCTGCTGCAATTTTTCATCTAAAATACCAAAAAGAAGTTTTTCTATCTATCCCTTGCCTGCAAATTCCTTGCATCGCAAAAGTTACCATCTTTGCAAACGAATGATTGCTGCAGAAAATTTCAACCGCATGTTGCTGCCTTTAACCGATCTAATTGTTATCCTTTTTGAACGAAATTTCTTGTGCATCTCATAGATCATCTTGGCTCCCGTCCGTGATTGATCTATCATGGAATTCATCTTAAAAAAAATTCGTGTGTTGCTGCAATCTCTCGTCGCAAGCTACTGAAATTTTTCAACGAAAATTCTGCTATCGCAAATTGCACCGATTTCATTACTATTATGCTGCAGAAATTTCTTGATCCAATTTGTCATCCTTGCTATTATTTAAACTAAGATTCTATCGTTAAACCCTCTCCTCAAATCCCTGAGTTTTTGTTAGAAATTTCATTGAGAAACTGCTATTTCTTCGATGATAATTCTGCTCTTACGAGACAGCGCATATTGGCAACAATTTCCACTGATTTTTGTCAAATCTTTGCTGCAATCTACCACAGATCTAAAACCCTCTTCCCTAACCTTCATCCACTACCATCACAGCCCAAAACTCCATTAAACCGTAGCCTCAAACTGCGCCCAAAATAGCCATAAAATAAGCCTAAACCGCAGCCTATATCCACCAATCCACCAACCCTTTCAGCCACCGCTTCTCTCAACTAATATATGCCTTTAACTCAACAACAAAAAAGAGATCTTAATATTTTAGATTTGGAGACATATGCTATAACATCTGAGAAGGCAATTGATGCTAAATTCGAAGCCTTCGAGACACGAATGGAGGAGAAGATTCAGACTCTCTTTGCCGAACTTAGTTTGGGTCGACCACCGAGCCCAAAGAAATCACATCAAGGAGAAAGCTCTAATTGAAGAGATGATCTCCAAGAGAGGGGAGGCTCTATGACTGATCCTTACTATCCACGCATGAGGGTGGACTTCCCTAGATGGGAAGAAGGAGACCCGATTGGTTGGATCTCGCGCGCGGAGCGATATTTTTGGTACCACAAAATCGCAGATGCATCTATGATAGAAATTGCGGCTATACATCTTGAAGGGGATACCATACAATAGTTTGATTAGTTTGAACACACTCATGGAGTCCTCTCATGGCGATAATTCAAAGGACTACTGATCTGCTTTGGACCAACCGATTACGAGAACATCGATGGACAACTAGCGAAGATCCAACAAACCTCCACCATTCAGCAGTACCAAACCAGGTTTGAAAGGTTATCTAATCAAACTCGTGATTGGTGTAAAAACTAATTATTGGGAATATTTATTGAGGGCTTGAAGTCGGAGATCCGGGGAGAAGTTAAAGCACGACAACCATACACGCTTATGGCAACCATCTCTTTCGCACGACTTTAGGAGGAGCGATTGAACCACGAAGCCCGGAGGACTAGGGTCGCTCCCCGACTAGCAATATCGAAATCCTCAACCCCCCCTCCCCTCTACTATCAGCCAAGCTCCTGCACCAAAAAAGTTGACAAGAGAAGAGCTTCGAGACTAATCTGCCAAGGGGTTATGTTGGCATTGTGATGAGCCGTGGAGTCATGAGCATCGCTGTAAAAAAGAGAGACTTCTTATGATTGAACCAGTGGAAGAAGAGATCAATGAACAGCCAGAAGAGAGTCTTGAACATGAGGAAGAAGATGTGGAAGAAGAGCCACAATCGACCGACTTTATGGTACATGCGCTAGTCGGCTACTCAAATCCGCAAACGATGAAAGTTGGAGGCCTGCTCAAACACCAACCGATCACCATTCTATTGATACGGGCAGCACTAATAACTTTCTAAACAGTAAGGTTACTGCTCGGATGGTGCTCCACATTGAAGGTTGTAGCAAGTTCGACATAAAGGTCACCGACGGTCGAATCCTAAAATGCGACCAAAGATGCCCGCAAGTGAAACTATTATTGCAGAACCAAGAAATTATTGCTGACTTCTTCCTCATACCAATTGATGATTATGAGGCTGTGCTGGGCATAGAATGGTTGACGATGCTAGGTGACATCTATTGAAACTTTTCCAAATTGATTATGAAATTCTATTACAAAGACAAACAGGCCACCCTACGTGGGAAGCGTGGAAGCAACGTAACTACCATTTCAACCCAACAAATGGAGAAAGTTTTACACAAGATAAATGGTGGCTTTTTTTATACATCTCCAGCAACAACTAGAGGGGAAGAAAACAGAAATTAAAGATTAAAATCTCACCCAACTGCTTGTTGAATTTGATGATATTTTTGCTGAACCGCGCGGTCTTCCTCCTACTCGGCAACATGACCACCGAATTCCAATCCTTCCGGGCAAACTGTTAGGGATCGAGCGGCACTAAGAGGGGGGGAGGAGGTGAATTAGTGCAGTGATAAAGAATGATAGATTTTTCAACAATTAACACAAGTTCAGAAACTTCGTACGAATGAATGCAGCATTTCGTTTGAACCCGGAAAGATTACGTTTTAACTTTAAAGCATACGTAAGAAGATGAAGATGATGTTGAGTAAATAAGGTAGCAAATAAAAATGGTTTGCAGCAAAGTAAGTTGCGAGAAAGTAAATGCAAACTGATTTATAGTGGTTCGATTATCCGACCTACATCCACTTCTGAAGCCTTCTCCGATGAGGCTCCTAACTTCCACTAGCAAATCCTTTTGAAGGGAAAGGAGTTCACACTCTTATAAATTTTTCAAAGAGAAAGAATGAGGTGAACACAAGCTATTAAAAACTAGACTTTCCTAAGCCTTTTCCTCAATTTCTAACTCTCAAAAGGGTGCACTTTCAGCTGAGAAAGGGGGGGTATTTATAGATCCAAAATGGTTTCAAATTTGGGCTCCAAATTTGAAATCAAATTGAGTTCCCGGTCTTTGGCGGTGCTACCACTGCCTGAGGTGGTGCTATCGCTGTCGATCGTCGATCGATAGTGCACAAAGATACTACTACCACATGGAGCAGGTGGTACTACCGCCACTATTACTGTAGCTGGGCGGTACTACCGCCCAAGTCATTTTCAGCACAGTGGTTTTGGCCGAAAACTCGACCGAAACCGATCCAAATGAAGTTCGAATTGGCCCAAATTTGGTTTATAGGATTAACACCTAATCCTAAACCAAATTATATACTAACTACGAATTTTAAAGATATTTTTTAAGCTATTTCAAAGTCCACAAGATAAGACTTCTTTTGGTGAGCTTTCAGTGAACTTCCGACGGTTTTCCGATGAACCCTCGGAAACCATTCTGCAGACTCCCGGCAAGCTCCCGGACTTCACAATGATCTTGGCAAGTTCCAATGAGCTTCATTGGCAAGTTTCGATCTTTCTTGGCAAGCTCCGCGAGCTTCCAACAAACCTTCCGGTGAACTTCCGAAAACCCTTCGGCAAGCTCCCTACTCGTTCTTGATCGGTTCCGACAACACTCCCAACGAATCTTCAGACTTTCGTCAAACTCTTGAACTCTCAACGATCCATCACACTTGTCTTCCGACACTTTGTTTCGCTTTATGTCGTTATCTTCATCGTAGTTAATCCTGCACACAAACAACAAACACTCTACTTCGATCTAGACAGTTATTATAACGCGAATTGACTTTCAGTTGCCGGGCATGTCATTGGTCGGTGCTTCGTCCGATCCTTCGGCACATCATCCTCTCTTGCGGTTCATTGCCCAATCGGCGGATGACCTCCACAACCCCGATATCCTTGGCGCAACATGCACTTCTAGGCCTGATGCTTGACGTACGAAGCCTTCCACCGATTGTCGACCGAACCTCCAGCTCGACATCCAATATCCAGACATGATCACCTCTGGTGTAACGTCAATTCCTCCAGCATCAACTGTCTAATCCTGATCGATAGTAGACCTACGTAACTCAAAACACAGTTAGACCACAAATCACACTCAATTAGTTTCATCATCAAAATCCGAGATTCAACAATCTCCCTCTTTTTGATGATGACAACTAATTGATGACTAATAGAGTTAACCATAACTCCCCGGAGTTTGACACAAACTCCCCCTATCAATATGCCATTGATAGAAACTTTGGATTATCCCAAATCCAAGCAACATTCATCACAATATTAAGAGAAAACAACAAACCATCATGCAAATATATAAAGTATTCAATCAATGCATGAAGTCATCAATCTACTTCTCCCCCTATGTCATCAATAAAAAGGAGAAGTAACATCATAGCTAGTTTAAAAGATATACAAATTTTATAACATACTAGCTATCAATCTAGATATACAATATTTAAGCATAGCTTTGCAATACAACATCCAATCATACCATTCAATTATAGCAAGTTTTTAAGGATGGGCAATGATGGTAATTTTTTTTTTAATTGCTTCTTGAGATGTGCATATTACACTTTCTTTGCTTCCTTTGCATGTTCTAGCTAGCAAAATTTTTCTTTGCGATGCATAAGCTAGCAATAAATCTTCTCCCCCTTTGTTTTTGTCAAAAAAGTGGAGTCAAATAGTCAATGCTTTGATCATGACAAAATAACAAATTTGCAACATGAATTTTTAGCATATTAAGCCATGAATTCAAGAGAGTCAAAAATCATGATATGAGAGAAAAGGATGATAAGCAAGCAATCAATAATGATAAGCAAGCTAACATACTTTGCGACACGCAAGTTAGCTTCCTTTCAATTCTTCTCTTTTGTAACTAAGTTTCACCTTTGCATGCTATCAACTTTTTGTTTGCAATGAGCTAGCAATTATATATAATCACTTTAAACATATATGCTAACTTTTTATTAAAACATACAAACATAAAGGCATGGCAAGTGTAACATTTCAAATTTTTGAAGTTTTACATTTTGCTTCTTTTGAAATAGTCAAGATAGCAATATTTACATCCTTTGAGATAGCAATCCTTAACTTCTTGTGAAATTGCAAGGTAGCAATTTTTCACCCCTTTTGTCCTTGTCAAAAAGAAGGGAGGACTAAATGGCTAAAAATTTCAATCATTATACAAGCCATTTTTCATATTAATTATAAATTTGCATCAATAAAAATATACATCAATTGTTCAATCATCACATGATGCAAATAAGACAACAATGCAAAGAAATCATGTCATGAAGGGTATCAATATGTAAATTCAACAAGGATCAAAACCAAAAGATATCATTCATAACTTTCTTTTTAGCAAGATCAAAATTCATATTTATCAATTTTTAATTTAAGATAAATGTCATACAACCAAGAATCATGATATATAAAAGCATATCAATATCAAGGATCAAATCATGATTACAAGTGCTAACATATTTTCTTTTTATTCATTTTCAAGCCATGATAAAAGAATAAATTAATGATTCAATCATTAAGCATAACTATTTTACATCAATTTTGAATCATATAGGGCTTACACGGTAAATATCAATTTATGATAAAGGGTATACAACCAAGAATCATGATGCATAAAAACATATCATTCTCATAGATCAAGTCATGATTCATTGATTCATCATAAGGCAAATTTCTTTTCAATCATCAATTTTTTAATTACCACATAAGACATACAAGCCAAAGAATTTTTGTCATTTCTATATTATGAAATATATGATAATAAGGCTCATGATTCATTTAAAAAGATATAGCACAAAGAGCAACTTGATTTATGCATAAGAATTCCAAGTATCAAGTATTAAGATATCAAGACTTGGATTGTGATAAAGCTCACTCAAGTTCAAATCATCAAAATCATTAACATAGTTTATGAGATTCACAAAAAAACATAAACTTGAATTGTTCTCCTCTTTGGTAAATGATAAAAAGAAGCAATCATTTTCGAGATTCAAAATGCTAGCAATTTGCATTAATCATGACAAGTGATACATCAAAAGTCTACATCATTATTTCAATCAACAAGTCATGAAGCATACAAAGTAGTATTAAAACATGAGAGAAAAGTTCAAATTATCAAATTATAATCAATTCATCGAAATCACTTCTATAATTTACGAGATTCTTAAGATATCATGAAATCATTAATCTTGATAAGATAGTAAATATAATTTCTTTATGTTTCATCATATAAGTATGTCTTTTGCCTTTATATGCCAAATCAAAATATTCAAAACCGAAAGACAAACTTCATTATAAAAATTGTTAAGACAAAAATATAACACATCATTTCAAGACATGAGATTTAATTTATCTTGATAATGTGTTTCATTTTATTTCAAACAAGTGTGCTCATGTTTCAAAAGATGAGTGTCAAATTTAAGATCAAAACATGAGTTTGTCATCAAGATATGATATCACAAAGTCATTAAGCATGATAACAAACTTTTAATATTTTCATTTCAATGATGATTTCATAATATATGTTCAAATATTTATATGGAAGCCATCCATTGTATAAATTCAAAATACAAGTTTGTCATTAAACCCATCAAGATTAAATGTATCAAAATCTTTCATTCGAAAATTTTAATAAGAGTAATATAAATTGATTACCTGTGAGCATGTATCAACAATTCAAAGCAAGACGTAAGTTTCGTTATAAAAACCGTTAAGACTAAACACATAAAAAATAAAACATTATGATTAAAATATTTTTAACTTTTGTGTTTTATTTTATGTTGTTGATCTTATATAAGCATGTTCAAAACTTTCATGTAAAAATGAAATCATCAATATGCTTGCTTTTATCTTTTAATCATATTTGTTGTGCAAGCATTATCTTGAAACATGCTATTAATTTTTTATGTCAAAAATCATGTATCTTGTTTGAAATCAAAAGCAATGTAAAATCATCAAGATTCATGAATTTGTCATGATCATACGTATCGAGCATTTTCATTTATCAAGTAAGATTTCATATAAGCATGCCCAAAAACTTTTTGCATGAAAGATATATATCAAGTTTAAAGCTAAAAAGTGATAGGAAAATCATCAAGATTCATGGATTCATTATGAATATATTATTTCAAAATATGAGATTTTAAGTCATCAAGTATGATACAATCATTAAGCATGTTTTCATAATGCATCATCAAAATCATTTTAATTCTTTCTTTCATTTGTAATAATAAGATGATCAATGCTCAAATTTTTGCTAAAATCATGCATCATTTTATAAAAATGTGAAAAATAATTTCGTCATGAAAACTATCAAGTCCGAATATACATTATTCCAAAATGTAGGATTTTAATCTTCATCATTTCAATTCCTCATTAAGCATGATACAAAAATTTAAAGATCAAACATCATGTTTAGAAACGAAATATAAAACATTAAGATACACATGTATGGATTAATCCTAGGCAATATCACAAATCATGCAAGTATCATTCATAATTTTTACTTTTCAAAAATACTAGAAAGAAAAGCATAGTATAATTTTAAAACAATTTAAATTTCCAAAAATACAAGAAAAGCATGAAAAAAATTCCTACTAACTAAGTTAAGCATTCATGGAAAGCATTATGTAATTTCAAAATAATTCAAGGGAGTTAAATTACTTACCTTATAGTCGAAGCACGTTAAAGCCCAATTCACCATTTCATCATTTGATTCTTCTTTGCGCTTCTTCTTCATCTTTGGCCTCTTCCTCCGTTCAAGTTCATTGTTCATTTTAGATTTTTGTTTAATGAACTTATTAAGATTCATTAAAAGTTCAATGTCATCTTCATTGTCCTCATCACTTAAGTCATCACTCAAGTGGCATTTCATAGTCCGAAGCGCCAAATCCTTCCTGTTCTTTGGAAGGCGCTCCATGTGTTTATCGAGTTCATTGTGTTCCAAGAAAGCCATTTCATAGGTCATTAAAGATCCAATGAGTTCTTCAAGAGATAAGTCATGTAAATTTTTAGCTTCTTGTATTGCCGTTACTTTTGGATCCCACTCATTTGGAAGGGATCTTAAAATCTTGTTTACTAAATCAAAACTTGAAAAAGATTTACCAAGACTTCTTAGACTATTGATGACATCCGTGAATCGGGTGTACATGTCATCGATAGATTCGCTTGGTGTCATTTGGAAGAGCTCAAAATCATGCAATAAGAGGTTTACTTTCAAGTCTTTAACTCTCCTAGTTCCCTCGTGCGTGAGTTCAAGGGTTCGCCAAATGTCAAAAGCCGTTTCGTACATAGAAATCCGTTTGAACTCGTTCTTGTCTAAAGCGCAAAATAAGGCATTCATAGCCTTTGCGTTTAAAGAAAATGATTTCTTCTCTAAGTCCGACCATTCATTCGTCGGTTTAGAGGGAAGTTGAAAGCCATTTTCGATGATGTTCCATAAATCCAAATTCATTAAAAGCATGAAAACTCTCATTCGAGTTTTCCAATAAGTGTAGTCCGAACCGTTAAAGAACGGTGGATGAAAAATCGAAAAGCCCTCTTGAAAATCATTTAGAGCCATTTCTCACGGGTGTAAATCCGAAAGAGAAAGAACGTGGCTCTAATACCAATTGTTAGGGATCGAGCAGCACTAAGAGGGGGGGTGAATTAGTGCAGCGGTAAAGAACGATAGATTTTTCAGCGATTAACACAAGTTCGGAAACTTCGTACGAATTAATGTAGCATTTCGTTTGAACCCGGAAAGATTACGTTTTAACTTTAAAGCATACGTAAGAAGATGAAGATAAAGTTGAGTAAATAAGGCAGCAAATGAAAATGGTTTGCAGCAAAGTAAGTTGCGAGAAAGTAAATGCAAACCGATTTATAGTGGTTCAGTCATCCATTCTACATCCACTTCTGAAGCCTTCTCCGATAAGGCTCCCAACTTCCTCTAGCAAATCCTTTTGAAGGGGAAGGACCAAATACCCCTCTTACAACCCTTTTACAAGAAGTTCACACTCTTACAAATTTTTCAAAGAGAAAGGAGGTGAACACAAGCTATTGAAAACTAGACTTTCTTAAGCCTTTTCCTCAATTTCTAACTCTCAAAAGGGTACACTTTCAGCTGAGAAAGGAGGGGTATTTATAGATCCAAAATGGTTTCAAATTTGGGCTCCAAATTTGAAATCAAATTGGAGTTCCCGGTGCTGGCGGTGCTACCGCCTGTCAGAGGCGGTGCTACCGCTTGTCAGTCATCAGACTGACAGTGCACAGGCGGTACTACTGCCTGGAGCAGGTGGTACTACCGCCACTATTACTGTAGCTGGGTGGTACTACCACCCCAGGCTTGGCAGTACTACCGCCCAGGTCATTTTCAGCACAATGGTTTCGGTCGAAAACTCGGTTGAAACCAGTCTAAATGAAGTTCGAATTGGCCCAAATTTGGTTTGTAGGATTAACACTTAATCCTAAACCAAATTATATGCTAACTATGAATTTTAAAGATATTTTTTAAGCTATTTCAAAGTCCATAAGATAAGACTTCTTTTGGTGAGCTTTCGGTGAACTTCCGGCGGTTTTCCGATGAACCCTCGGAAACCATTCTGTGTACTCCCGGCAAGCTCCCGGACTTCACATTGATCTTGGCGAGTTCCAACGAGCTTCTTGGCAAGCTCCGATCTTTCTTGGCAAGCTCCGTGAACTTCTGACAAACCTTCCGACGAACTTCCAAAAACCCTTCGGCAAGCTCCCTACTCGTTCTCGATCGGTTTCGACAACACTCCCAATGAATCTTCAGACTTCCGTTGAACTCTTGAACTCCCAACGATCCATCACACTTATCTTTTGGCACTTTGTTTCGCTTTATGTCCTTATCTTCATCGTAGTTAATCCAGCACATAAACAACAAACACTCTATTTCGATCTACACAGTTATTACAACGCGAATTGACTTTCAATTGTCGGGCACGTTATTGGTCGGTGCTTCATCCGATCCTTCGGCACATCGTCCTCTCTTGCGGTTCGTTGCCCAATCGGCGGATGACCTCCGTAACCCCGATATCCTTGGCGCAATATGCACTTCTAAGCCCGATGCCTGACGTACGAAGCCTTCCATCGATTGTCGACCGAACCTCCGACTTGACATCCAATATCCAGACGTGATCACCTCCGGCGCAACATCAATTCCTTCGGCGTCAACTGTCTAATCCTGATTGATAATAGACCTGCGTAACTTAAAATGCAGTTAGACCATAAATCATACTCAATTAGTTTCATCATCAAAATCCGAGATTCAACACAAACCACCAGCAAACACTCGACCTTACCACTATCCTCACCTCCAGAAGGATGAAATTGAGAAGATCATGAAGGAAATGCTCAAAACAGGGGTGATTCAGCCAAGCTGTAGCCCCTACTCCCCACTAGTGCTACTTGTGCGCAAGAAAGATGGAACTTGGCAAATGTGCATCGACTACCGAGCTCTAAATGACATTACCGTCAACAATAAGTACCCAATACCAATGGTGGATGAGCTTCTTGATGAATTAAAAGGAGCTCGAGTCTTCACGAAGTTGGACCTCCGATCTGGTTATCACCAAATTCGGGTATGTGAAGGCGACATCCCAAAAACTACTTTTCGCACTCATAACGGCCATTATGAATTCTTGGTAATACCCTTTGGACTCACTAATGCTCCTTCAACCTTCCAAAGTTTCATGAACGATATTTTTCAGAGCTTTCTTTGCAAATTTGTGTTGGTATTTTTTGATGATATTCTCATTTACAGCCCTTCTCTTGAGACTCACTTTCAGCACTTACGAATTGTTCTGACGATTCTTCAGGAGAATACTCTTTTTGTTAAGCTATCAAAGTGTAGCTTTCTCCAGCAAAAAGTAGAGTACCTTGGGTATATAATATCAGAAAAAGGAGTGGCCGTAGACCGAACAAAAATTGAAGTAATGCAAGGCTGGCCGAAACCTACAAATGTAAAATTGCTGCATGGGTTCCTTGGACTAACGGGCTACTACCAAAAATTCGTGAAGGACTCTCACGGCTCATGAAAATATTATTACAGATGCACTCTCACGGCTCCTTCAGCAAGCTGAATTTTTAGCCATCTCTCTTCCTACCACCGGCTTCCTCGAGGGCATTAGGGAGGAATGGAAGAAGAATCTAGAAACCAGCAACATCATAAAAAATTAGAGGAGGATCCAAGCGCAATAGCTCATTATACTTGGGATTCGAGGGATCTATGCCATAAAGGTCGTATTGTGCTTATACCAAACTCCCCTTGCATCAAAGTCATTCTGTATGAAATACACTCCACACCTTCAATAGGGCACTCCGGATTTCTAAGAACCTACAAAAGAGTGAAGCAAAACTTTTATTGGAAAGGGATGAAAAAAATTATTTCTGAATATGTAGCATAATGTGATGTATGTCAACAGTAAAAAGGTGAAACAGTGGCGAGTCCAGGGAAACTACAACCACTACCCATACCAGACTCGGTGTGGACTGACATCTCCATGGACTTCATCGAAGGGCTGCCACCTTCGAAAGGTAAAAGCACAATCCTTGTGGTAGTTGATCGACTTATGAAATATGCTCATTTTTGTGCTGTGCGAAATCCCTACACTGCTATTAGTATTGCTTAAATTTTCATAGAAAATATTGTTAAACTGCATGGGATGCCAAGGTCCATTTTAAGTGATTTTGACAAGGTCTTCACTAGTAAATTTTGGACTGAGTTATTTCAGTTGCAAGACACCAAACTCAAGATGAGCATAGCATATCATCCATAAACTGACGGCTAAACAGAAGTGGTGAACAGGTGTTTAAAGACATACCTTCGGTGTTTTGCAAGTGATCGACCAAAGGAGTGGACGAAATGGCTCCCCTGGGTCGAATGGTGGTACAATACTACATATCATTCATCTACAAAATGTACCTCATATGAAGCATTATATGGTCGACCGGCTCTTGTGATTCCAAAGTATGTAATTGGCTCGGCTAAGGTAGATCAGGTCGACCAAGATTTAATTAACAGGGATAAACTCCTACAACTACTAAAGGATAATCTCTCTACCGCTCAAGCTAGAATGAAGCAGCAAGTTGACACACGAAGAAGTGAAAGAGAATTTTTAGTAGAAGACTGGGTTTATCTTCGCCTACAACCATACAAGCAACTATCCATCAACACACGAGCCTCCATGAAGATATCTCCATATTTTTATGGGCCCTATCAGATCGCAGAGCGTATTGGAGCTGTGGCGTATAGACTTAAATTGCCTGAGGTTGCCAAAATTCACCCTGTCTTCCACGTGTCATGTTTGAAGCCCAAGTTGGGAGAACACGAGTCACCCCAGATTCAACTGCCCAATACTACTAATGATGGATATATCCAAGCCCAACCGCAAGCCATTCTCGATCGTAAAATCATCATGCGTCACCGACGTCCCTTTACTGAAGTACTAGTGCATTGGAATAATTTACCACCCGAAGACGCCACATGGGAATCATATGAGGAGCTGAAGACCCGGTTCCCTAAATTCATGGAACCTCAGCCTTGAGGACAAGGCTGATTGGAAGAGGGTGGGATTGATACGACCCTAGTAGGGTTGGGTCCTTCTCAACCAAGTAGTAGCTAATAAAAACCCTATGAGTGTAATAAATCCCACCTAGCCGCCTCTATCTTATAAAGAAGAGAGGCTAGGGTTTATATTTGGGCTATTAGGCCTCTTAGTCGTCGCCCCCTTGTTACTAGGCCGGTTAGCTAAAGTTGAGGGTAAATTGGGTAGTTCACTTAGGAAGCAGCCCCTAGGGCTAGAGTTTAGAGCTCTATATAAGCTTGTAGCCTCCACCTCTTTGGAATAAGAAAGATCAATCTATAATTGCAGCCACCAGGCTACTTGGCGGGTGGAACCCCTATAGCGTTCCATGGGTTGATCCCCTGCAAAGATCAATCTCCATAGAATTCCTCTGGGGTTCTATCAGGTAGCGCCGCTAGTTGGTGAGTCACCCGTGGGCAGAGGTCGACGCGTTCGCCGCGTAGTGGCCGCCACTGGCAGGGTGGCGGCGGCCACATCACAACAAAGTAGTGAGAGGGGTTAGGGTCTTGGGCAAAAGATAGTTTTGCCCCTGAGAATTTATGAAATTTCAATCTTATCCCCTATAGTCGAATGACCAAAATACCCTTAGGAATTCAAAAAATTCCCTCTATGTCCTTGATTTCGAAAAAATATATATGTTAATTAAATAGTTTAATTAACTATTATTTTTATTTAGTAGTCCTATAAAATAATATATACATGTGATGTATGATGTGAATAAATGATCATGAACCTGTGATGTGATGTGTGTACATGTGATTATTATTATTGGGGCTTACGAGCCTCTATTTTTCTCGTTTATTGTCGGGCCTACGTGCTTGTAATTATGTTATAATTACATGAGGAGGCACAGTGGTAGCAGGATCCATGAGTCTGAGATGGACGATCCGATGCATGAAGATGCATTGAGATACCGACGGAATCAATGAAGCGAGAAGGACGATTTCAGGGCATGGAGATGTGCCTAAGCACACATAGATCTTATGTGAGTGATTGGGCCCACTAGCTCGGGCCTGATCACATTAGGATGTGGTTTATGATCATCTGGTGTGATTGCTCATGTGATGTGTGATTGGTTATACACCTACTAAATATATATATATATATATTATATATATATATATATATTTGCATGCGATGTAGATATATATATTAAATATGTATGTGTGTGACACATTATATTAAGAGACCAAATCAAAAATCCTCTCTATTAATAATATTAAGTCGGTAAACGTGAGGTAATTAGATTGACCCACGTAGCCTTCCATCGTTATAGTTAGGAACCGATTCCCGGTGTCGGTTGAGTTGGTCGAGTCCCTTGAGACTTACCTATATCGCGTTTTGCTATCTTATCTATGACATAGAGATATCATCGGTGACCTGAGGACATGGTTGCTTGGTCGAGTCTCTCGAGAGTATATCACCAAATCAGACTCATCTTGTAACAATGGTGATGACTTAACCGAACATCATGGTTGGTCGAGTCTCTCGAGGCCATGATGGTTCGGAGGTCGAATAAGATGGGAATCATAAGCAGTTGTGATTGACAAGAGTTGCCTACCTTTACGGGCTTAACGTGATTGGTCGACTCCCTCGAGGTTACGTTAAGACGTCGATTGGATTCCGATCCCCACTAGAGATCCGTCGGGGGTCTCCGATTTATATACAAGAGGGTGTTGTGTGTCTTGTGAAAAATTAGTGGGAATATATTAAGATATAATTCCTTATTTTAACTATTTAATTTTTGTAAAGTCTGCATGTTATTTATTTCTACTACATCTTTAATTTTAGAAAAATATCGCTTTCAAATCCTTTACGTGGCATACTTGATGCCAACCATCTCACTGGTCCAAATTATACGGATTGGCTTTGCAATTTGAGAATCGTTCTCACGGTGGAGAAAATCATGTATGTCCTTGATAAAGTGATCCCTACACCCGACGAAGGGGTAAGCAAGGATGAGATCACTCGTTATGTGAAGTACATAGATAATTTCACTCTTGCTCATTATTATATGTTGGCCTCTATGACTACTGAGTTATAGAGATAACATGAAAATATGGATGCTAATTCCATACACCTGCATCTCCGTAAACTGTTTGAGGAACAGGGAAGAACTCAGCGATATGAGATATCAAAGAGTCTTTTCCATGCCAGGATGACTAAGGGGACACCGGTTCAGAACCATGTCCTTAAGATGATTGAGTGGATCGAGAAACTCACAGGTCTAAGAATGGTCCTAGAGGATAACCTGTATGCGGATCTTATGCTTCAGTCCCTACCAGATTCCTTTTTTCAGTTCATAATGAATTTTAATATTAATAAACTTGAGGTGACCCTCCTAGAACTCCTTAATATGTTGAGAGAAGCAGAGAGCTCCTTTAAGAAAGAGAAGCCGGTTCTCTATATTAGTGAGACTAGAAAGAAAAGGAAAGCTAAGAAGACCCTTAAGAAGGGCAAGGGCAAGGGCAAAATGGGTAAGGCAAAGGTTGCCAAGAAAGACCCAACAAAGGATAAAGGCCAGTGCTTCCACTACGGTAAAGATGGACATTGGAAGAGGAACTGGAAAGAGCACCTTATAGAGAGGGCAAAACAGAAGCTTGGAGAAGCTTCAGGTACATTCATGATCAGTCTTCATTTGTCAGAGTCTTATGATAGCACATGGGTATTAGATACCAGGAGTGCTTATCATATCTGTAATTCGTTGTAGGTTCTAGTAGGACCTAGGAGATTGAACAGAGCCGAGATGGACCTTAAGATGGGCAATGGAGCAAAGGTTGTTACAATGGCTGTTGGCAATATCACCTTACATCTGTCTAGTGGAGCTATTATTGCATTAGGTGCATGCTATTATGTTCCTTCTATTATCAAAGACATTATTTCCATTTCATGTTTGATAGTTAGTGGATATAAATTAGTTTTTGAGAACAATGGTTGTTCAATAATATTAGATGATGAGATCATCATGAGAGGAATATTGCATAATGGTTTATTTATGCTAGATACAGCTCCACATATCATGAGTGTAAGTGAGTCTAAGAGGAAACAAGAAGAGGTGAACAATACATATCTGTGGCATTGTAGGCTAGGTCACATCCATGAGGAAAGAATTCAAAAGTTGTTAAAGAATGGATATCTAGATCCATTTGACTATGAGTCATATGCGACTTGTGAACCTTGCCTTCAGGGACAGATGACCAACTCTCCATTTAGTGGAACTAAAGAGAGAGCCACTGAGTTACTGGAACTCATATATAGTGATGTATGTGGTCCCATGTCGACTCATGCTATAGGTGGTTACTCCTACTTTATTACTTTCACTGATGATTTCTTAAGATACAAACATGTGTACTTGATGAAGTACAAGTCTGAGGCTTTTGAGAAATTTAGGGAATATAAGAATAAAGTGGAGAACCAGACAGGAAAGAGTTTTAAAACCCTTCGATCAGATCGAGAAGGTGAGTACTTGAGTACATAGTTCACCCAATTCCTCAAAGACCATGGGATTTTATCCCAATAGACACCTCCTTATACACCATAGCTTAATGGTGTATCAGAAAGGAGGAATCGTACACTGTTAGACATGGTGCATTCTATGATGTGTTTTGCCGACCTACCCATCTCATTATGGGGATATACCCTAGAGACCGCAGCTTACCTTCTGAACAAAATTCCAACTAAGTCAGTGATATCTACTCCATATGAGATATGGAATGGGAAGAAGCCCGATCTTAAGGTTGTTAAGATTTGGGGTTGCCTTGCCCACGTCAAGAGACATAGCCCCGACAAGTTGGAATCCAGGATGGAACGGTGCAAATTTGTGGGATACCCCAAGGAAACTTGTGGGGATTATTTCTATCACGTTGAAGACCAAAAGGTCTTTGTAGCCAAGAGAACAGTGTTCCTTAAAAAGGAACACATTCTTGGTGGAGATAGTGGGAGTATGATAGATTTAAGCGAGGTTGGAGAACCTAGCTCAAGCACCATTCCACAACCAGAGTCTGTTCAGGTACCTAGCACACAAGTTTTAACTTTACGTAGGTCCGGTAGAGTATCTCATCCTCCTAAGAGATATGTGGGACATATCAGAGGAGAGGATGTTGAGGATATTGATCCTCAGACCTACGAGGAGGTTATTATGAGCATAGACTCTAGGAAATGGCAAGAAACCATGAATTCAGAAATGGATTCCATGTACTCCAACAAGGTTTGGAACCTAGTTGACGCACCCAAGGGTAATGTACCCATTGGCTGTAAGGGAATCTTCAAAAAGAAGATTGGAGTAGATGGAAAGGTAGAGACCGAAGGATGAGGGGGGGCTGAATCTACGAAATCTGAGAGACTGGAATAAAGCTTGTTTGGTACAGAAATTGTGGGATCTTTTGCAAAATAAATCTTTATGGTCACAATGGGTTTCTGCTAGGTACCTATCTAAGGAATCAATTTGGGAAGTTTCAATAAGAACATATCATTCTGCTGCTTGGAAAGGAATTTTGAAGGCAAGAAATTGGCTGATCAAGCACATTTCTTATGCAATCTCTTCTGGGACCAAAATTAATATGTGGTATGATCCTTGGGTGAATGGGAAGAGTATATTTCAATTGTATGGTGATGGAGTACGAAGAGATCTTGGGGCCCCTAAAGATTGGAAGGTTTCTGAGTTCATTGTTAACGGCACCTGGTGTCTTCCTAATCCTATTTCTCCAGGATATGCTATCGCTTTGGCCGATTATTACAGCTCTTCCAATCAGGAACAACTCTTCAGATATGCTTAATTGGCTTCATGACAATGGAAAATTAGTACTACATCTGCATGGAATCAAATCAGACAAAGAAATAACAAGTGGTTCCCAAGCAGTTGAACATGGGATAGACCGGGCTCACAGAGACATTCCTTATGCACGTGGCAAGCCCTTCTTGCCAAACTACCTACAATGGACAATATGAAGCGAAAAGGTATATATCTTGTTAACAGGAAGAAAGTATTGATCATCTCTATTATGCTTGCGACTACACTAATTGGGTATAGATGGAGATTCTGAAGAGATTTGCACTACATAGGCTACCAATGCCAAACTTGCATCAAGAACTAGAACAGCTGCAGCAAAGCTTCTCAAGAAAAGGGCTTCTTACATAACTAGCAAAGATTACCTTCAGATGTGCTATTTGGTTGATTTGGAAGGAGAGGTGTAGTAGAATCTTTGAGGGCCACAACACACACAATGCTAATCTTTTGCTCGAGATACTTAGCGACTCAAGATCATGTATGGAGCAGGATCTGGAAATGAAGCATTTAACAAGTAGAGAAAAAGAGATTTTTATCAGATTCTATTTTATAATTCGTTAATGCTTTATTGAATGTGATTGTTGTATTGTGTGCTTCTATGTTTTTATAATATGATGTATTCAAAGGTCGTCCAGGAATGGTTAGCAATTTGTTATTTATTGCCTATAGTAATGCGTCATAGTCTACAACATGTGTAGTCATGACTTCCTTTCTGTTTAACTTCTCTTGGAGATGAGTTTGGTGGAGTGAGACCATTCCACCTTTCTGAGGTGGGGTGCATTCTCCTAGACTACTTTAAGAGATATCAGGCTATAGTCTACGGCTTATGTAGACAAAGCTACTTTGTACAAATTTCATACTAAATATACTTACATTTACTTACCAAAAAAAAAAGAAAGGTAGAGACCTATAAAGCAAGGCTAGTGGCAAAGGGGTATAGTCAGAGGCAAGGTGTTAACTACTAGTTATAGATGCCTTACAAGCCAATCGCATGAGTGATAGCACTTGTAACACGCTGCGTCAATCTCTTTGCTTATGATTATTGGTATTATCTTACATTATCTAGATGTATATTGTAATGTCCTTGGATCTGTGCAATTGGGAATTGGATCATGATGAGATTACGATAATGAGACCGATTCACCTTTAAACACAGACCTTAAATTATCCTAGTCATAGGTTACTCGAGAAGGATATTGAGATAACCGGATAGACTGGTGTGCTGTATACCCATTCATATGATGGAGATAGCTGGTCTCATAGCTACTTGTGTGGAGACACTAAGGGTACAGTGCAGGTGCTCATTGAAGAATGAGTTCACTAATTGATCCGCCTACGGAATACTGGATGGTTATTGATACCTCACGTTAGACAGCGATTCCGTAATCTCAGTAGTGTATTTGTTCCTTAGACTTGAGACACCAAGGATGTCCTGTATGAGTACTCCACTCTTTGATACCGGACTTATAGGTTTGGAAAGCTCCATATCTAGTACAACCGGTCATTGGGAGTGGTAGCCAACCTTACGAGGGCTATTGAGTATCAATAGAGGATCATCCGCTCTCGGTATCATGAGAGGAATATCCCATGTGTTCTTACTCGAATAAATCCTTGGCCAAGGTTATTTGGATTGAGAGAGAAAGGGTTCTCCGGGATTATCTGACAAGAGCAAGACTCGAGGAGAGACCGTATGGGCCTGACAGCACCATGCTCGGTATAGGGTCTCTAGGATATTAGATGGATGAGGGACTATAGATACATGGTAACTGAGGACAGATAGGTCCAAAGGATTGGATTCCCCTGTATCGTTTGGGGGCCGCGGCGTAGTGGCCTAGTACGTCCGCAGTCGATGAGTTGGGTGAATTATTATAGAGATAATAATTCACTAAGTCAGAAGGAGTTTTGGCAAGTATAACTCACGGCCAGCTCGATATTGGGCCTAGAGGGTCACACACATATGGTAGGTGTTGCGACGAGTAGAGGTTCGGATATGAGATATCCGCTGAACCCCCTATCTTATTTGATATACATTGAGCCTTTGAATTATTGGATCCTGAGATGAGATCCAATAATTGCTAATAAGAGATTATTGGGTGGAAATCCACTAATCCAAGAGGCTTGAGTAATTGGATAGAGATCTAATACCTAATAGGGCAAAAGAATCATTAGGGTTTTCAGGGGGCCTCTATAAATAGGAGGAAACTAGAGTTCTATAGACTGAGGGTTTTTGGTAGCCACCTCCTATTTGCCTCTCCCCAGAGAGAGAGAGGTGCATCATCACAATCCCTGCTGTGTGGATACCACTATAGAGGAGGACGCTTGACCTCCTTCATCCTCTCCCA
Source organism: Musa beccarii (assembly GCA_024322285.1). NCBI lineage: Eukaryota > Viridiplantae > Streptophyta > Magnoliopsida > Zingiberales > Musaceae > Musa > Musa beccarii. The sequence continues at coordinate 35,524,759 of CM044398.1, read as the reverse complement.
TAGATCTGTAGGAATTCAGGGATATACGATCTCCCTAGGTATCTTTCTTTAACACATGTAGTTTTCATGGATTTGTTTTGATGCACCGATCTTCGCACGACGATGGAAACTTTCTACAGGAAATCTGGGGTTTTGTTTTCTGTTCTTCCGCTGCGCATGTGATGTCGCTCCCCCTTGTGGATTTCCCAACATTAACTATAACGAAACCTTCTCACCTGTAGTCATGCTAAAATCCATTCAAATTCTATTGGCTATTGCCGCATACTATGATTATGAGATTTGGCAAATGGATGTCAAAATCGCATTCCTCAATGGCAACCTCGAGGAGGAGGTGTATATGATATAGCCTAAGGGATTTATGTCCAAGGATAACTCAGATAAGGTGTGCAGGTTGCTTAGGTCCATCTATGGACTGAAGCAAGCTTCCCGATGTTGGAACATAAGATTTGATGAGGCGATCAGATCTTATGACTTCGTTAAGAACGAAGATGAGCCTTGTGTGTACAGGAAGGTAAGTGGGAGTACTATTACCTTTTTTGTATTATATGTGGATGACATCTTGATCATTGGGAATGTAGGAATGGTCTCCATAATAAAGACTTGGCTATCTAGGCACTTCTCCATGAAGGACTTAGGGGAAGCATCTTATATATTGGGGATACGAATCTATAGAGATAGATCTAAGAGGATGTTAGGCTTGTCCCAGTCCAGATACATAGACACTATTATCAAAAGATTTAGCATGAAAAATTCCAAGAGAGGTATCATACCAATGAGACATGGAATACCACTTTCTAAGAGTATGTCCACAAAGACTCCTGAAGAAAGGGCACACATGGATAGGATACCATATGTCTTAGCGATAGGATCTATCATGTATGCTATGCTATGTACCAGGCCTGATATTGCATATGCTTTGAGTGTCACGAGTAGGTATCAGGCAGATCCAAGCTTGGAGCACTGGAAAGCAGTAAAATATATCCATAAGTACTTAAGAAGGACTAAAGATCTTTTACTAGTATATGGAGGAAGTAGCCTCAGGGTTGAGGGCTACATGGACTCGAGCTTCTAGTTTGATGTCGATAATAACAAATCTAATTCAGGGTATGTGTTCACCTTGAATAGAGGAGCAGTATGCTGGAAGAGTTCCAAGCAAGACACTACTGCTGACTCAACCATAGAGGTGGAATACATTGCTGCGACAGAGGCAGCAAAGAAGAGAGTCTGGATGAAGAAGTTCATCACAGACTTAGGAGTCATGTTGAGCAACGAGGAGCTGATTCCCTTAACTTGCAACAAATACAGGGCGATTATTCAAATAAGGGAACCCGGGTCTCATCAGAAGTGTTTTGAGGAGGTTCTAACTTATTAGAGAGATCGTTGCCCGAAGAAATGTGGTAGTGGAAAGAGTTCCATCCAAAGATAACATTGCAGATCCATTGATAAAGCCATTGACTCAGATTGTCTTTGAGTGTCACAGAAGTCTGATGGGGATTAGACATGTTGGTGATTGGCTTTAGATCAAGTGGGAGATTGCTAGTCATATGTGCCCTGCAAGCCAATCACATGAGTGATGGTATTTGTGACTTGATATGCACTCTTTCTCTTTGCTTATTATTAGATATTTTATCACTTTATCTTGTATGTTGCATATATTGTGATGTCCTTAGATCTGTGCAATGGGAATCAGATCGCGATGAGATCACGATAATGAGATCGATTCACCTTTAAACACAGACCCTAAATAATCCTGTTCATAGGTTACTCGAGAGGGACATCGAGATAATCGGATAGACTGGTGTGTTGTATACCCATCCATATGATGGAGGTGGCTGGTCTCACAGCTACTCATGTGGGGACACTAAGGGTACAGTGTAGGTGCTCATTGGGGAATGAGTTTACTGATTATTCCACCTATGGAATGCTGGATGGTTATTGATACCTCATGTTCGACAGTGATTCCGTAGTCCCAGTAGTGTATCTGGTCCTTAGACTTGAGACACCAAGGATGTCATATATGGGTACTCCTCTTTTTGATACCGGACTAATAGGTTTGGAAAGTTTCAGATTTAGTACAACCGGTTATTGGGAGTGGTAGCCAACCTTACGAGGACTATTGAGTGTCAATATAGGATCATCCACTCTCGGTATCATAAGAGAAATATCCCATGTATTCTTGCTCGAACAAATTCTTGGCCAAGGTTATTCAGATTGAGAGAGAAAGAGTTCTCCGGGAGAATCCGACAAGAGCAAGACTCGAGGTGAGACCGTATGAGTCTAATAGCACCATGCCCGATATAGAGATTTTAAGATATTAGATGGATGAGGGACTATAGATACATGGTAACTGAGGACAGATAGGTCTAAAAGATTGGATTCCCCTGTATCGTCTGGGGATTGCGACGTAGTGGCCTAGTACGTCCGCAGTCGATGAGTCGGGTGAATTATTATCGAGATAATAATTCATTGAGTCAGAAGGAGTTCTGACAAGTATCACTTATGGCCAGCTTGATATTGGGCCTAGAGGGTCACACACATATGGTAGGTATTGCGACGAGTTATGCACAAGGATAACAAATTGCCCTCAACCTTAAATTTCGGCCGGTAGAAAAGGGGCGGCGGCTAAAGAAATCGACTGCAAATTGCGATAAACCCTAGCCTCTCTTCTTTCAGCATGATGATGTGACAAACTACAATAGACCACGGATGGGAGTCCTTAGATCTTGCAATGAATCTCGCGATGAGATCATATGGCGTGGTGGTGTGATCCTTCTTGGCCCTTCTTGCTAAACTACCCATAATGGATAATATGAAGCAAAAAGGTATATATATTGTTAACCGATGCTCTCTTTGTATGCAACAGGAAGAAGATATTGATCATCTTTATTTTGCTTGCGACTACACTAATTGGATATAGGAGGAGATTCTGAAGAGATTTGAACTCCATAGGCTACCAATGCCAAACTTGCATCAAGAACTAAAACAGCTGCAGCAAAGCTTCTCCAGAAAAGGGCTTCTTACACAACTAGCAAAAATTACCTTCAGATGTGCTATTTGGTGGATTTGGAGGGAGAAGTGTATCAGAATCTTTGAGGGCCACAACACACACAATACTCACCTATTGCTCGAGATACTTAGCGACTCAAGATCATGTATGGAGCAGGATCTGGAAATGAAGCATTTAACAAGTAGAGAAAAAGATATCTTTATCAGATTTAATTTTATTATTCGTTAATGCTTTCTAGAATGAGATTGCTGTATTGTGTGTTTCTATGTTTCAACATTGTGATGTATTTACAGGTCGTTTAGGAATGGTTGGTTATTGCATTTTGCTATTTATCGACTATCGTAAGGCGTCATAGTCTACAACATGTGTAGTCATGGCTACTTTTTTTGTTTAATTTCTCTTGGAGATGAGTCTGGTGGAGTGAGTCCATTCCACCTTTCTGAGGTGGGATGCATTCTCCTAGACTACTCTAAGAGATCTCAGGCTATAGTCTATGGCTTGTGTAGACAAAGCTACTTTGTACAAACTTTAAACTAAATACAATTACATTTACTTACAAAAAAAAAAGGTATTGCGACGAGTAGAGGTTCGGATATGAGATATCCGTTGGAGCCCCTATCTTATTGGATATCCATTAAGCCCCTGAATTATTAGATCCTCAGATGAGATCCAATAATTGCTAATAAGAGATTATTGGTTAGAGACCCACTAATCCAAGAGGCTTGGGTAATTGGATGGAGATCTAATGCCCAACAAAGCAAGATCCATTAGGATTTGCAAAGGGCCTCTATAAATAGGAGGGAACCAAAGCTCTATAAGATGAGGGTTCTTTTGGTAGCCACCTCTTGTTCTCCTCTCCCCGGAGATATGCATCATCACAGTTCCTGCCATGTGGATACTGCTATAGAGGAGGACGCTTGACCTCTTTCATCCTTCCTACAGATCTGTAGGGATTCAGGGATATATAATCTTCCTAGGTATTTTATTTTACACATGTAGTTTTTACGGATTTATTTTGATGCACTGATCTTCGCACAACGATGGAACATTTCTACGAAAAATCTGTGGTTTTATTTTTTATTTTTCCACTACGCATGAGATGTCGCCCCATAGGATTTCCCAATAGGAGCCTCATCGGAGGAGGCTTCGGAAGTGGGCGTAGGTCATTTACCCGATCCACTATACATCGCTGTGTACTTTGGATGTGTGAGTTTTAAAATTTCTACATCTTACCTTTACTTAGTTGCAAATCATTCGGTCTTCTTCTCCCTACTCTCATTTGCATTCACTCGAACCATTTTAGCTAAAACCTCTTTCGTCAAATTAAAATTTCTATACAAACCAACTATCTCCGAAATCGGTTTCAAGTTTACGAGTTTTAATCTGCTGCACTAATTCAACCACCCCCCCTCTTAGTGCCACTCAGATCCTAACAGAACATACATTCATGACTCTTGTATAAATTTTTATGTCATGAGCTCTTTTTAATTTTTGATAGCTTGAATGATCTTTTTTTCTTCTACTTCACAAATTTTATTTGATGGAAATACAGAATTAGCTCTTATTGCGAATCTTCTTCTTTTTATGTCATGAATTTTCAAAAGTGTGAATGAATTATTTTCCATTATATTATTCATGAAATTTTAATATCTCAATTCTTCTTGATGGTATCAATGTCAAAATGTTCTTGCTTAAAACAATGGCCCATTTCCTTTTTGTTGATGACAAAGGGGGAGAAATATGGCAAATTGATGACAACTTGGCATTACGAATGTTTAAAATATACTTTGTATCATAAATGTATGAAATGTATCGTATGTATCGTAAAATGTTTGGTATCATCAAAAGCATCGCAAATACTTGAAGTGTATTGAAATGTATCGCATGAATTGTAAATGTATGAAAGTAATCATGAATTGCACATCGCAAATGATTGAAATTAATCAAGTATGCTTAAAATGATATATATATATATATGCTCATTATCGTATCATGCTTAATTATCCTACTTCAAATTGGTATCATGCCTCGATAGCCTCGATACGATAAATTATCATTTGGTTTGTATCATGCTATTGAATGATGAATTATCAATTGGTATCGTGCCTCGGAATGATGAATTACCATTTGATATCATTTGAATTTTGCTAGATTTCATAATTGAAATTTGTATCATGTTTCGAAATGATGATTGTCTATCATCATTTGACATTGGTCTTGAAAATAGATGTCATGCTTTGACATCACTTTTGTATTGTGAAAAATACGTGGTATCATATTTTGGGATGAAAAATCATACTTAGCATTATGTATAGCATGCCGATAAGTTCAAATCCATGTAACTTACCGATTTGGACTTGAATTCAAAGGATTTGAATTCAAGTGTGACTTTTCTCAAGTATGCCATATAGATAGGGGGAGTTAAGGTTAACTTCATCATCAATTGATTGTCATCATCAAAAAGGGGGAGATTGTTAAATATCAGATTTTGATGATAAAATCAATTGGTAAATTGTTTGATCTAATCTATATGTTGAGAAAAGTGTGTAGGATTAACTACGATAACGATGAAGGTATAAAGGAAAATGAAGCATTGGATTCAAGTATTATCGATTCGTTGGAGTTCGAGAGTTCACCGAGAGTCCGAAGGTTCATCGAGAGTATTGTTGGAATTGGCTTAGAGTTCATCGAGAGCTTGCCGAAATGTTTGGAAGTTTATCAGAAGTTCACTGGAGCTTGCCAAGAAAGATCAGAGCTTACCAAAGAAGCTCATCGAAACTCACCAAGAAGATCGTGAAGTCCAGGAGATTGCTGGGAGTCCATTGGAAGGTGTTTGAGAGTTTGTCGAAAGTCCACCGAAAGTTCGTCGAACGAAACCTTGACTTGCCAGATTTTGTTTTCTTTAGTATATGTCTTTAATTTTCGTAATTATCATATAATTAGGGTTTAGTTTGGGAGGTAATCCCACTAACTTTGTTAGGGGCCAACTAGGCCTATAATTAGATTAGTTTGGGCTGGATTCAAGGCCCAACCAGGTTGTTGAACCCTGTATGGTGGTGGCACCACCAGACTGGTGTGGTGGAACCACCCAAGGCTCAGTCTCCTAGGAGCCTAGGCGGTGGTATCGTCGATAGTTAATAACTGCCAAGCAGTGGTACCACCAGTCAAGCGATGGTACCACCCCATTCCAGTGCCCGAGATTGTTCTAGCCGTAGTACCACCAGACTAGGCGGTGGTACCACCCAGTGTCAGAGTCAACTAGCGATGGTATCACCCAGTGTTAGAGTCAACTAACGGTGGTATCGCTAGAACCATAGAAATCCAGGATAGGACCTTTTTTGACTTTATTTTTGAAGCCAATTAAAGGCTATAAATACCCCTTACTTCTCAGTTGGTTGAGCATAGAGAAGTGATAAGAACTAAACTAAAACTATAGTGAAATAGCTTTCAAAAGTTGAGAGTTCACCTCCACCATTCTCCAAGTATAAAAGTTTGTAAAAGGAGAGTGAGCCACTTGCAAAGTTCTGTAAATGGGTGATTGATCTTTCCCCTTTAAGAAAGATTGATAGTGGAAGCCAATGGCCTCATCGGAGGAGGTATCGGAAGTGGATGTAGGTCGGATGACTGAACCACTATAAAATTAGTGTGTTCTTCTCTTGGTGCATAATTTACTTTTACTGCATTCAATTTATACTTCATTGCAACTGTCCAAACTCCTCTTCTATACTCTCTTACAAATTCACTCGAGTCAACGTCTTTCCGAAATAGTTTTCGTCGAAAGAAAAATTTCCATTGTATGAAGTTTTTTGAAATCGTTTAAATTGTTTGATTTATCCGTTACAATAATTCACCCCCGCCGACCCCCCCCCCCCTCTTAGTGTTGTTCTTGATCCTAATAGACATAGTTCATAATGACCGAACCTCTATAAACCTGATGTGTTCTTTCCTTACTGCTTACTTTTATTACTTAGCTACTTTTTGTACTTTACATTTACTTCAAGTTGATATCTTCTCGAAATGATTTCATCGATACATTTTTTATCTACTCGAAAAGATATGAATCGCAACCATCTTTAACGTATGCACTAATTCACCCCCCCTCTTAGTGACGACTTGATCCTAACAGGAGGATCAATCGACATATCGGCAGAAGGCTTCGTGCCATGGGTTCAAGCATCGGGCTAAGAAGAGTGAAAATTATACTAAGGAGTTCGGAGTTGCGGGGGTCAACTAGTCGATTGGGCATTAGGCCGTAAGAGAAGACAATGCATTAAAGAATCGGATAAAGCGTCGATGAATCAATGACATGCCGTATAATAATTGATTCAAGCTTTGTAATAATTGTCTAGATTGAAGTAGTGTTTAGGTGTAATTGTATTAAAATTGGGCTAACTCAATTAGGGACCTACTAGGCCTGAATCAAGGCTATGTTGGGCCAGATGAAAGGCCCAAATAGTGACCTGGAGCCATGTCAAGCGGTGGCACCACCAGGGTTGGTGGTGGAACCGCGTAAAGGCTCGGCCTCCCAAGCTAAGTCTAGACGGTGGTATAGCCCAAACATAGTCTCCCAGACTGTGTCAAACAGTGGTACTGCTAGACTGGGTGATGGTACTACCAGACTGGATGGTGGTATTGCCTAATGTCAATGCTACAAGCGGTGGTACCACCCAACACGTGGTGGTATCGCTAGTATCCTGAAATCTCGGGGTGTTTGAATTTTGACTCCAATTCTTGAAGTCATTTGGGGTCTATAAATAACTCGTCTATTCTTACTTGATAGAGCAAGAATAGAGAAAAAAAAGGAAAAACTCTGTGATTCTAAGTATAGAACTCCCTCCTCCTAGAATTTAAAGTTAGCACTAAGAGAGGTGTGTGAGGGAACACTTATAAAAAAAGAAAGAGTTGTAAAAGGATGATTGGTCTTCACCCATTGAAGGAAGACCATTAGTGGATGCTAGTGGCCTCGACAAAGGAGGAATTGAGAGTGAACAAAGGTTGGACAATCGAACCACATAAACAACGGTGTGCAATTTCTATTCTGCTTTCTATTATAATTGCCATTACTTTCTAAGTTAATTACTTAAGTTCACTTAATCTAAGTCAAGCACACTTTCAATATCAGTTTTCTTTGGATGAAAGTTTTGATTGAAGTTTTCCGAATCATTAAACGTTTTTATCGTTGCACTAATTCACACCCCCCTCTCTTAGTGCCGACTGCGATCCTAACAAATGAGACCACGAGGCCAAAACGGACGATTGTAATGCATGGTGATGCATTGAGATGTCGACGGAATTGGTGAGGACGTGATAGAGGATCATAGGTGATGGAGATGCACCGATGCATACATAGATCATGATATGAGTGATTGGGCCCACTAGCTCGGGCTTGATCACATTAGGCTATGGTCCATTATCATTTGGTGTGATTGCTCATATGATATGTTATTGCTTATATACCTATTAGATATGTGTATATATTTACATGTGATGTTGATATATGTTAAATATGTATGTGTATGACATGTCATATTATTTGATTGAATCAAAATCCCCTCTCACGATAATATTAAGTCGGTAAGTATGAAATAATTAGATTGACTCACATTGCCTAATATCGTTATAGGGAGAAATCAAATCCTGACAAAGGTTGAGTTGGTCGAGTCCCTCAAGGGTCACCTATATTCCAATTCGAGATCTTACCTATGACATAGAGATGTTATCGGTGACTTAAGGACATGATATACTTGGTTGAATCTGCTAGTTATAGGTGCCCTACAAGCCACTTACGTGAGTGATGACACTTGTAACACGCTGCGTCAATCTCTTTGCTTATGATTATTGGCATTTTCTCACATTATCTCGATGTATATTGTGATATCCTTGGATCTGTGCAATGAGAATCGGATCATGATGAGATCATGATAATGAGACCAATTCACTTTTAAACACAGACCTTAAATAATCTTGATTATAGGTTACTTAAGAGGGACATCGAAATAACCAGATAGACTGGTGTGTTGTATACCCATCCATATGATGGAGGTAGCTGATCTCATAGCTATTCATATGGGGACACTAAAGATACAATATAGGTGCTCATTGGAGAATGAATTCATTGATTGATCCACTTACGAAATGCCAAATGGTTATTGATACCTCATGTCAGACAGCGATTCCATAATCTAAGTAGTGTATCTAGTCCTTAGACTTGAGACACCAAGGATGTCCTGTATGAGTACTCTACTCTTTGATATCGAACTTATAGGTTTGAAAATTTCAGATCTAGTACAGTCGGTTATTGGGAGTAGCAGCCAACCTTATGAGGGCAATTGAGTTTCAATAAAGGATCTGTTGGGAAATTGGGATATTCGACATCTCATGCGCAATGAAAAATAAAAACAAGATCGGATTTCCCATAGTTATGTACTTGGCTATCGTGCGACGATTAGTGCGCATAAATCACAAATCCAAAAAATTCGTATATATCATGTCAGAAGCATTACCTGGGGAGATCGTATATCCCCAAAAATTTTAGATCCAATGAAGAGGATGAAAGAGTACTAGCGTACTCCTCTCTAGCGGTAATCCACATAGTGGACGCAGCAACGACGCTCCTCAGATCACCGCGGGATCTCACTCTATGTGCACCATAAGGCTGCCGGAGCCAAGGAGGAGGAGAGGAGACTGAGGAGAATAGGAGGATGACTACTAAGAGCTCTCAACCTATAAACCAGGAGGTTCCTCCTATTTATAGAGGTGGAGTGTAACATCCCTCATTTTTGAAAAATTTATAAGGACTTATTTGTAAATATGAGGATTTCTTTTAATAATCCTTTAGTACTAAATATTTTTATATTGAAAGTTTAGTGTTAGGGATCAAAATGTGAATATTAATAATTATATAGGATTTATGAAAGATTGGTATTCAGTTTAAAAAAAAAGAAAGAAAGAAAAAGAGAGGATAAGTGGCATTAGCTAACATAAGAATGAGCCACTTGTGTTAATTATGTGGATGACACATGTTTTCCTCATGCATGCTTGCCACCCATCCTTGCATGAGCCAAACCCTAGTGATTAGAGGAGAAAACTTGCTGCCAACGTAGAAGAGAAGAAGGAATTGAAGAAGAAAGAATTGAAGGAGAAGAGGAACTTTTGTCTTAGCTCAAGGTTTTGCATCAACTCTCCATAATTGGGAATCAAACTTTTGTAAGGCAAGTGTTCTAACCCCACCCTAGAGATAAACTTTGATCCTTATTTTCATCTTGATTCTGAGAAAATTGGAAGATTGTGGCTTCATGTAAGATATCTATGTCATTTATACATCAAATGTTGGATCTAAAATTTTTTGGATTATTGACCTTTTAGTACTCTTATGGCCACAACATTTTGCACCAAATTCTGATTGAGGAAAAACATTTTTAATACGAAAGAAGACTTAAAGTGCTTTCATTGGATATAAAAATTGAAAGATTTGGAGTAAATTTACCTATCCAAATATATGAATGAAAAGACCTTATGTATTTAGTGAAACAGATACTACAGCTCCTAACCTTCTGTCACTAAATGGATCATAACTCCCTGATGAAAATTCTGAATTATGAAAAATTTTATTCTTTGAAAACTAGATTCGTGTATCTTTCTTTTGACACCTAATTTGGAAATTTTGAAGTATGTTTGCCATCTAAAACATCTGTTTAAATTGATTCTACTAATTCTGCAAAATAGAGTTCATCTGAAACTTTACTCTATTTATTGTAACTTTAATCAATTCTGACCTTTCTTTACTCTATTTATTATAACTTCCTGTTAGGAACTCAAAAATTTACAAATCCAAGTTCATCTGAAATTAAATTGATACATCTTTCCAATGACACCTATTTTGAACAAATTGGAGCATAATTGATTACTCAAACAATTTAGGAAATATACCACTTAAATTCTGTCAGAATTGAAATTTTGTTGAGTTTTGCCTATTCAAGCTTGATCCTATTGGAAATTTAATTTCTGCTAAATTCTTCTTCAATTGAGCTTTATATTGGTCATTTGAAATTCTTATATTGTTCATCCTAAAATTGTTTGTATATCTAAAATCTATTATGTAATATTCATGTTGGCACTATCTTGTTTCGTAAAGGCACACACATATTTTCGTTATTCCACATGTGCTTCCGATATGTGTTAATATTATTGTTCATACTACCCTTTTATATTCTGGTGTCTTGTGGGATTATTTGGACCTTTGCCAGAAATAGTAAAGGGATTATTTGGACCTTTGCCAGAAATGGTAAAGGGTGTATGCTTAGAGCCCGCATGCTCTGCCGGCCCCCTTTGGCTTCATCCAGACGTGGATGTATGACGCTCCCAAGCATGGGAGATTCTGTTTGAGATCCCACTACACCCTCTGTGTTTTTGATATGATATCCAAAGCCTTGCTTATGTGTTTATATGTATGCTTTGGATGAGAATGAAATGAATGAACGTCAGATATGACAATTGAGCTTATGTTTTTGATTTGTTCTTCTGATAGGCTCTGAGATATCTCATATGTCATTGTTATCCTTTGAAATATGTTCTGAAACCATTTCATATGCTATTTGTTATATTCAGGAATGTTTCATCTATTCTTGATTTGCTCCGAAACATTTCATATGCCATGGATATGTTAGTCACTTGCTGAGCTCTGTTATGCTCACTCCGATTGCTATAACTTTTTTTTTCAGGCTAGCTTATCAGTCTTTGGAATGTTTAAATTGGGTTGAGGAAGGAATGTTAGAAGATTTTGGCTTGAGCTTTAATGGTTGATAAGTTTTGTTGTACGAGAATATTTTGTGCTTAAGGAAATGTCTATGATAAATCTGAACTTATATGTTTTGTAAATATTAAAGAACCTTTCTGTTAGGATTTGGAATGTTAAGTTTAATTTGTATAACGATATGAACTAGTGGTAAAGGTTGGTTTTGAGATTATATGGATTTCCCACACTTGTGGATTTATGATGTGGATGTTGTTTAGTTGAGTTAATTTTAGACTTTATGAATCAATGAATGAAGTGGAGTATGATTTATGAAACTGTACAGGTTTATAAATTATGAATTTACGAGTTTAAATATTGATTTGAATGGTTCTTAGTATCCTCAAATTGTTAGAATGGATCCTGGATTGAATTGTTCTTAAAATTTTAATATTATGGATTTTTAAGATAGGGTCACACCTCCTGAATGTGATAAATTTGGTGGGGCGTGACATGGAGGAAGCTTATCATTAATAGATCCTATTCACACTAGATCTCTATCCAATTGGATCTTATCCACAAGATCCAATTTGATCTCATCCAATTGGATCTTATCCAATTACCCAATTGGATCTCATCCAATTACCTAATTGGATCTCATCCACAGGATCCAAACTAGGGGCTTTGTAGATATCTTATATCCGCACCTCTACTCATCGCAACATCCACTTTATCTATGTGACCCTCTAGGTTCGATACTGAGCTGGCCATGGCTCGCTCCCATTAAAACTCTTTTTGACTCAGAACACCTAATGATATAGTGAATTATTATCTACATAATAATTCACTCAACTTATCGACTATGGATGTACTAGGCCACTACGCCATAGTCCCCAAATGGTATAGGTGGATATAATCCATCGGACCTGTCTGTCCTCAGTTACCATGTATCTATAGTCCCTCATCCATCTAATATCCTAGAGATCGTATATTGGGCATGATAAAGTCAGGCCCATATGGAATCCTGTTCGAGTCTCGCTATAATCGGATTCTCCCAGAGAACTTGTTCTCTCTTAATCTGAAGACCTTGGCTAGGGATTTTGCTTGAGTGAGCACACGCGGGATATATCTCTCATGATACTGAAAGTGGATGATCCTCTATTGACACACAATTGCCTTCGTATGATTGGCTACTATTCCTGAGAACTGGCTATACCAGATCTGGAGCTCTCCAAACTTGTAAGCCCGACGTTAAAGAATGGAGTACTCAAACAAGGCATCTTTGGTGCCTCAAGTCTAAGGACCAGACACTTTACTAGGACTACAGAATTGCTGTCTAACATTAGGTATCGTTAACCATAAAGCATTCTATAAGCGGATTAATCAGTGAACTCATTCTCTAATGATCACCTGCACTGTACCTTTAGTGTCCCCACATAAGCGACTATGAGACCAGTCACCTCCATCATATAGACGAGTATATAGCACACTAGTTTATCCGTTAATCTCGATGTTCTCATCGAGTAACCTATGACCAAGATGATTTAGGATCTGTGTTTAAAGATATATCGATCTCATTATCATGATCTCATCACAATTTGATTCCCATTATACAGATCCATAGATATTATAATATTCATCCAGATAATATGAGAAAATACCAATAATAATATACGGAGTGATCGATGTAACATGTCATAGGTGCCATCACTCACGTGATTGGCTTATAGGGTACCTACAACCAATAATCTCTCACTTAACCTAAAGCCAATCACCTACATATCTGATCCCCATCAGACCTCTGTGACGTTCAAATATAATCTAAGTCAATGGCTTTGTTAGTAGATCTATAATGTTATCTTCAAATGGAACTCTTTCCACTACTATATCTCCTCGGGCTGCGATCTCATTGATCAGGTGGAACCTCCTCAAAACACTTCTGATGAGACCTAGGTTCCTTTGCTTGAGCAATTGCCCTTTTATTGTTGCCCTATATGGGAATCAACTTCACGCTATTCGATATGATTCCCAGATTTACAATGAACTTTTTCATCTAGACTCCCTCATTTGTTGCTTCTACTACAGCAATGTATTCTGCCTCTGTGGTTGAGTCAGCAGTAGTATCTTGCTTAGAACTTTTTTAGTATACTGCTCCTCTATTTAGGGTAAAGACATACCCTAAATTCGACTTGCTATCATCGATAACGGACTAGAAGCTCGAGTCCGTGTAGCCCTTAACTCTGAGGCTACTGCCTCCATATACCAATAAAAGATCCTTAGTCCTTCTCAAGTACTTAAGGATACACTTTACTATTTTTCAGTGCTCTAAGCCTTGATCTGCCTGATACTTGCACATGACACTCAAAGCATATACTACGTCAGGCCTGGTATATAGCATATCATATATTCTACCCTATCGCTAAGGCATATGATATTCTATCCATATGTACCCTTTCTTCAGGAGTCTTTGGGTACATACTTCTAAAAAGTGATATTCCATGTCTCATAGGTATGAGACCTCTCTTAGAATTTTTCATGTCAAACCTTTTGACAATGGAGTCTATGTACCTGGACTGGGACAAGCCAAGCATCCTCTTGGATCTATCTCTATAGATCTGAATCCCTAAAATATAAGATGCTTCCCCTAAGTCCTTCATGGAGAAGTGTCTAGATAGCCAAGCTTTTACTATGGAGAGCATTCCTACATCATTCCCAATGATTAAGATGTCATTCATATATAATACCAAGAAGGTGATAGTGCTCCCACTTACCTTCCTGTACACACAAGGCTCATCTTCGTTCTTAATGAAATCTTGACTGTGCTTGGAAATGAACCCCTCAGGTTGTATCATATACACTTCCTCTTCGAGGTTTCTATTGAGAAATATAATTTTCATGTCCATCTGTCAGATCTCATAGTCATAATGTTTTTTTTTGGTAAGTAAATATAAGTAGATTTAGTATGAAGTTGGTACAAATTAGCTTTGTCTACACAAGCCATAGACTAAAGCCTGAGATCTCTTAGAGCAGTCTAGGAGAATGCACCTCACCTCAGAAAAGTGGAATGGTCTCACTCCACCAGACTTATCTCCGAGAGTAGTTAAACAGAAATCATGACTACACATGTTGTAGACTATGATGCTCTACCATAGGCAACAAATAGCAAAATGCAATAACCAACCATTCCTGGATGATCGGTAAATATATCATAATTTTGAAGCAGAGAATCAGACAATACAAAGGAAGCATTAAAGAATTGTAAAATTGAATATGAGGAAGATCTCTTTTTCTCTACTTGTTAAATGCCTCATTTCTAAATCCTGCTCCATATATGATCATGAGTCGCTAAGTATCTCAAGTAGAAGGTGAGCATTGTGTGTGTTGTGACCCTCAAAGATTCTGCTACACCTCTCCTTCCAAATCCATCAAATAGTATATCTGAAGATAAGCTTTGCCAGTTGTGTAAGAGGTCCTTTTCTTGAGAAGTTTTGCTGCAACTGTTCTAGTTGTAGCAACCTATATATTTCAAATATTTTCAGAATCTTCATCCATACCCAATTAGTGTAGTCACAAGCAAAATAGAGATGATCATCGGTTAATAAGATATATACCTTTTCACTTCATATTGTCCATCGTGGGTAGTTTGGCAAGAAGGGCCTGCCATGTGCATAAAGAATGTCTCTATGAGCCTGGTCTATCCTATGTCCAACTGCTCGGGATCCACTTGTTATTTCTTTGTCTGATTTGATTCCATGCAGATGTAGCACTAAATTTTCCATTGTCATGAAGCCAATTAAGTATATATGATGAGTTATTCCTGATTGAAAAAGCTGCAATAGTCGGCCAAAGTGATAGCATATTAGGAGAAATAGGATTAGGAAGACACCAGGTGCCATTAACAATGAACTCAGAAACCTTCCAATCTTTAGGGGCCCCAAGATCTCTTCGTACTCGATCACCATATAATTGAAATATACTTTTTCCATTCACCCTCATAGTCATAATATGTTGCAACAACCAATAGAATTCGAATGGATTTCAGTATAGTTATGGGTGCAAAGGTTTTGTCATAGTCATCACCTTGCTTCTGACGATAACCCTTAGCCACTAACCTTGCCTTATAGGTCTCCACCTTTCCATCTACTTTGATCTTCTTCTTGAAGATCCATTTGCAGCCAATAGGTACGATACCCTTAGGTGCATCAACAAGGATCCAAACCTTGTTGGAGTACATGGATTCCATCTCAGAATTCATGGCTTCTTGCTACTTCCCGGAGTCTATACTCATAATAGCTTCCTTGTAGGTCTGAGGATCAAAATCTTGAATGTCCTCTCCACTAATATGTCCCACGTATCTTTCAGGAGGGTATGATACTTTACCAGTCTTACATAAAATAGGAACTTATGTATTAGGTACCTGAATAGACTCGATCTCTGGAATGGTGCCTGAGCTAGGTTCTCCAACCTCGCTAAATTCTATCATGCTCCCACTGTTTCTGCCAAGAATGTGTTCCTTCTCAAGAAACATTACTCTCTTGACATCAAAGATCTTTTGGTCCTTAGGGTGATAGAAATAATAACCACAAGTTTCCTTAGGTTTCCCATAAACTTATACCGTTCCATCTTGGATTCCAACTTATCAGGGTCATGTCTTTTAATATGGGCAGGGCAGCCCCAAATCTTAACAATCTTAAGATTGGGCTTCTTCTCTCTCCATATCTCATATGGTGTAGACACTACCGATCTAGATGGAACTCTGTCTAGAAGGTAAATTACGGTCTGTCGGGCATATCCCCAAAATGAGATAGGTAGATCAGCAAAACTCATCATGGACCGTACCATATCTAATAGTGTATGATTCTTCCTTTCTGATACACCATTGAGTTGTGGTGTATAAGGAGGTGTCCATTGGGATGAAATCCCATGGTCCTTGAGGAACTGGGTGAATTCTGTACTCAAATATTCTCCTCCTCGATTTGATCGAAGAGTTTTAATACTCTTTCCAATCTGGTTCTCTACTTCATTCTTTATACTCTCTGAATTTCTTGAAGGATTCAGACTTATACTTCATCAAGTACACATGTATATACCTAGAGAAATCATCAGTGAAAGTAATAAAGTAGGAATAACCACCTATGGCATGAGTTGACATAGGACCACATACATCACTATGTATGAGTTCTAGTAACTCAATGACTCTCTCTCCAGTTCCACCAAATGGAGAGTTGGTCAATTTTCCACGAAGGTAAGGCTCGCAAGTTGTATATGACTCGTAGTCAAATGGATCTAAGTATCGATTTTTTAACAACTTTTGAATCCTTCCCTCATGGATATGACCTAGCCTACAATGCCACAAATATGCATTGTTTACCTCTTCTCATTTCCTCTTGGCCATGCTTACATTCATGATATGTGAAGTAGTATTTAACATAAACAAACCATTATGCAATGTCCCTCTAGTAATGATCTTATCATTCTTACTAATTAAACAATAATTATTCTCAAAAAGCACTTTATAACCATTTAATGTCAAACATGAAATAGAAATAACATTTTTGATAATAGAGGGAACAAAATAATATGCATCTAATGCAATAATAGCTCCATCAGGCAGGTGTAGAGTGACCTCACCGATAGCAACAGTAGCAACTCTTGCTCCATTGCCCATCTTGAGGTCCATCTCACCTTTTGTCAATCTTTTATGCCTTGTCAGAACCTACAACAAATTGTAGATATGATAAGCACTACCGGTATCCAATACCCATGCATTATCATAAGAATCTGACACATGGAGACTGATCATGAAAGTACCTAAAGTTTTTCTAAGCTTATGTTTTACTTTTTCTGCAAGATACGCCTTGTAGTTCCTCTTCCAATGCCCATCTTGACCGTAGTGGAAGCACTGACCTTTATCCTTTGCTGGGTTAATTTTAGCAACCTTTGCCTTATCCTATTTGCCCTTACCCTTCTCAAGGGTCTTCTCAACCTTCCTTTTCCTTTTGGTCTCACCAACATAGAGAACTAATTTCTCTTTCTTAATAGTGCTCTCTGCCTCCCTAACATATTGAGGAGCTCAAGGAGAGATACCTCAAGTTTGTTCATATTGAAATTCATGATGAACTAAGAAAAGGAATCTGGTAGAGATTGAAGTATAAGATCAATATATAAGTTATCATCTAGGACCATTCCTAGACCTGTGAGTTTTTCAATCCACTCTATCATCTTCAGGACATGGTTCTGAACCGATGTCCCCTCAGTTATCCTGGCACGGAAGAGACTCTTGGATATCTCATATCGCTGAGTTCTTCCATGTTCCTCAAACAGTTTATAGAGGTGCAGGAGTATGGAATGAGCACCTGTGTTTTCATGTTGTCTCTGTAACTCAGGAGTTATAGAGGCTAACATGTAACACTGGGCGAGAGTGAAATCATCTATATACTTCGTATATTGGGCAAACTCTTCTTGAGAAGCTTCTGCCTCAGGTTGGGGCATGACCATATCTAAGACATGCAATTTTCTCCACTATAAGAACTATTCTTAGGTTGCGGAGCCAATCCATATAATTTAGACCAGTAAGATGGTTGGCATCAAGTATGCCACGTAGAGGGTTTGATGATGACATGTTTTTTATAAACAAGAGATATAGAATAAGTAAATAACCCATAAATCTCATAAAAATAAACAATCAAGATATGGACTTCTATCTTGACATACTCCCACTAATTTTTCTAGCGAGTCACATGACACCCTCATGCATGTGAAACGGAAGTCTCCGGCAGACTTCTAGTGGGGATCGGGATCTAATCAGCATCTTAGTGCAACTTCAAGAGATTCAATCAATCACACTAAGCCCAAAAGGTAGACAACTCTTGCCAATCACAACTTCTTGTGATTTCTGTCATATTTGGCCTCCGAACCACTATGGCCTTAAGGGACTCGACCAACTATGATGTCCAGTTAAGTCATCACCATCGTTACAAGATGAGTTTGATTTGGTGATATGCCCTTGAGGGACTCAACCAAGCATACCATATTCTAAGACCACTGGTGACATCTCTATATCGAAGACAAGATAGCGAGATGCGAAATAGATGAGTTTCGAGGGACTCGACTAACTCAGCCTACGTCGGGAATCGGTTCCTGCCCTTAACGATAGAAGGCCATGTGGGTCAATCTTATTGCCTCACGCTTACCAACTTAATATTATCATAGGAGGGGTTTTAGGTTCCGTCTTATAATATGACATGTCACACACATACATATTTAATATATTAATATATTTAATATATATATATACTTATCTAGTAGGTGTAAAGTATTCACATGCAGAAGCACACTAGATGATCATGGACTTTAACCTAATATGATTAGGCCTGAGCCAGTAGGCCTAATCACTTACATCAGGATCTATATGCATATTAGTGTATCTCTATGCATGGTGATCATCCATCTCGTCATCGTTGGATATGTCGGCACCTCGACGTATCTCTATGCGTCGCGATCGTCTGAATCAGCCTCAAGGGTCCCGCTACCACCTCTAGGCTTCCGCCATGCCTCTAGGATAATTATAACATAATTACAAGCATGCAGGCCCGACAGTCAATAAAAAATAAAGGCTCGCAGGCCCCAATAATCACATACACACATCACAAAATCCATGATCATATTCTCACATCACACATCATATGTACACATCATGTAGGATTACTAGATAAATAATAATAGTTACTTAAAACTTTTAAATAACTAAAATTCTGAAATCAAGGAAATGTAGAAAATTTTCAAAAATATCAGGGGTATTTTCATAATTTTTCTGGGACATGCCCTAGAATTTTCGAAATTAACAAGGTCAAAACTATCTTTTACCCCAGATCTCCCCCAAATAGAGTCGGTGGCTGCAACTTCTTGCAGTCATCACCTCCCTAATGTGGACACCACTTGGCAGGTGTGCGACAGCTGTAATTTCTTGCGGTCGCCGCTTGCTAGGCAGGCGACAGCCCCTTGGAAGGCGTGCGATGCCGCCTTGGGCGCTGTCGCCTTGCCATCAGCGGTTGGCAGGCACCACCCCGCGCTTGCTGCCACCACTGCATAGAGGCGGTTGCTGCCTCGGCCAGGCGGTGGGCAGCCGCTGCCGTTGTGCGCAACTTCCTCACCTTGCGTAGGCGGTTGCCTCACGCAAGCAATGGGCAGTCGTGGCCCAGCCAGCGTCGCCTTGTGTAGCCACCCTGTGCACACAGGTAGCAGCTACAGCCTTGCGCAGGCAGTGGACAGCCGCCTTGCTTGCGCATCGATGGCCTGTACGTAGCACACAGCGACTACAGCCTGCTGCGCACCAACAGCCACAACCATCGTGGCTGTTGCCTTGCACACACAGAGGCTGCTACCAAGCACACCACCTCCGGTTGATCCGCGAGTAGCAACAGTTGCTGCCTTTACCTCCTTCATTTACGTCAATAAATTTGACGTAGAAGGATCGCTCTAAAGCACCTTTCATCAGTAAGATGAAGCGCTTTTCAGATATGAAAACCACGTTAAACACAACAAGAACGCATAAAACAATTCTATGTGATTAAACTCAACACATGCAGTTTATAAGCTAATCATCACACGACTAACCTGGCTCTAATACCACTGTTGGAAAATTAGGAGATTCGGCATCTCATGCACAGTGAAAAAGAAAAACAAGATCGGATTTCCCAAAGTTACGTGCTTGGCTGTCGTGCGACGATTGGTGCACATAAATCGCAAGTCCAAAAAATTCACATGTATCATGTCAGAAGCATTACCTTGGGAGATCATATATCCCCAAAAATTTCAGATCCGATAAAGAGGATAAAGAAGCACTAGCATACTCCTCTCTAGCGGTAATCCACATGTTGGACATAGCAACGACGCTCCTCAGATCACCGTAGGATCTCTATCCACATGTACCACAAGGCTGTCGGAGCTAAGGAGGAGGATAGGAGACTGAGGAGAATAGGAGGATGACTATCAAGAGCTCTCAGCCTATAAACCAGGAGGTTCCTCCTATTTATAGAGGTGGAGGAAGATTATCCTTAATAGATCCTATTCACACTAGATCTCTATCCAATTGGATCTTATCCACAGGATCCAAATTGATCTCATCCAATTGGATCTTATCCAATCATTTAATTGGATCTCATCCAATTACCCAATTGGATCTCATCCGTAGGATCCAAACTAGGGGCTTTGCAGATATCTTATATCCGCACCTCTACTCGTCGTAACATCCACTTTATGTGTATAACCCTCTAGGTTCGATACCAAGCTGGCCATGACTCACTCTCATTAGAACTCATTCTGACTCAGAACACCTTATGATATAGTGAATTATTATCTCCATAATAATTCACTTAACTTATCGACTATGGATGTACTAGGCCACTACACCATAGTCCCCAAACGGTATAGGGAGATATAATCCATCGGACATGTCTGTCCTCAATTACCATGTATCTATAGTCCCTCATCCATCTAATATCCCAGAGATCATATATTGGGCATGATAAAGTCGGGCCCATATGGAATCATGTTCGAGTCTCACTATAATCGGATTCTCTCGGAGAACTCATTCTCTCTCAATCAGAACGACCCTGGCTAGAGATTTTGCCTGAGTGAGCACACACGGGATATATCTCTCATGATATCAAAAGTGGATGATCCTCTATTGACATGCAATTGCCTTCGTAAGGTTCGCTATCATTCCCAAGAACCGGCTATACCATATCTTAAGCTCTCCAAACCTGTAAGTCCGGCGTCAAAGAATGGAGCACTCAAACAAGGTATCTTTGGTGCCTCAAGTCTAAGGACTAGACACATTACTAGGACTACGGAATCACTGTCTGACATTAGGTATTATTAACCATACAACATTCTATAAGCGGATCAATTAGTGAACTCATTCTCCAATGAGCACCTGCACTGTACCTCTTGTGTCCCCACACAAGCGACTATGAGACCAATCGCCTCCATCATATAGAGGAGTATATAGCGCACCAGTCTATCCGGTTATCTCGATGTTCTCATTGAGTAACCTATGACCAGGATGATTTAGGATTTGTGTTTAAAGGTATACAGGTTTCATTATCGTGATCTCATCATGATCTGATTCACATTGCACAGATCCATGGACATCACAATATTCATCCAGAAATATATGAGAAAATACCAATAATAATATGTGAAGAGATCGACGTAACATGTCATAGGTGCCACCACTCACGTGATTCGCTTATGGGGCACCTATAACCAATAAGATCATCCACTCTCAATATCATGAGAGGAATATCCCATGTGTTCTTGCTTAGGCAAATCCCTAGCTAGGGTCATTCGGATTTAGAGGAAAAGAGTTCTCCGGGATAATCCGATTAAAGCGAGACTCGATTGAAAACCATGTGAGCTTGACAGAACCATGCCCAATATATGATTTCTGGGATATTAGATGGATGAGGGACTATAGGTACATGGTAACTAAGGACAGATAGGTCCAAAGGATTGGATTCTCCTGTATCGTCTGGGGAGTGCGGCGTAGTAGCCTAGTACGTCTGTAGTCGATGAGTCAAGTGAATTATTATAGAGATAATAATTCACTGAGTCAGAAGGAGTTCTTATAGGTATGACTCATGGCCAACTCAATATTGGGCCTAGAGGGTCACACACATATGGTAGGTGTTGCGATAAGTAAAGGTTCAGATATGAGATATCCGCTGAAGCCCCTAGCTTATTGGATATCCAATAAGCCCTTGTATTATTGGATCCCATGGATGTGATCCAATAAGAGCTAGATTATTGGGTAGAGACTTATTGATCTAAGAGCCTTGGGTAATTGGATAGAGATCCACTATCCAATAGGGCTGGATCCATTAAGGTTGACAAGGGGCCTCTATAAATAGGAGGGAACTAAAGACCCATAGGCTAGGGTTTTTCTTGGTAGCCACCTTCTATTCTCCTCTCCCCAAGAGAGAAGCATCGTTGTAGTCCCTATCGTATGGATACCACTAAAGAGGAGGATGCTTGACCTCCTTCATCCTTACCCATGGGTCTACAAGAACTCAGGGATATACGATCTCCCTAAGTATTATCGTTCTTCTTACACTTGCAATTTTTGGATTTGTGGATTTGTTTTTGATGCATCGATCTTTGCACGATGATGGAACCTTTCGTGGAAATCTAAGATTTTTGTTTTCTATTCTTCCGCTGTGCATGAGATGTCGCCCCTTGGATTTCCCAACAATGGTGTTAGAGCCAAGTTGTTCATGCGAAAATCAGATTTTAACTATGTGTGTTGTATTTTGGATACGCTTTTGACATCAAAATTGTTGACGCAATAACAAGAAAGGGGTAGCAACTGAATAGCTAAAGGTTGCTTGCAACCTTGGCCACAGCCGGCGGTTTGTATGCAACCGACTGGTGAGCTTTGGGCTACAAGCATGCAACGCCTGCAGGCTGCCTGTTGCCTGCCTACGGCCTAACTACAAGTGGTAGGCGGTGCCCGCTTGTAGGTGATCTGCCCGTAAGGGCCGGTGCCGCCCGCAGGCGGTCACCCGCACGAGCGACGCTTGTGGGCACCGGCCGCATGGGCGGGGCGGCGGGCGCCGGCGGGCGTTGAGCCCGTGAGGGCAACGGTGCCTACAGGGGCTATGGTCGGAAGATGGTGGCGGTGCTCGCAAAGGGGGCGTCAGCCCGCACGGGCGACAGTTGCGGGGGCAGCGTCTGCTTGGAGCGACGCCATCCGTGGGCTCACCGTCCGCGCGCATGGCCGCTGCCGGTAGGGTGGCGACGGTCGCAACTGCAACACAGCGTGCAGCAAGGGAGGGATTAGGGTTTTCGGGCAAAAGATAGTTTTGACCTTGGGAATTTCCGAAAGCATGATTTTGTCCTTTTCGACTAAATGACCAAAATGCCCCTTAGAATTTAAAAAATTTCTTGTATGTCCCTAATTTTAGAAAAATATTAGTTAATTAAAAGGTTTAATTAACTATTATTATTTATCTAGTAGTCCTATATAATAACATATATATGATGTATGATATGGATAGATGATCATGGACCGTGTGATGTGATATATGTGTATTCATTATTATTCTTGGGGCTTGCAAGCCTCTATTTTTCTCATTTATTGTTGGGCCTGCATGCTTGTAATTATGTTGTAATTACATAAAGAGGGGCAGCGAGAGCGTTGAAGCGATAGCGGGACCCATGTGGCTGAGATGATTCGATGCATAGAGATGCATTGAGATGTGGACGGAACCGACAAAGCTAGATGAATGACCACATGGCATGGAGATGCACCGAGGCACACATAGATCTTGATCTAAGTGATTGAGCCCACTGGCTTAAGCTTGATCACATTAGGATGTGATCCATGATTATCTGGTGTGATTGCTCATATGATGTGTGATTGGTTATACACCTACTAGATATGTATATATATTTGCATGCGATATAGATATATATTAAATATATATATGTGACATATTATATTAGGAGACTGAATAAAAAATTCCCTTTCTCGATAATATTAAGTCGGTAAACGTGAGACAATTAGATTGACCCATATGGCCTTCCATTGTTATAGGTAGGAACCGATTC
Source organism: Musa beccarii (assembly GCA_024322285.1). Taxonomy (NCBI): domain Eukaryota; kingdom Viridiplantae; phylum Streptophyta; class Magnoliopsida; order Zingiberales; family Musaceae; genus Musa; species Musa beccarii. The sequence goes on along the minus strand of CM044398.1, from coordinate 35,500,409 downwards.
CCGGTGTATATTGAGTTGGTCGAATCCCTCGAGACTCACCTATATCACGATTCGCTATCTTATCTATGATATAGAGATGTCACCAGTGACTTGAGGACATGGTGTGCTTGGTCGAGTCTCTCGAGGGTATATCATTGTTTGTGCAAACAACTTTTTACCGTGACCCGGGGTGGTGCGTCGGTGAAGAAGGGAATCCGGGGTCGCCTCGGTAAGGTTCGGGGCTCGTCGAGGGCTCCTGCTCCAGCTGAATCCCGGTCGGTCGTGCGAGTCGGGGTCACCGGGGATGGTACCTGCACAAAGGCGGGTCGGAGGATGCTCCGCCCAACCCCTCCGACGCTCAAGTCAGATTCCCACTCGGGGGTTTCGGTGCTCAGTTGGCCGACTTTGTTCCGGGCTCCAAGATTCAATCCTCAGTTCAGAAGAGACTTACCCCCACTCACCTTACTCTGTGGTCACTTAAATATGTCGAGCCATGGCGCACTTCTGGTTGTGTCTAGGGGTGGTATACGGGCCTGGTTTCGCAGGCCAATGCCGTGGTCAACTCAGCATGATGGTGAGGCAGTGCAGAGGTGAAGTGACGTAGGGTGGTCAATCGTGGGAGTAATTGAGCGCAGGAGGGGCGCCGACGTCATCAGGATGCAACGCACAGGATCCAGTGTCGCGTCACATTTAGTACCCCTATCACTACCCCCCTAAAAAAAAAAGCCACACCTGTGGGACTTACCTCGATGGTAGGAGGGGGTGTTCGGGAAAACCCGATTGCCCCTGGGTGGCTGGCGGAGACCCTGGTCGGAGCCGCTCAGAATGAGGGACCGAGATATTGCTCAAGGCCCGGAAAACCAATGGTCGAGATCCGCTCGAGACCATATACACCGAACTGCCGTTCGGGATGAGGGGCCGAGATAGTGCTCGAGGCCCGAAAAACCAATGGTCGAGATCCGCTCGAGACCATATTCGCCGAACTGCCATTCTGGATGAGGAGTCGAGATAGTGCTCGAGGCCCAGAAAACCAATGGTCGAGATCCGCTCGAGACCATATACACCGAACTGCCGTTCGGGATGAGGGGCCGAGATAGTGCTCGAGGCCCAGAAAACCAATGGTCGAGATCAGCTCGAGACCATATTCGTCAAATTGCCGTTCGGGATGAGGGGCCGAGATAGTGCTCGAGGCCCAGAAAACCAATGGTCGAGATCCGCTCGAGACCATATTCGCCGAACTGCTGTTCGGGATGAGGGGCCGAGATAGTGCTCGAGGCCCAGAAAACCAAGGGTCGAGATCCGCTCGAGACCATATTCGCCGAACTACCGTTCGGGATGAGGGGCCGAGATAGTGCTCAAGGCCCAGAAAACCAATGGTCGAGATCCGCTCGAGACCATATTCGCCGAACCATTGTTCGGGATGATGGGCCGAGATAGTGCTCGAGGCCCGAAAACCAATGGTCGAGATCCGCTCGAGACCATATTCGCCGAACTGCTGTTCGGGATGAGGGGCCGAGATAGTGCTCGAGGCCCAGAAAACCGATGGTCGAGATCCGCTCGAGACCATATTCGCCGAACTGCCGTTCGGGATGAGGGGCCGAGATAGTGCTCGAGACCCAGAAAACCAATGGTCGAGATCCGCTCGAGACCATATTCGCCGAACTGCCGTTCGGGATGAGGGGCCGAGATAGTGCTCGAGGCCTAGAAACCAATGGTCGAGATCCGCTCGAGACCATATTCACCGAACTGCTGTTCGGGATGAGGGGCCGAGATAGTGCTCGAGGCCCAGAAAACCGATGGTCGAGATCCGCTCGAGACCATATTCGCCGAACTACCGTTCGGGATAAGGGGCCGAGATAGTGCTCGAGGCTCAGAAAACCAATGGTCGAGATCCGCTCGAGACCATATTCGCCGAACTGTTGTTCGGGATGAGGGGCCGAGATAGTGCTCGAGGCCCAGAAAACGATGGTCGAGATCCGCTCGAGACCATATTCGCCGAACTGCCGTTCGGGATGAGGGGCCGAGATAGTGCTCGAGGCCCAGAAAACCAATGGTCGAGATCCGCTTGAGACCATATTCGCTGAACTGTTGTTCGGGATGAGGGGCCGAGATAGTGCTCGAGGCCCAGAAAACCAATGGTCGAGATCCGCTCGAGACCATATTCGCCGAACTGCCGTTCGGGATGAGGGGCCGAGATAGTGCTCGAGGCCCAGAAAACCAATGGTCGATTCGGAAACCGTGCGTATAAGTACGGTTGCAGGAATCGAGAAGCCGTTGGCGCGCCGGCCAAGTAACCCGTCTGGATGACGACACGTCACATCCTCATTAATACCGCTCTGTCGTTCGGACTGCCCGATGCGATGCGGTTGGGCGGGATGCGCGGCGTCATGCTGTCGCCCACATCGGGAGGCGAAAGGGCGACGCCTTTCTTCCTTTAAATAGCGCGCATCGCGTCACTCTGTAGCCTTTTATCGACGAAGTTTCTTCCGCTCCGAATCCTGCCGTCTGCTTCCTTCAAGCCTTCTTCCTTGACCTCAGAGTCTCTTGGCTCCTTCCAGTCGACCCCTTTTGTCGTAGGTCAGTGCAAAAAATGACTTCTTCCACTTCTTCCTCCTCCGCTTCTTCTTCTTCTTCCCCTTCCGTTACTACTCGTGTCGTTACCTCTCTACCATCTCCATCCTCCAACCGTTCCTCCAATGGGGAAGCGGTGCGTGCGCTAGAGGCCATGATGTGGCCGCACGACCAGGATTCCACCTTGGATGAGTCTTCTGTAGGGATCCTCCGGAAGCGCTATAGAATCCCGGGGGAATATATCCTTACAGCCCCTGAAGCGGGGCAACGGGCCTTCGACCCGATTCCTAAGGGCTTCGCCCTAACTCTTGATGCCTTGGAGACTGGTCTGCGCCTCCCCCTACATCCTGTTATCACATCCTGTATATCTCTATGGCGGGTCTCACCGTCGCAGATCACTCCCAACTCTTGGCGATATTTAGTGGCTTTCCTAGGGGAATGCCACTACGCCGGTATCGTCCCGACCCTCAACCTTTTCCTCTCCTGTTTTCGCCTCTCCAAGGGGTCGGGGGGATATTTCCTCGCAGCCTGGACAGGGTTCCGCGTTAGCGGCGCTCCTACCAATAATAAGGGTTGGAAGAGGCGCTTCTTCTTTGTTCGGTGGGAAAAAGACTGGGGCTTCGGGGTTCGATGGTCCTCAAGGGCCATTGATAATACAGTCCCGAAGCTCACCGCCGAGGAGCGGGAACACCTGGAGAGGCTGAGGGTCATCCTTCCCTCTTCTCAAGCCATCCGTAATATGTCGGAGCGGTGGCTAGCGGAAGTGGGGCTTAGCCCGCGCTCTCGGGGTATGTCACCGTCGTTCTGCCCCTTTGAGGTTATGGCCTCTTTCTCATTCTGACCGGTTTCCTTTTCATTTCTTGCAGAAATGGTGAACTTGAAGTCCTTCCATGGCGGGAGTACCCCAGTCGGCTCGTCTCCGAAGGCTTCGGTGGGGTCCAAGCGGGCGGGCGAAGACTCCCCGCTAGTGGTCGAGTGCGATCGACCCACGAAGAGGTCCAAAGCCAAGGAAGTGCTGGACCTCGAGGCGGTGGTGACCCCTACCGCCGAGGCGACCGGCCAGGGTGCCGGCCATTCGGGAGCTCCTGCACCGCCAGAGGGCGCTGAGCCCAGCCAAGGGGCGACCGGCAAGAGCCCTTGCCGCCCGCCCTTGAAAGACTTGTACCGGATCCCTCCGGGTAGGGACGAGCCCTTCTTTACTCGGGTAATGGGTGAGATCCCACCCGGGGGGGCGAGCGACCCTTTGGTTGCCCGTTGGGGAGGCTTGTCCCGCGGGGACAAGGTGTGGACTAGAGGGATCCCCTCGGCCACTTACCTCCGGGGGGCGCTTCATCCCAACATGGCCCGGGACTTATACATGCTCCCCTCGGAGGTTCTGATCGCCAAGGCGGCGAAGGCGGCGCTGTGGGTGAGCACCATCTCCAATGTCTTCTTCCAGACTTCTTCTTCCGCAGTTGCTCATCATCTTTCATATGCAGAATGTCCACTACTCCATGGCCTTGATCGACCGGGCCCATGATGCCGGCCTGCTCATAGGCAACTTGGGCGAGCGCAACCTCACTCTGCGTCGCCAGCTGGAGGAGGCTCGTACCGGCAACGGCCCGGAGGTGGTCGCGGCGGCCGAGAAGCGGGCGACCGAGTCGGAGGCGGAGGTGGCCCGACTGACTACCGAGCTCGCGACCTCAACCGCGGCGGAGGCCAGCCTGCAGAAGCTGCTGCGGACTGAGAAGCTGGAGAACCGGCTCCGTCGAAACGAGGCCTCCGACTTGGCTGCACGGCTGGCTTCCAAGGAGGCTGAGGCGAAGGCTTCTCAAGAGGCCCTCGTGGCGGAAGAGAACCGCCGTCCGGAGAGGGACCGGGAGGCGATCGAGCGGTACAAGAAGTCGGAGGGTTTCCTCCTCGGCTTGGACCGATCGGGCAGGGTATCCTATGAGTATGGATACCGGATTGCCTTGGCGCGATTCCGGGCCTGCCCTTTGGGTTCCATGGTGGAGGAGGATCCCTTCACTTCCCGTCCCGAGGATCAGGGAGTAGGAATGCCCGACGAGGTCCCTTTTGACGACAGCCTTCCCGGGGCCGACTCTTGAGGGACTTCTTTTTCTTCTTTTTCTCCTTTTGGGGGGTCTCCCCACGTCCTCATGTATTGCTCCGTTCCCTCTCCGGGGACCTATTTTGTATCCGAGAGCCTTTATTAATGAATTTTACGATTTCATGAATTGTGTTTACTGACTTGCCTCTAACGCCCCACACTTCTGCTTGGTCCCCTTGCTCGTCGCAAGAAGTTGTGAACTTTAAACGAAGTACCTCTTGAGGTTTTGGATGTTCCAAGTCCTCGGCACTTGACGTCCCGACATTGTTGCGAGTCGGAACGTACCCGGTCGGACGACCTTAACAACGCGATAAGGGCCTTCCCACTTGGGTGTAAGCTTGCCCCCCGCCCGAAGGGGGTTACTTACCTCCATCTTGCGCAACGCCAAGTCTCCCACTCCGAGAGGTCGAGGGTGGACCTTTTTGTTGTAACCTTTGGCAACACTCCGGTTGTAGGCTAAGGCTCTTAGATGCGCGTCGGCTCTACGCTCCTCGAGCAGGTCCAGACTGGCTCGAGCTCCCTGGGTCGACGTCGGCTCCTCGTAGGCTTCTACCCGGGGAGTCGGGATTACCAACTCAGCCGGCAAAACCGCTTCCATGCCGAATGCCAGGCTGTATGGTGATTCACCCGTGGCTATTTTTGGGGTGGTCCGCAAGGACCACAGGATGCCTGGCAGCTCGTCGACCCAGCTTAATCGGGCCCTCAGGGTTCTCTTCTTGAGTCCATCGAGGATAGACCGATTGGTCACCTCGGTGAGTCCGTTGGTCTGGGGGTGGGCTATTGAGCTAAACCTCAACTGGATCTGATGATTCGCGCAGAACTCCCTGAACCGAGCGCTGGCAAACTGAGTACCGTTATCGGTGATGATAACGTTGGGAAGGCCAAATCGGGTCACGATATTCTTCCATACGAACTGCTCGACCCGCCCGGCCGTGATGGTAGCTAGGGGCTCGGCTTCCACCCACTTGGTGAAGTAGTCAATTCCCACGATAATATATCTTCGCTGTCCCGACGCCGGGGGGAACGGCCCCAAAAGGTCCATTCCCCATTGGGCAAAGGGCCAAGCGCCGTCTATGGAAGTGAGTGGAACCGCGGGACGCTGCGGGGCTCGGGCATGACGCTGGCATGCGTCGCACCGCCGTACGTAAGCCCTAGCATCTCGGTGTAACGTGGGCCAGTAGTAACCTTGGCGCAGTATCTTGAAAGCCAAAGCCCGACCGCCCATATGCTCCCCGCAGATTCCGCCATGGACCTCGGCGAGGATTATTTCCGCCTCATCGGGATCCAAGCATCGTAATAGTGGGCGAGAGAATGACCTTTTGTAGAGTCGATCGCCGATTTCGCAATACCATGCCTGCGTCCAGCGGAGGCGTCGCGCCTTGGCGTCATCCGCGGGCAGGATGCCCTCGCGCTTGTACCTCTGCATCTCCTGTATCCACGTGAGTGGAGGGGTTGGGACTCCAGAGCCCCCTACCTCCGTGGTAGCCACCGCCCGGCGCTTGAGCTCCTCGACTTCGGGGCGCTCCCCGAGGTTGGCTCCCGAGGCTAACTTGGCAAGCTGGTCCGCCCGTTCGTTCTGGGACCTGGGGATTCGAGATAAGGTGAAACGGGAGAAGTTAGCGGCCTGGGCCTTTACCTCCCTTAAGTATTTCAGCATAGTGGGGTCCCGCGCGCGATAGTCTCCGCCGACTTGTTCGGCGACCAGCAGGGAGTCTGTAAGAACGTGAACCGCTCTCAGCTGCATGTCGGCTGCCAAACGTAAGCCCGCTAGTAAGGCTTCGTATTCCGTCTCATTGTTGGTGGCCTTGAAGCCGAAGCGGAGAGAGCGCTCAAAAGTGCGTCCCTCGGGGTCCTTTAGGATAAGTCCAGCTCCGGCTCCCCTCGATCCGGACGACCCGTCCACGTGCAGGACCCAGCCCGGGCACTCTTTTTCCGCGCCTTCCGTTTCCGGATGAGTCACTCGAGATGAAGTCGGCCAGGGCCTGTGCTTTAATGGCCGTTCTTGGTTTGTAGTGGAGGTCAAATTCGGATAGCTCCACCGCCCATTTTAGGAGTCGCCCTGCCACATCGAATTTAGAAAGAACTTGACGTAGCGGTTGGTCGGTCATTACCTCGATTGTATGGGCCTGGAAGTAGGGACGCAGCTTCCGAGCCATTAGGATGAGCGCTAACGCCAACCTTTCAATTGCGGGGTAGCGCTGTTCCGGCCCGCGCAGGACATGACTGATGTAATAGACCGGGTGCTGGTTCTCTGTGGCCTCTTTTACCAGCACAGAACTTACCGCGTGTCCAGACGCGGCCAGGTAGAGGCGGAGTGTTTCCGGGGCAGAAACCGAGGCTAGGCGGGGAAGGGCGAATAGGTGCTGCTTTAGGCGCACGAAGGCCTCCTCGCATTCCGCCGTCCATTGGAAATTCCTGGGCTCCTTCAGGGCTTGGAAGAAGGGAAGACACTTGTCTCCCGATCGGGACAAAAATCAGGACAAAGTCGCTATCCTTCCATTAAGGCACTGAAGCTCCTTTACTGTCTTGGGTGATCTCATGTCGACGAGCGCTTGGATCTTTTCCGGGTTAGCATCGATTCCCCTCTCATGTATGATGAACCCCAGGAATTTCCCCGATGCAACGCCGAAAACACACTTAGCCGGATTAAGGCGCATCCCGTATCTTCTTAATGTATTGAAGGTCTCCTTCAAATCGTCGAGGTGGGCGGCTCCCGTTTGGCTTTTTACAATCATGTCGTCGATGTAAACTTCCATGTTTCGCCCTATCTGGTGGGCGAACATCTTGTTCACCGTCCTTTGGTAAGTGGCTCCCGCGTTCTTCAATCCGAACGGCATGACCTTATAAAAGTAAGCTCCTCGGGGGGTATGGAAGGCGGTGTGTTGCTGGTCTTCGGGCGCCATCCGAATCTGATTGTAACCGGCGAAGGCATCCATGAAGGAGAAACGGGCGTGTCCCGCGGTTGAGTCGACCAGCTGGTCAATCCTGGGTAAGGGGAAGCAATCCTTCGGACAAGCACGATTCAGATCGGTGTAGTCGACACACATTCTCCAGCTCCCATTAGGCTTCTTTACGAGAACTACATTGGACAACCACTGGGGGTACCTGACTTCCTCAATGAAGCCGGACGCCAGAAGCTTATCCACCTCAGTTTGCACAGCTTGTTGGCGCTCTGGAGCCTGGGCCCGAGGTCTTTGCTTCACCGGGCGGGCGGTCGGAGAAATGCTCAGGTGGTGCTGGGAAACTTCCGGGTTGATCCCCGGAAGGTCGCCCGCTGTCCAAGCAAAGACATCGGCATTCTCTTGGAGGAGGCTGATGAGCTGAGCCTGCTCCTGTTCGGCTAAATCCGAACCGATCCCGACCGTCTGGTCGGGGCGGTCATTTCGCAACGGGATGTCGACTGTCGGGTTCGCCGGCTCGGGATGTCGGGCCGGGTGTCTTGGCTCGCGCGGGTCTTCCAGGGGCTGTCCCGGCCTCTTTCTCTTACCCAAGGAGATTGCCGTCAGATAGCACCGTCTGGATTCCTGGGGATTTCCCCAGGCTTCCCCGACTCCGGCACTTGTAGGGAACTGCAAGGTCCGATGGTATGTGGAGACAACCGCCCTTAACTTGTTGAGGGTTGGCCGGCCTAGGATTACGTTGTATGCGGTGGGAAGATCGACCACCAGAAAGGTCGCCAACACTGTTTTGGTCTTTGGAGAGTCACCGATAGTTAAGGGCAGGGTGACCGCGCCACGCGGCGAGACCGAGTCGCCAGTGAATCCAGTGAGCGCCGAGGGCTGGGGCTTCAGGGCCTCCTTCGGTAATCCCAACGCTAAGAAAGCGTCGAAGTAAAGGATGTCGGCCGAGCTGCCTGTGTCGACCATGATCCTTCTGACTTGCGCGTTGGCGATTCGGGCTGATACCAATAGGGCATCATCATGCTCCGAATGCCCCGAACCTTCCGAGGGGAAAGTGACTTCTGGCTCGGAAGGGGAATGGTGCTCCTCGGATGTGGCAGCACGCACGTACGCTTTTCGTCCCGAGGTGCTATTCCCGCTGGAGGTGGGTCCCCCAACGATGACATCAATGTGTCGCTCGACCGGTCCCTTAGGGCGCAGGGAAGGTTCCCGCGGGCGTTGGAGGTATTGATCTAAATGTCCCCTCCGGATCAGCTCTTCAATTTGCCGCCTCAACTCATAACATTGCTCCGTGTCGTGCCCATTCTGTCAGTGGAAACGGTAGTATTGGGTACGATCGGTAAACTCTCGCCGCATCCTCATCGGGCGGGGAGGTCTAAGCATCCCCCTTTCCTTTATCTGGAGGAATATCCGCATGCGAGACGTATTTAAGGGGGGTGATGGGAGCTCGGGTGCGGAGTGGTCGGGGTGTCCCGCCTGGCGTCCCCGACGCGGAGATTGTCGTCTCGTTGCCGCTCCCGTTCGAGCTGGAGTTGGATTTCCCCTTGACCGCTCTTCCTTTCTTCCCGACATCCAAGTCTCGGCCGCCACATAATGGTTCGCCCGCTGAAACATCTCTGCGATGGATGTGGGGGGTCGTTCCACCAAGGACCAACAAAATCTCGAGGGTCGCAGCCCTGTCATAAACGCCTGCATCAGCAGCGAGGGGTGAGCGTCAGATAATTCTCGTACCTCCGTGGTGAACCGTCGCACGAAGTGAGAGAGGGGCTCGTCCTCCTTCTGCTTCAGTCCTAAGAGGAGCGCGACCGATGGCTTCGGACGCGCGAACGCCAAGAAGTGTAGCTCGAAGTCCCTGGCGAGCTGTTCGAAGGACGTTATCGTCCCGCTTTTTAAAGTACTGTACCAGGTGCGGGCGGCTCCTTTTAACGTGGTAGGGAACGCTCGGCACATCAAAGCGTCCGAGGTTCCATATAGGGCCATCTGCGCTCTAAAGGCGGCAACATGATCCGCCGGATCACTGGCCCCGTCGTAAAGATCGACGGAGGGGAGGCGAAAATTCAGAGGCACCGGGTACTCTTGTATGTCGCTGGTGAAGGGTGACTCCCAGCGAGGGTCCGCCCTCTGCTCCTCCTTCGACTTCCGGACGTCCCTTTGCACCTCCTCCAAGCGTTGGGAAATAGAGCGAACCTGCGCTCGAAGTAAATCCGTCGAATCCGAGGATATGACCTCGGGCTCGGGGGGAACACCCGGGTTTTCGAGAACCCGGGCTCCGTCCTGGGCCTGGCGAGATGCGGGGGAGGATGGTGCCGTGGGGGGCATCTCTTGAGAACAGGGGGAGGGACCGGGTCCTCGGGGATTCGGTCCTCCCGTCCCTGAAGGAAGATGAGGGACGACGGCCTGAACGGCGTTCGTTAGGGCTCGGACCTGCTGGGATAGGTCTCGAAAGGCCTCTGCAGTAACCTGGGGAGGGAGCGAAGAAACCCCGTCGGGTGGATGAAGTCTAGGGTCATTGAACAGGTTCCAGTAGTGTTTCGCGGTTGAAGCGGGATCGTCCCTCCAGGCCCCGGCAGCGGGGGGGGGCTTCCGCTGACGTCCCCCCGGATGCAGCCTCTCGTCCATGTATTATCTGGGGCGTAGCAGATGCTCTCTCGACGGGCCCTCCTTCTAGCGCCAATCTGTTTGTGCAAACAACTTTTTACCGTGACCCGGGGTGGTGCGTCGGTGAAGAAGGGAATCCGGGGTCGCCTCGGTAAGGTTCGGGGCTCGTCGAGGGCTCCTGCTCCAGCTGAATCCCGGTCGGTCATGCGAGTCGGGGTCACTGGGGACGGTACCTGCACAAAGGCGGGTCGGAGGATGCTCCGCCCGACCCCTCCGACGCTTAAGTCAGATTCCCACTCGGGGGTTCCGGCGCTCGATTGGCCGACTTTGTTCCGGGCTCCAAGATTCAATCCTCAGTTCAGAAGAGACTTACCCCCACTCACCTTACTCTGTGGTCACTTAAATATGTCGAGCCATGGCGCACTTCTGGTTGCGTCTGGGGGTGGTATACGGGCCTGGTTTCGCAGGCCGATGTCGTGGTCAACTCAGCATGATGGTGAGGCAGTGCAGAGGCGAAGTGACGTAGGGTGGTCAATCGTGGGAGTAATTGAGCGCAGGAGGGGCGCCGACGTCATTAGGACGCAACGCACAGGATCCAGTGTCGCGTCACATTTAGTACCCCTATCAATCATCAAATTAGACTCATCTTGTAACGATGGTGATGACTTAACCGAACATCATGGTTGGTCTAGTCCCTCGAGGCCATGGTGGTTCGGAGGATGAACAGGACGAGAATCACAAAGAGTTGTGATCGGTAAGAGTTGTGATCGGTAAGAGTTGCTTACCTTTTGGGCTTAGTGTGATTGGTTGAGTCCCTCGAGGTGACACTAAGATGTCAATTGGATCTCGATCCATACTAGAATCTGTTGGAGACTTCTGTTTCATATGTTGAGGGTGTTGCGTGACTCACCAGAAAAATAGTGGGAGCATGTCAAGATAGAAGTTCATATCTTGATTATTTATATTTCTACAAAATTTACATATTATTTATTTATTATTGTATTATTTTTTTTAGAAAATATCACTATTAGACTCTCTATGTGTCATACTTGATGCCAACCGCCTCATTGGTCCAAATTATATGGATTAGCTCCGCAAGCTGAGAATCATTTTTATAATGAAGAATATCGCATATGTCCTTGAAATAGTGATGCCTATGCCCAAGGAAAGGGGAAGTGAGAATGAGATTGCTTGCTATGTGAAGTACACAGATGACTCTACTCTTGCTCAGTATTACATGTTGGGCTCCATGACTCCCGAGTTATAAAGACAATATAAAAGGATGGATGACAGATCCATACTCCTGTATCTCCACAAATTATTTGAGGAATAGGGAAGAACTTAATGATATGAGATAACGAAGAATCTCTTCCATGCTAGGATGACTGAGAGGACACTGGTTTAGAACCTTGTCCTTAAGATGATTGAGTGGATAGAGACACTCACAGGTCTAGGAATGGTCATAACGGATAACCTGTGTGTGGATCTTTTCATAGTTTTCTATGCTGGTTAGACCTGAAAGAAAAGAAAGACAAAGAAGTCCCTTCCTTAAGAAGGGTAAAGGGCAAGGGCAGATCGGGAAAGTAAAGGTTGCTAAGAAGACCTGGAAGAGGACAAAAGTCAGTACTTCCATTGTGGCAAAGATGGGCATTGGAAGAGGAACCGCAAAGAGTATAATGTAGAGAAGGCGAAACAAAAGCTTAGAGAAACTTCAGATATGCATTTATGATTAGTCTCTATCTATTAGACTCATATAATAAAACATTGGTATTGGATACCGATAGTGTTTATCATATCTGCAATTCGTTATAGGTTCTGACAAGACCTAGGAAATTGATGAGAGACAAGATGGATCTCAAGTTGGGCAATAAAGCAAGAGTTGCTACTATTGCTATTAACGAGGTCACTCTACATTTGCTTGGTGGAGCTACTATTGTATTAGATGCATGTTATTTTGTTCTCTCTATTATCAAAAATATTATTTCCATTTCATATTTGACATTGAATGGTTATAAAATAGTTTTTGAGAATAATAGTTCTTTAATTATTAAGGATGATGAGATCATCATGAGAGGAACATTGCATAATGGTTTAATTATGCTAGACATTACCCACATATCATGAATGTAAGTGTATCTAAGAGGAAACGAGATAAGATAAACAATGCATACCTATGATATTATAGGCTAGGTCATATTCATGAGAGAAGGATTCAAAAGTTACTAACAGATAAATACCTAGATCCATTTGACTATGAGTCATATGCGACTTGCGAACCTTACTTTCGTGGAAAGATGACCAATTCTCCATTTAGTGGAACTGGAGAGAGAGCCACTGAATTGTTGGTACTTCTACATAGTGATGTATGTGGTTCCATGTCAACTTAGGCCATTAGTGGTTATTCCTACTTCATTATTTTCACTGACGATTTCTCTAGGTATGGATATGTGTACTTGATGAAGTATGAGTCCGAAGCCTTCGAAATATTCAGGGAGTATAAGAATGAAGTAGAGGTTCAGACAGGAAAGAGTATCAAGACTCTTTGATCAGATCGAGGAGGTGAGTACTTGAGTACAGAGTTCACCCAATTCCTCAAGGACCAAGGGATTCTATCCCAATGGACACCTCCTTATACACTCTAGTTTGATGGTGTATTCAAAAGGAGGAATCGTACACTGTTAGACATGGTGTAGTTCATGATGAGTTTTGTCAACCTACCTGTCTTATTTTAGGGATATACCCTAGAGTCCGCAACTTACCTTCTGAACAAAGTTCCAACTAAGTCGATAGTGTCTATGATATGAACCAGCAAGTTGATCATAATTCTATTAAAGACCCTTTAACTATTCATGGAGGACCAATGACAAGAGCTAAAGCTAAGAGGATGAAAGAAGCTTTAACTTGTTTATTGGAAAACATTTGGAAAGATCAAGCTAGTCAAGATTCTATGGTTGGAAGAAGAGCCTAAAATGATCAACATAATCATGAAGAGAGAAGGACAAATTTGAAGACCTCATCTTAAAGAATAAAAGTCCATTCAGCCATGTTTACCAAAAATCATGAATTTGGAATATGAATGTTATTTAATGCATTCATTCCCTTTGTACTAAGCCTCATTCTATATAAATGAGGCTGACTCCCAGTATAAGACAGACAATTTGGGAAGTATAACAATTCTTCAACACCGGTGAGTGTTTTGTTTTTAAGTTCTTGCATGAACTTTAGAACTTATCAGGCTTTTCTGCTTGTGGTGTTCAAACCAAATCTTTGCTTTTCCTTTGACTTATCAGACTTGTTAGTTTGTGACGTCTTAAGGGAATTCAAAGTGCTATTCTAGTTATTTTATCAATTTTCTATTGATAAGTAATTAGAATAGTTTCCCTTACTTCATTCTTGAACGATCCGCCTTGTTTCAATTTGTTGGAGGGTGTCAATTTGCATTCCATATGTATCATAGCTCTTTAGCTATCGGGGTGTATGGTTGCTAAATTGATGATTTCTATCATTTGGTATCAGAGCACGGCTCAAGTTTGAGGTTTGCTTATCTATTTATTTGTTATCTTTTAACTTTTCCCTGTTCTCTTATCACGATATCCATAATTGCTATTCTTCCTTTCTTTTTATTGTTGTGTTTCTTGTGCTATTACTGTTTGTTCTTTATTTTTTTTCCCTCACTTTATCATAAAAAAAAGAAAGCAGAAAGTTAAAAAAAAAAGAGAGAGAAAATCAAAAGTAAAAAAAAGGAGAGGAAATCAAGATCAAAGAAAAAAAAAGAGAGGAGAAGATCAAAGGTCAAAAAAAGAAAGAAAGAGATCGAAATTATAAAAAAAAAATTTGTGAATTCAGGGACTTCTTGAAAATTACAGAATTCTATCTTCATAATTTTGAATTCTTGTTTCAGGTTTGGATTTTTTTTTCTCATTCCAGAAAATTTTCTTTATTCATTTGATACTTGAATTCTAATCTTTTCTTATTATTGAAGTGTATTATTACACACACCTTTAAATTGGCTTACATTTTAAAGGCCAAATTTGGCTTACATTTTTTTGCTTTTATGTCCAATTTCAGTACCCTTGAATTGCCATAATCTGAATTATTTGTTTAAGTTTCTTAATTAATCTAAGAACTTAAAAAATAAAACAAGAGGTAAAAGGCAAGAGTGGTGAGATCAATATCGAGAAAAGCCAAACATTGTGTGAAAACATGAGTGGAGTGAATCAAATCTTGAGTGAAATACATGAGAGAGTGTTGGTGAGGCTATTCTAACTTTGTTTTTCAGGTTGCAAACATGTCTAAAGAAGCGAGTTCTTCATCAAATGATCTTTTGCTTCAAGCAAAGCAACAACAATTTGAACGTATGTTCAAAGTGATAGGAGATGTAAGAGATCATCTAGAAAGGCATGATGATGCAATTAATAGATTGGAAGGTGAACCACGGCGTAGGAGACAACCAGCATTCGTCCACGATGAATATAATAGCAGAGATGACCTCGACGATGACAAGTCACTCTAATTGGTCAAGATGTTAATCCTACAAGACAAACTAAGGAGAAGACGTTTTGATGGTGTGGACAGAAACATAGGCAGCATCAAAATGAAAATTCCTTCTTTTCAAGGAAAAAATAATCTAGATACTTATTTGGAGTGGGAACGAAAAGTGGAGCTGATCTTTGAATGTCATAACTACTCCGAAGAGAAAAAGGTAAAATTAGCTGCTGTTGAATTCTGTGATTATGCTATAATTTGGTGGGATCAATTATGTAAAGACAGGCGTAAAAATAGTGAAAGGCCCATACAGACTTGGTTGGAGATGAAACAAATCATGAGGAGAAGATTCGTCCCAAGTCATTACTATCGGGATTTACATTAATGACTGCAAACTTTGACACAAGGTTCCATGAGTGTTGATGAATATCACAAGGAGATGGAGATAGCCATGATAAGGGCTAATGTGGAGGAAGACCGTGAGGCTACAATGGCTCGATTCCTGAGTGGATTAAACAAGAACATTGCTGATCTTGTGGAATTGCAGCATTATATGGAGATTGAGGATATGGTGAATATGGCCATGAAGATTGAGAGACAACTCAAAATAAAAGGCATAAGGTATGATTCAAAACCTTATTCGGGTTCTTCTTTATCTTGGAAACCGAATTGGAGTAAAAGGATGATAAACCCATTGTTAAGCCTAAAATTGATGGAATTAAAGGCAAAAATAAATTTGGCAGCAAGGGTAAAGGTGAGAATCAACCTAATCAAAGTAGAGGTATTAAGTGTTTTAAGTGCCTTGGGCAGGGACATATCGCACGTGAATGTCCTAATAAGAGAGTTATGATTATAAGAGATGAGAATATAGAATCTGAAAGTGAAAGAGAGGATGATGATGACATTCTAGAGGATACTAGTTTCGTAGAGTATGCTAAAGGTGAAATTTTGGTTATTCAACGCACACTTAGTTTGCAAAGTAAAAATGATGAACATGGTGAACAACGTGAAAATCTGTTTCATACTCATTGTTTGATTGCTAATAAGTTGTGCAATGTGATTATTGATAGCGGAAGTTGTACTAATGTGGCAAGTACCTTGCTCATGGAGAAACTAAAATTGCCTACTATCAAACTTCCAAAACCTTAAAAGTTGCAATGGTTGAATGATAGTGGTGTAGTAAAGGTAAATCAGCAAATGTTAGTTCATTTTTCAATTGGTAGATATAAGGATAAAGTTTGGTGTGATGTGGTACCTATGTATGCTGGTCACATGTTGTTGGGGAGACCATGGTAATATGATCGTAGGGTAACACATGATGGGTTCATGAACCGTTATTCCTTGATCATGGATGGACAGAAATATCAGCTTGGACTGTTGCCTCTGAAGATAATTCTTGAAGACCAGATGCGCATAAAACAATAATATGAGGAGCTTGAGTCTTCATTAACCAAAACTTTTAGGAGGGAGCAAGAAAGAGAGAAAAAAGAAAAAAATGAGATGAGTAATAAAAAATAAGAGTATTAGGAAACACAAGGGGAGAGAAAACAAGGAAGGCTTGAGTGAAAGAAAAATGAGTGTTTATGCCAAAATGAGTGATGTAAAAAAGGCCTTAACCATGAGGCAGCCCTTACTTGTACTTATGTACAAGGATATTTTGATTTCTTCTAACAAAATTGACAAAAGTTTGCCTAGTGTTATTATTGATCTTTTGCAGGAAAATGAGGATATCTTTCCCGAAGAAGTTCCCAATGGTTTGCCATAAATTAGAGGAATTGAGCATCAAATTGATTTTATTCCAGGTGCAAGCATACCAAATAGGCCAGCATATAGATGCAACCCAGAAGAGACCAAGGAAATCCAAAAGCAAGTCAGTGAGCTTATGGAAAAGGGGTATGTGCGAGAAAGCATGAGTCCATGTGCAGTTCCTGTTCTTTTGGTGCCTAAAAAGGATGGATCTTGGAGAATGTGTGTTGATTGTAGAGCCATCAACAAAATCACGATAAAGTATCGACATCCTATTCCTAGGCTAGATGACAGTTAGATGAATTGCATGGTTCTTGTCTATTTTCAAAAATTGATTTGAAATCTGAATATCATTAAATAAGAATGCATGAGGGTGATGAATGGAAAACTGCTTTCAAAACTAAACATGGTTTATATGAATGGTTAGTGATGCCTTTTGGCCTAACTAACGCACCTAGCACTTTTATGAGATTGATGAACCATATTTTGCGTGCTTACATTGGAAAGTTTGTAGTGGTTTATTTTGATGATATACTTGTGTATAGCAAAAGTTTAGATGAGCATATAACACATTTAAAAGCTATTTTTGATGTGCTTAGAAAAGAAAAGTTATATGCTAATCTACAGAAATGCACTTTTTGCACTAATAAAATTACTTTTCTTGGATATGTTGTAAACGATAAAGGAATACATGTTGATCAAGAAAAAGTAAAAGTAATTAAAGAGTGGCCAAAACCCACTAGTGTTAGTGATGTTAGAAGTTTTCATGGTCTTGCTAGCTTTTATAGAAGATTTATTAAAGATTTTTCTACCATTGCTGCACCATTAACTGAATGCATCAAAAAGAATATTGGATTCAGATGGGGTAAACAACAAGATGATGCTTTTAACTTGCTTAAAGACAAACTCAGTTCAGCACCTTTGCTTGCTTTACCTAACTTTGCTAAAACTTTTGAGATTGAGTGTGATGCGAGTGGAGTAGGTATTGGAGGAGTCTTAATGCAAGAGGATCGACCCATTGCATTCTTTAGTGAGAAGCTAAATGGAGCAAGTCTTAACTACTCGACATATGATAAAGAATTTTATGCTCTGGTAAGAGTGTTAGAGACATGGCAGCAGTATCTTTGGCACAAGGAATTCATTATACATACCGATCATGAGTTTTTGAAATATCTCAAAGGACAAGAAAAGCTAAGTCGTAGGCATGCAAAATGGGTGGAGTTTATTGAATCCTTTCCATACATCATCAAGTACAAACAAGGTAAAGAAAATGTGATCGCCGATGCTCTTTCTAGAAGGTATGCTCTAATTTCTAAACTTGATGCAAAATTATTGGGGTTTGAATACATTAAAGATTTATACAATTCTGGCCATGATTTTGCTAATGTTTATGGGGCATGTGAAAAAGGGGGTTTTGATAAGTTCTTTAGACATGATGGTTTTCTTTTCAAAGAAAACAAGTTGTGTGTTCCTCAATGTTCAATGAGAAAATTACTTGTGAGAGAAGCACATAGTGGAGGTTTAATGGGACATTTTGGAGTTAGAAAAACTTTAGATGTGTTAAGTGATCATTTCTTTTGGCCACACATGAAAAGGGATGTTGAAAGATTGTGTGAGAAATGCATCACTTGTAAACAAGCTAAATCTAAAGTAATGCCTCGTGGGTTATATATACCCCTTCCTATAGCTAGTGAACCTTGGGTTGATATATCTATGGACTTTGTCTTAGGTTTACCTAGGTCAAAAGGAGGGAGAGATTCTATTTTTGTTGTTGTTGATAGGTTTAGCAAGATGGTACATTTCATTCCTTGACATAAAACAGATGCAACACATGTTGCGGGACTGTTTTTCAGAGAAATTGTGAAGTTACATGGCATCCCAAGGATAATTGTGAGTGATAGAGATGTGAAGTTTCTTAGCCACTTTTGGAAAACATTTTAGAGTAAGTTGGGTACAAGATTGTTGTATTCAACCACTTGCCATCCACAAATAGATGGACAAATGGAGGTGGTAAATCGAACTTTATCAACACTTTTGAGGGTCGTAATTAAAAAAAATTTAAAAAATTGGGAGGAGTGTTTGCCACATGTGGAATTTGCTTATAATAGAAGTGTGTATGCTATAACAAACCATTCCCCATTTGAAGTTGTGTATGGGTTTAATCCATTAACTCCTATGGATTTGCTACCTTTACTATTGGAAAAGGCCAATTTGGATGGTAAGCAAAAAGCTGATTTTGTCAAAGCATTGCATGAAAAAGTCCAAACACAAATTGAAAAGAAAACTCTACAATATGAGAAACAACACAATAAAGGCCGAAAACAAGTAGTGTATGAACCTGGTGACTGGGTTTGGGTACACTTAAGAAAGGAAAGATTTCCTAGTCATAGGAAGTCTAAACTAATGCCAAGAGGTGATGATCCATTTTAAGTCCTTCAAAAAATCATTGACAATGCATATAAGCTGGAACTACCAAGTGAGTATGACAACATTAATGCAACATTCAATGTTTCTGATCAATCTTTGTTTGATGTAGGTGATGGAGGCTATGATTCGAGGACGAATCCTTTCCAGGAATGGGGGAATGATATGAACCAGCAAGTTGATTATAATTCTATTAAAGACCCTTTAACTATTCATGGAGGACCAATGACAAGAGCTAAAGCTAAGAGGATGAAAGAAGCTTTAACTTGTTTATTGGAAAACATTTGGAAAGATCACGCTAGTCAAGATTCTATGGTTGGAAGAAGAGCCTAAAATGATCAACATGATCATGAAGAGAGAAGGACAAATTTGAAGACCTCATCTTAAAGAATAAAAGTCCATTCAGCCATGTTTACCAAAAATCATGAATTTGGAATATGAATGTTATTTAATGCATTCATTCCCTTTGTACTAAGCCTCATTCTATATAAATGAGGCTGACTCCCAGTATAAGACAGACAATTTGGGAAGTATAACAATTCTTCAACACCAGTGAGTGTTTTATTTTTAAGTTCTTGCATGAACTTTAGAACTTATCAGGCTTTTCTGCTTGTGGTGTTCAAACCAAATCTTTGCTTTTCCTTTGACTTATCAGACTTGTTAGTTTGTGACGTCTTAAGGGAATTCAAAGTGCTATTCTAGTTATTTTATCAATTTTCTATTGATAAGTAATTAGAATAGTTTCCCTTACTTCATTCTTGAACGATCCGCCTTGTTTCAATTCGTTGGAGGGTGTCAATTTGCATTCCATATGTATCATAGCTCTTTAGCTATCGGGGTGTATGGTTGCTAAATTGATGATTTCTATCAGTCTATACTATATGAGGTATGGAAAGGGAAGCCCGATCTTAAGGTTATTAAGATTTGGAGCTGCCTTACCCATGTTAAGAGACACATACCCAATAAGTTAGAATCCAAGATGGAATGGTGCAAGTTCATAGGATACCCCAAGAAAACTTGGTATTATTTCTATCACCCTATCTTTGTAGCTAAGAGAGTAGTGTTCCTTAAGAAGGAACACATTCTTTGTGGAGATAGTGGGAGCATGATAGAGTTGAGCGAGGTTGGAGAACCTAGCCCAAGCACCATTCCACAGCTAGAATCTGTTCAGGTATCTAGCACACAAGTTCTGACTTTATGTAGGTGTGATAGAGTATCCCATCCTCCTGAGAGATATGTGGGACATATCAGAAGAGCAGATGTTAAGGATATTGATCCTCAGACCAACAAGGAGGCTATTATAAACATAGACTCTGGGAAATGACAAGAAGCCATGAATTCAGAAATGGATTCCATATACTCCATCAAGGTTTAGAATCTGATTGTTGCACCCATGGGTATCATACCCATTGGTTGCAAGTGGATCTTCAAGAAGAAGATCGGAGTAGATGGAAAGGTAGAAATGTATAAAGCAAGGCTAATGACTAAGGGATATTGTCAAAGCTAATGTATTGACTATGACAAAACCTTCTTACCCATAGCCATGCTAATATCCATCCAAATTCTATTGGCTATTGCAGCACACTATAATTATGAGATCTGGTAGATGGATATGATAACCGCATTCATCAATGGCAACCTCAAGGAGGAGGTGTATATGATACAACCTGAGGGATTCGTTTTCAAGGATAGTCTAGATAAGGTTGTAACATCCCTAATTTTTGAAAAAATTTATAAGGACTTATTTGTAAATATGAGAATTTTTTTTAATAATCCTTTAGCCCTAAATATTTTTATATTTAAAGTTTAGTATTAGAGACCAAAATGTGAATACTAATACTTAGATAGGATTTATGAAAGATTTATATTTAGTTAAAAAAAAAGAAAAGAAAGAAAGAAAAATGAGAGGACAAGTGGCATTAGCTAACATAAGAATGAGCCACTTGTGTCAATTATGTGGATGACACATGTTTTCCTCATGCATGCTTGCCACCTATCCATGCATTAGCCAAAACTTAAGCAAATAGATGAGGAGTTAAGGAAAACTTAACATGAGAAACTTGCTGCCAACGTAGAGGAGAAGGAGAAGGAATTGAAGGAGAAGAAGTAAATGGTTGAGAATTTCTGATTTGTATAATTCTTAGGCTTGTGGAATTATAAGTGAGGTTAATATTTTGTTAAGTTGGTTTGGGTTTTTATAAAGGTTTGTGTGATGTGATGTATGATTTTAACTGTATAGGTTTTATGGATATGATTGATATTTGAATGATCCTCTGTATCCTCAAACATTAGTATGGAACCTGGATTGAATTGTTAGTTCTTAAAATTTTAATGTTATGGATTTTTAAGATAGGGTCACACCTCCGGAATGAGATTTAAAATTTGGAGGGGCATGACAAAGGTGTGCAGGTTGCTTAGGTCCATCTATGGACTGAGTGTCTTGTGGATGCTATCTAGGAGGTTGTTAGACATGGGCATTGGGTCTTTGAAAAGCACTCAATCAAAGGGCATAAGGGAAAGTCGTTTTTCTGAGGTTGGGTTAGTTTTGATATGTCCGTTGTCTAGAGTGATCTCAAAGAGTTTTCTTGGGGCTAATTCTTGTGAAAGCTGCTAATCCTTCTCTAAGTATGGAAGTAGTTAGTTAAGGCCTACCATCCGATAGTTCTTTCATTACACTGACAACTTCCTTGTTTGAGGTTCCTAGGATATTCTATGACACCAGAATCAAGTTAATCCCTTGGCTTGTGTACCGACATTTCATTAAAAAGTAGAAGATGGATCATTAGTTGGAGAATAAAGAGTTGGAAGAGAAGGTAAAGAGAAAGGCTCAGAAGCGAGATCTTGCAGTCGGGAAAGTGTTTTCAACAAGATCTTACGCTTGAGTAGAATTGCCCGAAGCAAGCTTCTCGAAGTTGAAATATAAGATTTGATGAGGCGATCAGATCTTATGACTTCGTTAAGAATGAAGATGAGCCTTATGTGCACAGGAAGGTAAGTGTGAGCGCTATCACCTTTTGTGTTATATGTGAATAACATCCTAATCATTGGGAATTATGTAGGAATGGTCTCCACAGTAAAGGCTTGGCTATCTAGGCACTTCTCCATAAAGGACTTAGGGGAAATATCCTGCATATTGGGGATACGGATTTATAGAGATAGATCTAAGAGGATGCTTGGCTTGTCCCAAACCATGTACATAGACACCATTGTCAAAAGGTTTGGCATAGAAAATTCCAAAAGAGATCTCACACTAATAAGATATAGGCTATCACTTTTTAGGAGTATGTCCCTAAAGACTCCTGAAGAAAAGGTACACATGGATGTTGGGAAATCTAGGGGGGTAACATCCCATGCATAGCAGAAGAACAAAAAATAAAACACCCTAGATTTTCATTGAAGTTTTTATTGTCGTGCGAAGAACAGTGCGTCAAAAATAAATCTGCGAATCCAAAAACTACATATGTAAAAAAGGAACGATAATACCTAGAGAGATCATATATCCCTTAGATTCCTATAGATCTGTGAGGTGGATGAAGAAGGTCAAGCGTCCTCCTCTCTAGCGATATCCACACGGCAAAGACTACGACGTTGCTTCGCTTTGGGGAGAGGAGAATAGGAGGTGGCTACTAAGAAAAAACTCCAACCTATGGGCCTTTGGTTCCCTCCTATTTATAGAGACCCCTTGTCAAACCTAATGGATCCAGCCCTATTGGGTATTGGATCTTTATCTAATTACCCAAGCCTCTTAGATCAATGGGTCTCTACCTAATAATCTAGCTCTTATTGGATCTCATCCATGGGATCCAATAATACAGGGGCTTATTGGATATCCAATAAGATAGGGGCTCCGGTGGATATCTCATATCCGAACCCCTACTCGTCGTAATACCTACCATATATATGTGATCCTCTAGGCCCAATATCGAGCTGGCCATAAGTAATACATGTCAGAACTCCTTCTGACTCAGTGAATTATTATCTCTAAAAGAATTCACTCAACTCATCAACTGCGGACATACTAGGCCACTACGCCATAGTCCCCAAATGATACAGGGGAATCCAATCCTTTGGACCTATCTATCCTCAGTTACCATGTACCTATAGTCCCTCATCCATATAATATCCCAGAGACCATATATCAAGTATGGTGTTGTCAGGCCCATACGATTTTTAATCATGTCTCGCTCTAATCGGATTCTCCCAGAGACCTCTTTCTCTCTCAATTCGAATGACCCTAGCTCAGAAAGGTGGAATGGTCTCACTCCACCAGACTCATCTTCGAGAGTAGTTAAAAGAAATCATGACTACATATGTTGTAGACTATTTGTTGTAGGCAACAAATAGCAAAATGCAATAACCAACCATTCTTGGACGACCGGTGAATATATCATAATTTTGAAGTAGAGAATCAGACAATACAAAGGAAGCATTAAAGAATTATAAAATTGAATCTGAGGAAGATCTCTTTTTTCTCTACTTGTTAAATGCCTCATTTCCAGATCCTGCTCCATACATGATCGTGAGTCGCTAAGTATCTCGAGCAAAAGGTGAGCATTATGTGTGTTGTGACCCTCAAAGATTCTGCTACACCTCTCCTTCCAAATCCACCAAATAGTACATCTAAAGGTAAGCTTTGCCAGTTGTGTAAGAAGCCCTTTCTTAAGAAGTTTTGCTGTAGTTGTTCTAGTTCTTGATGCAAGTTTGGCATTGGTAGCCTATGTATTTCAAATCTTTTTAGAATCTCCATCCATACCCAATTAGTGTAGTCACAAGCAAAATAGAGATGATATATACTTTCTTCTTGTTGCAGACAAAGAGAGCATCGGTTAACAAGATATATACCTTTTCGCTTCATATTGTCCATTGTGGGTAGTTTGGCAAGAAGGGCCTGCCATGTGCATAAGGAATGTCTTTGTGAGCCTGGTCTATCCCATGTCAAACTGCTCGGGATCCACTTGTTATTTCTTTGTCTGATTTGATTCTATGCAGATGTAGCACTAAACTTTCCATTGTCATGAAGCCAATTAAGCATATTTGATGAGTTATTCCTGATTGGAAGAGCTGTAATAGTCGGCCAAAGTGATAGCATATCAGGAGAAATATGATTAGGAAGACACCAGGTACCGTTAGCAATGAACTCAGAAACCTTCCAATCTTTAGGGGCCCTAAGATCTCTTCATACTCGATCACCATATAATTAAAATATACTTTTTCCATTCACCCAAGGATCATACCACATATTAATTCTGGTCCCAGAAGAGATTGCATAAGAAATATGGTTGATTAGCCAGTTTCTTGCCTTCAAAATTCCTTTCCATACAGCAGAATGATATGTTCTTATTGAAACTTCCCATATTGATTACTTAGATAGGTACCTAGAAGAAACCCATTGTGACCATAAGGATTTATTTTGTAAAAGATCCCATAATTTTTGTACCAAACAAGCTTTATTCCAATCTCTCAGATTTCAAAGATTCAGCCCCCCCCTCATCTTTTGGTCTACAAATGCTATCCCAATTGACCATATGCATTGCCTTTCCATCCATACTATTCTAGAAAAAGTTCTTCAATAGCCGTTCAATATCCTGAAGAAGTCCAATAGGTAGAAGAAATGCATTAGACCAATAAATAGAATAAGAAAACAACACAGATCGGATGAGTTCAAGTCGTCCTGCTTTGGAAAGAAGTCTAGTTTTCCAGGAGGAAATTCTATTCTTTATTTTTTGTAGGATAGGCTGACAGTGAATTTTATGAATGCCAGTGGATAAGAGTGGGAGACCCAGATAAGGAATTAATAGACTTCCCTCGCTAACCCCCAGAGTTTGTATAATAAAGTCTTTATCTTCAATGCAAGAACCCATATAGACTTTACTTTTTGCATGATTTAGTTGAAGGCCAGAAACCAAACCAAAATCTTTCAGAATAGTAGCCAAATTCTTCACTGAAGTAGTGTCATTACGAAGAAAGATAATAAGATCATCTGCAAATGTTATGTGGGATATATGAATAGAACCAGCATGGGGTACCTTAATGCTACCATCAGAGACTGCCTTTTCTAACATACAGCTGAGTCCTTCCATGACAATTGTAAAAAGATATGGAGAAAGTGGATCTCCTTGTCAGATGCCATTCGCACTCCCAAAGAAGCCAACGGGGGAACCATTGAACAGAACTAAAAATTTTGGAGTTTCCAAGCAGCACTGAATCCAATTAACCCATTGTTGAGGGAAGTTCAAATTGAGGAACATCTTGTAGAGAAACTGTCTATTAATTGAATCAAATACTTTTCGTAAGTCAGCTTTAAAACATATTTTTGTCCATCTTGATTTGGAGTGCAAATCTTTGACCAAGTCGTTAGCAAGAAGAATATTGTAATGTATACTTCTCCCTTTAATGAAAGCAGCCTGAGTATGACTAATGATCTTATGCATAATCATTTGCATTCGATCTGCAAGCAACTTGGAGATGATCTTGTAAATAAAGTTGCATAAAGAAATGGGCGTGTAGTGCTCTAGTGAATCAACCCTTGCATTCTTAGGAACCAAAGAAATAAAAGTACAATTTATCGCTTTAAGAATATGACCTGAAGAGAAAAAATGCTGACAAGCTTTAATCACATCATTTCTAATGATCGGCCATGCAATTTGGTAAAATTCAGTTGGAAATCCATCTGGACCAGGGCTTTTGTGCTTTGGTGACTTGAAGACAACTCGTACAACTTCTTCATCTGTAATTGGTGCGTTAAGAATCGTGATGTCATCCGAATCAAGTTTTCTAGTAGGCTCCACATGAACATTATTAGGCAGCTCTGTTTGATTGAGTAAAGAATAAAAAAAATTATTCAGTGTGTGCTTTAACTTCATCCAAATTCTCAATAAGTGTACCATCTTGGTCTTTACATTTCCTGATATAGTTAATAGCCCTTCTAGTAGCAATGGCTGTATAGAAAAACTTCGTATTGGAATCCCCTAAAGTAAGCCAATGCTGTCGAGACTTTTGTTTTGCAAAACTTTCTTCCTGCTTTAGGGCCTGCATGAATTGAGACCTAGCTTCTGCCTCTTTGCAAATAAGATTCTTGTCAAAGGGCTGAAGATGTAGCTCATGTTGCACCGCCATTAGTTTCTTTTTAATTAACTGAACCCGGGTGATAATATTACCAAAAGTGTTTGTATTCCACTCCTTTAGTGCTGCTTTACATGCTTTAAGCTTTTGGCATAAAATGTAAGGGGGAGATCCATGCACATTAATATTCCAAGCTGATCTGATAACCTCAAGGAACTGAGGATGGGTACTCCACATGTTAAAGAATCGAAATGGTTTCTTGCCTCTGGATATTACTTTGTCTGCATGTATATACATTAAAGAGTGATCAGAGAACAACTGAGACCATACTCCAGAAGTGAATCAGGGTAAACTGTTAACCATTCGCGATTAATCAGACACTTATCAAGTCGAGCCATTATTTTCCTGTGGGCAGCACCTTGATTACTTCATGAAAGCCAATCCCCTACAGATTTCATATCAATCAATGCAGCGATATCTATATAATCATTAAAACCTTGAAGCTTGCTCTCTGAAAGTGGTTTACCCCCCACTTTTTCATGTGTGTACCGAACAGTATTGAAGTCATCAAGAATAATCCAGGGCACTATAAGACAGCCATTTGCAATGTTAATCAGATCATTCCATAGAACATTTCTTTCCTACATACTGTTAGAAGCATATACACCAGTAATATGGAATTAACAACTATTCCTTTTATCCTTGGCTTTAAGGTGGATGAATTGTTCTATAGCAGAAATAAAGCAAGCACTAACAGAGTTCGGATGCCATAATACCAATATTCTACCATAAGTGTCACAAGTATCATTGGTAAAAAGTTCTGCCTCTAGCCATATTAAATCTTTTTGAACACAAATCCGAGATGGCTCACAGAGACATTCCTTATGCACATGGCAAGCCCTTCTTGCCAAACTACCCACAATGGATAATATGAAGTGAAAAGGTATATATCTTGTTAACCGATGCTCTCTTTATATGCAATAGGAAGAAAGTATAGATCATATCTATTTTGCTTGTGACTACACTAATCGGGTATGGATAGAGATTCTGAAAAGATTTGAAATACATAGGCTACCAATGCCAAACTTGCATCAAGAACTAGAACAGCTACAGCATAACTTCTCAAGAAAAGAGCTTCTTACACAACTGGCAAAACTTATCTTCAGATGTACTATTTGGTGGATTTGGAAAGAGAGGTGTAGCAGAATCTTTGAGGGTCACAACACACACAATGCTCACCTTCTGCTTGAGATACTTAGCGACTCACGATCATGCATAGAGCAGGATTTGGAAATGAGGCATTTAACAAGTAGAGAAAAAGAGATCTTCCTCAGATTCAATTTTACAATTCTTTAATGCTTCCTTTGTATTGTCTAATTTTTTACTTTAAAATTATGATATATTCACCGGTTGTCCAGGAATAGTTGGTTATTACAGTTTACTATTTGTTGCCTATGGTAGAGCGTCATAGTCTACAATATGTGTAGTCATGATTTCTATTGAACTACTCTCGGAGATGAGTCTGGTGGAGTGAGACCATTCCACCTTTCTGAGGTGGGATGCATTCTCCTAGACTGCTCTAAGAGATCTCAGGCTTTAGTCTATGGCTTGTGTAGACAAAGCTAATTTGTACAAACTTCATACTAAATGTACTTACATTTACTTACCAAAAAAAAAGACATACTCAACAAGCATGATTTTTCATCCCAAAATATGAAACTATAAATTTTTCACAATACGAAAATAATGTTAAGGCATTATTGAATCTCGGATTTTGATGATGAAGCCAATTGATAGGCTATTTGATCTAATCTATATTATTGAGAAAAGTGTATAGGATTAACTATGATAGCAATGAAGACATAAAGTAAATTACCGGAGTCAAGTACGTTGGGAGTTCGAGAGTCCGTCGGAAGTCCGAAGGATCATCAAAAGTACTATTAGAATTGGCCTAGAATGAATTGGGGACTTGCCGGAGGTTTCGGAAGTTTGCTGGAAAGATCATCGAAGGTTTGCGGAGCTCACCGAGAAAGTTCAAAAGCTTGCCAAAAGATTCGTTAAACACGCCATAAAGTCTGAGAGTCCATCCGAGGGTGTGTCGGAAGACCGTCGGAAGTTCACTAGAAGCTCACCGGAAGAAAACTCAATGTTGCTGGATTACAATTTGATTAGAAATATATTTTAATTTTGTAGTTAGCATACAATTAAGGTTAGAATTAGGTAATAATCCTAATTAAACCTAGTAGGGGTCAATTGGGCCTTAACTGGACTGAATTGAGTCAGATTCAGGGCCCATTCAATAGTGTTGGTGATGGCACAGCCAAACTAGGGTGGTGGCACCACTCTAGGAATAGGTTCCTACACCAGACTGGGCGTTGGTGTTGGGTCTCAAATTTTAATGAAGAAACTAATTGATCGTGTTTAGTTTATCTAACTGTGTTTTGAGTCATGTAGGTCTACTCTCGATCAGGATTAGACAATTGACGTAGGAAGAATCAACATTATGCTAAAGAAAATCACGTCAAGAGATTGGACGTCGAGCTAAAGGTCTGGTCGACGATCGGCAAAAGGCTTCGGACAAAGAAATCGGGCATCGGGCCAAGAGAAGTGGAGTTGCGCCAAGGAGATCAGGGCTGCGGAGGTCAGCTACTGATTAGGCAACAAACTGCAAGAGAGAATGATGCATCGAAGTGTTGGATGAAGCACCGATGGACTAATGATGTGCCGAGCAACTAATTACGATTTACGTTGTAATAATTATCTAGATTAAAGTAGGATTGAGTCAAATTGAGTTGGTTTTAGGTAAAATAATACCAACTCAATTAGGGACCAATTGGGCCTAAATTGAGATTGATTTGGGCTCATTGAGAGGCCCATTCAGTGGCCCAGATATTGTTGTAGGTGATGGCACCGCCAAACTGGCGGTAGAACCGCCTATGAGTTGGAAAAGTGAAAAAGCATACTTTTTCAGGCTGCAGGCGATGGTACCGCCCTATCTGGGTAGTGGTATCGCCCAGCAATAAAGCTGTAGTGGTGGTACCACTCCAGGCTGGTGGTAGCATCGTCAGAACCTCTATTTTCAAGGTTCTACAAGCAATTGCACCACCCAATGCAGGCGGTGATACCGCCCGTACCCGAAAAATTCGGGATGATTCAAATTTGGGCTCCAAATTTGAATCACCTTGAGGCCTATAAATATCCCTCTCATCCATGATTGAAATACACATAAAACCTAAGAAAGAAAAAGGGAAAACTCTATTGTAATAGTGTTAAAATCTTCCCTCTTAGCGTTAAGTGTGATCTAGTCCAAGAGAGGGGTGAGAGGCTTTATAAGGGTTTCCTCCTAAGCCCATCAAAAGGAGAGAGCGTTGTAAGGGAACTTGTCCTCGCCCGTTGAAAGGAGGATAGCTAGTGGAAAGCCAGTGGCCTCAAGAGAAGAGGAATCGGGAGTGGATGTAGGTCGTATGACCAAACCACTATAAAATCGGGTTTCCATTTTCTTATTGTCATTTACATTACTGCAAGCATTTACTTTACTTGCTCTACTTCCACTTCATCATCTTATGTATGTGTTTAAGTTTATATGCAATCAAAATCAGATTTTATCGAAACAAAGTTTATAACGTACGAAGTATCCGAACTTGTTTGAATCATAAAAAATTTACTGTTCTTAACTGCTACACTAATTCATGCCCCCTCTTAGTACCGCTCTAGATCCCAATAGGTGGTACTGCTTAATACACTAATAGAGTAGGGTCAACTAGCAATGGTACCACTAGTTCCAGGTAGTGGTACCGCCAGTACCCAAAAATCTAGGATATGACACATTTTGGCTACAATTCTGAAGCCAATTGAGCCTATAAATACCCCTTACTTCTCAACTGGCTAAGCACATTGAGAAGTGATAAAAATTGAGTCAAAACTCTAGTGAAACTTGCATTCGAAAGCTTGAGTGTTCACCTCCCAAAGCCTCACTTATAAAATGTTAGAACCCTCGGCGGATTCTAAGCTTGGGGTTGATCTCTATAGGGGATCGGCCTCCTTGGAACTCTATAGGGGTTCCTTCCTCCAAGTTGCTGCACAAAGGCTGCTAAAAGATTGATCTATTCATTGATTAAATAGGATGAATACATGGCTATTTATAGGGCTTCTAAGCCCCAACTCCTAATAGGACTCTTACTTAAGACTCCTACTTCTAACCAACTTCTAATTAGGACTCCTTCTCTAGTTGGACTTCTACTTCTAATAGGACTCTCTTCCAAATAGGAATTCTACTTCTAATAGGACTCTCTTCCTAATAGGACTTCTACTTCTAATAGGACTCTTTTCCTAATAAAACTCTTACTTATAATAGGACTCCTTTCCTAATAGGACTTCTACTTCTAATAGGACTCTTTTCCTAATAGAACTCCTACTTATAATAGGACTCCTTTCCTAAAAAGCAACCTAACCCTAACCTAGCCGGCCTCTTCACCTCTTTAATAAGGGGCGGCTAGATAGGATTTACATGAATGCCCTTATCAATGAAACTAAATTAGGACTCTCATAGCTAGAGTCCTAACAGACCCGCCCTCTTCAAATCAGCCTTGTCCTCGAGGCTGATGTTCCATGAATTCTGGGAATTTGATCTTCAAGTCGTCGTAGTTCTCCCAAGTGGCATCTTTTGCTGGTAGGTTTGCCCACTGTATTAACACTTCATGGCAGATTAGTGTCGTCGCTCGATCAATAATGGCACTTGGTTGGGTCCGAGCTCTCCTTGGGTAGTTATATTTGGTAGATGGCTTTGGGCTGTCTCGTGTTGTCCCAACTTGAGCTTCAAACATGATACATGGAAGACTGGATGGATTCGGGAGCTGGTGGGTAAGTCCAATCTGTATGCTACTGCTCTGATGCGCTCCAAGAAATATTTTAGGCTTTTATGGTCGGTCTTGATGTGAAAGCGTCGCCCAATTAAGTACGGTCTCCATTTGGACATCTCATGCACAATCGCGAGCATCTCCTTGTCGTAAATAGTCATCTTGAGGTGGGAAGGAGATAACGCCTTACTAGTATAAGCGAGGGGTCGGCCATCTTGCATTAGTACAACACCAATTCCTGCTCCGGAGGCATCAGCTTCAATAATAAAAGTCTCATCGAAGTCGGGTAATGCTAGTATTGGTGTTGTTATCATTGCGACTTTAAGTTCGTTGAAGGTGGTGGTGGCTTTGTCCGACCACTGGAAAGCATCTTTTTTCAACAAGGAAGTAAGGGGTGCACTGATCTTTCCATAGTCTTTCACGAACTTACGATAGTAACCTGTTAAACCAAGAAAGCCGCGTAGTGATTTTATGTTCCTCGGGGTTGGCCAGTTCTGCATTGCTTCAATTTTGGAGGGGTCCACTATCACCCATTCCTCTGATATGATATGCCCAAGATATTCTATCTTTTGTTGAAGAAAGCAGAAATTCATAGTGACCGTTGTGCGTTCGAAAGGCAGTTTTCGGTATGTCTTCTTCGCACACTCGTATTTGATGATACCCGGATCGAAGGTCCAACTTTGTGAAGACTCGTGCTCCTTTAATTCATCAAGCAATTCATCTACTACTGGAATAGGATACTTGTCCTTGACGGTTATGTCGTTGAGAGCTTGGTAATCAACGCACATTCGCCATGTTCCGCCTTTCTTTAAATGCATTTGAGCACCTTTGGTGAAGAGTAGGGGCTGTAACTTAGCCGAATAACTCCTGTTTCAAGCATCTCTTTTACAATCCTTTCTATTTCATCTTTTTGGAGATGTGGATACCAATATGGTCGAGTATTTGCTGGAGGTTTCCCTGGAAGAATCGGTATACGATGATCGTGTCGGCGGTTAGGAGGTAGGTGCGTGGTTCACAAATATATCTGAAAATTCAGCAAGCAAGGGAAGTAGGTTTGGATCTTCAAATTTGGTTGGCTCTCCCTTAGGTTGCTGCTCAAGTTGTACCAAAAGCCGCTGCATGCTTTGTGCAAAACTTTCTCCATTCGTTGTGTGCAAATTATCGTTCTACGTCGCCCCACGCTTCCCATACAAGATCACCTGTTTCCCCTTGCTGTAAAATTTCATAATTAGTTTCAAAAATTCCAGGAAACATCACCTAATGTCATCAACCATTCGATGCCAAGCACGCCCTCATAATCATCGAGAGAGAGGAGGAAAAAATCTGCAATTATCTCTTGGTCCTGCAGCAACAGTTTCACCCGTGGGTACTTACGATCACACTTCAAAATTTGTCCATCTACGATTTTAACATCGAACCTGCTGCAATTCTCAATAGGTAAGGCCATCCGGACAGCAACCTTGCTATTCATAAAATTATTAGTGCTCCCGGTGTCAATAAGAACGGTGATTGGTTGTTGCTTCAGAAATCCTCCCACTTTCATTGTTTGCGGTTCGCATAACCGCAGCAAGGGCATGCATCGTAATATCAATTGGCTGCTGTTCTTCATCCATGACCTCTTCCTCATGCTTCTGGACCTCCTCCTCCATGTCTTCAAGAGGTTCAATCAATAGGAGGTGGCCCCTTTTGCAGCGATGATCGCGGTTCCATGGCTCGTCGCAATGCCAACAAAGACCCTTTGCTGATCGGTCACGTAGTTCTTCTCTTTTCAATTTTGTGGGTAGCGAAGGATGGTTGGGAGCAGAAGGAGGTTTATATGTTGAGGTTCCAGGAGTGGTTCTCATCCTCCGAGCATCTTGGTTAAGTCGTTCTTCTTGTATTCGGGCAAAAGAAATCGCAGCCATCACGGTACGGGGCTGTCGCGCCTTAACTTCCCCTTTTATCTCTGGCTTGAGTCCTTCGATAAATGTTCCTAACAATTGATGATCAGTCCAATCACAAGCAAGGTAAGATAGCTTCTCAAACCTGGTTTGGTACTCTTGAATCGTAGAGGTTTGTCGAATCTTTGCGAGTTGGCCGTCGATATTTTCATACTCTGTAGGTCCGAAACGGTTCAGCAGTGCATTCTTAAATTGATTCCATGTCGGAGCCCCATGATTATATTCCAGCCAATTGTACCATTGAATAGCATCTCCTTCAAGGTGGATGATAGCAATCTCCACCATAGCATTATCCGACGTTCGGTAGTAGCGAAAGTAACGTTCTGCGCGCGAAATCCACCCCGCCGGGTCTCCTTCTTCCCATCGTGGGAAGTCCACCCTCATGCGTGGCTGTAGCATGTCCAAGGGCTGTCCCTCCTTCTCTGGGGTCCTTTCTAAATTCTCTCCTTGCTGTAGTTTGGTTGGACTCGATGGTTGTCCAATTTTGAATTCTGCAAACAAAGCGCGCAATTTGTCTTCCAAGCGCGATTCAAGCCGTGATTCAATCCGAGATTCCCATGCTTCAAATTTGGCATCAATTGGATCTTGGGAAGCCATAGCATATGTCTGTAGATCAGAGATGCCCTTGTCTTTTTTCTGTTGACGGGTTAATGGCATGGGGTGGTGGAAGGTTCGGACAATGGATCGGTGATTGAAGGGTTCAACTGTAATGGTTTACTGTTTTGGGCTGTGGTTTTTTATGTTGTTAGGGTTATAAAACTAGGTTATGATGGCTGCATCTTGAGGCTAGCGGGATGCGCTAAAGACGTCTTGGTTTGTGGCAGCAAGGTGGCTAGGGTTTGGTAGGTTACGAAGAAGAAAAAAGGATAAAGGTGCAATACCAGATTTTTCGTCGAAAAAATTCCAGCAGTAAAGATGTAATTTTTTCCAGAAATTTTCAAAAGAGATTCAAGTAAAACTCAAAGGGGATCTACTGATAAGGAAGATTTAATACTTTAAAAAATTTCGTAGGAAGAAACGACAACAAGAGGTTTGGCAAAATTGAGAATCACGGAGAGGTATTATAGCAGATTTTTACGTCTAAAGTGCAGTAGATTGGACGTAAAAGATAAGTGGTTTTTATTGAGAATTTTTCGACAAAACTAAAGGGAAAACCACTATTAGGAAGTGTCAAAGCCATCGTAAAAATTTCATAGAGATTTGGATAGAAAAAACGCAGTAGCAAGATCAAAAAGGCAGTGCTATGCGGCTGAAATTCTGCAGTGCGACTTTCGTTGTAGAGATGAAAACTTTACGACGAAAAGTTTTATGCAGCAATTATAGGAACGAATTTTTTTGGAGTTTTTGAATAAGGATAACTAAATTGCAGCAGCAGTAGGGTAGATAACCAGAACCTGTTGCAATTCACGGGAAGATCCAAGGATGATCTACGGTGGTGGAGATGACGGCGGAATTCAGCGATGATCTTCTAAGCAATTTTGGGAATTGCTTTGCGCGGTTGTGGAGGGCTGGTGGATGGCTGGTGGATGGCTGTGGAAGGGCAGCGAGACGCCAAGAACGCTGCTCTGATACCAAGTGTTAGAACCCTCCGTGGATTCTAAGCTTGGGGTTGATCTCTATAGGGGATCGGCCTCCTTGGAACTCTATAGGAGTTCCTTCCTCCAAGTTGCTGCACAAAGGCTGCTAAAAGATTGATCTATTCATTGATTAAAGAGGATGAATACATGGCTATTTATAGGGCTTCTAAGCCCCAACTCCTAATAGGACTCTTACTTAAGACTCCTACTTCTAACCAACTTCTAATTAGGACTCCTTCTCTAGTTGGACTTCTACTTCTAATAGGACTCTCTTCCAAATAGGAATTCTACTTCTAATAGGACTCTCTTCCTAATAGGACTTCTACTTCTAATAGGACTCTTTTCCTAATAAAACTCTTACTTATAATAGGACTCCTTTCCTAATAGGACTTCTACTTCTAATAGGACTCTTTTCCTAATAGAACTCCTACTTATAATAGGACTCCTTTCCTAAGAAGCAACCTAACCCTAACCTAGCCGGCCTCTTCACCTCTTTAATAAGGGGCGGCTAGATAGGATTTACATGAATGCCCTTATCAATGAAACTAAATTAGGACTCTCATAGCTAGAGTCCTAACATAAAAGTTCTATAAGAGAGTGTGAACTACTTGTGAAAGTCAGTAAGAGAGGGTGCTTGGTCCTTCCCCTTCAAGAAGAATTGATTGTGGAAGTTGGGAATCTCATCGGATGAGGTTTCGGAAGTGGATGTAGGTCAATTGATTGAACTACTATACATTGCTACATACTTCTCTTGATGTGTGAGTTTTAAATTGCTGCATTTTAATATTTACTTAACTGCAATCTCTCGATCACCTCCTCTTTACCTTCTTTCATATTCGTTTGAAACTCTCTCTTTGTCGAAAACATTTTCGTTTGATCGAAACTTCTTACCACATAACTCTTTTTAAAATTTCATTAAAATTATGGATTTTATCCGTTATACTAATTCATCCCCCCCCTCTTAGTGCCGCTCTAGATCCTAACATCTGGTATCAAAGCAAGGTCACTCTCATTTGGTTTAAAACTGAAGAGAGATGGTATATTTCGACACACAAGAGGGTCATTCAATTATACGTCCACCTATGTTTAATGGGTCGGATTACACTTATTGGAAGACTCGCATGAAGATTTTTTTATTTTTATGGATTTTGAACTTTAGAATTTTATTAAAAATAGCTTTCAAAAATCTTCTCTTCTGATGAACGAATGGAATGAATCAAAGAAGGTTTTTGCTCTTAATGCAAAGGCTATGAATGCCTTATTTTGCGCTCTTGATAAAAATGAGTTTAATCGTGTTTCAATTTGTGAATCGACTTTTGATATTTGACATACTCTTAAAATCACTCATGAAGACACTAGCCAAGTGAAAGAGTCCAAAAACAACCTCTTAGTGCAATCTTACGAATTATTTCGGATGAAAACAAGTGAGTCCATCAGAGATATATATACCTGTTTTACGGATGTCGTCAATGGACTCAAAGAACTTGGAAAGGGTTTTTCTAATTTTGAACTTATAACTAAAATCTTAAGATCCCTCCCAAAAAGTTGGGATCCAAAATTTATGGCCATTTAAGAGGCCAAGGATCTAAAAAATTTTCCTCTTGAAGAACTCATAGGGTCATTGATGACCTACAAAATGACATACCATACTCATGATGAGCTCGAGAACCCCCTTCTAAATCACAAGAAGGATATGACATTGAGAACACAAGAAGACTACTTGAAAGAATCTTCAAGTGATGAGGACCTTGATGATAAACTTACACTCTTGACTCGAAAATTCAAAAAATTTATAAGAAGGAATATATTTAAAAATGATTCTAAAAATAACTTAAACCCAAAAGGAACAAGTAATATGCTATGAATGCAAGAAATAAGGACACTTCAAAAGTTTTTTTTTTGGTAAGTAAATGTAATTATATTTAGTTTAAAGTTTGTACAAAGTAGCTTTGTCTACACAAGCCATAGACTACGGTTGAGATCTCTTAGAGCAGTCTAGGAGAATGCACCCCACCTCAGAAAGGTGGAATGGACTCACTCCACCAGACTCATCTCCAAGAGAAGTTAAACAAAAAAAGTAGCCATGACTACAAATGTTGTAGATTATGACGCCTTACGATAGTCAATAAATAGCAAAATGCAATAACCAACCATTCCTAAACGACCTGTGAATACATCACATTGTTGAAACATAGAAACACACAATACAACAATCTCATTCTAGAAAGCATTAACGAATAATAAAATTGAATCTGATAAAGATATCTTTTTCTCTACTTGTTAAATGCTTCATTTCTAGATCCTGCTCCATACATGATCTTGAGTCGCTAAGTATCTCGAGCAATAGGTGAGTATTGTGTGTGTTGTGGCCCTTAAAGATTCTGCTACACCTCTCCCTCCAAATCCATCAAATAGCACATCTGAAGGTAATTTTTGCTAGTTGTGTAAGAAGCCCTTTTCTTGAGAAGCCTTGCTGTAGTTGTTCTAGTTCTTGATGCAAGTTTGGCATTAGTAGCCTATGGAGTTCAAATCTCTTCAGAATCTTCTCCTATATCCAATAAGTGTAGTCGCAAGCAAAATAAATATGATCAATATTTTCTTCCTGTTGCATACAAAGAGAGCATCGGTTTACAATATATATACCTTTTCACTTCATATTGTCCATTGTGGGTAGTTTAGCAAGAAGGGCCTGTCATGTGCATAAGGAATGTCTCTGTGAGCTCGGTCTATCCCATATCCAACTGCTTGGAATCCACTTGTTGTTCCTTTGTTTGATTTGATTCCATGCAGATGTAGCACTAAATTTTTAGACACTTCAAAAGTGAATGCCCTCAAGCTAAGAAGAAGCTACCAAAGAAGAAGAAGGCTCTGAAGGTAACATGAAATGACTCAAGTGGCTCCAAAGACGAAGAAGCAAGTAATAAGGAGGTGACCAACTTCGCTTTAATGGCTTTCGGAGAAGAGGTATGTGATTTAGTTAATGAAAATTTATCTTTTGATGAGCTTTCAAATGCCTTTCATGAATTATTTGATGAATGTAGAACTATTAGTAAAAAGTTTAATTTATTAAAAAAGGAGCATGCTCTCTTAGTCGATAAACTTGATAGTCTTAAACTTGATACTCCCTCTTTACCTCCATGCTCTAAGTGTGAACACTTAGAGGCAATTAAAAAAGAGAACTTGCTATTTAAGGAGACCTTAAATAAGTTTAAGGTCGGTAGCAAGGGCTTGGACATGATCCTTGCAAATAAGGGTTATGTCAGAAAAAAAAAAGTGGAATTGGATTTGTGAGTGGATCTCATCGAAATCCAACCACCTTCATTAAAGGACCTAAACTACATGTATCATCTTACTTAAAATACAACTTTTGTTGCAAACTCGAACATCTTTACAAATGTCCATTTAAGAAATTAAGTCCATATAAATTAATATGGGTTCCTAAAGGACTATCAATAATTCAATGCAAAATGACAAAACGAGTAAATCAATTTTTGGGACACCCAATGTCAAATGGGTACCCAAAAATCTTCTTATGTAGAAATCTTAGCCATCACAAGCTGAGAGTGGTACCTCCATGATACATGATTAAGCTCACTAGCTTGGGTAATAAAAGACTTTTGAGAGTTATATATTATTTATGCATCAAAACTATTAAGGCTAAAACATGCTAGCCTCTTAAAAATGATTTTGATAAAAAAGTGTATTACACTTGATTTTACAATTTGGAATTCTATGTTTTGAAATGATGTGGTTTTAGTCATGATGTTTTTTTATGAAATATTGTTTTGGGACTATACGATGATAATAGGCTTTAAAAAAAATTATTTTTGTTTTTCTCTTTGAACATTTCTATAAGAAATCAAATCACTTAAATTAAAATATCTAAAAGAAAATGATTTTTCCATCTATTCGAGATCTATAAACTCATTTGGTGAATCTCAAATGTGTTTTTAATGATGAATTTGGAGTTGATGAAGAATGAGATTCCTCAAAATGATTCATGACTTCAAAATTCTTGGAATCACAACTTTATTTTGATTAAAATCATGACTTATTATGCATTAATGGCTTGAAAGCATTTGATACTCGAATTTTCTTTTGAACTTGATGACTCGATTCTCCTAATGCATGAATCACATTCTTATTTGATGATGCATTCAAATGAGTCACTTATCGATAGTTACGAGTGCAATATATTCTCCTAGAAATATCTTTCAGATATAATTCTTAGTGATGTATGCTATGAATCATGTTTGACGATCTTTTACTTATCTTGAAATTATATTAAATAATACATGAATCGATAATTTGTTTTTTTATTCCTGACTTAATTTTCTTCCCTTGATTTCTATATCTTGGACGTATAACTTGAGATAATATGATGAAGACGTCTTTTGGTTGAATTTTACTTTCTTCATGATTTTACGAATTGATCATTGTCGATTTTGATATGTAAGTTTTCGTAACCTTCAGAAATCACCTTTCATTTATCATTTGAGCTTTCTTATCCTTATGTTATTATTCTCTCTCGATTCTCTCAAGGATAAAATTTTCGATGTCTCTTAATTATAAAATTTTATAATAATTGATTGTTGAAATGATTTGACAAGTCATTGTGTTTAATAAAAATTACCTCATGATTAATATGAGATCGGAAGTGATTCAATGACATCATTTTATCTCAATCAAATACATGATAATCAAATCAGATAATCTGTGAAATAGATGTTAAATAAAAAAAATAATAAAACAAATTGGTCAAATGATCAAGTGTTGTAGCCCCCCCTAAAACTGTCTAAGTTTGGGTGCCAGCAGTGGCACCGCCAAAACTGGTGGTAGCACCGCCTAGACATTCTGTTCCTAGGTAGTGGCACCATTCTGTTAGTGGTGGCACCGCCCGAGAGCCCCCTTATATAAAGGGGCTTTAGGGACGATCTTGTGATAAATCACTATGTAGAACCACCCCAACTCTTGCAACCCACTAAATTAGCCTCAAAATTTCCAAGCTAATCCTCAAAATACACTACCCCTCATCTTAAATCTCAAATTTATGTTTGATGATATCATTTTCGGAGTCTTGTGATAAATCAACTAATGATTTTGAGATGAGCCTAAAGAAAGAACTAAATTTCTTTTTAGGACTTCAAAATCAAAAAGTAATGGTATATTTCACAATTACACATTGGAATTGTTAAAACGATTCAATATCTTTTCTCTCAAAAAGACTAAGAGAGGCTTCCATCCTCTCAAATCTTGGATCAAGGTCTCTATTTATCAAGAAACCTTTACTAAGATAATTTTTGATACTCCCTCTTTAATTTCTTGATACATGGTTGTCTTTTTATAATTCTCCCTTGCTATCATCTTGTCTAGACAAATGGCTCTTAGGAGATCATCTAGAGACAAAGGGAAGAGGAGGGAAGGAGATTCATATGACCCATCCCTTTTTAGCTCTAGTGAAAATGCCCTTAGGTACCCTAGTTTTGAAATAAGAAACGTACATAAGGGTAAGTATGTTAATTTAAGTGAATTCGGAGACCTAGAGCCCATTAGTTGGTTTGCCAATTTAGATGTCTTACCTATTTTACAAATCAATGAACCAATTTATCCTAGACAAGTTCGGTTGTTGTATGCTAATCTAAGCATAGATGAGGATGACAACATATCAACCTGTTGAATCTCGGATTTTGATGATGAAACTAATTGATTGTAATTTATTGTTTAACTGCGTTTTGAGTTACGCAGGTCTACTATCGATCAGGATTAGACAGTTGACGTTGGAGGAATTGATGTTGCACCGAAGGTGATCACGTCAGGATATTGGATGTCGAGCCGGAGGTTCGGTCGACTATCGGTAGGAGGCTTCGTACATCGGGCATCGGGCCAAGAAGAGTGTGTTGCGCCAAGGATATCAGGATTGCGGAGGTCAATCACTGATTGGGCAATGGACCGCAAGAGAGGACGATGTGTCGAAGGATCGACGACAAAGGGGACCGACCAATGATGTGATATGCTAACAAATCGAATGTCAATTAGTTGGGTTCTTGATAGTGTTGTAATAACTATTTAGATCGGCGTAGAGTGTTTGTTGTTTATGCGGAGATGCTCGAGTAACTACGATAAGGATGAAGACGTTAGCGAAACAAAGGGTCAAGCCAAGTCAAGTGCGATGGATCATTGGGAGTTCGAGTGTTCGATGGAAGTCTCAAGATTCGGGCTTGGGAGTGCTACCGAAAGCATCGGCTGCCGAGAACGAGTAGGGAGCTTGCCAGAGAAGGGTTTTCGAAGTTCACCGGGAGGTTCGTCGGATGTTCGCGAGCTTGCCAAGAAAGATCGGAGCTTGCCAAAGAAGCTCGGGGGGAACTCGCCAAAATCATCGTGGAGTCCGAGCGATCAAAGATCGAGCTTGCCGAGTCCGTAGGATGGTTTCCGAGGATCGCTCGGAAGACCACCGGAAGTTCGACTTTTGAAGAAGACTTGACTTGCTTCTTGAGACTTTAAAGTGTAACATCTTAGGAATGTCTTTAAGTTCGTAGTTTGCACATGAGTAGGGCAAGGATTTAGAAAAATCCTGCCTAAATTCACATGGGGGCCAACCGGGCCTCTATCGGCCGAACTTGTTGGGTTTAAATAGGGCCCATTCAGTGCCTTTTGATCCTTGGTTGAATGGGCCTTGACATGATCCTGCAAATAGGGTTGAACCGCCACCACCTGGGCGGTAGCACCGCCTGCCACTCGAGTAGGGAAATGCTCCTAAAGGACTATCAATAATTCAATGCAAAATGACAAAACGAGTAAATCTTTTTGGGACACCCAATGTCGTAGTAGGCGCCATCACAAGTGGCATACTATAGCAGCGCCGGCTACGCTAGCCTCTTAAAAATGATTTTGATAGCACGCCGCCATCTATACGATGATAATAGGCTTTAAAAAAATTATTTTTGTTTTTCTTCAACATTTCTATAAGAAATCACTCACTTAAATTAAAATATCTAAAAGAAAATGATTTTTCCATCTACTCGGGGTGGTGGTAATGATGAATTTGTGTGTCATGACTTCAAAATTCTTGGCACAACTTTATTTTGATTAAAATCATGACTTATTATGCAAATCGACACAAGCGGTGGCATCGCCTCTAACACCGCTTTTGAATGAACTCAATTTGATTTCAAATTTGGAGCCCAAATTTGAATCCATTTTGATCTATAAATACCCCCTTTTCTCAATTTTCTTCCCTGAAAAGAACCCTTTGAGAGCTAGATTTTGAAAATAAGTCTTGGGAAAGTCTTGTTCTTCATTTGCTTAAGTGTTCACCTCATTTTCTTCTTCTTGTGAAATCTTGTAAGCGTGTGAACCACTTGTAATGGGTTGTAAGTGTTAGGTTCGGAGCGGCACTAAGAGGGGGGGGGTGAATTAGTGCAGCGGATTAAAATGATTAAAGCTTGAAAACCGATTCCGAAGATTTGCTTAAGAACTTGATTCAAATTTACGAAGAAAGAGACTTTAACTTGAAAATATTCATCATCTTGAGACAAATGAACTTGGAAGTAGGGAGAAGAAATCCGATCAGCTTTGCAGCTTAAGTAATTTACGATGCAGAATTTAAGTACTCACACAACAAGTAAACGCAATCTAAGATGATATAGTGGTTCGGTCAAATGACCTTACGTCCACTCTTGAAGCCTCCTCCAATGAGGCTCCCAACTTTCACTAGCAAGTCTCTTGAAGGGGAAGGACCAAACACCCCTTTACAGCCTTTTACAAGAGGTTCCTCTCTTTGAAGACGTACTGAATTTTACAAGTAGAAGAAAGAGGTGAACACTTGAGCAATTGAGAGCAGGAATTTGCTATAGCTTAGACTCAAATCTAACACTGCAAAAGGTCTTCTTACCAGATAGAAGTAAAGGGGTATTTATAGAGAATTTTGGGATTCAAAATCCCGCCAAAAAAGGTCTCGTCTGAAATTTCGATGATCAAGAAGAGACTGTGCACGATTGTAAGCTTAGGAATCAAAGTGCGCACACTCTGCTTTGGCATCAAGCGGGCCCTACCGCCAGCTGCGTGTGTCAATGTCTTTGGCGGTACTACCGCTCAGCGCATCAAGCGGTACTACCGCTTGACACACAAGTGGTTGCAAATCATTTGACAAATGTCAAATTTGGCGGTGCTACTCACCTTTGCTCTGGTTCTTCATACTACCTCACGGTGTTGATCACAAGAGGGGGGGTGAATTAGTGCAATGCTGATTAAAATGATTAAAGCTTGCCGATTCAAGATTTGCTTAAGAACTTGATTCAGGAAAGAGACGGCAGTGCCCCGATCAGCCGACCCTTACCAAAAATCAGATGGGTTCCTAACCTTTGGCCCAATACAGCCCACTAAAGGCCCAATTGGCCCAATAAAGGTCTAGATAGGTTTAACACCTATTCTATACCCTAATTAAGTGCTAACTATGATCTTCTAAAGACAAATTATACCAACACCATCAAGTTATCTTTCGAAGAGCTTTCCTGCGATCTTCCGGCGGACTTCCGCAATCCCTTGATTCCTTCCGCGGACTCCCAGCTGGCTCCCGAATTCTATGGCGAGTTCAACGAGTCTTTCCCAATCTTCCGAACCTTTTCGGTTGTCTCCGCGAACCTCCGACGATCTTTCCGGCGAACTTCCGAAACCTTCAGCAAGTCCCCGATTTCATCTCGGTTGACTCCTAGCACTTCCGATGATCCTTCGATATTTGGTGGACTTGAACTTCCAAAGAACTTGACTTTGGTAAGTTGCTCTATCATAGTTAATCCTGCACACTTATCTCAAAAATGGATTAGATCAAATAACCACCAATTGACTTCATCATCAAAATCCGAGATTCAACAATCTCCCCCTTTTTGATGATGACAATCAATTGATGATGGAGTTATTCTTAACTCCCCTATCTATATGCCATATAATGAGAAGGTAAAGACATTTGAATTCATTCTCTTGAATTCAACCAAAAACGATAAGTTACTTACGTTGAACTTATCATCTAAATCAACATGAGGTTTCATTCGTAAACAATATCAAAGCATGACATTTAATATCAAGTCGAAGGATGGAAACCATTTATCATTTTGACACAAGATATCAAAAATTTGAGATTACAACAAGGATCTCATGATTGAAAAGCGTGACAACATAACAGATAAATCATGAGATGAAAATTGTCATTTCAATCAAAAGATGCCATTTGATAGATATTTATAGTAGGAATTTTTTTCTATGAAATTTCAATTTGATGTATTGCATTACTTCATTTGCAATGCTTTTCAAGGATTGCAACCTGTTTTTGACACTAAGCAGAGCAATTGAATTGCAATAAAAATTCTTATGACACATTTCTCATTTCATTTCACTGTATAAGTCATTTTCAATACAATGCATGAGTTGTTTATCAAAATATTTCGTTCTTAAAAGCCACACTTAACAAATCATCAATTTCATATTTTTCTCCCCCTTTGTCATCAACAAAAAGGAGATGAAAACTGAAAACCATGATCGCAAGGCTAAAGAATACATCGTTAAACTCAATCAATAATGAGAGAGATCAAAATTCATGAAGAGATTCAAAAATAATCGTTAAAAAGAAACATCATGAAGGTAATATCATGAAAACCTTTCGATCGAAAGATGAGTTTTTCACAATATATAATGATCAATAAAATGATAGTTTCATATATCACTAAAGGTATAAAGACGAAACAATCAAAGATTAAATGTTTTGAAGGACATGCAATATTTAAACATTAGGGCAGATTTAGCATGCCTAATTCTCTTCTAATGAAGTCAAATTGTTCTTCATTTAGGGGTTTTGTGAAAATGTCCGCTAATTGGTGCTTTGTATCAATAAATTCTAAAGTGACATCATTATTAGCAACATGATCTCGTATAAAGTGATGCCTAATATTAATGTGTTTAGTTCTTGAGTGTTGAATGGGATTTTTTGTTAGACAAATAGCACTTG
Organism: Musa beccarii; assembly: GCA_024322285.1. Classification (NCBI taxonomy): domain Eukaryota; kingdom Viridiplantae; phylum Streptophyta; class Magnoliopsida; order Zingiberales; family Musaceae; genus Musa; species Musa beccarii. The sequence continues at coordinate 35,456,185 of CM044398.1, read as the reverse complement.
TGTTATCGTATTTTATTGGAATGTTTTTCAAATTAATTCCATAATCTTCTAAAGTATTTTTCATCCACACAACTTGTGCACAACATGCACTAGCAGCTATATATTCGGCTTCCGCCAGAGATAATGCAATAGAATTTTGTTTCTTGGAAGTCCAAGAAACAAGTGCATGTCCTAAGAATTGACATGTTCCAGATGTGCTTTTTCTATCAATTCTACATCCGCCAAAATCGGCATCCGCATAAGCTTTAGATCAAAGTTATCGATTTTGGATACCATAATCCTAGATTTATAGTTCCTTTAAGATACCTAAGGATTCTTTTAACAGCTTTAAGGTGAGATAACTTAGGATTCGCTTGGAATCTTGCACATAGACCTACACTAAACATGATATCAGGTCTTGTTGCAGTGAGATAGAGTAAACTACCTATCATTCCCCTATATGTTTTTTGATCAAAGTTTTCTCCATGTTCATCCAAGTCTAACTTGGTGGAAGTACTCATTGGAGTGTTGATGGCTTTAGAACTATCCATATTAAATCGTTTTAACAGTTCCAGTGTATACTTGGTTTGATTAAGAAATATTCCATCACTAAGTTGTTTAATTTGTAATCCTAAAAAGAAGTTTAACTCACCCATTAGACTCATTTCAAATTCAAGACTCATACACTTAGCAAATGATTCACATTGTGATTCATCCGATGAACCAAAAATAATATCATCAACATAAATTTGAACAATAAGAAAATTATTTTCAAAATGTTTAATAAACAATGTAGTATCAACCTTGTCTTTAGTAAAATTATTTGAAATTAAGAAGGAACTAAGCCTCTCATACCAAGCCCTAGGAGCTTGTTTCAATCCATATAGAGCTTTGGTTAGTTTAAAAACATGATTGGGAAGAAGAGAGTTTTCAAAACCAGGTGGTTGTTCAACATAAACTTCTTCGGAGATAAAGCCATTTAAAAAAGCACTTTTGACATCCATTTGAAAAAGCTTAAAGTTATTACTACTAGCATAGGCAAGGAGCATCCTAATGGCTTCTAATCTAGCCACAGGAGCGAAGGTTTCTTCGTAATCGATACCTTCTTCTTGGTTGAAACCTTTGGCCACTAATCTAGCCTTGTTTCTAACCACGATACCATATTCATCTTGCTTGTTTCTAAAGACCCATTTAGTACCGATAACTAAATGGTCACTTGGTCTAGGAACAAGCTTCCATACCTCATTTCTCTCAAATTGGTTTAATTCCTCTTGCATTGCGATAACCCAAGAATTATTTTTCAAGGCTTCACAATGCTCTTAGGCTCAATTTGAGAAAGAAAAGCGCATGAGCACAAAAATTTTTAAACGAAGAACGCGTTTGAACCCCTTTCGATGTATCTCCTATGATTAGCTCCTTTGGATGGGCATCCACATACTTCCATTCCTTAGGTAAGGAATATTCGGAAGAAGATGCTTCCAAGTTGCCATTTTGAGGAGAGGGTTCATTTAAATTCAAATTTTCAAAACCGAAATCATCATCAAGATCATTTTTCTTAATTTCAGAAACTTCATTAAACACCACATGAATAGACTCTTCTATAACTAAGGTTCTCTTATTAAAAACTCGAAAAGCTTTAGACACGGAAGAGTATCCAAGAAAGATGCCTTCATCGGATTTAGCATCGAATTTTCCTAAGGCATCCTTTTCATTTAAAATAAAGCATTTGCAACCAAAAACTTTAAAGTAAGAAACATTGGGTTTTTTATCATTCCATAATTCATAAGGAGTCTTGGATAGAGATGGTCTTATTAGAACCCTATTCATGACATAACAAGCCGTATTTACAGCTTCGGCCCAAAAATATTTGGGTAATTTATGTTCATTTAATATGGTTCTTGCCATTTCTTGCAAATTTCTATTCTTTCTTTCTACTACTCCATTTTGTTGAGGATTTCTTGGAGTAGAGAAGAAGTGGTTATACCCATTTGATTCACAAAAATTTTGGAAGTCACGGTTTTGGAATTCACCACCGTGATCACTCCGAATTGATGAAATCATGAAACCCTTTTCATTTTGAGTAAGTTTACAATTTTGGAGAAACATTTAAAAGAGTCACTTTTGTGAGCTAAGAAATAGATCCACGTGAATCTACTATAGTCATCAACAATCACAAAGGCATATTTACTACCTCCTAAGCTTATTGTGTCAATTGGTCCAAACAAATTCATATGGATCAATTGCAATGGTCTAGAGGTACTTATTTGATTTTTTGGCTTGAAGCTAGTTTTGATTTGTTTTCCTAGTTGACAAGCATCACATACTCTATCTTTAAGGAACTTAATCTTAGGAATGCCTTTTACAAGATTTTTAGATGTGATTTGAGAGATTAGTTTCATGCTAGCATGACCTAATCTTCTATGCCAAAGTCGAGCATCATCATTCAAAGCCGAAAAACATATTTCACTACCAAGATCATCAAGATTAATGGTGTAGACATTATTTTGCTTGATTGCAATTATAGATGTATTGTTGTGTGGTTTTTCAATGATGCAAGCATTAGATTCAAATCTTACAATATAACCATTATCACATAATTGACTAATGCTCAATAGATTATGTTTTAAGCCATCAACTAATAACACATTATCAATTGAAAAGGTTGATTTGTTACCTATAGTACCCTTGCCAATGATTTTACCCTTGTTGTTGTCTCCGAAGGTGACAAACCCTTCATCTTGGCTAGAGAGCTTAGAGAATTGAGATGGATCTCCGGTTATGTGCCTTGAGCATCCACTATCAAGGTACCATCTCTTGCTCCTAGCTTGTGTGGGTGTTTTTGTCTACAAGAAAGGATGGTTTTTAGGTACCCATTTTGACTTGGGTGCCTCAAAAACTGATCTACTAATTCTATCATTATTCAATGAGTTCCTAATTGATCCTTTATGAACCCATACTAATTTATTTGGGCTAAGTTTCCTATATGGACATTTGTAAACAACATGTCCGGATTTGCAACAAAAATTGCATTTGAAATGATAGGAGACATGTAATGTTGGCCCTTTAATGAATGTGGTTTGTGTTCGGTGAGATCCACTCACAAATCTAATTCCACATCTATTTCTGACATGTCCCTTGTTAGCAAGGATCATGTCTAAGTTTACTACCGACCTTAAACTTGTTTAAGGTCTCTTTGAGTAGCAAGTTTTCGTTTTGATTGCTTCTAAGTGATTGCACTTAGAGCATGGGAGTAGAGGGAGAGAATCATGCTCAAGACTCTTAAACTTATCTAGTAATAAAGCATGTTCCTTTTTAAAGACTTGAAGCTTTTTGTAACAGTTCTACATTCATCAAATAAATCATGAAAAGCAATTAAAAGCTCATCGAAAGATAAATCTTCATTAAGTAAATCACTTACCTCTTCTCCCAAAGCCATTAGAGCAAAGTTGGCCTCCTCTTTGATGCTTGCTTCTTCATCCTCGGAATCACTCGAGTCATCCCATGTAGCCTTCAAAGCCTTCTTCTTCTTGAGTTGCTTCTTCTTGGCTTGAGGGCATTCATTTTTGAAGTGCCCCGGCTTCTTGCATTCATAACATATGACTTGGTCCCTTTTTGGTTCAGGTTTGTTCTTGAAATCATTTTTAAATTTGCCCTTTTTAATGATTTTTTTAAATTTTCTAGTTAAGAGTGCAATGTCTTCATCAAGGTCCTCATCACTTGATGTTCCTTTCAAGTGGTCTTCTTGAGTTCTTAATGCCATATCCTTCCTGTTCTTTGGAAGGGGGTTCTCTAGCTCATCATGAGCATGACATGTCATTTCATAGGTCATTAAAGACCCTATGAGTTCTTCGATAGGAAAAGTTTTAAGGTCTTTGGCCTCTTGAATGGCCGTAACCTTTGGATCCCAACATTTCGGAAGAGATCTTAAAATTTTTGTTACTAATTCAAAATTAGAAAAATCTTTACCAAGTGCCTTGAGTCCATTGATGACATCCGTAAAGCGGGTGTACATGTCTCTAATAGACTCACTTGGTTTCATTCGAAAAAGCTCGTAAGAGTGCACAAGAATGTTGATTTTGGACTCTTTCACTCGGCTAGTGCCTTCATGAGTGATCTCAAGAGTTCGCCAAATATCAAAAGCCGATTCACAAATCGATACGCGATTGAATTCATTTTTGTCTAGTGCACAAAACAAGGCATTCATAGCCTTAGCATTTAAAGCAAACACCTTCTTCTCCGACTCATTCCATTCGCTCATCGGAAGAAGGGATTTTTGAAAACCATTTTCAACGATATTCCAAAGTTCAAAATCCATAGAAATAAGAAAAATCCTCATCCGAGTCTTCCAATACGTATAATCCAACCCGTTAAACATGGGTGGACGGGTAATGGAGTAACCCTCTTGCATGCCGGAAAAGGCCATCTCTCTTGGGTTTTAAACCAAATGTGAGAGTGAACCAAGCTCTGATACCAATTGTTAGGTTTGGAGCGGCACTAAGAGGGGGGGGGTGAATTAGTGCAGCGGATTAAAATGATTAAAGCTTGAAAACCGATTCTGAAGATTTGCTTAAGAACTTGATTCAGCGAAAGAGACTTTAACTTGAAAATATTCAGACAAATGAACTTGGAAGTAGGGAGAAGAAATCCGATCAGTTTGCAGCTTAAGTAATTTACGATGCAGAATTTAAGTACTCACACAACAAGTAAACGCAGCGATGTATAGTGGTTCGGTCAAATGACCTACGTCCACTCTTGAAGCCTCCTCCAATGAGGCTCCCAACTTCCACTAGCAAGTCTCTTGAAGGGGAAGGACCAAACACCCCTTTACAGCCTTTTACAAGAGGTTAAATCCGATCAGTTTACAGCTTAAGTAATTTACGATGCAGAATTTAAGTACTCACACAACAAGTAAACGCAGCGATGTATAGTGGTTCGGTCAAATGACCTACGTCCACTCTTGAAGCCTCCTCCAATGAGGCTCCCAACTTCCACTAGTAAGTCTCTTGAAGGGGAAGGACCAAACACCCCTTTACAGCCTTTTACAAGAGGTTCCCTCTCTTTACAGAATTTTTACAAGTAGAAGAAAGAGGTGAACACTTGAGCAATTGAGAGCAGGAATTTGCTATAGCTTAGACTCAAATCTAACACTGCAAAAAGGTCTTCTTACCAGATAGAAGTAAAGGGGTATTTATAGAGAATTTTTGGGATTCAAAAATCCCGCTCAAAAAGGTCTCGTCCGGCTTGGACTACAAAGCAGATTACTGCTCGCATCAAGCGATTACCGCTGCGTGTGTCAATGTGTCAAGGCGGTATTACCGCTTAGCACTAGCGGTATTACTCGCTCGACATGGTGGTTGCAACCACTGTCAGCGGTTCCACTGCTCACCAAGGCGGATACTACCGCCGACATGTGTGGTTGCAACCACCTGTCAGGCGGTGCTACCGCCTGCCTGGGGCGGTACTATCGCCGGTGTTCGGTCAACAGGCGGTGCCACCGCCGGTCCGGCGTGCACCACTTGCGGTCGGCGGTGCCACCGCCGACCCTTACCAGAAACTGTATGGGCCTAACCTTTGGCCCAATACAGCCCACTAAAGGCCCAATACAGCCCACTAAAGGCCCAATTGGCCCAATAAAGGTCTAGATAGGTTTAACACCTATTCTATACCCTAATTAAGTGCTAACTATGATCTTCTAAAGACAAATTATACCAACACCATCAAGTTATCTTTCGAAGAGCTTTCCGGCGATCTTCCGGCGGACTTCCGGTAATCCCTTGGATTCCTTCCGACGGTCTCCCAGCTGGCTCCCGAATTCTATGGCGAGTTCAACAAGTCTTTCCCAATCTTCCGAACCTTTTCGGTTGTCTCCGCGAACCTCCGACGATCTTTCCGGTGAACTTCCGAAACCTTCGGCAAGTCCCCGATTTCATCTCGGTTGACTCCGGTAGCACTTCCGATGATCCTTCAGATATTTGGTGGACTCTTGAACTTCCAGCAACTTGACTTTGGTAAGTTGCTCTATCATAGTTAATCCTGCACACTTATCTCAAAAATGGATTAGATCAAATAACCACCAATTGACTTCATCATCAAAATCCGAGATTCAACAGTAAGAGGGGTATTTGGTCCTTCCCCTACAAAAGGATTTGCTAGTGGAAGTTGGGAGCCTCATCGGAGAAGGCTTCAGAAGTGGATGTAGGTCACTTTGACCGAACCACTATACATCGATGCGTCTTGATTGTGTGAGTGTTTAAATTTCTATTTTACTTTGCTGCAAGCCTTTACTTTACTTGCTCCATTTCCTTTTTATCTTTGTACGCATGCTTTAAAGTTAGAACGCAAAAATCAGTTTCAAACGAAACGTTGCTTTCATCGTACGAAGTTTCAAAGCTTGTTTTTAATCGTTGAAAAATCCATCGTTTTATCCGCTGCACTAATTCACCCCCCCTTTTAGTGCCGCTCGATCCCTAACAATTGGTATCAGAGCCACGTTCTTTCTCTTTCGGATTTACACCCGTGAGAAATGGCTCTAAATGGTTTTCAAGAGGGCTTTTCAGTTTTTCGTCCACCGTTCTTTAACGGATCGGACTACACTTATTGGAAAACTCGAATGAGAGTTTTCATGCTTTCAATGGATTTGGATTTGTGGAGCATTATCGAAAACGGCTTTCAACTTCCCTCTAAACCGACGAACGAATGGTCAGACTTAGAGAGAAAATCTTTTTCTTTGAATGCAAAGGCTATGAATGCCTTATTTTGTGCTTTGAAAAAAAATGAGTTCAATCGAATTTCTTCTTGCCAAACGGCTTTTGATATATGGCAAACACTTGAAATCACGCATGAGGGAACTAGTAGAGTTAAAGACTCGAAAGTAAACCTCTTGTTGCATGATTTTGAGCTCTTCTAAATGACACCAAATGAATCTATCGACGACATGTACACCCGCTTCACGGATGTCGTCAATAGCTTGAAAAGTCTTGGTAAAAGTTTTTCGGATTTTGAACTCACTAACAAGATCTTAAGATCCCTTTCAAAATGGTGGGATCCTAAAATAATGGCGATTCAAGAATCAAAAGATCTAAATAATTATTCTATTGATGAACTTATTGGGTCTTTAAAGACCTATGAAATGGAACATGATGAATATGATGAACATGATGAGCACATGAACCACCTTCTAAAGAACAATAAGGTTTTTGAACTCCGAACTATGAAATGCCACTTGAGTAATGACTCAAGTGATGAGGACAATGAAGACATTGAACACATAATAATGAATGTTAACAAGTTCATTAAACAAAAATTAAAAAACACAAATGAACTTGAATGGAGAAAGAGGCCAAAGAAGAAGAAGAAGGCTTGCAAAGAAGAATCAAGGAAAGAAGAAGCAAACTACGCTTTAATGGGCTTCGACAATGAGGTAAGTAACTTAACTTCCTTGAATTATTTTGAAATTACTTGATGATTTCCATGAATGCTTAACTTAGTTAGTAGGAATTTTTTTTATGCTTTTCTTGTGTTTTTAGAAATTAAAAAAAATTCGAAATTATACTATGCTTTTCGTTATAGTATTTTTGAAAAGTAAAAATATGAATGACGATTGTAAGATTTGTGATAATGCTTAGGATTAAACCATGCATGAGTATCTTGATGGTTTACATTGTTTCTAAACATGATGCTTGATGATTTTATATCATGCATGAGTTGTTGAAGTGATGTTGATCTAAAAACTTCTATCTTGGATTAATGGGTCTTAACCTTTTTTTTATGATGAAATTTTTAAATGATACATGTCTTCATGAAATCATTTATAAAGACCTAACCCATAAATTTTTCAAATGAAAGAAATGTGATTTTTATGTTGCCTTGTATTACATTTGGACTTGATGATTTTCATAACGAAAAGTATTTTTCAGATTTTAAAAAAAATGATGTATGAGTTTAGCAAAAATTTGAGCATTGATCATCTTATTATAACAAATGAAAGAAAGATGGGAAATGATTTTAATGATAAATTCATTTCTAAATATGATGATGCTCTCATGTTTAAATATGATGTATGACATTGATCATTCTTATGAAAGATCAAATCACGTAAATTGAAACTCTTAAAAATAAGAAAATGCACTATCATAATGTATCATTTTTATGTATTTGGTCTTGACGGTTTTATGACTAAGCTTGTGTTTTATTTTGATATATGTTTTCATAAAAATTTTGAATATGCTCACATCAAATTGCTTAAAATGAAAATGTATTTTTTCTCATTCTATTGAGGTGAATGAATTCATGTTATGAGTCTTGTGAATCTCATAAAAATAAACATGATGAATATTTTAAAAAATGTGCCTCATGTTTTCGGTCTTAATGATTTCTCTTGAAACATGCTCTTTGGACCTATATGAAAAACATGAGTATACTCATATGACGTCAAATCACTTGAAATGGAACACATAAAAAAAAGAGAAATTGCACTATCATGATGCTTTACGTGTAATGATTTTGATCTTAATGTGCTAAATGACAACTTGTATTTCAAATTTATACAATGATGGCTTCCGTATAAATATTTGAACATACATTATGAAATCATCATTGAAATGAAAATATTAAAAGTTTGTTATCATGCTTAATGACCTTGTGATATCATATCTTGATGACAAACTCATGTTTCGGTTTTAAAATTTGATACTCATCTTTTGAAACATGAGTACACTTACATGAAACAAATAACTTAAAATGAAACACATTATCATGATATATTGAAACTCATGTCTTGAAATAATGTGTTACATTTTTGTCTTGATAATGCCTTATGAGATTTTGCCTTTACATCTTGAACTTTCATGCTTATCTTGGTATATAAAGACAAAGGCATATTTAGATGAAAAAATTACTTGAAAAGAGAATTTTCCAAATGAAATATAACTTATCTCTTGTTTCACGAAACTATAGTTTTGAATTACTTTTATGAGATCATCATCTTGATAACTTGAGTTTTTATCTCTATACTCTCTTATGTTTCTCCCATGTTATATGAAGAAAAATATAAATTATTTTCTCTTAACTTATTGATACTCAATTTAAGAAAATATATTTTGATGATTGAAACATTGTATGTGCAATTTGAACTTTTCTCTCATGTTTCAATACCACTTTGTATGCTTCATGACATAATAATTGAAATATTGATGTAGACTTTTGATATATCACTTGTCATGATTAATGCATATAGCTAGCATTTTAAATCTCTAAAATGATTTTGATTATGAGTTTCGAGTTGACAAATTGAGCTTGAATGATTTTTCTTTTAACGATTCTTGAATCTTTTGGAATTATGACTTGTTAAGACATATTTAATGCTTGAATCAAGTTTTAAAATATTTCATTTAGCTATAAAGAAATTTTATTGAAATCATGATCTTGACAACTATGACTTGAAACTCTTTATAAATCAAGATCTTTTACCATGCTCCTTCCGTCTTATCAAAAGAAAATTCTTTAAATGAAATGTAACTTGTCTTTTGATTTCTCGGAATTTAATACTTGAATTTTTATGAATTTGTATCGTGATTCTTATGAAATATGATCTTGGTAAAAAATTCTTATGTTTGAATCAAGATCTTGTGTTTGATCTCCTAAGACTTCCACTTGTTATTTCCTATAAAGGAGATTTGTCAAAATGATTCATGAACCTTTTGATTTATGACTTTTGGATTCATGACTCAAGATTGAAGATTGAAACATTATATGCTAAAATTGATTTTTTTTTATTGTTTCAATACTTCCTCAAATGCCTTATGTGATGATTGAAAATTTGATGAAAAAGAATTGTGCTTAATATTGGAATCATTGATTAATTCTTTTATCATGGCTTAAAAATGAATGAAAAGAAAATATATTAGCACTTGTAATCATGATTTGATCCTTAATATTGATATGCTTTCATATATCATGATTCTTGGTTGTATGACATTTATCTTGAATTAAAAATTGATAAATATGAATCTAGATCTTGCTAAAATGAAAAGTTATGAATCATGGATGATATCTTTTGGTTTTGATTCTTGTTGAATTTACATATTGATATCCTTCATGACATGATTTCTCATGTTTCAATATCATCTCGTATGCATCATGTGATGATTGATATATTGATTGATGCAATTTTCTCATTGGTTCCTCCTTCTTTTGATATTGATAAAGGGGAGAAAAATTGTTAACTTGTGTATCAAAAGAGAAAATTTGCTAGCTTAAACATTGAGAAGCAAAAAGTTGCTATCTCAAGAGAGGCAAAATCTTGCTCAACTTCACTTTTTCAACAAAATTGCTTGCATCTTTGTTACAAATTATTGTTGAATCTCATGCAAGATTATTTGTAGTATTAATCCTCCTTTTCTTTTTGATATTGATAAAGGGGGAGAAGGCTTTTACAAATGAATACAAAGTCCTAGCATGCAAAGAAAGCAAAACTTGCAAGCTTGCTTTTCTCAAAAGAGAAGAAAGAAATTATAAAATTGCATGCATATCACAAAAGAAGTCAAGAAAATGCACAATTTGCTTGTACTTCTCAAAGGAACATAGAAAAACTTGCCATCATCACGACAAGCACTATCTTGCTTATCATGATAAACATGCGATACCTAAATGTTGTATGATGTGATTAATAACTAGTATGTTTGTAATATTTGCATATCCTTGAAAATTAGCTATAATGTTACTTCTCCTTTTTGTTGATGACATAGGGGGAGAAGTAGATTGATGACTTCATGCATTGATTGAATATTTTATATTTGCATGATGGTTTGTTATTTTCTCACTACATAAATGATGCATGTTACTTGGATTTGGGATAATCCAAGGGTTCCATCAATTGCATATTGATAAGGGGAGTTTATGTTAAACTCCGGGGAGTTATGGTTAACTTCGTTAGTCATCAATTAGTTATCATCATCAAAAAGGAGGAGATTGTTGAATGTCGGATTTTGATGATGAAACTAATTGATTGTGATTTATTGTTTAACTGCATGTTGAGTTACGTAGGTCTACTATCGATCAGGATTAGACAGTTGACGCTGGAGGAATTGACGTTGCACCGGAGGTGATCACGTTAGGATATTGGATATCGAGCCGGAGGTTCGGTCGACTATCGGTAGGAGGCTTCGTACGTCGGGCATCGGGCCAAGAAGAGTGTGTTGCGCCATGGATATCAGGATTGCGGAGGTCAATCACCGATTGAGCAACGGACTGCAAGAGAGGACGATGTGCTGAAGGATCGAACGAAGCGCCGACCAATGACGTGCCGGGCAACTGAATGTCAATTCGTGTTGTAATAACTATTTAGATCGAAGTAGAGTGTTTGTTGTTTGTGTGCAGAAGTAACTACGATAAGGATGAAGACGTAAAGCGAAACAAAGGGTCGAAGTCAAGTGCGATGGATCATTGGGAGTTCGAGTGTTCGATGGAAGTCTGAAGATTCATTGGGAGTGCTACCAGAACTGGCCGAGAATGAGTAGGGAGCTTGCCGAAGGGTTTTCAGAAGTTCGCCAGGAGGTTCGTCGGATGTTCGCAGAGCTTGCCAAGAAAGATCGGAGCTTGCCAAAGAAGCTCGGGGGAACTCACCAAAATCATCGTGGAGTCCGAGAGCTTGCCGGGAGTCCGTAGGATGGTTTTCGTGGGATCGTCGGAAGACCGCCGAAAGTTCATCGGAAGCTCGACGGAAGAAGACTTAACTTGCGGACTTTGTAATAGCTTAGGAATGTCTTTAAGTTCATAGTTTGCACATGAGTAGGGCAAGGATTTAGAAAAAATCCTGTCTAATTTCAGTGGGGGCCAACCGGGCCTCTACTGGGCCGAGTTGGGCCTTAAACAGGGCCCATTCAGCCTTGGTTAAATAGGCCAGGTGGTTGAACCGCCCAGCCTGGGGCGGTAGCACCACCCAGCTACTGTAGTAGGCGCTCGGCTACTATAGTAGGCGCCCGGCTATTGTAGCAGGCGCTCGACTACGCCTGGCTGGGGCGGTAGCACCGCCCGGCTACTGTAGCTCGGCTACTGTAGTAGGCGGTAGCACCACCTAGCTGGGGCGGTGGTACCGCTTCAGTATGTCGGGCCACCGATCGACACAAAGTGGTGGCACCACCTCTAACACCGCCAGAACCGGGAACTCCAATTTGATTTCAAATTTGGAGCCCAAATTTGAATCCACTTTGGATCTATAAATACCCCCCTTTTCTCAGCTGAAAAAGAACCCTTTGAGAGCTAGATTTTGAAAATAAGTCTTGGGAAAGTCTTGTTCTTCATTTGCTTAAGTGTTCACCTCATTTTCTTCTTCTTGTGAAATCTTGTAAGAGTGTGAACCACTTGTAAAGGGTTGTAAGAGGGGTATTTGGTCCTTCCTGTTGAATCTCGGATTTTGATGATGAAACTAATTGAGTGTGATTGTGTTTTGTTGTCTAACTGCGTTTGGAGTTACGCAGGTCTACTATCGATCAGGAATAGATAGTTGACGCTGGAGGAATTGACGTTGCGCCGGAGGTGATCACGTCAGGATATTGGATGTCGAGCCGGAGGTTCGGTCGACTATCGGTAGGAGGCTTCGTATGTCGGGCATCGGGCCAAGAGGTGCGGAGTTGCGCCATGGATATCGAGGTTGCGGAGGTCAACTGTCGATTGGGCAACAAGCCGCTAGAGAGGCGATGTGCAAGGATCGGACGGCGTCGACCAATGATGTGCCGGCAACCAATGTCAATTCGCGTTGTAATAACTGTCTAGATCGAAGTAAAGTTTTTGGTGTTTGTTTGTGCAGGAGTGACTACGATAGGAATGAAGACGTAAAGCGAAACAAAGGGCCGAAGACAAGTGTGATGAATCGTTGGGAGTTCGAGTGTTCAACGGAAGTCCGAAGATTCATTGGGAGAGTTGCCAGAACCGGCCGAGAACGAGTAGGGAGCTTGCCGAAGGGTTTTCGGAAGTTCGCCGGGAGGTTCGTCGAAAGTTCGCGGAGCTTACCAAGAAAGATCGGAGCTTGCCAAAGAAGCTCGGGGGAACTCGCCAAGATCATCGTGAAGTCCGAAAGCTTGCCGTGAGTCCGCGGAATGGTTTCCGAAGGTTTGTCGGAAGACCGTCGGAAGTTGACCGGAAGCTCGCCGAAAGAAGTTGTCATGTGGACTTTGTAATAGCTTAGGAAACGTCTTTAAAATTCGTAGTTAGCATGTATTTTGGGTTAGGATTAGATAACCCAAAGTGGGGGCCCATTGGCCCTTGATTAGGATGAGTTTGGGCCAAAATTTTGGCCCAAACCGAACCAGCTACGTGCATGCATGCTATGTGCATGCTATCAGAGCCCGATCGAGTTTGCCATCATGGCCAAACTCAGTAGCAAGGTGCGGTAGCACCGCTTGCCTGGGGCGGTAGTACCGCCCCGCTCTCGTAGCTAGGTGGTAGTACCACTCGGTCGAAATGCGTAGTACTTTGGTCGAAGCGGTAGTACCGCTGGTGCGTGAAAGCCAGCGGTAGCACCGCCGGGTCGGGAAAGAACCGCTGGTGTGTGTCGATCGCCAAGACCGACAAAGACTGAAAAAAACTCAAAAGATTCAAATTTTTGGCTCCATGTTTAGGCTCCAAATTTGAATCACTTTGAGGCTTATAAATAACCTTCCTTTTCAGCTGAAAAACACAACCCTTAGAGAGTTAGATTTTGAAAATAAGTCTTGGGAAAGTCTTGTTCTTCATTTGCTTAAGTGTTCACCTCATTCTTCTTTTGAAATCTTGTAAGAATGTGAACCACTTGTAAAGGGTTATAAGAGGGGTATTTGATCCTTCCCCTTCAAAGGATTTGGTGGTGGAAGAAGGGAGCCTCATCGGAGAAGGCTTCGGAAGTGGATGTAGGTCACTTTGACCGAACCATTATACATCGCTGCGTCTTGATTGTGTGAGTGTTTAAATTTCTGTTTTACTTTACTGCAAGCCTTTATTTTACTTGCTCCACTTCCTTTTTATCTTTGTACGCATGCTTTAAAGTTAGAACGCAAAAATCGGTTTCAAACGAAACGTTGCTTTCATCGTACGAAGTTTCCGAAGCTTGTTTTAAATCGCTGAAAAATCTATCGTTTATCCGCTGCACTAATTCACCCCCTCTTAGTGCCGCTCGATCCCTAACAATTGGTATCAGAGCCACGTTCTTTCTCTTTCGGATTTACACCCGTGAGAAATGGCTCTAAATGGTTTTCAAGAGTGCTTTTCGGTTTTTCATCCACCGTTCTTTAACGGATCGGACTACACTTATTGGAAAACTCGAATGAGAGTTTTCATGCTTTCAATGGATTTGGATTTGTGGAACATCATTGAAAACGGCTTTCAACTTCCCTCTAAACCGATGAACGAATGGTCGGACTTAGAGAGAAAATCTTTTCTTTGAATGCAAAGGCTATGAATGCCTTATTTTGTGCTTTGAACAAAAATGAGTTCAATCGAATTTCTTCTTGCCAAACGGCTTTTGATATATGGCAAACACTTGAAATCACGCATGAGGGAACTAGTAGAGTTAAAGACTCAAAGTAAACCTCTTGTTGCATGATTTTGAGCTATTCCAAATGACACTGCGAATCTATCGACGACATGTACACCGCTTCACGGATGTCGCAATAGCTTGAAAAGTCTTGGTAAAAGTTTTTCGATTTTGAACTCACTAACAAGATCTTAAGATCCCTTTCAAAATGGTGGGATCCTAAAATAACGGTGATTCAAGAATCAAAGGATCTAAATAATTACTCTATTGATGAACTCATTGGGTCCTTAAAGACCTATGAAATGGAACATGATGAATATGATAAACATGATGAGCACATGAACAACCTTCTAAAGAACAAGAAGGTTTTTGAACTCCGAACTATGAAATGCCACTTGAGTAATGACTCAAGTGATGAGGACAATGAGGACATTGAACACATAACAATGAATGTTAACAAGTTCATTAAACAAAAATTAAAAAAATACAAATGAACTTGAACGGAGAAAGAGGCCAAAGAACAAGAAGAAGGCTTGGAAAGAAGAATCAAAGAAAGAAGAAGCAAACTACGCTTTCATGGGCTTCGACAATGAGGTAAGTAACTTAACTTCCTTGAATTATTTTGAAATTACATGATGATTTCCATGAATGCTTATCTTAGTTAGTAGGAATTTTTTTTATGTTTTTCTTGTGTTTTTAGAAATAAAAAAAAATTTGAAATTATACTATGCTTTTCTTTATAGTAGTTTTGAAAAGTAAAAATATGAATGATGCAAGATTTGTGATAATGCTTAGGATTAATCCATGCATGTGTATCTTGATGGTTTACATTGTCTCCAAATATGATGCTTGATGATTTTATATCATGCATGAGCTTTTGAAGTAATAAAGTGTCATATTGTGATGATGAAACATATTTTTTGAATTTATAAATAGATGCATGATTTTGGCAAAAATTTAAACATGGCCTTTTAACATAAAAATTGAAAGTGTGCTATCATTTTTACATATTTGGTCTTGATGATTTAATGACTAAGCTTGTGTTTTATTTTGATACATGTTTTCATAAAATTTTTGAATATGCTCACATCAAATTGCTTAAAATGAAAATATCTTTTTTATTCTATTGAGATGAATGAATTCATGTTATGAGTATTGTGAATCTCATGAAAATAAACATGATGAATATTTTAAAAAATGTGCTTCATGTTTTCGGTCTTAATGATTTCTCTTGAAACTTGCTCTTTGGATCTATATGAAAAACATGAGTATACTCATATGAACATCAAATCACTTGAAATGGAACACATAAAAAATGAGAAATTGCACTATCATGATGCTTTACGTGTAATGCTTTTGATCTTAATGGACTACATGATAACTTGTATTTCAAAGTAATACAATGATGATTTTCATATATATAATTGGACATACCTTATGTAATCATCATTGATAATAATAGTTGGTTGTCATGCTTAATGATTTTATGATATCTTATGAATCTTATAAATTAAAATGATTTTGATGATATTTTCGTTTTTGAATATAATGCATGACATTTTCATATGAAAAAGTTGAACATTCTTATGAAAGATCAAATCACTTAAATTGAAACTCATAAAGATGAGAAAATGTATTGTCATGATATTTGATGCATATGATCTTGATGGATATAATGACAAACTTATGTTTTGAATTTCTACAATGATGGGATCCACATAAATGTTTGAACATACATTATGAAATCATCATTGAAATAAAAATACTAAAAGTTTGTTATCATGCTTAATGACTTTGTGATATCATATCTTGATGACAAACTCATGTTTTGGTCTTAAATTTGATACTTATCTTTTGAAATATAAGTACACTTGTTTGAAACAAAATGAAACACATTATCATGATAAGTTAAATCTTATGCCTTGAAACAATGTGTTGTTTTGACAATTCTTATAATGAAGTTTGTCTTCCGGTTTTGAATATTTTGATTTGGCATATAAAGGCAAAAGACATACTTATATGAAACATAAAGAAATTATATTTACTATCTTACCGAGATTAATGATTTCATGATATCTTAAGAATCTCATAAATTATAGAAGTGATTTCAATGAATTGATTATGATTTGATAATTTGAACTTTTCTCTCATATTTCAATACTACTTTGTATGCTTCATGACTTGTTGATTGAAATAATGATGTAGACTTTTGATGTATCACTTGTCATGATGGCTAGCATTTTGAATCTCGAAAATAATTACTTCTTTTTATCATTTACTAAAGAGAAAAATAATTCAAGTTTATATCATTTGTGAATCTCACAAACTATGGTAATGATTTTGATGATTCGAACTTGAATAAGCTTTGTCATAATCTAAGTCTTGATATTTTGATATTTGATACTTGGAATTCTTATACATGAATCTAGTTACTCTTTGTGCTATATTTTTTCAAATGGATCATGAGCCTTGATGTCATATATTTCATGATCCTAGAAGTGATATGATTTCTTTGCCTTGTGTGGTAAATTGAATATTTGATTTGCTTTATGATGAAGAATCATTGAATCATGACTTGATCTATGAGAATGCTATGTTCTTATGCATCATGATTCTAGGTTGCATATCTTTTATCATGGCTTGAAAGTGAATGAAAAGAAAATATGTTAGTACTTGTAATCATGATTTGATCCTTGATATTGATATGCTTTTATATATCATGATTCTTGGTTGTATAATATTTATCTTGAATTAAAAAATTGATAAATATGAATTTTGATCTTGCTAAAAAGAAAATTATGAATCATGAGTGATATCTTTTGGTTGTGATCCTTGTTGAATTTATATATTGATATCCGTCATGACATGATTTCTTTGCATTGTTGTCTTATTTGCATTATGTAATGATTGAACAATTGATGTATATTTTTATTGATGCAAACTTTTAATTGATATGAAAAATGGCTTGTATAATGATTGAAATTTTTAGCCATTTAGTTCTCCCTTCTTTTTGACAAAGACAAAGGGGGAGAAAAATTGCTACCTTGCAATTTCACAAGAAGAAGAAGGATTGTTATTTCAAAGGATGCAAATATTACTATCTTGACTATATCAAAAGAAGCAAAATGTAAAACTTCAAAAATTTGAAATGTTACATGCCTTTATGTTTGTATGTTTAAATGAAAAGTTAGCATATATGTTTAAAGTGATCATACATAATTGCTAGCTCATTGCAAACAAAAGTTGATAGCTTGCAAAGGTGAAACTTAGTTACAAAAGAGAAGAATTGAAAGGAAGCTAACTTGCGTGTCGCAAAGTATGTTAGCTTGCTTATCATTATTGATTGCTTGCTTATCATCTTTTTATCTCATATCTTGATTTTTGACTCCCTTGAATTCATGACTTAATATGCTAAAAATTTATATTGTAAATTTGTTATCTTGTCATGATCAAAGCATTGGCTATTTGTACTCCACTTTTTGACAAAACAAAGGGGGAGAAGAATTATTGCTACTTATGTATTGCAAAGAAAAATTTTGCTAGCTAGAACATGCAAAGGAAGCAAAGAAAGTGCAACTTGCACATCTCAACAAGCAAGTGAAAATTACCATCATTGCCCATCTTTGAAACTTGCTATGATTGAATGGTATAACTTAATGTTGTATGATGTTGTAAAAATCTGCATATCTTGCAAAGTGCAATCTAGTTTGTTGTAAAAATCTGCATATCTTTTAAACTAGCTATAATGCTATTTCTCCTTTTTGTTGATGACATAGGGGGAGAAGTAGATTGATGACTTCATGCAATGTAATGATGTTTGGATATTTTATATATTTGCATGATGGTTTTGTTATTTTCTCTTAACATTGTGATGAATGTTACTTGGATTTGGGATAATCCAAGGGTTCTATCAATTGCATATTGATAGGGGGAGTTTGTGTTAAACTCCGGGGAGTTATGGTTAACTCCGTTAGTCATCAATTAGTTGTCATCATCAAAAAGGGGGAGATTGTTGAATCTCGGATTTTGATGATGAAACTAATTGAGTGTAATTGTGTTTTGTTGTCTAACTGCGTTTTGAGTTACGCAGGTCTACTATCGATCAGGAATAGACAGTTGACGCTGGAGGAATTGACGTTGCGCGAGGTGATCACGTCAGATATTGGATGTCGAGCCGGAGGTTCGGCCGACTATCGGCAGGAGGCTTCGTGCGTCGGGCATCGGGCCAAGAGGTGCGGAGTTGCGCCATGGATATCGAGGTTGCGAGGTCAACCGTCCGATTGGGCAACAAGCCGCTAGAGAGGGCGATGTCCGAAGGATCGACGGCGCCCGACCAATGATGTGCCGCAACAGGCAATGTCAATTCGCGTTGTAATAACTGTCTAGATCAAGTAGAGTTTTTGGTGTTTGTTTGTGCAGGAGTGACTACGATAGGAATGAAGACGTAAAGCGAAACAAAGGGCCAAGACAAGTGTGATGAATCGTTGGGAGTTCGAGTGTTCAACGGAAGTCCAAGATTCGTGGGAGAGTTGCCGAACCGTAGAGAACGAGTAGGAGCTTGCCGGCGGTTTTCGGAAGTTCGCCGAGGTTCGTCGAAAGTTCGCGAGCTTGCCAAGAAAGATCGGAGCTTGCCAAAGAAGCTCGGGGAACTCGCCAAGATCATCGTGAAGTCCGAAAGCTTGCCGTGAGTCCGCGGAATGGTTTCCAAGGTTTGTCGGAAGACCGTCGGAAGTTGACCGGAAGCTCGCGGAAGAAGTTGTCATGTGGACTTTGTAATAGCTTAGGAAACATCTTTAAAATTCGTAGTTAGCATGTATTTTGGGTTAGGATTAGATAACCCAAAGTGGGGGCCCATTGGCCCTTGATTAGGATGAGTTTGGGCTAAAATTTTGGCCCAAACCGAACCAGCTACGTGCATGCATGCTATGTGCATGCTATCAGTAGTCCGGATCAGTAGTGTTGCCATCGAGTGGCCATCTGAAAGGTGCGGTAGCACCGCTTGCCTGGGCGTAGTACCGCCCGGCTATCGTAGCCAGTGCGGTAGTACCGCTTAGTGAAGCGATAGTACCGCTGGTGCGCGTGGAAAGCCAGTGTAGTAGCACCGCTGGTCAAGCGATAGAACCGCTTGGGTGTGTCGGTCTGCCAAGATCGACAAGACCGGTGGAAAAAACTCAAAAGATTCAAATTTTTGGCTCCATGTTTAGGCTCCAAATTTGAATCACTTTGAGGCTTATAAATAACCTTCCTTTTCAGCTGAAAAACATAACCCTTAGAGAGTTAGATTTTGAAAATAAGTCTTGGGAAAGTCTTGTTCTTCATTTGCTTAAGTGTTCACCTCATTCTTCTTTTGAAATCTTGTAAGAATGTGAACCACTTGTAAAGGGTTGTAAGAGGGGTATTTGATCCTTCCCCTTCAAAGGATTTGGTAGTGGAAGAAGGGAGCCTCATCGGAGAAGGCTTCGGAAGTGGATGTAGGTCACTTTGACCGAACCACTATACATCGCTGCGTCTTGATTGTGTGAGTGTTTAAATTTCTGTTTTACTTTGCTGCAAGCCTTTATTTTACTTGCTCCACTTCCTTTTTATCTTTGTACACATGCTTTAAAGTTAGAACGCAAAAATCGGTTTCAAACGAAACATTGCTTTCATCGTACGAAGTTTCCGAAGCTTGTTTTAAATCGCTGAAAAATCTATCGTTTTATCCGCTGCACTAATTCACCCCCCCCTCTTAGTGCTGCTCGATCCCTAACACTTCCCCTACAAAAGGATTTGCTAGTGGAAGTTGGGAGCCTCATCGGAGAAGGCTTCGGAAGTGGATGTAGGTCACTTTGACCGAACCACTATACATCGATGCGTCTTGATTGTGTGAGTGTTTAAATTTCTGTTTTACTTTGCTGCAAGCCTTTACTTTACTTGCTCCATTTCCTTTTTATCTTTGTATGCATGCTTTAAAGTTAGAACGCAAAAATCGGTTTCGAACGAAACGTTGCTTTCATCGTACGAAGTTTCCAAAGCTTGTTTTTAATCATTGAAAAATCCATCATTTTATCCGCTGCACTAATTCACCCCCCCCCCCTTTTAGTGCCACTCGATCCCTAACACAACCTACCTTCTAGGGAACCAAATTTTAATTACGGACAATATAATTTATGAACTAATTGGAATCTTGAAGAAAAGAAGGGATTATTGCTTTAGAGGATAGTGGGATTTGGATGCAATCAGAGTAACCTACTCCTAGGCTTTGTAGCTATAGTCCTTAAAAGCTGTGAGCATTTATTACCATTTAGTTCTAAGGTCCTCCATCACATCATCATTAGTATCCTAATCCCTAAACAGTATCACCATGATGAAATTAGTGAAATGGAGTTAGGTACTATGTATTGGATAATGACCAAACAAGATAATTATTTTAGATACCTAATCAGACAAAATATGATGGATATAACATCTAAAGATTTAATGTTACCATATGGAGGGTTAATCACTAGATTATTACATGCATATAGTATTAGAATACCACCCGACGAAGAAGTAATAAAAGTGGATAGATATAATGCCAGAAACAGAAACCTACTTAAGAGATTAAGGTGCACATTTAAGAATGGAATATGGACTAGGTAGCCTAGAAGGACCGATCCAGCTCTCCCTTCAATAGAAGAACCTGAAACACTAGTATTTAGGAGTAATAAGTCTCCTCTTCCTAGTCCCTTTGGTGCAGCATCATCAGAACCAACTCCTGCTCCATCTTCTGAAGATTCAATCTTGACTGAGATAAATCAAATCAAATTATAGCAAGTTGTAATCCTAAATGAAGTGCATCAAATGAATCAAAAGTTAGATAATTTGTATAGGCATTTTGGTATTCCACCCGAGAAATAGTTGTAAAAACTCTATATTGACTTCATAAGTTATAATGGAGTTTTTGACTCTTATTTTGTAAATCTCTATGTTATTTTGGCACACTTTAAATTTCCATATGTGTTGGTCCTAATGCATGAAGTTGTTATATGTTTCTTTTCA
This sequence comes from Musa beccarii, assembly GCA_024322285.1. NCBI lineage: Eukaryota > Viridiplantae > Streptophyta > Magnoliopsida > Zingiberales > Musaceae > Musa > Musa beccarii. The sequence continues at coordinate 35,434,680 of CM044398.1, read as the reverse complement.
AAAAAATTTCAACTTCAGTTTTCATGAACTCATCTTGATATTATCTTTTTAGATTTTAGATGACATCTTTTCGATATTGTATTTTGAATGGATCTCGCATTTTTATCCTTCTCCGATCTTGCATTGATACTCCTCATTTGATTAATGATTTTTAGCATCATGTACATGAATCTTTGTTGATGATCTTTAATTAATACCATGGCGTTTTCATCACAATGCCAACACAACCCTTTTGCTGATCTTTCTTTGAGTTCCTCTCGGGTCAGTCTTCGAGTGCTAGGGTTTCTACTGAATGGAGCGGATGGTTTGTTGATCACATGTTTATTGACTCCCCTGTTTCGATGATTTTCTATACTGATTTTTTTCTCATGTAAGCGTGCAAATGAAATTGCAACTATCATAGTACGGGGTTATCGCGCCTTAACTTCACATCTGATCTCCAGAGTAAGCCCTTCAATAAAGGTACCCACTAATTATCGCTCAAACCAATCTCTAGCTTGATTCGATAATCGCTCGAATCTGCCTTGATATTCTAATACTATAGTAGTCTGACAAATTTTTGCAAGCTGTCCATCTACATTTTCATACTCTGAAGGTCCAAATCGAACAAGAAGTCCCTTCTTGAATTGCTCCCATGAGGAAACTCCGTGGCAGGTTTCATACCAGTCATACCACTGAATTGAATCACTGTCTAACTGGATTGAGGCTATTTCCACCTTAAACTCCTCCGGGTTTATGTGGAAACAAAAAAATTTCTCTGCCCTCGAAATCCAACTGATTGGGTCTCCATCTTCCCATTTTGGAAATTCTACCTTCATACGTGGGTAGCTGGAGTCATATTCTCGGTGCACCCTTCCTATATCTCTTGATCTATTTAACATGTAGTTTGAACTTCCATCTTGTTGTGATTTGCCAAAATTTCCCAATAGGCTTCTTTTAAACTCATTAAAGGTCTTCTGTAGTCGGTTGTCAATTCAGGTTTCTAATGCTTCTATTTGATTCCCAATTCGAATTTCTAATGCCTCCATTTGGGAATCCATTTGGTTCCCAATTCGAAATTCTAATGCCTCCATTTGATCCCCAATTTAAGATTCTAATGCCTCCATTTGAGCTTTCACTGGTTTGTCGGTGGTCATTACGTACGATTGTAGATCGATAATTCCCAATTCTTGTTTTTGATGTCAAGTCAAGGGCATCCGTGCTGTTGCGACGGCAAGCGGAAGCGACAGCGGAGATGGTTGGGCCGCGGCGGTTGCTCTTGAGGTCGGCAGTGAAGAGGGCAGTGACGATGGTGGTCGCGGTCGAGAAGCAAAGTTGGAGCTGCGGCGGTTGCTACTAAGGCTGGCAGCGAAGAGGGCAGCGACGATGGTCACTCCCGCGAAGCAGGGGCGGTGGCGGAGAAGGGTTCGCCGAAAGGACGAACGCAGAGGTGCATGACCACTGAGGAAGTCACGACGGAGGAGTAGTGGCGACAGCAGTTGTTGGCCGAGAGGGCAGCGACGACGGTGGAGAGGGGCAGCGGCAAGGTTGATGCGAAGTTGCAACGAAAACGTCAAAGATCATCGCTCTGATACCAAACGCTAAGAAGTTAATTACGGAGTTAGTTAATAAGAGTCCAAGTCCTTGGGGAAACTCTTGGCGGGACTCTATAAATAAGGATGTAACCGTTTCTTTCAAATAAGCATGAATGAGAAAGGAATGAAGAATTATTTAGTCTTTTGACTAAATTAAGAAGGTCAATCTCCTCAAAGCGATCAAAGGAGGCCGATCCCCTCGAAGTGATCAAAGAGGTGATAGAACCCTCCGCGGATTCTATGCTTGGGGTTGATCTCTATAGGGGATCGGCCTCCTTGGAACTCTATAGGGGTTCCTTCCTCCAAGTTGCTGCACAAAGGCTGCTAAAAGATTGATCTATTCATTGATTAAAAGAGGATGAATACATGGTTATTTATAGGGCTTCTAAGCCCCAACTCCTAATAGGACTCTTACTCAAGACTCCTACTTCTAACCAACTTCTAATTAGGACTCCTTCTCTAGTAGGATTCCTAATTCTAATAGGACTTTTTCCCTAATAGGACTTCTACTTCTAATAGGACTCTTTTCCTAATAGGACTTCTTCTTCTAATAGGACTCTTTTCCTAATAGGACTCCTACTTCTAATAGGACTCTTTTCCTAATAGGACTCCTACTTCTAATAGGACTCTTTTCCTAATAGAACTCCTACTTCTAATAGGATTCTTTCTCTAATAGGACTCCTTTCCTAAGAAGTAACCTAACCCTAACCTAGCTGGCCTCTTCACCTCTTTAATAAGGGTCGGCTAGATAGGATTTACATGAATGCCCTTATCAATAAAACTAAATTAGGACTCTCATAGCTAAAATCCTAACAGGAGGCCAATCCCCTCGAAGCGATCATTTATCCCATTTTCCCCCACTTCCTCCGCTTCTCCTCCACTTCTTCCGCTTCTTCCACGATAAAAATCTAAGGGGTCTTATCAATTGGTATCAGAGCGATGATCCTTGGTGTTTTCGCTGTAACTTCGCATCGGCCTTGTCGTAGCCCCAATAAAAAAAAAGAAGAAAAGAAAAGGAGGTGACCATAGAAGAATGCGGCCACGTTCCCTGTTTCCTGTGCTCACCTCACCGGCGGCCACCAAGGGGTTGAACTCCCCTGTTCCCCCTTCCCCCCCTGCTTCAATCGGCGGCCACGCAACCCCCTCCGCCACCGCTGTGCTCGGTTGCAACCATCGCCGACGCAGCCTCTGGCCAGAGGTCATCTCCCCGGCTGCCTCGGTAGCAACCATGTTAGAACCCTCCGCGGATTCTAAGCTTGGGGTTGATCTCTATAGGGGATCGGCCTCCTTGGAACTCTATAGGGGTTCCTTCCTCCAAGTTGCTGCACAAAGGCTGCAAAATATTGATCTATTCATTGATTAAAAGAGGATGAATACATGGCTATTTATAGGGCTTCTAAGCCCCAACTCCTAATAGGACTCTTACTTAAGACTCCTACTTCTAACCAACTTCTAATTAGGACTCCTTCTCTAGTAGGACTTCTACTTCTAATAGGACTCTCTTCCTAATAGGACTTCTACTTCTAATAGGACTCTCTTCCTAATAGGACTTCTACTTCTAATAGGACTCTTTTCCTAATAGAACTCCTACTTATAATAGGACTCCTTTCCTAATAAGACTTCTACTTCTAATAGGACTTTTTTCCTAATAGAACTCCTACTTATAATAGGACTCCTTTCCTAAGAAGCAACCTAACCCTAACCTAGTCGGCCTCTTCACCTCTTTAATAGGGGTCGGCTAGATAGGATTTACATGAATGCCCTTATCAATGAAACTAAATTAGGACTCTCATAACCAGAGTCCTAACAGACCCGCCCTCTTCAAATCAGCCTTGTCCTCGAGGCTGACGTTCCATGACTTCTGGGGATTTGATCTTCAAGTCGTCGTAGTTCTCCCAAGTGGCATCTTCTGCTGGTAGGTTTGCCCACTGTATTAACACTTCAGTAGCAGGTCGTCATCGTCGAGTCACGATTCGTCGATCAATAATGGCACTTGGTTGGGTCTGGAGCTCTCCTTGGGTAGTTATATTTGGTAGATGGCTTTGGGCTGTCTCGTGTTGTCCCAACCTGAGCTTCAAACATGATACATGGAAGACTGGATGGATTCGGGAGCTGGCGGGTAAGTCCAATCTGTATGCTACTTCTCCGATGCGCTCCAAGAAATATTTTAGGCTTTTATGGTCGGTCTTGATGCGAAAGCGTCGCCCAATTAAGTATGGTCTCCATTTGGACACCGCATGCACAATCGCGAGCATCTCCTTATCGTAAATAGTCATCTTGAGGTGGGAAGGAGATAATGCCTTACTAGTATAAGCGAGGGGTCGGCCATCTTGCATTAATACAGCACTAATTCCTGCTCCTGAGGCATCAGCTTCAATAATAATAGTCTTATCGAAGTCGGGTAATGCTAGTACTGGCGTTGTTATCATTGCGACTTTAAGTTCATCGAAGGCGGTGGTGGCTTTGTCCGACCACTGGAAAGCATATTTTTTCAGCAAGGAAGTAAGGGGTGCACTGATCTTTCCATAGTCTTTAACAAACTTACGGTAGTAACCTGTTAAACCAAGAAAGCCGCGCAGTGATTTTATATTCCTCGGGGTTGGCCAGTTCTGCATTGCTTCACCTCGAGGGTCTCGCCACCCTTCCTCTGATATGATATGCCCAAGATATTCCACTTTTTGTTGAAGAAAGCTACACAGAAATTCATAGTGACCATTGTGCATTCGAAAGGCAGTTTTCGGTATGTCTTCTTCGCACACTCGTATTTGATGATATCCGGATCGAAGGTCCAACTTTGTGAAGACTCGTGCTCCCTTTAATTCATCAAGTAATTCATCTACTACTGGAATAGGATACTTGTCCTTGACGGTTATGTCATTGAGAGCTCGGTAATCAACGCACATTCGCCGTGTTCCGTCTTTCTTTCGTACAAGGAGCATTGGTGAAGAGTAGGGGCTGCAACTTGGCGGAATAATTCTTGTTTCAAGCATCTCTTTTATAATCCTTTCTATTTCATCTTTTTGGAGATGTAGATACTAATATGGTCGAGTATTTGTTGGAGGTTTCCCTGGAAGAATCGGTATACGATGATTGTGCCGGCGGTTAGGAGGTAGCCCGCGTGGTTCGTCAAATATATCTGAAAATTCAGCAAGCAAGGGAAGTAGGTTTGGATCTTTAAATTTGGTTGGCTCTCCCTTAGATTGCTGCTCAAGTTGTACCAAAAAGCCGCTGCATGCTTTGTGCAAAACTTTCTCCATTCGTTGTGTGCAAATTGTCGTTACGTCGCCCCCACGTTTCCGTGCGCAGATCACCGCTTCCCTTGCTGTAAAATTTCATAATTAATTTCAAAAAATTCCAGGAAACATCACCTAATGTCGTCAACCATTCGATGCCAAGCACGGCCTCATAATCATCGAGGGAGAGGAGGAAAAAATCTGCAATTATCTCTTGGTCCTGCAGCAACAGTTTCACCCGTGGGCATTTACGATCACACTTCAAAATTCGTCCATCTGCGACTTTAACATCGAACCTGCTGCAATTCTCAATAGGTAAGGCCATCCGGACAGCAACCTTACTGTTCATAAAATTATTAGTGCTCCCGGTGTCAATAAGAACGGTGATTGGTTGTTGCTTCAGAAATCCTCCCACTTTCATTGTTTGCGGGTTTGCGTAACCGGCAAGGGCATGCATCATAATATCAATTGGCTGCTGTTTTTCATCCATGACCTCTTCCTCATGCTCCTGGACCTCCTCCTCCATGTCTTCAAGAGGTTCAATCAATAGGAGGCGGCCCCTTTTGCAGCGATGATCGCGGTTCCACGGCTCGTCGCAATGCCAACAAAGACCCTTTGCTGATTGATCACGTAGTTCTTCTCTTGTCAATTTTTTGGGCAGCGAAGGATGGCTGGTAGTAGAAGGGGGTTTATATGTTGAGGTTCTAGGAGTGGTTCTTATCCTTCGAGAATCTTGGTTGAGTCGTTCTTCTTGTATTCGGGCAAAAGAAATCGCAGCCATCATGGTACGGGGCTGTCGCACCTTAACTTCCCCTTTTATCTCTGGCTTGAGTCCTTCGATAAATGTTCCTAACAATTGACGGTCAGTCCAATCACGAGCAAGGTAGGATAGCTTCTCACACCTGGTTTGGTACTCTTGAATCGTAGAGGTTTGTCGAATCTTTGCGAGTTGGCCGTCGATATTTTCATACTCTGTAGGTCCGAAACAGTTCAGCAGTGCATTCTTAAATTGATTCCATGTCGGAGCCCCATGATTATATTCCAGCCAATTGTACTATTGAATAGCATCTCCTTCAAGGTGGATGACAGCAATCTCCACCATAGCATTATCCGACGTTCGGTAGTAGCGAAAGTAACGTTACAGCGCTGAAATCCACCCCGCTGGGTCTCCTTCTTCCCATCGTGGGAAGTCCACCCTCATGCGTGGCTGAAGCATGTCCAAGGGCTGTCCCTCCTTCTCTAGGGTCCTTTCTAAATTCTCTCCTTGCTGCAGTTTGGTTGGACTCGATGGTTGTCCAATTCTAAATTCTGCAAACAAAGCACACAATTTGTCTTCCAAGCGCGATTCAAGCCGTGATTCAATCCGAGACTCCCATGCTTCAAATTTGGAATCAATTAGATCTTGAGAAGCCATAGAATATGTCTGTAGATTAGAGATGCCCTTGTCTTTTTTTTCTGTTGACGGGTTAATGGCATGGGGTGGTGGAAGGTTCGGACAATAGATCGATGATTGAAGGGTTCAGCTGTAATGGTTTACTGTTTTGGGCTGTGGTTTTTGATATTGTTAGGGTTATGAAACTAGGTTATGATGGCTGCATCTTGAGGCTAGAGGGATTCCCTAAAGACGTCTTGGTTTGTGGCAGCAAGGTGGCTAGGGTTTGGTAGGTTACGGAGAAGAAAAAAGGACAAAGGTGCAATACCAGATTTTTCGCCGAAAAAATTCCAGCAGTAAAGATGTAATTTTTCCAGAAATTTTCAAAAGAGATTCAAGTAAAACTCAAAGGAGATCTTATGATAAGGAAGAGGTAATGCTGTAAAAAATTTCGTAAGAAGAAATGACAGCAAAAGGTTTGGCAAAATTGAGAATCACGGAGAGGTGTTATAGCAGATTTTTACATCTAAAGTGCAGCAGATTGGATGTAAAAGATAAGTGGTTTATATTGAGAATTTTTTGACAAAACCAAAGGGAAAACCACTGTTAGGAAGTGTCAAAGCTGTCGTAAAAATTTCATAGAGATTTGGATAGAAAAAACACAGTAGCAAGATCAAAAAGGCAGTGCTATGCGGCTGAAATTCTGCAGTGCGACTTTCGTTGTAGAGATGAAAACTTTACGACGAAAAGTTTATGCAGCAATATAGGAACGAATTTTTTGGATTTTTTGAATAAGGATAACTAAATTGCAGCAGCAGTAAGGTAGATAACCAGAACCTGTTGCAATTCACGGGAAGATCAAAGGATGATCTACGGTGGTGGAGATGACGGCGGAATTCAGCGATGATCTTCTAAGCAATTGTGGGAATTGCTTTGCGCGGTTGTGGAGGGCAGGTGGATGGCTGTGGAAGGGCAACGAGATGCCAAGAACGTTGCTCTGATACCAAGTGTTAGAACCCTCCGCGGATTCTAAGCTTGGGGTTGATCTCTATAGGGGATCGGCCTCCTTGGAACTCTATAGGGGTCCCTTCCTCCAAGTTGCTGCACAAAGGCTGCAAAATATTGATCTATTCATTGATTAAAAGAGGATGAATACATGGCTATTTATAGGGCTTCTAAGCCCCAACTCCTAATAGGACTCTTACTTAAGACTCCTACTTCTAACCAACTTCTAATTAGGACTCCTTCTCTAGTAGGACTTCTACTTCTAATAGGACTCTCTTCCTAATAGGACTTCTACTTCTAATAGAACTCTTTTCCTAATAGAACTCCTACTTATAATAGGACTCCTTTCCTAATAGGACTTCTACTTCTAATAGGACTCTTTTCCTAATAGAACTCCTACTTATAATATGACTCCTTTCCTAAGAAGCAACCTAACCCTAACCTAGCCGGCCTCTTCACCTCTTTAATAGGGGTCGGCTAGATAGGATTTACATGAATGCCCTTATCAATAAAACTAAATTAGGACTCTCATAGCTAGAGTCCTAACAAACCACCACTACTTCTTAGCTCGCACTCTTCCCCGCTACCCCTGCTATTTCTCAACCGCGGCAATCACTCTCGCTGCCCTCTCGGCCAGCAACTGCGATGCCCTCAGCCCCTACTTCAGCCAACCCATCTCCGACACCGCCCTTGCTTCTCGGGAGCGACCATCGCTGCCATTGCCTTCTTCGCTACCTACCTCAATAGCAACTGTGCTGCCCTCTTCGCTACCGGCCTCAGCAGCAACCGCAACAGCCCAACCATATCCGGTGCCGCTCTTGCTTGCCATCGCAACAGGCGATGGTACCAAGGCCGCACTGCTGATTTCCTCCTCACGACTATTCTCCCAACAACTGCAGTAAGGCTTACATTTGTCGCAAATCCATGCTTACAGCACGGATGCCACTCAGCCTTGAGGATAAGGCTAATTTGACGAGGGCGGAACTGTTACGAATCTTTTACTTTCTAGTTTTGGATAATGCTTTGGATAATATTATAGAGTTGTCTAGTAGAGAGTCGGTTACTGATTCGGTTAAAGGTCAGTTACGGAGTTGGTCAATGCTAGAGATTTGTTAGTCGGTTAGAAGTCAGTTACGGAGTTAATTAATAAGAGTCCAAGTCCTTAGGGAAACTCTTGGTGGGACTCTATAAATAGGGATGTAACTGTTTCTTTCAAATAACCATGAATGAGAAAGGAATGAAGAATTATTTAGTCTTTTGACTAAATTAAGGAGATCGATCCTCTCGAAGTGATCAAGGAGGCCGATCCCCTCGAAGCGATCATTTATCCCATTTTCCCCCACTTCCTCCGCTTCTCCTCCACTTCTTCTGCTTCTTCCACGATAAAACCCTAATGATAAGACCCCTTAGGGTTTTATCATGGAAAAGGTGAAAGAAGCAGAAGAAGTGGGGAAAATAAGGGATAAAGATCGCTTCGAGGGGATCGGCCTCCTTAATCACTTCGAGGGGATCGACCTCCTTGGGTTTAGTCAAAAGACTGAATACTTCTCTCTTCCCTTGAAAGAAATAATTACATCCCATTTATAGAGTTCCACCAAGGGTTTCCCTAAGGATTTGGACTCTTATTAACCAACTCCGTAACTGACTTCTAATCGAATAACAAATCTCTATCATTAACCAACTCCGTAACTGACTTCTAACTGACTAACAAATCCCTAGCATTATTAAATGCTTAAAATAAAAGATTCGTAACAATTCTACCTCCTTCAAATCAGCCTTGTCCTTAAGGTTGAGTAACAACACATTCGGGAAACTTCTCTTGGAGCGCCCTGTACGACTCCCAAGTGGCATCTTCCTTTGGTAAATTGGCCCATTGCACTAACACTTCTGTTATAGGATGCTTGCGATACATTACAACTCGTCGATCCAGTATGGCCTGGGGTCGAGTCTGGACTTCTCCAAAAGCAGAGATATCTGGTAGATGTCGTTGCACTATCACCTCATTACCCAATTTTTTCTTAAGGAAGGAAACATGAAAAATTGGATGTATCCTAGAGCTAGTAGGTAGATCCAAGCGGTATGCAACTTGCCCAACCCGCTCCAATACTTTATAAGGCCCAAAAAACCGAGGAGATAGCTTCATAGAAGATCGAACCTTTATGGAGTTTTGCTTATATGGCTGGAGACGAAGGAAAACCCAGTCACCCACGGTAAATTCTTGTTCACTTCGATGTTTATCAGCTTTCTGTTTCATTCTTGCCTGTGCTGCTATGAGGTTATCCTTTAAAAGTTGAATGACCTTATCTCTATCAAGCAATTCTTTGTCCACTTGGTCAACTTTAGAAGCACCGGGTACATATGTTGGAATTGATGGTGGGGAACAACCATAAACTGCTTCAAAGGGAGTCATTTTAATTAAAGAATGGTAAGAGGTATTATACCACCATTCCGCCCAAGGGAGCCATTTAATCCATTCCTTCGGTTTATCACTAGTAAAACATCTGAGGTAATTTTTGAGACACCTGTTTACCACTTCAGTTTGTCCATTCGTTTGTGGATGATAAGCAGTGCTCATATTCAACTGAGTACCTTGTAAACGGAAAAGCTCTATCCAAAAAGAGCTAGTAAAAACCCTATCTCTGTCGCTAACAATGGAGCGGGGACTCCCATGCAATTTAGCTATGTTCTCCACAAATATCTGGGCAACACCTGCAGTAGTATAAGGATATCGTAAAGCACAAAAGTGAGCATACTTTGTGAGCCTATCCACAACTACAAGTATAGTACTCTTTCCCTGTGATGATGGGAGTCCATAAATGAAATCCATCGATATATCGGCCCAGGCAGTATCAGGAATAGGGAGTGGCTGAAGCAACCTAGGTGTGGCTACTGTTTCACTCTTGTGACGCTGGCAAATATCACATTCAGCAACAAATTATTTTATAAAGGTTTTTATACCTTGCCAGTAAAAAAATTGTCGGACTCGTTTATAGGTGCAAAGAAATCCAGAATGTCCAGCAATTGGCGATGAATGGAACTCCTTCAAGATTATCTCTCGACAAGAAGAATATGGGACTACAACTATTCGACATTTATAGCGCAAGTCCAATGAATCCTAGCTATAATTCGAAACAGTATTCGGAGCCTCTTCTATTCTTTTAATAATATTCTAGATCTCGAAATCTTGTGAACATTCCCTTCTGATAACTTCCAAGGTTTCACAATTGGGAATAGATATAGCTATTAGTTCCGCTGGTTCTGGAAGGCGGGAGAGCGCATCTGCAACTAGATTCTCACTCCCCTTTTTATAGATAATCTCATAATCGAATCCCAATAGTTTTGTGACCCATTTTTGTTGTTCTACTGAAGAAATCCTTTGCTCCAGAAAGTATTTGAGGCTTTTGTGGTCGGTGCGTATTTGGAACCATCGACCAATTAAGTAGGGTCTCCATTTTGTGACTGCATGTATAACAGCTAGCATCTCCTTATCATAAATAGATAAACTCAGATGAGAGCGAGATAGAGCCTTACTAGCATAAGCAATGGGTCAGTTTTCTTGCATTAGTACAGCTCCTATACCTGCTCCAGAAGCATCAGACTCAATTATAAATAGCTTATTAAAATCAGGTAGAGCAAGCACCGGGGTAGTAGTCATTGCAATCTTCAAGGAATTAAATGCGTGATTTGCCTCCTGTAACCATTTGAATGCATCTTTCTTCAAAAGTGCTATCAAGGGGGCACTAATTTTGTCATAATTTTTCACAAACTTTCGATAGTAGCCTGTTAGTCCCAAGAATCCCCTTAAAGCTTTAATTGTCTTTGGTATCGGCCAGTCGGTCATCACTTGGATTTTGGAGGGATCAACTGCAACACCCCTTTGTGAGATGATATGGCCGAGATACTCAACCTCTAGTTGCCCAAAACTGCACTTGGATTTCTTGACAAAAAGACAATGCTCACGAAGAATAGTAAGGATAGTTTCCAAATGTAATAAATGGCTCTCTAATGAGGAATTGTATATCAAAATATCATCAAAGAAAACTATAACAAACTTACGAAGATATACCCAAAATATATCATTCATTAAACTCTGAAAGGTAGAGGGGGCATTGGTCAACCCAAAGGGCATGACCAAAAATTCATAGTGGCCGTTGTGTGTCCTGAAGGCAATTTTATGAATATCATCCTCATTTACTCGAATTTGATGGTAGCCCGACCTTAGATCCAATTTAGTGAATACTTGGGCTCCTCCTAACTCGTCTAGCAGTTCGTCTACTACTGGGATAGGATATTTATCTTTCACTATAATACTGTTGAGTGCTCAGTAGTCGACACACATGCACCATGAACCATCTTTCTTTCTAACCAGCAAGATTGGGAAGAAATAAGGGCTAACGCTAGCTCTTATGACCCCTATTTCTAGTAACTCCCGGACAATCGTTTCTATTTTTGCCTTCTAAAAATGTGGACATCTATAGGGCCGGACATTAGCTGGTGGCTTCCCATGTATTATTGGGATTTGATGATCATGGTGTCGAAGAGGTGGAAGTCCTTGCGGTTCTGCAAATACATCTGAAAATTTTTTAAGCAATGACTCCATACTTTCGATTGGGGTGGGTCCTCTTATTTCTTGGTCGATGTGTTGCAGTTGTACCAGGAACCCAGTGCGTGTCTTCCGAAGAACCTTCTCCATCCGATGGCTAGTGATAGTTGTGATTTTACTTCCGTTGCGTCCTTTTAGAATCACCTATTTTCTATTAACAAAGAACTTCATTATTAGTTTAGAAAAGTTCCAGGAAACATCACCCAAGGTTGATAGCCATTCGATTCCTAGCACGACTTCTTAGTCTTCTAAGGGTAGTAGGAAGAAATCCACGAGCAAATCCTGACCCTGCATAATGAGCCTTATCATAGAGCATTTGCTATCACAAGTTAGGATGCGTCCATCAGCCACCTTTACTTTAAATTTATCACAATCTTCGATGTGGTAGGATAATCGGGTGGCAACCTTCCTGTCCATGAAATTGTTAGTGCTACCCGTGTCAATCAAAACAGTGACAGGTTGATGTTTCAAAGTTCCTCCAACTTTCATCGTTTGTGGGTTAGAGTAACCAGCCAATGCATGCACTGTGTGGGTAATAGGTTCAATGTCTTCATCAGTTTTCATACCTCCATGGTCGGAATTTAACTCTTCTGCTTCTAGATCTTCTTCGATTGGCTCAATCATCAGGAGTTTCCCTTGTCTGCAACGATGATCCTTACTCCACTTTTCGTCACAATGCTAACACAACCCTTTTGCTGATCTTTCTTTGAGTTCCTCTCGGGTCAGTCTTCGAGTGCTAGGGTTTCTACAGAATGGAGTGGATGGTTTGTTGATCACCTATTTATTGACTCCCCTGTTTCGACGATTTTCTATACTGATTTTTTCCTCATGTAAGCGTGCAAACGAAATTGCAGCGATCATAGTACGGGATTATTGCGCCTTAACTTCACATCTGATCTCCGGAGTAAGCCCTTCAATAAAGGTACCCACTAATTATTGCTCAGACCAATCTCTAGCTTGATTCGATAATCGCTCGAATCTGCCTTGATATTCTAATACTATAGTAGTTTGATGAATTTTTGCAAGCTGTCCATCTACATTTTCGTACTCTGAAGGTCCAAATCAAACAAGAAGTCCCTTCTTGAATTGCTCCTATGAGGAAACACCGTGGCAGGATTCATACCAATCATACCACTGAATTGCATCACCGTCTAATTGGATTGAGGCTATTTCCACCTTAAACTCCTCCAGGGTTCTGTGGAAACGAAAAAATTTCTCTACCCTTGAAATCCAACTGATTGGGTCTCCATCTTCCCATTTTGGAAATTCTACCTTCATACGTGGGTAGCTGGAGTCATATTCTCGGTGCACCCTTCCTGTATCTCTTGATTTGTTTAATGTGTAGTTTGAACTTCCATCTTATTGTGATTTGCCAAAATTTCCCAATAGGCTTCTTTTAAACTCATTAAATGTCTCATGTAGTCGGTTGTCAATTCGGGTTTCTAATGTTTCTATTTGATTCCCAATTCAAATTTTTAATGCCTCCATTTGGGAATCCATTTGGTTCCCAATTCAAAATTCTAATGCCTCCATTTGATCCCCAATTCGAGATTCTAATGCCTTCATTTGAGCTTTCACTGGTTTGTCAGTGGTCATTGCGTACGATTGTAGATCGGTAATTCTCAATTCTTGTTTCTGATGTCTAGTCAAGGGCATCCATGCTGTTACGATGGCAAGCGGAAGTGACAACGGAGATGGTTGGGCCGCGACGGTTGCTCTTGTAACATCCCTCGCATTCCTCGTTTCTACATTTTCGTATAAGAGTTTAATAGCAAAGTTACTATCCATTTTAAATTTGATAGATGAGTTTGAATGAAATTGAAAACCTATTTATAAGATGTGAGGATCTGTTTGTAAAATTCTGAGGACCTATTTGTAAAATTCGGAGGACTTAATTGTAAAAATATGTAACACAAGGACTAAATTGCAAAATGCACAAAATAACAAATCCCACCGTTTAAGACTCTCTGCCTTCGTTCCTAAGGAAACTGAGAAGGCAGCATACGTGGAGAAGAAAGGGAGAGAAAGAGAGAAGAAGATAAGAAGAAGAAGAGAAGGAGAATTGGGGATTTAGGGTTCTTGGGCTCAATACTTTTCATTGGGATCAAAATTGATCAAAGGCAAGTGTTCTAACCCCTTCCTACAGTTAGTTTGATCCTTGTTCTCCTCCTAATCCTGAAAATTTTAGAGGATTGAAGTTTAATAATGATATTTCTGCAATTGATGCATCAAACAGCGAATCTGGATTTCTTTTCCAGATTCTGTCCTTTCTGCCTTATCATGTCTATAACTCTCTGTACTGAATTTTTATTTATGCAAAATTAAATTCATACGAAAGTATACTGGTATATCTTCATTTTGAGACCAAGATGTATGAATTTGGAGTTCAATTGCCTATCTAAACTTCTGTTTGAATTGACCCTATAGAATCTGTAAAATAGAGATTCCGAGTTCTGACCTTTGGGCATTCTATCACTTGTAACTCACTGTGAACAAATCCAATGGTTATAAAATTAATCTTATTAGAAAGTAGACTCGTAAAGCTTTCCGTGCATACCTTATTCGAAATATTTGGGGTACAGATTCCAACTGAAATATTTGTTTAAGTCGACCCTATGCATTCTGTAAAACAGAGATGATGTTTTCTGACCTGCTGCCACTAAATTACTTATAACTTCCTGTGGAGACCTCTAATTCATACCAAATTTTGTTAATACGAATCTAGATTGTTATATCATTCAAATGACACTAATTTAGAGTGAATTTGAGCATATTTGGTTACTCAAATAACTCAGTAATTATACCTCTCGAATTCTGTTAGAACCAGATTTGTTGTCAAGTTTGCCTATTCTTGTTTTGTCCTTTTTGTTGGAAACAGAATTCAGCTAAAGCCTTTTCTTTCGGTTGAGCTGTATACTCTTGTTTCAAATCCTTGTATGCCTATGCTATTATTTTCATTTTAAATTTGAATGCATTGTGAAAGAATATGCTTGCATCGTCTTTATTTCGTAAAGGCGCATGTACGTTTTATTGTTCCGCATGTGCTTCCGATATGTGCCAAATTATTGTTCACACTGTCCTTTTGTACTTTGGTGTCTGTGGGATTGTTTGGACCTTTGCTAGAAATAGTAAAGGGATTGTTTGGACCTTTGCCGAGAAATGGTAAAGGGATCGTGTTTTAGAGCCTGAGATGCTCTACTGGCCCCTATCTCGGCTTCATCCAGGCGTGGATGATGACTCTCCTAGACGTGGGAGATATCGTTGAGATCCCACTGCACCCTCTGTGTTTTTGATATGATATCCAAAGCATTGTTTGTGTTTATATGTGCGCTATGGATGATACGAAAGTGAATGATCAGATTTGACATTTGAACTTCTGTTATTTGTTTGTTATTCTGATATGTTCTGAGAGATCACCCATGCACCATTGATATATTTCATATTATCCTGTGTGTCATTGGATATGCTCCAACTTACCATTATCATCATCTGATATGCTCTAATTATTCCTTACTCTATTTGTTATGAATTAAATAAGTTGAATAAGAGGACATTTGTGATTCTGATATGATGATATATATGTTTCCTCATATCGGCCTTGCATTTTGATATCGAGGCTTATTGAAAGCTATTCTCCTTCCCTATGGATATGTTAGTCACTTGTTTGAGCTCTATTATGCTCACCCGTTGTTATATAATATTTTCAGGTTAGCTTATCAGACTCTGGGATGTTTAAATTGGGCTGAGGAAGGGAAAGCTAGAAGATTTTGAGTTGATCTTTAGTGGTTGATATGTTTTTGTTGTATAAGTATATTTTGTGTTTAGTGAAATGTCGATGGTGAACCTGAACTTATATGTTATGTAAAGGTTGGAGGACCTCTCATGTTAGAACTTGAAATGTGAAGTTTAAATGGTGTGATGATATAAACATGTGGTAAATGTTAGTTTTGTAGCTATATGGATTTCCTCACTTGTGGATTTTATGATGTGGATATTGTTTAGTTGAATTGGCTTTGAAATTTTATGAGTCTTGGAGTGATGTGGTATATAGATTATAAACTGCACAGGTTTTATGAAATTATGGGTTTTGGATGTGATTTACGACTTGAATGATTGTTAGTGTCCTCAAATAACGTTGTGGATCTTGGGAACGGTTTGTTGTTTGAATTTTAATATTATGAATTTTAAGACAGGGTCACACCTCCTGAATGTGATAATTTCAGGGGGGGCATGATAGCTCTTAAGGCCAACAGCGAAGAGGGCAGCTGCGATGGCGATCGCGGCCGAGAAGCAAATTTGGAGCTGCAGCGGTTGCTACTAAGGCTGGCAGGGAAGAGGGCAGCGACGATGGTTGCTCCCGCGAAGCAGGGGCAGCGGCGGAGATGGGTTCGCCGAAAGGACGAACGCAGAGGTGCGTGACCGCTGAGGAAGTCACGGCCGAGGAGTAGTGGCGATAGTAGTTGTTGGCCGAGAGGGCAGCGACGACGGTGGAGAGGGGCAGCGGCAAGGTTGATGCGAAGTTATAGCGAAAATGCCAAGGATCGTCACTCTGATACCAAATGATAAGACCCCTTAGGGTTTTATCGTGGAAAAGGCGAAAGAAGCGAAAGAAGTGAGGAAAATAAGGGATAAAGATCGTTTCGAGGGGATCGACCTCCTTGATCACTTCGAGGGGATCGACCTCCTTGGGTTTAATCAAAAGACTGAATACTTCTCTTCCCTTGAAAGAAATAATTACATCCCATTTATAGAGTTCTGCCAAGGTTTTCCCCAAGGATTTGGACTCTTATTAACCAACTCCGTAACTGACTTCTAACCGACAAACAAATCTCTATCATTAACCAACTCCGTAACTGACTTCTAACTGACTAACAAATCCCTAGCATTATTAAATGCTTAAAATCAAAGATGCCTCCTCATGGCTAAGTGGGGAAAATAAGGGATAAAGATCGCTTCGAGGGGATCGGCCTCCTTGATCAATTCGAGGGGATCGACCTCCTTGAGTTTAGTCAAGAAACTGAATACTTCTCTCTTTTTCCCTGAAAGAAATAATTACATCCCATTTATAGAGTTTCGCCAAGAGTTTCCCCAAGGACTTGGACTCTTATTAACCAACTCCGTAACTGACTTCTAACCGACTAATAAATCTCTATCATTAACCAACTCTGTAACTGACTTCTAACCGAATTAGTAACCGACTCCCTACTAGACAACTGCATAACATTATCCAAAACATTATCCAAAGCTTAAAAAATAAAAGGTTCATAACAGTTCCACCCTCGTCAAATCAATCTTGTCCTCAAGGCTGAGTGGCATCAAATTCGACACAAGGTATCTACGGCGTGTCACAACTCGCTGATTAAGTAAGTATTGTTAGGGATCGAGCGGCACTAAGAGGGGGGGTGAATTAGTGCAGCGGATAAAATGATGGATTTTTTAGTTATTTAAAACAAGCTTCGGAAACTTCGTACGATGAAAGCAACGTTTCATTTGAAACCAATTTTTGCGTTCTAACTTTAAAGCATGCGTACAAAGATAAAAAGGAAGTGGAGCAAGTAAAGTAAAGGCTTGCAGCAAAGTAAAACAGAAATTTAAACACTCACACAATCAAGACGCAGCGATGTATAGTGGTTCGGTCAAAGTGACCTACATCCACTTCCGAAGCCTTCTCCGATGAGGCTCCCTTCTTCCACTATCAAATCCTTTGAAGGGGAAGGATCAAATACCCCTCTTACAACCCTTTACAAGTGGTTCACACTCTTACAAGATTTCACAAGAAGAATGAGGTGAACACTTAAGCAAATGAAGAATAAGACTTTCCTAAGACTTATTTTCAAAATCTAACTCTCTAAGGGTTGTTCTTTCAGCTGAGAAAGAAGGGGTATTTATAAACCTCAAAGTGATTCAAATTTGGAGCCTAAACTTTGAGCCAAAAATTTAAATCTCTTTGAATTTTTTGGTCTTTGTCGATCTTGGCGATCGACACACTCAGCGACTACCGCCTCGGCGACGCAGTACTACCGCTGGCTCTCACTGCACCACCAGCGGTACTACCGCTTGGCTCTACGATAGCGGGGGTACTACCGCTTCCAAGCGGCTATCTACCTTTGCTATAATGTAGCCGACTCGATGCCGACTCTGATGCCGAGACTCTGATAGCATGCACATAGTATGCATGCACGCGTGGTTCGGTTTGGGCCAAAATTTTGGCCCAAACTCATCTAATCAAGGGCCAATGGGCCCCCACTTTGGGTTATCTAATCCTAACCCCAAATACGTGCTAACTACGAATTTTAAAGACGTTTCCTAAGCTATTACAAAGTCCACATGACAACTTCTTCCGAGCTTCCGGTCTACTTCCGACGGTCTTCCGACAAACCTTGGAAACCATTCCGTGGACTCACGACAAGCTTTCGAACTTCACGATGATCTTGGCGAGTTCCCGAGCTTCTTTGGCAAGCTCCGATCTTTCTTGGCAAGCTCATGAACTTCCGACGAACCTCCCGGTGAACTTCCGAAAACCCTTGGCAAGCTCCTACTCGTTCTCGGCGGTTGCAGCGCTCCCAGCGAATCTTCGGACTTCCGTTGAACACTCGAACTCCCAGCGATTCATCACACTTGTCTTGACCCTTTGTTTAAGCTTTACGTCTTCATTCATATCGTAGTCAATCCTGCACAAACAAACACCAAAAACTCTACTTGATCTAGACAATTATTACAACGCGAATTGACATTCGATTGCAGGCACATCATTGGTCGGCGCCGTCCGATCCTTGGCACATTGCCCTCTCTAGCGGCTTGTTGCCCAATCGGCGGTTGACCTCGCAACCTCGATATCCATGGCGCAACTCCGCACCTCTTGGCCCGATGCCCGACGTCACGAAGCCTCCTGCCGATAGTCGGCCAGAACCTCCGGCTTGACATCCAATATCTGGCGTGATCACCTCGGCGCCGCGTCAATTCCTCCAGCGTCAACTGTCTATTCTGATCGATAGTAGACTGAATAACTCAAAACGCAGTTAAACAACAAAACACAATCAATTAGTTTCATCATCAAAATCCGAGATTCAACAATCTCCCCCTTTTTGATGATGACAACTAATTGATGACTGACGGAGTTAACCATAACTCCCCGGAGTTTAACACAAACTCCCCCTATCAATATGCAATTGATAGAACCCTTGGATTATCCCAAATCCAAGTAACATGTATCATTCATGTAGTGAGAAATATAAATCCATCATACAAATATATAAAATATTCAAGCATCATTACATTGCATGAAGTCATCAATCTACTTCTCCCCCTATGTCATCAACAAAAAGGAGAAGTAACATTATAGCTAGTTTAATAGATATGTAGATTTTTACAACAAACTAGCTTGCACTTTGCAAGATATGCAGATTTTTACAACATCATACAACATTAAGTTATACCATTCAATCATAGCAAGTTTCAAAGATGGGCAATGATGGTAATTTTCACTTGCTTGTTGAGATGTGCAAGTTGCACTTTCTTTGCTTCCTTTGCATGTTCTAGCTAGCAAAATTTTTCTTTGCAATACACAAGCTAGCAATAATTCTTCTCCCCTTTGTTTTGTCAAAAGTGAAGTACAAATAGCCAATGCTTTGATCATGACAAGATAACAAATTTACAATATAAATTTTAGCATATTAAGTCATGAATTCAAGGAGTCAAAAATCAAGATATGAGATAAAAGATGATAAGCAAGCAATCAATAATGATAAGCAAGCTAACATACTTTGCGACACGCAAGTTAGCTTCCTTTCAATTCTTCTCTTTTGTAACTAAGTTTCACCTTTGCAAGCTATCAACTTTTGTTTGCAATGAGCTAGCAATTATGTATGATCACTTTAAACATATATGCTAACTTTTCATTTAAACATACAAACATAAAGGCATGTAACATTTCAAATTTTTAAAGTTTTGCATTTTGCTTCTTTTGATATAGTCAAGATAGCAATATTTGCATCCTTTGAAATAGCAATCCTTCTTCTTCTTGTGAAATTGCAAGGTAGCAATTTTCTCCCCCTTTGTTTTGTCAAAAGAAGGAGAACTAAATGGCTAAAAATTTCAATCATTATACAAGCCATTTTCATATCAATTAAAAGTTTGCATCAATAAAAATATACATCAATTGTTCAATCATTACATGATGCAAATAAGACAACAATGCAAAGAAATCATGTCATGACGGATATCAATATATAAATTCAACAAGGATCACAACCAAAAGATATCACTCATAATTCATAATTTTCTTTTTAGCAAGATCAAAATTCATATTTATCAATTTTTTAATTCAAGATAAATATTATACAACCAAGAATCATGATATATAAAAGCATATCAATATCAAGGATCAAATCATGATTACAAGTACTAACAAGATCATGATATTTTCTTTTCATTCACTTTCAAGCCATGATAAAAGATATGCAACCTAGAATCATGATGCATAAGAACATAGCATTCTCATAGATCAAGTCATGATTCAATGATTCTTCATCATAAAGCAAATCAAATATTCAATTTACCACACAAGGCAAAGAAATCATATCACTTCTAGGATCATGAAATATATGACATCAAGGCTCATGATCCATTTGAAAAATATAGCACAAAGAGTAACTAGATTCATGTATAAGAATTCCAAGTATCAAATATCAAAATATCAAGACTTGGATTATGACAAAGCTCATTCAAGTTTGAATCATCAAAATCATTACCATAGTTTGTGAGATTCACAAATGATATAAACTTGGATTATTTTCCTCTTTAGTAAATGATAAAAAAAGCAATTATTTTCGAGATTCAAAATGCTAGCCATCATGACAAGTGATACATCAAAAGTCTACATCATTATTTCAATCAACAAGTCATGAAGCATACAAAGTAGTATTGAAACATGAGAGAAATGTTCAAATTACACATGTAATGTTTCAACATTCAAAACACATTTTCTCAAGTTGAGTATCAACAAGTCAAGAGAAAATAACTTATGATTCATTTGGATTTTCTTCAACAACATGGGAGAATCATGGTATGAAGTGAGAGATCTTGAAAGACTCAAGTTATCAAGATCACAATGTAGTTTAAGCTCATTCAAATCAAATTATTAACTTGTAACTCATAATTGAATCATCAAAATCAATTTCGAGATTCACAAAATATCATGAAAGCATTAATCTTGATAAGATAGGAAAAATATCTTCTTTTAAGTTGTTTGTTTCATACAAGTATGTCTTTTGCCTTTATATGCCAAATCAAAATATTCAAAACTGGAAGACAAACTTCATTATAAAAATTGTCAAAACAACACATTGTTTCAAGACATGAGATTTAACTTATCATGATAATGTGTTTCATTTTGTTTCAAACAAGTGTGCTTATATTTCAAAAGATGAGTATCAAATTTAAGACCAAAACATGAGTTTGTCATCAAGATATGATATCACAAAGTCATTAAGCATGATAACAAACTTTTAGTATTTTCATTTCAATGATGATTTCATAATGTATGTTTAAACATTTATGTGGATCCCATCATTGTAGAAATTCAAAACATAAGTTTGTCATTATATCCATCAAGATCATATGCATCAAATATCATGACAATACATTTTCTCATCTTTATGAGTTTCAATTTAAGTGATTTGATCTTTCATAAGAATGTTCAACTTTTTCATATGAAAATGTCATGCATTATATTCAAAAACGAAAATATGATCAAAATCATTTTAATTTATAAGATTCATAAGATATCATAAAATCATTAAGCATGACAACCAACTATTATTATCAATGATGATTACATAAGGTATGTCCAATTATATATATGAAAATCATCATTGTATTACTTTGAAATACAAGTTGTCATGTAGTCCATTAAGATCAAAAGCATTACATGTAAAGCATCATGATAGTGCAATTTCTCATTTTTTTGTGTTCCATTTCAAGTGATTTGATGTTCATATGAGTATACTCATGTTTTCATATAGATCCAAAGAGCAAGTTTCAAGAGAAATCATTAAGACCGAAAACATGAAGCACAATTTTTAAAATATTTATCATGTTTATTTTCATGAGATTCACAACACTCATAACATGAATTCATTCATCTCAATAGAATAAAAAAGATATTTTCATTTTAAGCAATTTGATGTGAGCATATTCAAAAATTTTATGAAAACATGTATCAAAATAAAACACAAGCTTAGTCATTAAATCGTCAAGACCAAATATGTAAAAATGATAGCACACTTTCAATTTTTATGTTAAAAGGTCATGTTTAAATTTTTGCCAAAATCATGCATCTATTTATAAATTCGAAAAATATGTTTCATCATCACAATATGACACTTTATTACTTCAAAAGCTCATGCATGATATAAAATCATCAAGCATCATATTTGGAGACAATGTAAACCATCAAGATACACATGCATGGATTAATCCTAAGCATTATCACAAATCTTGCATCATTCATATGTTTACTTTTCAAAAATACTATAAAGAAAAGCATAATATAATTTCAAATTTTTTTTTAATTTCTAAAAACACAAGAAAAGCATTAAAAAAATTCCTACTAACTAAGTTAAGCATTAATGGAAATCATCAAGTAATTTCAAAATAATTCAAGGAAGTTAAGTTACTTACCTCATTGTCGAAGCCCATTAAAGCATAGTTTGCTTCTTCTTTCCTTAATTCTTCTTGGTGAGTCTTCTTCTTCTTCATTGGGCTCTTCCTCCGTTCAAGTTCATTGTTGATTTTAGATTTTTGTTTAATGAACTTATTAAGATCGATTAAAGGTTCAAAGTCCTCTTCAATGTCCTCATCACTTGAGTCATCACTCAAGTGGCATATCATAGTTCGAAGTTTAAAAACCTTCTTGTTCTTTAGAAGGTGGTTCATGTGTTCATCATGTTCATCATATTCATCATGTTCCATTTCATAGGTCTTTAAAGACCCAATGAGTTCATCAATAGAATAATTATTTAGATCTTTTGATTCTTGAATCGCCGTTATTTTAGGATCCCACCATTTTGAAAGGGATCTTAAGATCTTGTTAGTGAGTTCAAAATCCGAAAAACTTTTACCAAGACTTTTCAAGCTATTGACGACATCCATGAAGCGGGTGTACATGTCATCGATAGATTAAGCTTGGTGTCATTTGGAAGAGCTCAAAATCATGCAACAAGAGGTTTACTTTAGTCTTTAACTCTACTAGTTCCCTCATGCATGATTTCAAGAGTTCGCCAAATGTCAAAAGCCGTTTAGCACATAGAAATCGATTGAACTCGTTCTTGTTCAAAGCACAAAATAAGGCATTCATAGCCTTTGCATTTAAAGAAAAGATTTTCTCTCTAAGTTCGACCATTCGTTCGTCGGTTTTAGAGGAAGTTGAAAACCATTTTCGATGATGTTCCACAAATCCAAATCCATTGAAAGCATGAAAACTCTCATTCGAGTTTTCCAATATGTGTAGTCCAGAACCATTAAAGCGGTGGGCGAAAAACCGAAAAGCCCTCTTGAAAACCATTTAGAGCCATTTCTCACGGGTGTGAATCCGAAAGAGAAAGAACGTGGCTCGATACCAATTGTTAGGGATCGAGCGGCACTAAGAGGGGTGAATTAGTGCAGCGGATAAAACGATGGAATTTTTAGCGATTTAAAACAAGCTTGAAACTTACGACGATGAAAGCAACGTTTCATTTGAAACCAATTTTGCGTTCTAACTTTAAAGCATGCGTACAAAGATAAAAAGGAAGTGGAGCAAGTAAAGTAAAGGCTTGCAGCAAAGTAAAACAGAAATTTAAACACTCACACAATCAAGACGCAGCGATGTATAGTGGTTCGGTCAAAGTGACCTACATCCACTTCCGAAGCCTTCTCCGATGAGGCTCCTTCTTCCACTATCAAATCCTTTGAAGGAAGGATCAAATACCCCTCTTACAACCCTTTACAAGTGGTTCACACTCTTACAAGATTTCACAAGAAGAATGAGGTTAACACTTAAGCAAATGAAGAACAAGACTTTCCTAAGACTTATTTTCAAAATCTAACTCTCTAAGGGTTGTTCTTTCAGCTGAGAAAGAAGGGGTATTTATAAACCTCAAAGTGATTCAAATTTGGAGCCTAAACTTTGAGCCAAAAATTTAAATCTCTTTGAATTTTTTTCGGTCTTTGTCGATCTTGGCGATGACACACTCGGCGACCACTACCGCCTCGGCCAACGAGTGCTACGCTGGCTTTCTGCCTGGCGGTACTACTGCTTTGCTCTGATAACGGGCGGTACTACTACAGCCTCGGCAAAGTGATGCTACCGCACGCTCTGATAACCGGCTATAGTACCCGACTACTGATGCGGAACTCTGATAGCATGCACATAGTATGCATGCACGTGGCTGGTTCGGTTTGGGCCAAAATTTTGGCCCAAACTCATCTAATCAAGGGCCAATGGGCCCCCACTTTGGGTTATCTAATCCTAACCCCAAATACGTGCTAACTACAATTTTAAAGATGTTTCCTAAGTTATTACAAAGTCCACATGACAACTTCTTCCGGCGAGCTTCCGGTCTACTTAAGCGGTCTTCCGACAAACCTTCGGAAACCATTCCGCGGACTCACGGCAAGCTTTCGGACTTCACGATGATCTTGACAAGTTCCCCGAGCTTCTTTGGCAAGCTCCGATCTTTCTTGGCAAGCTCATGAACTTCCGACGAACCTCGGCGAACTTCCGAAAACCCTTCGGCAAGCTCCTACTCGTTCTCGGCGGTTACGCAACGCTCCCAGCGAATCTTGGACTTCCGTTGAACACTCGAACTCCCAACGATTCATCACACTTATCTTGGCCCTTTGTTTCGCTTCGTCTTCATTCCTATCGTAGTCACTCCTGCATAAACAAACACCAAAAACTCTACTTCGATCTAGACAGTTATTACAACGTGAATTGACATTCAGTTGCCCGGCACATCATTGGTCGGTGCTTCGTCCGATCCTTCGGCACATTGCCCTCTCTAGCGGCTTGTTGCCCAATCGACGATTGACCTCCGCAACCTCGATATCCATGGCGCAACTCCGCACCTCTTGGCCCGATGCCCGACGTACGAAGCCTCCTGCCGATAGTCGACCGAACCTCCGGCTCGACATCCAATATCCTGACGTGATCACCTCCGACGCAACGTCAATTCCTCCAGCGTCAACTGTCTATTCCTGATCGATAGTAGACCTGAATAACTCAAAACGCAGTTAAACAACAAAACACAATCAATTAGTTTCATCATCAAAATCCGAGATTCAACAAGTATGACCTCCACTTTTTGATGGTGTGAGCAACAGGTCGGACATTAGTTGGTGCTTTCCCAAGTATTATCGGAATCTGATTATCATGATGTCGAAGAGGTGGGAGTTCTTGTGGTTCTACAAATACATCTGCAAACTCTTTAAGCAATGATTCAATACTTTCAATTGGAATGTGCCCTGTTATTTCTTGATCTATGCACTGTAATGGTACCAGGAAACTAGTGTGTGTCTCCCGAAGAACCTTCTCCATCCGATGGTTAGTGACAGTGGTGATTTTACTTCCGCTGCGTCCTTTTAGAATCACCTATTTTCCATTAACAAAGAATTTCATTATTAGTTTAGAAAAGTTCTAGGAAACATCACCCAAGGTTGATAGTCATTCGATTCCTAGCACGACTTCATAGTCTTCTAAGGGTAGTAGGAAGAAATCCACGAGCAACTCTTGACCCTGCATAGTGAGCTTTATCTTTGAGCACTTGCTATTACAGGTTAGAATCCGTCCATCAGCAACCTTTACTTCAAATTTATCACAAACGTCGATGTGGTAGGATAATTGGGTGGTGATCTTTTTGTCCATAAAATTGTTGGTGCTACCCATGTCAATCAAGACAGTGACAAGCTAATGTTTCAAAGTTGCTGCAACTTGCATTGTTTGTGGGTTAGAGTAGCCGGCCAATGCATGCATTATATATGTAATAGGGTCAATATCTTCATCAGTTTCTATACTTCCCTGGTCGGAATCTAACTCTTCTCCTTCAAATTCCTCCTCGATTGACTCAATCTTTAGGAGTTTTCCTTGTCTGCAACGATGCTCTTTACTCTATCTTTCATCACAATGTGAACACAACCCTTTTGTTGATCTTTCCTTGAGCTCTTCTCGAGTGTTAAGGTTATGGCTGGGAATAGATAGGGCTGGTGGCACACTGATCATTTGTTTGTTGTCACTTCTATTTTGATGATATTCCATATTGATTTTTTCCTCCTGTATGCGTGCAAATGAAATTGCAGTTATCATAGTGCGAGGTTGTCGCGCCTTAACTTCACATCCGATCTCCAGAGTAAGCCCTTCAATAAAGGTACCCACTAATTATCACTCAGACTAATCTCTAGCTTGATTCGACAATCGCTCGAATCTGCCTTGATATTCTAATACTATAGAAGTCTGATGAATTTTTGCAAACTGTCCATCTATATTTTCGTACTCTGAATGTCCAAATCGAACAATAAGTCCCTTCTTGAATTGCTCCCATGAGGAAACTACGTGGCAGGTTTCATATCAGTCATACCACGGAATTGCATCACCGTCTAACTGGATTGAGGCTATTTCCACCTTAGACTCCTCCGGGGTTCTGTGGAAACGAAAGAATTTCTCTGCCCTCGAAATCCAACTGATTGGGTCTCCATCTTTCCATTTTGGAAATTCTACCTTAATACGTGGGTAGCTGGAGTCATATTCTTGGTGCACCCTTCTTGTATCTCTTGATCTGTTTAACGTGGAGTTTGAACTTCCATCTTGTTGTAATTTGTCAAAATTTCCCAATAGGCTTCTTTTAAACTCATTAAGGGTCTCCTGTAGTCAGTTGTCAATTCGGGTTTCTAATGCTTCCATTTGATTTCCAATTCGAATTTCTGATGCCTCCATTTGGTTCCTAATTCGAATTTCTAATGCCTCCATTTGGTTCCCATTTTGAAATTCTAATGCCTCCATTTGATCCCCAATTCGAGATTCTAATGCCTCCATTTGATTCCCAATTTGATTTTCTAGCTGAGTTTCTCCTCACGGCTAAGTACGATCTCCACTTGATGGTGTGAGCAAAAGGTCAAACTTTTAGTTTAGTAGTCTTTAATGTCCTTTGGAGAACCCTCTTCATCCAATGGCTAGTAGCAGCTGTGGCCTTACTTCTTTGTCTTCCCTTTAGGATCACCATTTCGAATTCTTCTAATGGTAGTAAAGAGAAATCCCATAGTAGTTTTTGGTCCTGTATAAATAATTTTATCTTTGAATATTTATTGTCACAAGTCAAAGTTCGTCCATCAGCGACCTTTACTTCGAATTTATCACAGTCTTCAATATGATAGGCTAATCGATCAACAACCTTACTGTCAATGAAATTGTTAGTGCTACCGGTGTCAATCAGGACTGTAATAGGTTGATGTTCCAAAATTCCTTCAGCTTCATTATCGAAGTCAACTTTGTTAACTTCTGGTTCTTCTCTAATTGGTTCAATCACCAGAGGTTGCTTTTGTTTACATTGGTGCTCCTTACTAGGTGGCTCGTTGATCATTTATTTGTAGTCACTTCTGTATCAATGATTTTCTCGATTGATTTTTTTCTCATGTAGACGTGCAAATGAAATTGCAGCTATCATAGTGCGGGGCTGTCGAACCGTAACTTCACATCTGATATCTGGATTAAGCCTTCAATAAAGGTGTTCACTAGTTATCGTTCAGACCAATCTGTGGCTTGATTTAACCATCATTCGAATCTACTCTATATTCGAACACTGTAGAAGTCTGACAAATTTTAACAAGTTGTCCATCTTGTTGAAACTTACTAAAGTTCTCCAGTATGCTTCTTTTGAACTCATTAAGGGTCTCCTGCAGTCGGTTCTCAAATTTGGTTTCTAATGCTTCAATTTGGTTCCCAATTCAAATTTCTAATGCCTCCATTTGGTTCCCAATTCAAAATTCTAATGCCTCCATTTGATTCCCAATTCGAAATTCTAATACCTCCATTTGATCACCAATTCGAGTTTCTAATGCTTCCATCTGGGCTTTCACTGATTTGTCGGTGGTCATTACATAAGATTGTAGATCGGTAATTCAGTATTATCGGCGTGAAGCTATCGAGGATGTGGATGCTGAGGGGCTGCGTAAAGGCTTGCTGTGATCGCGGCAATGAGGAAAAGTTGCTGCCTTGTTTCTGTCACTGCATGGGGTGAGAGCATCGGGGGCTGGATGGCAATGACACCATAGGGAGTCGCTGCGAGGAGGGAAAGTGGCGGCGTTCTGCGATAGAGGATGCAAAGCAGGAGCGGTTGGAAGGTAGCGCTGGGGTGTGACTGCGGAGGTTGCAGCGGATGTCGATTGCGACTGCGACGGTTGCTGCGGACGTCAATTGCGACTGCGACCCAAGGGGAGGTAGCGAGGAAGAAGAGCACCGAAGCTGGAAGGCACCGGGCTGCTCGCTTCGTCACACCGCCGCCGGCGCGTTGTTGAGAAGCGATGCAGCAATGGTGCCCATTGCAGCGGCGGCGGTGGAGAGGGCAGTGGCTGTGGGCGGATGCCGATGTCTTCTGCCCTTTTTCTCTCTTCTTTCTTTTCTTCTTTTTCTCTTTTTTTTGATGAAGATGATGGTTGCGATGAAGATGATGTGAAGTTACAGCGAGAATGCCAAGGATCGCTGCTCTGATACCAAATGATAAGACCCCTTAGGGTTTTATCGTGGAAAAGACAAAAGAAGCGGAGGAGAAGCGAAAGAAGTGGGGGAAAAGGGGATAAATGATCACTTCGAGGGATCAGCCTCCTTGATCGCTTTGAGGGGATCGGCCTCCTTTGATCGCTTCGAGGGGATCGACCTCCTTAGTTTAGTCAAAAGACTAAATAATTCTTCATTCCTTTCTCATTCATGATTGTTTGAAAGAAACAGTTACATCCCTATTTATAGAGTCCCGCTAAGAGTTTCCCCAAGGACTTGGACTCTTATTAACTAACTCCATAACTGACTTCTAACCGACTAACAAATCTCTAGCATTGACCAACTCCGTAACTGACTTTTAACTGAATCAGTAACTGACTCTCTACTAGACAACTCCATAATATTATCCAAAGCATTAACCAAAACTAGAAAGTAAAAGATTCGTAATAGTTCCGCCCTCGTCAAATTAGCCTTGTCCTCAAGGCTGAGTGGCATCCATGTTGTAAGCGTGGATTTGTAACAAATGTAAGGCTTACTACAGTTGTTGGGAGAATAGCCGTGAGGAGGAAATCAGCAATGCGGCCTTGGTACCATCGCTTATTGTGACAGCAAGCAAGAGCGACACCGGAGATGGTTGGGCTGCTGTGGTTGCTGCTGAGGCCGGCAGCGAAGAGGGTAGCGCAGTTGCTGTTGAGGCAGGTAGCGAAGAAGGCAATGGCAGCGATGGTCGCCCTCGAGAAGCAGGGGCGGCGTCGGAGATGGGTTGGCTGAAGTAGGGGTTGAGGGCATCACAGTTGCTGGCCGAGAGGGCAGCGAGAGCGATTGTCACAGCTGAGAAAGTGCAGGGGCAGCGGGGAAGAGTGCGGGCCGAGAAGCAGTGGCGGTTGCTGTCGAGGCAGCCGCAGAGATGACCTCTGGCCGGAGGCTACGTCGGCGATTGTCGCGGCCAAGCACAGCGGTGGCAAAGGGGGGTGCGTGGCCGCCGATTGAAGCAAGGGGGGTGAAGGGGGAATAGGGGACGTCAATTGCGATTGCGACCCAAGGGGAGGCAGCGAGGAAGAAGAGTGCCGAAGCTGGAAGGCACCGAGGCTGCTCGCTTCGCACACCACCACGCCGGGCATCGATGGTTAGAAGCGATGGCAACAATGGTCGCATTTGCAGCGGCGCGGAGAGAAGCGATGGGTGGGCGATTCCGATGTCTTCTGCCCTTTTTCTCTCTTCTTTCTTTTCTTCTTTTTCTCTTTTTTTTTGATAAAGATGATGGTTGCGATAAAGATGATGCGAAGTTATAGCGAGAATGCCAAGGATCGCTGCTCTGATACCAAATGATAAGACCCCTTAGGGTTTTATCGTGGAAAAGACAAAAGAAGCGGAGGAGAAGCAGAAGAAGTGGGGGAAAAGGGGATAAATGATCACTTCGAGGGGATCAGCCTCCTTGATCGCTTTGAGGGGATCAGCCTCCTTTGATCGCTTCGAGGGGATCGACCTCCTTAGTTTAGTCAAAAGACTAAATAATTCTTCATTCCTTTCTCATTCATGATTGTTTGAAAGAAACAGTTACATCCCTATTTATAGAGTCCTGCCAAGAGTTTCCCCAAGGACTTGGACTCTTATTAACTAACTTCGTAACTAACTTCTAACTGACTAATAAATCTCTAGCATTGACCAACTCCATAACTGACTTTTAACCGAATCAATAACCGACTCTCTACTAGACAACTCCATAACATTATCCAAAGCATTATCCAAAACTAGAAAGTAAAAGATTCATAATAGTTCCGTCCTCGTCAAATCAGCCTTGTCCTCAAGGCTGAGTGGCATCCGTGCTGTAAGCGTGGATTTGCGACAAATGTAAGCCTTACTGCAGTTGTTGGGAGAATAGGCACGAGGAGGAAATCAGTAGTACGGCCTTGGTACCATCGCCTGTTGCGACGGCAAGCAAGAGCGGCACCGAAGATAGTTGGGCTGCTACGGTTGCTGCTGAGGCTGGCAACGAAGAGGGCAGCG
The DNA here is from genome assembly GCA_024322285.1 of Musa beccarii. Classification (NCBI taxonomy): domain Eukaryota; kingdom Viridiplantae; phylum Streptophyta; class Magnoliopsida; order Zingiberales; family Musaceae; genus Musa; species Musa beccarii. Next base: position 35,404,142 of record CM044398.1, on the reverse strand, counting down.
CAGTTGCTGTTGTGGCAGGTAGCGAAGAAGGCAATGGCAGTGATGGTCGCTCCCGAGAAGCAGGGGCAGCGTTGGAGATGGGTTGGCTGAAGTAGGGGCTGAGGGCGTCATAGTTGCTGGTCGAGAGGGCATCGTAGTTGCTGGCCGAGAGGGCAGTGAGAGCGATTATCACAGCTGAGAAAGAGCAGGGGCAGCGGAGTGCGGGTCGAGAAGCAGTGGCGGTTGCTACCGAGGCAGCCGGGGAGATGACCTCTGGCCGGAGGCTACGTCGGCGATGGTCGCGGCCGAGCACAGCTGTGGCGGAGGGGGGTGCGTGGCTGCCGATTGAAGCAGGGGGGGAAGGGGGAACATGGGAGTTCCACCCCATGCGAGGCTGCCAGTGAGGTGCACGCAGGGAACAGGGAACGTGGCTGCGTTCTTCTATGTTCACCCCCTTTTCTTTTCTTCTTTTTTTTTATTGGGGCTGCGACAAGGCCGATGTGAAGTTGCAACGAAAACACCGAGGATCATCATTCTAATACCAATTGATAAGACCCCTTAGGGTTTTATCATGGAAGAAGCGGAAGAAGTGGAGGAGAAGCGGAGGAAGTGGGGGAAAAGAGGATAATGATCGCTTTGAGGGGATCGGCCTCCTTGATCGCTTCGAGGGGATCGGCCTCCTTTGATCGCTTTGAGGGGATTGACCTCCTTAGTTTAGCAAAAAGACTAAATAATTCTTCATTCCTTTCTCATTCATGATTGTTTAAAAGAAACAGTTACATCCCTATTTATAGGGTCCCGCCAAGAGTTTCCCCAAGGACTTGGACTCTTATTAACTAACTCCGTAACTGACTTTTAATCGACTAACAAATCTCTAGCATTGACCACTCAGTGCTCGACTTTTAAGCCGAATCGATGGCGACTCTCTACTAGACAACTTCATAACATTATCCAAAGCATTATCCAAAACTAGAAAGTAAAAGATTCGTAATAGTTCCGCCCTCGTCAAATCAGCCTTGTCCTCAAGGCTGAGTGGCATCCATGCTGTAAGCGTAGATTTGTGACAAATATAAGGCTTACTACAGTTGTTGGGAGAATAGCCGTGAGGAGGAAATCAGCAGTGCGGCCTTGGTACCGTCGCCTGTTGCGACGGCAAGCAAGAGCGGCACCAGAGATGGTTGGGCTGCTGTGGTTGCTGCTGAGGCCGGCAGCGAAGAGGGCAGCGCAGTTGCTGTTGAGGCAGGTAGCGAAGAAGGCAATGGTAGCGATGGTCGCCCTCGAGAAGCAGGGGCGGTGTCGGAGATGGGTTGGCTGAAGTAGGGGTTGAGGGCATCGCAGTTGCTTGCCGAGAGGGTAGTGAGAGCGATTGTCACGGCTGAGAAAGAGTAGGGGTAGCGGGGAAGAGTGCAGGCCGAGAAGCAATGGCGGTTATTGCCGAGGCAGCCGGAGAGATGACCTCTGGCCGGAGGCTACGTCGGCGATGGTCGCGGCCAAGCACAGCGGTGGCAAAGGGGGGTGCGTGGCCGCCGATTGAAGCAAGGGGGGAGGGGGCAGGGAGTTCCACCCCTTGCGTGGCCACTGGTGAGGTGAGTGTAGGGAACAGGAAACGTGGCCGCGTTCTTCTGTGTTCGCCCCCTTTTCTTTTCTTCTCTTTTTTTATTAGGGCTGTGACAAGGCCGATGCGAAATTACAGTGAAAACACCGTGAATCATTGCTCTGATACCAATTGATAAGACCTCTTAGGGTTTTATCGTGGAAGAAGCGAAAGAAGTGGAGGAGAAGCGGAGGAAGTGGGGGAAAAGGGGATAATGATCGCTTCGAGGGGATCGGCCACCTTGATCGCTTCGAGGGGATCGGCCTTCTTTGATCGCTTTGACGGGATCGACCTCCTTAGTTTAGCCAAAAGACTAAATAATTCTTCATTCCTTTCTCATTCATGATTGTTTGAAAGAAACAGTTACATCCCTATTTATAGAGTCTCGCCCAAAGTTTCCCCAAGGACTTGGACTCTTATTAACTAACTCTGTAACTGACTTCTAACCGACTAACAAATCTCTAGCATTGACCAACTCCATAACTGACTTTTAACCGAACAAGTAACCGACTCTCTACTAGACAACTCCATAACATTATCCAAAGCACTATCCAAAACTAGAAGTAAAAGATTCGCAATAGTTCCACCCTCGTCAAATCAGCCTTGTCCTCAAGGCTAAGTGGCCTCCGTGCTGTAAGCGTGGATTTGCGACAAATGTAAGGCTTACTGCAGTTGTTGGGAGAATAGCCGTGAGGAGGAAATCAGCAGTGCAGCCTTGGTACCGTCGCCTGTTGCGATGGCAAGCAAGAGCGACACCGGAGATGGTTGGGCTGCTGTGATTGCTGCTGAGGCCGGCAGCGAAGAGGGCTGCGCAGTTGCTGTTGAGGTAGGTAGCGAAGAAGGCAATGGCAGTGATGGTCGCTCCCGAGAAGCAGGGGCAGCATCGGAGATGGGTTGGCAGAAGTAGGGGCTGAGGGCATCACAGTTGCTGGCCGAGAGGGCAGCGAGAGAGATTGTCACAACTGAGAAAGAGCAGGGGCAGCGTGGAAGAGTGCGGGCTGAGAAGCAGTGTCGGTTGCTGCCGAGGCAGCCGAGGAGATGACCTCTGGCCGAAGGCTACGTCGGCGATGGTCGCGGCCGAGCACAGCGGTGGTGGAGGGGGGTGCGTGGCCACCAATTGAAGCAGGGGGGGGGGGAAGGGGGAACAGGGGAGTTCCATACCTTGCGTGGACGTCGGTGAGGTGAGCGCAGGGAACAGGGAACATGGCCACATTCTTTTGCGTTCGCCCCTTTTCTTTTCTTCTTTTTTTTTATTGGGGCTGCAACAAGGTCGATGCGAAGTTGCAGCGAAAACACCGAGGATCGTCGCTCTGATGCAAAGCAGGAGCGGTTGGAAGGCAGCGCTAGAGTGCGACTACGAAAGTTGCAGCGGACGTCGATTGCGGCTACGACGATTGCTGCGAATGCCGATTGCGGCTGTGACCCAAGGGGAGGCAGCGAGGAAGAAGAGCGCCGAAGTTGGAAGGCACCGGGGCTGCTCTGCTTCTATCACACCGCATGCTGGTAGCGGTGGTTGAGAAAGCAGCGGCGGCGATGGTCGCTGGCAGCAGCGGCGGTGGAGAGGGCAGTGGCTGTGGGTGGATGCCAAGGTCTTCTGCCCTTTTTCTCTCTTCTTTCTTTTCTTCTTTTTCTCTTTTTTTTTACGAAGATGATGGCTACGATGAAGATGATGCGAAGTTGTAGCGTGAACGCCAAGGATCGCTACTCTGATACCACATGTTAAGGCTTTGATACCAAATGTTAAGATCCCTTAGGTTTTATCATGGAAAAAGCAAAAGGAACGGAGGAGAAGCAGAAGAAAAGAAGAAAAAGGGGATAAAGATCGCTTCGAGGGGAACGGCCTCCTTGATCACTTCGAGGGGATTGGCCTCCTTTGATCGCTTCAAGGGGATCAACCTCCTAGGGTTTAGTCAAAAGACTGAACAATATTTCATTGCCTTTCTCATTGACGAGGGCAGAAAGCGGCGGCATTCTGCGGTAGAGGATGCAAAGCTCTAAGGATAAGACACACAATTGGGACTACGGAATCGTTGTCTAACGTTATGTATCATTAACCATCCAGCATTCCATAAGTAGATCAATCATTGAACTCATTCTCCAATGAGCACCTACACTATACCTCTAGTGTCCCCACACAAGCAACTATGAGACCAGTCGCCTCCATCATATAGATGAGTATACAGCACACTAATCTATTTGGTTATCTCGATGTCCTTTTCGAGTAACCTATGATCAGAATAATTTAGGATCTATGTTTAAAGGTGAATTAGTCTCATTATCGTGATCTCATCATGATCTATTTCCCATTGCACAAATCCAAGGACATCATAATATTAATCCAGATAATGTGAGAAAATGTCAGTAATAATATGCAAAGAGATCGACGCAACATGTCACAAGTGCCATCACTCACGTGATTGGCTTATAGGGCACCTATAACTAACATACAGTGGTATTACTAGGGTCTAGCACCTGAGACTTTATCTAGCAATAGTATCGTCAGACTTAGCAGTGATACCATCCAGTGTTAGAGAGTACTAGTGGTGGTACTGAACAGCATAGGCGGTGGTACTGCTAGTATCCCGAAAATCTGGGATGAGACCTTGTTTGGCTCCATTTTTAAAGTCAATTGAGGCCTATAAATTGTTGACAAATCCTTCAGGGAGCGACATCACATGCACAGTGGAAGAACAGAAAACAAAACCCCAGATTTCCCATAGAAAGTTTTCGTCATCGTGCGAAGATCAGTGCATTAAAAACAAATCCGCAAAACTGCATGTGTAAAAGAAGATACCTAGGGAGATCGTATATCCCTGAATTCCTACAGATATGTGGGAGAGGATGAAGAAGGTCAAGCGTCCTCCTTTCTAGCGGTATCCACACAGCAGGGATTGTGATGATGCACCTCTCTCTTTAGGGAAAGGAGAACAGGAGGTGGCTACTAAAAGAAACCCTCAGCCTATAGAGCTTTGGTTCCCCCCTATTTATAGAGGCCCCTTGAAAACCCTAATGGATCTTTTACCCTATTGGGTATTAGATCTCCATCCAATCACCTAAGCCTCTTGGATTAGTGGGTCTCTACCCAATAATCCCTTATTAGCAATTATTGGATCTCATCTCAGGATCCAATAATTCAGGGGCTTAATGGATATCCAATAAGATAGGGGATTCAGTGGATATCTCATATCCGAACCTCTATTTGTTGCAACACCTACCATATGTGTGTGACCCTCTAGGCCCAATATCGAGCTGGCCGTGAGTCATACTTATCAGAACTCCTTCTGACTTAGTAAATTATTATCTCTATAATAATTCACTCAACTCATCGACTACGGACGTACTAGGCCACTACGTCACGGCCCCTAGACGATAAAGGGGAATCCAATCCTTTGGACCTATCTGTCCTCAATTACCATGTATCTATAGTCTCTCATCTATCCAATATCCTAGAGACCTATCGGGCATAGTGTTGTCAGGCCCATACGGTCTCTCCTCGAGTCTTGCTCTTATCGGATTCTCCCGAAGAACTCTTTCTCTCTCAATCCGAATAACCTTAGCCAAGGATTTGTTTTAGCAAGAATACATGAGATATTCCTCTCATGATACCGAGAGCGGATGATCCTTTATAAATAATCAATAGCCCTCGTAAGGTTGGCTACCACTCCCAATAACCGGCTATACTAGATCTAGAACTTTCCAAACCTATAAGTTCGGTATCAAAGAGTGGAGTACTCATACAGGATATCCTTGGTGTCTCAAGTCTAAGGACCAGATAAACTACTGGGACTACGGAATCGTTGTCTGACGTGAGGTGTCAATAACCATCCAGCATTCCATAGGCGGATCAATTAGTGAACTCATTCTCCAATGAGCACCTGCACTGTACCCTTAGTGTCCCCACACGAGTAGCTATGAGACCAGCTACCTCCATCATATGGACGGGTATACAGCACACCAGTCTATCTAGTTATCTCGATGTCCTTCTCGAGTAACCTATAACCAGGATAATTCAAGGTCTATGTTTAATTGTGAATTGGTCTCATTATCATGATCTCATCATGATACGATTCCCATTGCTCAGATACATACAACACGTAAGATAAAGTGATAAAATGCCTAATAATAAGCAAAGAGAAAAAGTGCATATCAAGTCACAAGTGCTATCACTCATGTGATTGGCTTGCAGGGCACATATGACTAGCAATCTCTCACAAGACCTAAAGCCAATCACCTACGTGTCTGATCCCTATCAGACCTCTGTGATGCTCAAAGATAATTTGAGACAATAGCTTGGTTAGTGGATCTGCAATGTTATCTTCGGATGGAACTCTTTCCACTACTACATCTCTTCGGGCCACGATCTCTCTAATAAGTTGGAACCTCCTTAGAACACTTCTGATGAGACTTGGGTTTCCTTATTTAAGTAATCGCCTCATAGTTGTCGTAATATAAGGGAATTAGCTCTTCGCTGCTCGACATGACTCCCAAATTTGTGATGAATTTCTTTAGCCAAACTCCCTCCTTTGCTGCCTCTGTCGCAGCAATATATTCGGCCTCTATGGTCGAGTCAGCAGTAGTGTCTTGCTTGGAACTCTTCCAGCATACTGCTCCTCCATTTAGGGTGAACACATACCCTGAATTAGACTTGCTATTATCGATATCGGACTGGAAGCTCGAGTCCATGTAGCCCTCAACCCTGAGGCTACTACCTCCATATACCAGTAAAAGATCCTTAGTCCTTCTCAAGTACTTAAGGATACATTTTACTGGTTTCTAGTGCTCCAAGCCGAATCTGCTTGATATCTGCTCGTGACACTTAGAGCATGTGCTATATCAGGCCTGGTACATAGCATAGCATACATGATAGATCCTATCACTAATGCATATGGTATCATATCCATGTGTGCCCTTTCTTTAGGTGTCTTTGGGGACATACTCCTAGAAAGTGATATTCCATGTCTCATTGGTATAAGACCTCTCTTGGAATTTTTCATGTCAAACCTTTTGACAATGGTGTCTAGGTACTTAGACTGGGACAAGCCAAGCATCCTCTTGGATCTATCTCTATAGATCCATATCCCCAATACGCAGAATGCTTCTCCTAAGTCCTTCATGGAGAAGTACCTAGATAACCAAGTCTTTACTGTAGAGAGCATTCCTACATCATTCCCAATGATCAGGATGTCATCCACATATAATACCAAAAAGGTGATAGTGCTCCCACTTACTTTCCTATACACACAAAGCTCATCTTCGTTCTTAATGAAGTCATAAGATCTGATCGCCTTATCAAATCTTATCTTCCAACTTTGGGAAGCTTGCTTAAATCCATAAATGGACCTAAGCAACCTGCACACCTTATTTGGGTAATCCCTAGATACGAATCCCTCAGGCTATATCATATACACCTTCTCCTCGAGGTTACCATTGAGGAATGCGGTTTTGACGTCCATCTGCCAGATCTCATAATCATAGTATACTGCAATGGCCAATAGAATTCGAATAGATTTTAGCATGGCTACAGGTGAGAAAGTTTCGTCATAGTCAATACCTTGCCTTTGACGATACCCCTTAGCCACTAGCCTTGCTTTATAAGTTTTTACCTTTCCATCTACTCCAATCTTCTTTTTGAAGATCCACTTGCAACCAATGGGTATAATACCCTTGGGTGCATTAACTAGGTTCCAAACCTTGTTGGAGTACATGGAATCCATTTCTGAATTCATGACTTCTTGCTATTTTCCAGAGTCTATGCTCATAATTGCCTCCTCATAGGTCTGAGGATCAATATCTTCAACATCCTCTCTTTTGATGTCCTACATATCTCTCTGGAGGATGGGATACTCTATCGGACCTACGTAAAGTTGAAACTTGTGTGCTAGGTATCTGAACAGACTCTGACTGTGGAATGGTGCTTGAGCTAGGTTCTCCAACCTTACTCAATTCTATCATGCTCTTACTATCTCCACCAAGAATGTGTTCCTTCTCAAGAAACACAGCTCTCTTGGCTACAAAGACCTTTTGGTCCTCAGGGTGATATAAATAATACCCACAAGTTTTCTTGGGGTATCCCACGAACTTGCACCATTCTGTTTGGATTCCAACTTGTCAGGGTTGTCTTTTAACATGGGCAGGACAGCCCCAAAGCTTAACAATCTTAAGATCAAGCATTTTCTCATTTCATATCTCATATGGAGTAGACATCACTGACTTGGTTGGAATTCTGTTCAGAAGGTAAGCTGCGGTCTCTAGGGTATATCCCCAGAATGAGATGGGTAGGTCAACGAAACATATCATGGAATGCACCATGTCTAACAGTGTATGATTCCTCCTTTCTGATACAACATTAAGCTGTGGTGTATAAGGAGGTGTCTATTCGGATAAGATCCTATAGTCTTTGAGGAACTGGGTGAACTCTATACTCAAGTACTCACCTCCTCGATCTAATCGAAGGGTTTTAATACTCTTTCCTGTTTGGTTCTCCACTTTATTTTTATATTCCCTGAATTTCTCAAAAGCTTCAGACTTATACTTCATCAAGTACACATGTTCGTATCTTGAGAAATCATTAGTGAAAGTAATAAAGTAGGAGTAACCACCTATGGCATGAGTTGACATGGGACCGCATACATCACTATGTATAAGTCCTAGTAACTCAGTGGCTCTCTCTCCAGTTCCACTAAATGGAGAGTTGGTCATCTTTCCCCGAAGGCAAGGTTCACATGTCGTATATGACTCATAGTCAAATGGATCTAGATATCCATCTTTTAGCAACTTTTGAATCCTTTCCTCGTGGATGTGACCTAGCCTATAATGCCAAAGATATGCATTATTCACCTCTTCTCGTTTCCTCTTAGGCTTACTTACACTCATGATATATGGAGCTGTATCTAGCATAAATAAACCATTATGCAATGTTCCTCTCGTGATGATCTGATCATCTAATATTATTGAAAAAACATTATTCTCAAAAACTAATTTATATCTACTAATTGTCAAACATGAAATGAAAATAATATTTTTGATAATAGAAGGAACATAATAGCATGCATCTAATGCAATAATAGCTCCACCAGGCAGATGTAAAGTGACCGTGCCAATAGCCACTGCAGCAACCTTTACTCCATTGCCCATCTTAAGGTCTGTCTCGCCTCTGTTCAATCTCCTAGGTCCTGCCAGAACCTGCAATAAATTGTAGATATGATAAGCACTCCTGATATCCAATACCCATATATTATCATAAGATTCTAACAAATGGAGACTGATCATGAATGTACCTGAAGCTTCTCCAAGCTTCTGTTTCACCCTTTCTGCAAGGTACTCTTTGTAGTTCCTCTTCCAGTGCCCATCTATGTCATAGTGGAAGCAATGGCCTTTGTCCTTTGTTGGGTCTTTCTTGACAATCTTTGCCTTACTCATTTTGCCCTTACCCTTGCCCTTCTTAAGGGTCTTCTCAGCCTTCCTTTTCTTTCTGGTCTCACAAGTGTAGAGAATCGGCTTCTCTTTCTTGATGGTGCTCTTTGCTTCTCTCAACATATTGAGGAGCTTTGGGAGGGTCACCTCAAGTTTGTTCATATTAAAATTCATTATGAACTAAGTAAAGAAATCTGGTAGGGACTGAAGCACAAGATCCACACACAGGTTATCCTCTAGGACCATTCCTAGACCTGTGAGTTTCTCAATCCACTCAATCATCTTAAGGACAGGTTCTGAACCGGTGTCCTCTAAGTCATCCTGGCACGGAAAAGACTCTTTGATATCTCATATCACTGAGTTCTTTCCTATTCCTCAAATAGTTTACGGAGATGCAGGAGTATGGAATTAGCATCCATATTTTTATGTTGTCTCTGTAACTCAGTAGTCATAGAGGCCAACATATAACACTGAACAAGAGTGGAATCATCTAAGTACTTCACATAACGAGTGATCTCATCCTTGCTTGCCCCTTCGTCGGGCGTAGGGATCACTGTATCAAGGACATATGCGATTTTCTCCGCCGTGAGAACAATTCTCAGATTGCGAAGCCAATTCGTATAGTTTGGACCAGTGAGGCGGTCGGCATCAAGTATGCCACGTAAAGGATTTGAAAGCGATATTTTTCTGAAATAAAAGATGTAGCAGAAATAAATAACATGCAGACTTTGCAGAAAATTAAGATAAGGACTTCTATCTTAATGTATTCCCACTAATTTTTCGTGAGACACACAACACCCTCCAGTATGTGAATCGGAGACCCCCGACAGATCTCTAGTGGGGATCAGGATCCAATCGGTGTCTTAACGTAACCTCAAGGGACTCGAACAATCATATTAAGCCCGTAAAGGTGGGCAACTCTTGCTAATCATAACTCCTTGTGATTCCCGTCTTATTCGGCCTCCGAACCACCATGGCCTCGAGGGACTCGACCAACCATGATGTTCGGTTAAGTCATCACCATAGTTACGAGATGAGTCTGATTCGGTGATATACTCTCAAGGGACTCGACCAAGCATACCATGTCCTCAGGTCACCGGTGACATCTCTATGTCGTAGATAAGATAGCGAGACGTGATATAGGTGAGTCTCGAGAGACTCGACCAACTCAACCTACACCGAGAATCGATTCCTACCTATAATGATGGAAGGCCACGTGGATCAATCTAATTGTCTCATGTTTATCAACTTAATATTATTAATGGAGAGAATTTTTGATTTGGTCTCCTAACATAATGTGTCACACACATACGTATTTAATTTATATATCTACATCGCATGCAAATATATATATATATATATATATATATATATATATCTAGTAGGTGTATATCTAATCACACATCACATGAGCAATCACACCATATGATTATGGACCACATCCTAATGTGATCAGGCCCGAGCTAGTGGGCCCAATCACTCACATCAAGATTTTTTTTTGGTAAGTAAATATAATTATATTTAGTATAAAGTTTGTACAAAGTAGCTTTGTCTACACAAGCTGTAGACTATAGCCTGATATCTTTTAAAGTAGTCTAGTAGAATGCACCCCACCTCAGAAAGGTGGAATGGTCTCACTCCATCAGACTCATCTCCAAGAGAAGTTAAACAGAAAGGTAGTCATGACTACACATGTTGTAGACTATGATGCATTACTATAGGCAACAAATAACAAAATGCTAACTATTCCTAGACAACCTGTGAATACATCACATTATAGAAACATAGAAGCACCCAATACAGCAATCACATTCGATAAAGCATTAACGAATTATAAAATTGAATCTGATAAAAATCTCTTTTTCTCTACTTGTTAAATGCTTCATTTCCATATCCTGCTCTATACATGATCTTGAGTCGCTAAGTATCTCGAGCAAAAGATGAGCATTGTGTGTGTTGTGGCCCTCAAAGATTCTACTACACCTCTCCTTCCAAATCCACCAAATAGCACATCTGAAGATAATCTTTGCCAGTTGTGTAAGAAGCCCTTTTCTTGAGAAGCTTTGCTGCAGCTGTTCCAGTTCTTGATGCAAGTTTGGCATTAGTAGCCTATGTAGTTCAAATCTCTTCAGAATCTCCATCCATACCCAATTAGTGTAGTCGCAAGCATAATAGAGATGATCAATACTTTTTTCCTGTTGCATACAAAGAGAACATCGGTTAACAAGATATATACCTTTTCGCTTCATATTATCCAATATAGGTAGTTTGGCAAGAAGGGCTTGCCACGTGCATAAGGAATGTCTCTGTGAGCCCGGTCTATCCCATGTCCAACTGCTTAGGATCCACTTGTTGTTTCTTTGTCTGATTTGATTCCATGCAGATATAGTACTAAATTTTCCATTGTCATGAAGCCAATTAAGCATATCTGAAGAGTTGTTCCTAATTGGAAGAGCTGTAATAGTCGGCCAAAGCGATAGCATATTAGGAGAAATAGGATTAGGAAGACACTAGGTGCCGTTAATAATGAACTCAGAAACCTTCCAATCTTTAGGGGCCCCAAGATCTCTTCGTACTCCATCACCATACAATTGAAATATACTCCTCCCATTCACCCAAGGATCATACCACATATTAATTTTGGTCCCAGAAGAGATTGCATAAGAAATGTGTTTGATCAGCCAATTTCTTGCCTTCAAAATTCCTTTTCAAGCAGTAGAATGATATGTTCTTGTTGAAACTTCCCAGATTGATTCCTTAGATAGGTACCTAGCAGAAACCCATTGTGACCATAAGGATTTATTTTGCAAAAGATCCTATAATTTCTGTACCAAACAAGCTTTATTCCAGTCTCTCAGATTTCACAAATTCAGCCCCCCCTCATCCTTCGGTCTGTAGATGCTATCCTGATTTACCATATACATTGCCTTACCATCCGTACCATTCCAGAAAAAGTTCTTCAATAGTCGTTCAATATCCTGAAGAAGTCCAACAAGTAGAAGAAATCCATTATACCAATAAATAGAGTAAGAGAATAGCACAGATCGGATGAGTTCGAGTCGTCCTGCTTTAGAAAGGAGTCTAGTTTTCTAAGAGGAAATTCTATTCTTTATTTTTTTCAAGATAGGCTGACAGTAGGTTTTGTGAATGCTAGTGGATATAAGTGGGAGACCCAGATAAGGAACTGGTAGACTTCCCTCGCTAACCCCCATAGTTTGTATAATAAAGTCTTTATTTTCAATGCAAAGACCCATATAGACTTTACTTTTTGCATGATTTAGCTGAAGGCCAGAAACCAAACCAAAATCTTTCATAATAGTAGCCAAATTCCTCACTGAAGTAGTGTCATTGCGAAGAAATATAATAAGATCATCTACAAATGTTATGTGGGATATATGAATAGAACTAGCATGGGGTACCTTAATGCTACCATCAAAGACTGCCTTTTCTAACATACACCTGAGTCCTTCCTTGACAATTGTAAAAAGATATAGAGAAAGTGGGTCTCCTTATCGAATGCCATTCGTACTCTCAAAGAAGCCAATGGGTGAACCATTGAAGAGAACCGAAAATTTTGGAGTTTCTAAGCACCATTGAATCCAATTAACCCATTGTTGAGGGAAGTTCATACTGAGGAGCATCTTGTAGAGAAACTATCTATTAACTGAATCAAATGCTTTTCGTAAGTCAGTTTTAAAACATATTTTTGTCCCTCTTGATTTGGAGTGCCGATCTTTGACCAAGTCGTTAGCCAGAAGAGCATTGTGATATATACTTCTTCCTTTAATGAAAGCAGCCTGAGTAGGACTAATGATCTTATGTATAATCATTTACATTCGATCTGCAAGCAACTTGGATATAATCTTGTAAATAAAGTTGCATAATGAAATGGGCCTGTAGTGCTCTAGTGAATCAGCCCCTGTATTCTTAGGAACTAAAGAAATAAAAGTACAATTTATCACTTTAAGAAGATGACTTGAAGAGAAAAAATACTAACAAGCTTTAATCTCATCATTTCCAATAATCAGCCATGCAATTTGGTAAAATTTAGCTGAAAATCCGTCCGGACCAGGGCTTTTGTGCTTCGGTGATTTAAAGACAACTCTTACAATTTCTTCATCTGTAATTGGGCCATTGAGAATTGTGATGTCATCCGAATCAAGCTTTCTAGTAGGCTCCACATGAACATTATTAGGCTGCTCTGTTTGATTGAGTAAAGAGTAAAAAAATTGTTCAGTGTGTGCTTTAACCTCATCCAAATTCTCAATAAGTGTACCGTCTTGGTCTTTACATTTCCTAATGTAGTTAATAGCCCGTCTAGTAGTAATGGCTGTATAGAAAAACTTCGTATTGGAATCCCCTAAGGTTAGACAATGTTGTCTAGACTTCTATTTTGCAAAACTTTGTTCTTGCTTTAAGGCTTGCATGAATTGATACCTAGCTTCTACCTCTTTACAAATAAGATTCTTGTCAAAGGGTAGAAGATGCAGCTTATGTTGCACCGCCATTAGTTCCTTTCTGCTTAACTGGACCCGGGTGGTAATATTACCAAAGGTGTTTGTATTCCACTCCTTTAGTGCTGCTTTACATGCTTTAAGCTTTTGGCATAAGATGTAAGGGGGAGAACCATACATATTAACATTCCAAGCTGATCTGATAACCTCGAGGAACTGAGGATGGGTACTCCACATGTGAAAGAATCTAAATGGTTTCTTGCCTCTTGGTATTACTTGGTCTGCATGTATATACATTGAAGAATGATCAGAGAACAACTGAGCACCATACTCCAAAAGTGAATCAGGGTAAACTGTTAACCATTCTCGATTAATCAGACACCTATCGAGTCGAGCCATTATTTTCCTGTGAGCAGCACCTTGATTACTCCATGAAAGCCAATCCCCTACAGATTTCATATCAAACAAAGCAGCAATATCTATGTAATCATTGAAACCTTGAAGCTTGCTATCTGGAATTAGCTTACCCCCCCACTTTTTCATATGTGTACCGAACAGTATTGAAGTCACCAAGAACAATCCAAGGCACTGTAAGACAGCCAGTTGCAACATTAATCAAATCAGTCCATAGACCATTTCTTTCCTGCAAACTATTAGAAGCATATACACCAGTAATATAGAATTGACAACCATTCTGTTTATCCTCGGCCTTAAGGTGGATAAATTATTCTATAGTAGAAATAAAGCAAGCACTAACAAAGTTCGGATGCCATAATACCCATATTCTACCATAAGTGTCACAAGTATCATTGGTAAGAAGTTCTGCCTTTGGCCATATTAAATTCCTTTGAACACGAACCCGAGATGGTTTAATTTTTGTTTCCATAAGAATAATAATATCACAAGCAGCAAACCTGATTACTCTATTGAGCTCCTGTTATTTCTTAGGTTTATTAAGTCCACGAACATTCCAACAGATAATCTTCATTAAAAAGAAAACATATGGGAAATGGAGTAATTCTTCCTAAGTAGAAGGAAGGATGTGTGACTTAGGAAGGATATCCTTTTTCTTCTCCTTAGATTTGACATTTTCCTCCTGCACTATATCCTTACTTTTCAAGCCTTTATTTCTATATTTTTTTACTTCATCCACAACTTGCAAGTGTTTAAATTTTAATGTACCTTGAGCCAAGAAGTTTGGGTTAGCTATGTTCAAAATGTCCTGGTTGGTTGTAGGGACATGAGCTGGTTGTGACACTATATCCTGGTTAGCATGATGAGTAGAACGTGGAATTCCTATTGTGGTAGCCACTAGCAATATATGAAGAGATGAAGTTTTCAACTTAGTACTACATCTGCATGGAATCAAATCAGACAAAGGAACAACAAGTGGATTCCAAGCAGTTGGACATGGGATAGACCGGGCTCACAGAGACATTCCTTATGCACATGGCAGGCCCTTCTTGCTAAACTACCCACAATAGATAATATGAAGTGAAAATATATATATATTGTAAACCGATGCTCTCTTTGTATGCAACAGGAAGAAAATATTGATCATCTTTATTTTGCTTGCGACTACACTAATTGGATATGGGAGGAGATTCTGAAGAGATTTAAACTCCATAGGCTACCAATGCCAAACTTGCATCAAGAACTAGAACAACTGCAGCAAAGCTTCTCAAGAAAAGGGCTTCTTATACAACTAGCAAAAATTATCTTTAGATGTGCTATTTGGTGGATTTGGAGGGAGAGGTGTAGCAGAATCTTTTTTTTTTTGGTAAGTGGTGTAGCAGAATCTTTGAGGGCCACAACACACACAATACTCACCTATTGCTCGAGATACTTAGCGACTCAAGATCATGTATAGAGCAGGATCTAGAAATGAAGCATTTAACAAGTAGAGAAAAAGATATCTTTATCAGATTCAATTTTATTATTCGTTAATGCTTTCTAGAACGAGATTGCTGTATTGTGTGTTTCTATATTTCAACAATGTGATGTATTCACAAGTCATTTAGGAATGGTTGGTTATTGCATTTTGCTATTTATTGACTATCGTAAGGCGTCATAGTCTACAATATGTGTAGTCATGGCTACTTTTTTTGTTTAACTTCTCTTGGAGATGAGTCTGGTGGAGTGAGTCCATTCCACCTTTCTGAGGTGATGTGCATTCTCCTAGACTGCTCTAAGAGATCTCAGGCTATAGTCTACGGCTTGTGTAGACAAAGCTAATTTGTACAAACTTTAAACTAAATATAATTATATTTACTTACTAAAAAAAAGATGAAATTTCCAACTTCTCCTTCTCCTGTTTGCGAGTACCATGAGAAACTGCTTTTGTAGAAGGCTC
Organism: Musa beccarii; assembly: GCA_024322285.1. NCBI lineage: Eukaryota > Viridiplantae > Streptophyta > Magnoliopsida > Zingiberales > Musaceae > Musa > Musa beccarii. Next base: position 35,388,349 of record CM044398.1, on the reverse strand, counting down.
CGATATAACAGGAAGAGTTAAAGTTCCTGATTTGTCCTCCTGGCCATGGTGCTGCCCAAGCGAGTCGGAATGCTCACTCATCGTTACCGTCTCAATTGCCACTGAAGGAGACTTGCTTTGTTCAATAATAGCAGCATCGACCCCATGTTGAGGTGTTTGACGTTGCCGATAAACCTGAGCAATTGGCTTCTGAATTTGCTGACAAGCTCCATGTGCATGACCGAAAGAGTAGCAAATATTACATCATTGTGGTTTCCAAGAATATGAAACATGTACCTTACGAGTGGTGCCATCTAGTTCATGATAAAAAACCTCATTAGGAAGATCACCATCAGAAGAAACCATAATACATGCTCATGCAAAAGCCAATCTCATCTGCGCTGCTGTTGCCTTGTCGATATACAATGGCTGTCTTAGGGTGCTGCATAACTTAGCAATAAAACGTCTACTCCAAAAATATAATGGAAGACCATGAAAAGATACCCATAAGGGAATAGACTGTAGGATGTCTAACTCCAAACGGACATCAGGGGACCAGCGCAGTAGTATCATCGGATGGCCACGAATAGTCCAAAACCCTTCAAGAATCCATTGCAAATCCTCTTCAGAATAGAGTTTGCATACAAAAAAATCGTTCTCCAGTATATGAAGATCGAATATCAATATTCCCCATCAAGTTTTGATGAATGAAGATAATGGAAAGTAGGATGTCTTTAGACCGACCACATAACCAATAAGCACCCTGGACCATGTCTCAATTAGCTCTGCAGAATCAGCTGTCTCGTACACAGCAATCTTCTGGTCTGCCTGAATTTCTGGAGTAAAGAAATCTAGGCTAAGATCCGGACTTCCAACTGGAGCCTTGAAGAGGCTAGTCCAAGGCTGAGGATCTTTAGAAATAAGAGTAGGAGGCTGCGATCTAGAGCGCGACCTACCTCTATACTGCAGCGTCGAAGAAGCATCTCGTCGGGATGAAGATAGCAGAGGTTGAGACGTAGGGGTAGGGAACCTCATCGTCGGAGCTACCCTACTACCAATATCACCAGCCTTAGGGACCATCGCTGCTCGGTAGCTATGTTCCTGCGATGCAAGCTCCTCTATGAGCTAGGGAGAGGTAGCCTGCTGCTGCAGCCCCAATAACGGAGAAGCAGCCGCAAACTGCTGCCACAGCCCCAACAGCGAAGAAGCAACTGTAGGCTTCTGCAAGAAAGGAAGCCACCCCCACCGCACTCTCTCACGCAAACCCTGCTTGAGCCGAATCGCAGCCGTCACCCCTTCCTAGAGAAGCAGAAGAAGGGGCGATGCAGGGGAGTAGATTCAGCCGTGCCGCCATCGCCCTAAGGATGCCTCCCTCGCCTTCTCCGTGCATGTAAAGAAAACACCACCCAGCCCACTGCCTCCTAGGGGAGAACAGCTGAGGTAGCCTGCTGCTGCAGCCCCAATAACCAGCTGCAGGCTTCTGCAAGTCGCGGTGCCTCACACAAACCCGCCGGATCCCCTGAGGATGCCTCCCTCGCCTTCTCCGAGAAAACGCGACCCAGCCCACCGCTTCCTAGGGGAGAACAGCTGCCCAGTAACCGCTGCCTCATGCCAAAGCAGAAGGGGGCGATGTAGGGGACAGCGCAGCCACCGATCTGACCGAGGTGATGATGCCTCCTCTGTTCATCGATCGCAATGTAGAGGGTGGGGTCTCTGCTCGAGAAGAGGAACAAAGGATTATTCTCCTTGCGCGCAGATCTACAGGGAACCCTGCTCACCGTGCGTGCAGAACAGTGAAGAACCACCGCTGTCTTCTCTTCGTGCACAGAACAAGGGAGAACCGCCGCCAACAGCCGTTGCCTCTTCATGCCCTAGCCTTCTCCGTGGCTTCACTTTCTCCCATTGCATTTGCACGTGGAGGAAGGGAAGAACCGCCATCCAAGGGAGAAGAAGCAGATCCACAGAATCCTGCAGCCACCACCTCTTCTCACCCTAGAGAGAGAAGAGAATCGCTAGAGAGAGAAGCTCTCGCCTCTATATCCTGTGATCGTCCATCTCGCTTCGTCGGATCCGTCGGCATCTCAACGCATCTCTATGCGTCGGATCGTCCGTCTCAACCTCGTGAGTCACGCTACCGCTGCACCTCCTCATGTAATTATAATATAATTACAGGCACGCAGGCCCGACAATAAATAAGAAAAGAATAGAGGCTCGCAAGCCCCAATATTAATAATCACATGTACACACATCGCATCATAGGTCCATGATCCTCTGTCCACATCATACATCACATATATATGTTATTTTATAGGACTACCAGATAAAGAAAATAATAGTTAATTAAACTATTTAATTAACATATTTATTTTTTTCTTAAATAAGGGACATAAAAGGAAATTTTAAATTCTCAGGGTATTTTAGTAATTCGGTCAAAAGGGTATTTTGATAATTCTATCAAAAGGGGCAGAATCAGGAATTTCTGAAATTCCGAGGGGTAAAATCATCTTTTGCCCTAAAACTCTAATCCCTCACCCTTACTACGCTTGCGGCCGCCGCCACCTTGCCAGCGGCCGCCGCCACCTTGCCAGCGGCCGCCGCCACCTTGCCAGCGACCGCCGCCACCTTGCCAGCGTCGCCCCTTGTGCGCGGGGAGGGCGGCGTCGCCGTCCTTGCCCCGCGGGCGCCAGCGCCGATGCCTCTACGGCGTTGGCCCACGGGCACGGGCGCCCAGCGTCGGCGCCTCTTCGAGCGGGCCGTAGGCCGCCAACGCAAGCAGCCTGCCTGTGGCCAGTAGCCCGCCAGCTGGCGGCTGCTGCCTACACAGGCAGCAAGGCTGCAAGAAGCCTTGCGACCTCTACACAAGCGCAGTAAGGGCAGCAATAGTTGCTGCCCTTCCTAGCCCTTTTGCACCAACGATTTTGGCATCAAAAGCAGATCCAAAACACAACACACGCAATTTAAGATCCGATCTTCGCACGAACAATTTGGGAAATCCTTCAGGGGAGTGACATCACATGCGCAGCGAAAGAACAAAAAACAAAACCCCAAATTTCCCGTAAAAAGTTTTCGTCGACATGCGAAGATCGGTGCGTCAAAAATAAATCCACAAAACTACACGTGTAAAAAATAAATCTTTGCTTTTCCTTTGACTTATCGGACTTGTTAGTTTGTGGCGTCTTAAGGGAATTCAAAGTGCTATTCTAGTTATTTTATCAATTTTCTATTGATAAGTAATTAGAATAGTTTCCCTTACTTCATTCTTGAATGATCCGTCTTATTTCAATTCGTTGGAGGGTGTCAATTTGTATTCCATATGTATCATAGCTCTTTAGCTATCGGGGTGTATGGTTGCTAAGTTGATGATTTCCATCATTTGGTATCAGAGCACGGCTCAAGTTTGAGATTTGCTTATCCAATTATTTATTATCTTTTAGCTTTTCCTTGTTCTCTTATTTCTTCTTTTATCACGATATCCATAATTGCAATTCTTCCTTCCTCCTTATTGTTGTGTTTCTTGTGCTATTACTATTTGTTTTTCATTTTTTTCCCCTCACTTTATGGTCAAAAAAAGAAAGAGAGCAGAAAGTTAAAAAAAAAAGAGAGAGAAAATCAAAAGTAAAAAAAAAGAGGAGAGGAAATCAAAGATCAAAGAAAAAAAAGAGAGAGAGAGGATAAGATTAAAGGTAAAAAAAAAAGGAAAGAAAGAAAGAAAGAAAGAAAGAGATCGAAATTTTAAAAAAAAATTATGAATTCAGGGACTTCATTCAAATTACAGAATTCTATCTTCATTATTTTGAATTCTTGTTTCAGGTTTGGAATTTTTTTTCATTCTAGAAATACTTAAATTCAAATCCTTGCTTATGATTGAATTGGCTTATATTATATTTACTTTTATGTCCAATTTCAATACCCTTGAATTGCCACAATCTGAATAGTTTGTTTAAGTTTTTTGTAGTTAATCTAAGAACTCAAAGAACAAAACAAGAGAGATAAAAGACAAGAGTGGTGAGATCAATACCGAGAAAAGTTAAATATTGTGTGAAAACAAGAGTGGAGTGAATCAAATCTTGAGTCAAACACGTGAGAGAGTGTTGGTGAGGCTATTCTAACTTTGTTTTCAGGTTGCAAACATGTCTAAAGAAAAAGAAGCGAGTTCTTCATCAAATGATCTTTTGCTTCAAGCAATGCAACAACAATTTGAACGTATGTTCAAAGTGATAGGAGATGTAAGAGATCATCTAGAAAGGCATGATGATGCAATTAATAGATTGAAAGGTGAACCACGGCGTAGGAGACAACCAGCATTCGTCCACGATGAATATAATGGCGGAGATGACCTCGACGATGACCAAGTCACTCTAATTGGTCAAGATGTTAATCCTACGAGACAAATTAGGAGAGGACGTTTTGATGGTGTGGACAAAAACATAGGCAGCATCAAAATGAAAATTCCTTCTTTTCAAGGAAAGAATAATCCAGATACTTATTTGGAGTGGGAACAAAAAGTGGAGCTGATCTTTGAATGTCACAACTACTCCGAAGAGAAAAAAGTAAAATTAGCCGCTGTTGAATTTTATGATTATGCTATAATTTGGTGGGATCAATTATGTAAAGACAGGCGTAGAAATGGTGAAAGGCCTGTAGAGACTTGGTTCGAGATGAAATAAATCATGAGGAGGAGATTCGTCCCAAGTCATTACTATCAGGATTTGCATCAACGACTGCAAACTTTGACACAAAGTTCCATGAGTGTTGATGAATATCACAAGGAGATGGAGATAGCTATGATAAGGGCTAATGTGGAGGAAGACCGTGAGGCTACAATGGCTCGATTCCTGAGTGGATTAAATAAGAACATTGCTGATCTTGTGGAATTGCAGCATTATATAGAGATTGAAGATATGGTGAATATGACCTTGAAGATTGAGAGAAAACTCAAAAGAAAAGGCACAAGGTATGATTCAAAACCTTATTCGGGTTCTTCTTCATCTTGGAAACTGAATTGGAGTAAAAAGGATGATAAACCCATTATTAAGCCAAAAATTGATGGAATTAAAGGCAAAAATGAATTTGGCAGCAAGGGTAAAGGTGAGAATCAACCTAATCAAAGTAGAGGTATTAAGTGTTTTAAGTGCCTTGGGCATGGACATATAGTACGTGAATGTCCTAATAAGAGAGTTATGATTATAAGAGATGGGAATATAGAATCTGAAAGTGAAAGAGAGGATGATGATGACATTCCAGAGGATACTAGTGACGTAGAGTATGCTAAAGGTAAAATTTTGGTTATTCAACGCATACTTAGTTTGCAAAGTAAAAATGATGAACATGGTGATCAACATGAAAATCTGTTTCATACTCATTGTTTGATTGCTAACAAGTTGTGCAATGTGATTGTTGATAGAGGAAGTTGTACCAATGTGGCAAGTACCTTGCTCGTGGAGAAACTGAAATTGCCTACTATCAAACATCCAAAACTTTACAAGTTGCAATGGTTGAATGATAGTGGTGTAGTAAAGGTAAATCAGCAAGTGTTAGTTCATTTTTTAATTGGTAGATATAAGGATAAAGTTTGGTGTGATGTGGTACCTATGTATGCTAGTCACATGTTGTTCGGGAGATCATGGCAATATGATCATAGGGTAACACATGATGGGTTCAAGAATCGTTATTCCTTGATCATGGATGGACAAAAATATCAGCTTGGACCGTTGCCTCCGAAGACAATTCTTGAAGACCAGATGCGCATAAAACAACAATATGAGGAGCTTGAGTCTTCATTAACCAAAACTTTTGGGAGGGAGCAAGAAAGAGAGAAAAAAGAAACAGATGAGATGAGTGATAAAAATTAGAGTATTGGGAAATACAAGGGGAGAGAAAACAAGGAAGGCTTGAGTGAAACAAAAATGAGTGTTTATGCCAAAATGAGTGATGTAAAAAAGGCCTTAACCATGAGGCAGCCCTTACTTATACTTATGTACAAGGACATTTTGATTTCTTCTAACAAAATTGACAAAAGTTTGCCTAGTGTTATTGTTGATCTTTTGCAGGAAAATGAGGATATATTTCCCGAAGAAGTTCCCAATGGTTTGCCACTAATTAGAGGAATTGAGGATCAAATTGATTTCATTCCAAGTGCAAGCATACCAAATAGGCCAGTATATAGATGCAACCCCGAAGAGACCAAGGAAATCCAAAAACTAAGTCGTAGGCATGCAAAATGGGTGGAGTTTGTTGAATCTTTTCCATACATCATCAAGTACAAACAAGGTGATGGAGGCTATGATTCGAGGATGAATCTTTTCCAGGAAAGGGGGAATGATATAAACCAGATCAAGCTAGTCAAGACTCAATCAAGATTCTATGGTTGCAAGAAGAGCCTAAAATGGTCAATATGATCATGAGGAGAGAAGGATAAATTTGAAGACCTCATCTTGAAGAATAAAAGTCCATTCAGCCATGTTTACTAAAATTCATGAATTAGGAATATGAATGTTATTTAATGCATTCATTCCCTTTGTACTATCCTCATACTATATAAATGAGGTTGACTCTCAATGTAAGACAGACAATTTGGGAAGTATAATAATTCTTCAACACCGGTGAGTGTTTTGTTTTTAAGTTCTTACATGAACTTTAGAACTTATCAGGCTTTTCTGCTTGTGGCGTTTAAACCAAATCTTTGCTTTTCCTTTGACTTATCAGACTTGTTAGTTTGTGGCGTCTTAAGGGAATTCAAAGTGCTATTCTAGTTATTTTATTAATTTTCTATTGATAAGTAATTAGAATAGTTTCCCTTACTTCATTCTTGAACGATCCGCCTTGTTTCAATTCATTGGAGGGTATCAATTTGCATTCCATATGTATCATAGCTCTTTAGCTATCGGGGTGTATGGTTGCTAAGTTGATGATTTCCATCACATCACATGCGCAGCGGAAGAACAAAAAACAAAACCCTAAATTTCCCGTAGAAAGTTTTCGTCGTCATGCGAAGATCGATGCGTCAAAAATAAATCCGCAAAACTGCACGTGTAAAAGAAGATACCTAGGGAGATCGTATATCCCTGAATTCCTACAGATCTATGGGAGAGGACGAACGAGGTCAAGCATCCTCCTCTCTAGCGGTATACACACGGTAAGGATTGCGACGATGCACCTCTCTCTCTAGGGAGAGGAGAACACGAGGTGGCTACCAAAAGAAACCCTCAGCCTATAGAGCTTTGGTTCCCCCCTATTTATAGAGGCCCCCTGAAAACCCTAATGGATCTTTTGCCCTATTGGGTATTGGATCTCCATCCAATTACCCAAGCCTCTTGGATTAGTGGGTCTCTACCCAATAATCTCTTATTAGCAATTATTGGATCTCATATCAGGATCCAATAATTCAGGGGCTTAATGGATATCCAATAAGATAGGGGGTTCAACAGATATCTCATATTCGAACCTCTATTTGTCGCAACACCTATCATATGTGTGTGACCCTCTAGGCCCAATATCGAGCTGGCCGTGAGTCATACTTGTCAGAACTCCTTCTGACTTAGTGAATTATTATCTTTATAATAATTCACCAAACTCATCGATTGCGGATGTACTAGGCCACTACGCCGCGGCCCCCAGACGATACAGGAGAATCCAATCCTTCGGACCTATCTGTCCTCAGTTACCATGTATCTATAGTCCTTCATCCATCCAATATCCCAAAGACCCTATACAGGGCATGGTATTGTCAAGCCCATACGGTTTGTCCTCGAGTCTTGTTCTTATCGGATTCTCCCGGAGAACTCTTTCTCTCTCAATCCGAATAATCTTGGCCAAGGATTTGTTCGAGTAAGAACACATGAGATATTCCTCTCATGATATCGAGAGTGGATGATCCTCTATTGACACTCAATAGCCCTCGTAAGGTTAGCTACCACTCCCAATAATCGGCTGCACTAGATATGGAACTTTCCAAACCTATAAGTCTAATATCAAAGAGTGGAGTACTCATACAGGACATCCTTGGTGTCTCAAGTCTAAGGACTAGATACACTATTGGGACTATGGAATCGATATCTGTCGTGAGGTATCAATAACCATCCAGCATTCCATAGGCGGATCAATCAGTGAACTCATTCCCTAATGAGCACCTACACTGTACCCTTAATGTCCCCACACGTGTAGCTATGAGACCAGCTACTTCCATCATATGGATAGGTATACAGCACACCAGTCTATCCGATTATCTCGATGTCCTTCTCGAGTAACCTATGACCAGGATAATTCAGAGTTTTTGTTTAAAGGTGAATCGGTCTCATTATCGTGATCTCATCACGATCCGATTCCCATTGCACAGATCTAAGGACATCACAATATATGCAACACGCAAGATAAAGTGATAAAACGCCTAATAATAAACAAAAAAAAAAAGTGCATATCAAGTCACAAGTGCCATCACTCATATGATTAGCTTACAGGGCACATATGACTAGCGTAAATATCTTATATTTTTCTGCTTGTGAAATATAGAAAAGTGAACAAAAGAAACTAAGATCTAAGTTGAAACGCTATTGTAATCTTTTGAGAATTCACCTCCACTTGTTCTAGCTTAGAATTCTATTTAAGGAGGAGTGAGCAAATTATAAAAGGTTAACTCCTGAACTAGTCAAAAGGAGAAAAGATCTGTAAAAGGGATGATTAATCTTTACCCATTGAAGGAAGATCAATAGTGAAAGCTAGTTACCTCGATGGAGGAGGAATCGGAAGTAGACATATGTCGTAATTGTTGGGATCCAGAGTGGCACTAAGAAGGGGGGGGTGAATTAGTGCAGCAATTAAGAATGATAAATTTTAACTATTTCAGAAACTTCATATGAAAAGAGTCACATTTCGATTAAAACAACTTTTGATCAAAACATATGGGAAATGTATTTAACTTGCGAGCATTTAGAGATGAGGAAATGGAGCAGCAAGTGAAGATGGTTTGCTGAAATATAAATTGTGAGAAAGTAAATGCAAACCAATTTTATAGTGGTTCGGTCATACGACCTACATCCACTCCCGATTCCTCTTCACTTGAGGCCACCGGCTTTTCACTAGTTGTCTTCCTTCCAATGGGTGAAGACAAGCCCCTTTTTATAGTCCTCTCTTACAAATTTCCCACACTCTCCCTTAGAGTTTACTTCTCACATAAGGAGGAGGGATGCTTTCTTTTACAAGGGATTTCAACAGAATTTTGACTCATTTTTCTACTCAATTCTTCCTATCCCAAGCAAGAACATCTTGGGTATTTATAGACCCTAAAAGGATTCAAATTTGGAGCCCAAATTTGAATCACCTCGGATTTTGGGGTACTGGTGGTACCACCTCTTATCACTGGTGGTACCATCATTAGTCTGACTCTGGCACTAGTGGTACTATCGCTAGTCTAGTTATACCATCGCTTGGGCACACTGACATTGTTAGTGTACTGGGCGGTGCCACCACCCAATCTAGGTGGTACCACCACCCAATATAGCCTGGGGTGCTAGACCCAAGCAGTTCCTTGGCGTAACATAACACTTCTTGGCCCAATTCCTAATGTCTGAAGCCTTCTATCGATTATTGACCGTACCTCCAGCTCGACGTCCAATATCCTGACATGATTTCATCTAGCACAACGTCAATTCCTCCTATAACAACTGTCAAATCCTGATCGATAGTAGACCTGCATCACTCAAAACGTAGTTAGACAATAAAACACAATCAATTAGTTTCATTATCAAAATCTATGACCCAACAATCTCTCCCCTTTTGATGATAATAACTAATTGATGATGGAGTTAATCTTAACATCGGTTAATAGAGAAATAACAAGTGGATCCCAAGCAGTTGGACATGGGATAGACTGTGCTCATAAAGACATTCTTTATGCACATGGTAAGCTCTTCTTGCCAAACTACCTACGATATCTCTTTGTATGCAACAGGAAGTATTGATCATCTTTATTATGCTTGTGACTATACTAATTGGGTTTGGAAGAAGATTCTGAGGCGATTTGAACTAAATAGGCTACCAATGCCAAACTTGCGTCAAGAATTAGAACAGCTCCAACAAAGCTTCTCAAGAAAAGGACTTCTTACACAATTGACAAAAGTTACTTTCAAATGTGCTATTTGGTGGATTTGGAGGGAGAGGTGTGGTAGGATCTTTGAGGGCCACAACACACACAATGCTCATCTTTTACTCAAGATTCTTAGTGACTCAAGATCATGTATGGAGCAGGATCTGAAAATAAAGCATTTAACAAGTAGAAAAAAAGAGATCTTCCTCAGATTCAATTTTATAATTTTTTAATTCTAGAAAGGTTGCTATATTATGTGATTCTCTGCTTCAAAAATGTGATGTATTCTCAGGTCATTTAGGAATGGTTGGTTATATTATATTTTGCTATTTATTGCATATAGTAGAGCGTCATAGTCTATAACATGTGTAGTCATGACTACTTTTCTATTTAACTACTCTCGGAGATGAGTCTAGTGGTGTGAGCCCATTCCACCTTTCTAAGGTGGGGTGCATTCTCCTAAACTACTCTAAGAGATCTCAGGCTTTCGTCTATGACTTGTGTAGACAAAGCTAATTTGTACAAACTTTTATACTAAATCTACTTACATTTACTTACAAAAAAAAAAGAGAACATCGGTTAACAAGATATATACCTTTTCGCTTCATATTGTCCATTGTAGGTAGTTTAGCAAGAAGGGCCTGCCTTGTGCATAAGGAATGTCTCTGTGAGCCCGGTCTATCCCATGTCCAACTGCTCGGGATCCACTTGTTATTTCTTTGGCTGATTTGATTCCATGCAGATGTAGCACTAAACTTGCCATTGTCATGAAGCCAATTAAGCATATCTGATGAGTTATTCCTGTTTGGAAGAGCTATAATAGTTGGCTAAAGTGATAGCATATCAGGAGAAATAGGATTAGGAAAACACCATGTGCTGTTAACGATGAACTTAGAAACCTTCCAATCCTTAGGGGCCCCAAGATCTTTTTTTTTTGTTTGGTAAGTAAATGTAAGTAGATTTAGTATGAAGTTGGTACAAATTAGCTTTGTCTACACAAGCCATAGGCTAAAGCCTGAGATCTCTTAGAGTAGTCTAGGAGAATGCACCCCACCTCAGAAAGGTGGAATGGTCTCACTCCACCAGACTCATCTCCGAGAGTAGTTAAAAGAAATCATAACTATACATGTTATAGACTATGACGCTCTACCATAGGCAACAAATAGCAAAATGCAATAACCAACCATTCTTGGACAACCGGTGAATATATCATAATTTTGAAGCAGCGAATCAGACAATACAAAGGAAGCATTAAAGAATTATAAAATTGAATCTGATGAAGATCTCTTTTTCTCTACTTGTTAAATAACTCATTTCCAAATCCTACTCCATACATGATCGTGAGTCGCTAAGTATCTCGAGTAGAAGGTGAGCATTGCGTATGTTGTGACCCTCAAAAATTCTGCTACACCTCTCCTTCTAAATCCACCAAATAGCATATCTGAAGGTAATCTTTGCCAGTTGTGTAAGAAGTCCTTTTCTTGAGAAGTTTTGCTGCAACTGTTCTAGTTCTTGATGCAAGTTTGGCATTGGTAGCCTATGTATTTCAAATCTTTTCATAATCTCCATCCATATCCAATTAGTGTAGTCACAACCAAAATAGATATTGATCTATACTTTCTTCCTGTTGCATACAAAGAGAGCATCGGTTAACAAGATATATACCTTTTCGCTTTATATTGTCCATTGTGGGTAGTTTGGCAAGAAGGGCCTGCCATGTGCATAAGAAATGTCTCTATGAGCCCGGTCTATCCCATGTCCAACTGCTCGGGATCCACTTGTTATTTCTTTGTTTGATTTGATTCCATGCAGATGTAGCACTAAACTTTCCATTGTCATAAAGCCAATTAAGCATATCTGATGAGTGATTCCTGATTAGAAGAGCTGCAATAGTCGGCCAAAGTGATAGCATATCAGGAGAAATAGGATTAGGAAGACACCAGGTGTCGTTAACAATGAACTCAGAAACCTTCCAATCTTTAGAGGCCCCAAGATCTCTTCGTACTCGATCACCATATAATTGAAATATACTTTTTTTATTCACCCAAGGATCATACCACATATTAATTTTGGTCCCAGAAGAGATTGCATAAGAAATGTGGTTGATCAGCCAGTTTCTTGCCTTCAAAATTCCTTTCCAAGCAGTAGAATGATATGTTCTTGTTGAAACTTCCCATATTGATTCCTTAGATAGGTACCTAGAAGAAACCCATTGTGACCATAAGGATTTATGTTGCAAAAGATCCCACAATTTTTGTACCAAACAAGCTTTATTCCAATCTCTCAGATTTCGCAGATTCAGCCGCCCCTCATCTTTTGGTCTACAAATGCTATCTCAATTGACCATATGCAGTGCCTTTCCATCCGTACCATTCCAGAAAAAGTTCTTCAATAGCCGTTCAATATCCTGAAGAAGTCCATTAAGTAGAAGAAATACATTAGACTAATAAATAGAGTAAGAAAACAACACAGATCGGATGAGTTCAAGTCGTCCTGCTTTGGAAAGAAATCTAGTTTTCCAAGAGGAAATTTTATTTTTTATTTTTTGCAGGATAGGCTGACAGTGAATTTTATGAATGCTAGTGGATATGAGTGGGAGACCCAGATAAGGAACTGGTAGACTTCCCTCGCTAACCCCTAGAGTTTGTATAATAAAGTCTTTATCTTCAACGCAAGAACCTATATAGACTTTACTTTTTGTATGATTTAGTTGAAGGCCAGAAACTAAACCAAAATCTTTCAGAATAGTAGCCAAATTCTTCACTGAAGTAGTGTCATTGCGAAGAAAGACAATAAGATCATCTGCAAATGTTATGTGAGATATATGAATAGAAACAGCATGGGGTACCTTAATGCTGCCATCAGAGACTGCCTTTTCTAACATATAGCTGAGTCCTTCCATGACAATTGTAAAACGATATGGACAAAGTGGATCTCCTTGTCGGATGCCATTCGTACTCCCAAAGAAGCCAACGGGGGAACCATTGAACAGAATTGAAAATTTTGGAGTTTCCAAGCAGCACTTAATCCAATTAACCCATTGTTGAGGGAAGTGCATACTAAGGAGCATCATATAGAGAAACTATCTATTAACTGAATCAAATGCTTTTCGTAAGTCAGCTTTAAAACATATTTTCGTCCCTCTTGATTTGGAGTGCAAATCTTTGATCATGTCGTTAGCAAGAAGAACATTCAGATGTATACTTCTCCCTTTAATGAATGTAGCCTGAGTAGGACTAATGATCTTATGCATAATCATTTGCATTCGATCTGCAAGCAACTTGGAGATGATCTTATAAATAAACTTGCATAAAGAAATGGGCCTGTAGTGCTCTAGTGAATCGGCCCTTGCATTCTTAGGAACCAAAGAAAAAAAGTACAATTTATCACTTTAAGAATATGACCTGAAGAGAAAAAATGCTGACAAGCTTTAATTACATCATTTCCAATGATCGGCCATACAATTTGGTAAAATTCAGTTGGAAATCCATCTGGACCAGGGCTTTTATGTTTTGGTGACTTGAAGACAACTCGTATAACTTCTTCATCTGTAATTGGTTTATTAAGAATCGTGATGTCATCCGAATCAAGCTTTCTAGTAGACTTCACATGAACATTATTAGGCTACTCTGTTTGATTGAGTAAAGAATAAAAAAATTATTCAGTGTGTGCTTTAACTTTATCCAAATTCTCAATAAGCATACCATCTTGACCTTTACATTTCCTGATATAGTTAACAGCCCTTCTAGTAGCAATGGCTGTATAGAAAAACTTCGTATTGGAATCCCCTAAAGTAAGCCAATGCTGTCAAGACTTCTGTTTTGCAAAACTTTCTTCTTGCTTTAGGGCCTGCATGAGTTGAGACCTAGCTTCTGCCTTTTTGCAAATAAGATTCTCGTCAAAGGGCTGAAGATGTAGCTCGTGTTGCACCACCATTAGTTTCTTTTTGTTTAACTGAACCCGGGTGATAATATTGCCAAAAGTGTTTGTATTCCACTCCTTTAGTGCTGCTTTACATGCTTTAAGCTTTTGGCATAAGATGTAAGGGGGAGATCCATGCACATTAACATTCCAAGCTGATCTGATAACCTCAAGGAACTGAGGATGGGTACTCCATATGTTAAAGAATTTAAATGGTTTCTTGCCTCTGGGTATTACTTTGTCTATATGTATATATATTAAAGAGTGATCAGAGAACAACTGAGCACCATACTCCAGAAGTGAATTAGGGTAAACTATTAACCATTCGAGATTAATCAGACACTTATCGAGTCAAGCCATTATTTTCCTATGGGCAGCACCTTGATTACTCCATGAAAGCCAATCCCCTACAGATTTCATATCAATCAATGCAGCAATATTTATGTAATCATTAAAACCTTGAAGCTTGCTCTCTGAAAGTGGTTTACCCCCCCACTTTTTCATGTGTGTACCGAACAGTATTGAAGTCACCAAGAACAATCCAAGGCACTGTAATAGAACAATCAAGTCTGATGCTTGTGATATTGTTATCCTTGTGAAAACAAAAATTAAACCATCTCGAGTTTGTGTTCAAAAAGATTTAATATGGCCAGAGGCAAAACTTCTTACCAACGATACTTGTGACACTTATGGTAGAATATGGGTATTATGGTATCCGAACTCTGTTAGTGCTTGCTTTATTTCTGCTACAGAATAATTTATTCACCTTAAAGCTGAGGATAAAAGGAATGGTTGTCAATTCCATATTACTGGTGTATATGCTTCTAATAGTACCTTGGATTATTCTTGGTGACTTCAATACGGTTCGATACACACATGAAAAAGTGGGAGGTAAACCACTTTCAGAGAGCAAGCTTCAAGGTTTTAATGATTACATAGATATTGCTGCATTGATTGATATGAAATCTATAGGGGATTGGCTTTCATGGAGTAATCAAGGTGCTGCCCACAGGAAAATAATGGCTCGACTCGATAGGTGTCTGATTAATCGTGAATGGTTAACAGTTTACCCTGATTCATTTCTGGAGTATGGTGCTCAGTTGTTCTCTGATCACTCTTCAATGTATATACATGCAGACAAAGTAATACCCAGAGGCAAGAAACCATTTAGATTTTTTAACATGTGGAGTACCTATTCTCAGTTCCTTGAGGTTATCAGATCAGCTTAGAATGTTAATGTGCATGGATCTCTCCCTTATATCTTATACCAAAACCTTAAAGCATGTAAAGCAGCACTAAAGGAGTGGAATACAAACACTTTTGGCAATATTACCACCCGGGTCCAGTTAAGCAAAAAGAAACTAAAGGCGGTGCAATATGAGCTACATCTTCAGCCCTTTGATGAGAATCTTATTTGCAAAGAGGCAGAGGCTAGGTCTCAATTCATGCAGACCCTAAAGCAGGAAGAAAGTTTTGCAAAACAAAAGTCTTACTTTAGGGGATTCCAATATGAAGTTTTTCTATACAGCCATTGCTACTAGAAGGGCTGTTAACTGTATCAGGAAATGTAAAGGTCAAGATGGTATGCTTATTGAGAATTTGGATAAAGTTAAAGCACACACTGAATAATTTTTTATTCTTTACTCAATCAAATAGAGTAGCCTAATAATGGTCATATGGAGCCTACTAGAAAGCTTGATTCGGATGACATCATGATTCTTAATGCACCAATTACAGATGAAGAAGTTGTACGAGTTGTCTTCAAGTCACCAAAGCACAAAAGCCCTGGTCCAGATGGATTTCCAGCTGAATTTTACTAAATTGCATGGCCGATTATTGGAAATGATGTGATTAAAGCTTGTAAGCATTTTTTTCTCTTCAGGTCATATTCTTAAAGCGATAAATTGCACTTTTTTTTCTTTGGTTCCTAAGAATGCAGGGACTGATTCACTAGAGCACTATAGGCCCATTTCTTTATGCAATTTTATTTACAAGATCATCTCCAAGTTACTTGCAGATCGAATGCAAATGATTATGCATAAGATCATTAGTCCTACTCAGGCTGCTTTCATTAAAGGGAGAAGTATACATCACAATGTTCTTCTTGCTAATGACTTGGTCAAAGATTTGCACTCCAAGTCAAGAGGGACGAAAATATGTTTTAAAGCTGACTTATGAAAAGCATTTAATCAGTTAATAGATAGTTTCTCTACCAGATGCTCCTCAGTATGAACTTCCCTCAACAATGGGTTAATTGGATTCAGTGCCGCTTGGAAACTCCAAAATTTTCAGTTCTGTTCAATTGTTCCCCCGTTGGCTTCTTTGGGAGTACGAATGGCATCCGACAAGGAGATTCACTTTCTCCATATCTTTTTACAATTGTCATGGAAGGACTCAGCTGTATGTTAGAAAAGGCAGTCTCTGATGGCAACATTAAGGTACCCCATGCTGGTTCTATTCATATATCCCACATAATATTTGAAGATGATCTTATTATCTTTCTTCGCAATGACACTACCTCAGTGAAGAATTTAGCTACTATTCTGAAAGATTTTGGTTTGGTTTCTGGCCTTCAACTAAATCATGCAAAAAGTAAAGTCTATATGGGTTCTTGTGTTGAAGATAAAGACTTTATTATGCAAACTCTGGGGGTTAGCGAGGGAAGTCTACCAATTCCTTATCTGGGTCTCCCACTCATATCCACTGGCATTCATAAAATTCACTGTCAGCCTATCCTGCAAAAAATAAAGAATAGAATTTTCTCCTGGAAAACTAGACTTCTTTCCAAAGCAGGACGACTTGAACTTATCCGATCTGTATTATTTTCTTACTCTATTCATTGGTCTAATGCATTTCTTCTACCTGTTGGACTCCTTCAGGATATTGAACGACTATTGAAGAACTTTTTTTGGAATGGTACAGATGGTAAGGCAATGTATATGATAAATTGGGATAGCATCTGCAGACCGAAAGATGAGGGGGGGCTGAATCTACGAAATCTGAGAGATTGGAATAAAGCTTATTTGGTACAGAAATTGTGGGATCTTTTGCAGAACAAATCCTTATGGTCATAATGGGTTTCTGCTAGGTACTTATCTAAGGAATCAATCTAGGAAGTTTCAGCAAAAACATATCATTCTGCTGCTTGGAAAGGAATTTTGAAGGCAAGAAATTGGCTAACCAAACACATTTCTTATACAATCTCTTCTGGGACGAGAATTAATATGTGGTATGATCCTTGAGTGAATGGGAAGAGTATATTTTAATTGTATGGCGATAAAGTACGAAGAGATCTTGGGGCCTCTAAAGATTGCAAGGTTTCTGAGTTCATTGTTAACGGCACCTAGTGTCTTCCTAGTCATATTTCTCCTTATATGCTATCACTTTGGCCGACTATTACAACTCTTCCAATCAAGAACAACTCCTCAGATATGCTTAATTGGATTCATGACAATGAAAAATTTAGTGCTACATCTGCATGGAATCAAATCAGACAAAGGAACAATAAGTGGATTCCAAGCAGTTGGACATGGGATAGACCGGGCTCACAGAGACATTCCTTATACACATGGCAGGCCCTTCTTGCCAAACTACCCACAATGGATAATATGAAGCGAAAAGGTATATGTATTGTTAACCGATGCTCTCTTTGTATACAATAGGAAGAAGATATTGATCATCTTTATTTTGCTTGCAACTACACTAATTGGATATGGGAGGAGATTCTGAAGAGATTTGAACTCCATAGGCTACCAATACCAAACTTGCATCAAGAACTAGAACAGCTGCAGCAAAGCTTCTCAAGAAAAGGGCTTCTTACACAACTAGCAAAAATTACCTTCAGATGTGCTATTTGGTGGATTTGGAGGGAGAGGTGTAGCAGAATCTTTGAGGGCCACAACACACACAATACCCACCTATTGCTCGAGATACTTAGCGACTCAAGATCATGTATGGAGTAGGATCTGGAAATGAAGCATTTAACAAGTAGAGAAAAGGATATCTTTATCAGATTCAATTTTGTTATTCGTTAATGCTTTTTAGAATGAGATTGTTGTATTGTGTGTTTCTATGTTTCAACAATATGATGTATTTATTCATAGGTCGTTTAGGAATGGTTGGTTATTACATTTTGCTATTTATTGACTATCGTAAGGCGTCATAGTCTACAACATGTGTAGTCATGGCTGTTTTTTTTGTTTATCTTCTCTTGGAGATGAGTCTGGTGGAGTGAGTCCATTCCACCTTTCTGAGGTGGGGTGCATTCTCCTAGACTGCTCTAAGAGATCTCAGGCTATAGTCTACGGCTTGTGTAGACAAAGCTATTTTGTGCAAACTTCATACTAAATACAATTACATTTACTTACCAAAAAAAAGAGAGACAAAGGCGGGAGCGCCCCCTAGGGATTGTAGAAGCGACGCCCTCCTTGTCTGCCAAAGGGGAAGATCAGCGACCGTGAAATCGCCCAAGGGATATCCACCGATGTAGCCTTCCTGCAGCGACCATGAAATCTCCTAAGGGAAGATCCACCGATGTATCCTTCCTGCTCTCAGAGCGTAGAACATGGGAGAATCGTCGCCCAGCAGCTGTCACCTCTTCTCGCCCTAGCCTTCTCCGTGGCTTCACTTTCCCCCAACGCCTTCGATCTCACAACTGTGTAGCAGCAGCGAGTTCCTATATCACATGAAGGAAGGGAAGAACCACCACCCAAGAGGGAGAAGAAGCAGATCCACACCGCCTCTTCTCGCCCTAGAGAGAGAAGAGAATTGCTAGAGAGAGAAGCTCTCGCCTAGATAGAGAAAGCCACAGAACAAGTCATTGCACGTCCTTATGAGTTCCTTTTATGTATCTAAAGATCCTTTTGATGTCTTTAAAGTGAGATAATTTGGGATTAGATTGAAATCTAGCACAAAGTCAAACACTAAGCATAATGTCTGGTCTAGTTACAATGAGGTATAGTAAACAAACTACCTATCATACCCCTATAAGTTTTTTTATCAAAGTTTTCTCCATTATCATCCGCATCTAACTTAGTGGAAATGTTTATTGGTGTATTATCAGCCTTTGAACTATTCATGTTGAATCATTTTGGCAAATCTAATACATATTTAGTTTGATTAAGAAAAATTTCATCACTTAATTGCTTGGTTTGTAAACCTAAAAAAAGATTAGTTCACTAATTAAGCACTTTCGAACTCTTGGCTCATATTTTTGGCAAAAGATTCACATAAAGACTCATTTGTGGAACCAAAAATAATATCATCAACATAAATTTGAACAATAAGAAAATTATTTTTAAAATTTTTAATAAATAATATAGTATCGACCTTACCTTTTGAAAAATTATTTTGGATAAGAAAAGAACTAAGTTTCTCATACCAAGCCCTTGGGGCTTATTTCAATCTATAGAAATTCTTAGATAATTTAAACATATGATTAGGAAAATGAGCATTCTCAAATTTGGGTGATTGTTTAACATAAACTTCTTCAGAGATAAAGCCATTTAAGAAATCAATTTTAACGTCCATTTGAAATAACTTAAAATTATTACAACAAGCATAGGTAAAGAGCAACCTTATGGCTTCTAATCTTGCCATGGGTGCAAAGGTTTCTTTATAATTGATACTTTCTTCTTGGTTGAAACCTTTGGATACTAATCTAGCCTTGTTTCTAACCATGATACTAAATTCAACTTGCTTATTTCTAAAGACCCATTTAGCACCAATCACTAAATGGTCATTAGGTCTGGGAACAAACTTTCACACCTCATTTCTCTCAAATTGATTTAACTCTTCTTACAATGCGATAACCTATGAATCATCTTTCAAAGCCTTATCAATGCATTTTGGTTCAATTTGAGATAGAAAAGCAGTATTAGTACAAAAATTTTTAAAAGAAGAGTGAGTTTGAACACCTTTTGATGTGTCTCATGTAGTTAGCTCTTTAGGATGAGCATCTACATATTTCCATTCCATAGGTAAGGATACTTTGGAAGGAGTTGCATCCAAGTTGCAAGGGGGAGGAGAGGTTGCATTTAAATTTAAAACATCAATATCATCATCAAAATTATTTTTCTTAAATTCAGAATTCTCATTAAAAACAACATGAATAGATTCTTCTATAACCAAAGTTCTCTTATTAAAGGCATGAAATACTTTAGAGGTAGAAGAATAACCAAGAAAAATACCTTCATTGGATTTTGCATCAAATTTTCCTAAGACATCTTTTTCATTTAAAATAAAATATTTACAACCAAAAACTTTAAAATATGAAACATTAGGTTTTTTGTTATTCCATAATTCACAAGGAGTATCTATTCATGAGCTTTTCATGAGCATGGCACGTCATTTTGTAGGTCATTAGAGACCTAATAAGTTCTTCAAGAGGAAAAGTCTTAAGGTCCTTGGCCTCTTGAATGGCCGTAACATTTGGATCCCAACTCTTTGGAAGGAATCTTAAAATCTTAGTTAAAAGTTCAAAGTTGGAAAAACCTTTACCAAGTGCCTTAAGTCTATTGATGACATCCGTAAAACGGGTGTACATGTCTCCAATGGACTCACTTGGTTTCATTCAGAAAAGTTCATAAGAATGCACAAGAATATTGATTTTAGACTCTTTCACTCGGCTAGTGCCTTCATGAGTGATCTCAAGAGTACGCCAAGTATCAAAAACCAATTCAAAAATTGATACACAATTAAATTCGTTTTTGTCTAGTGCACAAAACAAGGCATTCATAGCCTTTGCATTTAAAGCAAAAACCTTCTTCTCCAATTCATTCCAATCGCTCATTGGAAGAGAAGATTTTTGAAAACCATTCTCAACGATATTCCAAAGCTCAAAGTCCATAGAAATAAGAAAGATACTCATACGAGTCTTCTAATACGTATAATCCATCCCATTAAACATAGGCGGACGTGTAATAGAATGACCCTCTTGCATACCGGAATAGGCCATCTCTCTTAGTTTTTAGACCAAATATGAGAGTGAACCCGCTCTGATACCAATTGTTAGGATCGGACAAGCACTAAGAGGGAAGGGGGGGGTGAATTAGTGCAGCGGATCAAAATCGTAAGCTTGAAACCGATTTTGGTAAAAGGCTAGTTCGTATGAAAACTTCGATCCGACAAAAGATGACTTAGTAGAAGTTGCTTGAGTAAAAGTAATGACAAACTGAATGGTTTGTAGCTAAGTAAAGAGATGAAACAGAAATTTAAACACTCACACATTCAAGACACAGCGATGTATAGTGGTTCGGTCAAAGTGACCTACATCCACTTCCGAAGCCTTCTCCAATGAGGCTCCCAACTTCCACTAGCAAATCTTTTTGATGGGGAAGGACCAAACACCCCTCTTATAACCCTTTACAAGAAGTTCACACTCTTACAGATTTTCCAAAGAGAAAGAATGAGGTGAACATAAACTACTGAAAATAAGACTTTAGCTTGATTTTTAACTCTCAAAAGGGTGCCCTTTCAGCTGAGAAATGAGAAGTATTTATAAATCCAAAATGGATTCAAAATTGGGCTCCAAATTTGAAATTAAATTGGAGTTCCTAGTGCTGGCGGAGCCCGTGCTATCGCTTGTCAGGGGCAGTGCTACCGCTTGTCAGTCGTCAGACTGACAGTGCATAGGCGGTGCTACCGCACTCGGCTGCCAAGCGGTACCACTCGCCCGACACTTTCGGCTGCCAGCAAGATACCACCCCGACACTCACCGCCAAAGCGGTTCTACTTGCCTCGCACAAAGTGTTCTACCAAGGCCCAAAAAGGCCCAGTAAGAGTCCCGTTGGCCCCTACCAAATTTGAGCAGGATTAATTCTAAATCCTTGCCCTAAGTACATGCCAACTACGAAATTGAAACATAATTAATAGTGATTTAAACCGACATTCTTCACATCTTACGAAATTGAAACATAATTAATAGTAAAGAGCCCCGTTGGCCGCTTTACGATGCGGCTTCCGGCGGTCTTCCGATACTTCTCTCGGATTTATTTCGGCGAGCGTGCTCAACGAGTCTTCAGCAAGCTTCCAAACCTTCTTGGCAATCTCCACGAACCTTCGACAATCTTTGCTGCGAACTTCAAAAAACTTCGGTAAGTCCCTGATTCGATCTCGGTTGGTTCCGGCAATACTTCCGATGATCCTTCGAACTTCCGATGAACTCATGAACACTCGACGGACTTGACCTCGGCAAATCGCTTTATGTTTCTAACCCATCGTAGTTAATCCTGCACACTTATCTTTGACAATATAGATTAGAACAAATATTTCACCAATTGATTTCATCATCAAAATCCGAGATTCAACATACTCCTCTTCAGGAATTTTTTTATTTTGTTTCATCTTTTCTGTTTTCATGAACTTATTTTGATCCTTCACCTCTCTTGGTATCATCTTTCTCAATTTCATATTATCTTGGTGTCATCTTCTTGATTTCATAGATGAAGCTTTCATTTTTATCTTCCTCCAATCTCGGATTGATACTCTTGCCTCATCGATTGATCATTCACATTTAATAATTTTTAATTAGAATCATACCCATTTAATGACTTTGAGAATTTGATTCTATCGATTTTATCCTCCCTTAAATTCTGTTGGCATGATTGAATGGCTTTTCATATTTTTATGTCATGAAATTTGAAGTTTGATAAGTTCTTGATAACTTAAACAAATTGCTTTCATGACACATG
Organism: Musa beccarii; assembly: GCA_024322285.1. Taxonomy (NCBI): domain Eukaryota; kingdom Viridiplantae; phylum Streptophyta; class Magnoliopsida; order Zingiberales; family Musaceae; genus Musa; species Musa beccarii. The sequence goes on along the minus strand of CM044398.1, from coordinate 35,365,678 downwards.
GAACTATTCTTTTATACATATTTTTATGTCATGGACTATGTATGAAAAGAAGAAGCTCTCATAAATTTTTTTAATAGCTTGAATGCTCTCTTGAAATCAATTCAGATTTCATTCATTTCTCTAAATGTGAATTTAAAGATTTCTTAACTCTTGTGTGAATTTGTGAACTTTTATGAATTTTTCATGAAAATGCGGAGTTAGCTCTTATCATGATATGAATTTTCGATCATTTGAACAAATCGCCTCTTGAACTTTTCATGACTTTCAATATCTCAATTCTTCTTGAATGGACATTCATGAGTCTTATCATAAGTTTTTATGAATTTTTAGAAATAAAACAGAAGGAAAGGAAAATAATATGTTGGAATGTTCTTATTTTCTGATGAAAATAACAGTTCTTATTTTCCTTTCCTTCTGTTTTATTTCTGATGAAGATAATATGTTGAAATGTTCGTGGACTTAATAAACCTGAAAAATGTCGGAAGCTCAATAGAATAATCAAGTTTGCTGCTTATGATATTGTTATTCTTATGGAAATAAAAATTAAACCATCTCGGGTTCGTGTTCAAAGGAATTTAATATGGCCGGAGGCAGAACTTCTAACCAATGACTCTAGTGACACTTATGGTAGAATATGGGTCTTATGGCATCCCAACTCTGTTAGTGCGTGGTTTATTTCTGCTACTACATAATTCATCCATCTTAAGATAGAGGACAAAAAGAATGACTGTCAATTTTATATTATTGGTATATATGCTTCGAACAGTATGTATGAAAGAAATGCTCTATGGACTAATCTAACTATCATTGCAAATGGTTGTCTTACAGTACCTTGGATTGTTCTTGGTGACTTTAATACTGTTAGGTACACAAATGAAAAGGTGGGGGGCAAATCACTTTCAGAAAGCCAACTTCAGAATTTTAATGATTACATAGATACTACTGCATTGATCGATATGAAATCTGTAGGGGATTGGTTTTCATGGAGTAATCAAGGTGCTGCCCATAGGAAAATAATGGCTCGACTTGATAAGTGTTTGATTAATCATGCATGGCTAATAGTTTATCTTGATTCACTTCTGGAGTATGGTGTTCAGTTATTCTCCAATCACTCTTCAATGTATATACACGCAGACAAAGCAACACCCAAAGGCAAGAAACCATTTAGATTCTTTAACATGTGGAGTACTCATCCTTAGTTTCTTGAGATTATCAGATCAGCTTGGAATGTTACTATGCATGGTTCCCCTCCGTACATTTTATGTCAGAAGCTAAAAGCATGTAAAGTGACACTTAAGAAGTGGAATACAAACATCTTTGGCAATATTCACACCCGAGTCAAATTAAGCAAAAATGAGCTAATGGCAGTGCAACAAGAACTGCATCTCTAGCCCTTTGATGAGAATCTTATTTGTAAAGAGGCAGAAGCCAGGCATCAGTTCATGCAAGCCTTAAAGTAGGAGGAAAGTTTTGCAAAAAAGAAATCTCGACAGCACTAGCTTACTCTAGGAGATTCCAACACTAAGTTTTTCTATGCTGCCATTGCTGCTAGAAGGGCCAATAACTGCATCAGGAAATGTAAAGATAAAGACGATAATCTTATTATGAACTTGGATGAAGTTAAAGCACACACTGAATAATTTTTTTATTCTCTACTTAATCAAGAGGAGCAACCTAATAATATTCAGGTGGAGCCTACTAGAAAACTTGATTCGGATGCCATCGTGATTCTCAATGCACCAATTACAGATGAAAAAATTGTAAGAGTTGTCTTTAAGTCACCGAAGCACAAAAGCCCTGGTCCAGATGGATTTTCAACTGAATTTTATCAAATTGCATGGCCTATCATTGGTGATGACGTGATTAAAGCTTGTCAGCATTTTTTCTCTTTAGGACATATTCTTAAAGAGATAAATTATACTTTTATTTCTTTAGTTCCCAAGAATATAGGGGTTGATTCACTAGAGCATTATAGGCCCATTTAATTATGTAACTTTACTTATAAGATCATATCCAAATTGCTTGCAGATCGAATGCGACATATTATGCACAAGATCATTAGTCCGACTCAGGCTGCTTTCATTAAAGGACGAAGTATACATCACAATGTTCTTTTTGCTAATGACTTGGTTAAGGATTTACATTCCAAATCAAGAGGGACAAAAATCTATTTTAAGACTAACTTACAAAAAGCATTTGATTTAGTTAATCGACACTTCATCTACAGGATGCTCCTCAGTATGAACTTCCCTCAACAATAGGTTAATTGGATTCAATATTGTTTAGAAACTCCAAAATTTTCGATTCTCTTTAATGGTTCCCCTATTGGCTTTTTTGGAAGCATGAATGGTATTCAACAAGGAGATCCACTTTCTCCATATCTTTTCATAATTGTAATCAAAGGACTCAGTTGTATGTTGGATGAGGTAGTCATTGCTAGCAGTATTAAGAACCCTATACTGATTCTCTTTATATATGTCACGTAACATTTGCATATGATCTTATTATATTTCTTCGTAACGACTCTACTTCAGTGGGACTGGGCGACGGTACTGTTTTGCACGACGGCACTGTTTTCCTCTATTCCTCCAGAGGAGGAGGAGATTGAGGGCGGCGTCGTCACCTTGGCCAACTGCAGGAGTTGGGGCTGCGGACCCCCTGGGCGACGCGACTGGGCGACGGCGGGGGCTGTTCTTCCAGCCCTCCGAACAGTGCAGGAAGATCGGTGCTCGCTGCTGCGACATCCCTACGGTTCTGCGAAAATAGAGGACCGAGCCTCAGCTCCGCCCCCTTTCCTTTGTTCCTCTTCTGGAACAGGGAAGGCCCATCGATCCCCACCCTCTGTAGAACAGAGGAGGAGGAGATCAAGGGAGTGGCGACGGGCGGGCGCAGGCTCGCTGGTTGCTTGGGAGATCAGGGGCTGCCATGTATCGCCCCCTTGCTTTGGGGCGTGAGGCGGCGGCTCTCCCCTGCGTTTTCCTCACACGCACGGAGAGGCGAGGGAGGCGACGGCGGTGCGGCTGATCTCTTCTTCCGGCAGAGGCGAGGGTTGAGGGCGAAGCTACTCTCCAGCATCGCCCCTTTCTTCTTCCTGGCAGTGTCCGGCTGCTTCTTTAGGAAGAGGCGACGGCTATAGTGCGGTGGGGGTGGGTTCCTCTGCACCGCGACTAGAAGCCTGCGGTTGCTTCTGGGCTGTCGAGGCAGTCTTCCATTGTTGGGGCTGCAGTGATTGTTTGCGGCTACCCCTCCGAACAGAGGAGCTTGCACCGTAGGAACACTGCTACCGGGCAGTGATGGTCCCCGGGGCTGGTGATGCTGGTAGCAGGATGAGGTTCCCTGCCCCTACGTCTCAACCTCCACTATTCCGACGAGATGGTTCTTTGATGATGCAGCATAGAGGTTGGTCGCACTCTAGATCGCGGCCTCCTATTCTCATTTCTAGAGATCCTCGACCTTGGATAAGCCTCTTCAAGGCTCTAGTTGGAAGTTCAGATCTTAGCTTGGACTTCTTTGCTTCAGAAATCCAGGCTGATCAGAAGATTGCTATGTACGAGACTACTGATTCTGAAGAGCTGATTAAGACGTGGTCCATGGCGCTTGTTGGTTTTTTTGGTAAGTAAATGTAAGTAGATTTAGTATGAAGTTGGTACAAATTAGTTTTGTCTACACAAGCCATAGACTAAAGCCTGAGATCTCTTAGAACAGTCTAGGAGAATGCACCCCACCTCAGAAAGGTGGAATAGTCTCACTCCACCAGACTCATCTTCGAGAGTAGTTAAAAGAAATCATGACTACATATGTTGTAGACTATTTGTTGTAGGCAACAAATAGCAAAATGCAATAACCAACCATTCCTGGATGATCGGTGAATATATCACAATTTTGAAGCAGAGAATCAGACAATACAAAGGAAGCATTAAAGAATTGTAAAATTGAATCTGAGGAAGATCTCTTTTTCTCTTCTTGTTAAATACCTCATTTCCAAATCCTACTCCATACATGATCGTGAGTCACTAAGTATCTCAAGTAGAAGGTGAGCATTGTGTATGTTGTGACCCTCAAAGATTCTGCTATACCTCTCTTTCCAAATTCACCAAATAGCACATCTGAAGGTAATCTTTGCTAGTTATATAAGAAGTCCTTTTCTTGAGAAGTTTTACTGCAGTTGTTCTAGTTCTTGATGCAAGTTTGGCATTGGCAGCCTATGTATTTCAAATCTTTTCAGAATCTTCATCCATATCCAATTAGTGTAGTCACAACCAAAATAGAGATGATCTATATTTTTCTTCCTATTGCATACAAAGAGAGCATCGGTTAACAAGATATATATCATTTCGCTTCATATTGTCCATTGTGGGTAGTTTGGCAAGAAGGGCCTGCCATGTGCATAAGGAATGTCTCTATGAGCCCGGTCTATCCCATGTCCAACTGCTCGGGATCCCACTTGTTATTTCTTTGTCTGATTTGATTCCATGCAGATGTAGCACTAAACTTTTCATTATCATGAAGCCAATTAAGCATATCTGATGAGTGATTCCTGATTGGAAGAGCTGCAATAGTCGGCCAAAGTGATAGCATATCAGGAGAAATAAGATTAGGAAGACACCAGGTGCCGTTAACAATGAACTCAGAAACCTTCCAATCTTTAAGGGCCCTAAGATCTCTTCGTACTCGATCACCATATATTGGAAATATACTTTTTCCATTCACCCAAGGATCATATCACATATTAATTCTGGTCCCAGAAGAGATTACATAAGAAATGTGGTCGATCAGCTAATTTCTTGCCTTCAAAATTCCTTTCCAAGCAGTAGAATGATATGTTCTTGTTGAAACTTCTTATATTGATTCCTTAGATAGGTACCTAGAAGAAACCCATTATGACCATAATGATTTATGTTGCAAAAGATCCCACAATTTCTGTACTAAACAAGCTTTATTCCAATCTCTTAGATTTCGTAGATTCAGCCCCCCCCTCATCTTTTGGTCTACAAATGCTATCCCAATTGACCATATGCAGTGCCTTTCCATTCGTACCATTCCAAAAAAGTTCTTCAATAGCCGTTCAATATCCTGAAGAAGTCGAACAGGTCGAAGAAATGCATTAGACCAATAAATAGAGTAAGAAAACAACATAGATCGGATGAGTTCAAGTCGTCCTGCTTTGGAAAGAAATCTAGTTTTCCAGGAGGAAATTCTATTCTCTATTTTTTGCAGGATAGGCTGACAATGAATTTTATGAATGCTAGTGGATATGAGTGGGAGACCCAGATAAGGAACTGGTAGACTTCCCTCGCTAACCCCAAGAGTTTGTATAATAAAGCCCTTATCTTCAACGCAAGAACCCATATAGACTTTACTTTTTGCATGATTTAGTTGAAGGCTAGAAATCAAACCAAAATCTTTCAGAATAGTTGCCAAATTCTTCACTAAAGTAGTGTTATTGTGAAGAAAGATAATAAGATCATCTGCAAATGTTATGTGGGATATATGAATAGAACCAGCATGGGGTACCTTAATACTGCCATCAGAGACTGTCTTTTCTAACATATAACTGAGTCCTTCCATGACAATTGTAAAAAGATATGGAGAAAGTGGATCTCCTTGTCGAATGTCATTCGTACTCCCAAAGAAGCCAACGGGGGAACCATTGAACAGAACTGAAAATTTTAGAGTTTCCAAGCAGCACTGAATCTAATTAACCCATTATTGATGGAAATGCATACTGAGGAGCATCTTATAGAGAAACTGTCTATTAACTGAATCAAATGCTTTTCGTAAGTCAGCTTTAAAACATATTTTCGTCCCTCTTGATTTGGAGTGCAAATCTTTGACCAAGTCGTTAGCAAGAAGAACATTGTGATGTATACTTCTCCCTTTAATGAAAGCAGCTTGAGTAGGACTAATGATCTTATGTATAATCATTTGCATTCGATGTGCAAGCAACTTGAAGATGATCTTGTAAATAAAGTTGAATAAAGAAATGGGCCTGTAATGCTCCAGTGAATTAGCCCCTGCATTCTAAGGAACCAAAGAAATAAAAGTATAATTTATCATTTTAAGAATACTACCTGAAGAGAAAAAATGCTGACAAGCTTTAATCACATCATTTCTAATGATCGACCATGCAATTTGGTAAAATTCAGCTGAAAATCCATCTGGACCTAGGGCTTTTGTGTTTTGGTGACTTGAAGACAACTCGTACAACTTCTTCATCTGTAATTGGTGCATTAAGAATCATGATGTCATCTGAATCAAGCTTTCTAGTAGACTCCACATGAACATTATTAGGCTGCTCTGTTTGATTGAGTAAAGAATAAAAAAATTATTCAGTGTGTGCTTTAACTTCATCCAAATTCTCCATAAGCGTACCATCTTGACCTTTACATTTCCTGATACAGTTAACAGCCCTTCTAGTAGCAATGGCTGTATAGAAAAAATTCGTATTGGAATCCCCTAAAGTAAGCCAATGCTATCGAGACTTCTGTTTTGCAAAACTTTCTTCCTGCTTTAGGACCTGCATGAATTGAGACCTAGCTTCTGCCTCTTTGCAAATAAGATTCTCGTCAAAGGGCTAAAGATGTAGCTCATGTTGCACCGCCATTAGTTTCTTTTTGCTTAACTGAACTCGGGTGATAATATTACTAAAAGTGTTTGTATTCCACTCCTTTAGTGCTGCTTTACATGCTTTAAGCTTTTGGCATAAGATGTAAGGGGGAGATCCATGCACATTAACATTCCAAGCTGATCTTATAACCTCAAGGAACTGAGGATGGGTACTCCACATGTTAAAGAATCTAAATAGTTTCTTGCCTCTGGGTATTACTTTGTTTGCATGTATATAAATTAAAGAGTGATCAGAGAATAACTGAGCACCATACTCCAGAAGTGAATCAGGGTAAACTGTTAACCATTCACGATTAATTAGACACCTTTCGAGTTAAGCCATTATTTTCCTATGGGCAGCACCTTGATTACTCCATGAAAGCCAATCCCCTACAGATTTCATATCAATCAATGTAGCAATATCTATGTAATCATTAAAACCTTGAAGCTTGCTCTCTGAAAGTGGTTTACCCCCCACTTTTTCATGTGTGTACTGAACAGTATTGAAGTCACCAAGAACAATCCAAGGCACTGTTAGTCATTTGCAATGTTAATCAGATCATTCCATAGAACATTTCTTTCCTGCATACGTTAGAAGTATATACACTAGTAATATGGAATTGACAACCATTCTTTTTATCCTCAACTTTAAGGTGAATAAATTATTCTGTAGCAGAAATAAAGCAAGCACTAACAGAGTTCGGATGTCATAATACCCATATTCTACCATAAGTGTCACAAGTATCTTTGGTAAGAAGTTATGCCTCTGGCCATATTAAATCTTTTTGAACACAAACTCAAGATGGTTTAATTTTTGTTTCCACAAGGATAACAATATCACAAGCATTAGACTTGATTGTTCTATTAAGCTCCCGACATTTCTCAAATTTATTCAGTCCACGAACATTCCAAAAAGTATCTTCATCAGAATTAAAATAGGTTGGAAAGGAAATAAAGGACTCTTCCTAGGTAGACGAAAGTATGTGCAACTTACCAGTACCTTCCTTCTTCTTATCCTTGGGTTTTGTAATTTCCTCCCGCATAATATCCTTCCTTCTTCTTACCAGGACCTTTTAAGCCTTTATTTCTATTTTTATCCACTTCATCTACAGCTTGCAAATGCTTAAATTTTGAAATACCTAGGATATCCAGGTTGGCAGTGTTTGTTGAAGGTTGTTGAGGCTGAATATCCTGACTGGCGAGGTTTGTTGGGATTGGTTGAGATACATTATCTTGGTTAGCACGATGAGTGGGACGTGGGTTCCCCGTTGCATTAGCTCCTATCGATGTAGAAAGAGATGAAGTTCCCAACTTCGCCTCTTGTTCTTGGGTACCCTAGGAAATTGCTGTTGTGGAAGGGGCTATAAGAGCAAGAATTAAAGTTCTAGATGTATCCTTTTGTCCGTGTTGTTGCCCAAGCGAGTCAGAATGCTCTTTCGTCATCATCGATGTTACTGCTTTGGGAGACGCACCTTGTTCATCAGTAGTCATAGTAGCATCAACTCCATGATGAGTTGTCTGATATTGTCGGTAAACCTGAGTGATCGTTTTTTGTGTTTGCTGACAAGCGTCATGTGCATGACCGAAAGAATGACAAATCTTACATCACTATGGTTTCCAGGAGTATGAAACATGCACCTTACGAGTGGTCCCCTCAAGATCCCTATAATAAACCTCATCAGGAAGATCTCCATAGGAAGAAACCATAACACATGCTCGTGCAAAAGCCAATCTCGTCTGCGATGTTGTTGCCTTGTCAATATACAATGGCTGTCCCAAGGTGCTACATAACTTAGCAATAAAACGTCGACTCCAAAGATACAGGGGAAGACCATGAAAGGAAACCCATAGGGGAATCGACTGGAGGCTATCTAACTCCAAACGGACATCAGAGGACCAGCGCCGTAGTATCATCGGATGGCCACAAATGGTCCAAAATCCTTCAAGGATCCGTTACAAATCCTCTTCAGAATAGAGTTTGCATACAAAAAAATCATTCTCCAACATATGAAGATCGAATGCCGATGTTCCCCATCGTGTCTTGATGAATGATGATAACGGGAAATAGGATGTCTTGAGACCGACTACATAACCAACAAGCACCATGGACCATCTCTCAATCAGCTCTTCAGAATCAGTAACCTCATACACAGCAATCTTCTGAGCAGCTTAGATTTCTGGAGTAAAGAAATCCAAGCTAAGATATAAACTTCCAACCGGAGCCTTGAAGAGGCTTGTCCAAGGTCGAGGATCACTAGATATGAGAGCAGGAGGCCGCGATCTAGAACGTGACCTGCCTCTATGCAGCATTGTCGATGGAGCACCTCGACGAGAAGAAGATAGCGAAGGAGCTTGAGAGGCCGGGAGCCTTGTCAGAGCTACCTTGCTACCAGCATCACCAGCCCCAGAGACCATCGCTTGTCCCCCCTACAGTATTAGAAGAGGCTGCGAAGCCACAAGATCAAGGGAGTTCAAAATCTCCCTCTTCCTCTATTCAGTCGCCCTAGGAGGGGCGATGTAGAGATTTGGGAGTGCAGTAGATGTTCCCCTGCACACGAGGCAGCCACCGCCCCTTTCACAGCAGTCGCCACCCCTCTATGTAGCGCCCTGTCACCGCCGCCCAGCAGCAGCGTCCCTCACCCTAGGGAGAAGCCACCGGCTACAGCCCCAAGCCCTCTCCTCCTCCGTTCAGCCCTCTCCTCCACCGTTCAGAAGAAAAGCAGAAAAGGCCCTCTGTTCCCCTTTGTGCAGCAGTAGAGAGAGTCGAGGGAGGGAGCGCGCCCTAGGGAAGAAGCAGCGATCAAGCAGACCGCTGTAGTCGCCCTGATCAGCCCTCTCCTCCTCCGTTCAGAAGAAGATCTGTTCCCCTTCGTGCAGCAGTAGAGAGAGGCGAGGGAGGGAGCGCCCCCTAGGGACCACCTTGTCCGCCCAAGGGGAAGAGCAGCGACCGTGAAATCGCCCAAGGGAGATCCACCGATGCAGCCTTCCTGTAGTGACCGTGAAATCGCCCAAGGGAAGATCCACCAATGTAGCCTTCCTGCTCTCCGAGCGTAGAACAGGGGAGAATCGCCGCCCAGAGCTGTCCATGGGGCTTGTTGGTTATGTGGTCGGTCTAAAAACATCCTATTTCCCTTTATCCTCATTCATCAAGACTCGATGGGGAACATCGGCATTTGATCTGCATATGCTAGAGAATGGTTTTTTTGTATGCAAACTCTATTCTGAAGAGGATTTACAACGAATCCTTGAAGGATTTTGGACTATTCGTGGCCATCCAATGATTCTACGGGTTGGTCTCCTGATGTCCGTTTGGAGTTAGACAGCCTACAGTCTATTCCTTTATGGGTATCCTTTCATGGTCTTCCTCTGCATCTTTGGAGTTGACGTTTTATTGCTAAGTTATGTAGCACCTTGGGACAGCCATTGTATATTGACCAAGCAACAGCAGTGCAAACGAGATTATCTTTTGCACGAGCATGTGTAATGGTTTCTTCTGATGGTGATCTTCCAGATGAGATTTTTTATCGTGATCTTGATGAGACCACCCATAAGGTGCATGTTTTCTATTCTTGGAAGCCACAGTGTTGTAAGATTTGTTACTCTTTTGGTCATGCACATAGAGCTTATCAGCAAACTCAAAAATCGATCACTCAGGTATACCGGCAATGCCAGGTATCTCAGCACAGGTTGATACTACTATTATGACTACTAACGAACAAGGCAAGTCTCCTTCAGTGGCAATAGTGCTGGTGAAGACGAGCGAGCATTTTGACTCACTTGGGCAGTATCATGATCAGAAAGATAAATCAGGAACTTTATCCCTTCCTACTATATCAGAGTCTGTTATAACAATAGTTTCTCAAGTTACCCACGCGCAAGAGAACGAGAAACCTTCATCTCTTCCTACATCGACAGGAAATACCACAACAGGGATCCCACGCCCCACTCATCGTGCTAACCAGGATATTGTGTCTCAACCAGTCCCTACAAACCTCGCCAGCCAGGACTTTTCGTCTCAACCTTCAACAAACACTGCCAACTTAGATATCTTGGGTACTTTAAAATTTAAGCATTTGCAAGCTGTGGATGAAGTGGATAAAATTTTTTTGGTAAGTAAATGTAATTAAATTTAGTATGAAGTTTGCACAAAATAGCTTTGTCTACACAAGCCGTAGACTATAGGCTGAGATCTCTTGGAGCAGTCTAGGAGAATGCACCCCACCTTAGAAAGGTGGAATGGACTCACTCCACCAGACTCATCTCCAAGAGAAGATAAACAAAAAAAACAGTCATGACTACACATGTTGTAGACTATGACGCCTTACGATATTCAATAAATAGTAAAATGTAATAACCAACCATTCCTAAATGACCTGTGAATAAATACATCATATTGTTGAAACATAGAAACACACAATACAACAATCTCATTCTAGAAAGCATTAACGAATAACAAAATTGAATCTGATAAAGATATCCTTTTCTCTACTTGTTAAATGCTTCATTTCCAGATCCTACTCCATACATGATCTTGAGTCGCTAAGTATCTCGAGAAATAGGTGAGTATTGTGTGTGTTGTGGCCCTCAAAGATTCTGCTACACCTCTCCCTCCAAATCCACTAAATAGCACATCTGAAGGTAATTTTTGTGAGTTGTGTAAGAAGCCCTTTGCTTGAGAAGCTTTGCTGCAACTGTTCTAGTTCCTGATGCAAGTTTGGCATTGGTAGCCTATGGAATTCAAATCTCTTCAGAATCTCCTCCCATATCCAATTAGTGTAGTCGCAAGCAAAATAAAGATGATCAATATCTTCTTCCTGTTGTATACAAAGAGAGCATCGGTTAACAATACATATACCTTTTCGCTTCATATTATCCATTATGGGTAGTTTGGCAAGAAGGGCCTACCATGTGCATAAGGAATGTCTCTGTGAGCCCGGTCTATCCCATGTCCAACTGCTCGGGATCCACTTGTTATTTCTTTGTCTGATTTGATTCCATGCAGATTTAGCACTAAACTTTCCATTGTCATGAAGCCAATTAAGCATATCTGATGAGTTATTCCTGATTGGAAGAGCTGTAATAGTCGGCCAAAGTAATAGCATATCAGGAGAAATAGGATTAGGAAGACACTAGGTGCCGTTAGCAATGAACTCAAAAACCTTCCAATCTTTAGGGGCCCCACGATCTCTTCGTACACGATCACTATATAATTGAAATATACTTTTTCCATTCACCCAAGGATCATACCACATATTAATTCTGGTCCCAGAAGAGATTACATAAGAAATGTGGTTGATTAACTAATTTCTTGCCTTCAAAATTCCTTTCAATGCAGCAGAATGATACGTTCTTGTTGAAACTTCCCATATTGATTCCTTAGATAGGTACCTAGAAGAAACCCATTGTGACCATAAGGATTTATTTTGCAAAAGATCCCACAATTTCTATACCAAACAAGCTTTATTCCAATCTCTCAGATTTCGTAGATTCAGTCCCCCCTCATCTTTTGGTCTACAAATGCTATCCCAATTGACCATATGCATTGTCTTTCCATCCGTATCATTCCAGAAAAAGTTCTTCAATAGCCGTTCAATATCCTGAAGAAGTCTAACAGGTAGAAGAAGTGCATTAGACCAATAAATAGAATAAGAAAACAACACAGATCGGATGAGTTCAAGTCGTCCTGCTTTGGAAAGAAGTCTAGTTTTCCAGGAGGAAATTCTATTCTTTATTTTTTACAGGATAGGCTGACAATGAATTTTATGAATGCTAGTGGATAAGAGTGGGAGACCCAGATAAAGAACTGGCAGACTTCCCTCACTAACCCCCAGAGTTTGTATAATAAAGTCTTTATCTTCAACGCAAGAACCCATATAGACTTTACTTTTTGCCTGATTTAGTTGAAGGCTAGAAACCAAACCAAAATCTTTCAGAATAGTAGCCAAATTCTTCACTGAAGTAGTGTCATTGCGAAGAAAGATAATAAGATCATCTGCAAATGTTATGTGGGATATATGAATAGAAATAAAGGCTTAAAAGGTAAGGATATTATGCGAGAGGAAACTGCAAAACCCAAGGATATGAAGAAGGATGGTACAATTAAGTCGCACATACTTCCGTCTACCTAGGAAGAGATCCTTATTTCCTTTCCTACCTGTTTTATTCCTGATGAAGATACTTTATTGGAATGTTCGTGAACTGAATAAACTTGAGAAATGTTGAGAGCTTAATAGAATAATCAAGTTTGCTGCTTATGATATTGTTATTCTTGTGGAAACAAAAATTAAACTATCTCGGGTTTGTGTTCAAAGAAATTTAATATGGCCAGAGGCAGAACTTCTTACCAATGATACTTGTGACACTTATGGTAGAATATGGGTATTATGGCATCCGAACTATGTTAGTGATTGCTTTATTTCTGCTACAGAATAATTCATCCACTTTAAGGTTGAGGATAAAAAGAATAGTTGTCAATTCCATATTACTGGTGTATATGCTTCTAATAGTATGCAGGAAAGAAATATTCTATGGAATGATCTGATTAACATTGCAAATGGTTGTCTTATAGTGCCTTGGATTATTCTTGGTGACTTCAACACTGTTCAGTACACACATGAAAAAGTGGGAGGTAAACCACTTTCAGATGCAAGCTTCAAGGTTTTAACGATTACAGAGATATTGCTGCATTGATTAATATGAAATCTATAGGGGATTGGCTTTCATGGAGTAATCAAGGTGCTGGCCACAGAAAAATAATGGCTCGACTCGATAGGTGTCTGATTAATCGCGAATGGTTAACAATTTACCCTGATTCATTTCTGGAGTATGGGGCTCAATTGTTCTCTAATCACTCTTCAATGTATATACATGCAGACAAAGTAATACCTAGAGGCGAGAAACCATTTAGATTCTTTACTATGTGGAGTACCCTTCCTTAGTTTCTTGAGATTATCAGATCAGCTTGGAATGTTAATGTGCATGGATCTCCCCCTTATATCTTATGCCAGAAGCTTAAAGCATGTAAAGCAGCACTAAAGGAGTGTTGGTGAGGTTATTCTAACTTTGTCTTTCAGGTTTGCAAACATGTCTAAAGATAAAGAAGCGAGTTCTTCATCAAATGATCTCTTTGTTGAATCTCGAATTTTGATGATGAAACTAATTGAGTGTGATTTGTGGTCTAACTGCGTGTTGAGTTACGCAGGTCTACTATCGATCAGGATTAGACAGTTGACGCTGGAGGAATTGACGTCGCGTCGAAGGTGATCACGTCAGGATATTGGATGTCGAGCCGGAGGTTCGATCGACTATCGGCAGGAGGCTTCGTACGTCGAGCATCGGGCCAAGAAGTGTGAAGTTGCGCCATGGATATCGAGATTGCGGAGGTCAACCGTCGATTGGGCAACAAGCCGCTAGAGAGGGCGATGTGCCGAAGGATCGGACGAAGCGCCGACCAATGATGTGCCGGGCAACTGAATGTCAATTCGCATTGGAATAACTATCTAGATCGAAGTAGAGTATTTGTTGTTTGTGTGTAGGAGTAACTACGAAAGGGATGAAGACGTAAAGCTAAACCAAGGGCCGAAGTCAAGTGCGATGGATCGTTGGGAGTTCGAGAGTTTGACGGAAGTCCTAAGATTCGTCTGAAGTTCACGGAGCTTGCCAAGAAAGATCGGAGCTTGCCAAAGAAGCTCGGGGGAACTCGCCAAAATCATCGTGGAGTCCGAGAGGTTGTCGGGAGTCCGCAGGATGGTTTCCGAGGGATCGTCGGAAGACCGTCGGAAGTTCGCCGGAAGCTCGCCGGAAGAAGACTTGACTTGCAGACTTTGTAATAGCTCAGGAATGTCTTTAATTTCGTAGTTAGCATATCAATTTAGGTTAGGATTAGGGGTTAATCCTTTAACCCAGGTAGGGGCCAACCGGGCCCTTACTAGGCCTTTTGGGCCTTGAACAAGGCCCATTCAGCAAAGCTAAATGGGCCAGGCGGTAGAACCGCCTGTGCTAGGCAGTAGCACTGCCTGGCAGCCGTGTGCTAAGCGATGCTACCGCCCAGCCTGGAGTGGTAGTACCGCCTGGCCACTTTGGTCAGCGGCGGTAGTACCACCTGCTCCAGGCGGTAGTACCACTCGCCAGCGGTAGCACCGCTTTTTCAATGTCGATCGGTCGACAGCGGTAGTACCACCTCTGACAGGTGGTAGTACCGCTCAGACCCAGGAATTTCAAATTTGGAGCCCAATTTTGAATCCATTTTGGATCTATAAATACCCCCCCTTTCTTAGCTGAAAGGGCACCCTTTTGAGAAGTTAGAATCTTAGTTTTAAGTCTTGAAAAGTCTTATTCTTGCTAAGTGTTCACCTCATTCTTCTTATGAAATCTTGTAAGAGTGTGAACCACTTGTAAAGGGTTGTAAGAGGGGTATTTGATCCTTCTCCTTCAAAAGGATTTGGTAGTGGAAGAAGGGAGCCTCATCGAAGAAGGTTTCGGAAGTGGATGTAGGTCACCTTGACCGAATCACTATACATCGCTGCGTCTTGATTGTGTGTGTTTAAATTTCTGTTTTATCTCTTTACTCTACTGCAAGCCTTTACTTTACTTACTCCACTTCCTTTTCATCTTTGTACGCATGCTTTAAAGTTAAAACGCAATCTTTCCGGGTTCAAACGAAATGTTGCTTTCATCGTACGAAGCTTCCGAAGCTTGTTTTAAATCGTTGAAAAATCTATCGTTTTATCCGCTGCACTAATTCACCCCCCCCCCCCTCTTATTGCCGCTCGATCCCTATTTGGGCCATGTTTTCCATTAGAGTGGAGGCCTGAAGTTGACGTTGACTTTTACAAGCATCGCATGGTGGCGGATAGGATTTGGTTTTAACCTAGTATATTTCCAACAGTTTAGTTACAAGATACAAGAATCGATTTGACAATCTTGCTCCAGTCGCTATGTACCTAGTTTAAGTCCAACTTGAAGCTGCATTAAGAGTGCTGTTTTGAGGGGCTGACGTTCCTTAGTTAATGCATTTCGAGTGCTAAGGTGGCTCTTACGTAGATGGTAAGAAGCTATTATTAGGTTCCTGCATGGCATAGAAAATAAGAAGCTGAGGGTCCCGAGAGGTTAGATTTACAAACTATCTAAAGGACAAACATTCCCCTCTTCCCTTTTCATAGGGGCTTCTTCTCGTCCATTCGAGAATTCAGCCTTCCCTTTCCGCTGCTAACCTGTTAAATAGAGTGGAGCTGGCTACTCAATCAATTGCTTCAGTGATGGTTGCTTCATAAAATCAAAGATGGGTGGCATGGTAAGACGAAGAGAAAGAGTGAAATGCTGTCTGGTCAGACGAAGAGAAAGAGTGAAATGCTGTCTGGTCATACTCTGTAGGAGCAGCTCCGGCACCTATTGTATTTTTACAGCGGTTGAACTCGTTGCCTTAGACCTGAGCTTTAAGGCTTCGAGCTCTGATCGTTAATCAGTTAATGAGGGAAACCATTATGAAAAAGGGTGAATCAATCGTGAATGCGTCTAGCCATTGTGACCGCTTCCTTGCCTGAAACCGGGCATTCATCCTTAGGTCAAGAATCTGTCTAGTCCCAATACCTAGCTGCCAATATGGTCTCTGTCATCTAATTGGATGCTTTCAGCATCTCTTTCTGGTTCCAATCTCGTATATAAGGTTGAAGAGATAGTGACAAGTCTCGAAAAGCTACAATCTCTATTTATCCCGGACTCAATATGGATTGATATATCAATGGACTTCATCGAAAGGCTTCCATCATCACAAAGAAAAGGTACAATTCTTATTGTAGTTGATCGCCTTACATAGTATACTCACTTTTGTGCTATTCGTAATCGCTATATTGCTTCTAGTATTGCTCGAATCTTTATTGAGAATATTGTAAAATTGCATGAGATGCTGAGATCTATTAAGCAAATTTTGGACAGAGTTATTCTAGATGCAGGGTACTAAATTGAAGATGAGTATGACATATCACCCACAAACCGACGACCAAATTGAAGTGGTGAACAGGTGCTTACAGACATACCTCAGATGCTTCACTAGTGACCAGCCAAAAGAGCGGACAAAGTGGCATTTCTAGGTCGAGTGGTATATGATCACTATGATTCATGATTAAAATTGTTTGACTTTAATTCAAAGACTAGCATCAGAAGGTTATCATTTTTTGAATTAGAGTTTATTTCATTATGATATATAGATAAGGAGAGTTTAGTTAAAACTCCATCATCAATTGATTATCATCATAAGAAAGGGGGAGATTATTAAATCTTAGATTTTGATGATGAAATTAATTAATGAGTTTATGAACTAACAAGCATTTGAGAAAGGTAACGTAAGAGAAACTTCGATCATAGACTTGAATCATAAAGTAGGAGGATCAAACATTGGGCCGAAGATGAGGGGTTAGCGAAGGAAGTATGCCGGTTTCTTATTTGGGTCTCCCACTCATATCCACTAGCATTCACAAAACCCACTATCAGCCTATCCTGCAAAAAATAAAGAGTAGAATTTCCTCTTAGAAAACTAGACTTCTTTCTAAAGCAGGACGACTTGAACTCATCCGATCGGTGTTGTTCTCTTACTCTATTTATTGGTCTAATGCATTTCTTTTGCCTATTGGACTTCTTCAGGATATTGAAAAACTATTTAAGAACTTCTTCCAGAATGGTACGGATGGTAAGGCACTGCATATGGTAAATTGGGATAACATCTGCAAACCGAAAGATGAGGGGGGGGCTGAATCTACGAAATCTGAGAGATTGGAATAATGCTTGTTTGATACAGAAATTGTGGGATCTTATGCAAAACAAATCCTTATGGTCACAATGGGTTTCTGCTAGGTACCTATCTAAGGAATCAATCTGGGAAGTTTCAGCAAAAACGTATCATTCTGTTGCTTGGAAAGGAATTTTAAAGGCAAGAAATTGGCTGACCAAACATATTTCTTATACAATCTCTTCTGGAACAAGAATTAATATGTGGTATGATCCTTGGGTGAATGGGAAGAGTATATTTCAATTGTATGGCAATAGAGTACGAAGAGATCTTGGGGCCTCTAAAGATTTGAAGGTTTCTGAGTTCATTGTTAACGGCACCTGGTGTCTTCCTAGTCCTATTTCTCCTGATATGCTATCACTTTGGCCGACTATTACAACTCTTCCAATCAAGAACAACTCCTCAGATATGCTTAATTGGCTTCATGATAATGGAAAATTTAGTGCTACATCTGCATGGAATCAAATCAGATAAAGAAATAACAAGTGGATCCCAAGCAGTTGGACATGGGATAGACCGAGCTCACAGAGACATTCCTTATGCACATGGCAGGCCCTTCTTGCCAAACTACCCACAATGGATAATATGAAGCGAAAAGGTATATATATTGTTAATCGATTCTCTCTTTGTATGCAACAGGAAGAAGATATCGATCATCTTTATTTTGCTTGCGACTACACTAATTGGATATGGGAGGAGATTCTGAAGAGATTTGAACTCCATAGGCTACCAAGGCCAAACTTGTATCAGGAACTAGAACAGCTACAGCAAAGCTTCTCAAGAAAAGGGCTTCTTACACAACTAGCAAAAATTACCTTCAGATGTGCTATTTGGTGGATTTGGAGGAAGAGGTGTAGCATAATCTTTGAGGGCCACAACACACACAATACTCACCTATTGCTCGAGATACTTAGCGACTTAAGATCATGTATGGAGCAGGATCTGGAAATGAAGCATTTAACAAGTAGAGAAAAAGATATCTTTATCAGATTCAATTTTGTTATTCTTTAATGCTTTCTAGGATGAGTTTCTATGTTTCAACAATGTGATGTATTCACAGGTCATTTAGGAATTGCATTTTGCTATTTATTGAATATCGTAAGGCGTCATAGTCTACAACATGTGTAGTCATGGCTATTTTTTTGCTTATGTTCTCTTGGAGATAAGTCTGGTGGAATGAGTCCATTCCACCTTTCTAAGGCAGGGTGCATTCTCCTAGACTGCTCTAAGAGATCTCAGGCTATAGTCTACGGCTTGTGTAGACAAAACTACTTTGTGCAAACTTCATACTAAATACAATTACATTTACTTACCGAAAAAAAATATTGGGCCAAAGAGCATCATGTCAGAGATTGGACGTTGGGTTGGAGGATTGGTCGACGTGCCAGATAATGGACTTTGTGCCATGAGTTCGGGCATTGGGCCAGAAGGATCGAGTAGTTTACCAAGTAGATCAAATATTGCAGGAGGTCAACATGTCAATGTGTTAGGCAATACGTTGAAGGAAAGGACAATGCACTCGAGGTTCAAACCAAGTGTCGGATGAACAATGACATGTTGAACAATATAGACTTCATGATTGTAAATTGTTAAGTCTTGATCGAAGTTGTTTAGAGTCTAATTAAGTTAGTTTTGTAGCATAACCAGTCTAACTTGATTATAAGTTTATTGGGCTTGAATTACGGCTAAATTAGGCATATTGGAAAGCCAATTTAGTGACCTGGTATTGGGTCAAGTGATGGCACCGCCATGTCAAGTAGTGGGAACGTCTATAAGTTGAAATAGAGTGTATGTTTTTGGAAAACCCAACGGTGGTACTGTCTAGGTTAGCAATGTTAGGATCAAGAATGGTACTAAGAGCGGGGTGAATTAGTGCAGCAGATAAAACAAACGGTTTAAGCGATTTAGGAAATTTTCGTATGAAGAAAGTATTTCGTTCGATGATAATCATTTCGGAAAGATATTTGATTCGAACAAGTTTGTAAGTGAGTAAAGAAAAGGAGATTAGTGATAGAACCCCAGAGGAATTCTATAGAGATTGATCTTTGAGGGGGATCAACCCTTGGAACGCTATAGGGGTTCCACCCTCCAAGTAGCCTAGTGGCTGCAATTGTAGATTGATCTTTCTTATTCCAAAGAGGTGGAGGCTACAAGCTTATATAGAGCTCCAAACCCTAACCCTAGGGGCTGCTTCCTAAGTGAACTACCCAATTTGCCCTCAACCTTAGCGGGCCGGCCCAGTTACAAGGGGGGCGGCGGCTAAGAAGCCCAAAGACCCAAATATAAACCCTAGCCTCTCTTCTTTATAGGATAGAGGCGGCTAGGTGGGGTTTATTACATTCTCACAGGGTTTTTATTAGCTGCTACATGGTTGAGTAGGACCTAACCCTGCTAGGGTCCTATCAAGCCCGCCCTCTTCAAATCAGCCTTGTCCTCAAGGCTGGGGTTCCATGAACTCAGGGAACTGGGACTTCAGCTCCTCATATGATTCCCATGTGGCATCTTCGAGTGGTAAATTAGTCCAATGCACTAGTACTTCAGTAGAGGGATGTCGACGACACATCACAACTCTGCGGTCGAGGATGGCTTGTGGTTGGGCTTGAATATTTCCATCATCAGTGGTGTTGGGCAGTTGGATTTGGGGTGTCTCGTGTTCTCCCAACTTGGGCTTCAAGCATGACATGTGGAAGACAGGGTGAATTTTGGCATCTTTAGGTAATTTAAGTCTGTACGCCACAGCTCCAATACACTCTATGATCTGATAGGGCCCGTAAAAACGTGGAGATAGCTTCATGGAGGCTCGTGTGTTGATGGATAGTTGCTTGTATGACTGTAGGCGAAGATAAACCCAGTCTCCTACTAAAAATTCTCTTTCATTTCTTCGTGTGTCAGCTTGTTGCTTCATTCTAGCTTGAGCGGTAGAGAGATTATCTTTTAGCAACTGTAGGAGTTTGTCTCTGTCAATTAAATCTTGGTCGACCTGATCTACCTTAGCCGAGCCAATTACACACTTCGGAATCACAAGAGCCGGCTGACCATATAATGCTTCATATGGGGTACATTTTATAGATGAATGATATGTAGTATTATACCACCATTCGGCCCAGGGAGCCATTTTGTCCACTCCTTTGGTCGATCACTAGCGAAGCAATCAAGGTATGTCTCTAAATATCTGTTCACCACTTCTGCTTGGTCATCGGTTTGTGGATGACATGCAAGTGCTCATCTTGAGTTTGGTGCCTCAGAATCAAAATAACTCGGTCCATAATTTACTAGTGAAGACCCTGTCACGATCACTTACGATGGACCTTGGCATCCTATGTAGTTTAACAATATTTTCTATGAAAATCTGAGCAATACTAACAAAGAAGTAGTAGGGATTTCACACAAAGACAAAAATGAGCATATTTCGTAAGTCGATCAACCACCACAAGGATTGTGCTTTTACCTTTGGAAGGTGGCAACCCTTCGATGAAGTCCATGGAGATGTCACCATACCGAGTCCGTATAGGTAGTGGTTGTAGTTTCCTTGGACTCGCCAACTGCTTCACCTTTTTCTTTGTTGACATACATCATATTGTGCTACGTATTCGAAATAATTTTTTCATCCCTTTCCAATAAAAGTTTTGCTTCACTCTTTTGTAGGTTCTTAGAAATCCGAGTGCCCTGCAAAAGTATGGAGTGCATTTCGTGCGAATGACTTTGATGCAAGGGGAGTTTGGTATAAGCACAATACGACCTTTATAGCATAGATCCCTCGAATCCCAAGTATAGTGAGCTATTACGCTTGGATCCTCCTCTAATTTTTTGATGATGTTGCTGGTTTCGGATCCTTCTTCCATTCCTCCCCTCGGTTGGTGCTGGAGATGCATAAGAAGAAAGCCACCATTTATCTTGTGTAAAACTTTCTCCATTCGTTGGGTTGAAACGGTGGTTACGTTGCTTTCACGCTTCCCGCGTAGGGTGACCTGTTTACCTTTGCAATAGAATTTCATAATCAATTTGGAAAAGTTCCAAGAGACATCACCTAGTGTCGTCAGCCATTCTATGCCCAGCACAGCTTTATAATTATTAATTGGTAGGAGGAAGAAGTCGGCAACAATTTCTTGGCCCTGCAGTAATAGTTTCACCTGTGGGCATCTTTGGTCGCATTTTAGGATTCGACCGTCGGCAACCTTTACGTCGAACTTGCTGCAACCTTCGATATAGAGCACCATCCGAGCAGCAACCTTACTATTTAGAAAATTATTAGTACTGCCTGTATCGATGAGAACAGTGATTGGTTGTTGTTTAAGCAGGCCTCCAACTTTCATTGTTTGCGGATTTGAGTAGCCGGCTAGCGCATGTACCATAAAGTTGGTTGATTGTGGCTCTTCTTCCACATCTTCATCCTCATGTTCAAGACTCACTTCTGGCTGTTCACTGATCTTTTCTTCCACTGGTTCAATCACAAGAAGTCTCCCCTTTTTACAACGATGCTCGCGGCTCCACGGCTCGTCACAATGCCAACATAACCCCTTAGCGGATCGGTCTCGAAGCTCTTCTCTTGTCAACCTTTTTGGTGCAGGAGCTCGGTGATAGTAGGTGAGGCCGAGGGCTTCAATATTTCTGGTCGGGAGCGACCCTAGTCCTCCGGGCTTCATGGTTCAATCGCTCCTCCTGAAGTCGTGCGAAAGAGATGGCTGCCATAAGCGTGTACGGTTGTCGCGCTTTAACTTCTCCCCGGATCTCCGGCTTCAAGCCCTCAATAAATATCCCCAATAACTGTTTTTCAGACCAATCACGAGTTTGATTAGATAACCTTTCAAACCTGGTTTGATACTCCTGGATGGTGGAGGTTTGTCGGATCTTTGCTAGTTGTCCGTCGATGTTCTCGTAATCGGTTGGTCCGAAACGGATTAGCAGTCCTTCTTTGAATTGTCGCCATGAGAGGACTCCATGAGTATGTTCAAACCAATCAAACCATTGTATGGCATCTCCTTCAAGATGTATAGCTGCAATTTCTACCATAGATGCATCTGCGGTTTTGTGGTACCGAAAATATCGCTCCGCGCGCGAGATCCAACCAATCGGGTCTCCTTCTTCCCATCTAGGGAAGTCCACCTCATGCGTGGATAGTAGGGATCGATCATAGAGCCTCCTTCTCTTGGGAGTCATCTCTTCGGTCGAGCTCTCTCCTTGATGAGATTTCTTTGGGCTCGGTGTTCTACCAAATCGAGTTCGGCAAAGAGAGCCCGAATCTTATCCTCCATTCGCGTCTCGAAGGCTTCGAATTTAGCATTTATCGCCTCCTCGGATGCCATAGTATATGACTCCAGATCTGTAATATTAAGATCTCTTTTTGTTGCCGGGTTAAAGGCATGAATTGTTTGAAGGAAGTGGTGGTTGAAAGGGTTTGTGGATCGGTGGATGTAGGTTACGGTTTAGGCTTGTTTTGTGGCTGTTTTGGGTGCTGTTTGGGGCTGCGATTTGATGGAGTTTTGGGCTGAGATGGTAGTGGATAAAGGTTAGGGAAGAGGGTTTTAGATCTGTGGTAGATCGCAGCAAAGATTTGACAAAAATCAGTAGCAATTGCTGCCTATGTGTGCTGCCTCGTAAGAGAAGAATTGTCGTCGAAGAAATAGCGATTTCTCGATGAAATTTCCAGCGAAAACTCAGGGATTTGAGGAGGGGTTTTGATGGTAGAATCTTAGTTTAGATAGAAACAAGGATAACAAATTGGATCAAGAAATTTCGGCAGCAAAGCAGTAAGAAATTGGTGCAAGTTGCGATAGTAGAATTCTCGTCAAAAAATTTCAGCAGTTTGTGACGAGAGATTGCAGCAACACACGAATTTGTTTTTGTGATGAATTCCACAATAGATCAATCACGGATGGGAGCCAAGATGATCTATGAGGTGCACAAAAAATTTCGTTCAAAAAGGATAACAATTAGATCGGTTAAAGGCAGCAACACGCAGCTGAAATTTTCTGCAGCAATCCTTCGTTCGCAAAGATGGTAACTTTTGCGACGCAAGGAATTCACAGCAAGGGATCGATAGAAAAACTTCGTTTTGATATTTTAGATGAAAATTTGCAGCAGCAAAAGGTATTGGTGGTAGAAAAATACCAGATCTCTTATGCAATTGGAGGTGGCGACTGTAGATTGATTTGATCTACGTCAAGAGATGACGGTGGAGACGACGACGTCAAGAGCAATTGTGGGAATTGCTTGGCTAATGGTGGGCGGCAGGGATGGCAGCAAAAGCAGCAAGATCGCTGCTCTGATACCAGATGATAGAACCCCAGAGGAATTCTATAGAGATTGATCTTTGAGGGGGATCAACCCTTGGAACGCTATAGGGGTTCCACCCTCCAAGTAGCCTGGTGGCTGCAATTGTAGATTGATCTTTCTTATTCCAAAGAGGTGGAGGCTACAAGCTTATATAGAGCTCCAAACCCTAACCCTAGGGGCTGCTTCCTAAGTGAACTACCCAATTTGCCCTCAACCTTAGCGGGTCGGCCCAGTAACAAGGGAGGCGGCGGCTAAGAAGCCCAAAGACCCAAATATAAACCCTAGCCTCTCTTCTTTATAGGATAGAGGCGGCTATGTGGGGTTTATTACATTCTCACAGGGTTTTTATTAGCTGCTACATGGTTGAGTAGGACCTAACCCTGCTAGGGTCCTATCAATTAGACAGTTGCAATGAAGTAAAATAGAATGCAGCAAAATTAAAGTACTCACCAAGGGAGGAACACGCCAAATTTATAGTGGATCAATCGTCCGACTTACGTCCAATCCCGATACCTCATCCGATGAGGTCATCGGCTTCCTCTATTGATCTTTCTGAAGGGCAAAGATTAATCACCCCTTTACAAAACTTTTATAAGTGGCTCACTCTCTTTTTACAAACTTTTTTACACTTAAGATGGTGGAGGTGAACTCTCAATTGTTTTCAAGCTATTTCACTATAGTTTCGATTCAGTTCTTAGCACTTCTTTGTGCTCAACCAACTGAGAAGTATGGGGTATTTATAGGTCTCAATTGCCTTCAAAAATGGAGCAAAAAAAGGTCTCATCTTAGATTTCCAGAGTCTTTATGGTACCACTACCAGTTTTGACGGTACCACTGCTAGTTGACATTGATACTGGGTAGTACCACCACCTAGTGTAGTGGTACTACCGTCAGAATAAAGTCTCGAGTATTGGAATGGGCGGTACCACTAGTTGACTAGCGGTACACCACTTGGTAGTTATTAACTGCCAGCGATACCAACCACTACCCAAGCTATTGGGAGACTGAGCCTTGGGCAGTTCCATTACCTCAATCTGGTGGTGCCATCGCCAGACATGGTTCAGTAACACTATTTGGGCCTCGAGTCTGACCCAAAATAGTATAATTATGGGCCCAGTTAGCCCCTAATAGGGTTAGTGGGATTACCTCCCAAACTTAACCCTAATTATATACTAACTATAATAATTAAGGTATATACTAAACAAAACAAGTTAGGTAAGTCTAAGTTTTCTTTTGATGAGCTTCTGACGAACTTCCGACGAACTACCGATGAACTCTTAGACATCTTCTAGCGAACTCCCGACAAGCTCCTGGACTTCACGATGATCTTCTTGGCAAGTCCCAATGAGCTTCTTTGGCAAGTTTCGATCTTATCGGCGAGCTCCGTGAACTTCTGACGAACTTTCCAATGAACTTCTGACACACCCTTTGGCAAGCTCCCGACGCATTCTCGACCAATTTCAGCAACACTCCCGATGAACCTTCGGACTCCCGACGAACTCTCAAACTCTCAACGAATTGATCGAACTTGACTCCGGCACTACATTTTATTTTATGCCTTTATCGCTATCATAGTTAATCCTGCACATTTTCTCAACATATAGATTAGATCAAACAATTTACCAATTGATTTCATCATCAAATTCCGAGATTCAACAATCTCCCTCTTTTTGATGATGACAATCAATTGATGATGGAGTTAACCTTAACTCCCCCTATCTATATGTTATACTTGAGAAAAGACACTTGAATTCAAAGCCTTTGAATTCAAGTACTAAATCGATAAGTTACATGCATTTAAACTTACCAATCATGATTTTTCATCTCAAAATATTATACCATGTATTTAATACAAAAATAATGTCAAAGTATGACATCAAACATTCCTTATGCACGTGGCAAGCCCTTCTTGCCAAACTACCTACAATGGACAATATGAAGCGAAAAGGTATATATCTTGTTAACCGATGTTCTCTTTGTATGCAATAGGAAGAAAATATTAATAATCTCTATTATGCTTGCGACTACACTAATTGGGTATGGATGGAGATTTTGAAGAGATTTGTACTACATAGGCTAGCAATGCCAAACTTGCATCAAGAACTAGAACAGCTGCAACAAAGCTTCTCAAGAAAAGGGGTTCTTACACAACTGGCAAAGATTACCTTC
The DNA here is from genome assembly GCA_024322285.1 of Musa beccarii. Taxonomy (NCBI): domain Eukaryota; kingdom Viridiplantae; phylum Streptophyta; class Magnoliopsida; order Zingiberales; family Musaceae; genus Musa; species Musa beccarii. The sequence continues at coordinate 35,339,847 of CM044398.1, read as the reverse complement.
AGATGTGCTATTTGGTGGATTTAGAAGGAGAGGTGTAGTAGATTCTTTGAGGGCCACAACACACACAATGCTAATCTTTTGCTCGAGATACTTAGCGACTCAAGATCATGTATGGAGCAGGATCTGGAAATGAAGCATTTAACAAGTAGAGAAAAAGAGATTTTTATCAGATTCAATTTTATAATTCGTTAATGCTTTATTGAATGTGATTGTTGTATTATGTGCTTCTATGTTTCTATAATATGATGTATTCACAGGTCGTCCAGGAATGGTTAGCATTTTATTATTTATTGCCTATAGTAATGCGTCATAGTCTACAACATGTGTAGTCATGACTACCTTTCTGTTTAACTTCTCTTGGAGATGAGTCTGGTGGAGTGAGACCATTCCACCTTTCTGAGGTGGGATGCATTCTCCTAGACTACTTTAAGAGATATCAGGCTATAGTCTACGGCTTGTGTAGACAAAGCTACTTTATACAAATTTCATACTAAATATACTTACATTTACTTACCAAAAAAAAAGTATGACATCTATTTTCAAGTTCAATATTAAATGATGATAAACAACCATCATTTCCAAGTATGATACATACTTCAAGTATGAAATTTAGCAAGATTCAAATTTCAAGTTTGATACAAGATGACAATTCATCATTTCGAGACATGATACCGATTGCAAGTAAGAGATTAAGCATGATACAAACTTGAAGTTTGATACCAAATGATAATTTATCATATTGAGGTATGATACATAAGCATGATAAGTTCAATATCATATGATAATGATAGACATACATAATTTTGATACGATAATGAGCATGATACATTTCAATCATTTGTGATGTATACGATGCATTTACGATACATATGATACATTTTGATATATTTCAAGTATTTACGATGCATTTGATGATACCAATCACATTTCAAGCATTCGCAATACATTCAAGCATTTAAAATACATACAATGCATTTTACAGATTTACGATACAAAGCATATTTCATGCATACATATCATACATATCAAACTTTTTATCAATTTGTAACTTTCTCCCCCTTTGTCATCAACAAAAAGGAAATGGGCAATTGTTTTAAGCAAGCAAATTTCACTTGTTGCAATAGGATTCTTCTTGAAAGGGAAAAAGAAGAAAAAAATCCATGAATAGTGTATTTATCAAGAAGAATCGAGATATTAAAATTTCATGAATATTACAACGAGAAACAATCTGTTCGTGCTATTGAAAATTCATGACATAGAAAGAAAGAGATTCACAATAAGAGTCAAGTCCGTATCAAATAAAATTCATGAAGTAGAAGAAAAAGAGATCATTCATGCTATTAAAAATTCATAAGAGCTTATGACATAAAAATTCATACAAGAGTCATAAATGTCCGTTCATGAATGATACAAATGATGTTTATATACATAAAAATCCATGCATCATTCATGACATTTAAGAAATCCATATTATATTTTAGAAGTAGAAGGAATAGAAATGATTCAAGCCAAAAAATTCATTCTTTTCATCAAGAGCTCATGGCATGTGAATAAAGAGAAAAAGAGCTCGTGACATACAAGGAAAGCAATTCGTTCAAGCTAACAAAAATTGAGTTCATCAAGAGGTAAAATGCGTAGAATCCATGAATGAAATAAAATCCATCAATGAAATCCATAAATGAAAATTCGTGAATAAGGGGAGGATTCTCAAGAGTAACAAAAATCATTAAGTGAAGGAGCAAGGGTATCAAGAGTTATCAAAATCATAAAAATAAACTTGATACCAAAATAAGAGGAAAACAATTCAATAAAAGCTCCATTTATGAAAAAACAAAGATAGGAGGAATATGATACGAAATCAAGAAATTTCGAAAAAGGCATATAATAAACTCATGCATTCTGACAATTTAGCATGTCTAATTCCCTTCTAATGAAATCAAATTGTTCTTCATTTAAGGGTTTCATAAAAATATCGGCTAAGATGATGGTGAACATTTCTACAAAATAAAAGATGATTTTTAGGTACCCATTTGACCTTGGGTGCCTCAAAAATTGATCTACTCAATTTGTCATTTTGCATTAAGTTCTTTACGATTCCTTTAGGAACCCAAATTAGTTTGTGTAGACTATATTTCCTAAATGGGCATTTATAAGCAACATGTTCGGGTTTGCAACAAAGTTATATTTAGTGTAGGGTGATACATACAAGGTATGGCTTTTAACAAAGGTGGTTGGATTTCAGTGAGTGTCATTCACAAATCTGATTCCACCTCTTTTATGAAACATGACCCTTATTGGTATGGATCATGTTCAAGGACTTGCTATCAACCTTAAACTTTTCTAGAATTTCTTTGAGTAGTAAATTTTCCTTCTTAAGTGCCTCTAAGTGTTCACACTTAGTGCATAGAGGCAATGAAGGAGTGTCATGTTTAAGTTTTTCAAATTCATTATTTAAAAGAGCATGCTCTTTTTTCAACAAATTAAACTTCTTATTAATTATTCTACATTCATCAAACAAATCATGAAAAGCATTCAAAAGTTCGTCGAAAGTTAAATTTTCATCTAATAAACTACTTACCTCTTCTCTGATGGCCATTAGAGCATAGTTGGCGATCTCCTTGTTGCTTTGCTCTTCGTCTTTGGAGTCTCTCGAATCATCCTACGTTACTTTGAGCACCTTCTTCTTCTTTGGTTGTTTCTTCTTTGCTTGGGAACATTCGCTTTTGAAATGTCTTAGCTTCTTGCATTCGTAACATATGACTTGTTCTTTCTTGGGTTCAATTTTATTTTTAGAGTCATTTTTAGTTTTATTTCTTCTTATGAATTTTTTGAACTTTCGTGTCAAGAGTACCAAATAGTCATTATAGTCCTCATCACTTGAACTTTCTTTCAAGTGGTCTTTATAAGTTCTTAGTGCCATATCCTTCATGTTTTTTAGAAGGAAGTTCTCAAGCTCTTCATGAGCGTTACAAATCATCTCATAGGTCATTAATAACCCAATAAGTTCTTCGAGAGGGAAATTATTTAAGTCTTTGGCCTCTTGAATGGTTGTTATTTTGGGGTCCCAACTCTTTGGAAGGGATCTTAAAATTTTATTTACAAGTTCAAAGTTAGAAAAACTTTTATCAAGCGCTTTTAGTCCATTGATGACATTCGTAAACCGGGTGTACATATCTCCAATGGACTCACTTGGTTTCATCCGAAATAATTTATAAACATGAACTAAATGATTTATTTTGGACTCCTTTATTCTTTTTTTTGTAAGTAAATGTAATTGTATTTAGTATGAAGTTTGTACAAAGTAGTTTTATCTACACAAGCCGTAGACTATAGCCTGAGATCTCTTAGAGCAGTCTAGGAGAATGCACCCCACCTCAGAAAGGTGGAATGGACTCACTCCACCAGACTTATCTCCAAGAGAAGATAAACAAAAAAGTAGCCATGACTATATATGTTGTAGACTATGATGCCTTACGATATTCAATAAATAGCAAAATGCAATAACCAACCATTTCTAAACGACCTGTGAATACATCACATTATTGAAACATAGAAACACACAATACATCAATCTCATTCTAGAAAGCATTAACGAATAATAAAATTGAATCTGATAAAGATATCTTTATCTCTACTTGTTAAATGCATCATTTCCAGATCCTGCTCCATACATGATCTTGAGTCGCTAAGTATCTCGAGCAATAGGTGAGTATTGTGTGTGTTGTGGCGCTCAAAGATTCTGCTACACCTCTCTCTCCAAATCCACCAAATAGCACATCTGAAGGTAATTTTTGCTAGTTACGTAAGAAGTCCTTTTCTTGAGAAGCTTTGCTGTAGCTGTTCTTCCAAATCACCATACAATTGAAATATACTCTTCCCATTCACCCAAGGATCATACCACATATTAATTCTCGTCCCAGAAGAGATTGTATTATGTTTGGTCGCTTCCAAATCACCATACAATTGAAATATACTAAGGATTTGTTTTGCAAAAGATCCCATTCCCATTCACCCAAGGATCATACCATCATATTAATTCTCCAAGTAGCCTCGGTGGCTGCAATTGTAGATTGATCTTTCTTATTCCAAAGAGGTGGAGGCTACAAGCTTATATAGAGCTCCAAACCCTAGCCCTCCCCTATGAACTAAGAGATTGTATAAGAAATATGTTTGGTCAGCCAATTTCTTGTCTTCAAAATTCCTTTCCAAGCAGTAGAATGATATGTTTTTGCTGAAACTTCCCAAATTGATTCCTTAGATAGGTGTACCTAGCAGAAACCCATTGTGACCATAAGGATTTGTTTTGTGGTGTTGGGCAAAACTTATCCCATAATTTTTTGGCATCTGTAAGTCTGCCAAACAAGCTTTATTCCATTCTCTCGTGGAGATTTCAGAGGCTCGTGTTCATGGATAGTTGCCTCCCCTCATCTTTCACTTCTTCGTGTGTCGCCTTGTCGCTTCATTCTAGCTTGAGCAAGAGAGATTATCCTTTAGCAGCTTGTAGGAGTGCTATCCCAATTTATCATATACATTACCTTACATTTTGTAGATCCACCATTCGTACCATTCGATCACTAGAAAAAGTTCTTCAATAGCTATTCAATATCCTGAAGAAGTCCAATAGGTAGAAGAAATATATTAGACCAATAAATAGAGTAAGAGAAAAATGAGCAATTTAGACAACCACCGGATGAGTTCCAATCGTCCTACTTCCATGGAGATGTCGAAGTCTAGTTTTCCTTGCCAAGAGGAAATTTGTGCTACGATTCAGAAATAATTTTTTTCATCCCTTTCCAATAAAAGTTTTTCTTTATTTTTTGTGGAGTGCATTTCATGCAGAATAACTTTGATGCAAGGAGTTTGGTATAAGCACAATACGACCTTTATAGCGTAGATCCTCTAATCCCAAGCAAGATAGGTGACACAAAATGAGCATATTTGCGTAAGTCGATCAACCACCACAAGGATTGTGCTTTTAATGAAGTCCATGGAGATGTCCAGAATTACGGAATGGGTAGAGGTGTAGTTTCCACAGACTTAATACACTTGCACTCTACGTCAATGAGTTTTGTGAATGCTAGTGGATATAAGTGGGGTTTTAGACCATTTTTTGATGGGTGGGAGACAATGCCTTGCTAGTGTGTGCAAGTGGTCGACCATCTTGCATGAGAACAGCTCCAATTCCAACTCCGATGCATCGGCCTCAATGATGAAGGGTCACCAATCAGGTAGTGCTAGCACCTGTTGTCGCCATGGCTGCCTTAGATAAGGAACCCGTTAATCCAAGGAACCCACGCAGCAATTTCACATTTGTAGGTTTCGCCAACCTTGCATTGTTAACCCTTTTTGCTGGAGAAAGCTGCATTTTGATAGCTTAACAAAAGAAAGTTTGTATAATAAAGTCTTTATCCTCGTTCATGAGACTTTGGAAGGTTGAAGGAGCAAGGACCCATATAGACTTTTTGGGATGTCGCCTTCACATTTTGCATGATTTCATACCACTGGTATGGGGTACTTATCCTTGACCAAGGCCGAACCGGTGAGGAGTAAAACCAAAAAAATCTTTCATAATAGTAGCCAAATTCGTCACTGAAGTAGTGTCATTACGAAGAAATATAATAAGATCATCTCAACAAGCAAATATTATGTGGGATATATGAATAGAACCAAAGATGACATGGGGTACCTTAATGCTCATAATCATCAATTGCTATCGAGACTCCGCTTTTCTAACACTTAGAAATTTCGGACCGCACATCAAGTGTGTTAGCATTAGGGTGAGTACACCTTGGTCAATCACCCCTGCATTTCCTTCCATTTTCTCTCAATTTCATCCTTCTGGACATGTGTTTGCGGTGGTGGTTTGCCCTAAGGATTGGAATCCGTGGTCATGTTGTAGGAGGAAGACAGCGGTTCAAACATTTGATTTTTAATTTCTGTTTTCTCCCCCTCTAGGTTGTTGCTGGAGATGCATAAGAAAGCCACCATCCTTGAGTCCTTCCATGATAATTGTAAAAAGATATGGAGAAAGTGGATCTCCTTGTCGGATGCCATTCATACTTCCAAAGAAGCCAACGGGGGAACCATTGAATAGAACTGAAAATTTTGGAGTTTTTTTACAAGCAAATGAACATAACCCCTTAGCAATCCAATTAACCTTTTGGTGCATTGTTGAGGGAAGTTCAAATTTCTGGTCGAGGAGCATCTTGTAGAGAAACTTTCTTTAACTTCTCCCGGATCTCCGAATCAAATGCTTTTTCAGACCAATCACGTTTGAAGTCAACTTTAAACATATTTTTGTCCCTCTTGATTTGGAATGCAGATCCTTGACCAAGTCATTAGCAAGAAGAATATTGTGATGTATGCTTCTCCCTTTAATAAAAGCAGCCTGAGTAGGACTAATGATCTTGTGCATAATCATTTGCATTCGATCTGCAAGTAACTTAGAGATGATCTTATAAATAAAGTTGCATAATGAAATGGGCTTGTAGTGCTCTAGTGAATCAACGCCTGCATTCTTAGGAACTAAAGAAATAAACGTGCAATTTATCACTTTAAGAATATGACCTGAAGAGAAAAAATGCTGACAAGCTTTAATCACGTCATTTCCAATGATCTTGGCTGATGGTGGGCGGCAGAGATGGCCATGCAATTTGGTAAAATTCAGCTGGAAATCCTTCTAGACCAGGGCTTTTATGCTTTGGTGACTTGAAGACAACTCTTACAATTTCTTCATCTGTAATTGGTGCATTAAGAATCGTGATGTCATTCGAATCAAGCTTTCTAGTAGGCTCCACATGAACATTATTAGGCTGCTCTGTTTGATTGAGTAAAGAATAAAAAAATTGTTCAGTGTGTGCTTTAATCTCATCCAAATTCTCAATAAGCGTCATGGTCTTCCATGATAATTGGTCTTTACATTTCCTTGATGATGCCATTCATACTTGCATATTGGAACCAAATAGAATCTCGAAAATTTTGGAGTTTCCTTCTAGTAGCAATGGCTGTATAGAAAATTTTCATATTGGAATCCCCTAGCGTAAGCCAATGTTGTCTAGACTTCTGTTTTGCAAAACTTTCTTCCCGTTGTAAGGCCTGCATGAATTGATACCTAGCTTCTTTTTTTTTGGTAAGTAAATGTAAGTAGATTTAGTATAAAGTTTGTACAAATTAGCTTTCTCTACACAAGTCATAGATGAAAGCCTGAGATCTCTTAGAGTAGTCTAGGAGAATGCACTCCACCTCAGAAAGGTGGAATGGTCTCACTCCACCAGACTCATCTCCAAGAGTAGTTAAACAAAAAAGTAGTCATGACTACACATGTTGTAGACTGTGATGCTCTACTATATACAATAAATAGCAAAATGTAATATAACCAACCATTCCTGAACGACCTGAGAATACATCATATTTTTTAAGCAGAGAATCACATAATATAGCAATCTTTCTAGAATTAAAGAATTGTAAAATTGAATATGAGGAAGATCTCTTTTTCTCTACTTGTTAAATGCTTCATTTCTAGATCCTGCTCCATACATGATCTTGAGTCACTAAGAATCTCGAGCAAAAGATGAGCATTGTGTGTGTTGTGGCCCTCAAAGATCCTGCCACACCTCTCCCTCTAAATCCACCAAATAGCACATCTGAAAGTAACTTTTGCCAATAGTGTAAGAAGTCCTTTTCTTGAGAAGCTTTGTTGGAGCTGTTCTAATTCTTGACGCAAGTTTGGCATTGGTAATCTATTTAGTTCAAATTGCCTCAGAATCTCCTTCCAAACCCAATTAGTGTAGTCACAAGCATAATAAAGATGATCAATACTTTCTTCCTATTGCATACAAAGAGAGCACCGGTTAACAAGATAGATACCTCTTAGCTTCATATTATCTATTATGGGTAGTTTGGTAAGAAGAGCCTGCCATGTGCATAAGGAATGTCTCTGTGAGCACGGTCTATCCCATGTCCAACTGCTTGGGATCCACTTATGATTTCTCTGTCTGATTTTATTCCATGCAGATGTAGCACTAAATTTACCATTGTCATGAAGCCAAATAAGTATATCGAAAGAGTTATTCTTGATTCGTAGAGTTATAATAGTCGACCAAAGTGATAGTATATCAGGAGAAATAGGATTAGGAAGGCACCAAGTGTCATTAGCAAAAAACTCTGAAACCTTCCAATCTTTAGGGGCTCCAAGATCTCTTCATACTCTATCACCATATAATTGGAAAATACTTTTCCTATTCACCCAAGGATCATACCACATATTAATTCTAGTCCCAGAAGAGATTGCATAAGAAACGTGTTTGATACCTAGCTTCTGCTTCTTTGCAAATAAGATTCTCGTCAAAGGGCTGAAGATGTAGCTCATGTTGTACCGCCATTAGTTCCTTCTTGCTTAACTGGACCCGGGTGGTAATATCGCCAAAGATATTTGTATTCCACTCCTTTAGTGCTACTTTACATGCTTTAAGCTTTTGGCATAAGATGTAAGGGGGAGAACCATGCACATTAACATTCCAAGCTGATCTGATAACCTTGAGGAATTAAGGATGGGTACTCCATATGTGAAAGAATCTAAATGGTTTCTTGCCTCTGAATATTACTTTGTCTGGATGTATATACATTGAAGAGTGATCAGAGAACAACTGAGCACCATACTCTAGAAGTGAATCAGGATAAACTGTTAACCATTCTCGATTAATCAGACACCTATCGAGTCGAGCCATTATTTTCCTATGGGCAACACCTAGATTACTCCAAGAAAGCTAATCCCCTATAGATTTCATATCAATCAATGTAGCAATATCTATGTAATCATTAAAACCTTTAAGCTTGTTCTCTGAAAGTGGTTTACCCCCTACTTTTTCATGTGTATACCGAATAGTATTGAAGTCACCAAGAATAATCCAAGGCACTATAAGATAGCCATTTACAATGTTAATCAGATCAGTCCATAGAACGTTTCTTTCCTGCATACTATTAGAAGCATATACACCAGTAATATAGAATTAACAACCATTCATTTTATCCTCAGCCTTAAGGTAGATGAATTGTTCTGTAGTAGAAATAAAGCAAGCACTAGCAGAGTTCGGATGCCATAATACTCATATTCTACCATAAGTGTCACAAGTATCGTTGGTAAGAAGTTCTGCCTCTGGCCATATTAAATTTTTTTGAACACAAACCCGAAATGGTTTAATTTTTATTTCCACTAGAATAATAATATCACAAATAGCAAACTTGATTGTTCTATTAAGCTCCCAACATTTCTCAAGTTTATTTAGTCCACGAACATTCCAACAAAGTATCTTCATCAAAATTTTTTTTTGGTAAGTAAATGTAATCATATTTAGTATGAAGTTTGTACAAAGTAGCTTTGTCTACACAAGCCGTAGACTATAGCCTGATATCTCTTAAAGTAGTCTAGGAGAATGCACCCACCTCAGAAAGGTGGAATGGTCTCACTCCACCAGACTCATCTCCAAGAGAAATTAAACAGAAAGGTAGTCATGACTACACATGTTGTAGACTATGACGTATTACTATAGGCAACAAATAACAAAATGCTAACCATTCCTGGATGACCTGTGAATACATCACATTATAGAAACAAAGCACACAATACAGCAATCACATTTGATAAAGCATTAACGAATTATAAAATTGAATTTGATTAAAATCTTTTTTTCTCTACTTGTTAAATGCTTCATTTCCAGATCCTGCTCCATACATGATCTTGAGTCGCTAAGTATCTCGATCAAAAGATGAGCATTATGTGTGTTGTGGCCCTCAAAGATTCTACTACATCTCTCCTTCCAAATCCACCAAATAGCATATCTGAAGGTAATCTTTGCCAGTTATGTAAGAAGCCCTTTTCTTGAGAAGCTTTGCTGCAGCTGTTCTAGTTCTTGATGCAAGTTTGGCATTGGTAGCCTATGTAGTTCAAATCTCTTCAGAATCTCCATCCATACCCAATTAGTGTAGTCGCAAGCATAATAGAGATGATCAATACTTTCTTCCTGCTGCATACAATCTTCATCAGAATTAAAACAGGTAGGAAAATAAAGGACTCTTCCTAGGTAGATGGAAGTATGTACGACTTACCAGTACCATCCTTTTTCTTATCCTTGGGTTTTGCAGTTTCCTCCCGCATAATATCCTTATCTTTTAAGCCTTTATTTTTATTTTTCTCCACTTCATGCACAGCTTGCAAATGCTTAAATTTTGAAATACCCAAGATATCCAGGTTGGCAGTGTTTGTTGAAAGTTACATCTGTTGAGGCTGAATATCCTGGCTGGCGAGGTTTGTTGGGATTGATTGAGATATAATATCCTAGTTAGCACGATGAGTGGGACGTGGGATCCCCGTTGTAGCAACTCCTGTCGATGTAGGAAGAGATGAAGCCTGGGAAATTACTATTATGGAAGGGGCTATAATAGGAAGAATTAAAGTTCCTGATGTATCCTTTTGTCCGTGTTGTTGCCCAAGCGAGTCAGAATGCTCTTTCGTCGTCATCGGTGCTACTGCTTCGGGAGACACACCTTGTTCATTAGTAGTCATCGCAGCATCAACTTGAGTTGCCTGACGTTGTCGGTAAACCTGAGTGATCATTTTTTGCATTTGCTAACAACCTCCATGTGTATGACCGAAAGAGTGACAAATTTTATACCGTTGTGGCTTCCAGGAATATGAAACATGCACCTTACGAGTGGTCCCCTCAAGATCCCTATAATAAACCTCATCCGGAAGATTTCCATCAGAAGAAACCATAACGCATGCTCGTGCAAAAGCCAATCTCGTCTGCGCTGCTGTTGCCTTGTCAATATACAATGGAAAGATCAGACTTAACAATAAAACATCGACTCTAAAGATGTAGGGGAAGACCATGAAAAGAAACCCATAATGGAATAGACTAGAGGTTGTCTAACTCCAAACGGACATCAGGGGACCAGCATCGTAGTATCATCGGATGACCACGAATGGTTCAAAACCCTTCAAGAATCCGTTGCAAATCCTCTTCAGAATAGAGTTTGCATATAAAGAAATCGTTCTCCAGCATATGAAGATCAAATGTTGATGCTCCCCATCGAGTCTTGATGAATGAGGATAACGGGAAATAGGATGTCTTAAGTCCAACCACATAACCAATAAGTGCCATGGACCACGTCTTAATCAGCTCCTCAGAATCAATAGTCTCGTACATAGCAATCTTCTGATCAGCTTGGGTTTCTGGAGCAAAGAAATCCAAGCTAAGATCCGAGCTTCCAACCGGAGCCTTGAAGAGGTTGGTCCAAGGCTGAGGATCTTTAGAAATGAGAGTAGGAGGCCGTGATCTAGAGCGTGACCTTCCTCTATGCTGCATCATCGAAGGACCATCTCGTCGGGTAGAAGAAGCAACTTAAGTAGGAAGCCTCATTTTCGGATCTACCCTATTGCCACTATCACCAGCCATCAAGTTGCGCTGCCCTAACTCAAAAAAGGCAGTGCAGATCTGCCCTCAATCGAGCAGAATAGGGGAACTGCTCTGATCGCCACCCCCTGTCAAACAACAGCAAATCTCCAAAAGGATGCCGCAGCCGCAAGCAGGCTCCTGCTAGGAGAGACACCTCCCAGCAGTCGATGCCTTGTCTCCCCTGTTCAATCGCCCAGCAAATAGCGTGCGAATGGTGGGAAAGCGAATCTGCTGAAAACCCTCTCCGATCTGCAAACCACCACCCAAATCCGATCTGCGGAACCCTCGCCTCCTAGGTCAAAGAGAGGCGAGGGAGGGAGTGCCTAATCGATGCAGCCCCAATTCCTGGCAAAATTGGGAAAGCCGCAATAGGTCCTCTGTTCCATAGATCACGCTGGCCGATCGTGCTCTCTGATCGTAGCGTAGAAGGGGTAGCCGCCGCCGCCTCTTCTCACACTGGAGAGAGAAGTAGAATCGCCCTAGAGAGAGAAAATCACACTAGAGAGAGAAAACCAAAGTTCTCTTTTTTAGCCTCTATTCTCTTTGTGCGCAGAACCGTAGAGAACCCTGCTCACCGTGCGATGCAGCCTTCCTGCTCTCTGTGCGCAGACCAGGGGAGAATCCAACAGCCGTCGCCTTTTCTCGCCCTAGCCTTCTCCGTGGCTTCACTTTCCCCCAACGCGTTCACACGTGGAGGAAGGGAAGAACCACCACCCAAGAGAGAAGAAGTAGATCCACAGCGTCCTGCAGCCACCGCCTCTTCTCACCCTAGAGAGAGAAGAGAATCACCTAGAGAGAGAAAGTATCCAGACATTCCCAACGACCTTACTTGAACAAGACTCCTTTATTCTACTAGTGCCTTCATGTGTGATTTTGAGTGTGTGCCAAATATCGAAAGTCATTTCATAAATAGAAACTTGATCGGACTTATTCTAATCTAAAGCACAAAATAAGGTATTCATAGCCTTAGTATTTAAAGAGAGTCTTCTTCTCCAACTCATTCCAATTGTTCATTGGAAGAGAAGACTTTTGAAAACTATTTTCGATAATATTCCATAATTTAAAGTCCAAAGAAATAAGAAAAATTCTCATATGAGTTTTCCAATAGATGTAATCCATCCCATTGAACATGGGTGGACGTATGATTAAGTGACCGTCTTGGTTGTTGACAAAAGCCATCTCTCTTGGGTTTAAAGCCAAAATAAGAGTGACATCACTCTGATACCAATTGTTAGGATTAAGAATAATACTAAGAGTGGGAGAGCGGGGTGAATTAGTGCAATAGATAAAACGAACGGTTTAAGCGATTTCAGAAAACTTTGTACGAAGAAAGTATTTCGTTCGACGAAAACCATTTCGGAAAGACATTTGATTTGAACAAGTATGTGAGTAGAGAAGAGGAGATTGAATAGTTGCAATGAAGTAAAATAGAATGCAGCATAAGTAAAGTGCACACCAAGAGAGGAACATGCCAATTTTATAGTGGTTCGGTTGTCCGACCTATGTCCACTCCTGATACCTCTTCTAATGAGGTCATCGGCTTTCACTATTGATCTTTCTTGAAGGACAAAGATCAATCACCCCTTTATAGAACTTTTACAAGTGGCTCACTCTCCTTTTACAAAATTTTACACTTGAGATGGTGGAAGTGAACTCTTAACTTTTTACAAGCTATTTCACTATAGTTTCGGTTCAGTTCTTAGCACTTCTCTGTGCTCAACTAGCTAAGAAGTAAGGGGTATTTATAGGCCTCAATTGACTTTAAATATGAAGCTAAAAAAGGTCTCATCTCGGATTTTTGGGGTCCTAGCGATACCACCGCCTAGTTTGGCAATACTACTGCTAGAACAGAGTCTTGGATACTGGAATGGGGCGATACCACCGCTTGATTGGTGGTACCACTACCTAGAAGTTATTAAATACCGATGATACCACCACCCAGTTTGGGTGGTATCACCGCTCAAGTTCCTAGGAGACTGAGCCCTGGGCGGTTTCACCGCCCTAGTCTGGTGGTGCCATCGCCAGACAGGGTTCAACAACATAGTTAGGCCTTAAATCTAGTCCAAAAATGTCCAATTTCGGGCTCAATTGGCTCCTAACAGGGTTAGTGGGATTACCTCCCAAACTTAACCCTCATGATGTGCTAACTACAATAATTAAGACATATACTAAAGAAAACAAAATTCGATAAGTCAAGGTTTCTTCTGGTGAACTTCCTGCAAACTTTCAATGGACTTTCGATGAACTCTCGGACATCTTCCAACGGACTCCCAGCAAACTCCTGAACTTCACGACGATCTTCTTGGCGAGTTCCGACGAGTTTCTTTTGCAAACTCTGATCTTCTCGGTGAGCTCTGCGAACTTCCAATGAACTTTCTAGCAAACTTCATACAAACCCTTCGGTAAGCTCCTGATGCATTATCGGCTAATTTCGAAAACACTCTCGATGAACCTTTAGACTCCCGACGAACTCTCGAACTCTCAACGAATTGATCGAACTTGACTCCAGCACTTCATTTCACTTTATACCTTTATCACTATCATAGTTAATGCTAGTTATAGGTGCCCTACAAGCCAATCATATGAGTGATTGCACTTGTAACATACTACATCAATCTCTTTACTTATGATTATTGGCATCATCTCATATTATCTAGATATATATTGTGATGTCTTTGGATCTGTGCAATAGGAATTGGATCATTATGAGATCATGATAATGAGACCGATTCACCTTTAAATACAGACTCTAAATTATCCTGGTCATAGGTTACTCGAGAAGGACATCGAGATAACCGGATAGACTGGTGTGCTGTATACCCGTCCATATAATAGAGGTGGCTGGTCTCATAGCTACTCGTGTGGAGACACTAAGGGTACAGTGCAGGTGCTTATTGGAAAATGAGTTCACTGATTGATCAGCCTACGGAATGTTGGATGGTTATTGATACCTCATGTCAAACAGTAATTCCGTAGTCCCAGTAATGTATCTGGTCCTTAGACTTGAGACACCAAGGATGTCCTGTATGAGTACTCCACTCTTTGATACCGGACTTATATGTTTGGAAAGTTCTAGATCTAGCATAGTCGGTCATTGGGAGTGGTAGCCAACCATACGAGGGCTATTGAGTGTCAGTAGAGGATCATCCACTCTCGGTATCATGAGAGGAATATTCCATGTATTCTTGCTCGAACAAATCCTTGGCCAAGGTCATTCAGATTGAGAGAGAAGGAGTTCTCCAAGAGACTCCGACAAGAGCAAGACTCGAGGAGAGACCGTATGGGCCTGATAGTACCATGCCCGGTATAGGGTCTCTGGGATATTAGATGAATTAGGAACTATAGATACATGGTAACTAAGGATAGATAGGTCCAAAGGATTGGATTCTCCTGTATCCTCTAGGGGCTGTGGTGTAGTGGCCTAGTACGTTTGCAGTCGATGAGTCGGGTAAATTATTATAGAGATAATAATTCACTAAGTCAGAAGGAGTTCTGACAAAAATGACTCACGACCAGCTCGATATTGGGCCCAAAGGGTTGTTGAATCTCGGATTTTGATGATGAAGTCAATTGGTGGTTATTTGATCTAATCCATTTTTGAGATAAGTGTGCAGGATTAACTATGATAGAACAACTTACCAAAGTCAAGTTGCTGGAAGTTCAAGAGTCCACCAAATATCTGAAGGATCATCGGAAGTGCTGCCGGAGTCAACCGAGATGAAATCGGGGACTTGCCGAAGGTTTCGGAAGTTCGCCGGAAAGATCGTCGGAGGTTCGCGGAGACAACCGAAAAGGTTCGGAAGATTGGGAAAGACTCGTTGAACTCGCCATAGAATTCGGGAGCCAGCTGGGAGTCCGCCGGAAGGAATCCAAGGGATTGCTTAGGAAGTCCGCCTAAGATCGCCGAAAGCTCTTCGAAAGATAACTTGATGGTGTTGGTATAATTTGTCTTTAGAAGATCATAGTTAGCACTTAATTAGGGTATAGAATAGGTGTTAAACCTATCTAGACCTTTATTGGGCCTTTAGTGGGCTGTATTGGGCCAAAGGTTAGGCCCATACAGTTTCTGGTAAGGGTCGGCGGTGGCACCGCCGGACCCGGGCGGTGGCACCGCCTGTTGACCGAACACCGGCGGTGGAACCGCCCAGCCTGGGGCGGTAGCACCGCCCCTGCACACACACACACAGGCGGTGGAACCGCCTGTCTGGAAGCGTAGCACGCCAGACATCGACGGCGGTGGAACACTGCCGGTGGCGGTAGCACCGCCTGATCCACGGATCGAGCGGTAGCACCGCTGCTGCTCAAGGCGGTGGCACCGCCATGTACGCGATCAAAGATCGACACAAAGTGGTGGCACCGCTTGACAGTGGTGGCACCGCTTGACCACAGAACATGGGAACTCCAAATTCACTTGGAATTTGGAGCCCATTTGAATCCACTTTGGATCTATAAATACCCCCTTTCTCAATTTGAAAGGGCACCCTTTTGAGCAAGAAAAAGTTTGAGTCTTGAGCTTTTGAAGAGTTTTGAAAAGTGTTGTTTTCTTTGCTAAGTGTTCACCTTCTTCTTCTTCTTGAGAGATCTTGTACAAGTGTGAACATCTTGTAAAGGGTTGTAAAAGGGGTGTTTGATCCTTCCCCTTCAAAGGACTTGCTAGTGGAAGAGCGGAGCCTCATCGCAAAGGCTTCAAGAGTGGATGTAGGTCATTTGACCGAACCACTATACATCATTGTGTCCTTAAATGTGTGAGTGTTTATATTTCTCAATAATTTCATTTCTTGGCTACAAGTTCATAGTTAGTTCCTTTTCACAAGCAATTACTTTCAAGTTCTCTTTAAATCGAATCGAAATCTTCCTACGAACTTGTGTTTCTTTGCGAAATCGTTTTCAAGAATACGAGTTTAATCCGCTGCACTAATTCACCCCCCTTTAGTGCCTTTTGATCCTTTCAATTGGTATCAGAGCAAGGTTTGCTCTCATATTGGTTTAAAACCCAAGAGAGATGGCCTACTCCGGTATGTAAGAGGGTCTCTCCATTACTCGTCCACCTATGTTCAATGGGTCGGATTATATGTATTGGAAGACTCGTATGAGGATTTTTCTTATTTCCATGGACTTCGAACTTTGGAACATTGTCGAAAATGGCTTCGCAAAATCTTCTCTTCCGATGAGTGAATGGAATGAGTCGGAGAGGAAGATTTTCGCTCTCAATGCAAAGGCTATGAATGCCTTATTTTGTGCACTTGATAAGAATGAGTTTAATCGGGTTTCCGTTTGTGAATCGGCTTTTGATATTTGGCGCACTCTTAAAATCACTCATGAAGGCACTAGCCGAGTGAAGGAGTCCAAAATCAACATTCTTGTGCATTCCTACGAACTTTTTCGGATGAAACCAAATGAGTCCATTGGAGACATGTACACCCGCTTTACGGATGTCATCAATGGACTTAAAGCTCTTGGTAAAGGCTTTTCGAATTTTGAATTGGTAACTAAGATTTTAAGATCCCTTCCAAAGTGTTGGGATCCAAAGGTCACGCCATTCAAGAGGCCAAGGATCTTAAAGTATTTCCCATTGAAGAACTTATTGGATCTCTAATGACTTACGAGATGACGTGCCATGCTCATGAAGAGCTTGAGAACCCCCTTCCAAAGAACAGGAAGGATATGGCACTTAGAACACAAGAAGACCACTTGAAAGGAACATCAAGTGATGAGGATAGTGACAATGACATTACACTTCTAACTCGAAAGTTTAAGAAATTCATAAGAAAGAACAAATTCAAAAATGACACAAAAGCAAATTTGAACACAAAAGGACCAAGTCATTTGCTACGAATGCAAGAAGCCGGGACACTTCAAGAATGAATGCCCCAAGCCAAGAAGAAGCAATTCAAGAAGAAAAAAGCCTTGAAGGCCACGTGGGATGATTCAAGTGACTCCGAGGTTGAAGAGGCTAGCAACAAAGAGGAGGCAAACTTCGCTCTAATGGCATTTGGAGAAGAGGTTAGTGAGTTACTTAATGAAGAGTTATCTTTCGATGAACTTTCTATGGCTTTTCATGAGTTGTTTGATGAATGTAGAACTATTAGTAAGAAGTTCAATTTGCTTAAGAAAGAGCATGCTTTATTACAAAGTAAATTCAATAGTCTTCAAAACCCTTCTCTACCCCCATGCTCTAAGTGTGAAGACTTAGATGCAACAAAAAGGGAGAACTTGCTACTCAAAGAGACCCTAAA
Organism: Musa beccarii; assembly: GCA_024322285.1. Lineage (NCBI taxonomy): Eukaryota > Viridiplantae > Streptophyta > Magnoliopsida > Zingiberales > Musaceae > Musa > Musa beccarii. The sequence continues at coordinate 35,322,158 of CM044398.1, read as the reverse complement.
CAAGTTTAAGGTCGGTAGCAAGGGCTTAGACATGATTCTTGCTAACAAAGGTCATGTCGGAAATAGAAGTGGTATCGGATTTGTGAGAGGTTCTTACCAAAATCCCACCACCTTTGTTAAAGGGCCTACATTGCATGTATCACCCCATTTGAAATGTAATTTTTGTTGCAAAATGGGACATGTTACCTACAAATGTCCATTCAAGAAAATTAGTCCACAAAAGTTGATATGGGTTCCTAAAGGAACCATAAACAATTCAATGATAAATTACAAAGTAAGTAGATCAATTTGTAAGGCGCCCAAAATCAAATGGGTACCTAAAAACAATCCTCTTTTGTAGACAAACTCACAAGCTAGGAGCAAGAAATGGTATCTTGATAGTGGATGCTCACGGCACATGACCGGAGATCCATCTCATTTCTCTATGCTCTCTAGCAAAGAAGAAGGATATGTCAGTTTCGGAGACAACAACAAGGGTAAAATCATTGGCAAGGGAACCATAGGTAACAAATCGAGTTTTTCAATTGATGATGTGTTACTAGTTGATGGTTTAAAACATAATCTTTTAAGTATTAGTCAACTATGTGATAAAGGTTATGTTGTTAGATTTGAATCCAATGTTTGTATTATTGAAAAACCCAACAACAACATATCCATGATTGCTTTAAAACAAAACAATGTCTACACCATAAATATTGATAAATTAAGTAATGAAATGTGTTTTTCGGTTTTGAATGATGACGCTTGGCTTTGGCATAGGAGGCTAGGCCATGCAAGCATGAAACTAATCTCTAAGATTTCATCTAGAGATTTAGTAAGAGGTATCCCAAACACGAAATTTGTTAAGGATAAGGTATGTGATGCATGTCAACTAGGAAAACAAATAAAGACTAGTTTCAAATCAAAAATCACATTAGCACCACTAGACCATTGCAATTGATCCACTTGGACTTATTTGGACCAATTGACATAACAAGCCTAGGAGGTAGCAAATATGCCTTTGTAATTGTGGATGACTATAGTAGATACACTTGGACCTATTTTTGGCTCATAAAAGTGATTGCTTCAAATGTTTCTCTAAATTTTGTAAACTCACTCAAAATGAAAAAGGCTTTATGATCTCATCAATTCAAGTGATCATGGAGGTGAATTTCAAAATCATGACTTCCAAAATTTTTGTGAAACAAACGGATACAATCACAACTTCTCTACTCTAAGAAATCCACAACAAAATGGAGTAGTAGAAAGGAAAAATAGAAGTTTGCAAGAAATGGCTAGAACCATGTTAAATGAATATAATTTACCAAAATATTTTTGGGCGAAGCCGTGAATACGGCTTGCTATGTGATGAATAGAGTTCTAGTGAGACCATCCCTATCCAAAACTCCATATGAATTATGGAATGATAAAAAACCCAATGTTTCTTACTTTAAAGTTTTTGGTTGCAAATGCTTTATTTTGAATGAAAAGGATGCCTTAGAAAAATTCGATGCAAAATCCAATGAAGGCATATTTCTTGGTTATTCTTCCGTTTCTAAGGCTTTTCGTGTTTTCAACAAGAGAACCTTACTTATAGAAGAATCTATTCATGTGGTTTTTAATGAAGTTTCCGAATTTAAGAAAAAAGATTTTGATGATGATTTTGGTCTTGATGATTTGAATTTGAATGAACCCTCTCCTCAAAATAACATCTTGGATGTATCTTCTTCCCAAACTTCCTTACCAAAGGAATGGAAGTATGTAGATGCTCATCCCAAGGAGTTAATTATAGGAGATGCATCGAAAGGGGTTCAAACTCGCTCTTCTTTCAAAAAATTTTGTGCCCATGCTGCCTTTCTTTCTTAAGTTGAACCAAAATGCATTGTTGATGCCCTAAAAGATGATTCTTGGGTTATCGTAATACAAGAAGAATTGAATCAATTTGAGAGGAATGAGGTATGGAAGCTTGTTCCTAGACCTAATGACCACTTAGTTATTGGTACTAAGTGGGTCTTTAGAAACAAGCAAGATGAATGCGGTATCGTGGTTAGAAACAAGGCTAGACTAGTGGCCAAAGGTTTCAACCAAGAAGAAGGTATCAATTATGAAGAAACCTTCGCTCCGGTGGCAAGATTGGAAGCCATTAGGATGCTCCTTGCCTATGCTAGTAGTAAAGATTTTAAATTATTTCAAATGGATGTCAAAAGTGCATTCTTAAATGGTTTTATTTCCGAAGAAGTTTATGTTGAACAACCGCCCGGGTCCGAAAACTCTCTATTTCCTAACCATGTGTTTAAGCTAACTAAGACCTTATATGGTCTTAAACAAGCCCCTAGGGCTTGGTATGAGAGGCTTAGTTCCTTCTTGATTTCAAATAATTTCACTAAAGGCAAGGTTGATACTACATTGTTTATTAAACATTTTGAAAACAATTTTCTTATTGTTCAAATTTATGTTGATGATATTATTTTCGGATCTTGTAATAAATCACTATGTGAATTATTTGCTAAGGATATGAGTGATGAATTTGAGATGAGTCTAATGGGAGAACTAAATTTCTTTTTAGGACTTCAAATCAAGCAACTAAGTGATGGTATATTTCTAAATCAATCAAAATACACATTGGAATTGTTAAAACGATTTAATATGGATGGATCAAAAGAAATTAGCACTCCTATGAGCACCTCCACTAAATTAGACTTGGATGAACATGGAGAAAACTTTGATCAAAAAACATATAGGGGAATGATAGGTAGTTTACTCTATCTCACTACAACAAGACCTGATATCATGTTTAGTGTAGGTCTATGTGCAAGATTCCAAGCGAATCCTAAGTTATCTCACCTTAAAGCTGTTAAAAGAATCCTTAGGTATCTTAAAGGAACTATAAATCTAGGATTATGGTATCCAAAATCTGATAACTTTGATCTAAAAGCTTATGCGGATGCCGATTTTGGCGGATGTAGAATTGATAGAAAAAGCACATCTGGAACATGTCAATTCTTAGGACATGCACTTGTTTCTTGGACTTCCAAGAAACAAAATTCTGTTGCACTATCTACGGCGGAAGCCGAATATATAGCTGCTAGTGCATGTTGTGCACAAGTTGTGTGGATGAAAAATACTTTAGAAGATTATGGAATTAATTTGAAAAATATTCCAATAAAATGCGATAACACAAGTGCTATTTGTCTAACAAAAAATCCCATTCAACACTCAAGAACTAAACACATTAATATTAGGCATCACTTTATACGAGATCATGTTGCTAATAATGATGTCACTTTAGAATTTATTGATACAAAGCACCAATTAGCGGATATTTTCACAAAACCCCTAAATGAAGAACAATTTGACTTCATTAGAAGAGAATTAGGCATGCTAAATCTGCCCTAATGTTTAAATATTGCATGTCCTTCAAAACATTTAATCTTTGATTGTTTCGTCTTTATACCTTTAGTGATATATGAAACTATCATTTTATTGATCATTATATATTGTGAAAAACTCATATTTCGATCGAAAGGTTTTCATGATATTACCTTCATGATGTTTCTTTTTAACGATTATTTTTGAATCTCTTCATGAATTTTGATCTCTCTCATTATTGATTGAGTTTAACGATGTATTCTTTAGCCTTGCGATCATGGTTTTCAGTTTTCATCTCCTTTTTGTTGATGACAAAGGGGAGAAAATATGAAATTGATGATTTGTTAAGTGTGGCTTTTCGAACGAAATATTTTGATAAACAACTCATGCATTGTATTGAAAATGACTTATACAAAGTGAAATGAAATGAGAAATGTGTCATAAGAATTTTTTTTTGCTCGCTTAGTGTCAAAAACAGGTTGCAATCCTTGAAAAGCATTGCAAATGAAGTAATGCAATACATCAAATTGAAATTTCATAGAAAAAAAATTCCTACTATAAATATCTATCAAATGGCATCTTTTGATTGAAATGACAATTTTCATCTCATGATTTATCTGTTATGTTGTCACGCTTTTCAATCATGAGATCCCTGTTGTAATCTCACATTTTTGATATCTTGTGTCGAAATGATAAATGGTTTCCATCCTTCGACTTGATATTAAATGTCATGCTTTGATATTGTTTACGAATGAAACCTCATGTTGATTTAGATGATAAGTTCAACGTAAGTAACTTATCGTTTTTGGTTGAATTCAAGAGAATGAATTCAAATGTCTTTACCTTCTCATTATATGGCATATAGATAGGGGGAGTTAAGAATAACTCCATCATCAATTGATTGTCATCATCAAAAAGGGGGAGATTGTTGAATCTCGGATTTTGATGATGAAGTCAATTGGTGGTTATTTGATCTAATCCATTTTTGAGATAAGTGTGCAGGATTAACTATGATGGAACAACTTACCAAAGTCAAGTTATTGGAAGTTCAAGAGTCCACCAAATATCTGAAGGATCATCGGAAGTGCTGTCGGAGTCAACCGAGATGAAATCGGGGACTTGCCGAAGGTTTCGGAAGTTCGCCGGAAAGATCGTCGGAGGTTCATGAGACAACCGGAAAAGGTTCGGAAGATTGGGAAAGACTCGTTGAACTCACCATAGAATTCGGGAGCCACCGGGAGTCGCGGGAAGGAATCCAAGGGATTGCCGGAAGTCCGCCGGAAGATCGCCGGAAAGCTCTTCGAAAGATAACTTGATGGTGTTGGTATAATTTGTCTTTAGAAGATCATAGTTAGCACTTAATTAGGGTATAGAATAGGTGTTAAACCTATCTAGACCTTTATTGGGCCAATTGGGCCTTTAGTGGGCTGTATTGGGCCAAAGGTTAGGCCCATACAGTTTCTGGTAAGGGTCGGCGGTGGCACCGCCGGACCCGGGCGGTGGCACCGCCTGTTGACCGAACACCGGCGGTGGAACCGCCCAGCCTGGGGCGGTAGCACCGCCCCTGCACACACACACAGGCGGTGGAACCGCTGTCATGCAAACTGAAGCGTAGCACCGCCAGACATCGACGCGGTGTGGAACCGCTGGTGGGCGGTGGCACCGCCCGATCCACCGGACTGAAGCGGTAGCACCGCTTTGCCTAGGCGGTGGCACCGCTTCGTATGTCGATCAAAGATCGACACAGCGATAACACCGCTGACGTGTGGCACCGCCTTGACCACTGAACATGGGAACTCCAAATTCACTTGGAATTTGGAGCCCAATTTTGAATCCACTTTGGATCTATAAATACCCCCCCTTTCTCAGCTGAAAGGGCACCCTTTAGAGCAAGAAAAAGTTTGAGTCTTGAGCTTTTGAAGAGTTTTGAAAAGTGTTGTTTTCTTTGCTAAGTGTTCACCTTCTTCTTCTTCTTGAGAGATCTTGTACAAGTGTGAACATCTTGTAAAGGGTTGTAAAAAGGGGTGTTTGATCCTTCCCCTTCAAAGGACTTGCTAGTGGAAGAGCGGAGCCTCATCGCAAAGGCTTCAAGAGTGGATGTAGGTCATTTGACCGAACCACTATACATCATTGTGTCCTTAAATGTGTGAGTGTTTATATTTCTGAATAATTTCATTTCTTGGCTGCAAGTTCATAGTTAGTTCCTTTTCACAAGCAATTACTTTCAAGTTCTCTTTCGTCGAATCAAAATCTTCCTACGAACTTGTGTTTCTTTGTGAAATCGTTTTCAAGAATACGAGTTTAATCCGCTGCACTAATTCACCCCCCCCTCTTAGTGCCTTTTGATCCTTTCAATCACACACATATGGTAGGTATTGCGAGGAGTAGAGGTTCGGATATGAGATATCTGCTGGAGCCCCTATCTTATTGGATATCCATTAAGCCCGTGAATTATTGGATCCTAAGATGAGATCCAATAATTACTAATAAGAGATTATTGGGTAGAGACCCACTAATCCAAGAGGCTTGGGTAATTGGATGGAGATCCAATACCCAATAGGGCAAGATCCATTAGGGTTGACAAGGGGCCTATATAAATAGGAGGAAACCAAAGCTCTATAGGCTGAGGGTTTCTTTTGGTAGCCACATTCTGTTCTTCTTGCCCTAGAGAGGTGCATCATCGCAGTCCCTGCCATGCGGATACCGCTAGAGAGGAGGATGCTTGACCTCCTTCATCCTCTCCTACAGATCTGTAGGGATTCAGGGATATATAATCTCCCTAGGTATTTTCTTTTACACATGTAATTTTTCATGGACTTGTTTTGATGCACCAATCTTCACACGACAACGAAAACTTTCTATGGGAAATCTGGAGTTCTGTTTTCTGTTCTTCCGCTGCGCATGTGATGTCGCTCCCCTGAAGGATTTTTCAATAGTGGTATCAGAGCCAGGTTGTTCGTGCAAAGATCGGATCTTAAACTGCATGTGTTATGATTTAGAACAGGTCTTGTCATCAAAATCATTGACGCAAAAGGCGAGGAAGGGCAGCAATTGTTGCTGCCCTTGCTGCGCTCGCAGAACGGTCACGGCCAAGGTTGCTTATAGCCATGACCGTGTACACGACGGCCTGTGGAATGCCCGCAAGGGGCAGGCGGCGCCCACTTGTAGGCAGCCCATCCGCAAGGGTCGGCACCGCCTGCGGTCGCTACGTCCGCGGGCAGAAGTGCTCGCATGGCTGGCGCCGCCCACGGGAGGTTGCCCTGCACGAGCGGCGCCTACGGGCGCTGCGAGCGCTGCGGAGGGGCAGCGCCTATGGGCGCTACCCCGTGGGTGGTGCTTGAACGAGCGACGTCCACCTGCGGTAGGGTGCAGTGCCCGCCTGCTGTGGCCAAGCCGCTAGCGGCGCGCCGCGGGAAAGGTGGCGACGGCTGCACCACAACATAGTAGCAAGAGAGGGGTTAGGTTTTTTGGGCAAAAAATATTTTTGCCACTCGTAATTTTAGAAATTCCAATTTCTATCCCTTTTGGCCGAATGACCAAAATACCCTTGGGAATTTAGAAAATTCCCTTTATATCCTTGATTTCAGAAAAATAAATATGTTAATTAAATAGTTTAATTAACTATTATTTTTATCTCATAGTCATATAAAATATAACATACATGTGATGTATGATGTGGACAGATGATCATAGACCTGTGATGTGATGTGTGTACATGTGATTATTATTATTGGGGTTTGTGAGCCTCTATTTTTTCTCGTTTATTATCGGGCCTACATGCCTGTAATTATGTTGTAATTACATAAGGAGGCGCAGCAGTAGCAGGACCCACGAGGTCGAGACGGATGATCCGACGCATGGAGATGCGTTGAGATGTCTACGAATTCAACAAAGCAAGATGGACGATCACAAAGCATGGAGATACGTCGAAACACACATAGATCTTAATGTAAGTGATTGAGCCCATCGGCTCAGGCCTGATTATATTAGGATGTGGTCCATGATCATCTGGTGTAATTGCTCATGTGATGTGTGATTGGTTATACACCTACAAGATATGTATATATATTTACATGCGATGTAGATATATATATTAAATATATATAAGTGTGACACATTATGTTAGGAGACCAAATCAAAAATCCCTCTATTAATAATATTAAGTCGGTAAACGTGAGGTAATTAAATTGACCCACGTGGCCTTCCATCGTTATAGGTAGGAACCGATTCCCGATGTATGTTGAGTTAGTCGAGTCCCTCAAGACTCATCTATATCGCGTTTCGCTATCTTATCTATGACATAGAGATGTCACTAGTGACCTGAGGACATTGTATGCTTGGTCAAGTCCCTCGAGAGTATATTACCGAATCAAACTATGACACAGGAGTACCTAACTTGCTATAATCTAGTCATGTTGATCTTGCTGAAGCTATGATAAATTTTCAGCCCACAATGTTGCCTCAGTCTTCCACTCAACACATTCAACTATGACAGCTCATGAGCATCTTCTTTACACTAAGTTAAGGCTGGTTCAATGCACTTTCTTTCATGACTAAGAAACATATTAATAAAGGTGCTTAACAGCTATAAAGCATTTATCTCGAAATTCTCTGTGCATAAAGGGTTGTTTCATGCACAACTATTTATTTTGGTGTTTTGGGTTAGAGGAGGTTTTTAGAAATTGAAGATATTGGCTGAAGCTCTCTTGGAGTGCTCTAGAAAACTCTGTATCTCTTGGATGCGTCCTAGAGTGGTGAGTCTTTTTGTTCAGTTCTGTATCCTCATTTTATTTTCGCTGGTGTGGTAAAATTTTCTGTATCCCTATGTGATTTTGAACTTGGTGGTGAACTATTTTACCATTGTGTTTAAGTATTTTCGTGAGATTGTTCTTTTCTGCCCGAAAGAACTTTTATTCCTGTGCATACTGCTATTCTCTCGATGTTTCTTCTCTCAAAACCCATTATGTATCGCCCCACCGTATCAGTTTGGTATCAAAGCTAAAGGCTAGAGATCATGGCACGACGGAATGGAAAAAATATTGCTATTGAAGGTAGCATCCACGAAGATGATGTTGAATCATTGAAGCTACAACTAAGCAGATTGCTGAATAGTATACAAGAGAAGAATGAAATCATCGAAGAACTTGGAAGTAGAAATGACCAGCATGAAAATGATGTCCAACAGTTTAGTTCTAATGATGATACACCTCCTCACTCTCGGGAGTCGAGAAGATTTTGGGCAAGGCATGCAGTCAAAGATGAATGGCTGAACAAATACAACCCAAGATTGGATATTCCGGAGTTTGAAGACAAAATTAATATTGATGACTTTATTGATTGGCTTAATACAGTGGAAAGAATTTTTTATTTTCATGAAACACCTGAACAAAAGAAGGTAAAACTTGTGGCACTTAAACTTAGATAAAATGCATCTTTTTGGTAGGAAAATCTGAAGAAGCAAAGAAAACGTGAGGGAAAGAGTAAAATTGTGACATGGGAGAAAATAAAAAGGGAGCTGAAAAGAAAATACTTACTTGACAATTATAGACAAGAGATCTTTCTCAAAATCAATGATTTCAAGCAAAAAGATCTTAGTGTGGAAGAGTACACAGTAGAGTTTGATAATCTCATGTTAAAAGGAGAGCTTGTGGAACTAGAAGAGCAAACTATTGTAAGATATTTGGGAGGTTTGAAATATGAAATTGCTAAAGTTGTTCAACTACAGCCATATTGGTCATTAAATGATGTGAGTAAGTTAGCTTTAAAAGTTGAAAAGCAATAAAAGTTTGAAAAGAGTTCTTGGTACGGGTCAAAAGAAGGCTATACAAAAGGAGGAAATTCCAAGTCTATTGTCCGAAGCAAGGTTGTCTCAAAGGTGCAAGACAAGGGTGAAGGATCTGCTGGTAGCAAACAAACACATAATTCGTCTATGTCAAGTGGTCAAAAATACTTTAAATGTCATGGTTTTGGGCATATTGCTTCAGATTGTCCAAATAGGAGGATTGTTACGTTGGTTGAAGATCATAGTGATGAAGAAGAAAATGAAGCCGAGGATAAACCAAAATATGATGATGAGGAGGAAGAGGTTACTTATGCTGATCATGGTTTGTCTATTGTGCTACAATATAGTTTATAAGTATCCTATACGGCTGAGGATGAAAGTTGGGTGAGAAAGAACATGTTTCACACTAAATGCACTTCTCATGGCAAGGTGTGTTTGGTGATTATTGATAGTGGCAACTTTGAGAATGTGATATCTTTGGAGATGGTGCAGAAGTTGAAGTTAGACACAATCCCTCATCCACATCCTTATCAATTATGTTGGCTGCAAAAAGGGAATGATATCAAGGTAACTAAAAGATGTTTAGTTCTGTTTTCCATTGGCAAGTATTACAAAGATGAAGTATGATATGATGTTGCTCCTATTGATGCTTGTCATTTATTATTGGGTAGACCTTGGCATTATGATAGGAGGGTGTTGTATGATGGCTACAAGCATATATATTCTTTTAATGTGAATGAAAAAAAGATTATTTTAGCTCCATTGCAACCTCTTGAAATCAGTACATAAAAGAAGGAAGTTAGTGTTTTCATGTCCTATGGTGAATGCAAGGATGAAATAGAAAGAGGTGGTCATATTCTAGCTTTATTAGTTGTAGAGGAAAATGAACAACATAAGGAGACACCGACAATCATGAAATCAATTCTGGAGGAGTTTCAAGATGTTGTACTATAAGAGATTCCACATGGCCTTTCACCTCTAAGAGATATTCAGTATCACATTGATCTTATTCCGGGGGCTATTTTACCTAATAAGGCAGCCTACAAAATGAGTCCCAAGGAGTATAAAGAACTTCAAAGGCAAGTGAATGAGTTGGTGGAAAAGGGATTGATTTGGGAGAGCATGAGTCTTATGTGGTTCCAGCTTTGTTGGTGCCGAAAAAGGATAATTCTTGGAGAATGTGTGTGGACAGTCGCACCATCAACAAAATCATAATTGACTATCATTTTCCTATTCCAAGGTTAGATGATTTAATTGACCAATTGTGTGGTACTTCTATTTTCTCTAAAATTGATTTGAGAAGTGGTTATTACCAAATAAGAATGAGGCTTGGAGATGAGTGGAAAACAACATTTAAAACTAGAGAAGGATTATATGAATGGTTGGTTATGCCATTTGGGCTATCTAATGCTCTTAGTACTTTCATGAGATTTATGAATCATATACTTAAGCCATGCATTGGGACTTTTGTTGTGGTTTATTTTGATGACATATTAGTGTACAGCAAGAGTGAAAAAGAGCATATAAATCATCTCAAATAGATTTTTCTTATTTTAAGACAACAAAAACTTTATGCTAATCTAAAGAAGTGTGATTTCTTTACAACTACTATTATGTTTTTGGGATATATTATTTCAAAAGATGGAATCATGATGGATCAAAGTAAGGTAGAGGCTATTCTTAATTGGTCAACACCTACTTTATTGCATGATGTGAGGAGTTTCCATGGCTTAACTTCCTTTTATAGAAGATTCATCAATGGTTTTAGCTCTATTGTTACTCCAATCATTGAATGTTTGAAAGGTGACAAATTCAAATGGACTAGTGAGGCTAATGATGCCTTTGAACTATTGAAAAGAAAGGTGACCGAAGCTCCTATTTAGTGCTACCTAACTTTGACAAGGTATTTGAGGTTGAATGTGATGCCTCTAATGTGGGAATCGGTGCTGTTTTGAGTCAAGATGGAAAGCCCATTGCCTTTTTTAGTGAGAAGTTGAATGAAGCAAGAAAGAAATACTCTACCTATTATAAGTAGTTCTATGCCATTTATCGAGCTTTATCTCATTGGAGTCAATATCTTCTTACTAAGCCATTTGTCTTATATTCTGATCATGAGGCATTCAAGTTCATTAATCACTAGCACAAGCTAAACAAGAGACATGCAGCTTGGGTGGAGTTCTTGTAATCTTATAACTTTACAATCAAGCATAAATCTGGTGTTCAGAATGTGGTTGCTGATGCCTTGAGCAGAAAGCATTCTTTATTATCAACGATGGAAGTTAATGTAATTGGATTTAAGACATTCAAAGATCTTTATGAGAATGACGTGGATATGGCAGAACTGCAAATCAGGTTCTTTTCAGCAATTTTCTATTGTTGATGGTTTTCTTTTTCGAGCTAATGCCTTATGTGTTCCATTTTGTTCATTGAGATAAGTTATTCTAACTGAAGCTCATGGTGGTGTTTTGGGAGGACATTTCAGTAGGGATAAGACTCTAGCTCTTGTTTAATCAAATTTCTATTGGCCCAAGATATTCAGAGATGTAGAGAGGCTTGTGAAGTAATGTCGAGTGTGCCATTTGGCAAAAATGAGAAGTCAAAATTCTGGTTTGTACACTCCACTTCCAGTGCCTACTGCTCCGTGGGGGGAAGTAAGTCTTGATTTCGTTTTGGGACTGCCAAGAACTCAAAGGAACAAGGATTCTATCATGGTTGTTGTCGATAGATTTTCACAAATGTCTCACTTTATCCCCTGCAATAAATCAAATGATGCATCTTATATTGCTGATTTGTATTTTAAGGAGATTATGAGATTGCATGGTGTACTAAGAACTATGGTATCTAATTGAGATTCAAAATTTCTTAGTCATTTTTGGAGAACTCTATGGAGGAAGCTGGGTACTTCTTTGAATTTTAGCAGCTCACATCACCCACAAACCGATGGGCAAACTGAGGTAACAAATAGAAGCTTGGGAAATTTGCTTAGAAGTTATGTTGGCAAAAACATCAAGCAATGGGATCTCATTCTTCCACAAATTGAATTTGCCTACAATCGTTCCTTGCATTATAGCACTGGTAAGAGTCCTTTTGAAGTTGTTTATGTTGCTAATCCTATTGGTCCTTTGGATTTGGTTCCTCATTTAGCAACTAAACAATTTAGTGGAGATGCTGATGAGAGAGCTAAGCAAATAAAGAAGCTACATGAGGATATTAAAGCAACCATAGAGAAGCAAAATAAGAGGTATAGTCAAGTCGCCAACAAACACAGAAAACTTATGGAGTTTAATGCAAGTGATTGGTATGGAATCATCTAAGAAAGGAGAGGTTCCCACCAGGCAAATTTGAAAAATTGAAACCAAAAGCTGATGGTCCATTCAAGGTGCTTAAGAGAATTGGACAGAATGCTTATGAGATTGAGCTACCAGAAGATTATGAAGTGTCTTTGACATTTAATGTGGCTGATTTAAGTCTTTGTCATGATTATATTGCTGAAACAAACAATGACTTGAGGACAAGTCTTTTTCAACCAGGGGAGAATGACACAGGAGTGCCTAACTTGTTATAATCTAGTCATGTTGATCTTGCTGAAGCTATGATAAATTTTTAGCCCACAATATTGCCTCAGTCTTCCACTCAGCACATTCAACTATGATAGCTCATGAGCATCTTCTTTACACTAAGTCAAGGCTAGTTCAATGCACTTTCCTTCATGACTAAGAAACATATTAATGAAGGTGGTTAATAGCTGAAAGCATTTATCTCAAAATTTCCTATGCATGAAGGGTTGTTTCATGGATAACTATTTATTTTGGTGTTTTGGGTTAGAGGAGGTTTTTAGAAACTAAAGATATTAGCTGAAGCTCTCTTGGAGTGCTCTAGAAAACTCTATATCTCTTGAATACGTCCTAGAGTGGTGAGTCTCTTTGTTTAGTTCCGTATCCTCGTTTTATTTTCGCTGGGGTGGTGAAGTTTTCTGTATCCCTATATGATTTTAAACCTGGTGGTGAACTATTTTACCATTGTGTTTAAGTATTTTCGTGAGATTTTTCTTTTTCTATCCGAAAGAACTTTTATTCCTGCGCATACTGCTATTCTCTCAACTTTTCTTCTCTCAAAACCCATTCTGTATCGCCCCACCATATCAGACTCATCTTGTAATGATGGTGATGACTTAACTGAACATCATGGTTGGTCTAGTCTCTCGAGGCCATGATGGTTCAGAGGTCAAACAGGACGGGAATCACAAGGAGTTATGATTGGCAAGAGTTGTGTACCTTTACGGGCTTAACATGAATGGTCGAGTCCCTCAAGGTTATGTTAAAACACTGATTGGATCCCGATCCCCACTAGAGATCCGTCGGGGGTCTCCGATTCACATACTGGAGGGTGTTGTGTGTCTTATGAAAAATTAGTGATAATGCATTAAGATAGAAGTCCTTATCTTAATTGTTTAATTTTTACAAAGTCTGCATATTATTTATTTCTACTACATCTTTAGTTTTTAAAAAAAAATCGCTTTTAAATCCTTTATGTGGTATACTTGATGCCAACTGCCTCATTGGTCCAATTATATGGATTGGCCTCACAATCTGAGAATCGTTCTCACGGCGGAGAAAATCACGTATGTCCTTGATACAATGATACCTACGCCCAACGAAAGGGCAAGCGAGGATGAAATCGCTCGTTATGTGAAGTATATAGATGATTCCGCTCTTGCTTAGTATTATATGTTGGCCTCTTTGACTACTGAGTTACTTATAGAGACAACATGAAAATATAGATGCTAATTCCATACTCCTCCATCTCCATAAACTGTTTGAGGAATAGGGAAGAACTCAACGATATGAGATATCAAAAAGTCTTTTTCGTGCCAAGATGACTGAGGGGACACTGGTTTAGAACCATGTCCTTAAGATGATTGAGTGGATTGAGAAACTCACAGGTCTAGGAATGGCCCTAGAGGATAACCTGTGTGTGGATCTTGTAATTCAATCCCTACCAAATTCCTTTTCTCAGTTCATAACGAATTTTAATATGAACAAACTTGAAGTGACCCTCCCAAAGCTCCTCAATATGTTGAGAGTGTTAGGAAATCCACAAGGGGAGTGATATCTCATGCGCAGCGGAAGAACAGAAAACAAAACACCCCAGATTTCCCGTAGAAAGTTTCCGTCGTCGTGCGAAGATCGGTGCGTCAAAAATAAATCGGCAAAACTACACATGTAAAAGAAGATACTTAGGGAGATTGTATATCCCTGAATTCCTACATATCTATGGGAGAGGATGAAGGAGGTCAAGCGTCCTCCTCTCTAGTGGTATCCATACGGCAAGGATTGCGATGATGCACCTCTCTCTCTAGGGAGAGGAGAACAAGAGGTGGCTACCAAAAGAAACCCTCAGCCTATAGAGCTTTGGTTCCCTCCTATTTATAGAGGCCCCATGAAAACCCTAATGGATCTTTTGCCCTATTGGGTATTGGATCTCCATCCAATTACCCAAGCCTCTTGGATTAGTGGGTCTCTACTCAATAATCTCTTATTAGCAATTATTGGATCTCATCTCAAGATCCAATAATTCAGGGGCTTAATGGATATCCAATAAGATAGGGGGTTCAGCGGATATCTCATATCCGAACCTTTACTCGTCGCAACACCTACCATATGTGTGTGACCCTCTAGGCCCAATATCGAGCTGGCCGTGAGTTATACTTGTCAGAACTCCTACTGACATAGTGAATTATTATCTCTATAATAATTCACCCAACTCATCGACTGCGGACATACCAAGCCACTACGCCGCGGCCCCCAGACGATACAGGGGAATTCAATTTTTTGGACCTATCTGTCCTCAATTACCATGTATCTATAGTCCGTCATCCATCTAATATCCCAGAGACCCTATACTGGGCATGGTGCTATTAGGCCCATACGGTCTCTCCTCGAGTCTTGCTCTTGTCAGATTCTCCCGGAGAACCCTTTCTCTCTTAATCCGAATAATCTTGGCCAAGGATTTGTTCGAACAAGAACACATTGGATATTTATCTCATGATACCGAGAGCGGATGATCCTCTATTGACACTCAATAGCCCTTGTAAGGTTGGCTACCACTCCCAATGACCGGCTATACTAGATCTGAAACTTTCCAAACCTATAAGTCTGGTATCAAAGAGTGGAGTACTCATACAAGACATCCTTGGAATCTCAAGTCTAAGGACCAGATACACTACTGGGACTACGGAATCACTATCTGACATAAGGTATCAATAACCATCCAGCATTCTATAGGCGGATCAATCAGTGAACTCATTCTCCAATGAGCACCTGTACTGTACCCTTAGTATCCCTACACGAGTAGCTATGAGACCAGCTACCTCCATCATATGAATGGGTATACAGCACACCAGTCTATCTAGTTATCTCGATGTCCTCGAGTAACCTATGACTAGGATAATTTAGGGTCTGTGTTTAAAGGTGAATCAGTCTCATTATCGTGATCTCATCACGATCCGATTCCCATTGCATAGATCCAAGGACATCACAGTATATGCAACACGCAAGATAAAATGATAAACACCTAATAATAAGTAAAGAGATAAAGTTCATATCAAGTCACAAGTGCCATCACTCATATGATTGGCTTGCAGGGCATATATGACTAGCAGAGAGAAGCAAAGAGCATCATCAAGAAAGAGAAACCGATTCTCTATGCTGGTGAGACTAGAATGAAAAGGAAGGTTGAGAAGACCCTTAAGAAGGGCAAGGACAAGGGCAAAATGGGTAAGGCAAAGGTTGCTAAAAAAGACCCAACAAAGGACAAAGGCCAGTGCTTCCACTATGACAAAGATGGGTACTGGAAGAGGAACTACAAAGAGTACCTTACAGAGAGGGCGAAATAGAAGCTTGGAGAAGCTTTATGTACATTCATGATTAGCCTCCATTTCTTAGAATCTTATGATAACACATGGGTATTGGATACCGGGAGTGCTTATCATATTTATAATTCGTTGCAGGTTCTCGCAAGATCTAGGAGATTGAACAAAGGTGAGATGGATCTTAACATGGGCAATGGAGCAAAGGTTACTGTAGTGGCTATTAGCAAGGTCACCTTACATCTGCTTGGTGGAGCTATTATTGCATTAGATGCATACTATTATATTCCTTCTATTATCAAAAATATTATTTCCATTTCATATTTGACAGTTAGTGGATATAATTTAATTTTTGAGAACAATGGTTGTTCAATAATATTAGATGATGAGATCATCATGAGAGGAACAATGCATAATGGTTTATTTATGATAGATACAACTCTATATATCATGAGTGTAAATGAGTCTAAGAGGAAATGAGAAGAGGTGAACAATGCATATCTTTGGCATTATAGGCTAGGTCACATTCACAAGGGAAGGATTCAAAAGTTGCTGAAGAATGGATATCTAGATCCATTTGACTATAAGTCATATGCAACTTATGAACCTTGCCTTCGTAGAAAGATGACTAACTCTCCATTTAGTGGAACTGGAGAGAGAGCCACTAAGTTATTGGAACTCATACATAGTGATATATGTGGTCCCATGTCGACTCTTGACATAGGTGGTTACTCCTACTTCATTACTTTCACTGATGATTTCTCAAGATACGGATGTGTACTTAATGAAGTACAAGTCTGAGGCTTTTGAGAAATTCAAGGAATATAAAAATGAAGTGAAAAACAGATATGAAAGAGTATTAAAACCCTTCGATCAGATCGAGGAGGTGAGTACTTGAGTACAGAGTTCACCTAGTTCCTCAAAGACCATGAGATTTTATCCCAATGGACACCTCCTTATACACCATAGCTTAATGTGTATCAGAAAGGAGGAATCGCACACTGTTAGACATGGTGCGTTCCATCCATGATGTGTTTTTCCGACTTACCCATCTCATTCTAGAGATATGCCCTAGAGACTGTAGCTTACCTTCTGAATAAAATTCCAATTAAGTCAGTGATGTCTACTCCATATGAGATATGGAATGGGAAGAATCCTGATCTTAAGATTGTTAAGATTTAGGGCTGCCCTATCCACATCAAGAGACACAACCCCGACAAGTTGGAATCTAGGACGGAATGATGCAAGCTCGTGGGATACCCCAAGGAAACTTGTGGGTATTATTTCTATCACCCTGATGACCAAAAGGTCTTTGTAGCCAAGAGAGTAGTGTTCTTTGAGAAGGAACACATTCTTGGTGGAGACAGTGGGAGCATGATAGAGTTGAGCGAGATTGGAGAACCTAGCTCAAGCACCATTCCACAACCAGAGTCTATTCAGGTACCTAGCACACAAGTTCTAACTTTACGTAGGTCTGGTAGAGTATCTCATCCTCTTGAGAGATACGTGGGACATATCATAGGAGAGGATATTGAGGATATTAATCCTCAGACCTACGAGGAGGCTATTATAAGCATATGGACCTAAGCAACCTTCCCGAAGTTGGAATATAAGATTTAATGAAGTAATCAGATCTTATAACTTTGTTAAGAACGGAGATGAGCCTTGTGTGTACAGGAAAGTAAGTGGGAGCATTATCACCTTTTTAGTATTATATGTGGATGACATCCTGATCATTGGGAATGATGTAGGAATGCTCTCCATAGTAAAGACTTGGTTATCTAGGTACTTCTCCATGAAGGACTTAGGGGAAGCATCCTGCATATTAGGGATACGGATCTATAGAGATAGATCCAAGAGGATACTTGGCTTATCCCAATCCAGGTACATAGACACCATTATCAAAAAGTTTAGTATGGAAAATTCTAAGAGAGTTCTCATACCAATGAGACATGGAATATCACTTTCTAGGAGTATGTCCCTAAAGACTCCTAAAGAAAGGGCACACATGGATATGATACCAAATGTCTCAGTGATAAGATCTATCATGTATGCTATGCTATGTACTAGGCCTGATATAGCGCATGCTCTGAGTGTCATGAGTAGATATCAGGCAGATCCAGGCTTGGAGTACTGAAAAATAGTAAAATGTATTCTTAAGTACTTGAGAAGGACTAAGAATCTTTTACTGGTATATGGAGGTAGTAGCCTCAGGGTTGAGGGCTACACGAACTCGAGCTTCCAGTCTGATGTCAATGATAGTAAGTCTAATTCAGGGTATGTGTTCACCCTGAATAGAGGAGCAGTATGCTGAAAGAGTTCCAAGCGAGACACTACTATTGACTCGACTACAGAGGCGGAATACATTATTGTGGCAGAGGCAGCAAAAGAGGGAGTCTGGATGAAGAAGTTCATCATAGATCTAGGAGTTGTCCCAAGTAGTGAGGAGTCGATTCCCTTAAATTACAACAAATACAAGGCGATTACTCAAATAAGGGAACCTGGGTCTCATCAAAAGTGTTCTTAGGAGGTTCTAGCTTATTAGAGAAATCATGGCCCGAAGAGATATAGCATTGAAAAGAGTTCCATCCGAAGATAACATTGCAGATCCACTAACAAAGTCTCGACCCAAATTATTTTTGAGCGTCACAAAAGTCAGATGGGGATCAGACATGTTGGTGATTGGTTTTAGGTCAAGTGGGAGATTGCTAGTTATAGGTGCCCTACAAGCCAATCACACGAGTGATTGTACGTGTAACATGCTGCGTCAATCACTTTGCTTATGATTATTGGCATCATCTCACATTATCTAGATGTATATTGTGATGTCCTTGGATCTATGCAATGGGAATCAGATCATGATGAGATCACAATAATGAGATCGATTCACCTTTAAAAACAAACCCTAAATTATCCTAGTCATAGGTTACTCGAGAAGGACATCGAGATAACCAAATAGACTGGTGTGCTGTATACCCATCCATATGATAGAGGTGGCTAGTCTTATAGCTACTCATGTGAGGACACTAAGGGTATAGTGCAGGTGCTTATTGGGAAATGAGTTCACTTATTAATCCGCCTACGGAATGCTGGATGGTTATTGATACCTTATGTCAGATAGCAATTCCATAGTCTCAGTAGTGTATCTGGTCCTTAGACTTGAGACACCAAGGATATCCTGTATGAGTACTCCACTCTTTGATACCGGACTTATAGGTTTGGAAAGTTCCAAATCTAGTACAACCGGTCATTGGGAGTGGTAGCCAATCTTACGAGGGCTATTAAGTGTCAATAGAGGATCATCCACTCTCGGTATCATGAGAGAAATATCCCATATTTTCTTGTTCGAAAAAATCCTTGGCCAAGGTCATTCGGATTGAGAAATAAAGAGTTCTCCGAGAGAATCCGATAAGAGCAAGACTCGAGGAAAGACCGTATAGGCCTAACAGTACCATACCCGGTATAGGGTCTCTGGGATATTAGATGGATGAGGGACTATAGATACATGGTAACTAAGGACAGATAGGTTCAAAGGATTGGATTGCCCTATATCCTCTAGGGGCTGCGGCGTAGTGGCCTAGTACGTCTGCAGTCGATGAGTCGGGTGAATTATTATAGAGATAATAATTCACTAAGTCAGAAAGAGTTCTGACAAGAATGACTCATGGCCAACTCGATATTGTGCTTAGAGGGTCACACACATATGACAGGTATTGCGAGGAGTAGAGGTTCGGATATGAAATATCCGCTGGAGCCCCTACCTTATTGGATATCCATTAAGCTCCTGAATTATTGGATCCTAAGATGCGATCTAATAATTACTAATAAAAGATTATTGAGTAGAGACCCACTAATCCAAGAGGCTTAGGTAATTGGATGGAGATCCAATACCCAACAAAGCAAGATCCATTAGGGTTGACAGGGGGCCTCTATAAGTAGGAGAGAATCAAAGCTCTATAGGTTGAGGGTTTCTTTTGGTAGCCACCTTCTATTCTTCTCTCCCTAGAGAGGTGCATCGTCGTAGTCCCTGCTGTGTGGATACCGCTAGAGAAGAGGACGCTTGACCTCCTTTATCCTCTCCTACAGATCTACAGGGATTCAGAGATATATGATCTCCCTATGTATTTTCTTTTACACATGTAGTTTTTCGCGAATTTGTTTTAATGCACCGATCTTCGCACGATGATGAAAACTTTCTACGAGAAATCTAGGGTTTTGTTTTCTGTTCTTCCGCTACGCATGTGATGTCGCTCCCCTGAAGGATTTCCCAACAGTTAATCCTGCACACTTTTCTCAACATATAGATTATATTCAATAATTTATTAATTGATTTCATTATCAAAATCTGAGATTCAACATTGCCCAATCGGTAGTTGTCCTCTGCAACTCTGATCTCTTTGGCATAATTTTGTTTTTCTTGGCCCGATGCCCGAACCCATCATCCAAAGCCTTATACCAATACGTCAACTGATCCTTCAGCTCGACGTCCAATCTTGTGACATATTCTCCTCTAGCCCAATGTCGATTCTTCCTACTTCAATTATCTATTCTTGATCGAAGGTAGTCCTGTGTCAATCAAAATGCAGTTAGATCATAAACACTATTAATTGGTTTCATCATCAAAATTCGAGATTCAACAGCTAGTGGGTTGTGGCCTGACCTATGGGTTGGGCCTAACCTACGGGCTATTTCAATCTAATTCCTATCCAATTTCATACCAAATTATGACAATATACATTCATTAATAATTATATATAAAGAAAAAAACATAACAGCGGATTAGGAGATAAGATCATGAGATAAACTTTAATTAAAAAAATAACCTTCTAAATTCAATAAGAATAAAAAAATCATACTTTCAATACATGCATAATTTTAATATAATCTAGTCAAATAAATTTTAAACCATTCAGAATAACACATTTTAAATTTCAAATCAAAGAATATTAAAAATTTTAGATAATATATTATAATCTAGTAAGAAAATTTTAATCCAAATAAGACTAAAAGATAAATTATAATACCAAAATATTCATGTATTTAATACATAAAACATGTAAAATTTTAGCATGTTTAAATCCAAAAATAAAAACCTTAAGTAGGGGGTTTAGAATATTATAAAAACTTCAACTGATAGATTTTAATGTAACAATATAAATGGACATTTAAAGGATTGATAAATATTTTTGAACTATAAAACTTTCAACATTTAAATAAATAAAATAAAAAATTTTATTTTTCAAGAAAGGTAAGGAAACCTCTCTCTTCAACAAGATGTAACTCCTCATTCCTCCTAGGGCTCGTTTAGACAAGGAACGAAGGAGAGAAATTCCTCCCCTTAAATATGAGGAGGTGAGCCTCTATTAAAGAAAATTTTTCTTAATTTTTATATTTATTTAATGTGAATTAATTTTATTTAATATACTAATAAATATGATATCATCCTATTTGGAATACTTAATAGTTATTTCCTAATTCATAATGGCAAAAAAAGGAAATAAGATTACTATTTCCTAAATTACAATGGCAAGTAAGGAAATAAAAGTTGATTCTGAAATTAAATGCTTGATTTGATTATAGTAGTGGACTATTTTGGACCATTTGTTGTGCGACTATTTAGAGCTTATGAAGCCTATATTTGTGATTTGCATTGACTATGAAGTGTTTGTTGAAATTGTTGCTTGTGGATCCCAAGTGAAATGCTTCCTCGAACCTATTTTCTCTTTTGTAGATCCTAAGAGATCATAGGAGGTTTTAGGGAGGCTAACCTTTTACGGATAGACATACAAGGATGTTATATGACTTAGGCAAAATCAACTAAGTTCATGAAATTATAGTATCAGAGTAGGACAAGCACACATAGAAACACTTAGTATGCAAACATGGGAGACCTAGTGAGGCTGTGTTGAGGACAACTAGCATACGTTACTGTTTGGGGGAAATGAGCTTCGAGATATAAGGAAAGGAGTCGCTTAAAAGAGTAGGCATTTGATATTAGTATTCAAAGAAATGGCCAGCCCTTCATGCGAGAGGCACCATGAGGACAAGCAAGCTAAAAAGAATGTGTAGTGCATAAAGGATGAGATATCTAAGTTTGAGGTACAACTCGACGTTGGCAACCAAACTTGATGGTGCTCAAGGCAAGTAGGGCACTTGGGAAAGGATGAACGTGTAAGGTAGGATGGGTTACTTATAATAAAAAAAAGTTATGTAAAGCTCGCAAAGGTGAGAGAAATTGCTAACTTGAAGAATTCAGTACTCATGTAAGGGCTTGCATGCGGACGATAGATTATTCATGGCTTGTTGAATCTTGGATTTTAATGATGAGACAAATTGATAGTGTTTATGATATAATCTACATTTTGAGTGATACAGGACTAGCTTCAATAAGAAAGAGACAATTAAAGTAAGAAGAATCCATGTTGGGCTGGAGTAGAATATGTAAGAAGATTGGACATCAGGATGGATATTCAGGTGATGTAAAAGAATAGATAATTTAAATAGCAGAATACTTCAAATAATGAGTTCGGGCATCAGGCCAAGAAGAGCATATATTGTGCCAAGGAGATCGGAGTTGTGAAGGTTAATTAGCCGATTGGACAATAGGGCGCACGAGAGGACGAAGTGTCAAAGAATCGGATGAAGCATCGGATGAACCAATGACATGCTGGACAATATTTAATTAAACTTTGTAATAATTATCTAGATCGAAGTAAGTTTTAGGTGTAATTGGATTGGAATGACACTAACTAGTCGATTGGACAATGGGGTGCACGAGAGAACGAAGTGTCGAAGAATCGGATGAAGCACCGGATGAACTAATGACATGCCGGATAATATTTGATTAAATTTTGTAATAATTATCTATATCGAAGTAGGTTTTAGGTGTAATTAGATTGGAATAACACTAACTCAATTAAGGGACCAACTAGGCCTAAGTTTAGGCTGTGTTGGGCTATGTAAAAGGCCCAAATAGTGATCCAAAAGGTGGGTCAAGTGGTGGCACCACCAGAACAAGCGGTGGAACCGTCGGTGGCTCAGTCTCTGTGACACAGTCTCAGGCGATGGCATCGCCAGACTGAGTAGTGGTACCACCCAGTACTAGGGTAGTATCGCTAGTACCTTGAAGACTTGGGGTAATTCAAATTTTAACTCCAAGTTTGAATCCACTTGGGGTCTCTAAATACCCCTCTCATCTTTGGTTAGAACACACACCAACTGAGAATAAAAAGAGAAAAAACTCTATTGTAATCTTGTGAGAAATCCCCTCCTCTAAATCTACTATTAATTTCAGTTAAGAGACAAGTGAGTGAGGGTGTAAAGGATCTCTCCTGAGCCTGTCAAAAGGAGAATAGAGTTGTATAGGTGGTTGGTCTTCACCCATTGAAAGAAGACCATTAGTGGATGCTAGTGGTCTTGAGTGAAGAGGAATCAGGAGTAGACATAGGTCGGATGACCGAACCACTATAAACTCTAGTGTGATCTCTTCTTTACTACTTTACCTTTACTACTTACTAAGTTTATTGCATACTCGATCTTGCACTCATTTCAAGTTAAACATCTTTCTGAAACAACTTTTAATTGAAACAATTTCTCAAGATCGAACTAATTTTCTGAATCAACGAAATCGACATAATTTTTATCGCTACACTAATTCACCCCGTCTTTTTAATGTCGACTGCTATCCTAACAATTGATATCAAAGCCTCGTTATTTCTCATATTGGATTAACAACTAAGAAAAATGACTCTTTTTGGCTTTCAAGATGATCACTCTATCATTCATCTTCCCATGTTCAATGGGATGGACTACACATATTGGAAAGCTCGAATGAGAGTTTTATTGCTTTTGTTATATTTGAATTTATGAAATATCATTGAAAATGGTTTTCGAATACCCTCTAAACCTATGAATGAATAGAATGACTTTGAAAAAAAAAATCATTTTCATTAAATGCCAAAGCTATGAATGTTTTGTTTTGTACCTTGGACAAAAACAAATTTAATCGGATTTCGATTTGTGAAACTGCACATGAGATTTGGTACTCTTGAAGTCATACACAAAGGCACTAATAGTGTTAAAGATTCAAGAATTAATCTTTTGATGCATAGTTTTAAACTTTTTCAAATGAAACTAAGCGAAACCATTGGAGACATGTACACCTGGTTTATGGATGTCGTTAATGGTTTAAAAAGTCTTAATAAATATTTTTCTAATTTTGAACTTATTAACAAGATTCTAAGATCCCCTCTAAAAAGTTGAGATCCAAAAGTAATCGCTATTCATGAAACAAAGGACTTGAACTGGTATCCTATTGAAGAACTTATCTGGTCCTTAATGACATATGAAATGACTCATTTGACACTTGATGAACATGAGAACAACCTTCCTAAGAACAGGAAGGATTTGGCCCTAAGAACAAAAGAATACCACTTGAGTGATAACTCAATTGATGATGATGATGATGATGTTGCTGATGATGATCTTAACTTCTAACAATTAAGTTCAAAAAAATTATAAAATAAAAAACTAAGAACAAAAATAAACTTAAAAAGAAGAAGCTGTTAAAAATGAAGAAAGCACTCAAGGATGAATCGAGTGCATCCGAAGACGAAGTGACGGACTACGCCTTGACGGCTTTCGGCAATAAGGTAAGTGATGCAATCAAATCCTTTTTATCTTACTATGAAATAACTTAGTACTTTTTATGATTTGATAATTTTAAAGTAGTTAGTAGGAATATAAAATACAAAAAATTTCATGCTTCTCTTTCTAGTGATTTTAAAAAATTAAAATCATGAAAATTATATTTTTTTATGATAAAGAAACAAAATGTTAGATTTAAATCTAATCCTTGGACACCAAATATAATTTCATGTATGTTTATCTTGATGATTTCCGTATCACTTTTCAGTTTCAAACATGATGCAGGTTTTGACAAAAAAAAAAAGAAAAACTTGAGCATAACTATTGCATATTAATTCCTTGCACCAAGTTTAAAGAGTTAGACTCACTTAAGAAGGAAAATATATCATCATTGTAATTAAAATGATAAATCGAATCTTTTGTTTAAAGATACCTCATGTGTTATATTTTTTGTCTTGATGATTTTTTATGATGAAATTTGCTTTCTGGTTTTAAACGTTGATGCTTGTTTTTATTTGGCATTAAAGGTAAAGGAATGCTTATAAGAAGTAAATCACATAAATTGAAACACATAAAAAGGAAACACATTTTCTATCTCTATCTTATCGATTTTTCAATAAGAAATCAATGAATCTATTTATGTTATTTTATGAATCTCATGAATCTCTAGAAAGTGATTTTGATGATTTGATGATTTGAATTTGAATGAGTTTTATTGTAATCATGATCTTGATTTCTCGAGACTTATAATATGAAATCTTTTATAAATCAGATCTCCTATTATGTGTTCTTGTATCATTCCTTCTTATTATTTAAAAGAAGATTTCATAAATGAATTATGGTTCCTATCTTGAATTCTTAGAAGTTTAACTTGAATTTTATTTATCTTCCATGTTATTAAAGAGAAAATCTATCTAAATATATCATAAGTTATTTTCTCTTGATTTTTAAATACTCACAACTTAAGAAAATATGCTTTGATGATTGAAACATTGCATGCGTAAATTAATTTTTCTCCTATGTTTCAATACTCCTCTGTATTTGTGATTTATAAACCTCATGATATGATAAAAATTTATGATATAAATTTATTATTTTTTTGTCATAATTAGAGCATTGATGCAAAAGAAAATTTGTATTCCTCCCTTCTTCTTGACAATGACAAAGGGGGAGAAAGAAGTTGCTAGTTTGCATACTTCCAAGAGGAAGAAAAAATTGCTAGCTCAATTATTGCAAAGAAAGAAAAATTTGGTAAACTTAAACTTCTCAAAAGAAAAGAAAGAACTTGTCATCTTGAATATCACCAAGAATTAATAGCTTGCAAACTCAAGAAGTAAAAGTGCAAACTTGCACATCTCAAGAAGCAAAATTGTATATCTTTAAAACTTGCTATGCTTGCATGTTGTAAAGTGATAAAAAATTTGCTACCTTCTATGTTGTAAAACTTGCATATCTTAAAAACTTGCTAGATGCACTTCTCCTTTTTGTTGATGACAAAGGTAGAGATGTTATGGTGATGATCATGCATGGACTTCAATGTATTAAAATTATAATTATGCATGAAATTCTTATGATTTTCTAGATTTAAAGGATCTATCAATATGGCATATTGATAGGAGGAGTTTGTCTAAACTTTGTCATCAATTGGTTGTCATTATCAAAAAGGAGGAGATTATTGAATCTTAGATTTTGATGATGAAACCAATTAATAGTGTTTATGATCTAATCTACGTTTTGAGTGATGCAGGACTAGCTTCGATCAGGAAGAGATAATTAAAGCAGGAAGAATCCATGTTGGGCCAGAGTGGAACATGTCAAAAGAGTGGACGTTGAGTCGGAGGGTCGGTCGACGTATCGGCAGAAGACTTCGAATGATGAGTTTGGGCATCGGGCTAAGAAAAGCATATATTGCACCAAGGAGATCAGAATTACAAAGGTCAACTGGCCGATTGGACAATAAACCACAAGAGAAGACGATGCACTGAAGAATCGGACGAAGCGTCGGATGAACCAATGACATATCGGATAATATTTAATTAAATTTTATAATAATTATTTAGATCGAAGTAGGTTTTGGGTGTAATTGGGTTGGAATTGGGTCAACCCGCCAATTGGGCCCAAGTTTGGGTTGTGTTGGGCCAAGTAAAAGGCCAAAACAATGATCCAAAAGGTGGGTCAAGTGGTGGAATCGCTAATGTCTCAATCTCCAAGACATAGTCTCCAAGACTGTGTCAAGCAGTGGCACCACCAGACTAGGTAGTGGTGCCGCCTAGTGATAGAGTAAACTGGGCGATTGTACCACCCAATACCCTAAAGACTCATGGTGATTCAAATTTTGGCTCCAAGTTTGAATCCACTTAAGGTCTATAAATACCCCTCTCATCCCTAGTTAGCACACACCAACTGAGAACAAAAAGAGGGAAAGCTCTATTGTAATCTTGTGGTAAATCCCCTCCTCTAAGTCTAATGTTGATTTCGATTAAAAAAGGGGTGAGTAGGGGTGTAAAGGTTCTCTCCTGAGCCTGTCAAAAGGAGAATAGAGTTGTAAGGGTTGTTGGTCTTCACCCATTAAAAGAAGACCGTTAGTGGATACCGGTGGTCTTGAGTAAAGAGAAATCGAGAGTGGACGTAGATCAGATAACCGAACCACTATAAACTCTGGTGTGATCTCTTCTTTACTACTTACTAAGTTTATTGCTAACTCGATCTTGCACTCATTTTAAGTTAAATATTTTTCCAATATGGCTTTTAATCGAAATGATTTTTTGAGATCAAACGAAGTTTTTCGAATCAATGAAATCGATGTAATTTTTATCACTACATTAATTCACTCCCCACACCACCCCCCCCTTAGTGCCAACTGTTATCCGAACATGGCTATCCCATGATAATCGAAACTCGATACCATGGAGCATTAAAACTTTCTCGTCAGCATGAGAATGATACATCCTTGGAGGCTAAAGTGTATAGCAAGTTTAGCATATTGCTAAGCCTTAAGGGGTATACGGGGGGCTATATTGGTGAGGAGGCACAATCTAGTAAGTGTGTTTACTGTGGCAGAATAATGCACAGTTTGTTCAGCAAGGTGGAGTAGTCCAAGGGGATAGTAGTTTTTGAAAATTCCAAAA
Organism: Musa beccarii; assembly: GCA_024322285.1. Classification (NCBI taxonomy): domain Eukaryota; kingdom Viridiplantae; phylum Streptophyta; class Magnoliopsida; order Zingiberales; family Musaceae; genus Musa; species Musa beccarii. Next base: position 35,294,386 of record CM044398.1, on the reverse strand, counting down.
GAAAGGATGCGAAAAGAGAAGTTGCTCAAATGAGACAGATATTCAAGAGGGATAAATCTTGGTTCTCTAAAAGGTGAATCATGTGCAATGGACCATACATGTTGGGGAGGAGTACCTTAAGACAACAACTCCACAAAGCTCAATAGACCAAGCGAGCGGTAAGGAGTCATTGCATGATCCTGCATAAGGTAATGTATTGGTGAATGTATTGCGAGATCAAGTGGGGGAGTGACTCAAGACAATATAAATGAAGGTACACTTAGAGTTGATATAGAGATCGGACTAAACAAAGGGCTGACCCGTGGAATAATGGGCGCGAGGGCCACTATCAACTCAATGCAAATTGAGGAGCAGAGCAACTTGGGTGTAACTTGGTGAAGTACCCAAGCCCAATGAAGGAAGTCAATATAGAAGATGGAACATAGAGCGGAGGAATGAAACTTTCCTTGGACAAAGGTCAAGGACATGAACTCTTGTAGAGGCAAGAGCTGGATCATATTATTCTATAGGTCTCTCATTCTAATGGAGCAGACTCATTTTGCATTGTGCCAAAGATGAAGGAAGCTTCGAGGTACATGCATCTTATCTCAAAGAAGCATTTGATAAAGGAATTAAGGTGACTCAACTTACAGAAGTGAAGTTGAGGTTAGTAGGCCTTGGCACAGGACAAGATGATGCAAAGGTGGATACTCTCAAAGAATATGTCATAGTATTACCATTCGAGTTATTATAAAGGAAGCTGTGTGTAGCGAAGATTGTACTAGAAGGGGCAGAGGCCTAAGATCCAAACAATGGTGCACCAATTTTAGCGAAGTCAATAAACTTCAAGAGCTACTAGGTGACAGACTATTCTAGAGCTGTGCTTCGTCTAGGTGTGACCTAAGAGCTAATGGATGAATGTTGATTACCAAAGGAGCGAACACAATCGAAGGTGGTAGAGGCCCTGCGATGTGTTGGCAGAGAAAATACATGGAAAGATCATAGTTTGAGTTTATCCCATAATGATCAGAATGCAAGGGAGATGTCACCAAGAGGCAACATGGTACAGCGGATTATGATAGAATAGTTCGAGGCAATGCGACACACACAGAACTTGTCCCGTGAGGGACTGGGTTATACGAAAGTACGATCAAGAGCTACTATGAGCTTTACTTCGGTGAATAACATGATGACAAGAAGGACTACGAATTTAAAGAGTGAATGCCATGGTACCATAGAGGCGAGTCTTCTGTGTATGCATCGAATTTTGCATTGGATGAAAGCCTTGATCATTAACATATGAGGGTTGTATACTACCGAGGAAGAAGTTCAAATGTAAGTAACAATGAGTCCCATGGGGGGGACTTGATCATGCAGAAGTATAATCGGAGCGACTAGAGAGCTAGACTACACCAAAGCTCATATTCGTTTAAGGGAGCCCGACAAATCAGGGGACAAGGCTAAGTAAGTGAACGTTGCCACCAAGAAAGCTAAGGAGAATAGAATTAGCATGAGCCTTAGATGGCGAAGGCCATTATGGGAGTTGTAGTCTATCTTTCCATCGACCAAAAGAAATTGCTTGGAGAACACAAAATTATTGAAGTAGGTGGTCGAAAGAGGCAAGGAAGTAACGACGAGTCTAAAGGGACTAAGCTACCCAAAATCAAGCATCGATTAAAATAGAGGTGGACTCGGAGAAGTGTTATAGTGTCACAAAGGTGGATCTACCAATCGTGAAGAAAGGGACTCAGATGTAAGGCGATGGATAGTAGGGCCATGGGCATGATAGCACTATAGTATCATAGAGGTGGGACTTCCATAGAGTCATTGATCCCTTGCTCTTATGGAGAGAGAGCGCCTGGTTATAAAAGGAGTTGAGGAGGTGGAGAATATAGAGGTAAACTCTAAGTATCAAGACAAGGCTGAAGAGCAAAGACTAGGGAACTTTGTAAGACTAGAGTCAATAAGCTTCTTATTAAGATAGCCAAAAGTAAACGACTTCGGGTTGATACAAGAGTGCATGACTAAGAAACGAAGTAGGCAGTACACAGTGCTATACCATTGCTACTGAGAGGAGTAGGCAATGGAGATGATGGAGAAGATAGTATAATCCCAAAGGTGACTAAAAGTATTAAAGACTTACTCTAAGTTGGGGTAAAAACTTCTTACATTATAGAAGTTTGATGGCATTGAGAATGCGAATCATAGTAGCTTACTTAATGCAAGGAGTGCCAATACTTTAAGTACTTCAAAAGTGTGAGCAAAGAGTAGGTGAAGGCTAGTAGCTAACTCAATGCATGGAGTACAACCCTTGAAGAGGCAAGCGAAGTCAAGTAACTATTGTCTTCTCAACTCTTAATAGAATATGTGAAACTAAGTACCTCGGTTCTCTTATCTATCCAGTAGAGATGCTCTATATAGGTTTAAAGACCCTTCGAAGAAACCTAATGGAAGACAATAGTTATTAAATCCTTACCAATAGTGATCGGTGATACTAATTATAGATTATCCACTTCATTTTTAAATAAAATATCAATCAAAAGCAAAAGGATGCGAACCTACTTGGAAGTGATAACTAAGTGAAAGAAGAGTTTATGGGTAGATTTTGTGGAGGAAGGATCCAAAAACTTCAAAGTCTACAAGATGATGCTTGTTAAAGCTCCAATAGTCATCCAACCAGTTTAAGCATAATGAGGCATTTGAGAGACTAGCACATACCAAGGATAGTCTTTTCCTTCATCTGAAGGATCCGTAAGAACCAAAAGGGATTAGCATAACTCAATCGACTCTACGCCAAAGTCAAAGTCATTGGCGAGTTGAAGCAACATGTCAGATCAAAGTTGAAGCAAACAAAAGGTACATTACAATTGAAGCAGAAGATTGAAGACTCAGTTAATTATAGTGTCAGTAAAGGTAACGATAACGATGTCAAAGGAATAAGTGGGAAAGAATATCATGGACAAAATTGTAAATGGGGTATTTGATGTAATGCTCATGTATGTCCATATCTTTTGGTTTTATTCATGCTTTGTAAGGGTTGATAATAGACTTAGCAACCCCATTTTGGTTGGTTTTGATGATCGTCTTAGGCTTACAAATAAAGATTATTATGTGGGCACTTGTGGGGATTTCAGTCGATAATAGACCATTCTAGATCCTTTATTGCACGACCGTTCAAAGCTTGTGAAGTCTATATTTGTAATTTGTATTAGCTATGAAATATTTGCCAAAATGGTTGCTTGTAGATCCCGAGTGAAATGCTTTCTCTAACCCGTTTTCTCTTTTATAAGTCTTAAAAGGTATAGGAGGTTTTAGAGAGACTAACCATTGCAGTCGGACATGTAAGGGTGTTACACAATTTAGGTAAAATCAACTAAGTTCATGATAAGCTAGAAAGTTAAGAGTCTAAGCTTTTTTTTTTTGTAAGTAAATGTAATTGTATTTAGTATGAAGTTTGCACAAAGTAGCTTTGTCTACACAAGCCGTAGACTATAGCCTGAGATCTCTTAGAGCAGTCTAGGAGAATGCACCCTACCTCAGAAAGGTGGAATGGACTCATTCCACCAGACTCATCTCCAAGAGAACATAAGCAAAAAAGTAGTCATGACTATACATGTTATAGACTATGACGCCTTACAATATTCAATAAATAGCAAAATGCAATAACCAACCATTCCTAAACGACCTGTGAATACATCACATTGTTGAAACATAGAAACACACAATACAGCAATCTCATTCTAGAAAGCATTAACGAATAACAAAATTGAATCTGATAAAGATATCTTTTTCTCTACTTGTTAAATGCTTCATTTCCAGATCCTGCTCCATACATGATCTTGAGATGCTAAGTATCTCGAGCAATAGGTGAGTATTATGTGTGTTGTGGCCCTCAAAGATTCTGCTACACCTCTCCCTCCAAATCCACCAAATAGCACATCTGAAGGTAATTTTTGCTAGTTGTGTAAGAAGCCCTTTTCTTGAGAAACTTTACTGCAGCTCTTCTAGTTCCTGATGTAAGTTTAGCCTTAGTAGCCTATTGACTTCAAATCTCTTCAGAATCTCCTCCCATATCCAATTAGTGTAGTCGCAAGCAAAATAAAGATGATCAATATCTTCTTCCTGTTGCATACAAAGAGAGCATCGGTTAATAATATATATACCTTTTCGCTTCATATTATCCATTGTGGGTAGTTTGGCAAGAAGGGCCTGCCATGTGCATAAGGAATGTCTCTGGGAGCCCGGTCTATCCCATGTCCAACTGCTTGGGATCCATTTGTTGTTTCTTTGTCTGATTTGATTCCATGCAGATGTAGCACTAAATTTTCCATTGTCATGAAGCCAATTAAGCATATCTGATGAGTTGTTCTTAATTGGAAGAGTTGTAATAGTCAGCCAAAGTGATAGCATATCAAGATAAATAGAACTAGGAAGACACCAGGTGTCGTTAACAATGAACTTAGAAATCATCCAATCTTTAGAGGCCCGAAGATCTCTTCGTACTCTATCACCATACAATTGAAATATACTCTTCCCATTCACCCAAGGATTATACCACATATTAATTCTCGTTTCAGAAGAGATTGTATAAGAAATATGTTTGGTCAGCCAATTTCTTGCCTTCAAAATTCCTTTCCAAGCAACAGAATAATATGTTTTTGCTGAAACTTCCCAGATTGATTCCTTAGATAGGTACCTAGCAGAAACCCATTGTGACCATAAGGATTTGTTTTGCATAAGATCCCACAATTTCTGTACCAAACAAGCTTTATTCCAATCTCTTAGATTTCGCAGATTCAGCCCCCCCTCATCTTTCGGTCTGTAGATGTTATCCTAATTTATCATATGCATTGCCTTACCATCCGTACCATTCCAAAAGAAGTTCTTAAATAGTCTTTCAATATCCTGAAGAAGTCCAACAAGCAAAAGAAATGCATTAGACCAATAAATAGAGTAAGAGAACAACACCGATCGGATGAGTTCAAGTCGCCCTGCTTTAGAAAGAAGTCTAGTTTTCCAAGAGGAAATTCTGCTCTTTATTTTTTGTAGGATAGGCTGACAGTGGGTTTTGTGAATGCCAGTGGATATGAGTGGGAGACCCAAATAAGGAACCAGCATACTTCCTTCGCTAACCCCCAACGTTTGCATAATAAAGTCTTTATCTGCAATGCAAGGACCCATATAGACTTTACTTTTTGCATGATTGAGCTGAAGGCCAGAAACCAAACCGAAATCTTTCAGAATATTAGCCAAATTTCTCACTGAAGTAGAGTCATTGCGAAGAAATATAATAAGATCATCTACAAATGTTATATGAGATATATGAAGAGAACCAGCATGGGGTACCTTAATACTGCCAGCAATGACTGCCTCCTCCAACATACAGCTGAGTCCTTCCATTATAATTGTGAAAATATATGGAGAAAATGGATCTCCTTGTCGAATGCCATTCGTGCTTCCAAAAAAACCAATAGGGGAACCATTAAAGAGAATCGAAAATTTTGGAGTTTCTAAACAGCATTGAATCCAATTAACCCATTGTTGAGGGAAGTTCATACTGATGAGCATCCTGTAGATGAAGTGTCGATTAACTGAATCAAATGCTTTTCGTAAGTCAGCCTTAAAACATATTTTTGTCCCTCTTGATTTGGAACACAAATCCTTGACCAAGTCATTAGTAAGAAGAACATTGCGATGTATACTTCGTCCTTTAATGAAAGCAGCCTGAGTCGGACTAATGATCTTGTGCATAATATGTCGTATTCGATCTGCAAGCAACTTGGATATGATCTTGTAAGTAAAGTTACATAATGAAATGGGCCTGTAATGCTCTAGTGAATCAGCCCCTGTATTCTTTGGAACTAAAGAAATAAAAGTATAATTTATCTCTTTAAGAATATGTCTTGAAGAGAAAAAATGCTGACAGGCTTTAATCACGTCATCACCAATGATAGGCCATGCAATTTGATAAAATTTAGCTAGAAATCCATCTGGACCAGGGCTTTTGTGCTTCGGTGACTTAAAGACAACTCTTACAATTTCTTCATTTGTAATTGGTGCATTGAGAATCGCAATGGCATCCGAATCAAGTTTTCTAGTAGGTTCCACTTGAATATTATTAGGTTACTCCTCTTGATTGAGTAGAGAATAAAAAAATTATTCAGTGTATGCTTTAACCTCATCCAAGTTCGTAATAAGATTATCGTCGTTATCTTTACATTTCTTGATGCAGTTAATGGCCCTTCTAGCAGCAATGGCAGCATAGAAAAACTTAGTGTTGGAATCCCCTAGTGTAAGCCAGTGCTGTCGAGATTTCTGTTTTGCAAAACTCTCCTCCTGCTTTAAGGCTTGCATGAACTGATGCTTGGCTTCTGCCTCTTTACAAATAAGATTCTCATCAAAGGGCTGGAGATGCAACTCTTGTTGCACTACCATTAGCTCCTTTTTACTTAATTTAACTCGGGTATTAATATTGCCAAAGATGTTTGTATTACACTTCTTAAGTGCTGCTTTACAAGCTTTTAGCTTCTGACATAAAATGTACGGAGGGGAACCATGCACAGTAACATTCCAAGCTGATCTGATAATCTCAAGGAACTGAGGATGAGTACTCCACATGTTAAAGAATCTAAATGGTTTCTTGCCTTTGGGTGTTGCTTTGTCTGCGTGTATATACATCGAAGAGTGATCGGAGAATAACTGAACACCATACTCCAGAAGTGAATCAGGATAAACTGTTAGCCATGCATAATTAATCAAACACCTGTCAAGTCGAGCCATTATTTTTCTGTGGGCAGCACCTTGATTACTCCATGAAAACTAATCCCCTACATATTTCATATTGATTAATGTAGTAGTGTCTATGTAATCATTAAAATTCTGAAGCTGGCTTTCTAAAAGTGGTTTGCCCCCCACTTTTTCATTTGTGTACCTAATAGTATTAAAGTCACCAAGAACAATCCAATGTACTGTAAGACAACCATTTGCAATGATAGTTAGATCAGTCCATAGAGCATTTCTTTCATGCATACTGTTCGAAGCATATATACCAGTAATATGAAAATGAGAGTCTAAGCTTTTTCAACTTATAAAGGTATGTCTTTTAACTCTTTAGTAATCAATTTGGGCTATATAATAAGTTGGGCCATTTGAATGTTTAAAAAATAAGCTTGTAACTCATTTAGCTTATGGCATATTACATTTGAGATGTTTGGATTAAAAGCTATGAGAGAAGCATTTTAGGCTATAGAGAATTCCATAGGATTATCAAGATTTAAGCGAGTTGATTATAGAAAATTAGGCAATCCCATGTCATCCTTTCTCATCATAATTATTGCAAATAATATCTTTTCTTTATCTTAACTTATTTTTTTTGGTAAGTAAATGTAATTGTATTTAGTTTAAAGTTTGTACAAAGTAGCTTTATCTACACAAGCCGTAGACTATAGCCTGAGATCTCTTAGAGCAGTCTAGGAAAATGCACCCCACCTCAGAAAAGTGGAATGGACTCACTCCACCAGACTCATCTCCAAGAGAAGTTAAAAAAAAAAAATACACATGTTGTAGCCATGACTAAAAAAAGTAGACTACACATGTTGTAGACTATGACGCCTTACGATAGTCAATAAATAGTAAAATGCAATAACCAACCATTCCTAAACGACCTGTGAATACATCACATTATTGAAACATAGAAACACACAATACAGCAATCTCATTCTAGAAAGCATTAACGAATAATAAAATTGAATCTGATAAAGATAACTTTTTCTCTACTTGTTAAATGCTTCATTTCCAGATCCTGCTCTATACATTATCTTGGGTCACTAAGTATCTCGAGCAATAGGTGAGTATTATGTGTGTTGTGGCCCTCAAAGATTCTACTACACCTCTCCCTCCAAATCCACCAAATAGCATATCTGAAGGTAATTTTTGTTAGTTATATAAGAAGCCCTTTTCTTGAGAAGCTTTGCTGCAGCTATTCTAGTTCTTGATGCAAGTTTGGCATTGGTAGCCTATGGAGTTCAAATCTCTTCAGAATCTCCTCCCATATCTAATTAGTGTAGTCGCAAGCAAAATAAAGATGATCAATATTTTCTTCCTGTTGCATACAAAAAGAGCATCGGTTTACAATATATATACCTTTTCGCTTCATATTGTCCATTGTGGGTAGTTTAGCAAGAAGGGCCTGCCATATGCAGAAGGAATGTCTCTGTGAGCCCGGTCTATCCCATGTCCAACTGCTTGGAATCCACTTGTTGTTCCTTCGTCTGATTTGACTCCATGCAGATGTAGTACTAAATTTTTCATTGTCATGAAGTCAATTAAGCATATCTGAGGAGTTGTTCTTGATTGGAAGAGTTGTAATAGTCGGCCAAAGTGATAGCATATCAGGAGAAATAGGACTAGGAAGACACCAGGTGCCATTAACAATGAACTCAGAAACCTTCCAATCTTTAGAGGCCCGAAGATCTCTTCGTACTCTATCGCCAAACAATTGAAATATACTCTTTCCATTCACCCAAGGATCATACCACATATTAATTCTCGTCCCAGAAGAGATTGTATAAGAAATGTGTTAGGTCAGCCAACTTCTTGCCTTCAAAATTCCTTTCCAAGCAGCAGAATGATATGTTTTTGCTGAAACATCCCAGATTGAACTTCATACTAAATACAATTACATTTACTTACAAAAAAAAAACATCCTAGATTGATTCCTTAGATAGGTACCTAGCAGAAACCCATTGTGACCATAAGGATTTGTTCTGCAAAAGATTCCACAATTTTTGTACCAAACAAGCTTTATTCCAATCTCTTAGATTTCGTAGATTTAGCCCCCCCTCATCTTTCGGTCTGCAGATGCTATCCCAATTTACCATATGTATTGTCTTACCATCTATACCATTCCAGAAAAAGTTCTTCAATAGCCATTCAATATCATGAAGAAGTCCAACAGGTAGAAGAAATGCATTAGACCAATAAATAGAGTAAGAAAACAACACAGATCAGATGAGTTCAAGTCGTCCTGCTTTGGAAAGAAGTCTTGTTTTCTAGGAGGAAATTCTATTCTTTATTTTTTACAGGATAGGTCGACAGTGAATTTTATGAATGCCAATAGATATGAGTGGGAGACCCAGATAAGGAACTGGTAGACTTCCCTCACTAACCCCCAGAGTTTGTATAATAAAGTCTTTATCTTCAATACAAGAACCCATATATAGACTTTACTTTTTGCATGATTTAGTTGAAGGCTAGAAACCAAACCAAATTCTTTCAGAATAGTAGCTAAATTCTTCACTGACCAGCTCACGGAAGAGCCGACATCGAAGGATCAAAAAGCAATGTCACTATGAACGCTTAGCTGCCACAAGCCAGTTGCTGAATTATTGGGATAATTTTTGCTGAATTATAGAAGGATCTTAACTTGTTTCTACTCATATATAAATCACTTCTATCTTTAGATTTTAACCTTTATCTATTCTCTAAGACACGTGCATATGAATCAATCTAAGATGTTGCTGAATTATTTCTTAATTTCTCATTCAACAAATGACTTATAACTTGGCTCATGATGACAACACCATTTGGTGTAAAATAAATAAGGGAAACTGCTAGTGTCTCTCAACTTTTTAGTAATGAACTAATAAATAATAACACTTACAACTCATCATTAAGAGATATTTTTATAGAGGATAACTGCTTAGTGATACTCTACATTTCATTCAAATACTTAGTAATAGAAGCGCCCTCCTTATATTTTAAGTTCATAAGTTTTCTTATCAAGAAAGCCTTATAATTGGTCATGTTTCTCTCATAGAAACCTTTCAACTTTTTCCAAAGAGATATGCTAAACTTTCAGTATAAACATAGTGAAAGATACTATTATCAAGCCACTATCAAATAAACTTAATTGTTTTGGGGTTTAACTTCTTCCACTCATCATCTGTCATAGTTGCAGGCTTTATACTATCCCCTTATAAAGGTCCATACAAATCCTTACAATGCAAGTGGTCTTTCATTTTTGGATTTCATATCATTCAATTATTTTTTTTCAAACTAATCATGCGAGAAACACTATCGGCCTCTATATTTGGACACAAAAATTAGATGTCACCAAGATCTTACTCTGATACCAGTTGATAGGATAAAAAAATATTATATATAAATAAATATGATAAGGCCATAACACATTAAAAAAATTAAACGAAAATCACAGTCACATAAAATATAAAGATTTTCATAGAAAGCTCTCCAACGCAAAAAAGAAAAAACTATGGGGCAAGCCAAAGAAGCAGATCTACTATAAAAATAATGAATCTATAAATCTCGAAGTCTCTTGTTTAAAACTCATTCAACAATCACAAAAGAATAACAGGGATATAATGATTATATCATCATATATGTTGCCCTCATCTACTTCCTTTTTCTTCTTCTCTTGTTCTTTTGCCCTTAATCATTACTATTGCAGTTTCTTTATTTTTTAAGTCATGCCCAGAGCTACCATTGTTCTCTTTTTTCTATCCTAACCATTGCAAGTCTAGGTTAAAAAAAATTAAGTTAAATTTTTTTTTAATGGTTTATATGAGCACATATGCCCAACAATCGAGACCCACTACAGAGGGACAAGCGAATCTGCATTGTGTATATGAGAAATATAAGGAAATAATATATAATTAATGAGTGCACGAGAGATTAGATGGCGAGCAGCTAGCACAGCAAAGAATAAAATCCTTGAACTGAAGACGTATGGAATTAGTGGGCATGAAGGATCATCAACTGTGGTAGCAAATCCTTGAATACTTTGTTGAAGTTGCATTTGTTGATCCTTCATGCTAAAGCGGTGCAGGATCCAATGCAAGCTAGGTGAGGAGTGATGAGAATAGCAGTAGATTATGAAGAGCATGAGTGATAGATAGAAGAGTATGGATCCTTGACCTGGTCAAACTTGTTGACAAATTTTCTACCCTTGACCTAGTTGTTGTAGCTCATTTAAACATAGGACAAGTCTCCTTGAGATGGTCAATGCTCTTGCAATAAGCTTAAAATCATTGAGTCTGAAGGGAATCAAAAGTATTACATTTTTATTGCATGAAAAGATGTTCGACAATATTTATTAGATACAGCTTTTTGCAACACCTAATAATTTCACTTGGAATATTATTTCCCTAGATGAGATTACAAAGCTAAATCCTAGGATCATATATCATGTCCTTGCAAAAAAGGTCACCATCTTCTATCCTTGGTTAAGAACGTTAATATAGAAGCTCAGTACTTATTGATGCGAATAAAAAAAGACAACAAACAAGGAAAGACTTTTGTATATGAATAAATACTAGTAGACCGTAACACACAATGGAATTAAACAGAAATCACAATCAAATAGAATACCAAGATTTACGTGGAAAACCCCTTCAACGTGAAGGGTAAAAACCACAGGGCAAATTAGAGAAAATCCACTATAGAAATAATGAATGTATAATTCTCGAATCTCTTGCCCAAAACCCAAGCAACAATCACAAGAGAATAACTGGGATACAAGGATCACGTCACTGCGCACAATATCCAAAATCTCCCCAAGCAATCATAGTAAAAATTCACTATAGATCTGATCTAACCTGAGATGAGAACTGTTTGGATGAATGAGAACAATTTCTGTGTTTTTCTTGTCTTCTTCCCTTTCTTTTTCTCTTATTTTTCTGTCATTTTCTCTTCTCTTTGAATTCCCAATGCTGTTGCAAAGTTTCTACCCTTTGCTACGATCTTCTCCTCTTTATTTCGCAGCCACCATTAGCTCCTATTTAAACTAGAGTTTAGGTTAAGTTAGGGTTTAAGAGGAGGGCTATGGGCTATGGGCTGATAAAGCCCATATGGGCTGAATTTGGGTTGTCAGCCCAACAACCTCCCCCTTCAGCCCATAAGGGAGGCTATCCCTTTTGCTCCTCAGTGTAAATCCATGCCGACCAACTGTCGGAATATCTCCTACCTCTCTTTTGGTAAGGTCTTTGTCAACATGTCTGCTCCATTATCATCTGTATGAATTTTCTGAAGTTGTAATTGCTTTTCTTCAAGTACATTTCGAATCCAGTGATATCTGACATCTATATGCTTTGACTTGGAATGGAAAGTTGGGTTCTTACATAAATGGATGGCACTCTAACTATCACAATATACCACATAGTTTTCCTGTTTCAACCCCAATTCTTGGAATTCTTTCATCCATAACATTTCTTTACAAACCTCTGTAGCAGTAATATATTTTGCCTCTGTGGTGGAGAGAGCAATACACCTTTGCAATCTGGATTGCCATGACACAGCTCCCCCTGCAAAAGCAAGTATAAAACTGATGTGGATTTCCTTGTATCAATATCTCTAGCCATATCTGCATCTGTGTAACTCGTTAGCACAGCTGGTCCACCTCCAAAGCTTAAACAAACCTTAGAGCTTCCTCTGAGATATCTCAAGATCCACTTCACTACTACCTAATGCTCTTTATCTGGATTTGCAAGAAATTTGCTAGTAACACCCACTGCATATGCAATGTCCGACCTCGTACATACCATTACATACATTAAACTTCCAACTGCTGAAGCATAAGAAACCTTTTGCATTTTCTCCTTCTCCTCATCACTTGACGGACTCTATTCTGAGCACAACTTGAAGTGACTTGAAAGAGGAGAACCAATTGGCTTTGTATTGCTCATACTGAACCTTTCTAATACCTTCTCAATACTCTTGTAACAACCAAATCTTCTTATTTTTCCTATCACGAGAAATCTGCATGCCTAGTATTTACTTTGTTGGCCCCATGTCCTTCATTGCAAAGGACTCACTCAGTTCCTTCTTCAACCTGTCAATTGTATACATATCTTTCCCAAGGATAAGCATATCATCAACATAAAGTAAGAGAATAATAAAATCCTCACCAAACTGTTTGATGTACACACAATGATCTGAAGCCGTTCTTTTGTATCCATTTTCAATCATAAATGAATCAAACATCCTATACCACTATCTTGGAGCTTGCTTCAATCCATACAAATGTCAGGTTCGGAGCGACACTAAGAGAGGGGGTGATTAGTGCAGCGGATTAAAACTTGACCTTTTGAAAGCCGATTACAGAGATTCATATAGAAACTTGATATAACTAAAGTGACTTTAACTTGAAGTAATTCAGGTAAATAAAGTCAGAAGTAGGGAGAAGAATTACGATCAATCTTGCAGCTAAGAAATTTATGAAACAGAAATTCAAACACTCACACAGCAAATGTACACAGCGATGTATAGTGGTTCGGTCAAATGACCTACGTCCACTCTTTGAAGCCTCCTCCAATGAGGCTCCCAACTTCCACTACCAAATCTCTTGAAGGGGAAGGACCAAACACCCCTTTACAGCCTTTTACCAAAGGTTCCCTCACTTTATAGAATATTTTACAAATAAAAGAAGGAGGTGAACACTTAAGCAATAGAAAGCAGGAATTTGCTATAGCTTAGACTCAATTCTAACACTGCAAAAGGTTTCTCAACCAGCTAGGAGTAAAGGGGTATTTATAGAGCTTTTTGGGATTCAAAAATCTCGCTCAAAAAGGTTTCGTCCGAAATTTTGGACAATAGGCGGTACTACCGCCTAGCACCGCAAGATACCTCTGCGACACACCTTTGTGTGTTAGTGTGCGGCGGTACTACCGCTTTGCATCAGCAAAGATTACTACCGACACGGTGGTTGCAACCACTTGTCAGGCGGTACCACCGCTTGCCTAGGGCGGTGCTACTGCCTGGGTCCAACGGTGCTACCGCCGGCCCTTGCCAGAAACTATATGGGCCTAACCTTTGGCCCAATATAGCCCATTAAAGGCCCAATTGGCCCAATACAGGTCTAGACAGAATTAACACCTAGTCTATACCCTAATTAAGTTCTAACTATAAACTTTTAAAGCCAAATTAAACCGACACCATCAAGTTATCTTCTAAAGAGCTTTCTAACGATTTTTCGGCGGACTTCCGATGCTCCCTCGGATTCCTTCCGACATATTCCCAGCAGGCTCCCGGATTCTTTGGTGAGTTCAACGAGTCTTTGACACCCTTCCGAACCTTCTCGGTGATCTCCACGAACCTCCGACGATCTTTCCGGTGAACTTCCGAAACCTTCGGCAAGTCTCCGATTTCATCTTGGTTGGCTCCGGCAACACTTCCGATGATCCTTCGGACTTTCGGTGGACTCTTGAACTTCCAGCAACTTGACTCCGGTAATTTGCTCTATCATAGTTAATCCTGCATACTTATCTCAAAAATGGATTAGATCAAATAACCATCAATTGACTTCATCATCAAAATTCGAGATTCAACAATCTTCCCCTTTTTTATGATGACAATCAATTGATGATGGAGTTATTCTTAACTCCCCCTATCTATAAGTCATATAATGAGAAAGTAAAAACATTTGAATTTAATCTCTTGAATTCAATCAAAATCGATAAGTTACTTGTGTTGAACTTATCATCATGCTAAATCAGCATGAGGTTTCATTCGTAAGCAATATCAAAGCATGACATTTAATTTCAAGTTGAAAGATGATAAGCATTTATCATTTCATCAAATGAAACCAAAAATTTAGAGATTACAACAAGGATCTCATGATTGAAAAAGCGTGATACCATATTAGATAAATCATGAGATGAAAACTTGTCATATCAGTCGAAAGATGCCATTTGATAAAAAATGATATAGTAAGAATCTTTCAACTATAAAACTCAATTTGCAATGTGATGTGTTGCATTACTTATGGGTTCATTGTAATGCTTTTTAAGGATTGCAACCTATTTTTGACACAAAGCATGGCAAGAGCAATTGAATTGTAATAACAAATCATATGAGACATTTTTCATTTTATTTACACTATATAAGTCATTTTTCAATACAATGCATGATATTTATCAAGTCATTATTTTATTTTGCTCATAAAGGCCACATTCAACAAGTCATCAATTTCACATTTTTCTCCCCCTTTGTCATCAACAAAAAGAAGATGAATAAACTTGATGAAATGGTGAAACTTAAAAAAAAATGACATAAGTGAGAGGAGTCATAAAGTTATCAACCATATCCAAGTCATCAAATTTTTGCCAAAATATGTATAAGGATACATCATTGAAGCCAATCATCAACCATATCCAAGAAAATTCATGATGAGATTCAACTTGTTATTTTTATGAAGGAAGAAGATATGAAATCATAAAAACTTGATTAGCACATGAATAAATATTTAAAAGCTTGATTTTTATGCAGAATTCATGACATTAATTTATGCATATGTCAAGCTTATATAATCCCTTTAGTCATCACAAAAGAAGGTGAAGATAGTATGAAGTTATACATACATCATTGAAAGACATGATTTTCATTAAAAGTATAGAGGTGAAACTATCAAAATCAAAGTTTAAATGTTTTGAAAATCATGCACTATTAAAATATTAGCACAAATTTAGCATACCTAATTATTCTCTTCTAATGAAGTCATTTTATTCTTCATTTAAGGGCTTTGTGAAAATGTCCGCTAATTGGTGTTTTGTATCAATAAATTCTAGAGTTACATCATTATTAGCGACATGATCTCATATAAAGTGATGCCTAATATCAATGTGCTTAGTTCTTGAGTGTTGAATGGGATTTTTGGTTAGACAAATAGCACTTATGTTATCACATTTTATTGGAATGTTTTTTAAATTAATTTCATAATCTTCTAAAGTGTTTTTCATCTAAACAACTTGTGCACAACATACACTTACAGCTATATATTCGGCTTCCACCGTAGATAGTGCAACAGAATTTTGTTTCTTGGATGTCCAAGAAACAAGTGCATATCCTAGAAATTGGCATGTTCTGGATGTGCTTTTTCTATCGATTCTACATCCGCCAAAATCGGCATCTACATAAGCTTTTAAATCAAAGTTATTAGATTTTAGATACCATAATCCTAGATTAGGAGTTCCTTTAAGATACCTAAGGATTCTTTTAACAGCTTTAAGGTGAGATAACTTAGGATTAGCTTGGAATTTTACACATAGACCTACACTGACATGATATCAGGTCTAGTTACAGTGAGATAGAGTAAGCTATCTATCATTCCCCTATATGTTTTTTTATCAAAATTTTCTCCATTTTCATCCAAGTCTAACTTGGTGGAAGTACTCATTGGAGTATTGATGGCTTTAGAACTATCCATGTTAAATCGTTTTAACAGTTTAAATGTATACTTGGTTTGATTAAGAAATATTCCATCACTAAATTGTTTAATTTGTAATCCTAAAAAGAAGTTTAACTCACCCATTAGACTCATTTCAAATTCATGACTCATACACTTAGCAAATGATTCACATTGTGATTTATCAGAAGAATAAAAAATGATATCCTCAACATAAATTTGAAAAATAAGAAAATTATTTTTAAAATGTTTAATAAACAATGTAGTATCAACCTTGCCTTTAGTAAAATTATTTGAAATTAAGAAGGAACTAAGTCTCTCATACCAAGCCCTAGGGGCTTGTTTCAATCCATAGAGAGCTTTAGTTAATTTAAACACGTGATTAGGAAGAAGAGAGTTTTCAAAACCGGGTGGTTGTTCAACATAAACTTCTTCGGAAATAAAGCCATTCAAAAATGCACTTTTGACATCCATTTGAAAAAGCTTAAAGTTATTACTACTAGCATAGGCAAGGAGCATCCTAATGGCTTCTAATCTAGCCATAGAAGCGAAGGTTTCTTTGTAATCGATACCTTCTTCTTGGTTGAAACCTTTGGCCACTAATCTAGCCTTGTTTTTAATCATGATACCATATTCATCTTGCTTATTTCTAAAGACTCATTTAGTACCGATAACTAAATGGTCACTTGGTCTAGGAACAAGCTTCCATACCTCATTTCTTTCAAATTGGTTCAATTTCTCTTGCATTGCGATAACCCAAGAATTATCTTTCAAGGCTTCGTCAATGCTTTTAGGCTCAATTTGAGAAAGAAAAGTGGCATGAGCACAAAAATTTTTAAACGAAGAACGTGTTTGAACCCCTTTCGATGTGTCTCCTATGATTAACTCCTTGGGATGGGCATCTACATACTTCCATTCCTTAGGTAAGGAGAATTCGGAAGAAGATGCATCCAAGTTACTATTTTGAGGAGAGGGTTCATTTAAATTCAAATTATCAAAACCAAAATCATCATCAAAATCTTTTTTCTTAAATTCAGAAATTTCATTAAAAACTACATGAATAGACTCTTTTATAACTAATATTCTTTTGTTAAAAATACGAAAAGCTTTGGAAACAGAAGAGTAGCCAAGAAAGATGCCTTCATCAGATTTAGCATCGAATTTTCCTAAAGCATCCTTTTCATTTAAAATAAAGCATTTGTAACCAAAAACTTTAAAGTAAGAAACATTAGGTTTTTTATCATTCCATAATTCATAAGGAGTCTTGGATAGAGATGGTCTTATTAGAACCCTATTCATGACATAGCAAGCTGTATTAACGGCTTCGGCCCAAAAATATTTGGGTAAACTATGTTCATTTAATATGGTTCTTGCCATTTCTTATAAATTTCTATTTTTTCTTTCTACTACTCCATTTTGTTGAAGATTTATTGGAGTAGAGAAGTTGTGGTTATACCCATTTGATTCACAAAAATTTTGGAAGCCACGGTTTTGGAATTCACCACCGTGATCACTCCGAATTGATGAAATTATGAAACCCTTTTCATTTTGAGTAAGTTTACATAATCTAGAGAAACATTTAAAAGAATCACTTTTGTGAGCTAAGAAATCGGTCCACGTGAATCTACTATAGTCATCTACAATCACAAAGGCATATTTGCTACCTCCTAGGCTTGTTGTGTCAATTGGTTCAAATAAATCCATATGGATCAATTGTAATGGTCTAGAGGTACTTATTTGATTTTTTGGCTTGAAGCTAGTTTTGATTTGTTTCCCTAGTTGACAAGCATCATATACTTTATCTTTAATGAACTTAACCTTAGGAATGCATCTTACAAGGTTTTTAGATGTGATTTGAGAGATTAGTTTCATGCTAGCATGACCTAATCTTTTATGTCAAAGCAAGCATCATCATTCAAAACCGAAAAATATATTTTACTACTAAGATCATCAAGATTAATAGTGTAGACGTTATTTTGCTTGATTGCAATTATTGATGTATTGTTGTGAGGTTTTTCAATGATGCAAGCATTAGATTCAAATCTTACAATATAACCATTATCACATAATTGACTAATGCTCAAGAGATTATGTTTTAAACCATCTACTAATAACACATTATCAATTTAAAAGGTTGATTTGTTACCTATAGTACCCTTGCCAATGATTTTACCCTTGTTGTTATCTCCGAAGGTGATAAACCCTTCGTCTTGGCTAGAGAGCTTAGAGAATTAAGTTGGATCTCCGGTCATATGCCTTGAGCATCCACTATCAAGGTACCATCTCTTGCTCCTAGCTTGTGTGGGTGTTTTTGTCTACAAGAAAGGATGGTTTTTAGGTACCCATTTTGACTTGGGTGCCTCAAAAACTGATCTACTAAATTTATCATTATTCAATGAGTTCCTAATTGATCCTTTAGGAACCCATACTAATTTATTTGGGCTAAGTTTCCTATATGGACATTTGTAAACAACATGTCTGGATTTACAACAAAAATTACATTTCAAATGAGAGGATACATGTAATGTTGGCCCTTTAATGAATGTGGTTTGAGTTCGATGAGATCCACTCATGAATCCAATTCCACATCTATTTCTGACATATCCCTTGTTAGCAAGGATCATGTCTAAGCTCTTGCTACCGACCTTAAACTTGTTTAAGGTCTCTTTGAGTAGCAAGTTCTCCTTTTTGATTGCTTCTAAGTGATTACACTTAGAGTATGGGAGCAGAGGGAGAGAATCATGCTTAAGACTCTTAAACTTATCTAGTAATAAAGCATGTTCCTTTTTTAAAGAATTGAAGCTTTTTATAACAGTTCTACATTCATCAAATAATTCATGGAAAGCATTAAAAGCTCATCGAAAGATAAATCTTCATTAAGTAAATCACTTACCTCTTCTCCCAAAGCCATTAGAGCGAAGTTGGCCTCCTCTTTGATGCTTGCTTCTTCATCCTCAGAATCACTCGAGTCATCCCATGTAGCCTTCAATGCCTTCTTCTTCTTGAGTTGCTTCTTCTTGGCTTGGGGGCATTTATTTTTGAAGTGCCCCGGCTTCTTGCATTCATAACATATGACTTGGTCCTTTTTTGGTTCAAGTTTGTTCTTGAATTCATTTTTAAATTTGCCCTTTTTAGTAAATTTTTTAAATTTTCTAGTTAAGAGTGCAATGTCCTCGTCAAGGTTCTTATCACTTGATGTTCCTTTCAAGTGGTCTTCTTGAGTTCTTAATGTCATATCCTTCCTGTTCTTTGGAAGGGGGTTCTCTAGCTCGTCATGAGCATGACATGTCATTTCATAGGTCATTAAAGACTCTATGAGTTCTTCGATAGGAAAATTCTTAAGGTCCTTGGCCTCTTGAATGGCCGTAACCTTTGGATCCCAACATTTCGGAAGGGATCTTAAAATTTTTGTTACTAATTTAAAATTAGAAAAATCTTTACCAAGAGCCTTGAGTCCATTGATGACATCTGTAAAGCGGGTGTACATGTCTCTAATGGACTCACTTGGTTTCATTTGAAAAAGCTCGTAAGAATGCACAAGAATGTTGATTTTGGACTCTTTCACTCGGCTAGTGCCTTCAAAAGTGATCTCAAGAGTTCACCAAATATCAAAAGCCGATTCATAAATTGATACGCGATTAAATTTGTTTTTGTCTAGTGCACAAAACAAGGCATTCATAGCCTTGGCATTTAAAGCAAACACCTTCTTCTTCGACTCATTCCATTCGCTCATCGGAAGAGAAGATTTTTGAAACCCATTTTCAACGATATTCCAAAGCTCAAAATCCATAGAAATAAGAAAAATCCTCATACGAGTCTTCCAATATGTATAATCCGACCCATTAAACATAAGTGGATGAGTAATGGAGTGACTCTCTTGTATGCCGGAAAAGGCTATCTCTCTTGGGTTTAAACCAAATATGAGAGTGAACTTAGCTTTGATACCAATTGTCAGGTTCGGAGCGGCACTAAGAGGGGGGGAGTGAATTAGTGCAGCGGATTAAAACTTGACCTTTTGAAAGCCGATTACGGAGATTCGTATAGAAACTTGATATAACTAAAGTGACTTTAACTTGAAGTAATTCAGGTAAATAAAGTCAGAAGTAGGGAGAAGAATTCCGATCAATCTTGCAGCTAAGAAATTTACGAAACAGAAATTCAAACACTCACACAGCAAATGTACGCAGCGATGTATAGTGGTTCGATCAAATGACCTACGTCCACTCTTTGAAGCCTCCTCCAATGAGGCTCCCAACTTCCACTACCAAATCTCTTGAAGGAGAAGGACCAAACACCCCTTTACAGCCTTTTACCAGAGAGGTTCCCTCACTTTACAGAATTTTTTATAAGTAGAAGGAGGTGAACACTTGAGCAATAGAAAGCAGGAATTTGCTATAGCTTAGACTCAATTCTAACACTACAAAAGGTCCCTCAACCAGCTAGGAGTAAAATGGTATTTATAGAGCTTTTTGGGATTCAAAAATCCCGCTCAAAGAGGTCTCGTCAAAATTTGGATCAGTGTGGCGGTACTCTCGCTGCACCGCCGTGATACTCTTGCTGACACACCTTTGCGTGTGTTAGTGTCTTTGGCGGTACTACTGCTTTGCATGGCGATACTCTGCTGGCAGCTAAGCGGTACTACCGCCTTGACACAGTGGTTGCAACCACTTGTCGGCGGTACCACCGCTTTGCTCAAGCGTGTGCTACCGCCCGGCCTTCAGTCAACAAGCGGTGCTACTGCCTGGGTCTGACGGTGCTATCGTCGGCCCTTGCCAAAAATTGTATGGGCCTAACCTTTGGCCCAATACAGCCCATTAAAGGCCCAATTGGCCCAATATAGGTCTAGATAGGATTAACACCACTCTATACCCTAATTAAGTGCTAACTATGAACTTTTAAAGCCAAATTAAACCGACACCATCAAGTTATCTTCCGAAGAGCTTTCCGACGATCTTCCGGTGGACTTCCGACACTCCCTCGGATTCCTTCCGACGGATTCCTAATAGGCTCCCGGACTCTTTGGCGAGTTCAACGAGTCTTTGACACCCTTCCGAACCTTCTCGGTGATCTCCACGAACCTCCGACGATCTTTCTGGTGAACTTTCGAAACCTTCGGCAAGTCCCCGATTTCATCTCGGTTGGCTCCGGTAGCACTTTTGATGATCCTTTGGACTTCTAGTGGACTCTTGAACTTCCAGCAACTTGACTCTAGTAATTTGCTCTATCATAGTTAATCCTGCACACTTATCTCAAAAATGGATTAGATCAAATAACCATCAATTGACTTCATCATCAAATCCGAGATTCAACAACAAACTCTTTCTTAACTTGCAGACAAAATTTTCTTTACCTTTGACTTTGAAACCTTCTGGTTGCTTCATATAAATTTCCTCTTCCAAATCACCATGAAGGAAAGCTATTTTCACATCTAACTGCTCCACCTCTAAGTCCTGGCTAGCAGCAATACCTAGAGCAACACGAATAGAAGACATTTTAACAACAGGAGAAAAAATCTCTTCAAAGTCAATACCTTTCTTTTGACCAAAGCCTTTCACAACCAATCTGACTTTATACTTTGGTTGAGAATAATATTCTTGAGTCTTCAACTTGAAAACCCACTTGTTCTTCAAGGCTTTCATTCCCTGTGGAAGTTGTACCAAATTATATGTATGATTCTTCTGTAGAGCATTCATCTCTTCCTACATAGCAACTGGCCATATTTTTTTCTGCTCACTTTCAACTACTTTCTAGTAACTCTCTGGTTCACCTGCATCAGTAAGCATCACATACTCATCTGTAGAGTATCTTCTGGAAGGCTGACGTTGTCCAGAAGATCTTCTCAACTGAGGTTTTGCGGGAAGCTGCTCCTCAACTTCTTCTTGCTCAACATGTCCTACAGGTAGATTAACATCTCTCCCATCACCCTGATATACTGGAGGAATAATTGGGTCACAATCTGCTAATCCTTTTGCAAAAGTCTTAGCTGGTGCCTCTTTCAAATCCTCAAGGGTTTGATCATCAAAGAAGACCACATCTCTGCTTCTTCTAAACACCTTCTACTTTTCTGGATCCCAAAGCCTGTAACCAAATTGATCATGTGAGTAGCCAAGAAAAATACATTCTTTTATCTTACCATCCAGCTTGGACCTTTCATTGTTTGGAATATGTGCAAATGCACGATAACCAAATACTCTCAAATGCCTATAGGAAACATCTTTCCCTGACATACATGCTCTGCAACATCAGCATCTAGAGCTGTATAGGGAGATAAGTTGATCACATCAACTGCAGTCCTCAAAGCCTCATCCCAAAACCTTTTGGGTAGTTTTGCCTGTGAAAGCATACATCTGATCTTTTCCATGATGGTGCGATTCATCCTCTCTGTAATTGCATTATGCTGAGGTGTACCAGGAACTATCATCTCATGCTGGATGCCATGTGACCTGCAATAATCATTAAACAATCCTGTATACTCACCATAATTATCTGATCTTATGCATTTCAATTATCTTTCTGTCTCCCTTTCAACTTTGGCATGAAACTCTTTGAAGATACTAATAACCTAATCCTTGGTCTTCAAAGCATAGGCCCAAACTTTCCTAGAAAAGTCATCTATAAAAGTAACAAAATAAAGTGCACCACTAATGCCATGAACATTAGTAGAACCACTAGGAGTTTTTGTCCTCAAAGGACCACATATATCTGTATAAACACGATCCAAGGCATGCATTTTTCTAGACAAAGCAGGGCTAGCAAATGAAACTCTATGTTATTTACCAGCTAAACAATCAATACAAGAGTTCAAATGTATACCTCTGAGGTCAGACAATACCTCTATCTTGGAAAGAGCTTGTAGTCCCTTCTCGCTCATGTGTCCCAATCGCCTATGCCACAACTCCATGCTGAAGTCTTTCTCTGTAGCATTCAGTTGTTTACCACAAGCTTTGGCCTGCAACCTATACAAAGTATGACATTTCTTTCCACTGGCTATAACAAGAGAACCCTTACTGAGTTTCCATTGCCCTTTGTGAAACCTGCTATCATAGTCTTCATCATCTAGTCTTCCAACTGAGATTAAATTCAGCCTCAAGTCAACCACATGCCTCACATCCTTAAGCACTAACTTGCATCCAAGGTTGGTCTTTATGTGGATGTCACCTATGCCAATGATGTCTATTGTTCCATGGTTGCCCATCTTGACAACACCAAAATTTTCAGACCTGTAGGTAGCAAAGAACTCCCTCTATGGTGTAGCATGATAAGAAGCTCCTGTGTCAATTATCCACTCGAGATTATGACATACATAAGAAAAAATATCATCAGAAGGGGACAAAATCAAATAATCACCAACCTGCACTATAGCTGTGGTATTCTCTTTTGACTCTGTAGACTCCACTTCTTTTCCCTTTTTCATACTCTTCTTAGGTTGCTTACATTAATTCTTATAATGTCCTTTCTCACCATAATTATAGCAAATAATATATTTCCTTGATCTTGACTTACTTCTACCTATGCGTGAACTGCTTCTATCTTTAGATCTTGACCTTCCTCTGTTCTCTGAGATAAGTGTCTGTGAATCAATCTGAGATACTGCTGAGTTCTTTCTTCTCAACTCTTCATTCAACAAACTGCTTGTTACTTGACTCATGGTAACAATACTATCTGGTGTAGAATTACTAAGGGAAACCACCAGTGTCTCCCAACTTTTTGGTAATGAATTGAGAAGTAACAATGCCTGCAACTCATCATCAAGAGACATTTTCATAGAAGATAACTGGTTAGTAATACTCTGCATTTCATTCAAATGCTCAGCAATAGAAGCACCCTCTTTATATTTCAGGTTCACAAGTTTTTTGATAAAAAAAGCTTTGTTGGCAACTGTTTTTCTTTCATAGAGACCTTCCAACTTTTTCCAAAGAGAGTATGCAGAACTTTCAGTAGAAACATGGTGAAAGACACTATCATCGAGCCACTGTCAAATAAACCCAACCGTTTTTCGATCTAATCTCTTCCACTCATCATCTGTCATAGTTATGGGTTTTTCACTATCCCCTTGTAAAGGTCCATACAAATCTTTGCAATACAAGAGATCTTCCATTCTTGGTTTCCATATCATCCAATTGTTTTCGTTCAAACTAATCATGCGAGAAACACTACCAGCCTCCATATTCAAACACAAAAATTAAATCACCAAAACCTTGCTCTGATACCAGTTGATAGGAATAAAAAGAGGCAACAAACAAGGAAAGACTTTTGTATATGAACAAATATTAGCAGACCGTAACACATAGCGAAATTAAATAAAAATCACAATCAAATAGAACACCAAGATTTATATGAAAAACCCTTCAATGTGAAGGATAAAATCCACGGGGCAAATTAGAGAAAATCTACTATAGAAATAATGAATGTACAATTCTCGAATCTCTTGCTTAAAACCTAAGCAACAATCACAAGAGAATAACTGGGATACAAGGATCACGTCACTGTGCATAATATCTAAAATCTTTTTTTTTGTAAGTAAATGTAATTGTATTTAGTTTAAAGTTTGTACAAAGTAGCTTTATCTACACAAGCTGTAGACTATAGCCTGAGATCTTTTAGAGCAGTCTAGGAGAATGCACCCCACCTTAGAAAGGTGGAATGGACTCACTCCACCAGACTCATCTCTAAGAGAAGTTAAACAAAAAAAGTAGCCATGACTACACATGTTGTAGACTATGACGCCTTACGATAGTTAATAAATACAAAATGCAATAACCAACCATTCCTAAACGACCTGTGAATACATCACATTGTTGAAACATAGAAACACACAATACAACAATCTCATTCTAGAAAGCATTAACGAATAATAAAATTGAATCTGATAAAGATATCTTTTTCTCTACTTGTTAAATGCTTCATTTCCAAATCCTGCTCCATACATGATCTTGAGTCGCTAAGTATCTCGAGCAAAAGGTGAGTATTGTGTGTGTTGTGGCCCTAAAAGATTCTGCTATACCTCTCCCTCCAAATCCACCAAATAGCATATCTGAAGGTAATTTTTGCTAGTTGTGTAAGAAGCCCTTTTTTTGAGAAGCTTTGCTGCAACTGTTCTAGTTCTTGATGTAAGTTTGGCATTGGTAGCCTATGGAGTTCAAATCTCTTCAGAATCTCCTCCCATATCCAATTAGTGTAGTCGCAAGCAAAATAAAGATGATCAATATTTTCTTCCTGTTGCATACAAAGAGAGCATCGGTTTACAATATATATACCTTTTCGCTTCATATTGTCCATTGTGGGTAGTTTAGCAAGAAGGGTCTGTCATGTGCATAAGGAATGTCTCTGTGAGCCCGGTCTATCCCATGTCTAACTGCTTGGAATCCACTTGCTGTTCCTTTGTCTGATTTGATTCTATGCAAATGTAGCACTAAATTTTTCATTGTCATGAAGCCAATTAAGCATATCTGAGAAGTAGAAACATTCGAGGGCCAAAATGGTGGTCAGGATAGCAGAAATACTAATTTCATATGCTATTCAATCTTATGGGATAAATTGATCATTAATTAACTATGCTTAAAAAATATCCAAAATCTTCCCAAGCAATCACAGTAAAAATTCACTATAGATCTGATCTAACCTGAGATGAGAACTATTTAGATGAATAAGAATAATTTCTGCGTTTTCCTTATCTTCTTCCCTTTCTTTTTCTCTTATTTTTTTGCCCTTTTCTCCTCTCTTTGAATCCCCAATATGCTGTTGTGAAGTTTCTACCATTTATTGCGATCTTCTCCTCTTTATTTCGTAGTCACCATTAGCCCCTATTTAAACTAGAGTTTAGGTTAAGTTAGGGTTTAAGAGAAGGGCTATGGGCTGAATTTGGACTGTCAGCCCAACACTTATGCCTCATGTATAGTGTATCACCTAAAGGTCGATAGTATATAATGAAACGATTGCATACATTAGAGGGTTTATGTGTTGCTAGTAGACATGAGGTGTGGAAGATTTTTGGTAGAATTGGACTTTTCGACTCCCATGGCTCAGAGCCTTCATGATATTCAAGGAATATTGTTAGAAATATCTTGGGATTGTTTGGCTTTGTTTGAGGAGTTCGAATTGATTCATGTATTTAGGTAGGAAGCTATCCAACAAATTAGCTAACAAACTATGTTAGGATTCATACGGTGAATGACTCTGGAGAGAGTACTATTCTCCCTATTTAGGTTCTCTGATGCTAGGGGCATGGTTATGATCATTTTCTAGAGTAATATAGCTTCTATCTTCCTTTGGAAAAAAGGTGGGTGTGGTCGTTAATAAAGATTTATCAAGTCATTGAACAAAAAATTCTTCAGGAATTTGGTTCCACAAAAGAAAAGTTTAAAATGTTTGTCAAACATCTATACTTAACCACATACATGTGTTTCTGATAATGCACTTGTAATTTGTGAAATGCACTTTGTACTAGTATTTAGTCTTTTGCAAGGTCCTCTCCCATCTTGTATCAAGTACTGAGCATAGTTCAATTGATACTCTTTCACCAATAAGGTCAGTAAACTATAAATTTTTTTATCATTAACTGCTTCCTTATTTTAATGGTTGAACAGCAAGAGAAAAAAAATCATGATTGATACAGTCATGCAATTCCATGTCGAGGCAATTAAAGCTAAATGAGTTTATTGCTTTCTTTAAATATCACTTTGCTGGCTTGCTTAACAAGATTGGTAGGGTTTTCAACTTTGAATAATGTCTATGCAAGTTATTTATTACATTTGCGCATTTATCCTTTATTCTTTGCTTATGGCAAGCATGTTTTTGTTCTATCCCACACATGGTACAGGATAATTGCTACTTCTAATCTTATTATTAGGACTCATATTATCTACGGAAAGCATGAGAATAGACCTCCAGAGAGTCAAGCCTGAGTCGATCTTGCTTTTAATTAGATTACTCTGCTGCTACTTATTCCCTTTATGATATGAATCAAACTTTCTGACCACATGTGGCTTCCCTGATGCTGTTCTTTGCATTCTTCTGCTTACCGGACACACACAAGTTGATGCAAAGTTTGGTGTTTGACCTTGGAATGAAGTTTGTCCATGTGCTGTTCTGTATTTGAAAGCACCAAATCTGTAGTAGCTGGGAGGATCTTTTAAGAAGAGAAGCATGTCATTTTAAGAAGAGAAGAAAATCTTTGCAGCTGATGCATCTGAAGCGACATAACAAGTTAAGTATTT
Organism: Musa beccarii; assembly: GCA_024322285.1. Classification (NCBI taxonomy): domain Eukaryota; kingdom Viridiplantae; phylum Streptophyta; class Magnoliopsida; order Zingiberales; family Musaceae; genus Musa; species Musa beccarii. The sequence continues at coordinate 35,266,993 of CM044398.1, read as the reverse complement.
GGGAAGATGTTATTAAGATTTTTGACCTCATATATACTTCTTAGCATTCATGGTCTTTGTAAAATGAACTGCTTATGGTGATTAGAACTTTCCAAATGAATGTACAAGTCAGGTTTTCTCTGTTCTCTAGATCTTGTAATTGATGGCTTAGTGAACTGGTGTCCTCATAAGCTTCTGAAAATGGGATTAAGGTTACACACATAATTTTCTTTTTCCTAAGCAGATTCAATTTTGGCGGAGTCACCAAGTAAGGTTAAATATAATTGATGACTCTTCTTTGCCCAACTTTGTTGAGGATATTCTGCTTGAGTTCAATTTCTTTTAGTAGTCTTAAGCCAGAATGGTAGGTGCTATTATCTTGAGATAAAGCTTGCCACAGATTGCAGCATTTGATAACAGCAGTTCTCAAAAGAGACAGCCGGCTACTTGAATGGATCAACTGAAGCCAAATGATCATTATTATGCATCAATCTTTAATCTTGACAATGATTGAACAACCTACATAGCACCCTGGTGATTAAGTAAATCTAGTACAAACCATTGGTTTAAAAACAACCTCTCAGGTCTTGACTTGTTCTCCAATCATACATAAGAAGCACTCGGCAGTTTGTTCTCCAAACATGTCTTCTAATGTTATAATAGTAGTTCAAGGAAGAATTGTGTGTGCATGATTTATCAATAACCATGGAAAGCAGCTGCAATTATGTTCTGAAAAGCTGTAACTGTTCGCAGTTGTCATGTGGAAGTCCATTGGATCATGTTTTATTTCCCTCTACTGATAAGTTTAGACTTGGCAATCAATCCTCCAACTAAACTAAAATATCCTTGAAACTATTCTTGGCTTTCCGATGAGGGGTGGTAGAAGACCTACATCACATCTGTGTCTAGCATTGCAGCTGACCTCCATTATATTACCAGAACTTACAGGGCATGCATGCCTATAGTGCTCATGTTCAAGAAAGGGCATAAACTACTTCACCACTTACAAAAGTTGCGCATTGCCACGTGGAGGGACCGAATGAGAAAAGAAGTATTCTAGCTTTTGGTTATTTAAAATCAACTATACCTTCAAGATAAGCAGCATGTCTTCTTTCTTCTTCTCAGTCCCTTCCCCTCCTCCAGCCATGCCAACCTCTCTTTATGAGCCAGCGTTTATTTTAATCAAAGCATATGATAGTGGGCATTTCCTTTCTACTCCCACATCCAAAAGGAAAGAACTTTGGCTCTGTCATCTTGTCACTCAGAAAAACCTTGAGGATTAAGCCCATCATGTTTGAACCTTTTTAGCTATTGAACACCAGGCTAGGCTAGTCATGGAGCATATCCACTGAGCTTCTCTCACTGTCTTGGCAACAAAGCCACGGAGGATGAAGGTTAAAAGGAACGGTGGCCAAGTTCCCAAGTTTGACAGGACTCCACAGATGAGCAGAAGAAAAGAAATCCACATTTAAGTGGCTCAGAGAGATGTTTTTTGCATGATGTAGATTGGTAAGAGAAGATAAAGAAGAATCTGCTAATTTCATTGGCTGGAAAGCTTTCTGGGGCTTCTACTCCTTGTAGTCCATATAGGGTCTGCATAAACAACCGGTTAGAAGCTATTCCCTCGCAAGTTCATCAATCAAATGCTTTGAATTAGAGAATCCACCAAGTGATGGTTTGAAGTGCTGATTTAACTAATGAACATTCCTTCTCTCCACTTCAAGATTTATTTTATGGTGTCCAGCAGACTCCTTTCAAGTGGGTTCATTGCTTGGTCACGCTCCAAATTCTCCAGTAACCTTTTCTGGTCTTTGGAAATCCTACTATAAAAGTAGGGTATAAGGTACAAGGAGCACTTATTGTTTGAATGCTATCCATTCATCGTGAGAAAATTTCTAATTCTTTTACCATTTTTTCATATATAAAAATTAAAATAAAGCAGAAAATTTCTAATTATAATCCATTTTCTACCTTCTAAACTATCTGTAAGATACTTTTCACAATTTTTTTAAGTTTTCAGAAACAGTTACTAAACAGGAAGAGCAGGGAAAAAAAACAAGAGTGACAAAACTAATTTACTTTTCTGAACCATTATACCTCAGTTTAGTGAATTCCAATGTAATCTCTTAATTATTTTATTAATTATAAAAGATAAAAATTTATATAAATAGTCCAACACCAAATGGCGTTTCTATAGATAGTGATAACTCTGATGCTTATAAAATCATAGTTTGTTGCCCCTTAATTAAAGTGAGAATAAATATGCTTATTAGAACTTATCAAAAACTTTAAAATTATATCTCTGATAGTTTCTTTGTCACCTTTATCATATGAGTGAGGAAAAAATAAAGGGATAACTCCCTTTTTAAAATACAATATTTTTGTATTCCTAGTAAAATTGGTGGCTTATGAGTAACCCTTTTACCTTCCTTGAAACATAGATTACTAAAACATCAAGAAAAAAAAAATCCAAACTTGAATGTCCTTAATTGCGCTCAATGATTGCGTGAGATGGAACATTTTTCTTATCCAAAATATTCACCAAAAGACTAGAGTCCTTCTTAGTATGCAAATAGGAAACTCCCTCCAGCAAAGCCTTACATAATCCTTCTCATTGGAGCTGCTTCACAGTATAAGATACTAATCTATTAGAACTCAGTCACTGCTAGGCTATTTGCATCAAAAGCGAGTAATCTATTTCTATTTTCCTTTTTCTTTAGACACATTGATCAAATCTAAATAATAGTAACCGGTTTGTCATAATTAAATCCTTTTGTCGGCTTACTAAAAGACCAGTGAGAAAGGTTGAATGCAAAATGGCAGTTGAGTAGAATCCCAAAACAGGTACGAATCAGAAGTACAATTCCTTTACCAGAAGTAATAGATTCATGAGAGCAGGTTAGAATTATTAAATAGGATAGGTTAGAATTGTTTGGAACCTTCTTGAGGCAGCCAAGAACAGAAGTTGAAGAGAACCCTTTCATGGCAACCTTTGCATCATGGAAACATGATGATGGAAAGCTACTGAGTCCACCCAAAGTGCACCAAACTGAGTACCAAGAGGACGAAGTTACACATGGAAGGGTCATCGACAATGTCGAATCTCACAGAATCATGTCCCACCATAAACACAGCACCTCCTTTGCAAGAAGATAAAAGACAACCTAAAAAATTATCTTAAGAGATCAGAAAATAAACAGTCATAGGAGTTTGACAACATATATATTTTTAAAACTAATGTCAATATGAATATAATGTTCTAATTAAAAATTATTATTGTTTTGGGTATCGGACCTGTCTCAACAATTTTTCAGACTAATACATACTAATCGATATCGATATATTGATACATGGTATATCGATACGTATTGATATTTTGGTGTAAAAAAAAAATAGAGCAGCGGAGGAATAGAGGATGGAGGAAAAAAACAAAAAAAAGGGGAAATGGTGAAAAAAAGAGAAGGAAGAAAAAGAAAAAAGAAGATGAAAAACAGTAATGACAAGCAATGCTGAAGTGGTAGCAATGAAGTTAGAGCAACAATGATAGCGACGAGATTACAGTATCATATGTGAGAAGAGAACTCCCATTTGTGAGACCTAATTTATTTATTTATTTTTTATGTTGAGTTGGATAGGACTCAATTTTTTTTTATTTTTTTATATTAATTAGATTATCCAAAATGGGATGATCTGCTTATCGATCAATATTCAAATCAATACATACTATTTATATCATACCGATTCGATATTAAAATATATTAATAATTATATATATCTTCTCTTTTAGAGACGAACACTATAGTCATCACCTATGGGATTCTAATGATCTATGTATATGAACTTGATGCAATCTCTGGTATCCCAACGAAATTCAACCGATCTTAAATTCATTATATATTATCTCTTTTATGAATCTTTATCATTTGTCCTATAGCTTTGTTAGAATTCCAAACAATGAGAGAATATACGAACAAAATATTTCAAAATTAAAGTCAACGATGCCTTCTCTCTAGGTGTCACCAAATTCAGTTCTAGTTTTGGAAAGCACGAGAATATTTATAGTCCTGTTTATTGCAAGAGGCTTCAGCATGAGATTTTTGAATTTTAAGCTGGTTAATATAGCGGGATCTTCCTTCGATAGGTAAAAAACATAAAAATTTGTGAGTACATATTTAATCTTAGATTCTATTAGTGATTATTTATGGGGTGATTACATAGGAAAAATATCTTGCATCTTTCCCTGAGCTCGTCATTTGTAAAATGCTTAAGTAAAATCTTTATTGAACTAACAAGTTGATCATAATTCTATCAAAAAAAATTTTACTATTCATGGAGGACCAATGATAAGAGCTAAAGCTAAAAGGATGAAAGAAGCCGTAACTTATTTATTGGAATGCATTTGGAAAGAGCAAACTGATCAAGACTTGGTCAAGGTTCTATGGATACAAGAAGAGTCTAAATTGGTCAACATGATTAAATTAAATCATGAAGAGAAAGTCTAGCTTTAAGGGAAGGACAAATTTGAATAACTCATTTTAAAAAATAAAGATCATTTAGGAATTGTGGGCCTATACATAAATGATCGTTTAAATATATTCAAGGAAAATTTATGAGTGATCTACATTCACGAATTGAGAATATGAATATCATTTAATATATTTAATGGATTCATTTCCTTTGTACATAGCTTGTATTATATAAACTAGGCTAACTGTCTTTTGAAAGAAGACAATTTTGAGAAGTATAATCATCCTTCAACACTAGTGAGTGTTTTATTTTTAAATTCTTACATGAACTTTGGAACTTATTAAACTTTTCTGCTTGTGGCATTCAAAACCAAAATCTTTATTTTTCCTTTTAATTTATCAAGCTTTTTATGACATTTTAAGGGAATTAAAATGCTATTCTAATTATTTCATTAATTTTTCATTGATAAAGTAATTATAATAATTTTTCTTACTTCAATCTTGAATGGTCCATCTTATTTTCAATTCGTTGGAGGGTGACAATTTGCATTCCATATGTATCATAGCTCTTTAACTATCGATGTATATAGTTACTAAGTTAATGATTTCCATCGTTTGGTATCAAAGCTCAACTAAAGTTTAAGGTTTGCTTATTCAATTATTTATTATCTTTTAGCTTTCTCTTTTCTCTTCTTCTTCATTTATCACTATATCTATAATTACTATTCTTCTTTCATCTTCATCGTTATGCTTCTTATGTTATTACTATTCTTCTTTGTTTTTTTTTCTTTTCCCCATACTTTATAGTATAAAAAAAATTAAAAAGTAAAAAAAAAGAGAAAATTAAAATTCTTACATGAACTTTGGAACTTGTCAAGTTTTTCTGCTTATGGCATTCATTGAAAACCAAAATCTTTACTTTTTCTTTCAACATCAAGCTTTTTAGTTTGTGATATTTTAAGAGAATCAAAGTGCTATTCAAATTATTTCATCAATTTTCCTTTAATAAAGTGATTACAATAGTTTTTCTTACTTCAATCTTGAATGATTTGTCTTGTTTTCAATTCGTTAAAGGATATTAATTTGCATTCTATATATATCATAGCTCTTTAGCTATTGGGATATATGGTTGCTAAGTTGATAGTTTTCATCATTTGTTATCAGAGCTCGGCTCAAGTTTGAGGTTTGCTTATCTAATTATTTATTATCTTTTAGCTTTCCCTTTTCTCTTTTTTTTCTTCTTTTATCACCATATCTATAATTGATATTCTTCGTTCATCTTCATTATTGTGCTTCTTGTGTTATTATTGTTCTTCTTTTTTTTCTTTTCCATGACTTTATAGTATAAAAAAATCAAAAAGTAAAAAAAAGAGAAAATCAAAAGTTAAAAAAAGAGAGAAAATCAAAAGTTAAAAAAAGAGAGAGAAAATCAAAAGTCAAAAAAAGGAGAGGAAATCAAAGGTCAAAAAGAGAGAGAGAGGAAAAAATCAAAGGAAAAAAAAAGATCAGAATTAAAAAAAATTTATGAATTCAAGGAATTCTTGCAAATTATAGAATTCTATCTTTATTCTTTTGAGTTCTTATTTTAGGTTTTGAAATATTTCTTCATTCCAAAAAATTTTACTTATTCATTTGATACTTGAATTCTAATCTTTGCTTATGATTAAAGTGTATTACACACACATTTAAATTGGCTTACTTTTTATTTACTTTTATGGCAAATTTCACTACCCTTGAATTGTCATAATCTAAATTATTTGTTTAGGTACCTTAGTTAATCTAAGAACGCAAAGAATAAAATAAGAGAGGTAAAAGACAAGAGTGATGAGATCTGTATCAAGAAAAGCCAAAAATTTTATGAAAACACAAGTGGAGTGAATCAAATCTTGAGTGAAACACGTGCGAGAGTGTTGGTGAGGCTGTTTTAACTTTGTTTTTCAAGTTGTAAATATGTATAAAGATAAAGAAGCGAGTTCTTCATCAAATGATCTTTTGGTTCAAGCAATGTAATAACAATTTGAACGTATATTCAAAGTGATAGGAGATATAAGAGATTATGAACCACGGTATAGGAGATATAAGAGATCTAGAAAGGTATGATGATGCAATTAATAAATTACATGATGAACCACGGCGTAGGAGACAATCAACCTTAGTCAACGACAAATATGATGGTAGAGATGACATCACCGATGACCAAGTTACTCTAATTGGTCAAGATGTTAATCCTAAAAGACAAACTATGAGAAGACATTTTGATAGTGTGGATAGAAATATAGATAACATCAAAATGAAAATTTCTCCTTTTCAAGGGAAGAATAATCCAGATGGCTATTTGGAGTAGGAATGAAAAGTAGAGCTAATCTTTGAATATCACAACTACTTCGAAGAGAGAAAGGTAAAATTAGTCGCTGTTGAATTTTATGATTATTCTATAATTTGGTGGGATTAATTATGTAAAGACAGGTGTAGAAATGGTAAAAAGCCTATAGAGACTTGGTTGGAGATGAAACAAATCATATGGATATTTCTCCCTAGCCATATAAGGATTTGCATCAATGGCTATAAACTTTAACACAAGGTTCCATGAGTGTTGATGAATATCACAAAGAGATGGAGATATCCATGATAAGGGCTAACATGGAGGAAGATCATGAGGCTACTATGGCTCGAATCCTAAGTGGATTAAACAAGAATATTGCTGATCTTATGGAGTAGTAATATTATGTAGAGATTGAGGACATAGTGAATGTGGCCATGAAGATTGAGAGGCAATTCAAAAAAAAAGGCACAAGGTATGAATCAAAATCTTATTGGAAATCGAATTAGAGTAAAAAGAATGATAAACCCATTGTTAATCCTAAAATTGATAGAACTAAAGGCAAAAATGAATCAGGCAGCAAGGGTAAAGGTAAAAATCAACTTAATTAAACTAGAGGTATTAGTGTTTTAAGTACTTTAGGCATAGATATGTGGCACGTGAATGTCCTAATAAGAGAATTTTGATCATGAGGGATGAGATTATGGAATCTGAAAGTGAGAGAGAGGATGACGATAACATTCCAAAGGATGCTAGTGATATAGAGTATATTAAAGGAGAAAATTTAGTTATTCAACACATACTTAGTTTGCAAAATAAAAATGATGAACATAGTGAACAATGTGAAAATCTATTTTATACTCATTATTTGATTACTAATAAGTTGTGTAATATGATTGTTGATAGTGGATGTTGTACAAATATGGCAAGTACCTTGCTCGTGGAGAAACTAAAATTACCTACTATCAAATATCCAAAACGTTATAAGTTATAATTGTTGAATGATAGTAGCGTAGTAAAGATAAATCGACAAGTATTAGTTTCTTTTTCAATTGGTAGATATAAGGATGAAGTTTGATATGATGTGGTACCTATGTATGTTGGTCACTTGTTGTTGGGTAGACCATGGCAATATGATTGAAGGGTAATACATGATGGGTTTAAGAACCATTATTCTTTGATCATTGATAGACAAAAATATCAGCTTGGATCTTTACCTCCAAAGACAATTCTTAAAGACCAAATACGCATAAAATAATAATATAAGGAGCTTGAGTCTTCATTAACCAAAACTTTGGGGAGGGAGCAAGAAAGAGAGAAAAAAGATAAAGGTGAGTTGAGTAATAAAAATGAGAGTATTAGGAAACACAAGAGAAGAGAAAACAAGAAAGGTTTAAGTGAAAGAAAAATGAGTATTTATGCCCAAATGAGTGATGTGACGAAAGCCTTAACTATGAGATAGCCCTTACTTATTATACTTATGCACAAGGACATTTTGATTGCTTCTAACAAAATTGACAAGAGTTTGTCTAGTGTTATTATTGAACTTTTGCAAGAAAATGAGGATCTCCTTCTTGATTCGGATGTCATCGCGATTCTCAATGCACCAATTATAGATGAAGAAATTGTAAGAGATGTTTTTAAGTCACCGAAGCACAAAAGCCCTGGTCCAGATGGATTTCCAGCAGAATTTTATCAAATTACATGGCCTATCATTAGTGATGACGTGATTAAAGCTTGCCAGCATTTTTTCTCTTCAGGACATATTCTTAAAGAGATAAATTACACTTTTATTTCTTTAGTTCCGAAGAATACAGGGGCTGATTCACTAGAGCATTACAGGCCCATTTCATTATGTAACTTTACTTACAAGATCATATCCAAGTTGCTTGTAGATCAAATGTGACATATTTTGCACAAGATCATTAGTCCGACTCAGGCTACTTTCATTAAAGGACGAAGTATACATCACAATGTTCTTCTTGCTAATGACTTGGTCAAGGATTTGCATTCCAAATCAAGAGGGACAAAAATTTGTTTTAAGGTTGACTTACGAAAAGCATTTGATTCAGTTAATCGACACTTCAACTACAGGATGCTCCTTAGTATGAACTTCCCTCAACAATGGGTTAATTGGATTCAATGCTGTTTGGAAACTCCAAAATTTTTTATTCTCTTTAATGGTTCCCCTATTGGTTTTTTTGGAAGCACGAATGGCATTCAACAAGGAGATCCACTTTCTCCGTATCTTTTCACAATTATAATGGAAGGATTCAGCTGTATGTTGGAGGAGGCAGTCATTGCTGGCAGTATTAAGGTACCCCATACTGGTTCTCTTCATATATCTCATATAACATTTGCAGATGGTCTTATTATATTTCTTCGCAATGACTCTACTTCAGTGAGAAATTTGGCTGCTATTCTGAAAGATTTTGATTTGGTTTCTAGCCTTCAGCTCAATCATGCAAAAAGTAAAGTCTATATGGGTCCTTGCATTGCAGATAAAGACTTTATTATGCAAACGTTGAGGGTTAGCGAAGGAAGTATGCCGGTTCCTTATTTGGGTCTCCCACTCATATCCATTAGCATTCACAAAACCCACTGTCAGCCTATCCTGCAAAAAATAAAGAGTAGAATTTCCTCTTGAAAAACTAGACTTCTTTCTAAAGTAGGGCGACTTAAACTCATCCGATCGATGTTGTTCTCTTACTCTATTTATTGGTCTAATGCATTTCTTTTGCCTGTTAGACTTCTTTAGGATATTGAAAGACTATTTAAGAACTTCTTCTGGAATGGTATGGATGGTAAGGCACTGCATATGGTAAATTGGGATAACATCTGCAGACCGAAAGATGAGGGGGGGCTGAATCTGTAAAATATGAGAGATTGGAATAATGCTTGTTTGGTACAGAAATTGTGAGATCTTATGCAAAACAAATCCTTATGGTCACAATGGGTTTCTGCTAGGTACCTATCTAAGGAATCAATTTGGGAAGTTTTAACAAAAATATATCATTCTGTTGCTTGGAAAGGAATTTTGAAGGCAAGAAATTGGCTGACCAAACATATTTCTTGTACAATCTCTTCTGGAACGAGAATTAATATATGGTATGATCCTTGGGTGAATGGGAAGAGTATATTTCAATTGTATGGTGATAGAGGACGAATAGATCTTGGGGCCTCTAAAGATTGGACGGTTTCTGAGTTCATTGTTAACGGCACCTAGTGTCTTCCTAGTCCTATTTCTCCTGATATGCTATCACTTTAGCCAACTATTACAACTCTTCTAATCAAGAACAACTCCTCAGATATGCTTAATTGGCTTCATGACAATGGAAAATTTAGTGTTACATCTGCATGGAATCAAATCAGACAAAGAAATAACAAGTGGATCCCAAGCAGTTGGACATGGGATAGACCGGGCTCACAGAGACATTCCTTATGCACATGGCAGGCCCTTCTTGCCAAACTACCCACAATGGATAATATGAAGCGAAAAGGTATATATATTGTTAATCGATGCTCTCTTTGTATGCAATAGGAAGAAGATATTGATCATCTTTATTTTGCTTGCAACTACACTAATTGGATATGTGAGGAGATTCTGAAGAGATTTGAACTCCATAGGCTACCAAGGCCAAACTTGCATCAGGAACTAGAACAGCTGCAACAAAGCTTCTCAAGAAAAGGGCTTCTTATACAACTAGCAAAAATTACCTTCAGATGTGCTATTTGGTGGATTTGGAGGGAGAGGTATAGCAGAATCTTTAAGGGCCATAATACACACAATACTCACCTATTGCTCGAGATACTTAACGACTCAAGATCATGTATGGAGCAGGATCTGGAAATGAAGCATTTAACAAGTAGAGAAAAAGATATCTTTATCAGATTCAATTTTGTTATTCGTTAATGCTTTCTAGGATGAGTTTCTATGTTTCAACAATGTGATGTATTCACAGGTCGTTTAGGAATTGCATTTTGCTATTTATTGAATATCATAAGGTGTCATAGTCTGCAACATGTGTAGTCATGGCTACTTTTTTACTTATGTTCTCTTGGAGATGAGTCTGGTGGAATGAGTCCATTCCACCTTTCTGAGATGGGGTGCATTCTCCTAGACTGCTCTAAGAGATCTCAGGCTATAGTCTACGGCTTGTATAGACAAAACTACTTTATGCAAACTTCATACTAAATACAATTATATTTACTTACCAAAAAAAAAATGAGGATCTCCTTCTTGAAGAAGTTCCTAATGGTTTGTCACCAATTAGAGGAATTGAGCATCAAATTAATTTCATTCCAAGTGCAAGCATACCAAATAGACCAGTATATAAATGCAACCCCAAAGAGACCAAGAAAATCCAAAAGTAGATAAGTGAGCTTAAGGAAAACGAGTATGTGCGAGAAATCATAAGTCCATGTGTAGTTCTTATTCCGTTAGTGCCTAAAAAAGATGAATCTTGGAGAATGTGTATTGAATGCAGAGCCATCAAAAAAATCATGATAAAGTATCAAGATCCTATTCCTAGACTATATGACATGTTGGATGAATTGTATGGTTCTTGTCTATTTTCAAAATTTGATTTGAAATTTGGATATCATTAAATAAGAATGTGTAAGGGTGATAAATGGAAAACTACTTTCAAAACTAAACATGGTTTATATGAATGGTTAGTGATGCCTTTTGGCCTAACTAACACACCTAGTACTTTCATGAGATTAATGAACCATATTTTGTGTTCTTACATTGGAAAGCTTGTAGTGGTTTATTTTGATGATATACTTGTGTATAGTAAAAGTTTAGATGAGCATGTTAAAAGTTATTTTTGATGTGCTTAGAAAAGAAAAGTTATATGTTAATCTAAAGAAATACACTTTTTGAACTAATAAAATTACTTTTCTTAGATATGTTGTTAACAATAAAGGAATACATGTTAATTAAGAAAAAGTAAAAGTAATTAAGGAGTTGCCAAAACCTACTAATGTTAGTGTTGTTAGAAGTTTTCATGGTCTAGCTAGCTTTTGTAGAAGATTTATAAAGATTTTTCTACATTTCTGCACCATTAACTGAATGCATCAAAAAGAATATGAGATTAAGATGGGGTAAAAAAATAAGATGATGTTTTTAACTTGCTTAAAGATAAGCTCAGTTTAGCACCTTTGTTGCTTTACCTAACTTTGCTAAAACTTTTGAGATTGAGTGTGATGCGATTAGAATAGGTATTGGAGGAGTCTTAATGTAAGAAGGCAGACCCTTGTATTATTTGGTGAGAAGCTAAGTAGAACAAGTCTTAACTACCTGACATATAATAAGGAGTTTTACGCTTTGATAAGAGTATTAGAGACATAGCAGCACTATCTACTGCATAAGAAATTCATTATATATATCAATTATGAGTCTTTAAAATATTTCAAAGGATAAAAAAAGTTAAATTATAGGTATGCAAAATGGGTGGAGTTTATTGAATCCTTTCCATACATCATTAAGTACAAATAAGGTAAGGAAAATGGGGTTGCCGATGCTCTTTCTAGAATGTATGATCTAATTTCTAAACTTGATGCAAAATTATTATGTTTTGAGTATATTAAAGATTTATACAATTCTAACCATGATTTTGCTAATGTTTATGGGGCATGTGAGAAAGGGATTTTGATAAGTTCTTCAGGTTGTGATGGTTTTCTTTTCAAAGAAAACAAACAATGTTTCTCAATATTTAATGAAAGAATTACTTATGAAAGAAGCACATAGTGGAGGTTTAATATGGTATTTTGGGGTTAGAAAAATTTTAAATGTGTTAAGTGATCATTTTTTTTTGCCACACATAAAAAGAGATGTTGAAAGATTGTGTGAGAAATGTATTACTTGTAAATAAGCTAAATCTAAAGTAATACCTCATGGGTTGTATACACCTCTTCCTATAACTAATAACCCTTGGGTTGATATATCCATAGACTTTGTCTTAGGCTTACTTAGGTTAAAAGGAGGGAGAGATTCTATTTTTGTTGTTGTTGATAGGTTTAGCAAGATGACACATTTCATTCCTTGTCATAAAACAAATGATGTAACACATGTTACGAGATTGTTCTTCAAAGAAATTGTAAGATTACATAGTATCCCAAGGATAATTGTGAGTGATAGAGATGTAAAGTTCCTTAGCTATTTTTGAAAAATACTTTAAAGTAAGTTGGGTACAAGGCTATTATATTCAACCACTTGTTATCCATAAATAGATGGATAAACAGAGGTGGTCGAACTTTATCAACACTTTTGAGGATCATAATTCAAAATAATTTAAAAAATTGGGAGGAATGTTTATCACATGTGGAGTTTGCTTATAATAGAAGTGTGCATGCTACGACAAATCATTCCCCATTTGAAGTTATGTATGGGTTTAATCCATTAACTCCTATGGATTTGCTACCTTTACCTTTGGAAAAGGTCAATTTGGATGATAAACAAAAAGCTGATTTTGTCAAAGCATTGCTTAAAAAAGTCCAGACATAAATTGAAAAGAAAACTTTATAATATGAGAAACGACACAAGGCTAAAAGCAAGTAGTATCTGAACTTGATAATTAGGTTTGAGTACACTTAAGGAAGGAAATATATCCTAGCAATAGGAAGTCTAAACTAATGCCAAGAGGAGATGGTCCATTTTGAGTCCTTCAAAAAATTAATGATAATACATACAAGTTGGAACTACCAGGTGAGTATGACAATGTTAGTTCAACCTTCAATATTTCTGATTTATCTTTATTAAATGTAGGTGATAGAGGCGTTAATTCAAGGATGAATCCTTTCGAGAAAAGGGGGAATGATATGAACTAGTAAGTTGATCATAATTCTATCAAGGATCCTTTTACTATTAATGGAGGACCAATGACAAGAACTAAAGCTAAAAGAATGAAAAAAACCTTAACTTATTTATTAGAAAGCATTTGAAAGGAGCAAACTGGTCAAGACTCAGTCAAGGTTCTATCGATGCAAGAAGAGCCTAAATTGGTTAACATGATTTAATTAAATCATAAAAAGAAAGTTCATCTTTGACAGAAGGATAAATTTAAATAGCTCATTTTAAAGAATAAAGACTATTCAGAAATTGTTGGCCTATACATGAATGATCATTTAAATATATTCAAGGCAGATTCATGAGTGATCTACATTCATATTGAGAATTTGAATGTCATTTAATACATTTAATAGATTCATTCCCTTTGTACTTAGCCTTTTACTATATAAAAAAGGTTGACTCCCTTTTGTAAGGAGATATAATTTTGAGAAGTATAATCATCCTTCAACACTAGTGAGTATTTTATTTTTAAGTTATTATATGAACTTTGGAACTTATCAAGCTTTTCTACTTATGACATTCAAAACCAAAATCTTTGTTTTTTCTTTCAACTTATCAAGCTTTTTAATTTATGATATTTTAAGAGAATCAAAGTGTTATTCTAATTATTTTATTATTTTTTTATTAGTAAAGTGATTAGAATAGTTTTTCTTACTTTAATCTTAAACAGTCTATCTTATTTTCAATTTGTTAAAGGATATTAATTTGCATTTCATATGTATCATAGCTCTTTAGCCATCGGGATGTATGGTTGCTAAGTTGATGATTTCCATCATTTGGTATCAGAGCTCAGCTCAAGTTTAAGGTTTACTTATCTATTTATTTGTTATCTTTTAGCTTTCATTTTTCTCTTCTTTTCTTCTTTTATCATCATATCTATAAGTGCTATTCTTCCTTCATCTTCATTATTGTGCTTCTTATGTTATTACTATTCTTTTTTTTTCTTTTCACCTTACTTTATAGTATAAAAAAATCAAAAGTCAAAAAAAGAGAAAATCAAAAGTAAAAAGAGAGAGAGAGAGAGAGAAAATCAAAATTAAAAAAAAGGGAGAGGAAATCAAAAAAAAGAGAGAGGAGAAAATAAAAAATAAAAAAAGGAGATCATAATCAAAAGAAAATTTTGTGAATTCAAGGAATTCTTGCAAATTACATAATTCTAACTTCGTTCTTTTGAATTCTTGTTTCGGGTTTTGAAATCTTTCTTCATTCTATAAAATTTTACTTATTCATTTGATATTTGAATTCTAATCTTTGCTTATGATTGAAGTATATTACACACACCTTTAAATTATTAACCTACCTTTTGTTTACTTTTATGCCCAATTTCACTATCCTCAAATTGTCATAATCTGAATTATTTGTTTAGGTACCTTAGTTAATCTAAGAACTCAAAGAACAAAACAAGAGAAGTTAAAAGGCAAGAGTGGTGAGATCAGTATCGAGAAAAGCTAAAAATTATGTGAAAACATAAGTGGAGTGAATCAAATCTAGAGTGAAAAATATGAGGGAGTGTTGGTGAGGCTTTTTTAACTTTATTTTTTAAGTTGTAAATATGTCTAAAGATAAAAAAGCGAGTTCTTCATCAAATAATCTTTTGGTTCAAGTAATACAATAATAATTTGAACGTATATTCAAAGTGATAGGAGATGTAAGAAATTATCTAAAAAGACATGATGCAATTAATAGATTGCAAGGTGAACCATATCATGGGAGATAACTAACATTTGTCAATGATGAATATGATGGTAGAAATGATATCGGTGATGACCAAATTACTCTAATTGATTAAGATGTTAATCCTAGGAGACAAACTAGGAGATGACGTTTTGATGGTATGGGCAGAAACATAGGTAGCATCAAAATGAAAATTCCTCCTTTTCAAGGGAAGAATAATCTAGATGTCTATTTGGAGTAGAAATAAAAAGTGGAGCTGATCTTTGAATATTACAACTACTATAAAGAGAAAAAGATAAAATTAGCCATTGTTGAATTTTATGATTATGCTATAATTCAGTAGGATCAATTATGTAAAGATAGGTGTAGAAATAGTGAAAGTCCCATAGAGACTTGGTTGGAGATGAAATAAATCATGAGGAGGAGATTTTCCCTAGTCGTTACTATAGGAATTTACATCAACGGTTGTAAACTTTGACACAAGGTTCCATGAGTATTGATGAATATCACAAGGAGATGGAGATAGCCATGATAATGGCTAACATAAAGGAAGACCGTGAGGCGAATCGAGTGGATAAAATAAGAACATTACTGATCTTATGGAGTTACAACATTATGTGGAGATTGAGGACATGGTGAATGTGGCCATAAAAATTTAGAGGCAACTCAAAAGAAAAGGCATAAGGTATGATCCAAAATCTTATTCAGATTCTTCTTCTTCTTGAAAATCGAATTAGAGTAAAAAGGATAATAAACCCATTATTAATCCTAAAATTGATGGAACCAAAGGCAAAAATGAATCAAGTAGTAAGGGTGAAGGTGAGAATCAACCTAATCAAACTAGAGGTATTAAGTGTTTTAAGTGCCTTGGGCATGGACATGTGGCACTTGAATGTCCGAATAAGAGAGTTTTGATCATGAGGGATGGGATTATGGAATCTAAAAGTAAGAGAGAGGATGATGATTATTAGGATCAGTTCGGCACTAAGAGGGGGGGAGGTGAATTAGTGCAGCGGTTAAAAATGATAAATTCGATGATTTCGTAAACTTCGTATGAAGAAAATATTTCATTTCGATTAAATATGTAGTAGAAAGATGCTTTAAACTTAAAGCCGATTGTAAGAAGGAAATGAGGAAGTGGAGCAACAAGTAAAGATGGTTTGTAGAAATATAAACAACAAGAAGTAAATGCAAACTAATTTTTATAGTGGTTCGGTCCTCTAACCTATGTATACTCCCAATTCCTCTTCACTTGAGGCCACCGGCTTCTACTAACAATCTTCCTTCAATGGGCGAAGACTAATCTCCCTTTTACAGCCTTCTCTTCTTACAAGACTTTACTTAACTACCTCTCTTAGGAACAACCTTTCTTAAAATTTTAAAGGGATTTCTACTAAGAATTATAGAGTTTTCCCTTAGTTTTCTTATACAATTCTTACTCTCCCAAGCAAGAATAGCTAAGGTATTTATAGACCCCAAGTAGATTCAAATTTGGGCTCCAAATTTAAATCATCCCGATTTTCAAGACGCTAGTGGTACCATCGCCTGTGCTGGGTAGTACCACAACCCAATACACCCTAACACTGGGCAGTACTATCGCTAGTCTGGCGATACCATCACTTGGGCTTACTAGTCTGTCAATGTACTGGGCGGTACCACTGCTTGTGCTTCTAGGAGACCGAGCCCTGGGCGGTTCCACCGCCCTAGTCTAGCGATGCCATCGCTAGACAGGGTTCAGCAATACTGTTTAGGCCTTAAGTCTAAACCAAACCTATTCGGGTATGATCCCAATTGGCCCCTAATTAAGTTGGCCCAAATCTAACCTAATTGAACCTAATCTTACTTTGATCTAGACAATTATTACAAAGTGAATCAAAATTAGTTGCCTAGCTCGTCATTGGTCCATCGGTACTTCATCCGGTATTTCGACGCATCGTCCTCTCTTGCAGCCTATTGCCCAATCGGCAACTATCCTCCACAACTCCGATCTCCTTGGTATAACTTCACTCTTCTTGGCTCGATGCCTAAATTCTTTGTCTAAAGCCTTCTACCAATACATCGATTGGACCTCTGGCTCGAAGCCCAATCCCTTGACATGTTTTCCTCTGGTGCAACGTTGATTCTTCCAGCTTCAATTGTCTAATCCTAATCGAGAGTAGACCTGTGTGACTCAAAACGTAATTAGATCACCAAAACATAATTAATTAATTTCATCATCAAAATTTGAGATTCAACAATCTCCCTCTTTTTGATGATGATAACTAATTGATGACGGAGTTAACGTTAACTTCCAAAATTTAAACAAACTCCCCCTATCAATATGCTATATTGATAGAACCTTTGGATTTCAGAAAAAATCTAAGCAACATGTTATTAAAAATATCATGCAATATTTCGACATATTCAATACAATGCATGATCATCAATCTGCTTCTCCCCCTTTGTCATCAACAAAAAGGAGATGTGACATCTAGCAAGATTAAAAGATATGCAAATTTTATAACAATCAAGCTAGATTTATAACACTTTACAACATTCAATCATAGCAAGTTTTGAGTTCGTGCAAGTATAGCAATTTTTCACTTGCTTCTTGAGATGTGCAAGTTTGCGCTTTGTTTTCTCATGATAGGCAAGATAGCACTTTGTTTCTTTCTTTTTGCAATATATCATGCTAGCATGTTTTGTTTCTTCTCTTTTGAGAAGTGCAACTAAGTTTTGCTTTTGCGATACGTAAGCTAGCAACTCCTTCTCCCCCTTTGTCAATGTCAAAAAGAAAGGGAGAATTACAATAATCACATGATGCATATAAAGAAGTATTGAAACATAGGAGAAAAATCTATTTAAGCATACTACGTTTCAATCATCGAAGTCAAGTCATGAATACCAATGCTAGCATATTTTTTTCCCTTGTGATGCATAAGCTAGCAAGTTAACTCCCCCTTTGTCATTGTTAAAAAGAAGGGAAGAGTACAAAGTTGTAATTCTTTTCCCTTTACATGAATTTTCAAATCATGACAATCAACAAGAGTCATCAATAGGGTATCAAAACAAATTTTACATCAAAGATTCATTCATCAAAATCAAGTTATAAAAACCAATTTAACACTTAAGCTAACACTTAAGGTTCTCTTTAAGATGCTTGCAATTTTCTTTCTCCCCCTTTCCTTTTTAAAGAAAGAAATGAAGGGAAAGGGAAGAATACAAATTTTGTTTTACATCAATTCAAGAATACTAAAAGATATCATTCATGGTTCATAAATATTCTTTTTAACAAGATCAAGATCAAGATTCATGAATATTCTTTCTAGAAGTATCAAGATCATGATTCATTTAGAAAGTTCTCCTTTTTAGTAAATGAGAGGTAGAAACATAGGAGAAAAACTCTCGATTAAGCATAAGATATCTCAAGTCAAGAAATCAAAAGAGAGCTCATGATTCGCTTGAAACAAAAGATCTCATTCAAATCAATTCGTCAACTCGAAACTCATAATCAAATCATCAAGATCAATTTCATGATTTGAGAGATTCACATGAATTTATATTTAAAATACTTCTTGAGTTGTAAACACGAATCAAGCATTCATCAAATCCGAAATCATCATCAAAATCACATTCAAGAAATTCGTAAATGACAAGCATAGATTCACGAATTTCTTATTGAAATATTGATAAGATTAAGATAGAGGATTGCATTTCATTTTTATAAGTTTCTATTCATATGATTTGCTTCTTATACGTAAGCCTTTGCCTTTAATGAAAACAAGTATCAACATTCAAAACCGAAAGACAAATTTTGTCAAAAAGATCATCAAGGACCAAAAATATAACACATTACACATAAGACATCTTCAAAAGATTCGATTTATTATGATAATGTGTTTCATTTTAAGTTGTATGTTTTCATGTAAGTATGCTTAAGTTTTAAAAGACGAGTATCATATTTAAAACCAAAAATATAAGTTTTGTCATCAAAATATGGCACTTTATAAGATCATTACTTCAAAACCTCATGCATGATACCATAATATAAAATCATTAATCATGATACAAAAATTTTTAAAATTTTCATTACATAATTAACAAGTATGATTTCATAAGATATGTTCAAATTTTTTCATACAAAGACAAAGTATCATATTTAAAACCAAAATCATCACATACATTTAATATTATTATTACCAAGCATGATTACATATAAGCATGCCCAAGTTTTTATGCCAAAATCATACATTCATGAAAAGCCATATTGAAATCATCAAGATAAATATTCATGGATTTAATCTTGTTAGGTGTACAAGCATGAGATGCAATTATCATGATACTTAATTTTTGCATCAAAACCATATATCAAGATTGAAACCGAAAACTGATACGGAAATCATAACATGGAATTGTGTTAGATGTCCAATCATGATCACAAATCATCTAATCATCATTCATAATTTTTACTTTTCAAAGATAAAAAGCATGATATATATTTATTTTTTTTTAAAAAAATATTTTCTTTAAACTAAATCAAGCAATTCATGAAAAGATCAAGTAATTTCATAAATTGAGGTTTTGCTTGAGTTGTTTATCATGTAGTTGAAGGCCGTCAAGGCGTCGTTCGTCCCCTCGTCACTTGATTCTTTTTTACGAGCTTTCTTCTTCTTCACTTTTGTGTACTCGTCTTTGGAGCTCTCCGGCTTCTTGCGTTCATAGCAAGAGTTGGTGTTCTTTTTAAGTTCATTTGTATTTTTTAATTCTTTTTTAATGAATTTTTAAAATTTTAACGTCAAAAGTTCAATGTCCTCTTCATAGTGATTACTCAAGAGGTCTTCTTCTGTTCTAAGTGCAATTATGTTCCTATTCTTTGGAATGTGATTCTCATATTCATTGTATCCCTAAGAAACTCATTTCATATGTCATTAAAGAGCCAATGAGTTCTTTAATAGAAATATTATTTAAATCTTTAGTTTCTTATATTGTCGTTACTTTTGGATCTCACCTTTTTGGAAGGTATCTTAAGATTTTGTTTACAATTTCAATATTAGAAAAATATTTACTAAGACTTTTCAAACTATTGACAACATCCGTGAAATGGGTGTACATATCATCAATAGTTTCACTTGGTGTCATTCGGAAAAGCTCAAGATCATGCATTAAAAAGTTTACTTTCAAGTCTTTGACTCTAGCCTTCGTGCATGATTTCAAGTGTGTGCCAAATATCAAAAGTTGTTTAGTAAGTAGAAATCCAATTAAACTCGTTTTTATCTAAAGTATAAAATAAGGCATTCATAACCTTTGCATTTAATGAAAAAGATTTTTTCTCAAAATCCGTCCATTCATTCATAGGTTTTGAACTTTGTTGAAAACCATTTTCAATGATATTATATAAATCCAAATTCAAGGAAAGTAAGAAAACTCTCATTTGAGTTTTCCAATAAGTGTAGTTCGACCCATTGAACATGGGAGGATGAACGATAGAAAAGCCATCTTGAAATTCAAAAAAAGTCATTTCTCTAAAGTATAAATCCAAATAAGAAATACTATGCTCTGATACCAACTATTAGGATCAGTTCGGAGCTAAGAGAGAGGGGGGGATGAATTAGTGTAGTGGTTAAAAATGACAAATTCGGTGATTAAATCCATAGAGGAAAGATGCTATAAACTTGAAGCCGATTGTAAGAAGGAGATGAGAATGTGGAGCAGCAAGTAAAGATGGTTTATAGAAATATAAACAGCAAGAAGTAAACACAAACTGATTTTTATAATGGTTCGGTCATCCAACCTACGTCCTGTCACATAGCCATTACCCTCTCCCAACAAAATCGGCTTGTCGGGTGTGCAGTGCCAACGCTTATAAGGCTTAAGACCTCCCATTTCTTTACCAATATAGGACTAAATGCACCTTGTCTACCCCCTCTTGGGGCGCAGTCTACCCCCTCTTGGGGCGCACCCCCTTTAGAGTGCACCGTTGCCTACCCCCTCTGGGGCGCACCCCCACTTGGGGTGCTCGGCGTGATACCCTCTTTGGGGTGATCACCATGACATCCTTGAGAATTCACCCTGCTTACCCCCTTTGGGGCGCTTATTAGCGTGACATTCTCCCCCACCCAATCTCGTGATGTCCTCATCACGGACTGGCCACCCTCCCTAAAGTGTAGTTCGACCCATTGAACATGGGAGGATGAACGATAGAAAAGCCATCTTGAAATTCAAAAAAAGTCATTTCTCTAAAGTATAAATCCAAATAAGAAATACTATGCTCTGATACCAACTATTAGGATCAGTTCGGAGCTAAGAGAGGGGGGGGGATGAATTAGTGTAGTGGTTAAAAATGACAAATTCGGTGATTAAATCCATAGAGGAAAGATGCTATAAACTTGAAGCCGATTGTAAGAAGGAGATGAGAATGTGGAGCAGCAAGTAAAGATGGTTTATAGAAATATAAACAGTAAGAAGTAAACACAAACTGATTTTTATAGTGGTTCGGTCATCCAACCTACGTCCTGTCACATAGCCATTACCCTCTCCCAACAAAATCGGCTTGTCGGGTGTGCAGTGCCAACGCTTATAAGGCTTAAGACCTCCCATTTCTTTACCAATATAGGACTAAATGCACCTTGTCTACCCCCTCTTGGGGCGCAGTCTACCCCCTCTTGGGGCGCACCCCCTTTAGAGTGCACCGTTGCCTACCCCTGCAGGCGCACCCCACTTGGGGTGCTCGGCGTGATACCCTCTTTGGGGTGATCACCATGACATCCTTGAGAATTCACCCTGCTTATCCCCTTTGGGGCGCTTATTAGCGTGACATTCTCCCCCACCCAATCTCGTGATGTCCTCATCACGGACTGGCCACCCTCCCTACCCCCTCTAGGGTGCTCGGGGTGGACACCCCCTCTGGGGTGATTGGTGAAGGCCAGGGGTTGCTTTGATACCACTTGTCATGTGGCCATTACTCTCTCCCAACAAAACCGGCTTGTTGGGTCTGCAGCGCCAACGCTTATAAGGCACAAGACCTCCCCTTTTCTTACCAATGTGGGACTAAATACACCTTGCCTACCCCCTCTTGGGGCGCACCCCCTCTTGGGGTGCACCCCCTTTGGGGTGCACAGCTACCTACCCCCTCTTGAGCGCACCCCCACTTGGGGTGCTCGATGTGACACCCACTCTGGGGTGATCACCGTGACATCCTTGAGAATTCACCCTGCCTACCCCCTCTGGGGTGCTTGGCGTGACAGTCCACTCCCGATTCCTCTTCACTTGAGGCCATTGGCTTCTACTAATAGTCTTCATTCAATGGGCGAAGTCTAATCTTCCTTTTATAACCCTATCTTCTTACAAGACTTCACTCAACCACCTCTCTTAGGAACAACCTTTCTTAAAATTTCGAAGGAGGGATTTCTACTAAGAATTATAGAGTTTTTCCTTAGTTTTCTTGCATAATTCTTGCTCTCCCAAGCATGAATAACTAGGTATTTATAGACCCCAAGTGGATTCAAATTTGGAGCCCAAATTTGGAGCCCAAATTTGAATTATCTTAGTTTTCAGGGTGCTAGCGGTATCACCACCTGTGCCACTGCCCAATACACCCTTACATTGGGTAGTACCACTACTTGGGCTTACTAGTTTGTTAGTATACTAGGCGATACCACTGTCCAATCTGACGGTACCACCGCCTAGTCTAGCGGTATCACCGACCAAGCACATTGATACTGGGTGATACCACTGCCTAGTCTGAGCAGTTTCATCGCCTATGCTTCTAGGAGACCGAGCCCTGAGCGGTTCCACCACCCTAGTCTAGTAGTGCCACCGCCAGACAAGGTTCAGCAACATTGTTTGACCCTTGAGTCTGGTCCGAACCTATCCGAGTACAGGCCCAATTGGTCCCTAACTGAGTTGGCTCAAATCTGACCCAATTGAACCTAATCTTACTTCGATCTAGTTAATTATTACAAAGTGAATCAAAATTAGTTGCCCAACACGTCATTGGTCCATCGGCGCTTCATTCGATTCTTTGGTGCAAAATCCTCTCTTGCGGCCTGTTGCCCAATCAGCAGTGATCCTCCGCAACTCCAATCTCCTTGGTGCAACTCCACTCTTCTTGGCCCGATGTTTGAATTCTTTGTCCGAAGCCTTCTGCCAATACGTTGATTGGACCTTTGGCTCGACGTCCAATCTCCTGACGTGTTTTCCTCTAGCACAATATCAATTCTTCCTACTTCAATTGTCTAATCCTGATCAAGAGTAGACATGCGTGACTCAAAAAGTAGTTAGATCACCAAAACATAATCAATTAGTTTCATCATCAAAATTCGAGATTTAATAGTGATGACATTTCAGAGGATGCTAGTGATGTAGAGCATGCTAAAGGAGAAAATTTAGTTATTCAATGCTCACTTAGTTTGCAAGATAAAAAAGATAAACATGGTTAACAACTTGAAAATCTATTTCATATTCATTATTTGATTGCTAACAAGTTGTGTAGTATGCTTGTTAATAGTGGAAGTTGTATAAATGTGGCAAGTACCTTGCTCATTGAGAAACTGAAATTATCTACTATCAAACATACAAAATCTTATAAGTTACAATGGTTGAATGATAGTGGTTTAGTAAAGGTAAATTGGCAAGTGTTAGTTTCTATATCAATTGGTAGATACAAGGATGAAGTTTAGTGTGATGTGATACCTATATATGCTGATCACATGTTGTCAGGGAGACAATGGTAATATGATTGAAGGGTAATACTTGATGGGTTCAAGAACTATCATTCGTTGATCATGGATAGACAAAAATATCAACTTGGAACTTTGCCACCAAAAATAATTTTTAAAGATGGAGATAATGCGAAGAAAATGGATCAAACATCGACTTTGCGTAAACTTTATGACCATCACGTTTTTTGGCGAGAGCTTCTCTCTCTAGGCGATTCTCTTCTCTCTCTAGGGTGAGAAGAGGCGGTGTGGATCTGCTTCTTCTCCCTTGGGTGGTGGTTCTTCCTTCCTCCACGTGGTGTAGGAACTCGCTGCTGCTACACAGCTGTGAGATCGAACGCGTTGAGAGAAAGTGAAGCCACGGAGAAAGGCTAGGGCGAGAAGAGGCAGCGGCTGCTGGGCGACGGTTCTCCCCTGGCGCACGGAGAGTAGGACGGTGGATCTGCTTCTCCCTTGGGCGAGTCGCTGCTCTGCGGACAAGGAGGGCACCGCTTCTGCAATCAGTGGATCTGCTGTTGGGAGGCGGCGGCGTCCCTGTTCTGCACATGGAGAGCAGGAAAGGGAGGTTCGGAGGGCGGCTGTTGGCTTAGCGGCTACTGGGCGACGATCGGGGGTCGCTGTGGGCTTTGGGCGGGTGGTGAGAACCGCTACTTCTTCTCCCTCGGGCACGCTCCATCCCTCGCCTCTCACTGCTACTGTGAAGAACAAAGGAGGCGATGATAGCTACTCCCTCTCTGCTGGGTATCAGGCGGAACAGAGGATCTCCTCTGGTCACCTTGGGCTGCAGATCTAGGTCGAGAGGGAGGGAAGAGGTGCAGCTAGCGACAGAATTGCTCTCCACCCTCTGCTTCACCCCCTTTCAAGCAGGGTCTGCGCATGAATAGAGAGGAGAAGGCTGCTTCTCCGTTGTCTCCTTATTGGGCGAAGAGCAGGAGTCTTCTATAGGAGCGCTCTTTCCCAGCATCGCCCCCACGGTCTTGCACGGCTGTGATATGAAACAGATCAAAGCTAGTCAAGACTCAATCAAGATTCTATGGTTGCAAGAAGAGCCTAAAATAGTCAATATGATCATGAAGAGAGAAGGACAAATTTGAAGACCTCATCTTGAAGAATAAAAGTCCATTTAGCCATGTTTACCAAAATTCATGAATTAGGATTATGAATGTTATTTAATGCATTCATTCCCTTTGTACTATCCTCATACTATATAAATGAGGTTGACTCTCTTTGTAAGACAGACAATTTTAGGAAGTATAACAATTCTTCAACACCGGTGAGTGTTTTATTTTTAAGTTCTTGCATGAACTTTAGAACTTATCAGGCTTTTCTGCTTGTGGCGTTCAAACCAAATCTTTGCTTTTCCTTTGACTTATCAGACTTTTAGTTTGTGGCGTCTTAAGGGAATTCAAAGTGCTATTCTAGTTATTTCATCAATTTTCTATTGATAAGTAATTAGAATAGTTTCCCTTACTTCATTCTTGAACGATCCGCCTTGTTTCAATTCGTTGGAGGGTGTCAATTTGCATTCCATATGTATCATAGCTCTTTAGCTATCGGGGTGTATGGTTGCTAAATTGATGATTTCCATCATTTGGTATCAGAGCACGGCTCAAGTTTGAGGTTTGCTTATCCATTTATTTGCTATCTTTTAACTTTTCCCTGTTCTTTTATCACGATATCCATAATTGCTATTCTTCCTTTCTTCTTATTGCTATGTTTCTTGTGCTATCACTGTTTGTTTTTCATTTTTTTCCCCTCACTTTATCGTCAAAAAAAGAAAGAGAAACAGAAAATCAAAAGTAAAAAAAAAAAGAGGAAAGCAAGATCAAAGAAAAAAAAAGAGGAGAAGATCAAAGGTAAAAAAAGGAAAGAAAGAAAGAGATCAAAATTTTAAAAAAATTATGAATTCAGGGGACTTCATGCAAATTGCAGAATTCTTTCTTCATTATTTTGAATTCTTGTTTCAGTTTGGAATTTTTTTTCATTCCAAAAATACTTGAATTCAAATCTTTGCTTATGATTGAAGTGCATCATACTCCTTTAAATTGGCTTACATTATATTTGTTTTTATGTCCAATTTCAATACCCTTGAATTGCCACAATCTGAATTGTTTGTTTAAGTTTTTTTAGTTAATCTAAGAACTCAAAGAACAAAACAAGAGAGATAAAAGACAAGAGTGGCGAGATCAATATCGAGAAAAGCCAAACATTGTGTGAAAACACGAGTGGAGTGAATCAAATCTTGAGTAAAGCACGTGAGAGAGTGTTGGTGAGGCTATTCTAACTTTGTCTTTCAGGTTTGCAAATATGTCTAAAGATAAAGAAGCGAGTTCTTCATCAAATGATATTTTGCTTCAAGCAATGCAACAACAATTTGAACGAATGTTCAAAGTGATAGGAGATGTAAGAGATCATCTAGAAAGGCATGATGATGCAATTAATAGATTGCAAGGTGAACCACGGCGGAGGAGACAACCAGCCTTCATCCATGATGAATATGATGGTAGAGATGACATCGACGATGATCAAGTCACTCTAATTGGTCAAGATGTTAATTCTAGGAGACAAACTAGGAGAGAACGTTTTGATGGTATGGACAGAAACATAGGCAGCATCAAAATGAAAATTCCTTCTTTTCAAGGAAAGAATAATCCAGATACTTATTTGGAGTGGGAACGAAAAGTGGAGCTAATCTTTGAATGTCACAATTACTTCGAAGAGAAAAAGGTAAAATTAGCTGCTGTTGAATTTTGTGATTATGCTATAATTTGGTGGGATCAATTATGTAAAGACAGGCGTAGAAATGGTGAAAGGCCCGTAGAGACATGGTTGGAGATGAAACAAATCATGAGGAGATTCATCCCAAGTCATTACTATTGGGATTTGCATCAACGACTGCAAACTTTGACACAAGGTTCCATGAGTGTTGATTAATATCACAAGGAGATGGAGATAGCCATGATAAGGGCTAATGTGGAGGAAGACCGTGAGGCTACAATGGCTCGTTTCCTGAGTGGATTAAACAAGAACATTGCTGATCTTGTGGAATTGCAGCATTATGTGGAGATTGAGGATATGGTGAATATGGCCATGAAGATTGAGAGACAACTCAAAAGAAAAGGCACAAGGTATGATTCAAAACCTTATTCGGGTTTTTCTTCTTCTTGGAAACTGAATTGGAGTAAAAAGGATGATATACCCATTGTTAAGCCTAAAATTGATGGAATTAAAGGCAAAAATGAATTAGGCAGCAAGGGTAAAAGTGAGAATCAACCTAATCAAAGTAGAGGTATTAAGTGTTTTAAGTGCCTTGGCCATGGACATATAGCACGTGAATGTCCTAATAAGAGAGTTATGATTATAAGAGATGGGAATATAGAATCTGAAAGTGAAAGAGAGGATAATGATGACATTCCAGAGGATACTAGTGATGTAGAGTATGCTAAAGGTGAAATTTTGGTTATTCAACGCATACTTAGTTTGCAAAGTAAAAATGATGAACATGGTGATCAACGTGAAAATCTGTTTCATACTCATTGTTTGATTGCTAACAAGTTGTGCAATGTGATTGTTGATAGCGGAAGTTGTACCAATATGGCAAGTACCTTGCTCGTGGAGAAACTGAAATTGCCTACTATCAAACATCCCAAACCTTACAAGTTGCAATGGTTGAATGATAGTGGTGTAGTAAAGGTAAATCAGCAAGTGTTAGTTCATTTTTCAATTGGTAGATATAAGGATGAAGTTTGGTGTGATGTGGTACCTATGTATGCTGGTCACATGTTGTTGGGGAGACCATTACAATATGATCGTAGGGTAACACATGATGGGTTCAAGAATCGTTATTCCTTGATCATGGATGGACAGAAATATCATCTTGGACCGTTGCCTCCGAAGACAATTCTTGAAGACCAGATGCGCATAAAACAACAATATGAGGAGCTTGAGTCTTCATTAACCAAAACTTTTGGGAGGGAGCAAGAAAGAAAGAAAAAAGAAAAAGATGAGATGAGTGATAAAAATAAGAGTATTGGGAAACACAAGGGGAGAGAAAACAAGGAAGGCTTGAGTGAAAGAAAAACGAGTGTTTATGCCAAAATGAGTGATGTAAAAGAAGCCTTAACCATGAGGCAGCCCTTACTTGTACTTATGTACAAGGACATTTTGATTTCTTCTAACAAAATTGACAAAAGTTTGCCTAGTATTATTGTTGATCTTTTGCAGGAAAATGAGGATATCTTTCCCGAAGAAGTTCCCAATGGTTTGCCACCAATTAGAAGAATTGAGCATCAAATTGATTCCATTCCAGGTGCAAGCATACCAAATAGGCCAGCATATAGATGTAACCCCGAAGAGACCAACGAAATCCTAAAGCTAAGTCATAGGCATGCAAAATGGGCGGAGTTTATTGAATCTTTTCCATACATCATTAAGTACAAACAAGGTGATGGAGGCTATGATTCGAGGACGAATCTTTTCCAGGAAAGGGGGAATGATATGAAATAGATCAAAGCTAGTCAAGACTCAATTAAGATTCTATGGTTGCAAGAAGAGCCTAAAATGGTCAATATGATCATGAAGAGAGAAGGACAAATTTGAAGACCTCATCTTGAAGAATAAAAGTCCATTCAGCCATGTTTACCAAAATTCATGAATTAGGATTATGAATGTTATTTAATGCATTCATTCCCTTTGTACTATCCTCATACTATATAAATGAGGTTGACTCTCTTTGTAAGACAGACAATTTTGGGAAGTATAACAATTCTTCAACACCAGTGAGTGTTTTATTTTTAAGTTCTTGCATGAACTTTAGAACTTATCAGGCTTTTCTGCTTGTGGCGTTCAAACCAAATCTTTGCTTTTCCTTTGACTTATCAGACTTTTAGTTTGTGGCATCTTAAGGGAATTCAAAGTGCTATTCTAGTTATTTCATCAATTTTCTATTGATAAGTAATTAGAATAGTTTCCCTTACTTCATTCTTGAACGATCTGCCTTGTTTCAATTCGTTGGAGGGTGTCAATTTGCATTCTATATATATCATAGCTCTTTAGCTATCGGGGTGTATAGTTGCTAAATTGATGATTTCCATCATTTGGTATCAGAGCAAATGATACAAAGGAGGCGATGATACATATGGAATGATGGAAATGCAAATTTGTCCTTCTCTCTTCATGATCATATTTCCATCATTTGCTAAATTGATGATTTCCATCATTCCCCCTTTCCTCGGGCACGCTCCATCCCTCGCCTCTCGCTGCTACTGTGAAGAACAAAGGAGGCGATGATAGCTACTCCCTCTCTGCTGGGTATCAGGCGGAACAGAGGATCTCCTTTGGTCACCTTGGGCTGCAGATCTAGGTCGAGAGGGAGGGAAGAGGTGCAGCTAGCGACAGAATTGCTCTCCACCCTCTGCTTCACCCCCTTTCAAGCAGGGTCTGCACATGAATAGAGAGGAGAAGGCTGCTTCTCCGTTGTCTCCTTACTAGGCGAAGAGCAGGAGTCTTCTATAGGAGCGCTCTTTCCCAGCATCGCCCCCACGGCCTTGCACGGCTGTTTGAGCGGTTGCTGGGTGAGGAGGTCATGGCTGTTGGGCAGCGTCTCGGAGCCTTGCAACTACAGCATCCTGAATAGAGGAGATCTGTTGCTGTTTGATAGGGGTGCTACTCGATTGGGGGTAGATCTGCACTGCCCCCTCCCCTTGCCCTTTGAACATAGTAGTTCCTCTTGAGTTGTGGCAACGCAACTCGAGAATGGCTGGTGACGGTGGCGGCAGGGTTGATCCGAAGATGAGGCTTCCTTCTCAAGTTGCTTCTTCTTCTTGACAAGATGGTTCTTTGAGGACGTAGCATAGAGGTAGGTCGCGTTCTGCATCGCGGCCTCCTACTCTCATTTCTAGAGATCCTCGACCTTGGACAAGCCTCTTCAAGACTCCGGTTGGAAGCTCGGATCTTAGCTTAGATTTCTTTGCTCCAGAAACCCAGGCTGATTAGAAGATTGCTGTGTACAAGACTATTGATTCTGAAGAACTGATTAAGACGTGGTCCATGGCACTTGTTGGTTATGTGGTTGGTTTAAAGACATCATATTTTTCATTATTCTCATTCATCAAGACTCGATGGGGAACATCGGCATTTGATCTGCATATCCTAGAGAATGATTTTTTTGTATACAAACTCTATTCTACAGAGGATTTGCAGCGAATCCTTGAAGTGTTTTGGACTATTCGTGATCATTTGATGATTCTACGGCGTTGGTCTCCTGATGTTCGTTTGGAGTTAGACAGTTTACAGTCGATACCTTTATAGGTATCCTTTCATGGTCTTCCCTTGCATCTTTGGAGTCGATGTTTTATTGCTAAGTTATGTAGCACCTTGGGACAGTCATTGTATATTGACAAAGCAATAGTAGCACAGACGAGATTGGCTTTTACACAAGCATGTGTAATGGTTTCTTCTGATGATGATCTTCCAAATGAGGTTTTTTATCGTGATCTTGATGGGACCACCCGTAAGGTGCATGTTTCATATTCTTGGAAACAACAGCGTTGTAAGATTTGTAACTCTTTTGGTCAAGCACATGGAGTTTATCAGCAAACTCAGAAACCAATCACTCAGGTTTACCGCCAACGCCAGTCATCTCAGCATGGGGTTGATAGTACTATTATGACTACTGACAAACAAGGCGGGGCTCCTTTAGTGGCAGTAGTGCCGATGAAGACGAGCGAGCATTTTGACTCGCTTGGGTAGCATCACAATCAGAAAGACAAATCGGGAACTTTACCTCTTCCTAATATATTAGTCTTTCACAACAACTGCTTCCCAGGTTACCCACACACAGGAGAAAGAGAAACCTTCATCTCTTCCTATATTGTCAGGGACTACCACAACAGGGATCCCACGTTCCACTCATCGTGTCATCCAAGATATTGTGTCTCAATCACATGCCCCTACATACCTTACCAACTAGGACATTCTGGATCCTATTAACCAGGACGTTCAAGGTACTTTAAAATTTAAACATTTTCAAGCTGTGGATGAAGTGAAAAAAAATAAGAATAAAGGCTTGAAAGGTAAGGATATGGTGCGGGAGGAAAATGTGAAATCTAAAGATAAGAAAAAGGAGGTACTTCTTAAGTCGCACCCTTCTACTTAGGAAGAATTTCTTATTTTCCTTTCCTTCTGTTTTATTTCTGATGAAGATAATATGTTGGAATATTCGTGGACTTAATAAACCTGAAAAATATCGGGAGCTCAATAAAATAATCAAGTTTGCTGCTTGTGATATTGTTATTCTTATGGAAACAAAAATTAAACCATCTCAGGTTCGTGTTCAAAGGAATTTAATATGGCCGGAGGCAGAACTTCTTACCAATGATTCTAGTGACACTTATGGTAGAATATGGGTCTTATGGCATCCCAACTCTATTAGTGCGTGGTTTATTTCTGCTACTGCACAATTCATCCATCTTAAGGTAGAGGACAAAAAGAATGATTGTCAATTTCATATTACTGGTATATATGCTTCGAACAGTATGCATGAAAGAAATGCTCTATGGATTGATCTAACTATCATTGCAAATGGTTGTCTTACAGTACCTTGGATTGTTCTTGATGACTTTAATACTGTTAGGTACACAAATGAAAAAGTGGGGGGCAAACCACTTTCAGAAAGCCAGCTTCAGAATTTTAATGATTACATAGATACTGCTGCATTGATCGATATGAAATCTGTAGGGGATTGGTTTTCATGGAGTAATCAAGGTGCTACCCACAGGAAAATAATGGCTCGACTTGACAGGTGTTTAATTAATCATGCGTGGCTAACAGTTTATCCTGATTTACTTCTAAAGTATGGTGTTCAGTTATTCTCCGATCACTCTTCAATGTATATACATGCAAACAAAGTAACACCCAAAAGGCAAGAAACCATTTAGATTCTTTAACATGTGGAGTACTCATCCTCAGTTCCTTGAGATTATCAGATCAGCTTGGAATGTTACTGTGCATGGTTCCCCTCCATATATTTTATATCAGAAGCTAAAAGCCTGTAAAGCATCACTTAAGAAGTGAAATACAAATATTTTTGGCAATATTAACACCCGAGTCAAATTAAGCAAAAAGGAGCTAATGACAGTGCAACAAGAGCTACATCTCAAGCCCTTTGATGAGAATCTTATTTGTAAAGAGGCAGAAGCCAGGAATCAGTTCATGCAAGCCTTAAAGCAGGAGGAAAGTTTTGCAAAACAGAAATCTCGACAGTACTGGCTTACTCTAGGGGATTCCAACACTAAGTTTTTATATACTGTCATTGTTGCTAGAAGGGTCATTAACTGCATCAGGAAATGTAAAGATAAAGACGATAATCTTATTGCGAACTTGGATGAGGTTAAAGCACACACTGAATAATTTTTTTATTCTCTACTCAATCAAGAGGAGCAACCTAATAATATTCAGGTGGAGCCTACTAGAAAGCTTAATTCGGATGCCATCACGATTCTCAATGCACCAATCATAGATGAAGAAATTGTAAGAGTTGTCTTTAAGTCACCGAAGCACAAAAGCCCTGGTCCAGATGGATTTCCAGCTGAATTTTATCAAATTGCATGGCCTATCATTGGTGATGACGTGATTAAAGCTTGTCAGCATTTTTTCTCTTCAGGACATATCTTAAAGAGATAAATTGCACTTTTATTTCTTTAGTTCCGAAGAATACAGGGGCTGATTCACTAGAGCATTACAGGCCCATTTCATTATGTAACTTTACTTACAAGATCATATCCAAATTGCTTGTAGATCGAATGTGACATATTATGCACAAGATCATTAGTTCGACTCAGGCTGCTTTCATTAAAGGACGAAGTATACATCACAATGTTCTTCCTGCTAATGACTTGGTCAAGGATTTGCATTCCAAATCAAGAGGGACAAAAATCTGTTTTAAGGCTGACTTACGAAAAGCATTTGATTCAGTTAATCGACACTTCATCGACGGGATGCTCTTCAGTATGTACTTCCCTCAACAATGGGTTAATTGGATTCAATGCTGTTTGGAAACTCCAAAATTTTCGATTCTCTTTAATGGTTCCCCTATTGGCTTTTTTGAAAGCACGAATGGCATTCGATAAGGAGATCCACTTTCTC
Source organism: Musa beccarii (assembly GCA_024322285.1). Classification (NCBI taxonomy): domain Eukaryota; kingdom Viridiplantae; phylum Streptophyta; class Magnoliopsida; order Zingiberales; family Musaceae; genus Musa; species Musa beccarii. The sequence continues at coordinate 35,233,861 of CM044398.1, read as the reverse complement.
CATATCTTTTCATAATTGTAATGGAAGGACTCAGCTGTATGTTGGAGGAGGTAGTCATTGCTGGCAGTATTAAGGTACCCCATGCTGGTTCTCTTCATATATCTCACATAACATTTGCAGATGATCTTATTATATTTCTTCACAATGACTCTACTTCAGTGAGAAATTTGACTACTATTCTGAAAGATTTTGGTTTAGTTTCTGGCCTTCAGCTAAATCATACAAAAAGTAAAGTCTATATGGGTCCTTACATTACAGATAAAGACTTTATTATGCAAACTTTGGGGGTTAGCGAAGGAAGTATGTCAGTTCCTTATCTGGGTCTCCCACTCATATCCACTGGCATTCACAAAACCCACTGTCAGCCTATCCTACAAAAAATAAAGAGTAGAATTTTCTCTTGGAAAACTAGACTTCTTTCTAAAGCAGGGTGACTTGAACTCATCCGATCGATGTTGTTCTCTTACTCTATTTATTGGTCTAATGCATTTCTTTTGCCTGTTGGACTTCTTCAGGATATTGAAAGACTATTTAAGAACTTCTTCTGGAACGACATAGATGGAAAGGCAATGCATATGGTAAATTGGGATATCATCTGCAGACCGAAAGATGAAGGCGGGCTGAATCTGAGAAATCTGTGAGATTAGAATAAAGCTTGTTTGGTACAGAAATTATGGAATCTTTTGCAAAATGACTCCTTATGGTCACAATGGGTTTTTGCTAGATACCTATCCATGAAATCAATTTGGGAAGTTTCAGAAAAAATATATCATTCTGTTGCTTGGAAAGGAATTTTGAAGGCTAGGAATTGGGTAATCAAACACGTTTCTTATGCAATCTCTTCTGGGACAAGAATTAATATGTGGTATGATCCTTGGGTGAATGGGAAAAGTATTTTCCAATTATATGGTGATAGGTACGAAGAGATCTTGGAGCCCTTAAAGATTGGAAGGTTTCAGAGTTTATTGCTAATGGCACTTGGTGCCTTCCTAATCTCGTTTCTCCTAATATGCTATCACTTTGGCCGACTATTATAACTCTACCAATCAGGAATAACTCTTTCGATATGCTTATTTGGCTTTATGACAATAGTAAATTTAGTGCTACATCTGCATGGAATCAAATCAGACAGAGAAATAACAAGTGGATCCCAAGCAATTGGACATAGGATAGACCGTACTCACAGAGACATTCCTTATGCACATGGCAGACTCTTCTTGCCAAACTACCTACAATAGATAATATGAAGCTAAGAGGTATCTATCTTGTTAACCGGTACTCTCTTTGTATACAACAGGAAGAAAGTATTGATCATCTTTATTATGCTTGTGACTACACTAATTGGGTTTGGAAGGAGATTCTGAGGCGATTTGAACTAAATAGGCTACCAATGCCAAACTTACGTCAAGAATTAGAACAGCTCTAACAAAGCTTCTCAAGAAAAGGACTTCTTTCATAATTGGCAAAAGTTACTTTTAGATATGCTATTTAGTGGATTTGGAGAGAGAGGTGTGGCAGGATCTTTGAGGGCCACAACACACACAATGCTCATCTTTTGCTCAAGATTCTTAGTGACTTAAGATCATGTATGGAGCTGGATCTGGAAATGAAGCATTTAACAAGTAGAGAAAAAGAGATCTTTCTCAGATTCAATTTTATAATTCTTTAATTCTATAAAGGTTGCTATATTGTGTGATTCTTTGCTTTAAAAATGTGATGTATTCTTAGGTCATTCAGGAATGGATGGTTATATTACATTTTGCTATTTATTGCATATAGTAGAGCATCATAGTCTACAACATGTGTAGTCATGACTACTTTTCTGTTTAACTACTCTCGGAGATGAGTTTGGTGGAGTGAGATCATTCCACCTTTTTGAGGTGGGGTGCATTCTCGTAGACTACTCTAAGAGATCTCAGGCTTTCATCTATGGCTTGTGTAGACAAAGCTATTTTGTACAAACTTTATACTAAATCTACTTACATTTACTTACCAAAAAAAATAATTTTTAAAGACCAAATACGTATAAAACAATAATATAAGGAGCTTAAGTCTTTATTAACCAAACCTTTGGGGAGGGAGCAAGAAAGAGAGAGAAAAAATAACAAGATAAGTTGAGTGATAAAAATGAGAGTATTAGGAAACACAAGGAGAGAGAAAACAAGGAAGGCTTAAGTGAAAGAAAAATGAGTGTTTATGCCAAAATGAGTGATGTGAAGAAAGCCTTAACCATAAGATAGCCCTTGTATTTATGTACAAGGATGTTTTTATTGCTTCTAACAAAATTGATAAGAGTTTGCATAGTGTTATTATTAATCTTTTGCAGGAAAGTGAGGATCTCCTTCCCGAAGAAGTTCCTAATGGTTTGCCACCAATTAGAGGAATTAAGCATTAAATTAATTTCGTTCGAGGTGCAAGCATACCAAATAGGTCAGTATATAGATGCAACCTCGAAAAGACCAAGGAAATCCAAAAACAAGTAAATGAGCTTATGGAAAAGGAGTATGTGTGAGAAAGCACGAGTCCATGTGCAGTTCTTATTTTGTTGGTGCCTAAAAAGGATGGATCTTGGAGAATGCATATTGATTGTAGAGCCATCAATAAAATCATGGTAAAGTATCGACATCCTATTCCTAGGCTAGATGACATATTGGATGAATTGCTTATCTATTTTCAAAAATTAATTTGAAATCTGGATATTATCAAATAAGAATGTGTGAGAGTGATGAATGAAAAACTGCTTTCAAAACTAAATATGGTTTATATGAATAATTAGTGATTCCTTTTGGCCTAACTAATGCACCTAGTACTTTCATAAGATTGATAAACCATATTTTGCGTGCTTACACTGGAAAGTTTGTAGTGGTTTATTTTGATGATATACTTGGTTATAGCAAAAGTTTATATGAGCATATGACATATTTAAAAGCTATTTTTGATGTGCTTAGAAAAGAAAAGTTATATGCTAATCTAAAGAAATGTACTTTTTACACTAATAAAATTACTTTTCTTGGATATGTTGTTAATGATAAAAGAATACATATTGATCAAGAAAAAGTAAAAGTAAGTAAGGAGTGGCCAAAACCCACTAGTGTTAGTATTGTTAGAAGTTTTCATAGTCTTACTAGCTTTTATAGAATATTTATTAAAGATTTTTCTATAATTACTGCACCATTAACTAAATAAAAAGAATGTGACATTAAGATGGAATAAAAAACAAGATGATGTTTTTAACTTGCTTAAAGACAAACTCAATTTTTCTTTACCTAACTTTACTAAAACTTTTGAGATTAAGTGTGATACAAGTGGAATAGATATTGGAGGAGTCTTAATGTAAGAAGATAGACCCATTGCATTCTTTAGTGAGAAGCTAAGTGGAACAAATCTTAACTACCTGACATATAATAAGGAGTTTTATGCTTTGATAAGAGTGTTAGAGACATGGCAGCAATATCTATGGTATAAAGAATTCATTATACACATCGATCATGAGTCCTTAAAATATCTCAAAGGATAAGAAAAGTTAAGTTATAGATATACAAAATGGGTGGAGTTTATTGAATCCTTTCTACACATCATTAAGTATAAACAAGATTAAAAAAATGTAATTATCAATGCTCTTTCTAGAATGTATGCTCTAATTTCTAAACTTGATGCAAAATTATTAGGTTTTGAATACATTAAAAATTTATATAATTCTAATCATAATTTTGCTAATGTTTATGGGGCATGTGAGAAAGGAGATTTTGACAAGTTCTTCAATGGTTTTCTTTTCAAAGAATACAAGCTATGAGTTCCTAAATGTTTAATGAGAGAAGCATATTTGGGGTTAGAAAAATTTTAAATATGTTAAGTGATCATATTTTTTACCACACATGAAAAGAGATGAAAGATTATGTGAGAAATGAATTACTTGTAAACAAGCTAAATCTAAAGTAATGCCTCATGGGTTGCATACACCTCTTCCTATAACTAGTGAGCCTTAGTTTCATATATCCATGGACTTTGTCTTATGCTTACCTAAGTCAAAAGAAGTGAGAGATTCTATTTTTGTTGTTGTTGACAGGTTTAGCAAGATGACATATTTCATTCCTTGTCATAAAATAGATGATGCAACATATGTTGTGGGGCTATTCTTCAAAGAAATTATGAGATTATATTGCATTAGAAAGACAATTGTGAGTGATAGAGATGTGAAGTTCCTTAGCCACTTTTGGAAAACACTTTAGAGTAAGTTGGGAACAAGATTATTGTATTCAACCACTTGTCATCCACAAATAGATGAACAAATAGAGGTGATAAATCAAACTTTATCAGTACATTTGAGGGCCACAATTCAAAAGAATTTAAAAAAAAAATGGGGAGGAATGTTTGCCACATGTGGAGTTTGCTTATAATAGAAGTATGTATGTTACAACAAACCATTACTCATTTGAAGTTGTGTATGGGTTCAATCCATTAACTCCTATAGATTTGCTACCTTTACATTTAGAAAAGGCTAATTTGGATGATAAACAAAAAGTTGATTTTGTCAAAGCATTGCATGAAAAAGTCCAGATATAAATCAAAAAGAAAACTCTATAATATGAGAAATAACACAATAAATGTTGAAAGCAAATAGTATTTGAACCTGGTGACTAGGTTTGGATACACTTAAGGAATGAAAGATTTCCTAATTATAGGAAGTCTAAACTAATGCCAAGAGGAGATGGTCCATTTTAAGTCATTCAAAAAATCAATGACAATGCATATAAGTTAGAACTACCAGGTGAGTATGGCAATGTTAGTGCAACCTTTAATGTTTCCGATTTATCTTTATTTAATGTAAATGATGGAGGCACTGATTCGAGGATAAATCCTTTCGAAGAAAGGGGGAATGATATAAACCAATAAATTGATCATAATTCTATCAAAGACTCTTTTATTATCCATGGAAGACTAATGACAAGAGCTAAAGCTAAAAGGATAAAAGAAACTTTAACTTATTTATTAGAATGCATTTATAATGATCAAACTAGTCAAGGTTCAATGGATACAAGAAGAGCCTAATTGGTCAACATGATTCAATTAAATCATAAAGAAAAGGTTTAGCTTTGAGATAAAGATAAATTTGAATAGCTTATTTTGAAGAATAAAAACCATTCAGGAATTATGGGTCTATACATGAATGATCATTCAAATATATTCAAGGCAAATTCATGAGTGATCTATATTCATGAATTGAGAATATGAATATTATTTAATATATTTAATAGATTCATTCCTTTTGTATTTAGCCTTAAACTGTATATCCATCATTTTACTTTTTAAAATGATACAAGTATTCTCATTAACGATTTTAATTTTTTTGTTTCCATCAAAATTCAGTTAGACCTGTCAAAACCAATTTGGTGTCCAACTGAATCGATTATTTTTTAAAAAATATATATTTGTAATTTTTTTTACTTAACCTAACTGATTATAATATTTTTGAATAGATTTATATTTTTGTATATCGTAATATTATTAAAAAATACTATCACTCGGTCTTAATTAATTTAAATTCTTATACATATTAATTATTAATCTTATTATATCTATTGAATATTTATTAAATATTTTATTTAATAGTTCTTAAGTTTTTTGAATAAAAATTAAAATATTTTGACATATTTTAAAATAAATAATATAATATTTATTTATTACCTTTTTCTCTTCTATAAAAAAAAAATATTTTGATACTTTAAACATTAGTATGATGATAGTATATTAGACCCAGTTACCAAACGTTGAAGATTTAAGTTCTTATTTCTGAATATTTTAGATACCTTAGATCCCAAAGACTTTGTTAGATCATGCTAAGGTCCTATAATCAAATTTCATCTTCATCACATATCATTTATAAAAAATATTTATTTTATTTATTAAAAAGAATTTAATAAAAAAATAATCTTGAATAATTTTTAATTAAGTTATAATATATTATCGTTAATTAATGTAAGAATTTAAACGAATTTGTTAGAAAATTATAAAGTTCTTGACATATTTAAAAAAATGGTGATAAGAATTTAATTTATTTCACTATCTTAAAATTTTAAAAATATATATTAGTTATAACTATTTATTATAAAGAAATGATGATAAAAAATAATGAGGCATTATCTGATTATAGTGTTTTTTATTCACTAATTAAAAATACTACCACTCTATTCAAATATATTATAAATCAAAAACACTATAATTCTACTTAAAGAACACTGTAATACTGAATTAATTTAGTTGAAGCTGGATTTTGATAAGTATGGTGATTTTTTTACAAAGAGAGTAAGTGCTCTTTTTGAACTCTAGAAATGAGGGACATGATTTGATAATAAAAAAACACAAAACCTGATGCTTTCTAAGAAATCATTATATATTGGACAAGAAAATTTGACTCACGCCACGGGACTATTTTTCTTGTTAGAATAAAAAGAAACACTAAAAGTCAACGATTATAAACAATATTTTTTTATTCTTTTTAACTTTCTATATACGTGAATCTTTCTTCGTGGAAATCGCATTTACTGGTACAATCGAGAAAAAAATTCCACAAGTACGAATGAGATTATGTAAATAATCTCATTATATACATGATCTCATTATTTATTATGAGATCATGGAACTAATTGGAAGTCATTTTATATAAATAATAAACATTAGAAAAAACATCTTGTTCGGACTAATCATTTCTTAGTGGCCAAGTACAAGAGAAAATGAACCTCAAACATCAATAATAAATATCCCTCCTAAGTTAATGGTATTCATATTTGCCTCTTTAAATAATTTACTATATATATTCCAGAAATTTTAAAATAATAATATTAAAATTCTTATTGGCACTAATACCCTTAAAAAAAAAACCTTGAGAAACATGAGGGGTTAAACAATAGGTAAAAATAATAAACGTCATTTTAACATTGATATATAAAAGATTGAAATATTTGGAGGGATATAGATATGTTATTTTCATACTTCTACAAGGAAACATGCGTTTTAGTGTTGGCATCATCCTGACCGATGGTAATTGCACACTGACACAGTGGGTTCTATTTAGAGGTGCCCACCTAGAAGCCTATATGATGATTGCAAAATGGCAAAAAATAAGGTAGTGGCCATTATATGTGCCAACACTTGCAAAGGAAGAGTCTTAAACCAAAGGGGAGGCATAGGGGGACTGGTAACGAACTGGCGCCATTATTCGGTACAAAAGGCTCTCCACTTTGGACACACCCTTTTTCTATCAGAGTGATCGAAGTGTGCCACAGGAAGACTCCCACTCTCTTTTTCCTCCTCCCTCCTGTCAAACACATCCCCAAAAGTCCAAGCCCTTCTTCCTCGCGGAGAACTGCCGTAGGAATCGATGGAACGTCCACTGTTTTCCGCTCGAGTTGAAGCTTTCCCGGCCGGCCTTCGGGTGCTGGTTGTTGATGACGATCCCACCTGGTTAAAAATTCTTGAGAAGATGCTCAGGAAGTGCTCCTATGAAGGTAGTTTCGTCCCATCTTTCAAGCTTCTTCTTATGCATTTCTCTCTCTCTCTCTCTCTCTCTCTCTCTCTCTCTCTCTCTCTCGCGCGCGCACGCGCTTGATGTAAAGTGCGTTTATGATTGGCTTTAAATGTGAGTTTTCTTTGCTATTAGTGGTGTTTGTAGTGGTGAAATCCAGCTCCTTTTTTTATGTATATATGTGATTATTTATAGGATAATTTCTTTTATATTTTAGTGATTTCTAGGTTCACTTTTCCTGTTCTTGAATTTGTGCACGGTAAGGGTATGACAGAATTTCAATGACAACGAATACTTTGAAATGAATTTGAGTTGATAGTGGCTTCTAACTTCCTCTAGCTGATATAACAAGTGTGATTGGATGTCAACTTGTTCCAAACATACTTCCTCTCGTCTTGGTAAGATCCTAATTTGGGAACCCAAAGAGGCTGCTAGAAAACTGCAGTTGTGGTTGTTCTATTCCTGATTTTTGTATGCATAAAAGATGCTTCTCTCAGTCCCAGAGCATCATTGCTCTATTACCAAAGCATTTCTCTGTAATTTTCATTATAATTTGTTTCTAATAAACCCAACAACTAGAAAGATTTTTTATTTTTTTGTCATGATATGCTACTGTTTGTGATTACCTGTGCAGGTTCATTGACTAAAATTTTGGATCCCTAACAAAACAATATATATGCTATAATCTTGTGATCGTTTGGAACATGAAATAATCTCAAGTGACTAGAATTAGATACATGTAATGATCTCCATGTCATATGCCTCTCCACTTACCTCAAGTTTCTTCAATAGCTTTGGTTCTCAAAATCACTTCACAGCGACAGTGTGATTGAGGTCTGCCAAACAGCATTATGAATCATGACAGTTCACCAACAAGGAAGAAAAGATTTTGTTTTTCTTCTTCCACATTCTCAACAAAGGCTCTGGTCATGAATGACTGGAGCTGCTGATCAGATTCAATTACTTTACCACCAGCTTGTGTCTCCTCGACAAGGTTAGTCTTTTGAGGAAGCTGACATGATTAAAGGTATTGGGAAAACCTAGACACTTAAAAAGTTGTTTTGATATGTATGACTGGTGATTTGTTGTAATTAATGCTTGAAGGTCTTTTATTTTCTGAAAATGAGAACTTTTCAAGCAAGCTATCATTATTTTTGCCAACGTATATGCATCTTAGATAAATTCATTTTGCAAAGCCACCAAACCAGGATCCGATAGTTGCTGCTGCTGTTATCACTGTAACAGCAATTTATTTAAAGAGGACCTTTAAATAATAATTTAAAGAGTAACAGCAATTTATTGAGTCTTTCTTGCCTATTATGGATTTGCAGATTTACTAGATCACATATAATTATTTAGCTAGAATCCTTTTTTAGGGCACTGTATTCATACTTGGGGTAGGAAAATAGTACCTAAGATAGTTTCTTCAAATTGACTGACTCCTAGAAAGAAAGCTTGCAGTAGAACATCCTTACCCCATTGAATAGGCTAGCAGAAGACTAGATAAATTTTGCATTAGTGTTGAACGAGAAAGAAATACATACAGTTCTAAAATTTGCTGATAATTTTGGAACACAATTATAAGCTTCCATGGACAGATGTTCTTATAATATATAGGCAAAATAAGAGTTTGGACATCCGATACTGTAACAAATGCATTACATTGCATCAAAATTAACATATAGGAAGTTTAAGAATTCTTGTCAGAAAACAGACTTCTTGGCTGCACATTGCAGCAGAAAGCCTTTAGTTTTTACTGCTTTTGAGTCCATTACTGAATTTTTATTTTTTATTTTTTAACTCAGATATTTGATTTTACAGCAAATCATTGGTATTCATCATAAAATACGCTCTTAGAGAAGCTTTTTAGTCCAATTTACTTTGGTCATGTTAGTCCTCATTGGGAACAGGATTATGCATCTTACTCTGATGTAGATTTTTTATATTGGAATCATGTTTTGGATTTATAACTTGATTTGTACCTTGTTCTCATCAATAAGTTTCAGTACATCATTCTCTTTTGTTTAAAAACAGTGTATTATTATAATGGTGGAAATGTTAATTACTAACGTTACAGGCTTTCCAAATATTTTTTTTTTCTTGTGCAACGCAGTTACTACATGCAGTTTAGCAACTGATGCTCTGAGCATGCTTCGTGAACAAAAAGATAAATTTGACATTGTAATCAGTGATGTCAATATGCCTGACATGGATGGCTTCAAGCTTCTTGAGCATGTTGGACTTGAAATGGATTTGCCTGTTATAAGTTAGTTATTCATATCCACAGTCTCTATTTTCCACTTTTATAACCCATAATCGGAGCTCAGAGTGTATTGTTCCATAAACCCTTGCAGTGATGTCTATTGATGGGGAGACAAGTAGGGTGATGAAAGGTGTTCAACATGGCGCTTGTGACTATCTTCTTAAGCCTGTCAGAATGAAGGAGCTAAAGAATATATGGCAACATGTTTACAGGAAGAAAATGCATGAGTTGAAAGAAATACAAACACATTACAACAATGAGGATATCAACATTCTAAGATACGGATCCGAAGATCTTGACGACAGAAATTTGACAGATGGAATAACCAACATCAGCTCTGCGAGGAAAAGGAAGGATGTAGACTATAAAGAATTTGGTGATCAAGAGTTCGGTGATCCTTCTAGGCTTAAGAAAGCAAGAGTAGTTTGGTCTGTGGATCTTCATCAGAAATTTGTGAATGCTGTAAATCAGATTGGACTTGACAGTGAGTATGAGCTTAATAACTTGATGCATTTTCTGTCATATAGCACCTATTCTTCTCATGATTCCTTTTAGGTTCTTTCTACTGTATGACACTTCTGTGATTGTGTTCTGGCAGAGGTTGGGCCAAAGAAGATACTTGATTTGATGAATGTCCCTGGGCTAACAAGAGAAAATGTAGCCAGCCATCTTCAGGTAGCTTGTTTCACCATGAGTTTTCCTAGATTAACAGGAGTGCAGTCTGATTAACTGCATTAGATAGCAGAGCTCCTTTTCATACCTGTTTTTCCTTTTCTCACTTCATGTATAGGATCTCTGATAAGATCTTGCATCAATGTCTTGCTGACTAGCATAAGTATCTTCATTATTTACCCTTAATTTCAAATTCTTCCAGTCTCATCACATCAGAAATGCATGTATCGTTGCACCACAACAGGTGTAGAGATTCTAAAGTGACATCCTTTATGCAGAAGTATCGACTTTATTTGAGTAGACTACAAAAGCAGAGCGAAGATAGCACTTCAGGTGGAAATATGCCTTCTGATCTCATAAACAATGACAATGTGGCAAATTTTGAACTCACAAGCTCAACAAACATGCAACAATGTAGCGAACACACTAAGCATGTAGGGACAAGTGAGACTTTAGTTCCAGGGATTATTGCTGACGCTCATATCGGTGATATAAAGAAAATAGTGCCTGTGCAAGGGATTGAAAGTGAGAAAGGTCTGATCAGTGATATTCCCATCTCGCAGAATTTTAACAATGTCCCTCGGTTAAGTGCATTGTTTTCTTTCAAGGGCATGACACCAGGTATTGAGGAAAAGGCGCGTGAACCTACAACATCAAAGCACCAGACTTTGCATGATGGAGCTCCAAGGATGCAATGCATGCACTACCCAGGCCAAGGAAACTGTGGCATGTTGGATGACTACTCGTATTTGTCGAGTTCTGATCAAGATCATCAGGTTTCTTTTAATCTTTGTTCATCCTCCCCAGTCATCTCAGCCACAGTCACTAACGAGAAGGATATGAAAGATCTGAGTGAAATGAAACCAGTCCCAACAGATCAAAGAAATGCCCACTTTGCTGCTATACCTCAAGTAGCATGCATGACTGGTTCGGTATCTCTTCAGATCAAGCATGGAATGGTACACTCTCAAGATGCTGGAGCAATTTGCAAATTAGATGGATCACCAAACACGAAAGGCTGTTCCACTGAACAGATAGACAACCAAGAATGTTTTCCTCTAACATGTGAGTTCAGTCCTAAAAGTGAGGCAGAATTAGACTCATTGCCTGGTGATTTGCATCTATGTTCTATCCAAAAGTTTGGCTGCTTTGAGGATGTGGGTTTTGGTGGCGCAGAGAATTTTCAAGACATCATTTCAACACCAGATGCTCAAGTTCAAAATGATTGGTATATCAGTTCCGAACTCAACAATGACTACTTATACGAGACAGTGGATTATCCACTAATTGATGAATGCTTATTTGCGTAGTCACTCTTCAAACATTTTCTTTAGAAGATGCATGCTACTCTCCTATCCATATTTAGTGCCTACGCTGGAGCATTTGCAACGTGGCAACAGATTCTGATGGAGCATTTTGGAAGCTGATGTGACTTAAATATTTGTGGTAAGGATGTACTTTGAATGGAATCATAATAATGTATGTTTGAGAATCATGTAAAGGATGTTGAGAAACATGCTGCTGCACTAATGTTTTCTTATTGCACAAATAGTGAATGTTACTTTTGCTCTGTCGGTACACACGAAAAGCCTTTAAACAAGTTAATCTTTAAATATTATTAGTATGAGGCTTGTTACTCGGTTATTGATCTAAACAGCAGAAATCAGTAAGTTTGGGATACTAAATCATGTGTATGAAGAAAAAAATTATAAGGAACCATTCGTGTAATTGTTAACAAGTCTTTCCACAAGTCTGCATTATTCACCTTACAACATGTGTAGGATGAGATTTAGACGAGAAGAATATGATGATCAGTAACACATGTTTCCAGGAAAATATGATGATCCAAAAGAACTGCAAGTGCATTGTGCTAGCAGGTATACTGCAGTTGATGCAAATCATATCTTTAAAGTGCAAAACAAATTAAAGTCGGATTATCTGCCAAATGGAAATAAGAACAACAATCAAACCTAGATGTGTATCATGACACAAACATGTGGTTGTCATCTTGTTTAAATGTGTAACATTTTCTGCAATTGTTAATGGCATTTTAAGTTGCAGAGATTTGTGCATGTTGTGAAGTTAGCGTGCTAAAAACTCCACTATCTAACAAACTCCATTGACAGTGTGGAGAACCTGAAACAGAGAATATATTGCTTCTTGGGAAGAATTCTTAAGCAATATGAAGCAAAAGCAAAACCTCAAGCTGGGTCACTGATCGTAACTATGTTCATCTCTCCTAATAATTGCTCTAATCATATAATAATTGAAACTTGTAACATAACTAAACAGCTTTTAGATGGAAGATTTGTTGATATATATATACATAATACATAATACACACATACATATATATATATATATATATATATATGCATATATACATTCAGTTTTGAGAAAAGTAGAATAATCGTTCACTACCAGCCCAAAACACATAATATGTTTCATATCCTCTTATTAGTCGCTTCAAAATTAATTTTATGGTTTGGGTTTCTAGTAACTAGCCACTACATTTATAAATCTATTCCTGATGGCAAAAAAGAGCTGATTTCAATTGCACGGGTGACCAAGAATCAATTTAGTTTATCTTTTGTTTAAATAAATTTGATTAATTTATAAATATTTTATATATAATGAATCGCCATATGTCAGCATCTACTAAAGCAAACACAAAAAAATGAAAGAAATCATATTTATTTTAGATTGAAGATTCTAAATCTTAACTTAGAACTTATCTCTACATAGACAAAAGCTTATAAATCAAGAATATCATCAATCAAGACGTAATTATTATATTCTTCAAAGAAAACTTATATATTTGATTCGATATTATTATAATTTTTTATTTTTAAATTTTTTATTTATGTCTGTGAAAAGGTAGTCAGAACATTATACTACATCAATTTAAAAAAAAATCAATGAATTGAGATATTTTCTTGCCTTATGTATGAGTGGTGCAAGGTCATAAACTATTTTCTCTATTGAATGATTATATCATCTACATGCGAGATGTGCAATATGTGATGCTTTCATCTAAGGAGTTCTGTTCTTGAGCCAAAACTACTAGTCATAGGTGCCCTACAAGCCAATCACGTGAGTAATAACATGTGTTATATGATATGTACTTTTTTTATTTATCATTTATTTAGTATCTTTATCACTTTATGTTGTCTATTGCATGTGTTGTGATGTCCATGAATTTGCATAATGGAAATTAAATCAAGATAAGATCACAATAATGAAACCAATTCGCTTTTAAATATAGACCCTAAATAATCCCGATCATAAGTTACTCGAAAAAGATATTAAGATAATCGGATAGACTTATGTGCTATATACTCATCTATATGATGAAAATAATTAGTCTCATAGTTGCTCATGTGAGGATATTAGGGATACAGTGCTGGTGTTCATTAGAGAATAAGTTTACTGATTGATCTGCTCACAGAATGCTAGATGGTTGATGATGCCTTATTATTAGATAACAATTCCATCGTCCGAATTGTGTCTCTAGTCCTTAGACTTTAGATATCAAGGATGTTCTTTATGTGTATTCCACTCTTTGATACCGAACTTATAAGTTTAAAAACTCCAAATCCAACACAATCGGTCATCAAGAGTGGCAACCAATCTTATGAGGGCAATTGAGTGTCGATAGAGGATCATATGTTCTCAGTGTCATAAGAGGAATATCTCATGTGTTCTTGCTCAGGCAAATCCTTTATTAAGATCATTTAGATCGAGAGAAAAAAAGTTCTTCGGGAGAATTCGATTAAAGTGAGACTCAAGTAAAAATTGTGTGGGCCTAACAATACTATGTCCAGTATACGGTCTTTAGAATATTAGATGGATAAGAGACTATAGATATATGATAACTAAGGATAGATAGGTCTAAGGGATTGGATTCCCTTGTATTATCTAGGGACTACGGCATAGTGGCCTAGTACGCCCTACTAGTCATAGGTGACTTACAAGTCAATCACGTGAGTGATGGCACGTGTGACATAATACACACTCTTTTTGCTTATTATTTTTTATTTTTTTTATTTTATATTATTTATTACTTATATTGTGATATACATGGATTTGTGTAATGGGAATCAGATCGTAATGAGATCATAATAATGAGACTGATTCATCTTTAAACACATACCCTAAATAATCCCAATCATAGGTTACTCGAGAGAGATATTGAGATAACTGAATAGATTAGTATATACCCATCCATATGATAGAGGTGGCTGGTCTCATAGCTACTCGTGTGGAGACATTAGGGATATAATATAGGTGCTCATTGAAGAATGAGTTCACTAATTGATCTACTTGTGGAATGCTAGATGGTTGGTGATACCTCATTGTCAGATAGTGATTCTATTGTCTTACTTATGTGTCTAATCCTTAGATTAGAGACACCAAAGATGTCCTATATGAGTACTCCACTCTTTGATATTAGACTTGTAGGTCTGAAAGTTTTAGATCTAGCATTGTTGGTAGTCAGGAGTAGCAACCAACCTTACGAGGGCAATTAAGTATTGATAGAGGATCATCCACTCTCGGTGTCATGAGAGGAATATCTCATGTGTTCTTACTTAGGCAAATCCATGGCTATGGTTATTCAGATTGAGAGAGAAATAGTTCTCTAGGAGAATTTGATTAGACTGAGACTCGAGTAGAAATCATATGGGCTTGATAGCACCATGCCCGGAATACGATCTCTGGAATATTAGATGAATGAGGGACTATAGATACATAGTAACTAAGGATTGTGACATAATGACTTAGTACGTCTATAGTCGATGAGTCAAGTGAATTATTATAAAGATAATAATTTACTGAGTAAGAAGAAGTTTTGATAGGTATGGCTCATGGCTAGCTCGATACTGAGCCTAGAGGGTCACCCACATATAGTAGGTGTTAGAATAAGTTGAGATTCAAATATGAGATATCCGCTAGAGCCCCTATCTTATTGAATATCTAGTAATCCCCCGAATTATTTGATCCTACAAATGATATCAAATAAAAGCCTATAAGAGATTATAAGGTAGAGATCTACTAATCTAAGAGGTTTGAGTAGTTGGATGGAGATCTAGTTATTAGGGATCGAGCGGCACTAAGAGGGGGGGGGTGAATTAGTGCAGTGGTAAGGAACGATAGATTTTTCAGCGATTAAAACAAGTTTGGAAACTTCGTATGAATGAATGCAACGTTTCGTTTGAACCTGGAAAGATTGCATTTTAACTTTAAAGCATACGTAATAAGATGAAGATGAAGTTGAGTAAATAAGGTAGTAAATGAAAATGGTTTGCAGCAAAGTAAGTTGCGAGAACGTAAATGCAAACCAGATTTTTATAGTGGTTCGGTCATGCGACCTACGTCCACTCTCAATTCCTCTTCACTTGAGGCCATCGGCTTCTCCACTAGCTATGCTCCTTCCAACGGACAAGGATGAACTCCCTTACAGCACTTCTCCTTTTGATGAGCTTAGGAGATAACCCTTACAAGCACTCTTACCCTTCTCTTGGACTAGAACACTCTTAAGACTTAGAGGGAAGATTTGACACACTTTCAAGAGAGTTTCCCCCTTCTTTTTTTCAGTTCTAGACTCCTTTCATCCAAGAATGTGAGGGGTATTTATAGGCCTTAAAGTGATTCAAATTTGGGCTCCAAATTTGAATTTTTTTGAGTTTCCCAGTGTAAGGCGGTTCAACTACCTGTCAGAGGCGATTCTACCGCCTGTCAGCCTGGCAGACTGACACAGCAAGTGCTGGGCGGTGCTACCGCCTGCCTGGGGTGGTTCCACCGCCCAGGTCTCGGCCTCTGGGCAATGCCACCACCCAGCCTGGGGCGGTTCAACCGCCAGTGTCATTTTTTTTTTTTTCAAGACAAAGGTTTCGGCTAAAACTCGGTCGAAACCGGTCCAAACGAAGTCCGAATTGGCTCAAATTTAGTTTATAGGATTAACACCTAATCCTAAACCAAATTATGTACTAAATACAAATTTTAAAGATATTTTTTAAGCTATTTCAAAAACCCATAAGACAAGACTTCTTTCGATGATCTTTCGGCGAACTTTCGGCGGTCTTCCAACGAACCCTCGAAAACCATTCTGTGGACTCTCGGCAATCTCCCAGACTTCACGATGATCTTGGCGAGTTCCAACGAGCTTCATTGGTAAGCTCCGATCTTTCTTGGCAAGCTCCGCGAACTTCCGACGAACCTTCCGGTGAACTTCCGAAAACCCTTCGGCAAGCTCCCTACTCGTTCTCGGTCAGTTCCGGCAACTACTCCCAATGAATCTTCAGACTTCCATCGAACTCTCGAACTCCCAATGATCCATCCTACTTGTCTTCCAGCACTTTGTTTCGCTTTATGACTTCATCGTCATCGTAGTTAATCCTGCACATAAGCAAACAAACACTCTACTTCGATCTAGACAGTTATTATAATACAAATTGACATTTAGTTGCCCGGCACGTCATTGGTCGGTGCTTCGTCCGATTCTTCGGCACATCGTCCTCTTTTACGGTTCGTTGCCTAATCGACGGATGACCTTCGCAACCCCGATATCCTTGGCGCAATATGCATCTTGGCCCGATGCCCGACGTATGAAGCCTTCAGCCGATTGTCGATCGAACCTCCGGCTCGACATCCAATATCCAGACGTGATCACCCGGCGCAACATCAATTCCTCCATTGTCAACTGTCTAATCCTGATCGATAGTAGGCCTACGTAACTCAAAACGTAGTTAAATAATAAACCACAATCAATTAGTTTTATCATCAAAATCTGAGATTCAACAATCTCCCCCTTTTTGATGATGACAACTAATTGATGACTAACGGAGTTAACCATAACTCCCCGGAGTTTAACCAAAATCCTCCTATCAATATGCCATTGATAGAACACTTGGATTATCCCAAATCCAAGCAACATTTATCACAATTAAGAGAATAAATCAAACCATCATGCAAATATATAAATATACCAATCAATGCATGAAGTCATCAATCTACTTCTCCCCCTATGTCATCAACAAAAAAGGAGAAGTTGCATCATAGCTAGTTTTCAAAGATATGCAAATATTACAATCATACTAACTATTCATCTAGATATACATCATACAATATTTAAGCATAGCTTTGCAATACAACATCCAATCACACCATTCAATCATAGCAAGTTTTTAAGGATGGGCAATGATGGTAATTTTTTCACTTGCTTCTTGAGATGTGCAAGTTGTACTTTCTTTGCTTCCTTTGCATGTTCTAGCTAGCAAAATTTTTCTTTGCGATACATAAGCTAGCAATTAATCTTCTCCCCCTTTGTTTTTGTCAAAAAAATGGAGTACAGATAGTCAATGCTTTGATCATGACAAAATAGCAAATTTACAATATGAATTTTTAGCATATTAAGTCATAAATTCAAGGGAGGCAAAAATCGTGATATGAGAGAAAAAGATGATAAGCAAGCAAACAATAATGATAAGCAAGCTAACATTCTTTGTAACACGCAAGTTAACTTCCTTTCAATTCTTCTCTTTTGTAACTAAGTTTCACCTTTGCATGCTATCAACTTTTTGTTTGCAATGAGCTAGCAATTATATATAATCACTTTAAATATATATGCTAACTTTTCATTAAAACATACAAACATAAAGGCATGGCAAATGTAACATTTCAAATTTTTGAAGTTTTACATTTTGCTTCTTTTAAGATAATCAAAATAGCAATATTTGCATCCTTTGAGATAGCAATCCTTAACTTGTGAACTTGCAAGGTAGCAATTTTTCTCCCCCTTTGTCTTTATCAAAAAGAAGGGAGGACTAAATGGCTAAAAATTTTAATCATTATACAAGCCATTTTTCATATCAATTATAAATTTTCATCAATAAAAATATACATCAATTGTTCAATCATCACATGATGCAAATAAGACAACAATGCAAAGAAATCATGTCATGAAGGATATCAATATATAATTCAACAAGGATCAAAACCAAAAGATATCATTCATGATTCATAACTTTCTTTTTAGTAAGATCAAAATTCATATTTATCAATTTTTAATTCCAGATAAATGTCATATAACTAAGAATCATGATATATAAAAGCATATCAATATCAAGGATCAAATCATGATTACAAGTTCTAACATATTTTCTTTTCATTCATTTTCAAGCCATGATAAAAGAATAAATTAATGATTCAATCATTAAGCACAATTCTTTTACATCAATTTTGAATCGTATAAGGCTTACATGGCAAATATCAATGCATGATAAATGGTATACTATCTTGAATCATGATGCATAAAAACATATCATTCTCATAGATCAAATCATGATTCATTGATTCATCATAAGGCAAATTTCTTTTCAATTATCTATTTTTCAATTGCCACATAAGACATACAAGCCAAAGAATTTTTGTCATTTCTATATTATGAAATATATGATAATAAGACTCATAATTCATTTAAAAATATATAGTACAAAGAGCAACTTGATTCATGCATAAGAAATTCCAAGTATCAAATATTAAGATATTAAGAGTTTGATTGTGATAAAGCTCATTCAAGTTCGAATCATCAAAATCATTAACATAGTTTATGAGATTCACAAATGACATAAACTTGAATTGTTCTCCTCTTTGGTAAATGATAAAAAGAAGCAATCATAGAAGAAAATATTTTGATTCGCAAAAATATCTCAAGTCAAGAATTCAAAGTCATGATTTCAAGTGATCAAGAGAGGAGTCATAAAATTATTCAAACTCATTTTGTCAATTCGAAACTCCTAATCAAATTATCATTTTTAACATTCATAACATGAATAAAGTCATTACCGTATCATCAAAATCTCATTCATAAGTCAAGTGATTTACAAAATATCATAAATAAATTTATCACTTGTCTTTTATTTGAAAAATCGAAAGATTTCAAGAAACATGCATTTCCATTGTATGATTTATTTCATATGGGCATGCCTTTGTTTTTTGATGTCAAATAAAATAGAAATATCAACATTCAACATTGAAAGACAAACTTCATCATAAAATTCATCAAGATAAAAATATAACACATTATGAGATTCAATTTATCATGATAATATGTTTCATTTTGTTTCAAACAAGTGTGCTCATGTTTCAAATAATGATTGTCAAATTTAAGACCAAAACATGAGTTTGTCATCAAAATATGATATCAAAAAGTCATTAAGCATAATAACAAACTTTTAATATTTTTCATTTCAATGATGATTTCATAATGTATGTTCAAATATTTATATGGAACCTATCATTGTATAAATTTAAAATACAAGTTTGTCATTAAACCCATCAAGATCAAATGCATCAAACATCATGATAGTGCATTTTTCTCATCTTTATAAGTTTCAATTTAAGTGATTTGATCTTTCATAAGAATGTTCAAATTTTTTATATGAAAATGTCATGCATCATATTCAAAAACGAAAATATCATCAAGATCATTTTAATTCTTTCTTACATTAGTTATAACAAGATGATCGATGCTTAAATTTTTGGTAAAATCATGCATTATTTTATAAATCTGAAAAATAATTTTCGTCATGAAAATCATCAAGTCCAAATATAATACAAGGCAACATTGAAACTACATTTCTTTCATTTGGAAAATTTATGGGTTGAGTCTTTATAATTGATTTCATGAAGATATGTATCATCTAAAAATTTCATCATAAAAAGGGTTAAAACCCATTAAGCCAAGATGGAAGTTTTCAAATTATAATCAAGATACATAAATCTATCATCAAAAGATTTTCAAGAAATTCATACATAGATATGTATCATGTTTATAATTGAAAACCGATATGAAAAATATACATGAAATTTCATCATCTCAAAATGTCATCTTAATTTGTCATGAAAATAATTAGACCAAAAATACATTAATCCACAACATAGAGTCAAATCAACATTACTTCAAAAACTAATGCATGTTACAAAATCATCAAGCATCATGAAAAACAATATAAAACATAAAGATACACAAGCATGGATTAATTCTAAGCATTATCACAAATCATGTATCATTCATATTTTTAATTTTTAAAAAATTACTAGAAAGGAAAAAGCAAAAAAAATCCTACCAACTCTTTCAAGCAACTCATGAAAGGATCATGTAATTTCAAAGTAAGGTAAGAACAACTTGGGTGAGTTTCTTACCTCATTGTCGAAAACCGTCAAAGCCCATTTAGCCTCTTCTTTACTTGATTCTTCTTTGCAAGTCTTCTTCTTCTTCTTTGACCTCATCCTCTGTTCAAGTTCATTGTTCATTTTAGATTTTTGTTTAATGAACTTATTAAGATTCATTAAAAGTTCAATGTCCTCTTCATTGTCCTCATCACTTGAGTCATCACTCAAGTGGCATTTCATAGTTCGGAGTTCCAAAATCTTCTTATTCTTTAGAAGGTGGTTCATATGTTCATCATGTTCAAGATGTTCTAGGAGGCTCATTTCATATGTTATTAGTGAGCCAATTAGTTCTTCAATCGGAAGGTTATTTAGATTTCTAGCTTCTTGTATTGCGATTACTTTAGGATCCCACCTTTTTGGAAGGGATCTTAAGATCTTGCTTATGAGTTCAAAATTCGAAAAAGATTCACCAAGACTTTTCAAGCTATTGACGACATCCGTGAAGCGGGTGCACATATCGTCGATAGTTTCGCTTGGTGTCATTCGGAAGAGCTCAAAATCATGCAATAAGAGGTTTACTTTCGAGTCTTTAACTCTACTAGTTCCCTCGTGCGTGATTTCAAGTGTTCGCCAAATATCGAAAGCCGTTTCGCACATTGAAATCCGATTGAACTCGTTCTTGTCTAAAGCGCAAAATAAGACATTCATAGCCTTTGCGCTTAAAGAAAAAGACCTTTTCTCCAAATTCGACCATTCGTTCGTTGGTTTAGAGGAAGGTCGAAAGCCATTTTCGATGATGTTCCATAAATCCAAATTCATTAAAAGCATTAAAAATCTCATTCGAGTTTTCCAATATGTGTAGTCCGAACCGTTAAAGGACGGTGGACGAAAAACCGAAAAGCCCTCTTGAAAACCATTTAGAGCCATTTCTCACGGATGTAAATCCAAAAGAGAAAAAACGTGGCTCTGATACCAATTGTTAGGGATCGAGTGGCACTAAGAGAGGGGGGGTGAATTAGTGCAGCGATAAGGAACGATAGATTTTTCAGCGATTAAAACAAGTTCGAAAACTTCGTATGAATGAATGCAATGTTTCGTTTGAACCCATAAAGATTGCGTTTTAACTTTAAAGCATACGTAATAAGATGAAGATGAAGTTGAGTAAATAAGGCAGCAAATGAAAATGGTTTGTAGTAAAGTAAGTTGCGAGAACATAAATACAAACCAGATTTTTATAGTGGTTCGGACATGCGACTTATGTCTACTCCCGATTCCTCTTCACTTGAGGCCATCGGCTTCTCCACTAGCTATCCTCCTTCCAACGGGTGAGAATGAACTCCCTTACATCACTTCTCCTTTTGATGGGCTTAGGAGATATCCCTTACAAGCACTCTTACCCTTCTCTTGGACTAGAACACTCTTAAGACTTAGAGGGAAGATTTGACACACTTTCAAGAGAGTTTTTCCCTTCTTTTTTTTAGTTCTAGACTCTTTTCATCTAAGAATATGAGGGGTATTTATAGGCCTCAAAGTGATTCAAATTTGGGCTCCAAATTTGAATTTTTTTGAGTTTCCCAATGTCGGGCGGTTCAACCTTTGTCGAGGCGTTCAACCGCTGTCGAGGCGGATTCTCTCACCGCTTGTCGATCTAGCAGATCGACACAAAGAGTGCTGGGTGGTGCTACCGCCTACCTGGGGTGGTTCCACCACTCAGATCTCGGCCTCTGGGCGGTGCCACCGCCCAGCCTGGGGCGGTTCAACCGCCCAGGTCATTTTTTTTAGCACAGTGGTTTCGGCCGAAAACTCGGTCGAAACCGATCCAAACGAAGTCCGAATTGGCTCAAATTTGGTTTATAGGATTAACACCTAATCCTAAACCAAATTATGTGCTAAATACAAATTTTAAAGATATTATTTAAGCTATTTCAAAGTCCATAAGATAAGACTTCTTTCGGTGATCTTTCGGCAAACTTCCGGCGGTCTTCCAACGAACTCTCGGAAACCATTCTGTGGACTCCCAGCAAGCTCCCAGACTTCGCGATGATCTTGATGAGTTCCAACGAGCTTCATTGGCAAGCTCCAATCTTTCTTGACATGCTCCATGAACTTCCGACGAACCTTCCGACGAACTTCCAAAAACCCTTCGGCAAGCTCCCTACTCGTTCTCGGTCGGTTCCGGCAACTACTCCCAACGAATCTTTAGACTTCCATTGAACTCTCGAACTCCCAATGATCCATCCCACTTATCTTCCTGTACTTTGTTTTGCTTTATGTCTTCATCGTCATCATAATTAATCCTGCACACAAATAAACAAACACTCTATTTCGATCTAGACAGTTATTACAACACGAATTGACATTCAGTTGCCCGGCACATCATTGGTCGGTGCTTCGTCCGATCCTTCGACACATCGTCCTCTTTTATGGTCCATTGTCCAATCGGTGGATGACCTCCGCAACCCTGATATCCTTAGGCCCGATGCCCGACGTACGAAGCCTTCAGCCGATTGTCGATCGAACCTCCGGCTCGACATCCAATATCCAGACGTGATCACCCGGCGCAACGTCAATTCCTCCAGCGTCAACTATCTAATCCTGATCAATAATAGACCTGCGTAACTCAAAACGTAGTTAAACAATAAACCACAATCAATTAGTTTCATCATCAAAATCCAAGATTCAACACTAGTATCAAATAAGATAGGATCCATTATGGTTAAGTTAATAGGGGACCTCAATAAATATGAGGGAATCAAAAGACCATAGACTAGACCCCTTATGGCTATCACCTCTTATTCTCCTCTCCTCCTCTCCTCTCCTTCTTAATCAATAACCCCTGTTTGGGGCATGTAGAAAGCAAGAAGTGTCAGTCCCTTCTTGATCCTATGGCATACATTTATAAGAGAATTATGCAGCGATTTGAGAAGCGCCTTCGTAGCCTCTACCATGTAGGTCATCACCAAAGAGGAGAACAGTTAACCTCCTTCATCATCTTTAAAAGATCTATAAGAATTCAGGGATATACGATCTCCTTAGGTAACATACATCCCTTAACACGCACGGTTTTTCAGTTATACGGGTTTTTGCACACCAATCTTCACAAAACAACAAGAACCTTATTTTCTTTGAAAATCTGATATTCTTATTTTTTTGTTATTTCATTGCACATGTATGCTGCCCCAAGTTTAGCAATAGTGGTATTAGAGCTAAGTTATTCATACAAAAGATTTGTTTTAAAACTGCATGTGTTGTGTTCAATCACGTAGAATTATTTTTACATGATTATTATAATTTTTCATTATAGTTTTTAAATTTGGACTATACTTATTTCCTCTATTAAAAGGTGTTTTAGAGAGGACTTTTGATATCAAAATTATTGATGTAAAAAGGGGAGAAAGGACAATAATTGATACTGCCCTATAAATTGGCCGAAGGCTGCTTGCAACCTTGGCTGAGAGTGCACCTTGTTGCTTGGCCTAGCTAATGGCAGGAAGGCCAAGAGCAGCAAGGATGCTCTTAGCCTAGGGGAAGACAGCCCTTACAGCTAGGTTTTCTAGCTACAAGGGGCACCCTTGGCAGCCAAGGTTTCTTGGCCACAAGGATTGCCTTAGCAACCAAGATTCCTGGCCGTATGGGGCAAGCAAGTGGCTAGGTTTCTTGGCCATCCAAGGTTGCCTTGTAGCTAAGGCTTTCTGGCTATAGAAGACTCCTAGGTGGCTAGGGTTTTCTAGCCACATAAGGCAGCCCTGTGGCTTAGGATTTATGGTCACAAGGGAGTCCCTAGTGGCTAAGATTTCTTAGCCACATAAGGAACTACCTGCTATATGGGGCACCCTATGGTAGGGTTCCCAAAATACTATAAAATAATTAATTAAATAATTTAATTAATTATTATTATCTAGTAGTCCTATATGGTGACGTGTACATATGATGTGTGATGTGGATGGATGATCATGGACCATATGATGTGTCTGTACATGTGATGTGATTATTATTAGAGCTTGCAAGCCTCCATTTTTTCTCATTTATTGTAGAGCTTGCATGTTTATGATTATGTTGCAATAACAAGAGGATGTGCGACGGGAGAGTGGAGGTGATAGTGAGACCCACGAGGCCGGATAGAAAATCATGATGTATAGAGATGCATCGAGATGTAGACAGAATTGATGAAGATAAGATAGATGATCACATAGTATGGAGATGCATCGATGACACATAGATTATGTTATGAGTGATTTGGCCTATTGGCTCGTGCTTGATCACATTAGGTTGTGATCCATAATCATCTGGTGTGATTGCTCATGTGATGTATGATTGCTTATACATCTACTAGATATATATATTTACATATGATATAGATATATATTAAATATGTATGTGTGTGACACGTTATGTTAGGAGACCGAATCAAAATCCTCTCTCTCAATAATGTTAAGTCGATAAATGTGAGGCAATTAGATTAACCCATGTAACCTTCCATCATTATATGTGTTGAATCTCGGATTTTGATAATGAAACTAATTGATTGTGTTTTGTTATCTAACTGCATTTTAAGTTACGCAGGTCTACTATCGATCAAGATTAGATAGTTGATGCTGGAGGAATTGATATTGCACTAGGTGATCATATCAGGATATTGGATGTCGAGCCGAAGGTCCGATCGACAATCGACAGAACGTTTCGTACGTCGGGCATCAGGTCAAGAAGAGCAGAGTTGCGCCAAGGATATCGAGGTTACGGAGATCAACCGTCGATTGGGCAACAAGCCGCAAGAGAGGATGATGCACTGAAGAATCGGACGAAGTACCGACCAATGACGTGTTGGGCAACTGAATGTCAATTCGTGTTGTAATAATTGTCTAAATCGAAGTAGAGTTTTATTTGTGTGTATGCAAGAAGGATTAACTACGATAACGATGAAAACGTAAAGTAAAATAAAGTGCCGAAAGACAAGTATGATGGATCGTTGGGAGTTCAAGAGTTCGATGGAAGTCCAAAGATTCGTTGGGAGTGTTACCGGAACTGGCCGAGAATGAGTAGGGAGCTTACCGAAGGTTTTTCGGAAGTTCGCCGGAAGGTTCACCGGAAGGTTCGTTGAAAGTTCGCAGAGCTTGCCAAAGAAGCTCGTTGGAACTCACCAAGATCATCGTGAAGTCTAGGAGCTTGTTGGGAGTCCACAGAATAGTTTCCGAGGGTTTGTCGGAAGACCGTCGGAAGACCGTCGGAAGTTCATCAGAAGCTCACCGGAAGAAGTCTTGACTTGTCAGACTTTGTAATAGCTTAGAAAATGTCTTTAATTTCATAGCTAGTACATTAATTTGGGTTAGGATTAAGTATTAATCTTATAACCCAAGTAGGGGCCAAGTGGGCCCGATACGGACTGGTTTGGGCCGAGTTTAAGGCCCAAACCAGTGTGCTGAAAAAGGCTAGGCGGTGGCACCGTCCAGTGGCCGAGAGCCTAGGTGGTGGCACCACCTGGAGCCTGAGAGCCCAAGCGGTGGCACCGCCGGGCTGGGTGGTGGCACCGCCTAGTACACTGATTGTGTCAGTGTCAGACTAGTGGTGGTACCACCAGAATGACACAGTTCGAGGAAATTCAAATTTGAGCTCCAAATTTGAATCCTCTTGGGGTCTATAAATACCCCAAATGTTCTTACTAAGGGAGTAAGAAGAGTGCAAGAAAACTAAGGGAAAACTCTGAAGTAGAAATCCCTCCTCCAAAAAGTTTAGAAGTATTCTTAAGAGAGGTGTTGAGGGAAGCTTTGTAAATAGAGTTTGTAAAAGGGAGTTTGTCTTCGCCCGTTGGAAGGAAGGCAGCTAGTGGAAAGCCGGTGGCCTCAAGCGAAGAGGAATCAGGAGTGGATGTAGGTCGGATACCGAACCACTATAAAAACGGTTTACGTTTATGTTCTGGCATTTACCTTTCTGTAAATCATCTTTTCTTCACTACTCAACTTACTCATCACTGCCTTCTTCCTCTCTAAATGATCCCTACTTTAAGCACTTTTCATTATGCTTTAATCGAAATCGATTTTAGTCAAAAATGTGATTTCTATCATACGAAGTTTCGGAAGTTGTTTTAAATTGTAGAAATTTATCGTTCTTTACCGCTGCACTAATTCACCCCCCCTCTCTCTTAGTACCACTCGATTCCTAACAATTGGTATCAGAGCTTCGTTATTTCTCATTCGGATTTACACCCGTAAGAAATGGCTCTTCATGGCTTTCAAGAGGACTTTTCGGTTGTTCATCCTCCGTTCTTTAATGGATCGGACTACACTTATTGGAAAACTTGAATAAGAGTTTTCTTACTTTCAATGGATTTAGATTTATGGAACGTTATTGAAAACCATTTTTAACTTTCCTCTAAACCGACAAACGAATGGTCGGATTTGGAGAAGAAATCTTTTTATTTAAATGTAAAGGCTATGAATGCCTTATTTTGTACTTTAGACAAGAACGAGTTCAATCAGATTTCTATGTGTGAAACAGTTTTTGACATTTGGTGAACACTTAAAATCACACACGAAGGAACTAGTAGAGTCCAAGACTCGAAAGTAAACCTCTTATTGCATGATTTTGAGCTTCTCCAAATGAAACCAAGCGAGACTATTGGTGACATATACACCCGTTTCACAGATGTTGTCAATAGTCTAAGAGCTCTTGGTAAATCTTTTTCGGATTTTAAACTCGTAAACAAGATCTTAAGATCCTTTCCAAAAAGGTGGGATCCTAAAATAATGACGATACAAGAAACTAAAGATTTAAATGATTATTCTATTGAAGAACTCATTGGATCCTTATTGACATATGAAATGAGTTTCTTAGAACTTTTGAAACTTGATGAACACTTGAACCACCTTCCAAAGGATAGGAAGGATTTGGAACTTCGGACAATTGAATACCACTTGAGTGATGAGAACAATGATGAACTTGAACTTCAAACACTAAAATTTAAAAGATTCATAAAACAAGAATCTAAAATTATAAATGAACTTGAACAAAAGAAGAGGCCACCAAAGAAGAAGAAGAAGGATCATCAAGAAGAATCAAATGACGAAACGACAAATTGGGCTTTGATGGTCTTCGACTACAAGGTAAGCAACTTAACCAAAGCTCCTTTGCTTTTTGAAATTACTTAAAATTTTTCATGAGTACGTAGTTTAGTTGGTAGGAAATAAAAAATTTATTTTCAAATATTTTCCTGCTTTTTCTACTAGAATTTTTGAAAAATAAAAATTTAAATGATGATTGTACGATGTGTGATAATGTGTGTACACCTATGAGGACTAATCCATGCATGTGTATCTTGATGAATTACATTGGTTTTCTGTTCTAAACATGATGTTTGACGATTTTATATCATGCATGTAATGTTTTGAAATTTTGAATGATGTAATTTTATGAATGATGTATAATTTCTCACACTAAGCTAAATCATCTTATTATAACTAATAATAATGAAAGAAAGAATGTTAGAATGATTTTGATGATGCATTATGAAATCATGCTAAATGATTGCATCATGCTTGTTAATTTGAAATCTTATATTTCGGAATATTGTTTTTAATGGCTTTATGATAAAATTTTTAGATGACATATCATATTTTTGATAATGAAACTTGTTTTGGTTTTAAACTTGATACACATCCCTTAGACAAAAAGGATTTGAGCATGCTTACATGTAATATATCTACGTTGCTCTTTATAAAATTCCCGAATGAAAGATTTTGATGACTTTTTGGAATTACATAATGATGCTCTTGGTGCTAAAGGTGATACATGACTTTAGAGTTGTCACACTAAACTAGAATCATGTAAGATGGTAAACATCTTGTTATAGCTAACCACAATGAAAGAAAGAGCTTTAGAACTAAAATGATTTTGATGATGTTTTAAAAAATTCATGGTTGATAACGATAAAAAATGAAAATGTATGTGTATCTTGATGGTCTTGCATCGGTTTTTTGGTTTTAAACATGATGCACATCTTCTATACTAAAAAAAATTCACATATAAAAATGAAAAATATACTATCATGATGCTTTATATTTGATATGTTTTGTATTGATGGTTTTGATGACAAAACGTATATTTTTGGAATTTATACGATGATGGTTTGAACATGATTGTATGAAATCAATTGCATGAAATGAAAATGCATTTTCTATCCTATTGAAATTAATGAACTAATTTCATGAATCATATGAATCTCTTGAATTAATTTTGGAAAATGCCGCATACTTAATGAGTTACAATTTCATGATCGTTATGACGAAATTTATCTTTCCATCTTGAATGTTAACATTTCCTTTTAAGGTAAAGGCATGCTTATAAGAAGCAAATCATATGAATGGAAATTTATAAAAATAAAATGCAATCCTCTATCTTATCAATTTTTCAATAAATCTATGCTTGTCATGTATGAATTTATTGAATATAATTTTGAGGATGATTTTGGATTTGACAAATGCTTGATTCATATTTACGACGTGAGATATATTTTAAACATGAATAATGTTCAATGCTTCAACCATGTTCTATCTCCCTTAATTTATTTTGTTCTCATATAATTCTTTTTTTATTTACTAAAAAGGAGAACCTACCAAATGAATCATGAATTCAAATGAAATGATACAAATGAATCACTCATTGATATATCTTTTTGAAATATCATTTTAATGTGACGTTGATAACTTGAGATGTCCTTTGGAATTCATGACATGAGATGTTTAAATCTTTGACTTACTCTTTTTATTATGGCTTGAAAATGCATATTTAAAATTATGCTTGACAATTTGCTTTATGAGATTTAGCCTTTATGTTTTGAACATTCATGCTTGTTTCTATTCAACATAAAAGAAGACAAAGGCATGTTTATACGAAATCAATGCAAATCATAAAAAAAAGGCAAAATGTATGATTCTTGAAATTTTTGATTTTTTCATGAAAGACAAGTGATGAATTCATTTATAATATTTTATGAATCACTTGAATTATGAATGAGATTTTGATGATGTGTTAAATAATCCATCTATATGAATCTATGAAAATGATTTTAATGACAAGTATGAAGTAGTCAAATTAAACGTGAATGATTTTTCTTTTAGTGATTCTTGAATCTTTTGGAATTATTACTTGTTAAGATATATTTAATGCTTGAATCAAGTTCTAAAAGATTTTATTTTTGTATAAAGATATTTTATTGAAATTATGATCTTGCAAATTATAACTTAAAGTTCTTTATAAATCAAGATCATTTATCATGCTCTTTCCGTTTTATCAAAAGAAAAATTTTCACATAAAACACAATGTGTCTTTTGATTTCTCGGAACTTAAATACTTGAATTTTTATGAATTTATGATCTTGATATCTTTAATGATGAATCATTATTAAAAGGGCATGTCACATGAATTATGTTCTTGTTGATTCTCTGAAGCTTTGATGTCATATCTTTCATGACTAAGAAATGACATGATTATTTTAGCTTGCATGTCTTATGTGATGATAAAAATTAATTTGCTTTATGATGAAACATGAATCATGACTTGATCCATTATATTGATATATTTGTATCATGATTTGAAGATTGATGTAAACCTTTTTTATGTAAATTTATTTGAAAAGTTTATATCATCATATTTGATCCTCCCTTTGTTTTTGACATTGATAAAGGGGGAGAAAGTTTATTGTTAGCTTGCACCTTAAATGAAAAATTTGCTAGCTCATTCAAGAGGAAGAAAATTACTAGCTTGGCATATCACAAAGAAATCAAAGTGCAAACTTACTATCTTGCTAGCCTACAAAAGAGGAAAAGAACTTGAATATCAAAAATTGCTACCTTACAATTTCAAGAAAAGTAAAGTATAAATTTGCACAAGAAGCAAGTGTTGAATTGCTATGCTTGGACATCTTTAAAAAATCTTACTATGATTGAGTATTGCAAAGCTATGCTTAAATGTTGTATGATCTGATTGATAGCTAGTATGATTGTAAAATTTGCATATCTTTTAAACTAGTTATGATGTAACTTCTCCTTCTTGTTGATGACATAGGGGGAGAAGTAGATTTATGACTTCATGCATTGAATTGAATATTTTACATATTTACATGATGATTCTCATAACATGTGATGAATATTGCTTGGATTTGGGATAATCCAAGGTTTCTATCAATGACATATTGATTGGGGGAGTTATGGTTAATTCCGTTAGTCATCAATTAGTTGTTATCATCAAAAAAAGGGGAGGTTATTAAATCTCGGATTTTGATGATGAAACTAATTGATTGTGTTTTGTGATCTAACCGTGTTTTGAGTTACGTAGGTCTACTATCGATCAGGATTAGATAGTTGATGCAGGAGGAATTGATGTTGTACCGGGTGATCACGTCAGGATATTGGATGTCGGGCTAGAGGGTCGGTTGACAATCGGCAGAAGGCTTCATACGTCGGGTATTGGGCCAAGAAGAGTGGAGTTACACTAAGAATATCGGGGTTGTGGAGGTCAACCATCGATTGGGCAACAAGCCGCAAGAGAGGACGATACGCCGAAGAATCGGACAAAGCACCTTCCAATGGCGTGCCGGGCAACTGAATGTTAATTCGCATTGTAATAATTATCTAGATTAAAGTAGAGTTTTGTTTGTGTATGTGCAAGATTAACTACGATAATGATGAAGACGTAAAGCGAAACAAAGTACCGAAAGACAAGTGTGATAGATTGTTAGGAGTTCGAGAGTTCGACGGAGGTCCGAAGATTTATTGTGAGTGCTGCTGAAATTGGCCAAGAACGAGTAGGGAGCTTGCCGAAGGGTTTTCGGAAGTTCGCCGAAAGATTCATTAAAAGTTCGCGGAGCTTGCTAAGAAAGATCGAAGATTACTAAAGAAGCTCATTGGAACTCGCCAAGATCATCGTGAAGTCCAGGAGCTTGCCAGGAGTCCGCAAAATGGTTTCTGAGGGTTCGTCGGAAGACCGCCGGAAGTTCACCGGAAGCTCACTGGAAGAAGTCTTGACTTGTCAGACTTTGTAATTGCTTAGAAAATATCTTTAATTTCATAGTTAATAAATTAATTTGGGTTAAGATATGTATTAATCTTATAACCCAAGTAGGGGCCAAGTGGGCCTAATAACGGACTAGTTTAGGTCGAGTTTAAGGCCCAAACCAGTGTGCTGAAAAAGGCTAGGTGGTGGCACCACCTAGAGCCCGAGAGCCCATGCGATGTCATCGCTGGGCTAGGCGGTGGTACCACCACTAGGCAGCAAGCCTAGCTGGTGGCACTGCTTGGTACACTGATTGTGTCAGTATCAGACTAGTGGCGGTACTGCCAGTGTTAGGCAGTGGTATCGCCAGAATGACATAGTTTGAGGCAATTCAAATTTAGACTCCGAATTCGAATCCTCTTGGGGTCTATAAATACCTCAGATATTCTTGCTAAGGGAGCAGGAAGAGTGCAAGAAAACTAAGGGAAAACTCTATCATTTGAAGTAGAAATCCCTCCTCCAAAAAGTTTAGAAATATTCTTAAGAGAGGTGTTGAGAGAAGCTTTATAAACAGAGTTTATAAAAGAGAGTTTGTCTTCGCCCGTTGGAAGGAAGGCAGCTAGTGGAAAGCCGGTGGCCTCAAGCGAAGAGGAATCGGGAGTGGATGTAGGTCGGATGACCGAACCACTATAAAAATGGTTTGCGTTTATGTTCTTGCATTTACCTTTCTGTAAACTGTCTTTTCTTCACTACTCAACTTGCTCATCATGCCTTCTTCCTCTCTAAACACTCCCTACTTTAAGCACTTTCCATTACGCTTTAATCGAAATCGATTTTAGTCAAAAATGTGATTTCTATCATATGAAGTTTCGGAAGTTGTTTTAAATCGTAGAAATTTATCATTCTTTATCACTGTACTAATTCACACCCCCCCCCTCTTAGTGCCACTCAATCCCTAACAATATGGAGAAATCAATTCTCGATGTAAGTTGAGTTGGTCGAGTCCCTCATGACTTACATATATTATGATCCGAGATCTTGCCTATGACATAAAGATGTCAACGGTGAAGTGAGGACATAATATGCTTGATCGAGTCTCTTGAGGACATATCATCGAATCAGACTCATCTTATAATGATGGTGATGACTTGACCGAACATCATGGTTGGTCGAGTCCCTTAAGGCTATGATGGTTCAAAGGCCGAACAAGATGAGAATCACAGAAAGTTATGATTAGCAAGAGTTGCCTACCTTTTGGGCTTAGTGTAATTTGTCGAGTCCTCAAGATTATGTTAAGACACCGATTGGATCTCGATCCCCACTAGAGATCTATTGGGGGTCTCCAATTCATATACCAGAGGGAGTTGTATGATTTGCAAGAAAATATTGAGAGTATATTAAGATAGAGGATCATATGTTAATTATTTATTTTTATAAAATTTACATGTTATTTGTTTCTATTGTATTTTTATCTTCAAAAAATATTGCTTTCAAATCCCTTATATGGCATACTTGATATCAACCGTCTCATTGGTCCAAATTATTAGCTTCATAACCTAAGAATCATTTTTACGATGGAGAAAATTGCATACATCATTGATACAGTGATGCTTATGCCTAAGGAAGGGGCAAGCGAGGATGAGACCACTTACTACATGAAGTACATAGATGACTCCACTCTTTCTCAGTGCTATATATTGGGCTCCATAACTCCCGAGTTACAAAGGTTGTTGAATCTCAAATTTTGATGATGAAAATAATTGATAGGGCTTGTGATCAAATTTGCATTTTAAGTAATGCAAGACTAGCTTGATCATAGAGAGATAATTAAAGCAGGAAGAATCAATGTTGAGCCAGAGTAGAACATGTCAAAAGATCGATCGACGTATTGACGAAACGCTTCATGCCATAAGTTTGGGCATTGGGCTAAGAAGAGTGGATATTGTAAAAAGGAGAACAGAGTTGCAGAGGTTAACATGTCGATTGAGCAATATGCCATTGGAGAGCATGATGGGCCGAAGAGTCAAACAAAGTGCTAGATGAACCAATGACATGCCGAATAATATTTGATTAATGCTTTGTAATAATTATCTAGATTAAAGTAGTTTTAGTTGTAATTGGGTTAGAATTAGGTCAACTCAATTATGGGCCAACTGGACTCGAATCAGGATTATTTTAGGCCAAATAGAAAGCCTAAACAGTGACCTAGAGCCATGTCAAGTGGTGGCACCGCAGGGTTGGTGGTGGAACTGCTTGAGGCTTGGCCTCTCATGTAGTGTTTAGGTGGTGGTACCACCAGACTAGACGGTGTTACCGTTGAGACATAGTCTCCCAGACTATCAAGCGGTGGTACCACCAGAATAGACGATGGTACTACCCAGTGTCAGTGCCGCAAGCGATGGTGTCCCTGAGCTTCATAATATGTTGAGGGAGGCTAAGAGCACTATAAAGAAAGAGAAGCAAGTTCTTTATGTTGGTGAGATCAGAAAAAAAAAAGAAAGGTAGAAAAGTCCCTTAAGAAGGGCAAGGGTAAACCGGGTAAAGCAAAGGTTGCTAAGAAGGACCTAGTAAAGGACAAAGACCAGTGCTTCCACTACGATAAAGATGGGTACTGGAAGAGGAACTATAAAGAGTACCTTACAAAGAATGCAAAACAAAAGCTTAGAGAAGCTTCAAGTACATTCATGATTAGTCTCCATTTGTCAGATAATAACATATAGGTATTATATATCGGTAGTGCTTATCACATCTGTAATTTATTGTAGGTTCTAGCAAGACCTAAGAGATTAGCGAGAGGTAAAGTGAACCTCAAGATAAGCAATGGTGCAAAAGTTGCTATAGTGGTTGTTGGTGAGATCACCCTACATCTACCTAGTGGAGCTACTATTGCATTGGATGTATGTTACTTTATTCCTTCTATTATTAAAAATATTATTTTTATTTCATGTTTGATAGTTAGTTGATATAAATTTATTTTTTAGAACAATGGTTGTTCAATATTACTGGATGATCAAATCATCACTAGAGGAACATTACATAATGATTTATTTATGCTAGATATTGCTCTAAATATCAATATCATAAATATAAGTATATCCAAGAGGAAACGAGATGAGGTAAATAGTACATACTTGTGGCATTGTAAACTATATCATATCCATAAGGGAATGATTCAAGAGTTGTTAAAAGATGGATATCTAGATCCATTCGACTATGAGTCATATGCAACTTACGAGCTATGCCTTTGTGGAAAGTTAACCAACTCCCCATTTAGTGAAATTGGACAAAGAGCTCCTGAGTTGTTGGAACTCATATATAATGATATATATGGTCCCATATCTACTAAGGTCATAGGAGGTTATTCTTACTTTATTACATTCACTAATGATTTCTTTGTGTACAAACATATGTACTTGATGAAGTATAAGTTCGAGGCCTTCAAGAAATTCAGGTAATATAAGAATGAGATAAAAAATCAGACT
Source organism: Musa beccarii (assembly GCA_024322285.1). Classification (NCBI taxonomy): domain Eukaryota; kingdom Viridiplantae; phylum Streptophyta; class Magnoliopsida; order Zingiberales; family Musaceae; genus Musa; species Musa beccarii. Next base: position 35,198,766 of record CM044398.1, on the reverse strand, counting down.
GAAAAAGTATCAAGACTCTTCAATTAGATCGATGAGGTGAGTACTTAAGTGCAGAGTTCACCTAGTTCCTCAAGGATCATGGGATTTTATCCCAATGGGCACCTCCTTATATAGTTCAGCTCAATGGTATATCAGAAAGGAGGAATCGCATACTGTTAGACATGGGGTAGTATGATGAGTTTCATCGACCTACCCATCTCATTCTTTGGATACGCCCTAGAGTCTATAGCATACCTTCTGAACAAAATTTTAATTAAGTCAATAGTGACTACACCATATGACATATTGAAAAGGAAGAAGCTTGATCTTAAGGTTATTAAGATTTGGAGCTACCCTACCCACATTAAGAGATACAACCTTGATAAATTGGAATCTAGGACAAAATGGTGTAAGTTCATGGGATATCCTAAGAAAACTTATGAGTATTATTTCTATCACTCCAAGGAATAAAAAATCTTTAGAGCCAAGAGAGCAGTGTTCCTTGAGAAGGAACACATTATTAGTGGAGATAGTGGGAGCGTGATAGAGTCGAGTGAAGTTGGAGAACCTAGCTCAAGTACCATTCCACAAGTAGAGTCTATTCATGATATGAACTAGCAAGTCAATCATAATTCTATCAAAGACTCTTTAACTATTTATAAAGGACCAATGACAAAAGCTAAAGCTAAAAGGATGAAAGAAGCCTTAACTTGTTTATTGAAAAGCATTTGAAAGGAGCAAGCTAGTCAAGATTCAATCAATGTTCTATGGATACTAGAAGAGCCTAAAATAGTTAACATGATTCAATTAAATCATGAGGAGAAATGCCATTTAGCCATATTGAAGAATAAAGAGAGAAGGACAAATTTGAAGTGCCTAATTTGAAGAATAAAGGTCATTCAGTCAAGTTGGACCATATTCATGAATTAGGAATATGAATGTCATTTAATATATTTAATAAATTCATTCCCTTTGTACTTAGCCTTATACTATATAAACAAGACTACTCTCTTTGTAAGAATACAATTTGAGAAGTATAATCATCCTTTAACACTGGCGAGTGTTTTGTTTTTAAGTTCATACATAAACTTTGGAACTTATCAAGCTTTTTTGCTTATGGTGTTCAAAACCCAAAATCTTTGCTTTTCCTTTCAACTCATCAAACTTCTTAGTTTGTGATGTTTTAAGAAAATCAATGTGCTATTCTAATTATTTCATTAATTTTTCATTAATAAAGTGATTAGAATAGTTTTTCTTACTTCATTCTTGAACGATCCATTTTGTTTTCAATTCATTCAAGGGTGTCAATTTGCATTCAATGTGTATCATAGCTCTTTAGCTATTAGGGTATATGGTTGCTAAGTTAATTATTTCCATCATTTGGTATTAGAGCTTTGCTTAAGTTTGAGGTTTGCTTATCCATTTATTTGTTAACTTTTAGCTTTCCCTTATCTCTTCTTCTTCTTCCTGTATTACCATATCTATAATTGCTTTTCTTCCTTCAACTTCATTGTTGTGCTTCTTGTGTTATTTCTATTTTTCGTTGTTTATTTCTTTTCCCTCACTTTATAATATAAAAAAAATCAGAAAGTCAAAAAAAGAGAAAGTCAAAAGTAAAAAAAAGAGAGAGAAAATCAAAAGTCAACAAAAAGAGAGGAAATCAAAGGTCAAAAAAAAGAGAGAGGAGAAAATCAAAGGTAAAGAAAAAGAGATCAAAATTTAAAAAAAAATTATGGATTCAAGGAATTCTTGTAAATTATAAAATTCTATCTTCGTTCTTTTGAATTCTTATTTCAAGTTTTGAAATCTTTCTTCATTTTATAAAATTTTACTTATTTATTTGATACTTGAATTCTGATTTTTGCTTATGATTGAAGTGCATTACACACACCTTTAAATTGGCCTACCTTTTGTTTACTTTTAGACTTGCCTAATTTCACTATCGTTGAATTGCTATTAGAATTGTTAAAATGATTTAACATGGATGGTTCAAAAGCCATAAACACTCCTATGAGTACTTCTACTAAGTTTGACAAGGATGAAAGTGGAGAAAATTTTGATCAAAAAATATATAGGGAAATGATATATAGTTTACTTTACCTCACCGCAACTAGACCGGATATCATATTTAGTGTAAGACTTTGTATAAGATGTCAAGTTAACCCTAGGTTATCTCACCTTAAAGTTGTTAAAAGAATCCTTAGATGTCTTAAAGGAACTCATAATCTAGGATTATGGTATCCAAAATCTGATAACTTTAATTTAAAAGCCTATGCAGATGTAGATTTTGACAGATGTAGAATAGAAAGAAAAAACACATTCAGAACATGCCAATTTTTAGGACATACGCTTGTTTCTTGGACTTCTAAAAAACAAAACTCGATTACACTATCTACAACCGAAGCCGAGTCTATAGCCGCATGTGCATGTTGTGCATAAGTTGTTTGGATGAAAAATACTTTAGAAGACTATGGAATTCAATTAAAGAATATTCTCATAAAATGTGATAACACAAGTGCTATTTATTTAACTAAAAATCTCATTCAATACTCTAGAACTAAGTATATTGACATTAGGCATCACTTTATACGAGATCATGTCAATAATAATGATGTTATTATAGAATTTATTGATACAAAACATTAACTAGCGGACATCTTCACAAAACCTTTAAATGAAGAACAATTTGACTTCATTAGAAGAGAATTAGGCATGCTAAATTGTCCTAATACATGAGGTTGTTGTAAGTTTCTTTTCAAAGTTTTCTATCTTCCATTTTTATGAACTCATCTTGATATTATCTTTTCGGATTTCAGATGACATCTTTACAATACCTCTTCCTCCATTGATGATTTTTAAATTAAAATCATGCCCTCTTAATAACTTGGAAAAATTGGTTCTATACTCCCTCTATCTCTATTGGGATGAATAAATGGTTCTCTTGATTTATTTAATCCACTCTTACTTATCATTTGAAGTTAGATGATTTTGTCTTCTTGATGCATGCAACTATATATACATTAATATCATGTACTTTAAATAAGCTTTCAAGTTTGAATACTCTCTTCGTACTTCATTCATGCAAATTTAATAAACTCTTAACTCTTGTGCTAATTTCTACATCTTGAGCCTACATCTTTATCTTCCATCTCATGAGTTCTAATGAGAACGCCAATTTGAATCTTTTATGAAATTTTTACGATATTGTGCTCCGCTTCATAAATTTGTAATGGAAATGCCAAGTTGAACCTTTAAAGTATGAAAACATCATCATGGCTCTTTCATGAATTCTGATTATCATCTCTCTTCTTCACAATTTTTTTAAAGTAAATTTCATGAGCTCTTGATGAAATATTTGATGAATGTCTTGGCTTCAATGATGTATCTTTTTACAGTTTTTCGGCTTCAATTTTCAAATGAGCTCTTGAACCTTTCATTTCAATCCCTCTTAAATGAACTCGTATAGTTCTTATTATGAGTTTTATCGATTTCATCTCTTTTCTAGTTTCATTTGGTAGAAACAATTCTTGAATAAATTTTTTATTGACTTGAATGATTCAATTCAAGAATTATTATGCAAAATTAACTTTTCATGAGATCTTAGAAAATTTTATGAACTTTGGCTTTAATGATCTATCTTATGATTTCATTGACCCCAATTTTCAAAAAGAATGATCGAATTGCTTTTTGGTATTCTTTTCTTTTTGCCATTATTATCAAGACATATTCCCTTTATGTTGATGACAAAAGGGGAGAATAATATGACAAGATGAATTGATGACTTGATAGAATACTAAATACCTTGTATGTATCATATTGAATGATGTATCGTAACATATCACAATATGAAGTGTATCACAATTGTATTGAAAATTGATTGCTATCCTTAAAAGCATCACAATATGAAGCATATCACAATTGGAATGTATTACATGCATCGCAAATGGTTCATACATGCTTTACATGTTAATTTTGTAAATTCATTATCATATCATGTTTAAATTTGGTATCTTTCATTGATATGATAAGTTTTCATCTTATTTGATGATGTATTGTAAAATAATATCATATCTTGCATTTGTGCAATTTTATTTTGATATCATTTGATCCTTGTTTCATTTCAAAATTAAAATTGGTATCATTTATTGAAGTGATAAATGTTTATCATCATTGAACTTAAAAAATGGGTGTCATGTCTTGACATCGTGAAAATACGAAGTTTCATATTTATGGATAAGAAGATCATACTTGCTAAGCATGAAGATAAGTTCAACAAATGCAACTTATCAGTTTCGGCTTGAATTCAAGGAGATTGAATTCAAGTGTTTCCCTTCTCATAATATGGCATATAGATAGAGGGAGTTAAGGTTAACTGATTGTCATCAATTAATTGTCATCATCAAAAAGGGGGAGATTGTTGAATCTCGGATTTTGATGATGAAGTCAATTGATAGGTTATTTAATCTAATCCATATTATTGAGATAAGTGTGCAGGATTGACTACGATAGCAATGAAGACATAAAGCAAATTATCAGAGTCAAGTACGCTGGGAGTTCAAGAGTCTGCTAGAAGTTCGAAGGATCATCGAAAGTGCTATCGAAACTGGCCGAGAATGAATCGGGGACTTATCAAAGGTTTTGGAAGTTCATCGGAAGGTTCGTCGAAGGTTCACGAGATCACCAAGAAAGTTTAGAAGGTAGCCAAAAGATTCGTCGAACTCACCATAAAGTCCGGGAGGCTGTTGGAAGTCCGTCGAAAGATATCCGAAGGTGTGTCGAAAGTCCGTCGGAAGTTCATCGAAAGCTCGCCGAAAGAAAACTCGACATTGCCAAATTAGAATTTGCTTAGAAATACATTTCAATTTTATAGTTAATTATGTAATTAGGGTTAGGATTAGGTGATAATCCTGATTAACCCTAGTAGGGGCCAACTAGGCCTTAATTGGACTGAATTGGGATGGATTTAGGGCCCATTCACTAGTACTGACCATGTCTGACAGTGGCACCACCCCGGGAACAGGTTCCCAAGTGGTCTGGGTGGTGGTACCACCCCAAGTCAGTGGTAGTACCATTGATAGTTATTACCTATCAACGGTGGTACCGCTTGACAAGCGGTGGTACCACCCCTCCACAGAGTCCGAGGACCCTGGCGGTAGTACCGTTAGACTGGGCGATGGTACCACCCAGTACATTGACAGAGTAGGGTCAACTGGCGATGGTACCATCAATGCCAACTGGTGGTACTGCCAGTACCCGAAAATCTGAGATGTGACTCTTTTTTGCTCCAAACCTGAAGCAAATAGAGTCTATAAATACCCCTTACTTCTCAGCTTGGCTGAGAATATTGAGAAGTAATAAAAACTGAGTCAAAACAATAGCAAAATTACATTGAATAGCTTGAGTGTTCACCTCCCAAGTTTTACTTTGTCAAAGTTCTATAAGAGTGTGAACCACTTTAAAAGTTTGTAAGATGGGTGCTTGGTCCTTCCCCTTTAAGAAGAATTGATAGTGGAAGTTGAGAACCTCGTCGAAGGAGATTTCGGAAGTGGACGTAGGTCATTTGACCGAACCACTATACATTACTATGTACTTCTCTTGATTTGTGAGTTTTAACTTGCTACATTTCAAACTTTACTTAGCTGCAATCTCTCGATCTTTCCCTCTCTACTTTCTATCGCATTCACTCGAATCACTTTGCTGAAATCTTTTTCGTTGGATCAAAATTTCTCTATAGACAACTCTTTCCGAAATAGCTTTAAAAATTATGGTTTTTATTCGCTGCACTAATTCACCTCCCCTCTTAGTGCTACTCAGATCCTAACAACATCCTCATTCAATCCGACATTGGTGATTCAGTGAACTAGTGTATTCTCATAACATAGAGTCATTTTGATTCCCCCACTACACAGTTAGGGGGCGATGATTCCTTCAGATGAATCTCTTCGCCACTAATATAGTTGTCATGCCACACCCAAAAGAACAAGCAACGGTGAAATTGGATGATGAACTCAAAATCAAGGAAATGATGACTTTTGGTTTTGGGGTTCAAAATCGAGATACCTTAGGTGAGATACTCTCAACTTCTTGAGCAACTAAGTAGGCCACTTCTAGAGCAACTAAGTAGGGCATGTGTGCAGCAAACGCAAAACTTCATTTCTTATTCTTATGCCAATACGTCATTTCTTATTCTTATGCCAATACCTCATTTCTTCACTTTAATCACTTAGTTAGGCCACCGCTACTATCCCTAGACTATGCTACTATCCCTAGACTAATGTACTCTACTCTCTTAGTGCGTTGCTACTTTGCTTGTTCTCTCAACTCACTCACTTTGGCGAAAGAAATGAAATGACTAACTCACTAACAAGGGCTTTACTGAATAATTTTTTCTATTCAGCATATGCTATAAGTGCGGAACCTTCTATTTGTTGAAACGGTTGAATCTCAAATTTTGATAATGAAACTAATTGATTGTGTTTTGATTATCTAACTGCATTTTGAGTCATGCAGGTCTACTCTCGATCAGGATTAGACAATTGACATAGGAAGAATCAATGTTGCACCAAAGGAGAACACGTCAGGAGATTGGATGTTGACCCAGATGTCCGGTCGATAATCGACAGAAGGCTTCGGACAAAGAAATTGGGCATCGGGCCAAGAAGAGCAGAGTTGTGCCAAGGAGATCGGGGTTACAGAGGTCAACTATTGATTGGGCAACAGATCGCAAGAGAGGACGATGTGCCAAAGAACCGGACGAAGCACCGATAGACCTATGACGTATAATAATTGTTTAGATTAAAGTAGGATTAGATTAATTGGGTTGTCATTAGGCCAACCCAGTTAGGGGCTAATTGGGCTCATACGCAGACAGGTTTGGGCTGGACTCAAGGCCCAAACAGGGTTGCTGAACCCTGTTTGGCGATGGCACCGCCCAGAGCTCAGTCTCCCAGGTTGTTTAGATGATAGTACTGCCTAGTGTCAGTGTACCCGGGCAACGACATCGTTGGCTGAGTAGTGGTACCACCCAATACACTAATAAGGGTAGAAAGCCTGGGCGGTGGTACCACCACCCAACACTGACGGTGGTACCGCTAGTACCCTAGAAATCCAAGATGCTCCAAATTTGAATCCACTTGGGGTCTATTAATACCCCAGCTATTCTTGCTTAGGATAGCAAGAATCGAGAAAAAGAAAAGGTGCCAAAACTCTGTTGAAAGCCTTGTAAAATTAAAGTGTCCCTCCTCCTTAAGTATAGAAGTGTAATTCTAAGGGAGAGTGAGGGAAATCTTATAAGAGAGGGCTATAAAAGTGAGTTAGTCTTTATCCGTTGGAAAGAAGACTGTTAGTGGAAGCCAGTAGCCTTAAGTGAAGAGGGATCGGGAGTGAACGTAGGTCAGATGATTGAACCACCATAAAAATCAGTTTGAATTTGGTTCTTGCTTTTTATCTTTATTGTAAACCTATTTACATTACTGCTCTACTTCCTCATCACTGCCCTCTTTCACTTTCTTACAAATGTTTTTAAGTTAAAATGCAATCAAAATCGGTTTTCATCAAAATGATTCTTTTCGAATGAAATTTTTTGAAATCGCCAAATTTGTTGTACTTTACCATTACACTAATTCACCCCCCACCCCCCCTCTTAGTGTTATTCTTGATCCTAACAGTTGGTATCAGAGCCCGATATTTCTCATTTGGATTTATACCCAAGAGAAATGGCTCTTTTCATATTTCAAGAGGATTTTTTGATCATTCGTCCTCCCTTGTTTAATGGGTCAGACTACACTTATCGGAAAACCTAATGAGAGTTTTCATGCTTTTCTTGAATTTAGATTTATGAAATATTATTAAAAATAGATTTTAAACACTTTCTAAACCTAGAAATGAATGGACGAATTTTGAGAAAAAAATTTTCTTTAAATGGAAAGGCTTTGAATGCCTTATTTTGTGCCTTGGATAAAACCGAATTTAATCATGTTTCTACTTGTGAAACAACTTTTAATATTTGGCACACTTTTGAAATCACACACGAAGGCACTACTAGAGTCAAAGACTCGAAAGTAAACCTTTTAATGCATGATTTTGAGCTTTTCTGAATGGCACCAAATAAGACTATTGGTGACATGTACACCCATTTCACGGATGTCGTCAATAGTCTAAAAGCACTTGGCAAAAGTTTTTTAAGGTTTGAACTTATAAACAAGATTTTAAGATCCCATCCAAAAAGGTAGGATCCAAAAGTAATAGTTATACAAGAGTCTAAAGACTTGAATGTTTATTCTCTCAAAGAGCTAATTCAGTCTTTAATGACCTATGAAATGACTTTTGAACTTGATGAACATGATACTAGTTATAGGCGCCCTACAAGCCAATCACATGAGTGATGACACCTGTAACACGTTGCGTTAATCTCTTTGCTTATGATTACTAGCATTTTCTTACATTATCTAGATGTATATTATGATGTCCTTGGATCTGTGCAATAGGAATCGGATCGTGATGAGATCACGATAATGAGACCGATTCACCTTTAAACACAGACCCTAAATAATCTTGGTTATAGGTTACTCAAGAGGGACATCGAGATAACTAAACAGACTAGTGTGCTGTATACCCATCCATATGATGGAGGTGGCTGGTCTCATAGCTACTCATATGGGGACACTAAGGGTATAGTATAGGTGCTTATTGGAGAATGAGTTCACTGATTGATCTACTTATGGAATGTTGGATGGTTATTGATACCTCACGTCAGACAACAATTCTGAAATCCTAGTAGTGTATCTGGACCTTAGACTTGAGATACCAAGGATGTCCTGTATGAATCCTCCACTCTTTGATGTTGGACTTACAGGTTTGGAAAGTTTCAAATCTAGTACAATCGATTCTCGAGAATGATAGCCAACCTTACGAAGGCAATTGAGTGTCAATAGAGGATCATCCACTCTCGATATCATAAGAGGAATATCCTATGTGTTCTTACTCAGGCAAATCCCTGGCAAGGTCATTTGGATTGAGAGAGAAAGAGTTTTTTAGGAGAATTTAATTAGAGCGAGACTCGACTAGAAACCGTATGGGCCTGACAACACAATGCCCGATATATGATCTCTAGGTCATTAGATGGATAAGGGATTATAGGTACATAGTAACTAAAGATAGATAGGTCCAAAGGATTAGATTCTCATATCGTTTGGGGATTGTGGCGTAGTGGCCTAGTACATCCGCAGTCGATGAGTCGGGTGAATTATTATGGAGATAATAATTCACTAAGTCAAAAGGAGTTTTGATAAGTATGACTCATGGTCCGCTCGATATTGGGCCTAGAGGGTCACACATATATGGTAGGTGCTACGACGAGCATGTTAGGGATCGAGCGACACTAAGGGGGGGGTGAATTAGTGCAGTGGTAAAGAACGATAGATTTTTCAACAATTAAAATAAGTTCGGAAACTTCGTACGAATGAATGCAACATTTCGTTTGAACCCGAAAAAATTACATTTTAACTTTAAAGCATATGTAAGAAGATGAAGATGAAGTTGAGTAAATAAGACATCAAATGAAAATGGTTTGCAGCAAAGTACGTTGCGAGAAAGTAAATGTAAACCGATTTATAGTGGTTCGGTCATCCGACCTACATCTACTTCCGAAGCCTTCTCCGATGAGGCTCCCAACTTCCACTAGCAAATCTTTTTGAAGGGGAAGGACCAAACACCCCTCTTACAACCCTTTTACAAGAAGTTCACACTCTTATAGAATTTTCAAAGAGAAAGAAGGAGGTGAACACAAGCTATTAAAAACTAGACTTTCCCAAGCTTTTTGCTAAATTTCTAACTATCTAAGGGTTCTCCCCTTTTAGCTGAGAATTCAAATTTGAGCTCCAAATTTGAATTCTTTTTTAGTTTCCTAGTGCCGGTAGTGCTACCGCCTATCAGAGGCGGTGCCACCGCCTGTCAGTCATCAGACTGACAGTGCACAAGCGGTACCACCGTCCAAGGTAGGCGGTGCTACCGCTTGTGCCTTCAAGCGCTGGGTGGTACTACCGCCCAGCATATTTCAGCCCACTGGTTTGGGCCGAAAACTCGGCCTAAACCAGTCCAAAACAGCCCCAAATGGGCCCTAACTTGGTTTATAGGATTAACACCTAATCCTAAACCAAATTACATGCTAACTATGAATTTAAAGATATTTTCTAAGCTATTAGAAAGTTTGACAAGTCAAAGACTTCTTCTGGCGAGCTTCCGGCAAACTTCCGACGGTCTTCCGACGAACCCTCGGAAACCATTCCGTGGACTCCCGGCAAGCTCCCGAACTTCACAATGATCTTGGCGAGTTCCACCGAGCTTCTTTGGCAAGCTCCGATCTTTCTTGGCAAGCTCCGCGAACTTCTGACGATCCTTCTGGCGAACTTCCGAAAACTCTTCGGCAAGCTCCCTACTCGTTCTCAGCCGTTTTTGGCAACACTCCTAATGAATCTTCGGACTTTCGTCGAACTCTCGAACTCGCAACAATCCATCCCACTTGTCTTCCGGTACTTTATTTTGCTTTATGTCTTAATCATCATCGTAGTTAATCCTGCACACATAAACCAAACTCTACTTCGATCTAGACAATTATTACAATGCGAATTGACATTCAGTTGCCCGACACGTTATTGGCTTATCGGCGCTTCGTCCGATTCTTTGGCATATCATCCTCTCTAGCGATCCATTGCCAATCGATGATTGACCTCTGCAACCCTGATATCCTTGACGCAACACGCTCTTCTAGGCCTGATGCCCGACGTACGAAGCCTTCTGCCGATTGTCGACCGAACCTCTGGCTCGACATCCAATATCCTGACGTGATCACCTCCGGCATAACATCAATTCCTCCAGCATCAACTGTCTAATCCTGATCGATAGTAGACATGCATAACTCAAAACACAGTTAAACAATAAATCATAATCAATTAGTTTCATCATCAAAATCTGAGATTCAATAATCTCCCCCTTTTTGATGATGACAACTAATTGATGACTAACGGAGTTAACCATAACTCCTCGGAGTTTAACCAAACTCCCCCTATCAATATGCCATTGATAGAAACCTTGGATTATCCTAAATCCAAGCAACATTCATCACAATGTTAAGGGAATACATCAAACTATCATGCAAATATATAAAATATTCAATCAATGCATGAAGTCATCAATCTACTTCTCCCCCTATGTCATCAACAAAAAGGAGAAGTAACATCATAGCGAATTTTCAAGGATATGCAAATATTACAATCATACTAGCTATCAAATCACATCATAACTCAAGCATAGCTTTGCAATACAACATCCAATCATACCATTTAATCATAGCAAGTTTTTAAGGATGGGCAATGATGGCAATTTTTTTACTTGCATCTTGAGATGTGCAAGTTGTACTTTCTTTGCTTCCTTTGCATGTTCTAGCTAGCAAAATTTTTCTTTGCGATACATAAGCTAGCAATAAATCTTCTCCCCCTTTGTTTTTGTCAAAAAAGTGGAGTACAAATAGTCAATGCTTTGATCATGACAAATTTACAACATGATTTTTTAGCATATTAAGTCATGAATACAAGGGAGTCAAAAATCATGATATGAGAGAAAAAAATGATAAGCAAGCTAACATACTTTGTGACATGCAAGTTAACTTCCTTTTAATTCTTCTCTTTTGTAACTAAGTTTCACCTTTGCATACTATCAACTTTTTATTTGCAATGAGCTAGCAATTATATATAATCACTTTAAACATATATGCTAACTTTTCATTAAAACATACAAACATAAAGGCACGGCAAGTGTAACATTTCAAATTTTTGAAGTTTTGCATTTTGCTTCTTTTGAGATAGTCAAGATAGCAATATTTGCATCCTTTGAGATAACAATCCTTAACTTCTTATGAAATTGTAAGATAGTAATTTTTCTCCCCCTTTGTCTTTGTCAAAAGGAAGGGAGGTCTAAATGGCTAAAAATTTTAATCATTATACAAACTATTTTTCATATCATTTATAAATTTACATCAATAAAAATATACATCAATTGTTCAATCATCACATGATGCAAATAAGACAACAATGCAAAGAAATCATGTCATGAAGGATATCAATATGTAAATTCAACAAGGATCAAAACCACAAGATATCATTCATGATTCATAACTTTCTTTTTAGCAAGATCAAAATTCATATTTATCAATTTTTAATTCAAGATAACATATAAAAATCATGATATATAAAAGCATATCAATATCAAGGATCAAATCATGATTACAAGTGCTAACATATTTTCTTTTCATTCATTTTCAAGTCATGATAAAAGAATAAATTAATGATTCAATCATTAAGTACAATTCTTTTACATCAATTTTGAATTATATAAGGTTTACACGACAAATATCAATTTATGATAAAGGGTATACAACCAAGAATCATGATGCATAAAAACATATCATTCTCATAGATCAAGTCATGATTCATTGATTCATCATAAGGCAAATTTCTTTTCAATCATCAATTTTTCAATTGCCACATAAGACATACAAGCCAAAGAATTCTTGTCATTTCTATATTATGAAATATATGATAATAAGGCTCATGATTCATTTAAAAAGATATAGCATAAAGAGCAACTTGATTTATGCATAAGAATTTCAAGTATCAAGTATTAAGATATCAAGACTTGGATTATCTTTACACAACTCTTATATTGGATTTCTCTCTCTAGGTGAGAGCTTCTCTCTCTAGGTGATTCTCTTCTCTCTCTAGGGTGAGAAGAGGCGGTGTGGATCTGCTTCTTCTCCCTTGGGTGGTGGTTCTTCCCTTCCTCCACGTGGTGTAGTCAGATCGAACTCATTGGGGGAAAGTGAAGCCACGGAGAAAGGCTAGGGCGAGAAGGGGCGGCGGCTACTGGGCAGTGGTTCTCCCCTGGCGCACGGAGATCTGCTTCTCCCTTGGGCGAGTCGCTGCTCTGCGGACAAGGAGGGCGTCGCTTCTGGCAGCGGTGGCGGCGTCCCTGTTCTGCATACGAAGATCAGGAAAGGGGCTTTGGCTGCTGGGCGGCGATCGAGGGTCTCTTCTCCCTCGGGCATGCTCCATCCCTTGCCTCTCTCTGCTACTGCGAAGAACAGAGGAGGCGACGATTGCTGCTCCCTCACTGCTCTGTACCAAGTGGATCACTTGGGCTGCAGATCTAGGTCGAGAGGGAGGGAAGAGGTGCGGCTAGCAGATTCGCTCTCCACACTTTGCTTCGCCCGTAGGGTTTGCGCACGAACAGAGAGGCGAAGGCTGCTTCTCCGTTCGAAGAGTTCTGCTGGAGCACTCTTTCCCAGCATCGCCGCAGTTGCTGGGTGAGGAGGTCACAGTTGCTGGGCAGTTCTCGGAGCCTTGCAGCTGCAGCATCCTGAACAGAGGAGATCTGCTATTTTGGGGGTAGATCCGCATTGACAAGGGTGCTGCTGCTGTTTGACAGTTGTGGCAACGCAACTCGAGAATGGCAGATGACGGTGGCAGCAGGGTTGATTCGAAGATGAGGCCTCCTTCTCAAGTTGCTTCTGGTTCTTTGAGGACGTAGCATAGAGGTAGGTCACGTTCTAGATTGCGGCCTTCTACTCTCATTTCTAGAGATCCTCGACCTTGGACAAGCCTCTTCAAGGCTCCGATTGGAAGCTCAGATCTTAGCTTGGATTTCTTTGCTCCAGAAACCCAGGCTGATCAGAAGATTACTGTGTATGAGACTATTGATTCTGAAGAACTGATTAAGACGTGGTCCATGGCACTTGTTGGTTATGTGGTCGGTTTAAAGACATCATATTTTCCATTATCCTCATTTATCAAAACTCGATGGGGCACATCGGCATTTGATCTGTATATGCTAGAGAATGGTTTTTTTATATGCAAACTCTATTCTGCAGAGGATTTGCAGCGAATCCTTGAAGGGTTTTGGACTATTCGCGGTCATCCGATGATTCTACGGCATTGGTCTCCTGATGTCCGTTTGGAGTTAGATAGTCTACAGTCTATTCCTTTATGGGTATCCTTTCATGGTCTTCCCTTGCATCTTTGGAGTCGATGTTTTATTGCTAAGTTATGTAGCACCTTGGGACAACCATTGTATATTGACAAAGCAACAAAGAAGACCTGATTTAGATTGGCTTTTACACGAGCATGTGTAATGGTTTCTTCTGATGATGATCTTCCAAATGAGGTATCGTGATCTTGATGGGACCACCCGTAAGGTGCATGTTTCATATTCTTGGAAACCACAGCGTTGTAAGATTTGCAACTCTTTTGGTCATGCACATGGAGCTTGTCAGCAAACTCAGAAACCAATCACTCAGGTTTACCGCCAACGCTAGTCATCTCAGCATGGGGTTGATAGTACTATTATGACAACTAATGAGCAAGGCGGGGCTCCTTCAGTGGCAGTAGTGCCGGTGAAGACAAGCGAGCATTCTGACTCGCTTGGGCAACATCACAATCAGAAAGACAAATCAGGAACTTTACCTCTTCCTAATATATCAGAGTCTTTCACAACAACAGCTTCCCAGGTTACCCACACACAGGAGAAAGAGAAACCGTCATCTCTTCCTATATTGTCAATAGGGATCCCACGTTCCACTCATCGTGTCATCTAGGATATTGTGTCTTAATCACATGCCCCTACACACCTTACCAACCAAGACATTCTGGATCCAACTAACGAGGACGCTCAAGGTGCTTTCAAATTTAAACATTTACAAGCTGTGGATGAAGTGGAAAAAAATAAGAATAAAGGCTTGAAAGGTAAGGATATGGTGCGGGAGGACAATGTGAAATCTAAGGATAAGAAAAAGGAGGTACTTCCTAAGACGCACCCTTCTACTTAGGAAGAATTATTTTCTTTTCCTTCTGTTTTATTTCTGATGAAGATAATATGTTGGAATATTCGTGGACTTAATAAACCTGAAAAATGTTGGGAGCTCAATAAAATAATCAAGTTTGCTGCTTGTGATATTGTTATTCTTGTGGAAACAAAAATTAAACCATCTCGGGTTCGTGTTCAAAAGAATTTAATATGGTTAGAGGCAGAACTTCTTACCAATGACTCTAGTGACATTTATAGTAGAATATGGGTCTTATGGCATCCCAATTCTGTTAGTGCGTGGTTTATT
Source organism: Musa beccarii (assembly GCA_024322285.1). Taxonomy (NCBI): domain Eukaryota; kingdom Viridiplantae; phylum Streptophyta; class Magnoliopsida; order Zingiberales; family Musaceae; genus Musa; species Musa beccarii. The sequence goes on along the minus strand of CM044398.1, from coordinate 35,183,627 downwards.
TCTGCTACTGCATAATTCATCCATCTTAAGGTAGAGGACAAAAAGAATGACTATCATTTTCATATTACTGGTATATATGCTTCGAATAGTATGTATGAAAGAAATGCTCTATGGACTGATCTAACTATCATTGCAAATGGTTGTCTTACAGTACCTTGGATTGTTCTTGGTGACTTTAATACTGTTAGGTACACAAATGAAAAAGTGGGGGGCAAACCACTTTCAGAAAGCCAACTTCAGAATTTTAATGATTATATAGATACTACTACGTTGATCGATATAAAATCTGTAGGGGATTGGTTTTCATGGAGTAATCAAGGTGCTGTCCATAGGAAAATAATGGCTCGACTTGATAGGTGTTTGATTAATCATGCATGGCTAATAGTTTATCCTGATTCACTTCTGGAGTATGATGTTCAGTTATTCTCCGATCACTCTTCAATATATATACACGCAGACAAAGCAACACCCAAAGGCAAGAAACCATTTAGATTCTTTAACATGTGGAGTACTCATCTTCAGTTCCTTGAGATTATCAGATCAGCTTGGAATGTTATTGTGCATGGTTCCCCTCCGTACATTTTATGTCAGAAGCTAAAAGCCTGTAAAGCAGCACTTAAGAAGTGGAATACAAATATCTTTGGCAATATTAACACCCGAGTTAAATTAAGCAAAAAGGAGCTAATGGCAGTGCAACAAGAGCTACATCTCCAGCCCTTTGATGAGAATCTTATTTGTAAAGAGGCAGAAGCCAAGCATCAGTTCATGCAAGCCTTAAAGCAGGAGGAAAGTTTTACAAAACAGAAATCTCGACAGCACTGGCTTACTCTAGGGGATTCCAACACTAAGTTTTTCTATGCTGCCATTGCTGCTAGAAGGGCCAATAACTGCATCAAGAAATGTAAAGATAACGACAATAATCTTATTACGAACTTGGATGAGGTTAAAGCACACACTGAACAATTTTTTTTATTCTCTACTCAATCAAGAGGAGCAACCTAATAATATTCAGGTGGAGCTACTAGAAAGCTTGATTCGGATGCCATCGCGATTCTCAATGCACCAATTACAGATGAAGAAATTGTAAGAGTTGTCTTTAAGTCACCGAAGCACAAAAGCCCTGGTCCAGATAGATTTCCAGCTGAATTTTATTAAATTGCATGGCCTATCATTGGTGATGACGTGATTAAAGCTTGTCAGCATTTTTTCTTTTCAGGACATATTCTTAAAGAGATAAATTGCACTTTTATTTCTTTAGTTCCGAAGAATACAGGGGCTGATTCACTAGAGCATTACAGGCCCATTTCATTATGTAACTTTACTTACAAGATCATATCCAAGTTGCTTGTAGATCGAATGCGACATATTATGCACAAGATCATTAGTCCGACTCAGGCTGCTTTCATTAAAGGATGACGTATACATCACAATGTTCTTCTTGCTAATGACTTGGTCAAGGATTTACATTCCAAATCAAGAGGGACAAAAATCTGTTTTAAGGCTGACTTACGAAAAGTATTTGATTCAGTTAATCGACACTTCATCTACAGGATGCTCCTTAGTATGAACTTCCCTCAACAATGGGTTAATTGGATTCAATGCTGTTTGGAAACTCCAAAATTTTTTATTCTCTTTAATGGTTCTCCTATTGGTTTTTTTAGAAGTACGAATGACATTCGACAAGGAGATCCACTTTCTCCGTATCTTTTCACAATTGTAATGGAAGGACTCAGTTGTATGTTGGAGGAGGCAGTCATTGTTGGCAGTATTAAGGTACCCCATGCTGGTTCTCTTCATATATCTCATATAACATTTGCAGATGATCTTATTATATTTCTTCGCAATGACTCTACTTCAGTGAGAAATTTGGCTACTATTCTGAAAGATTTTGGTTTGGTTTCTGGCCTTCAACTCAATCATGCAAAAAGTAAAGTCTATATGGGTCCTTGCATTGCAGATAAAGACTTTATTATGCAAACGTTGGGGGTTAGCGAAGGAAGTATGCCGGTTCCTTATTTGGGTCTCCCACTCATATCCACTAACATTCACAAAACCCACTGTCAGCCTATCTTGCAAAAAATAAAGAGTAGAATTTCCTCTTGGAAAACTAGACTTCTTTCTAAAGCAGGGCGACTTGAACTCATCCGATCGGTGTTGTTCTCTTACTCTATTTATTGGTCTAATGCATTTCTTTTGCCTGTTGGACTTCTTCAGGATATTGAAAGACTATTTAAGAACTTCTTCTGGAATGGTACGGATGGTAAGGTAATGCATATGGTAAATTGGGATAACATATGCAGACCGAAAGATGAGGGGGGGCTGAATCTACGAAATCTGAGAGATTAGAATAAAGCTTGTTTGGTACAGAAATTGTGGGATCTTATGCAAAACAAATCCTTATGGTCACAATGGGTTTCTGCTAGGTACCTATCTAAGGAATCAATCTGGGAAGTTTCAGCAAAAACATATCATTCTGCTGCTGTAACATCCCTCATTTTTGAAAAAATTTAAAAGGACTTATTTATAAATATAATGATTTCTTTTAATAATCCTTTAGCACTAAATATTTTTATATTGAAAGTTTGTGTTAGGGACCAAAATGTAAATATTAACAATTATATAGGATTTATGTAAGATTGGTATTCAGTTTAAAAAAAAAAAGAAGAAAGAAAAAGAGAGGACAAGTGGCATTAGCTAACATAAAAATGAGCCACTTGTGTTAACTAGGTGGATGACACATGTTTTCATCATGCATGCTTGCCACCTATCCTTGCATTAGCTAAAATTTAAGTAAATAGATATGGAGTTAAGGAAAACTTAACATGAGAAGCTTGCTGCCAACGTAGAGGAGAAGAAGAAGGAATTGAAGGAGAAGAACTTTTGTCTTAGCTCAAGATTTTGCATCAACCCTTGATAGTTGGGAATCAAACTCTTGTAAGGCAAGTGTTCTAACCCCATCCTAGAGATAAATTTTGATCCTTGTTTTATCTTGATTCTGAAAAAAATTGGATGACTGTAGCTTCATTGAAGGTATCTATGCCATTTAAACATCAAATGTTGAATCTGGAAATTTTCGGATTTCTTGACCTTTCAGTACTCATATGGACATAACTTATTGTACCAAATTCTGATTGAGGAGAAACCTTTTTCATACGAAAGAAGACTTATAGAGCTTTCATTTTACATAATAATTTAAAGATTTAGAGTAAATTTGTCTATCCAAATATATAAATGAAAAGATCTCATGTATTCGGTGAAACAGATGCTACAGCTCCTAATCTTTTGTTACTAAATAGCTCATAACTCTCTGATGAAAATTCTGAATTAAGAAAACTTTCATTCTTTGGAAACTACATTCGTGTATCTTTCTTTTGATACCTAATTTGGAAATTTTGAAGTATGTTTTCCCTCTGAAACATCATTTTAATTTCATTCTACCAATTCTGCAAAATAGAGATGATTAATTCGGACCTTTCTTTATTCTATTTGTTGTAACTTTCTGTTAGAAACTCAAAAATTTACAAATATAAGTTCATCTGAAAATAGTTTAATACAGATTTCTAATGACACATATTATGAGCGAATTGGAGCATATTTGGTCACTCAAACAATTCAGGAAATGTACCACTTAATTTCTGTCAGACCTGAAATTTAGTTGAGTTTTGCCTATTCAAGTTTCATCCTATTGGAAATCTAACTTCTGCTAAATTCTTCTTCAATTGAGCTTTATAATGGTCCTTTGAGAATTCTTGTATTGTTAATCCTAAAATTTGTTTATATACCTGAAATCTATTATGTAATGTTCATGTTTGCATTATCTTGTTTCGTAAAGGCACATGCATATTTTCGTTGTTTCGCATGTGCTTCCGATATGTGCCAATGTTATTGTTCATGCTACCCTTTTGTACTCTGGTGTCTTGTGGGATAATGTAAACCTTTGCCAGAAATGGTAAAGGGAGTTATGCTTAGAGCCCGCGATTGCTCTGCCGGCCCCATTGACTTCACTTAGACGTGGGTGGATGGAGCTCCCAGACGTGGGAGACTAATGTTTGGTGGTCATCCAGAAATGGATGAATCACGTTATGAATGTGGTCCCACAGCACCCTCTATGTTTATTTGATATGATATCCAAAGCTTTGCCTATGAGATTATATTTATGCTTTGGATAAAAATGAAATGCATGCTACATCAAAAATGACATACAAGCTTGTTTTTGTTATTCGGTTCACTTGTTATACTTTGAAGTGCTTCGTATGTCATTGTTATGCTCCCAAACACTCTTACACCTTTGATATGTACCTAAATGCTTCTTTTGCTAATAAAATGCTCCAATTTTCTTTCTCCTATTGTTATGTATAATGCCGGTTTCAAATGAGATAACCCTTTGTGATTTTATATCAAATGAGATGCATTCATTGAACACTTGTAGCTATGCTTTTGTATTTTGATACCAAGCCTGCTTGAACTGCTCCTATCACCATGGATATGTTAGTCGCTTGCTAAGCTCTTTATGCTCACCCCGTTGCTATATATAATTTTTTTTCTGGTTAGCTTGTCACGCACGGAAAAGCTAGAATTGGGTTGAAGTAAAGAAAGACTAGAAGATTTTTGGGCTAATCTTTGTTAGTTTATAAGTCTTTTGTTGTATAGTATACTTTACTTCTGATGAAATGTTAAGGATATGTTGACACTTATGTGTTGTAAAAGTTTAAATGACTACTCATGTTGATGGAATAATAAGTTTAAATTGCATAAGGATATAAACTTGCGGTAAATATTATGTTTTGTGATTGTATATATTTCTACGATTATGGATTTGTGTTATGGTTGATGTTTAGTTGAGTTGGCTTTGGATTTTATGAATCTCTGAGGGAAGTGGAGTATGATATTATGAAATGTACAGGTTGATGAATTGTGAATATCAATTTGAATGGTTCTTACGATCCTCAAATTGTTAGAATGGATCCTGGATTGAATTATTGATGAATTATATTATTATGGATTTAAGACAGGATCACACCTCCTGAATATGATAATTCGAGGGGGGGGTATGACAGTTTGGTATCAGAGCATGATTTGAGGATTCCTAGGAAATTTGATATGCTAGATGCGTAATAAATTTTGAGGTTTAGTAATTTCAATTTAGAGACTAATCAAAAATTTTCTTTTGTTGTTTTAGGAAGCAAGGATGACAAGGTCATCTGGTTCTCCTATTGCATCTACTTTCGATCAATTGAGTGGAATTATGAAAACTCTGGAGGCTATGACACAAGTAATGCAACAACAAGTCCAACAAGGAAGAAATGATGAAGCGGGGACTTCAAACCAGACTGGGTTGGGAATCGAACAATTTAAGAAGCTTAGTCCTCCTAGTTTTAGTGGTGAGCCTGATCCAATGGTAGCAGAACAATGGATGATGCAGATAGAAAAAATATTTGACGTTTTAAGTTGCCCTGATGATAAGAAGGTTTCTCTTGCTTCCTTTATGCTAGAAGGTGAGGCTGAGCATTGGTGGCGAACCATGAAGAGGATTTCTGAAGCTCGACAGGAGCCAATCACTTGGAAGGTATTTACAGAAAAGTTCAATGAAAAATATTTTCCAGATTGTATTAGAGAGCAGAAAGAATTGGAGTTCCTGAATCTCATCCAGGGAAATTTGACAGTAGCCAAATATGAGTCTAAATTCACTGAGCTCTCTAGATTTGCCACGCATATGATTGATGATGAATCTAAGAAAGCAAGAAGGTTTGAAAGGGGACTAAGGCCAGCAATAAGAAGCCGGATATTAGCTTTAAAACTCCAGGTATATACTGACGTAGTTGAAAGAGCTTTCATACTTGAAAAAGACTTGGAGGAGATCCAAGAAATCAGGGACAAGAACAACAAGGATAAGTTTGTTGGTAGAAGTAAGAGAGGAAATGAAGTAAAAAGAAGTAACAACAATGTGAAGGCACCTAGATTTGAGGAAGGAAATCTATCACAAAGAACTCTATCATGTGCAAAATATGGACGTAATCATGAAATGAGAGAGTGTTTTCGGGTGATTGGAGCCTGTTTTGCCTGTGGAAAGTTGGATCATAAAGTAAGAGACTACCCACTAAACAAGAAGAAAGAGCCACAGCCCCCTAAGCCAACAGCCCATGCTAGAGTCTATGCTATCACAGAACAAGATTCCAGAGCCTCTAAATCAGTGGTTGAAGGTATTCTACATATTTTTAATAGAAATGCAAAAGTTTTGTTTGATCCGGGTTCCAACTTATCTTTTGTATCATATTATTTTGCTTGTCACTTGGGCATTCAACCTAAACCACTAGATTATTTGATACACGTATCTACTACTGTTGGGGATTCCTTGACTACAAATTTGGTTTATCCATCATGTTTGATTTCTATCGGAGAACATGAATTTCTTGCTGATTTGATACTCCTAGAAATCCAAGGTTTTGATATTATACTGGGCATGGATTGGTTATCTTCCTATCATGCTAGTATTGATTGCTATACAAAAATAATTATTTTCTGCATACCAAATCAGCCTATCTTCTACTTTGAGGGTATTAGGCATGATTTGCCTCCTTGCTTAATATTGGCACTTCAAACTCAACGCCTTATGCAGAAAGGATGATTTTGTTATGTTATATATGTAAAGGAGCATTCAGAACAAGAAACTCACCTAAACGAAATTTTCGTGGTTAAAGAGTTCCCTGATGTATTCCCGGAGGATTTGCTTGGACTACCTCCAGACAGGGAAGGTGAATTTGTTATTGATTTAGTCCCCGGGATGACCCGAATATCTAAACCTCCCTATAGAATGGCACCACTCGAGCTCGAGGAATTAAAGAAGCAAATACAAGAGTTATTAGATAAGGGTTTCATTCGACCCAGCGTCTCACTATGGGGTGCTCCAGTGCTGTTAGTTAAGAAAAAGGATGGGACGTTGAGGCTTTGTATTGATTATAGACAGTTGAATCAGGTGACCATCATAAACAAGTATCCCCTACCCAGGATTGATGATTTGTTTGATCAATTGCAGGGTGCACAAGTATTCTCCAAGATTGATCTAAGATCAGGTTACTATCAGTTGAAGGTCAAGAAGGATGATATTTCAAAAATAGCCTTTAGAACTCGATATGGTCACTATGCATTTTTAGTAATGCCTTTTGGCTTGACTAATGCTCCTACAGCTTTTATGGAATTGATGAATAGAATATTTCAGCCACTCTTAGATAATTGTGTAATTGTATTCATTGATGACATATTAGTATATTCAAGGAGTAATCAAGAGCATGAGAAACACTTGAGAAATGTATTATCCATACTAAGAGAAAAAAAAGCTGTATACAAAGTTTAGCAAATGTGAATTTTGGTTGAAGGAAATTGCTTTCTTAGGCCACGTGATTTCAGGAAAGGGCATATCTGTTGATCCAAAGAAGGTGGAAGCAGTAGTTAATTGGGAAGTACCAACAAATGTAACAGAAATTAGAAGTTTCCTGGGCATGGCAGGTTATTACAGGAGATTTGTGGAGGGATTTTCTCAAATTGCTCATCCCCTCACCAAACTGACTCAAAAGAATGTAAAATTTGAATGGAGTGGTGATTGTGAGTAATGTTTCCAAGAATTAAAAAGAAGATTGACTAGTGCCCCTATTCTCACCATTCCGAGTGGTAACGAAGGATTCGTAATTTATACTGATGCTTTAAGAAAGAGTCTTAGATGTGTTTTAATGCAAAAAGGGAAAGTAATTGCTTATGCTTCTAGGTAGCTGAAGAGATATGAATTGAATTATCCGACTCATGATTTAGAATTGGCAGCAATCATCTTTGCTCTAAAGATTTGGAGACATTACTTGTATGGGCGGACATTTGATATCTTTACTGATCACAAGAGTTTAAAGTACATTTTTACACAGAAAGAGTTAAATATGAGGTAGCGAAGATGGATAGAACTTCTAAAGGATTATGATTGTACCATCCGTTATCACCCAGGTAAAGCAAATGTTGTAGCTGATGCACTTAGTAGAAAATCTATAAGTTTTATGGCTAGTCTGGTTGTGAAACAATGGAAGCTATTAGAAAAAAATTATGATTCGAATGTAATGAGGAAAGGGCAAGACTTAATAATGTTAATGGCCTCTATCCAAGTGCAAACTGATCTCATTCAACAAATTAAAGAAGGACAACTACGAGATCCACATTTAATGTACTTGAGAAATGAAGTTGAAAAGGGATTGAAGTTGAATTTTCAAATTTCAAATGATGGCCTATTGAGATTTGGGGATAGAATATGTGTTCCAAATGACGCAGATTTCAAGGACCAAATCTTGAAGGAAGGTCATAATTCAAAGTATACCATGCATCCAGGTAGCACTAAAATGTATAGAGATCTCCAAAGTCATTATTGGTGGAAAGGCATGAAGAAGGAGATTGCAATATATGTTTCAAGGTGTTTGACATGTCAACAAATCAAAGCAGAACACCAGAGACCTGGAGGTTTGTTACAGCCCTTAGATATTCCTGAATGGAAATGGGAATGCATTACTATGGACTTTGTTTCAGGACTACCCAGAACCTCTAGAAAGCATGATGCTATTTGGGTCATTATTGATAGGTTAACCAAATCGGTACATTTCTTACCAATCAATATGACTTATTTCCTTGATAGGCTTGCAGATTTGTATATTGATGAAATAGTAAGACTTCATGGTGTCCCAAAGGAGATCATCTCGGACAGAGACTCCAGATTTCTTTCTAGATTATGGAGGAGATTACAAGATTCTATGGGCACCAAAGTAAAGTTTAGCACTGCCTATCACCCTCAGACTGATGATCAATCTGAAAGAACTATTCAAGTACTTGAGGATTTGCTTCGAGCCTATGTTATGGATTGGAGAGGTAAATGGGATAAAAATATTTCTCTTATTGAGTTCACTTACAATAATAGTTACCATTCGAGCATTCAGATGGCTCCTTATGAAGCATTGTATGGGCGAAAGTGCAGAACGCCTATATGTTGGGAGGAAGTTGGCGATAGAAAGTTGTTAGCATCAGATAAAGTACAAGAGACTACTGAAAAGATTCAAGTTATCAGAAAGAGGCTAAAGACTGCTCAAAGTCGACAAAAGAGCTATGCTGACAATAGAAGACGAGATATCGAGTTCCAAGTAAGAGATTTTGTATTCCTAAAGGTCTCTCCTTCTAAAGGCGTTGTAAGATTTGGAAAGAAAGGAAAGTTAAACCCAAGGTTTATTGGACCCTTTGAAATCCTTGAAAGAATTAGTTCTGTCGCTTATAAAATTGCCTTGCCACCATCATTGTGTCATATCCATGATATATTTCATGTTTCAATGCTTAGAAAGTATATACCTGATCTCTCTCATGTCATTGAGTATGAGCCGATTGTGATTGAGAAAGACTTGTTTTACAAGGAAGAGCCCATTCGGATTATTTATAAGAAAGAGAAAATCTTAAGAAATAGAATCATTACTCTGGTTAAAGTAATTTGGAAGCATCATTCTACAAATGAAACGACCTGGGAGCTAGAGGAAGAAATGAAGAAATCTTATCCTCATCTTTTCGTCGAAAGAGGTATGACTAATTTAGAGGACTAAATTTTCTTTTAAGGAGGGGAGAGTGTAACATCCCTCATTTTTGAAAAAATTTAAAAGGACTTATTTGTATATATGAGGATTTCTTTTAATAATCCTTTAGCACTAAATATTTTTATATTGAAAGTTTATGTTAGGGACCAAAATGTGAATATTAACAATTATATAGGATTTATGAAAGATTGGTATTCAGTTTAAAAAAAAAAAAGGAAGAAAGAAAAAGAGAGGACAAGTGGCATTAGCTAACATAAAAATGAGCCACTTGTGTTAACTAGGTGGATGACACATGTTTTCCTCATGCATGCTTGCCACCTATCCTTGCATTAGCTAAAATTTAAGTAAATAGATATGGAGTTAAGGAAAACTTAACATGAGAAGCTTGCTGCCAACGTAGAGGAGAAGAAGAAGGAATTGAAGGAGAAGAACTTTTGTCTTAGCTCAAGATTTTGCATCAACTCTTGATAGTTGGGAATCAAACTCTTGTAAGGCAAGTGTTCTAACCCTATCCTAAAGATAAATTTTGATCCTTGTTTTTTCTTGATTCTGAGAAAAATTAGATGATTGTAGCTTCATTGAAGGTATCTATGCCATTTAAACATCAAATGTTGAATCTGAAAATTTTCGGATTTCTTGACCTTTCAGTACTCATATGGACATAACTTATTGTACTAAATTCTGATTGAGGAGAAACCTTTTTCATACGAAAGAAGACTTATAGAGCTTTCATTTGACATAATAATTTAAAGATTTGGAGTAAATTTGTCTATCCAAATATATAAATGAAAAGACCTTATATATTCGGTGAAACAGATACTACAGCTCCTAACCTTTTGTTACTAAATAGCTCATAACTCTCTGATTAAAATTCTGAATTAAGAAAACTTTAATTCTTTGGAAACTAGATTAGTGTATCTTTCTTTTGATACCTAATTTGGAAATTTTGAAGTATGTTTGCCCTCTGAAACATCATTTTAATTTCATTCTACCAATTCTGCAAAATAGAGATGATCAATTCTGACCTTTCTTTATTCTATTTGTTGTAACTTTCTGTTAGAAACTCCAAAAATTTACAAATCTGAGTTTATCTGAAAATAGTTTGATACAGCTTTCTAATGACAGATATTATGAGCGAATTGGAGCATATTTGGTCACTCAAACAATTCAGGAAATGTACCACTCAATTTCTGTCAGACCTGAAATTTAGTTGAGTTTTGCCTATTCAAGTTTCATCCTATTAGAAATCTAACTTCTACTAAATTCTTCTTCAATTGAGCTTTATAATGGTCCTTTGAGAATTCTTGTATTGTTCATCCTAAATTTTATTTATATACCTGAAATCTATTATGTAATGTTCATGTTTGCATTATCTTATACTCTGGTGTCTTGTGGGATAATGTGAACCTTTGCCAGAAATGGTAAAGGGAGTTATGCTTAGAGCCTGCGATTGCTCTGCCGGCCCCATTGACTTCACTCAGACGTGGGTGGATGGAGCTCCCAGATGTGGGAGACTAATGTTTGGTGGTCATCTAGAAATGGATTAATCACGTTATGAATGTGGTCCCACAGCACCCTCTATGTTTATTTGATATGATATCCAAAGCTTTGCCTACGAGATTATATTTATGCTTTGGATAAAAATGGAATGCATGCTACATCAAAAATGACATACAAGCTTGTTTTTGTTATTCGGTTCACTTGTTATACTTTGAAGTGCTTCGTATGTCATTGTTATGCTCCCAAACACTCTTACACCTTTGATATGTACCTAAATGCTTCTTTTGCTAATGAAATGCTCCAATTTCCTTTCTCCTATTGTTATGTATAATGCCGATTTCAAATGAGATAACCCTTTGTGATTTTATATCAAATGAGATGCATTCATTGAACACTTGTAGCTATCCTTTTGTATTTTGATACCAAGCTTGCTTGAACTGCTTCTATCGCCATGGATATGTTAGTCGCTTGCTGAGCTCTTTATGCTCACCCCATTGCTATATATAATTTTTTTTCAGGTTAGCTTGTCACGCACGGAAAAGCTAGAATTGGGTTGAAGTAAAGAAAGACTAGAAGATTTTTGGGCTAATCTTTGTTAGTTTATAAGTCTTTTGTTGTATAGTATACTTTACTTCTGATGAAATGTTAAGGATATGTTGACACTTATGTATTGTAAAAGTTTAAATGACTACTCATGTTGATAGAATGATAAGTTTAAATTGCATAAGGATATGAACTTGTGGTAAATATTATGTTTTGTGATTGTATATATTTCTACGATTATGGATTTGTGTTGTGGTTGATGTTTAGTTGAGTTGGCTTTGGATTTTATGGATCTCTAAGGGAAGTGGAGTATGATATTATGAAATGTACAGGTTGATGAATTGTGAATATCGATTTGAATGGTTCTTACGATCCTCAAATTGTTAGAATGGATCCTGGATTGAATTATTGATGAATTATATTATTATGGATTTAAGACAGGATCACACCTCCTGAATGTGATAATTCGAGGGGGGGCGTGACAGCTGCTTGGAAAGGAATTTTGAAGGCAAGAAATTGGCTGACCAAACATATTTCTTATACCATCTCTTCTGGAACGAGAATTAATATGTTGTTTGATCCTTGGGTGAATGGGAAGAGTATATTTCAATTGTATGATGATAGAGTACGAAGAGATCTTGGGGCCTCTAAAGATTGGATGGTTTCTGAGTTCATTGTTAACGGCACCTGGTGTCTTCCTAGTCCTATTTCTCCTGATATGCTATCACTTTGGTCGACTTTTACAACTCTTCCAATCAAGAACAACTCCTCATATATGCTTAATTGGCTTCATGACAATGGAAAATTTAGTGCTACATCTGCATGGAATCAAATCAGACAAAGAAACAACAAGTGGATCCCAAGCAGTTGGACATGGGATAGACCAGGCTCACAGAGACATTCCTTATGCACATGGTAGGCCCTTCTTGCCAAACTACCCACAATGGATAATATGAAGCGAAAAGGTATATATATTATTAACCGATGCACTCTTTGTATGCAACAGGAAGAAGATATTGATCATCTTTATTTTGCTTACGACTACACTAATTGGATATGGGTGGAGATTGTGAAGAGATTTGAACTCCATAGGCTACCAAGGCCAAACTTGCATCAGGAACTAGAACAACTGCAGCAAAGCTTCTCAAGAAAAGGGCTTCTTACACAACTAGCAAAAATTACCTTCATATGTGCTATTTGGTGGATTTGGAGGGAGAGGTGTAGTAGAATCTTTGAGGGCCACAACACACATAATACTCACCTATTGCTCGAGATACTTAGCAACTCAAGATCATGTATGGAGTAGGATCTGGAAATGAAGCATTTAACAAGTAGAGAAAAAGATATCTTTATCAGATTCAATTTTGTTATTCGTTAATACTTTCTAGATTGAGATTGCTATATTGTGTGTTTCTATATTTCCAAAATGTGATATATTCACAGGTCATTTAGGAATGGTTGGTTATTGCATTTTGCTATTTATTGAATATTGTAAGGCGTCATAGTCTACAACATGTGTAGTCATGGCTACTTTTTTGCTTATATTCTCTTGGAGATAAGTTTGGTGGAATGAGTCCATTCCACCTTTCTGAGGTGGGGTGCATTCTCCTAGACTGCTCTAAGATATCTCAGGCTATAGTCTATGGCTTGTGTAGACAAAGCTACTTTGTGCAAACTTCATACTAAATACAATTATATTTACTTACAAAAAAAAAGACTTAGATTATGATTAAAGCTCACTCAAGTTCGAATCATCAAAATCATTAACATAGTTTATGAGATTCACAAAAGACATAAACTTGAATTGTTCTTCTCTTTGGTAAATGATAAAAAGAAGCAATCATTTTCGAGATTCAAAATGCTAGCAATTTGCATTAATCATGACAAGTGATACATCAAAAGTCTACATCAATATTTCAATTAACAAGTCATGAAGCATATAAAGTAGTATTGAAACATGAGAGAAAAGTTCAAATTATCAAATCATAATCAATTCATCGAAATCACTTCTATAATTTATGAGATTCTTAAGATATCATGAAATCATTAATCTCCATAAGATAGTAAATATAATTTCTTTATGTTTCATCATATAAGTATGTCTTTTGCCTTTATATGCCAAATCAAAATATTCAAAACCGAAAGATAAACTTCATTATAAAAATCGTTAAGACAAAAATATAATACATCATTTCAAGACATGAGATTTAATTTATCATGATAATGTGTTTCATTTTGTTTCAAACAAGTGTGCTCATGTTTCAAAAGATGAGTATCAAATTTAAGATCAAAACATGAGTTTGTCATTAAGCATGATAACAAACTTTTAATATTTTCATTTCAATGATGATTTCATAATGTATATTCAAACATTTATATGGAACCCATCATTATATAAATTCAAAATACAAGTTTATCATTAAACCCATTAAGATCAAATGCATCAAAATCTTTCATTCAAAAATTTTAATAAGAGCAACATAAATTGATTACATGTGAGCATGTATCAACTTTTCAAAGCAAGACGTAAGTTTCGTCATAAAGACTGTTAAGACCAAACACATAATAAATAAAACATCATGATTAAAATATTTTTAACTTTTATATTTTATTTTATGTGGTTGATCTTATATAAGCATGTTCAAAACTTTCATGTAAAAATGAAATCATCAATATGCTTGCTTCTATTTTTTTTATCATATTTGGTGTGCAAGCATTATCTTGAAACATGCTATTAATTTTTTAAATCAAAAATCATGCATCTTGTTTGAAATCAAAAGTAATGTAGAATTATCAAGATTTATGAATTTATCATGATCGTACGTATGGAGCATTTTTATTATCAAGCAAGATTTCACATAAGTATGCCCAAAAACTTTTTGCATGAAAGATATGTATCAAATTTAAAGCCAAAAAGTGATATGAAAATCATCAAGATTCATGGATTCATTATGAATATATTATTTCAAAATATGAGATTTCAAGTCATCATGTATGATACAATCATTAAGCATGTTTTCATGATACATCATCAAAGTCATTTTAATTCTTTCTTTCATTTGTTATAATAAGATGATCAATGCTCAAACTTTTGCTAAAATCATACATCATTTTAAAAATCTGAAAAATAATTTCATCATGAAAACCATTAGGTCCAAATATAACACAAGGCAACATCAAAACCACATTTCTTTCATTTTGAAAATTTGTGGGTTGGGTAAGATATAATTGATTTCATGAAGACATGTATCAATAAAAATTTCATCATAAAAAGGGTTAACACCCATTAAGCCAAGATGGAAGTTTTCAAATTATAATCAAGCTACATACATCTATCATCAAAAGATTTTCAAGAAATTCATACATAGATATATATCATATTTAAGATCGAAAACCGATATGGAAAGTATACATGAAATTTCATCATCTCAAAATGTCATCTTAATTTATTATGAAAACAATTAGACCAAGAATATGTTAATCCACAACATAGAGTCAAATCAACATTACTTCAAAAACTAATGCATGTTACAAAATTATCAAGCATCATATTTAGAAACAAAATATAAAACATTAAAAAACACATGCATGGATTAATTCTAGGCAATATCACAAATCATGCAAGTATCATTCATAATTTTTACTTTTCAAAAATACTAGAAAGAAAAGCATAGCATAATTTTAAAACAATTTTTTTTTAAATTTCCAAAAACACAAGAAAAGCATGAAAAAATTCCTACTAACTAAGTTAAGCATTCATGGAAAGCATCATGTAATTTTAAAATAAGGTAAAAGCAACTTGGGTGAGTTTCTTACCTCATTGTCGAAAATCATCAAAGCCCATTTCGCCTCTTCTTTACTTGATTCTTCTTTGCAAGCCTTCTTCTTCTTCTTTGGCCTGTTCCTCCATTCAAGTTTATTATCTATTTTAGATTTTTGTTTAATGAACTTATTAAGATTCATTAAAAGTTCAATGTCCTCATTGTCCTCATCACTTGAGTCATCACTCAAGTGGCATTTCATAGTCCGAAGTACCAAATCCTTCCTGTTCTTTGGAAGGTGGTCCATATGTTTATCATGTTCCAAATGTTCCAAGAAAATCATTTCATAAGTCATTAATAACCCGATTAGTTCTTCCAATGAAAAATCATTTAAATTTTTAGTCTCTTGTATTGCGGTTACTTTTGGATTCCACCTTTTTGGAAGAGATCTTAAAATCTTGCTTACGAGTTCAAAATCTGAAAAACATTTACCAAGAGCTT
Source organism: Musa beccarii (assembly GCA_024322285.1). Classification (NCBI taxonomy): domain Eukaryota; kingdom Viridiplantae; phylum Streptophyta; class Magnoliopsida; order Zingiberales; family Musaceae; genus Musa; species Musa beccarii. The sequence goes on along the minus strand of CM044398.1, from coordinate 35,167,723 downwards.
TTAGACTATTGATGACATCTGAGAACTGGGAGAACATGTCATCGATAGTCTCACTTGGTGCTATTCGGAAAACCTTAAAATCATGCATCAAAATATTAACTTTTGAGTCTTTGACTCTACTCATTCCTTCGTGCGTGATTTCAAGAGTTTGCCAAATGTCAAAAGTCATTTCGCACGTAGACATCCAATTGAACTCATTATTGTCTAAAGCACAAAATAAGACATTCATAGCCTTTGGATTTAAAGAAAATAATCTTTTCTCCAAATCCGACCATTCGTTCGTCGGTTTAGAGGGAAGTTGAAATCCATTTTTAATGATGTTCCATAAGTTTAAATCGAGAGAAATCAAGAAAACTCTCATTCGAGTTTTTCAATATATGTAGTCTGAACCATTAAAGAACGGTGGACAAAAAACCGAAAAGCCATCTTGAAAACCATTTAGAGCCATTTCTCACAGGTGTAAATCCGAAAGAGAAAGAACGTGGCTCTGATACCAATTGTTAGAGATCGAGCGACATTAAGAGGGGGGGTGAATTAGTGTCGCGGTAAAGAACGATAGATTTTTCAACGATTAAAACAAGTTCGGAAACTTCGTACGAATGAATGCAACGTTTCATTTAAACCCGGAAAGATTGCATTTTAACTTTAAAGCTTAAAGCATACATAAGAAGATGAAGATGAAGTTGAGTAAATAAGACAACAAATGAAAATGGTTTGCAGCAAAGTAAGTTACGAGAAAGTAAATGCAAACCGATTTATAGTGGTTCGATCATCCGATCTACATCCACTTCTGAAGCCTTCTCCGATGAGGCTCCCAACTTCCACTAGCAAATCCTTTTGAAGGGAAAGGACCAAACACCCCTCTTACAACCCTTTTATAAGAATTTCACACTCTTATAGAATTTTCAAAGAGAAAGAAGGAGGTGAACACAAGCTATTGAAAACTAGACTTTCCTAAGCCTTTTGCTCAATTTCTAACTATCTAAGGGTTCCCCTTTCAGCTGAGAAAGGGGGGGGGGGTATTTATAGATTCAAAGAGGATTCAAATTTGAGCTCCAAATTTGAATTCTCTTTGAGTTTCTTGGTGCCGGCGGTGCTACCACCTGTCAGAGGTGGTGCCACCGCCTGTCAGTCATCAGACTGACATTGCATAGGCGGTACCACCGCCCAAGGCAAGCGGTGCTACTACTTGTGCCTTTAAGCGCTAGGCGGTACTACCGCCCCAGGCTGGGCGGTACCATCGCCCAGCACTCGTCTACTGGGCGGTGCCATCACTCAGCATATTTCAGCCCACTGGTTTGGGCCGAAACTCAGCCCAAACCGATCCAAAACAGCCCCAAATGGGCCCTAACTTGGTTTATAGGATTAACACCTAATAATTCACTCAACTCATAATAATTCACTCAACTCATCGACTACGAACGTACTAGGCCACTATGCCGCAATCTCTAAATGATACAGGGGAATCCAATCCTTTGGACCTATCTATCCTTAGTTACCATGTACTATAGTCCATCATCCATCTAATATCCTAAAGACCGTATATCGAGCATGGTACTGTCAAGCCCATACGGTTTCTATCGAGTCTCACTATAATCAGATTCTCCCAGAGAACTCTTTCTCTCTCAATCTGAATGACCCTAGCCAGGGATTTGCTTGAGCAAGAACACATGGGATGTTCTTCTCATGATACCAAGAGTAGATGATTATCTATTGATACTCAATAGCCCTCGTAAGGTTGGTTGTTATTCCCAATAATCGATTATACTAGATCTGAAACTTTCAAACCATAAGTTCGGTATCAAAGAGTAGAGTACTCATATAGGACATCCTTGATGTCTCAAGTCTAAGGACCAGATACACGACTACAGAATCGTTGTCTGACATCAAGTATCAATAACCATCTAGCATTCCGTAAGCGGATAAATTAATGAACGCATTCTCCAATGAGCACCCGTACTGTATCCTCAGTGTCCTCACACGAGTAGCTATGAGACCAACCACTTCTATCATATGGATGGGTATATACCATACCAGTCCATTCGGTTATCTCGATGTCCCTCTCGAGTAATCTATGATCGGGATTATTTAGGATATATGTTTAAAGGTAAATCGGTCTCATTATCATGATCTCATCACAATCTGATTCTCATTGCACAGATCCAAGGACATCACAATATACATCCAAATAATGTGAGAAAATATCAATAATCATAAGTAAAAAGATTGATGCAACATGTTACAAGTATCATCACTCACATGATTAGCTTGTAGGGTACCTATAACTAGCACTTTTTTGCTATAGTTTCTCCCTATTTTTTGTAGCCACCACAGCCCCCTTATTAGTTTTAGGGTTTTGGTTAAAAGGGAAATGAACTATGGGTTGTTAAAGCCCACTATGGGCTGAATTGGGCCATTTACCCAATAACCTTCCCCTTCAGCCCATAAGGGAGGCTGTCCCATAACTCCTCAGTGTAAAGCCATGTCGACCAATTTTCAACACCTCTCTTGTCTTTCTTTCGGTAAGGCCTTTATCAACATGTCTGCTCCATTATCATATATATGAATTTTCTGAAGTTGCAACTACTTTTCTTCAAGTATATTTAGAATCCAATGGTATCTGACATCTATATGCTTTGACTTAGAATGAAAAGTTAGGTTCTTACACAAATGGATGGCACTTTGGTTGTCACGATGCACCACATAATTTTTTCGTTTCAGCCCCAATTCTTGTAAGAATTTTTTTATCCATAACATTTTTTAGTAAACCTCTGTAGTAGCAATATATTCTACCTTTATAGTGGAGAGAGTAATACACCTTTGCAATCTAGATTGTCATGACACAGCTTCCCCTGCAAAAGTAAGTACAAAACATGATGTGAATTTTCTTGTATCAATATCTCTTGCCATATCAGCATAAGTGGTCCACGTCCAAAGATTAAATAAACCTTAGAGCTTCCTCTAAGATATCTCAAGATCCACTTCACTACTATGAGTTCCATTTGCTTGGATTTGCAAGAAATCTGCTAGTAACACCCACTGCATATGCGATGTCCGGCCTCATACATACCATTGCATACATTAAACTTTCAGTTGCTGAAGCATAAGGAACCTTTTGCATTTTCTCCTTCTCCTCATTACTTGACGGACTCTATTCTGAGCACAACTTGAAGTAACCTGAAAGAGGAGAACCAACTGGTTTTGCATTGCTCATGCTGAACCTTTCTACTACCTTCTCGATGTATTTCTCTTGTGATAACCAAATCTTTTTTTTTGTCACAAAAAATCTGTATGCCCAATATTTGCTTTGTTGGCCCCATGTCCTTCATTGCAAAGGACTCATGCAATTCCTTCTTCAACCTATCAATTGTACACATATTTTTCCTAAGGATAAGCATATCATCAACATAAAGTAAGAGAATAATAAAATCCTCACCAAACCATTTGATGTACACATAAGGATCTGAAACCATTCTTTTGTATTTATTTTTAGTCATAAATGAATCAAACTTTCTATACCACTATCTTAGAGCTTGCTTCAACCCAAACAAACTCTTCCTCAACTTGTAGACAAAATTTTCTTTACCTTTAACTTTGAAGCCTTCTGGTTGCTCCATATAAATTTCCTCCTCCAAATCACCATAAAGGAAAATTGTCTTCACATCTAACTGCTTAACCTCCAAGTCCTGACTAGTGGTAATACCAAGAGCAATACGAATAGAAGATATTTTAACAATAAGAGAAAAAAATATTTTCAAAGTCAATACCTTTCTTTTGACTAAAGTCTTTCACAACCAATCTAGCTTTGTACTTTGGTTGAGAATAATATTCTTGAGTCTTCAACCTGAAAACCCACTTGTTCTTCAAGACATTCATTCTCTTAGGTAGTTATACCAAATCATATGTGTGGTTCTTCTGTAGAGCATCCATCTCTTCCTGCATAGCAATTAACCACTTCTTTTTCTGCTCACTTTTAACTACTTCCTGGTAACTCTCTGGTTCACCTGTATCAGTAAGCATCACATACTCATCTACAAAGTATTTTGTAGAAAGCTGAAGTTGTCTAGAAGATCTTCTCAACTGAGGTTTTGTAGGAAGCTGCTCTTCAACTTCTTCTTACTCAACATATCCTGTAGGTATATCAACATCGGGTTTTACATCATCTTCCTACACATCTCCCCCATCATTCTGATATACTAGAGGAGGAACTGGGTCATAATTTGCTAATCCTTCTGCAGAAGTCTTGGCTGGTGCCTCCTTCAAATCCTCAAGGGTTTGATCCTAAAAAAAGACCACATCTCTGCTTCTAAATACCTTATGCTTTTCTCGATCCCAAAACATGTAATCAAATTGATCATATGAGTAGCCAAGAAAAAGATATTCTTTATCTTACAATCAGCTTGGACCTCTCGTTATCTAGAATGTGTGCAAATGCATGACAACCAAACACTTTCAAATACCTATAGGAAATATCTTTCCCAAACAATACATGCTCTGCAACATCACCATCTAGGGCTATACAGGGAGATAAGTTGATAACATCAACTATAGTCCTCAAAACCTCATCCCAAAACTTTTTTGGTAGCTTGGTCTGTGAAAGTATACATCTGATCTTTTCCATGATGGTGTGGTTCATCCTCTCTGCAATTGCATTATGCTGAGGTGTACCAAGAATTATCATCTCATGTTGAATGTCAAGTGACCTACAATAATCATCAAATAATCTTGTGTACTCACCACCATTATATGATCTTATGTATTTCAGTTACTTTTTTGTCTCCCTTTCAACACTAGCATGAAACTGTTTGAAGACATCAATAACCTGATCTTTGGTCTTCATAGCATAGGCTTAAACTTTCCTAGAAATGTTATATATAAAAGTGACAAAATAATGTGCACCACTAATACCAGGAATATTAAAAAATCCACCAAGAATTTTTGTCCTCAAAGGACCATATACATCTGTATAAACACGATCTAATGCATATATTTTTCTAGATAAAGTAGGACTAGCAAAAGAAACTATGTTGTTTACCAGCCAAACAATCAATACAATGGTTCAGACATATACCTCTAAGGTCTAGCAATACCTTCTCTTGGAAAGAACTTACAGCCCCTTCTCGCTCATGTTTCCTAGTCGCCTATACCACAACTTCATATTGAAGTCTTTCTCTATAGCATTTAACTATTTACCATAAGCTTTAGCCTCCAACCTATATAAAGTGTGATATTTTTTTTCACTAGTTTATAACAAGAGAACCCTTACTGAGCTTCTATCGCCCTTTATGAAATCTGTTATCATAATCTTCATCATGTAGTCTTCCAACTGAAATTAGATTCAGCCTTAAGTCAATCACATGTCTCACATCTTTAAGCACAAACTTGCAACCAAGGTTAATCTTTATGTTGATGTCACCTATGCCAATGATGTCTGTTGTGCCATAGTTGTCCATCTTGACAGCACCAAAATTTTTAGACCTGTAGGTAGCATAATAAGAAGCACCTGTGTTAATTATCCACTTGAGATCTTGGTACACACAAGAAAAAATATCATTAGAAGGGGACAAAATCAAATAATCACCATCCTGTACTATAGCTGTGGTATTCTCTTTTGACTATGTAGACTCCACTTCTTTTCTCTTTTTTTTTTGCTCTTCTTAGGTTGCTTATATTGATTCTTATAATGTCCTTTCTCACCATAGTTGTAGCAAATAATATCGTTCCTTGATCTTGACTTGCTTCTACCCATGTGTGAACTACTTCTATCTTTAGACTTTGACCTTCCTTTGTTCTCTGAGATAAATGTTTATGAATCAATTTGAGATGATGCTTAGTTTTTTCTTCTCAACTCCTCATTCAACAAACTGCTTGTTACTTTACTCATGGTGACAATACCATCTAGCGCAGAATTATTGAGGGAAACCACCAGTGTCTCTCAACTTTCTAGCAATGAACTAAGAAGTAATAATGTAACTCACCATCAAGAGACATTTTTATAGAGGATAAATGGTTAGTAATACTCTGCATTTTATTCAAATGCTCAGCAATAGAAGCACCTTCTTTATATTTCAGGTTCACAAGTTTTCTGATCAAGAAAGCTTTGTTACTAATTGTTTTTCTTTCATAAAGACTTTTCAGCTTTTTCTAAAGAGTATATGCATAACTTTCAGTAGAAACATGGTGAAAGACACTATCATTGAGCCACTATCGAATAAACCCGATCATTTTTTTATCTAACCTCTTCCACTCATCATCTATCATACTAGTTATAGGTGTCCTACAAGCCAATCACATGAGTGATAATACCTGTAATACACTATGTCAATCTCTTTGCTTATGCTTATTGGTATTTTCTCACATTATCTACTAGTTATTGGTGCCCTACAAGCCAATCACATGAGTGATAGTACTTGTAACACACTACGTCAATCTCTTTGCTTATGATTATTTGTATTTTTTTTACATTATCTCGATGTATATTGTGATGTCGTTGGATCTGTGTAATGGTAATCGGATCATGATGAGATCATGATAATGAGACCGATTCACCTTTAAACACAGACCCTAAATAATCCTGATTATAGGTTACTCGAGAGGGACATCAAGATAACCGAATAGACTGTTGTGCTATATACCCGTCCATATGGTGGAGGTGGCTGGTCTCATAGCTACTCGTCTGGGGACACTACAGGTACAATGCAGGTGCTCATTGGAGAATGAGTTCACTGATTGATCTGCTTACAGAATGTTGGATAGTCATTGATACCTCATGCTAGATAACGATTCCGTAGTCCTAGTAGTGTATATGGTCCTTAGACTTGAGACACCAATGATGTCCTGTATGAGTATCCACTCTTTGATACCAGACTTATAGGTTTGGAAGTTCCAGATCTAGTACAGCCAATTATTGGGAGTAACAGCCAACCTTACTAGGGCTATTGAGTGTCAATAGAGGATCATCCACTCTCAGTTTCATGAGAGAAATATCCCATGTATTCTTGCTCAGGCAAATCCCTGGCCAGGGTCATTCGGATTGAGAGAGAAAAAGTTCTTCGGGAGAATCCGATTAGAGCGAGACTCGAGTGGAAACCGTATGGGCCTGACAGCACCATACCCGATATACGGTCTTTGGAATATTAGATGGATGAAGGACTATAGGTACACGATAACTGAGGATATATAGGTCCAAAGGATTAGATTCCTCTATATTGTCTCGGGACTGTGGCGTAGTGGCCTAGTACATCCGCAATCGATGAGTTGAGTGAATTATTATAGAGATAGTAATTCACTAAGTTAGAAAGAGTTTTGACAGGTATGACTCACTGCCAGTTCGATATTGAACCTAGAGGGTCACACATATGGTAGGTATTGCGACGAGTAAAGGTTTGAATATGAGATATCCGTCGGAGCCCCTATCTTATTGGATATCCAATAAGCCCTTGTATTATTGCATGGATGAGATCCAATAAGAGCTAGATTATTGGGTAGAGACTCATTGATTTAAGAGGCTTGGGTAATTGGATAAAGATCAATACCTAATAGGGCTGGATCCATTAGGTTTGATAGGGGGTCTCTATAAATAAAGGGAACCAAAGCTCCATAGGTTGGGGGTTTTCTTGGTAGCTACCTCATATTCTTCTCTCTCTAGGGAGGAGCATCATCGCAATCCCTATCGTGTGGATACCGCTAGAGAGGAGGATGCTTGACCTCCTTAATCCACCCTACGGATCTATAGGAATCTCAGGGAGACACGATCTCCCTAGGTACTATCGTTCTTTTCATACACGTAGTTTTCGGATTCGCGGATTTGTTTTGACGCATCGATCTTCGCACGACGATAGAACCTTTTGTGGAAATCTAGGGTGTTTTGTTTTTTATTCTTCCGCTACGCATGAGATGTCACCCCCTTGGATTTCTCAACAGTGGTATCAGAGCCATGTTGTTCGTGCGAAGATCGAATTTTAACTGTGTGTGTTGTGATTTAGAGAGGCTTTTGATGTCAAAATTATTGATGAAATCACAAGAAAGGGCCAGCAACTGTTGCTACCCTCGAGGAACGGGTTACTGCCCTCGCAGAACGGCCAAAGGGTGCTTGCAGCCTTAGCCACCACCGGTGGTCTGCATGCAGCTGCCCAACGGGCTACGGGCCACAGGCAGGCAGCGCTTGTAGGTTGCCTGTGCAGGCGACCTCCCTACAAGGGGTGCACGATGCCCGCGGGTACAAGAGCCTGCAAGGGTGGCGTCGCTTGCGGGCAGGGGCTCGCCTGCAGACAATCGCCTACAGCAGCGACAGCGTTGCCCACTCCGACGGTGCCCGGAAAGGGGGCGGCACTTGCGAGCATTGGGCCCATAGGTGAGCACCACTATGGGCTGCCTACGGGCTCTGCACCCACGATGGCTAGCCCACAAGGAGGGTGATGCTCGCAAAAGGGGCGCTACGCCTGCTTGCTGCGGCGACATCGCACGCAGGCAAGGGCGGTGCTCGGCCGCGCCCCCCGCGCAAAGGCCGCCGCCGGTAGGGTGGCGGCAGCCGCACTACAACGAAGGTAGCCAAGGGATTAGGGTTTTTTGGGGCAAAAGATAGTTTTGCCCCTCAGAATTTTTGAAATTCTAGTTAATTAAAATAATAGTTAATTTTTAAAATTCAAAAAAATAATAGTTAATTAAAATATTTAATTAACTATTATTATTTATCTAGTAGTCCTATATAATAACATATACATGTGATGTATTATGTGGACAAATGATCATTGACCGTATGATGTGTGTGTACATGTGATTATTATTATTAGGGCCTGCGAGCCTCTATTTTTCTCATTTTTTGTTAGGCTTGTATGCTTGTAATTATATTGTAGATATACGAGAAGGTGCAACGAGAGCGTAGAAGCGATAGTAGGACCCATAAAGTCAAGACGGACGATCCGACGCATGGAAATGCATTGAGATGCTGACAGAACCGACGAAGCGAGATGGATGATCACAGGGCATGGAGATGTGCCGATGCACACATAGATCTTGATGTGAGTGATTGAGCCCACTGGCTCGGGCTTGATCATATTAGAATGTGGTCCATGATCATATGGTATGAATATTCATGTAATATGTGATTGGTTATACACATACTAGATATGTATATATATTTGCATGCGATGTAGATATATATTAAATATGTATGTGTGTGACACATTATATTAAGAGACCAAATCAAAATCCTCTCTATTAATAATATTAAGTTGATAAACGTGAGGCAATTAGATTGATCCACGTGGCCTTCCATCGTTATAGGTAGGAACTGATTCCCGATATAGGTTGAGTTGGTCGAGTCCCTCGAGACTCACTATATCACGATTCGCTATCTTATCTACGACATAGAGATGTCACCGGTGACCTGAGGACATTGTATGCTTGGCCGAGTCCCTCGAGACTCACCTATATCGCGATTCGCTATCTTATCTATGATATAGAGATGTCACCGGTGACCTGAGGACATGGTATGCTTGGTCGAATCCCTCGAGGGTATATCATCGAATCAGACTCACCTTGTAATGATAGTGATGACTTAACTGAATATCATGGTTGGTCGAGTCCCTCGAGGCCATAGTGGTTAGGAGGTCAAACAGGACGAGAATCACAAGGAGTTGTGATTGACAAGAGTTGCCTACTTTTTGGACTGTGTGATTGGTTGAGTCCCTCGAGGTTACACTAAGATACTGATTAGATCTCGATCCCCACTAGAAGTCTGCCGGAGACTTCTGTTTCACGTGTTGAGGGTGTCGCATGACTCGTTAGAAAAATAGTGGGAGCATGTCAAGATAAAAGCTTATATCTTGATTATTTATATTTTTGTAAAATCTGCATGTTATTTATTTATGCTACATCTTTGTCTTTTAAAAATATCAGTATTAGACTCTCTATGTGGTATATTGATGCCAACCACTTCACTGGTTAAAACTATCTGGATTGGCTCCGCAAGTTAAGAATCATTCTCATGACAGAGAAAATCGTGTATGTCCTTGAAATAGTGATGCCTATGCCTAAGGAAAGGGCAAGCGAGGATGAGATCGTTCGCTATGTGAAGTACGTAGATGACTCTACTCTTGCTTAGTGTTACATGTTGGGCTCCATGACTCCCGAGTTATAGAGATAACATAAAAAGATGGATGACAGATCCATACTCCTGCATCTCCGTAAATTGTTTGAGGAACATGGAAGAACTTAACGATATGAGATATCGAAGAGTCTCTTCCATGCCAAGATGACTGAGAGGACACTGGTTCAGAACCATATCCTTAAGATGATTGAGTGGATAGAGACACTCACAGGTCTAGGAATGGTCCTAGACGATAACCTGTATGTGGATCTTGTGCTTCAGTCCCTACTCGATTCCTTTTCATAGTTCTCTATGCTGGTAAGACCAGAAGAAAAAGAAGATAGAGAAGTCTCTTGAGAAGGGCAAAGGGCAAGAGCAAATCGAGTAAAGCAAAAGCAAAGGTTGCTAAGAAGCCCGATCTTAAGGTTGTTAAGATTTGGGACTGCCCTGCCCACGTTAAGAGACACATACCCGATAAGTTGGAATCTAGGATGGAATGATGCAAGTTCGTGGGATACCCCAAGAAAACTTGTGGGTATTATTTTTATCACCCTATCTTTGTAGCTAAGAGAGTAGTGTTCCTTGAGAAGGAACACATTCTTGGTGAAGATAGTGGGAGCATGATAGAGTTGAGCGAGGTTGAAGAACTTAACTTAAGCATCATTTCATAGCCAGAATCTATTCAGGTACCTAGCACACAAGTTCCAACTTTACGTAGGTGCGATAGAGTATCCCATCCTCCAAAGAGTATGTAGGACATATCAGAGGAGTGGATGTTGAGGATATTGATCCTTAGACCTACGAGGAGCCTATTATGAGTATAGACTCCGAGAAGTGGCAAGAAGCCATGAATTCAAAGATGGATTCCATGTACTCCAACTAGGTTTGGAACCTAGTTGATGCACCCAAGGGTATTGTACCTATTGGCTACAAGTGAATCTTTAAGAAGAAGATCAGAATAGATGAAAAGGTAGAGACCTATAAAGCAAGACTAGTGGCTAAGGGGTATCGTCAAAGCCAATGTGTTGACTATGAAGAAACCTTCTTGCTTATAGACATGCTAAAATCCATCTGAATTCTATTGGCTATTGTAGCACACCTTAATTATGAGATCTGGCAGATGGACGTCAAAATCGCATTCCTCAATGGTAACCTCGAGGGGGAGGTGTATATGATACAACCTAAGTGATTCGTATCCAAGGATAGTCCAGATAAGGTGTACAGGTTTTTTCAGTCCATCTACAGACTAAAGCAAGCTTCCTAAAGTTGGAACATAAGATTTGATGAGACGATCAGATCTTATGAGTTTGTTAAGTACGAAGATGACCCTTGTGTGTACATGAAGGTAAGAGGGAGCGCTATCACCTTTTTGGTGTTGTATGTGGATAATATCCTAATCATTAAGAATGATGTAGGAATGCTCTCCATAGTAAAGGCTTGGCCATCTAGACACTTCTTCATGAAAGACTTAGGGGAAGCATCCTACATATTAGGGATTAGGATCTATAGAGATAGATCTAAGTAGATGCTTAGCTTGTCCTAGTCCAAGTACATAGACACCATTGTCAAAAGGTTTGACATGGAAAATTTCAAGAGAGGTCTTATACCGATGAGACATAGGCTATCACTTTCTAGAAGTATGTCCCCAAAGACTCCTGAAGAAAGGACAGACATGGATAGGATACCCTATGCCTTAGCGATAGGGTCTATCACGTATGTTATGCTATGTACCAGGCCTGATATAGTGCATGCTCTGAGTGTCACGAGCAGGTATCAAGCAGATCCAGGCTTGGAGCACTGGAAAGCAGTAAAGTGTATCCTTAAGTACTTGAGAAGGACTAAGGATCTTTTACTGGTATATGGAGAAAGTAGCCTCAGGATTGAGGGCTACACGGACTCGAGCTTCTAGTCCGATGTCGATGATGGCAAGTCTAATTCAGGGTATGTATTTATTCTGAATGGAGGAGCAATATACTGAAAATGTTCCAAGCAAGGCACTACTATTGACTTGACCACAGAGAGGCGGAATACATTATTGCAGTAGAGGCAATAAAGAAGGGAGTCTGGATGAAGCAGTTCATCACAGATTTGGGAGTCGTGCCGAGCAGCGAGAAGCTGATTCCCTTATATTGCGACAACTATGGGGAGGTTAATCAAATAAGGAAACTCGGGTCTAATCAGAAGTGTTCTGGGGATGTTCCAACTTATTAGAGAGATCATGGCCCAAAGAGATGTAGTAGTGGAAAGAGTTCCATTCGAAGATAACAATTTAGATCCACTAACAAAGCCATTGACTCGGATTGTCTTTGAGGATCATAGAGGCCTGATAGGGATCAAACATATAGGTGATTGGCTTTAGGTCAAGTGGGAGATTACTGGTATAGGTGCCCTACAAGTCAATCACATGAGTGATGGCACCTATAACACGCTGCGTCAATCTCTTTACTTATGATTATTTGCATTTTTCTCACATTATCTCAATGTATATTGTGATGTCCTTGGATCTGTGCAATGGGAATCGGATCATGATGAGATCATGATAATGAGACCAATTCACCTTTAAACATAAACCCTAAATAATCCCGATTATAGGTTACTCGAGAGGAACATCAAGATAACCGGATAGACTGGTGTGCGGTATACCCGTTCATATAATGGAGGTGCTGGTCTCATAGCTATTTATGTGGGGACACTAAAGGTACAGTGCAGGTGCTCATTGGAGAATGAGTTCACTGATTGATTCGCTTACGGAATGCTGGATGGTCATTGATACTTCATGTCAGATAGCGATTCCGTAGTCCCAGTAGTGTATCTGGTCCTTAGACGTGAGACACCAAGGATGTCTTGTATGAGTACTCCACTCTTTGATGTCGGACTTATAGGTTTGAAAGTTTCAGATCTAGTACAACCGGTTATTGGGAGTGACAACCAACTTTACGAGGACTATTGAGTGTCAATAGAGGATCATCCACTCTCGGTATCATGAGAGGAATATCCCATGTGTTCTTGCTCAGGTAAATCCCTGGCCAGGGTCATTCAGATTGAGAGAGAAAGTATTCTCAGGGAGAATCCGATTAGAGCAAGACTCGATTAGAAACTGTATCGGCCTGACAGCACTATGCTCGATATACGATCTCTGGGATATTAGATGGATGATGGACTATAGGTACATGGTAACTGAGGACAGATAGGTCCAAAGGATTGGATTCCCCTGTGTTGTCGAGGGACTGCGGCGTAGTGGCCTAGTATGTCCGTAGTCGATGAGTTGAGTGAATTATTATAAAGATAATAATTTACTGAGTCAGAAGGAGTTCTGACAAGTATGACTCATGGCTAACTCGATATTGGGCCTAAAGGGTCACAAACATATGGTAGGTATTGCGTCGAGTAGAGGTTCGGATATGAGATATTCGTCGGAGCCCCTATCTTATTGGATATCCAATAAGCCCCTGTATTATTGGATCTCATCCATGGGATCTAAGAGGCTAGATTATTGGGTAGAGACCTATTGATCTAAGAGGCTTGGATAATTGGATAAAGATCTAATGCCCAATAGGGCTGGATCCATTAGGGTTGATAGAGGGCCTCTATAAGTAGGAGAGAACTAAAGCTCCATATGCTTGTGGTTTCCTTGGTAGCCACCTCTTGTTCTCCTCTCTCTAGAGAGGAGCATTATCGCAGTCCCTACCATGTGGATACCACTAGAGAGGAGGACGCTTGACCTCCTTCATCCACCCTACGGATCTACAGGAATATCGGATATATGATCTCCCTAGGTTCTATCGTTCAATTTTATACGTAGTTTTCGGATTCATGGATTTGTTTTGATGCACCGATCTTCGTACGATGACGGAACCTTTTACGGAAATCTATGGTGTTTTAATTTTTGTTCTTCCGCTATGCATTAGATGTCGCCCCTTGGATTTTTTAACATTATCTGGATGTATATTGTGATGTCCTCGGATCTGTGCAATGGGAATTGGATCGTGATTAGATCACGATAATAAGATCGATTCACCTTTAAACACAAACCTTAAATAATCCCGGTCATAGGTTACTCGAGAGGGACATCGAGATAACCGGATAGACTGGTGTGCTGTATACCCATCCAAATAATGGAGGTGACTGGTCTCATAGCTACTCATGTGGAGACACTAAGGATACAGTACAAGTGCTCATTGGAGAATGAGTTCACTGATTGATCTGCTTACATAATGCTAGATGGTTATTGATACCTCACATTAGACAACGATTCCGTAGTCCCAATAGTATATTTGGTCCTTAGACTTGAGACACCAAGGATGTCCTGTATAAATACTTCACTCTTTGTTACCAGACTTATAGGTTTGAAAGTTTCAAATCTAGTACAGCCGGTTATTGGAAGTGGTAGCCAACCTTATGAGGGTAATTGAGTGTCAATAAAGGATCATCCACTCTCGGTATCATGAGAGGAATATCTCATGTGTTCTTGCTCAATCAAATACCTCGCTAGGGTCATTCGGATTGAGAGAGAAAGAGTTCTCCGGGAGAATCCGTTAGAGCGAGACTCGATTGAAAATCGTATGGGCCTGACAGCACCATGCCCAATATATAATCTCTTGGATATTAGATGGATGAGGGACTATATGTACATGGTAACTGTGGACAGATAAGTCCAAAGGATTAGATTCCCCTGTATCGTTTAGGGACTACGTCGTAGTGGCCTAGTACGTCTACAATCAATGAGTCGAGTGAATTATTATAGAAATAATAATTCACTGAGTTAGAAGGAGTTCTGATAGGTATGACTCATGATTAGCTCGATATTGGGCCTTGAGGGTCACACACATATAGTAGGTGTTGCGACGAGTAGAGGTTCTGATATGAGATATCCGTCGGAGTCCTTATCTTATTGGATATCCAATAAGCCCTTGTATTATTGGATCCCATGGATGAGATCCAATAAGAGCTAAATTATTGGGTGGAGACCCATTAATCTAAGAGGCTTGGGTAATTGGATGGAGATCCAATACCCAATAAGGTAAGATCCATTAGGGTTTACATGGGACCTCTATAAATAGGAGGGAACCAAATGTCCATAGGCTAAGGTCTTCTTGGTTGCTACCTTCTATTCTCCTCTCTCCAGCGAGGAGCATCATTGTAGTCTCTACTGTGTTGATACCATTAGAGAGAAGGATGCTTGACCTCCTTCATCCTCCCCCATGGATCTGTAGGAATCTCAGGGATATACGATCTCCCTAGGTACTATCGTTTCTTTTACACATAATTTTTGGATTTGTAGATTTGTTTTTTTTCGCACTGATCGTCGCACTGCGATAAAACCTTTCATGGAAATCTTGAATGTTTTGTTTTTCGTTTTTCTGCTGCATATGTGATGTCGCCCTAGGATTTCGTAACAATGGTATCAAAGCCAGGTTGTTCATGCGAAAATCAGATTTTAATGTCAAAATTGTTATCAAAGCCCCATGTTTTGTTTTGGATGCGCTTTTGATGTCAAAATTGTTAACACAACACCAAGAATGAGGCAGCAACTATTGCTGCCCTCGTAATCGGCAGTCTGCATGTAGCCGGCTGATGGGCTGCAGGCTGCTTGCACAGGCAGCCTATCTATGCGTAGACACTATGCCCGCCCCAGCGATGACACAGGCGGCGCGCCGCAAGGGGCAACGCGTCGCCGCAGTGCCTTCCTCGCTTAAGGGAGGGCGGCGCCATATAGGGGTGCCACTGTTATGCGAACGCTCACAGATGCAAGCAAAGCTGGGGATTAGGGTTTTCAGCCAAAAGATAGTTTTGCCCCTCAATTTTAGAAATTTTAGTTTCTCTCCCTTTTGGCTGAATGACCATAATACCCTTTGAAATTTAGGAAATTTCTTACATAACCCTAATTTCAAAAAAATATTAGTTAATTAAAAGGTTTAATTAACTATTATTATGTATCTAGTAGTCCTATATAATAATATATACATGTGATATATGATATGGACAGATGATCATGGTTCATATGATGTGATGTGTGTATATGTGATTATTATTATTGGGGCCTATAAACCTTTATTTTTCTCGTTTATTATCAGGCCTGCGTATCTATAATTATATTATAATTACATGAGGGGACACGGTGGGAGCAGGACCCACGAGGTCGAGACGGACAATCCGACACATGAAGATACGTTGAGATGCCAATGGAATCGACAAAGCGAGATAGACGATCACAGGGCATGGAGATGCGCCAAGGCACACATAGATCTTGATGTGAGTGATTGGGCCCTTTGGCTCAAGCTTGATCACATTAGGATATGGTCCATGATCATTTGGTGTGATTGCTC
This sequence comes from Musa beccarii, assembly GCA_024322285.1. Lineage (NCBI taxonomy): Eukaryota > Viridiplantae > Streptophyta > Magnoliopsida > Zingiberales > Musaceae > Musa > Musa beccarii. The sequence goes on along the minus strand of CM044398.1, from coordinate 35,151,307 downwards.
ATGTGATGTGTGATGATTATACATCTACTAGATATGTATATATTATTAAATATATATGTGTGTGACACATTATATTAGGAGACCAAATCAAAAATCCTCTCTATTAATAATATTAAGTTGGTAAACGTGAGGCAATTAGATTGACTCATGTGGCCTTCTATCATTATAGGTAAGAACCAATTCCCGGTGTAGGCTGAGTTGGTTGAGTCCCTCAAGCCTCACCTATATCGCGATTCTTTATCTTATCTACGACATAGAGATGTCACCGGTGACTTGAGGACATGGTATGCTTGGTCGAGTCCCTCGAGGGTATATCATCGAATCGGACTCATCATGTAACGATGGTCATGGCTTAACCGAACATCATGGTTGGTCGAGTCCCTCGAGACCATGGTGGTTCGGAGGCCAAACAGGATGGAAATCACAAGGAGTTGTGATTAGTAAGAGTTGCCTACCTTTACGGGCATAACGTGATTGGACGAGTCCCTCGAGGTTACGTTAAGACGCCAATTAGATCCTGATCCCCACTAGAGATCCGTTTGGGTCCTTCGATTCACATACCGGAGGGTGTTGTGTTTCTGACAAAAAATTAGTGGAAGTAGATTAAGATAGAAGTCCTTATCTTAACTGTTTAATTTTTGCAAAGTCTGCATATTATTTATTTCTGCTACATCTTTAATTTCAGAAAAATATCACTTTCAAATCCTTTACGTGGCATACTTGATGCTAACCGCCTCACTGGTCAAAATTATATGGATTGGCTTCACAATCTGAGAATTATTCTCACGGTAGAGAAAATCATGTATGTCCTTGATGTAGTGATTCCTACATCCGATGAAAGGGCAAGCGAGGATGAGATTGTTCATTATGTGAAGTACATAGATGATTCCACTCTTGCTCAGTGTTATATATTGGCCTCTATGACTACTAAGTTACAGAGATAGCATGAAAATATGAATGCTAATTCCATATTCCTGTATCTCCGCAAACTATTTGAGGAATAGGGAAGAACTCAGCGATATAAGATATCGAAGAGTTTTTTCATGCTAGGATGATTGAGGGGACACTGGTTCAGAACCATGTCCTTAAAATGATTAAGTGGATCGAGAAACTCACAGGTCTATGAATGGTCATAGAGAATAACCTGTGTGGATCTTGTTCTTCAGTCCCTACTAGATTCTTTTTCATAGTTTATAATAAATTTTAATATGAACAAGCTTGAGGCGACCCTCCCAAAGCTCCTCAATATGTTGAGAGAAGCAAAGAGCACCATCAAGAAAGAGAAGCTAGTTCTCTATGTTGGTGAGACTAGAAAAAAAAAAAGACAAAGAAGTCCCTTGAGAAGGGCAAAGGGCAAGGGCAGATCGGGTAAAGCAAAGGTTGCTAAGAAGATCCGGAAGAGGACAAAAGCCAGTGCTTCCACTGTGGTAAAGACGGGCATAGGAAGAGGAACTACAAAAAGTATATTACAGAGAAGGCGAAACAAAAGCTTAGAGAAGCTTTAGATATGCATTCATAATTAGTCTCTATTTGTCAAACTCATATGGTAACACATAGGTATTGGATACTGATAGTGTTTATCATATCTGCAATTCATTATAGGTTCTGGTATGACCTAGGAGATTGATAAGAGGTAAGATGGACCTCAAGATGGGTAATGAAGCAAGTGTTAGGTTCAGAGTGGCACTAAGAGGGGGGGTGAATTAGTACAGTGGATTAAAACTTGACCTTTTGAAAGCCGATTACGGAGATTCGTATAGAAACTTGATATAACTAAAGTGACTTTAACTTGAAGTAATTCAGGTAAATAAAGTCAGTAGTAGGGAGAAGAATTCCGATCAATCTTGCAGCTAAGAAATTTACGAAACAGAAATTCAAACACTCACACAGCAAATGTACGCAGCGATGTATAGTGGTTCGGACAAATGACCTACGTCCACTCTTTGAAGCCTCCTCCAATGAGGCTCCCAACTTCCACTATCAAATCTCTTGAAGGGGAAGGACCAAACACCCCTTTACAGCCTTTTACCAGAGGTTCCCTCACTTTACAGAATTTTTTACAAGTAAAAGAAGGAGGTGAACACTTGAGCAATTGAAAGCAGGAATTTACTATAGCTTAGATTCAATTCTAACACTGCAAAAAGGTCCCTCAACCAACTAGGAGTAAAGGGGTATTTATAGAGCTTTTTGGGATTCAAAAATCCCGCTCAAAGAGGTCTCGTCCGAAATTTCGGACTGTAGGCGGTACTACCGCCTGGCACTGGCGGTACTACCGCCTGACACACCTTTGCGTGTGTAAGTGTGCTGGCGGTACTACCGCCTGGCACTAGCGGTACTACCGCCTGACACAGGTGGTTGCAACCACCTGTCAGGCGGTACCACCGCCTGCCTAGTGCGGTGCTACCGCCCGGCCTTCAGTCAATAGGCGGTGCTACCGCCTGGGTCCGACGGTGCTACCGTCGGCCCTTGCCAGAAACTGTATGGGCCTTACCTTTGGCCCAATACAGACCATTAAAGGCCCAATTGGCCCAATACAGGTCTAGACAGGATTAACACCTAGTCTATACCCTAATTAAGTGCTAACTATGAACTTTTAAAGCCAAATTAAACCGACACCATCAAGTTATCTTCCGAAGAGCTTTCTGGCGATCTTCCGGCGAACTTCCGACACTCCCTCGGATTCCTTCCGGCGGATTCCCAATAGGCTCCCGGATTCTTTGGCGAGTTCAACGAGTCTTTGACACCCTTCCAAACCTTCTCGGTGATCTCTGCGAACCTCCGACGATCTTTTCGACGAACTTCCGAAACCTTCGGCAAGTCCCCGATTTCATCTCGGTTAGCTCCGGTAGCACTTCCGATGATCCTTCGGACTTCCGGTAGACTCTTGAACTTCCAACAACTTGACTCCGGTAATTTGCTCTATCATAGTTAATCCTGCACACTTATCTCAAAAATGGATTAGATCAAATAACCATCAATTGACTTCATCATCAAAATCCGAGATTCAACAATCTTCCCCTTTTTGATGATGACAATCAATTGATGACGGAGTTATTCTTAACTCCCCCTATCTATAAGCCATATAATGAGAAAGTAAAAACATTTGAATTCAATATATTGAATTTAGCCAAAACCGATAAGTTACTTGTGTTGAACTTATCATCATGCTCAATCAGCATGAGGTTTCATTCGTAAGCAATATCAAAGCATGACATTTAATTTCAAGTCGAAAGATGATAAGCATTTATCATTTCGTCAAACGAAACCAAAAATTTTGAGATTACAACAAGGATCTCATGATTGAAAAAGCGTGACACCATATTAGATAAATCATGAGATGAAAACTTATCATATCAGTCGAAAGATGCCATTTGATAAAAAAATATAGTAAAAATCTTTCAACTATAAAACTCAATTGCAATGTGATGTGTTGCATTACTTATGGGTTCATTGCAATGCTTTTTAAGGATTGCAACCTGTTTTTGACACAAAACATGGCAAGAGCAATTGAATTGCAATAACAAATCTTATGAGACATTTTTCATTTCATTTACACTATATAAGTCATTTTTCAATACAATGCATGATATTTATCAAGTCATTATTTTATTTTTCTCATAAAGGCCAAATTCAACAAGTCATCAATTTCACATTTTTCTCCCCCTTTGTCATCAACAAAAAGAAGATGAATAAACTTGATGAAAGGGTGAAACTTAAAAAAAAAATGACATAAGTGTGAGGACTCATGAAGTTATCAACCATATCCAAGTCATCAAATTTTTGCCAAAATATGTATAAGGATACCTCATTGAAGCCAATCATCAACCATATCCAAGAAAATTCATGATGAGATTCAACTTGTTATTTTTATGAAGGAAGAAGATATAAAATCATAAAAACTTGATTAGCATATGAATAAATATTTAAAAGCTTGATTTTTATGCAGAATCCATGACATTAATTTATGCATATGTCAAGCTTATATAATCCATTTAGTCATCACAAAAGAAGGCGAAGATAGTATGAAGTTATACATACATCATTGAAAGACATGATTTTCATTGAAAGTATAGAGGTGAAACTATCAAAATCAAAGTTTAAATGTTTTGGAAATCATGCACTATTAAATATTAGCACAAATTTAGCATGCCTAATTCTCTTCTAATGAAGTCAAATTGTTCTTCATTTAAGGGCTTTGTGAAAATGTCCGCTAATTGGTATTTTGTATCAATAAATTCTAGAGTTACATCATTATTAGCGACATGATCTCGTATAAAGTGATGCCTAATATCAGTGTGCTTTGTTCTTGAGTGTTGAATGAGATTTTTGGTTAAACAAATAGCACTTGTGTTATCGCATTTTATTGGAATATTTTTTAAATTAATTCCATAATCTTCTAAAGTGTTTTTCATCCAAACAACTTGTGCACAACATGCACTTGCAACTATATATTCGGCTTCCATCGTAGATAGTGCAACAGAATTTTGTTTCTTGGATATCCAAGAAACAAGTGCATATTCTAGAAATTGACATGTTCCGGATGTGCTTTTTCTATCGATTCTACATCCGTCAAAATCGGCATCAGCATAAGCTTTTAAATCAAAGTTATCAGATTTTGGATACCATAATCCTAGATTATGAGTTCCTTTAAGATACATAAGGATTCTTTTAACAGCTTTAAGGTGAGATAACTTAGGATTAGCTTGGAATCTTGCACATAGACCTACACTAAACATGATATCAAGTCTAGTTACAGTGAGATAGAGTAAGCTACCTATCATTCCCCTATATGTTTTTTGATCAAAATTTTCTCCATTTTCATCCAAGTCTAACTTAGTGGAAGTACTCATTGGAGTATTGATGGCTTTAGAACTATCCATGTTAAATCGTTTTAACAGTTCAAATGTATACTTGGTTTGATTAAGAAATATTCCATCACTAAGTTGTTTAATTTGTAATCCTAAAAAGAAGTTTAACTCACCCATTAGACTCATTTCAAATTCATGACTCATACACTTAGCAAATGATTCACATTATGATTCATCCAAAGAACCAAAAAAATATCATCAACATAAATTTGAACAATAAGAAAATTATTTTCAAAATATTTAATAAACAATGTGGTATCAATCTTGCCTTTAGTAAAATTATTTGAAATTAAGAAGGAACTAAGTCTCTCATACCAAGCCCTAGGGGCTTGTTTCAATCCATAGAGAGCTTTAGTTAATTTAAACACATGATTAGGAAGAAGAGAGTTTTCAAAACCGGGTGGTTGTTCAACATTAACTTCTTCGGAAATAAAGCCATTCAAAAATACACTTTTGACATCCATTTGAAAAGGTTTAAAGTTATTACTACTAGCATAGGCAAGGAGCATCCTAATGGCTTCTAATATAGCCACAGAAGCGAAGGTTTCTTCATAATCGATACCTTCTTCTTGGTTGAAACCTCTGGCCACTAATCTAGTCTTGTTTCTAACCACGATACCATATTCATCTTGCTTGTTTCTAAAGACCCATTTAGTACCGATAACTAAATGGTCACTTGGTCTAGGAACAAGCTTCCATACCTCATTTCTTTTAAATTGGTTCAATTCCTCTTGCATTGCGATAACCCAAGAATTATCTTTCAAGGCTTCGTCAATGCTTTTAGGCTTAATTTGAGAAAGAAAAGCGGCATGAGCACAAAAAATTGTAAACGAAGAAAGCGTTTGAACCCCTTTCGATGTGTCTCCTATGATTAACTCTTTGGGATGGGCATCTACATACTTCCATTCCTTAGGTAAGGAGAATTCAGAAGAAGATGCATCCAAGTTGCTATTTTGAGGAGAGGGTTCATTTAAATTCAAATTATCAAAACCAAAATCATCATCAAAATATTTTTTTCTTAAATTCAGAAATTTCATTAAAAACTACATGAATAGACTCTTCTATAACTAATATTCTTTTATTAAAAATATGAAAAGCTTTGGAAATAGAAGAGTAGCCAAGAAAGATGCCTTGATCAGATTTAGCATCGAATTTTCCTAAAGCATCCTTTTCATTTAAAATAAAGCATTTACAACCAAAAACTTTAAAGTAAGAAACATTAGGTTTTTTGTCATTCCATAATTCATAAGGAGTCTTGGATAGAGATGGTCTTATTAGAACCCTATTCATGACATAGCAAGCCGTATTAACGTCTTCGGCCCAAAAATATTTAGGTAAACTTTGTTCATTTAGCATGGTTCTTGCCATTTCTTATAAATTTCTATTCTTTCTTTCTACTACATTTTGTTGAGGATTTCTTGGAGTAGAGAAATTGTGGTTATACCCATTTGATTCACAAAAATTTTGGAAGTCACGGTTTTGGAATTCACCACCGTGATCGCTCCGAATTGATGAAATCATGAAACCCTTTTCATTTTGAGTAAGTTAACAGAATCGAGAGAAACATTTAAAAGAATCACTTTTGTGAGCTAAGAAATAGGTCCACGTGAATCTACTATAGTCATCTACAATCACAAAGGCATATTTGCTACCTCCTAAGCATGTTGTGTCAATTGGTCCAAACAAATCCATATGGATCAATTATAATGGTCTAGAGGTACTTATTTGATTTTTTGGCTTGAAGCTAGTTTTGATTTATTTCCCTAGTTGACAAGCATCACAGACTTTATCTTTAATGAACTTAACCTTAGGAATGCCTCTTACAAGGTTTTTAGATGTGATTAGAGAGATTAGTTTCATGCTAGCATGACCTAATCTTCTATGCCAAAGCCAAGTATCTAGATGTGATTTGAGAGATTAGTTTCATGCTAGCATGACCTAATCTTCTATGCCAAAGCCAAGCATCATCATTCAAAGCCGAAAAACATATTTCACTACTAAGATCATCAAGATTAATTGTGTAGACGTTATTTTGCTTGATTACAATTATTGATGTATTGTTGTGAGGTTTTTCGACGATGCAAGCATTAGATTCAAATCTTACAATATAACCATTATCACATAATTGACTAATGCTCAAGAGATTATGCTTTAAACCATCTTCTAATAACACATTATCAATTGAAAAGGTTGATTTGTTACCTATAGTACCCTTGCCGATGATTTTACCCTTGTTGTTGTCTCCGAAGGTGACAAACCCTTTGTCTTGGCTAGAGAGCTTAGAAAATTGAGATGGATCTCTGGTCATGTACCTTGAGCATCCACTATCAAGGTACCATCTCTTACTCCTTGCTTGTGTGGGTATTTTTTTCTACAAGAAAGGATGGTTTTTAGGTACCCATTTTGACTTGGGTGCCTCAAAAACTGATCTATTAAATTTATCATTATTCAATGAGTTCCTAATTGATCTTTTAGGAACCCATACTAATTTATTTGGGCTAAGTTTCCTATATAGACATTTGTAAACAACATGTCCAGATTTGCAACAAAAATTACATTTTAAATGAGAGGATACATGTAATGTTGGCCCTTTAATGAATGTGGTTTGAGTTCGGTGAGATCCACTCACGAATCCAATTCCACATCTATTTCTGACATGTCCCTTGTTAGCAAGGATCATGTCTAAGCTCTTGCTACCGACCTTAAACTTGTTTAAGGTCTCTTTGAGTAGCAAGTTCTCTTTTTTGATTGCTTCTAAGTGATTACACTTAGAGCATGGGAGCAGAGGGAGAGAATCATGCTTAAGACTCTTAAACTTATCTAGTAATAAAGTATGTTCCTTTTTTAAAGAATTGAAGCTTTTTGTAGCAGTTCTACATTCATCAAATAATTCATGGAAAGTAATTAAAAGCTCATCAAAAGATAAATCTTCATTAAGTAAATCACTTACCTCTTCTCCCAAAGCCATTAGAGCGAAGTTGGTGTCCTCTTTGATGCTTGCTTCTTCATCCTCGGAATCACTCGAGTTGTCCCATGTAGCCTTCAATGCCTTCTTCTTCTTGAGTTACTTCTTCTTGGCTTGGGGGCATTCATTTTTGAAGTGCCCCAGCTTCTTGCATTCATAACATATGACTTGATCCTTTTTTGGTTCATGTTTGTTCTTGAATTCATTTTTAGATTTTCCCTTTTTAATGAATTTTTTAAATTTTCTAGTTAAGAGTGTAATGTCCTCGTCAAGGTCCTCATCACTTGATGTTCCTTTCAAGTGGTCTTCTTAAGTTCTTAATGTCATATCCTTCCTGTTCTTTGGAAGGGGGTTCTCTAGCTCATCATGAGCATGACATGTCATTTCATAGGTCATTAAAGACCCTATGAGTTCTTCGATAGGAAAAGTCTTAAGGTCCTTGGCCTCTTGAATGGCCGTAACCTGTGGATCCCAACATTTTGGAAGGGATCTTAAAATTTTTGTTACTAATTCAAAATTAGAAAAAATTTTACCAAGAGCCTTGAGTCTATTGATGACATCCGTAAAGCGGGTGTATATGTCTCTAATGGACTCGCTTGGTTTCATTCGAAAAAGCTCGTAAGAATGCACAAGAATATTGATTTTGGACTCTTTCACTCGGCTAGTGCCTTCATGAGTGATCTCAAGAGTTCGCCAAATATCAAAAGCCGATTCACAAATTGATACGTGATTAAATTCGTTTTTGTCTAGTGCACAAAACAAGGCATTTATAGCCTTGGCATTTAAAGCAAACACCTTCTTCTTCGACTCATTCCATTCGCTCATCGGAAGAGAAGGTTTTTGAAACCCATTTTCAACGATATTCCAAAGCTCAAAATCCATAGAAATAAGAAAAATCCTTATACGAGTCTTCTAATACGTATAATCCGACCCAATAAACATAGGTGGACGAGTAATGGAGTGACCCTCTTGCATGCCGGAAAAGGCCATCTCTCTTGGGTTTTAAACCAAATATGAGAGTGAACCTAGCTCTGATACTAATTGTTAGGTTCAGAGTGGCACTAAGAGGGGGGGTGAATTAGTGCAGCGGATTAAAACTTGACCTTTTGAAAGTCGATTACGGAGATTCGTATAAAAACTTGATATAACTAAAGTGACTTTAACTTAGAGTAATTCAGGTAAATAAAGTCAGAAGTAGGGAGAAGAATTCCGATCAATCTTGCAGCTAAGAAATTTACGAAACAGAAATTCAAACACTTACACAGCAAATGTACGCAGCGATGTATAGTGATTTGGTCAAATGACCTACGTCCACTCTTTGAAGCCTCCTCCAATGAGGCTCCCAACTTCCACTACCAAATCTCTTGAAGGGGAAGGACCAAACACCCTTTTACGGCCTTTTACCAGAGGTTCCCTCACTTTATAGAATTTTTTACAAATAGAAGAAGGAGGTGAACACTTGAGCAATTGAAAGCAAGAATTTGCTATAGCTTAGACTCAATTCTAACACTACAAAAAGGTCCCTCAACTAACTAGGAGTAAAGGGGTATTTATAGAGCTTTTTGGGATTCAAAAATCCCGCTCAAAGAGGTCTCGTCCGAAATTTCAGATCAGAGGCGATACTACCACCTGCACTCAAGCGGTACTCTTTGCTCGACACACCTTGCATGTGTTAGTGTGCAGGCGGTACTACCGCCTGACACAGGTGGTTGCAACCACCTATCAGGCAGTACCACTGCCTGCTTGGGGCAGTGCTACCACCTGGCCTTCAGTCAACAGGCAGTGCTATCGCTTGGGTCCAGCGGTGCTACCGTCGGCCCTTGCCAGAAACTGTATGGGCCTTACCTTTGGCCCAATACAGCCTAATACACGTCTAGATAGGATTAACACCTAGTCTATACCCTAATTAAGTGCTAACTATGAACTTTTAAAGTCAAATTAAACCAACACCATCAAGTTATCTTCCGAAGAGCTTTTCAACGATCTTTCGACGGACTTCCGACACTCCCTCGGATTACTTCCAGCGAATTCCCTGTAGGCTCCCGGATTCTTTGGCGAGTTCAACGAGTCTTTGACACCCTTCTGAACCTTCTCGGTGATCTCCGCGAACCTCTGACGATCTTTCTAGTGAACTTCCCAAACCTTCGGCAAGTCCCCGATTTCATCTCGGTTGGCTCCGGCAGCACTTCCGATGATCCTTCGGACTTCCAGTGGACTCTTGAACTTTCAGCAACTTGACTCCGGTAATTTGCTCTATCATAGTTAATCCTGCACACTTATCTCAAAAATGGATTAGATCAAATAACCATCAATTAACTTCATCATCAAAATCCGAGATTCAACAACAAGAGTTGCTACTATTGCTATTAGCGAGGTCACCCTACATCTGCCTAGTGGAGTATTATTGCATTAGATGCATGCTATTTTGTTCCCTTTATTATTAAAAATCTTATTTCCATTTCATATTTGACATTGAATGGTTATAAAGTAGTTTTTGATAATAATAGTTGTTAAATAATTAAGGATGATGAGATCATCATGAGAGGAACATTGCATAATGGTTTGATTATGCGAGACACTACTCCACGTATCATGAATGTTAGTGTGTCCAAGAGGAAACGAGATGATGTGAACAATACATACCTATGACATTGTACGCTAGGTCATATCCATGAGGAAATGATTTAAAAGTTACTGATAGATGGATACCTAGATCCATTTGATTATGAGTCATATGCGACTTGCGAACCTTGCTTTCGTGAAAAGATGACCAACTCTTCATTTAGTGGAACTGGAGAGAGAGCCACTGAGTTGTTGGTACTCATACATAGTGATGTATGTAGTCCCATGTCAACTCAGGCCATCAGTGGTTATTTCTACTTCATTATTTTCACTAACGATTTCTCTAAGTATTGATATATGTACTTGATGAAGTATAAGTCCGAAGCCTTCGAGAAATTCAAGGAGTATAAAAATGAAGTAGAGGTTCAGACTTGAAAGAGTATCAAGACTCTTTGATCAGATTGAGGAGGTGAGTACATGAGTACAGAGTTCACCCGATTCCTTAAGGACCATGAGATTCTATCCCAATGGACATCTCCTTATACACCCTAGCTCAATGGTGCATCTGAAAGGAAGAATCGCATACTATTAGACATAGTGCAGTCCATGATGAGTTTCGTCGACCTACCCGTCTCATTCTGGGGATATGCCCTAGAGTCCGTAGCTTACCTTATGAACAGAATTCTAACTAAGTCCGTAGTGTCTACACCATATGAGATATGGAAAACGAAGCCTGATCTTAAGGTTGTTAAGATTTGGGGGTTGCCTTGCCCACATTAAGAGACACATACCCGACAAGTTAGAATCTAGAACGGAACGATGCAAGCTCATGAGATACCCTAAGAAAACTTGTGGGTATTATTTCTATCACCCCAAAGAGCAAAAGGTCTTTGTAGCCAAGAGAGTAGTGTTTGTTAAGAAGGAACACATTCTTGGTGGAGACAATGGGAGCTTGATAGAGTTGAGCGAGGTTGGAGAACCTAGCTCAAGCACCATTCCACAGGAGTCTATTCAGGTACTTAGCACACAAGTTCCAACTTTACGTAAATTCAGAAGTATATCACATCCTCCTGAGAGATATGTGGGACACATTAGAGGAGAGGATATTAAGGATATTGATCCTCAGACCTACGAGGAGGCTATTACGAGTATAGACTCTGGGAAGTGGCAAGAAATTATGAATTCAAAGATGGATTCCATATACTCCAACAAGATTTGGAACCTAGTTGATGCACCCAAGGGTATCGTACCCATTGGCTGCAAGTGGATCTTCAAGAAGAAGATTGGAGTAGATGAAAAGGTAGAAACCTATAAAGCAAGGCTAATGACTAAGGGGTATCATCAAAGCCAAAGTGTTGACTATGACGAAACCTTCTTAACCGTAGCTATGTTAAAATCCATCCGAATTCTATTGGCTATTGCAGCACACTATGATTATGAGATATGATAGATGGACATGATAATCGCATTCCTCAATGGCAACCTCGAGGATGAGGTGTATATGATACAACATAAGGGATTCGTGTCCAACGATAGTCCAGATAAGGTATACATGTTACTTAGGTCCATCTATGGACTGAAGCAAGCTTCCTAAAGTTGGAACATAAGATTTGATAAGGGATCATATCTTATGACTTCGTTAAGAACGAAGATGAGCCTTGTGTGTACAGGAAGGTAAGTGGGAGTGCTATCACTTTTTTGGTGTTGTATGTGGATGACATCCTAATCATTAAGAATGATGTAGGAATGCTCTTAATGGTAAAGGTTTGGCCATCTAGACATTTCTCCATAAAGGACTTAGGGGAAGCTTCCTATATATATTGGGGATTCGAATCTATAGAGATAGATCCATTGGGATGCTTGGCTTGTCCCAGTCCAGGTACATAGACACCATTGTCAAAAGGTTTGGCATAAAAAATTTCAAGAGAAGTCTCATACCGATGAGACATAGGCTATCGCTTTCTAAGAGTATATCCCCAAAGGTTGCTAGAAAGGGCACACATGGATAAGATATCTTATGCCTTAGCGATAGGGTCTATCATGTATGCTATGCTATGTACTAGGCCTATATAGTGCATGCTCTGAGTGTCACGAGTAGGTATCAAGCGGATTCAAGCTTGGAGCACTAGAAAGCAGTAAAGAGTGTCCTTAAGTACTTGAGGAGGACTAAGGATCTTTTACTGGTATTTGGAGAAAGTAGCATCAGGCTGCATGGACTCGACCTTCCAATCCGATGTTGATAATGACAAGCCAATTTCGAGCATGTGTTTACCCTGAATGAAGGAGCAGTATGCTGGAATAGTTCTAAGTAAGATACTACTACTGACTAGACCATAAAGGCGGAGTACATTGCTGTAGTAGAGGCAATAAAGGAGGGAGTATGGATGAAGCAGTTCATCATAGATTTGGGAGTCGTGCCCAGTAGTGAGGAGCTGATTCCCTTATATTGCGACAACTACGGAACGATTACTCAAATAAGGGAACCCGGATCTCATTAGAAAGTATTATGAGAAGGTTCTAGCTTATTAGAGAGATCGTGGCCTGAAAAAATGTAGCAATGGAAAAAGTTCCATCCAAAGATAACATTACAGATCCACTAAAAAAGCCATTGACTAAGATTATCTTTGAGCATCACAGAGGTCTGATAGGGATCAAACACGTAGGTAATTGGCTTTAGGTCAAGTTAGAGATTGCTAGTTATAGGTGCCCTATAAGCCAATCACATGAGTTATAGCACCTATAACACACTTGGTTAATCTCTTTGCTTATGCTTATTGGCATTTTCTCACATTATCTGGATATAAATTGTAATGTCCTTGGATCTGTGTAATGGGAATCGGATCATGATGAGATCACGATAATGAGACCGATTCACCTTTAAACACAGACCCTAAATAATCTCGGTCATAGGTTACTCGAGAGGGACATCGAGATAATCGGTTAGACTGGTGTGCTGTATACCTGTTTATATGATGGAGGTGGCTGGTCTTATAGCTACTCATGTGGAGACACTAAGGATACAGTACAGGTGCTCATTGGAGAATGAGTTCACTGATTGATCCGCTTACAAAATGCTAGATGGTAATTGATACCTCACGTCAGACAGCGATTCCATAGTCCTAGTAGTATATCTGGTCCTTAGACTTGAGATACCAAGGATGTCTTGTATGAATACTCCACTCTTTGATACCAGACTTATAGGTTTGAAAGTTTCAAATCTAGTACAACCGGTTATTGGGAGTGGCAGCCAATCTTACGAGGGCAATTGAGTGTCAATAAACGATCATCCACTCTCGGTATCATGAGAGGAATATCTCATGTGTTCTTGCTCAAGCAAATCCCTGGCCAAGGTCATTCAGATTGAGAGAGAAAGAGTTCTCCGGGAGAATCCGATTAGAGCGAGACTCGATTGAAAATCATATGAGCCTGATAGCACCATGCCTAGTATATGGTCTCTGGGATATTAGATGGATGAGGAACTATAGGTACATGGTAATTGAGGATAGATAAGTCCAAAGGATTAGATTCCTCTGTATCGTCTAGGGACTGCGGCGTAGTGGCCTATTACGTCCGTAGTCGATGAGTCGAGTGAATTATTATAGAGATAATAATTCACTGAGTCAGAAGGAGTTCTGACAGGTATGACTCACGACCAGCTCGATATTGGGTCTGGAGGGTCACACATATATGGTAGGTGTTGCAACGAGTAGAGGTATCCGCCAAAGTCCCTATCTTATTAAATATCCAATAAGCCCCTATATTATTGGATCTCATAGATGAGATCCAATAAGAGCTAGATTATTGGGTAGAGACACATTAATCTAAGAGGCTTTGGTAATTGGATGGAGATCCAATACCCAATAAAGCAAGATCCATTAGAGTTTATAGGGGGGGCTCTATAAATATGAGGGAACCAAAGGTCCATAAGTTGGGGTCTTCTTGGTAGCCACCTTCTATTCTCCTCTCTCTAGAAAGGAGCATCGTTGTAGTCTCTACTTCTTTTCCCTTTTTTTTGCTCTTCTTAGGTTGCTTATATTGATTCTTATAATGTCCTTTCTCACCATAGTTGTAGCAAACAATATCGTTACTTGATCTTGACTTGCTTCTACCCATGTGTGAATTGCTTCTATCTTTAGACTTTGACCTTCCTTTGTTCTCTGAGATAAATGTTTATGAATCAATTTGAGATGATGCTTAGTTTTTTCTTCTCAACTCCTCATTCAACAAACTGCTTGTTACTTGACTCATGGTGACAATACCATCTAGCGCAGAATTATTGAGGGAAACCACTAGTGTCTCTCAACTTTCTAGCAATGAACTAAGAAGTAATAATGTAACTCACCATCAAGAGACATTTTTATAGATGATAAATGGTTAGTAATACTCTGCATTTTATTCAAATGCTCAGCAATAGAAGCACCTTCTTTATATTTCAGGTTCACAAGTTTTCTGATCAAGAAAGCTTTGTTACTAATTGTTTTTCTTTCATAGAGACTTTTCAGCTTTTTCTAAAGAGTATATACATAACTTTCAGTAGAAACATGGTGAAAGACACTATCATTGAGCCACTATCGAATAAACCCGATCATTTTTTTATCTAACCTCTTCCACTCATCATCTATCATGCTAGTTATAGGTGTCCTACAAGCCAATCACATGAGTGATAATACCTGTAACACACTATGTCAATCTCTTTGCTTATGCTTATTGGTATTTTCTCACATTATCTACTAGTTATTGGTGCCCTACAAGCCAATCACATGAGTGATAGCACCTGTAACACACTGCGTCAATCTCTTTGCTTATGATTATTTGTATTTTTTTTACATTATCTTGATGTATATTGTGATGTCCTTGGATTTGTGCAATGGTAATCGGATCATGATGAGATCATGATAATGAGAATGATTCACCTTTAAACACAGACCCTAAATAATTCCGATTATAGGTTACTCGAGAGGGACATCGAGATAACTGGATAGACTGTTGTGCTATATACCTGTCTATATGATGGAGGTGGTTGGTCTCATAGCTACTCGTGTGGGGACACTACAGGTACAGTGCAGGTGCTCATTGGAGAATGAGTTCACTGATTGATCTGCTTACAGAATATTAGATAGTCATTGATACCTCATGTCAGATAATGATTCCGTAGTCCTAGTAGTGTATTTGGTCCTTAGACTTGAGACACCAATGATATCCTGTATGAGTACTCCACTCTTTGATACCAGACTTATAGGTTTGAAAGTTCCAGATCTAGTACAGCCAGTTATTGGGAGTAACAGCCAACCTTACTAGGGCTATTGAGTGTCAATAGAGGATCATCCACTCTCGGTTTCATGAGAGAAATATCTCATGTATTCTTGCTCAGGCAAATCCCTGGCCAAGGTCATTCGGATTGAGAGAGAAAAAGTTCTCCGCGAGAATCCGATTAGAGCGAGACTCGAGTGGAAACCGTATGGGCCTGACAGCACCATACCCGATATACGGTCTCTGGAATATTAGATGGATGAAGGACTATAGGTACACGATAACTGAGGACATATAGGTCCAAAGGATTGGATTCCTCTGTATTGTCTCGGGACTGTGGCGTAGTGGCCTAGTACATCCGCAATCAATGAGTTGAGTGAATTATTATAGAGATAGTAATTCACTAAGTTAGAAAGAGTTCTGACAAGTATGACTCACTGCCAGTTCGATATTGAACCTAGAGGGTCACACATATGGTAGGTATTGCGACGAGTAAAGGTTTGAATATGAGATATCCGTCGGAGCCCCTATCTTATTGGATATCCAATAAGCCCTTGTATTATTGCATGGATGAGATCCATTAAGAGCTAGATTATTGGGTAGAGACTCATTGATTTAAGAGGCTTGGGTAATTGGATAAAGATCCAATACCTAATAGAGCTGGATCCATTAGGTTTGATAGGGGGTCTCTATAAATAAGAGGGAACCAAAGCTTCATAGGTTGGGGGTTTTCTTGGTAGCTACCTCATATTTTTCTCTCTCTAGGGAGGAGCATCATCGCAATCCCTATCGTGTGGATACCGCTAGAGAGGAGGATGCTTGACCTCCTTAATCCACCCTATGGATCTATAGGAATCTCAGGGAGACACGATCTCCCTAGGTACTATCGTTCTTTTCATACACGTAGTTTTCGGATTCGCGGATTTGTTTTGACGCATCGATCTTCGCATGACGACGGACCCTTTTGTGGAAATCTAGGGTGTTTTGTTTTTTGTTCTTCCGCTACGCATTAGATGTCGCCCCCCTGGGATTTCTCAACAGTGGTATCAGAGCTAGGTTGTTCGTACGAAGATCGAATTTTAACTGTGTGTGTTGTGATTTAGAGAGGCTTTTGACGTCAAAATTATTGATGAAATCACAAGAAAGGGCCAGCAACTATTGCTGCCCTCGAGGAACGGGTTGCTGCCCTCACAGAATGGCCAAAGGGTGCTTGCAGCCTTAGCCACCACCGGTGGTCTGCATGCAGCTGCCCAACAGGCTACGGGCCACAGGCAGGCAGTGCCTGTAGGTTGCCTGTGTAGGCGACCTCCCTGCAAGGGGTGCACAGTGCCCACGGGTACAAGAGCCTGCATGGGTGGCGCCGCTTGCGGGTAGGGGCTCGCCTGCAAACAATCGCCTACAGCAGCGACAGCGCTGCCCACTCCGATGGTGCCCGGAAAGGGGGCGGCACTTGCGAGCATTGGGCCCATAGGTGAGCACCACTATGGGCTGCCTACGGGCTCTGCACCCGCGGTGGCTAGCCCGCAAGGAGGGTGATGCTCGCAAAAGGGGCGCTACGCCTGCTTGCTGCGGCGACATCGCCCGCAGGCAAGGGCGGCGCTCGGCCGTGCCCCCCGCGCAAAGGCCGTCGCCGGTAGGGTGGTGGCGGCCGCACTACAACGAAGGTAGCCAAGGGATTAGGGTTTTTTGGGGCAAAAGATAGTTTTGCCCCTCAGAATTTTTGAAATTCTAGTTAATTAAAATAATAGTTAATTTTTAAAATTCAAAAAAATAATAGTTAATTAAAATATTTAATTAACTATTATTATTTATCTAGTAGTCCTATATAATAACATATACATGTGATGTATTATGTGGACAAATGATCATTGACCGTATGATGTGTGTGTACATGTGATTATTATTATTAGGGCCTGCGAGCATCTATTTTTCTCATTTTTTGTCAGGCTTGTATGCTTTTAATTATAATGTAGATATACGAGAAGGTGCAACGAGAGCATAGAAGCGATAGCAAGACCCATAAAGTCGAGACGGACGATCCGACGCATGGAAATGCGTTGAGATGCTGACAGAACCGACGAAGCGAGATGAATGATCACAGGGCATGGAGATGCGCCGATGCATACATAGATCTTGATGTGAGTGATTGAGCCCACTGGCTCGGGCTTGATCACATTAGAATGTGGTCCATGATCATATGGTATGAATGTTCATGTAATATGTGATTGGTCATACACATACTAGATATGTATATATATTTACATGCGATGTAGATATATATTAAATATGTATGTGTGTGACACATTATATTAAGAGACCAAATCAAAATCCTCTCTATTAATAATATTAAGTTGATAAACGTGAGGCAATTAGATTGATCCACGTGGCCTTCCATCGTTATAGGTAGGAACCGATTCCCGGTATAGGTTGAGTTGGTCGAGTCCCTCGAGACTCACTATATCGTGATTCGCTATCTTATCTACGACATAGAGATGTCACCGGTGACCTGAGGACATGGTATGCTTGGTCGAGTCCCTCGAGACTCACCTATATTGTGATTCGCTATCTTATCTATGACATAGAGATGTCACCGGTGACCTGAGGACATGGTATGCTTGGTCGAATCCCTCGAGGGTATATCATCAAATCAGACTCACCTTGTAACGATAGTGATGACTTAACTAAATATCATGGTTGGTCGAGTCCCTCGAGGCCATAGTGGTTAGGAGGTCAAACAGGACGAGAATCACAAGGAGTTGTGATTGGCAAGAGTTGCCTACCTTTTGGACTTAGTGTGATTGGTTGAGTCCCTCGAAGTTACACTAAGATACTGATTAGATCTCGATCCCCACTAGAAGTTTGCCGGAGACTTCCGTTTAACGTGTTGAGGGTGTCGCATGACTCGTTAGAAAAATAGTAGGAGCATGTCAAGATAAAAGCTCATATCTTGATTATTTATATTTCTGTAAAATCTGCATGTTATTTATTTATACTACATCTTTGTCTTTTAAAAATATCGCTATTAGACTATCTATGTGGTATATTGATGCCAACCACTTCACTGGTTAAAACTATCTGGATTGGCTCCGCAAGTTAAGAATCATTCTCATGACAGAGAAAATCGTGTATGTCCTTGAAATAGTGATGCCTATGCCTAAGGAAAGGGCAAGCGAGGATGAGATCGCTCGCTATGTGAAGTACGTAGATGACTCTACTCTTGCTTAGTGTTACATGTTGGGCTCCATGACTCCCGAGTTATAGAGACAACATAAAAAGATGGATGGCAGATCCATACTCCTGCATCTCCGTAAATTGTTTGAGGAACATGAAAGAACTTAACGATATGAGATATCGAAGAGTCTCTTCCATGCCAAGATGACTGAGAGGACACTGGTTCAGAACCATATCCTTAAGATGATTGAGTGGATAGAGACACTCACAGGTCTAGGAATGGTCCTAGAGGATAACCTGTATGTGGATCTTGTGCTTCAGTCCCTACTCGATTCCTTTTCACAGTTCTCTATGCTAGTAAGACCAAAAGAAAAAGAAGATAGAGAAGTCCCTTGAGAAGGGCAAAGGGCAAGAGCAAATCAAGTAAAGTAAAAGCAAAGGTTGCTAAGAAGCCCGATCTTAAGGTTGTTAAGATTTGGGACTGCCCTGCCCACGTTAAGAGACACATACCCGATAAGTTGGAATCTAGGATGGAATGATGCAAGTTCGTGGGATACCCCAAGAAAACTTATGGGTATTATTTTTATCACCCTATCTTTGTAGCTAAGAGAGTAGTGTTCCTTGAGAAGGAACACATTCTTGGTGAAGATAGTGGGAGCATGATAGAGTTGAGCGAGGTTGAAGAACATAACTTAAGCATCATTTCATAGCCAGAATCTATTCAGGTACCTAGCACACAAGTTCCAACTTTACGTAGGTGCGGTAGAGTATCCCATCCTCCAAAGAGTATGTAGGACATATCAGAGGAGTGGATGTTGAGGATATTGATCCTTAGACCTACGAGGAGCCTATTATGAGTATAGACTCCGAGAAGTGGCAAGAAGCCATGAATTCAAAGATGGATTCCATGTACTCCAACTAGGTTTGGAACCTAGTCGATGTACCCAAGGGTATTGTACCCATTGGCTGCAAGTGAATCTTTAAGAAGAAGATCAGAATAGATGAAAAGGTAGAGACCTATAAAGCAAGACTAGTGGCTAAGGGGTATCGTCAAAGCCAATGTGTTGACTATGACGAAACCTTCTTGCTTATAGCCATGCTAAAATCCATCTGAATTCTATTGGCTATTGTAGCACACCTTAATTATGAGATCTGGCAGATGGACGTCAAAATCGCATTCCTCAATGGTAACCTCGAGGGGGAGGTGTATATGATACAACTTAAGTGATTTGTATCCAAGGATAGTCCAGATAAGGTGTACAGGTTTTTTCGGTCCATCTACAGACTAAAGCAAGCTTCCTAAAGTTGGAACATATGATTTGATGAGGCAATCAGATCTTATGAGTTCCTTAAGAACGAAGATGAGCCTTGTGTGTACATGAAGGTAAGAGGGAGCGCTATCACCTTTTTGGTGTTGTATGTGGATAATATCCTAATCATTAAGAATGATGTAGGAATGCTTTCCATAGTAATGGCTTGGCCATCTAGACACTTCTTCATGAAAGATTTAGGGGAAGCATCCTACATATTAGGGATTATGATCTATAGAGATAGATCTAAGTAGATGCTTAGCTTGTCCTAGTCCAAGTACATAGACACCATTGTCAAAAGGTTTGACATGGAAAATTTCAAGAGAGGTCTTATACCGATGAGACATAGGCTATCACTTTCTAGGAGTATGTCCCCAAAGACTCCTGAAGAAAGGACAGACATGGATAGGATACCCTATGCCTTAGCGATAGGGTCTATCACGTATGTTATGCTATGTACCAGGCCTGATATAGTGCATGCTCTGAGTGTCACAAGCAGGTATCAAGCAGATCCAGGCTTGGAGCACAAGAAAGCAGTAAAGTGTATCCTTAAGTACTTGAGAAGGACTAAGGATCTTTTACTAGTATATGGAGAAAGTAGCCTCAGGATTGAGGGCTACACGAACTCGAGCTTCTAGTCCGATGTCAATGATGGCAAGTCTAATTCAGGGTATGTATTTATTCTGAATGGGGGAGCAATATACTGAAAATGTTCCAAGCAAGGCACTACTATTGACTCGACCACAGAGAGGCGGAATACATTATTGCGGTAGAGGCAATAAAGAAGTGAGTCTGGATGAAGCAATTCATCACAGATTTGGGAGTCGTGCCGAGCAGCGAGAGGCTGATTCCCTTATATTGCAACAACTATGGGGAGATTAATCAAATAAGGAAACTCGGGTCTCATCAGAAGTGTTCCGGGGATGTTTCAACTTATTAGAGAGATCATGGCCCAAAGAGATGTAGCAGTGGAAAGAGTTCCATCCGAAGATAATAATTTAGATCCACTGACAAAGCCATTGACTCGGATTGTCTTTGAGGATCATAGAGGCCTGATAGGGATCAAACATATAGGTGATTGGCTTTAGGTCAAGTGGGAGATTGCTAGTTATAGGTGCCCTACAAGTCAATCACATGAGTGATGGCACCTGTAACACGCTGCGTCAATCTCTTTACTTATGATTATTTACATTTTTCTCACATTATCTCAATGTATATTGTGATGTCCTTGGATCTGTGCAATGCGAATCAGATCATGATGAGATCATGATAATGAGACCAATTCACCTTTAAACATAAACCCTAAATAATCCCAATTATAGGTTACCCGAGAGGAACATCAAAATAACCGGATAGACTGGTGTGCGGTATACCCGTTCATGTAATGGAGGTGCTGGTCTCATAGCTATTTATGTGGGGAGACTAAAGGTACAGTGCAAGTGCTCATTGGAGAATGAGTTCACTGATTGATTCGCTAACGGAATGTTGGATGGTCATTGATACTTCATGTCAGATAGCGATTCCGTAGTCCTAATAGTGTATCTGGTCCTTAGACTTGAGACACCAAGGATGTCTTGTATGAGTACTCTACTCTTTGATGTCGAACTTATAGGTTTAGAAGTTCCAGATCTAGTACAGCCGGTTATTGGGAGTGACAACCAACTTTACGAGGACTATTGAGTGTCAATAGAGGATCATCCACTCTCGGTATCATGAGAGAAATATCCCATGTGTTCTTGCTCAGGTAAATCCCTGGCTAGGGTCATTCAGATTGAGAGAGAAAGTATTCTCAGGGAGAATCCGATTAGAGCAAGACTCGATTGGAAACTGTATGGGCCTCACAGCACCATGCTCGATATACGATCTATGGGATATTAGATGGATGATGGACTATAGGTACATGGTAACTGAGGACAGATAGGTCCAAAGGATTGGATTCCCCTGTGTCGTCTAGGGACTGCAGCGTAGTGGCCTAGTATGTCCGTAGTCGATGAGTTGAGTGAATTATTATAGAGATAATAATTTATTGAGTCAGAAGGAGTTCTGACAAGTATGACTCACGACTAACTCGATATTGGGCCTAAAGGGTCACACACATATGGTAGGTATTGCGACGAGTAGAGGTTCGGATATGAGATATTCATCGGAGCCCCTATCTTATTGGATATCCAATAAACCCATGTATTATTGGATCTCATCCATGGGATCTAAGAGGCTAGATTATTGGGTAGAGACCCATTGAACTAAGAGGCTTGGATAATTTGATAAAGATCCAATGCCCAATAGGGCTGGATCCATTGGGGTTGATAGAGGGCCTCTATAAGTAGGAGAGAACTAAAGCTCCATATGCTTGTGGTTTTCTTGGTAGCCACCTCTTGTTCTCCTCTCTCTAGAGAGGAGTATTATCGCAGTCCCTACCATGTGGATACCACTAGAGAGGAGGACGCTTGACCTCCTTCATCCACCCTACGGATCTACAGGAATATCGGATATATGATCTCCCTAGGTTCTATCGTTCAATTTTATACGTAGTTTTCGGATTCATGGATTTGTTTTGATGCACCGATCTTCGCATTTATGACGGAACCTTTTACGGAAATCTAGGGTGTTTTAATTTTTGTTCTTCCGCTATGCATTAGATGTCGCCCCCTTGGATTTTTTAACATTATCTGGATGTATATTGTGATGTCCTCGGATCTGTGCAATGGGAATTAGATCGTGATTAGATCACGATAATAAGATCGATTCACCTTTAAACACAAACCTTAAATAATCCCGGTCATAGGTTACTCGAGAGGGACATCGAGATAACCGGATAGATCTGGTGTGTCAGATACCCATCCAAATAATGGAGGTGGTGGTCTCATAGCTACTCATGTGGAGACACTAAGGATACAGTACAAGTGCTCATTGGAGAATGAGTTCACTGATTGATTTGCTTACATAATGCTAGATGGTTATTGATACCTCACATTAGACAGCGATTCCGTAGTCCCAATAGTATATTTGGTCCTTAGACTTGAGACACCAAGGATGTCCTGTATAAATAGATCACTCTTTGTTACTAGACTTATAGGTTTGAAAGTTTCAAATCTAGTACAGCCGGTTATTGGAAGTGGTAGCCAACCTTATGAGGGTAATTGAGTGTCAATAAAGGATCATCCACTCTCGGTATCATGAGAGGAATATCTCATGTGTTCTTGCTCAATCAAATACCTCGCTAGGGTTATTCGGATTGAGAGAGAAAGAGTTCTCCGGGAGAATCCGATTAGAGCGAGACTCGATTGAAAATCGTATGGGCCTGGCAGCACCATGCCCAATATATAGTCTCTTGGATATTAGATGGATGAGGGACTATAGGTACATGGTAACTGTGGACAGATAAGTCCAAAGGATTAGATTCCCCTGTATCGTTTAGGGACTACGTCGTAGTGGCCTAGTACGTCTACAATCAATGAGTCGAGTGAATTATTATAGAAATAATAATTCACTGAGTTAGAAGGAGTTCTGATAGGTATGACTCATGATTAGCTCGATATTGGGCCTTGAGGGTCACACACATATAGTAGGTGTTGCGACGAGTAGAGATTCTGATATGAGATATCCGTCGGAGTCCTTATCTTATTGGATATCCAATAAGCCCTTGTATTATTGGATCCCATAGATGAGATCCAATAAGAGCTAGATTATTGGGTGGAGACCCATTAATCTAAGAGGCTTGGGTAATTGGATGGAGATCCAATACCTAATAAGGTAAGATCCATTAGGGTTTACATGGGACCTCTATAAATATGAGGGAACCAAATGTCCATAGGCTAAGGTCTTCTTGGTAGCTACCTTCTATTCTCCTCTCTCCAGCAAGGAGCATCATTGTAGTCTCTACCGTGTTGATACCGCTAGAGAGGAGGATGCTTGACCTCCTTCATCCTCCCCCATGGATCTGTAGGAATCTCAAGGATATACGATCTCCCTAGGTACTATCGTTTCTTTTACACACAATTTTTGGATTTGTAGATTTGTTTTTTTTCGCACTGATTGTCGCACGACGATAAAACCTTTCATGGAAATCTTGAATGTTTTGTTTTTCGTTCTTCCGCTGCATATGTGATGTCGCCCTAGGATTTCGTAACAATGGTATCAAAGCCAGTTTATTCATGCAAAAATCAGATTTTAATGTCAAAATTGTTATCAAAGTCCCTTGTTTTGTTTTGGATGCGCTTTTGATGTCAAAATTGTTAACACAACACCAAGAATGAGGCAACAACTGTTGCTGCCCGACACGGGCGGTCAGCATGCAATCGCCGATAGGTCGCAGTCGCTTGCACAGCAAATTTATCTATGCGAGGCACCGCGCTCTCGCTTCAGCGATGACACAGGCGAGGCGCCCGCAAGGGGCAACGTCGCCCGCAGGTGCCTTCCCGCAAGGGAGGGCGGCGCCCATATAGGGTGCCAGCCTATTGCGGGCACTGCCCCGTAGCGCAAGCAAAGCTGGGGATTAGGGTTTTCAGCCAAAAGATAGTTTTCCCCCTCAATTTTAGAAATTTTAGTTTCTCTCCCTTTTGGCTGAATGACCATAATACCCTTTGAAATTTAGGAAATTTCTTGCATAACCCTAATTTTAAAATAATATTAGTTAATTAAAAGGTTTAATTAACTATTATTATGTATCTAGTAGTCCTATATAATAATATATACATGTGATATATGATGTGGACAGATGATCATGGTTCATATGATGTGATGTGTGTATATGTGATTATTATTATTGGGGCCTATAAGCCTTTATTTTTCTCGTTTATTATCAGGCCTGCGTATCTATAATTATATTATAATTATACGAGGGCACACGGTAGGAGCAGGACCCACTAGGTCGAGACGGACAATTCGACACATGAAGATACGTTGAGATGCCAATGGAATTGACAAAGCGAGATAGACGATCACAGGGCATGGAGATGTGCCAAGGCACACATAGATCTTGATGTGAGTGATTGGGCCCTCTAGCTCAAGCTTGATCACATTAGGATATGGTCCATGATCATTTGGTGTGATTGCTCATGTGATGTGTGATTGGTTATACATCTACTAGATATGTATATATTATTAAATATATATATGTGTGTGACACATTATATTAGGAGACCAAATCAAAAATCCTCTCTATTAATAATATTAAGTTGATAAACGTGAGGCAATTAGATTGACTCATGTGGCCTTCTATCATTATAGGTAGGAACCAATTCCCGGTATAGGCTGAGTTGGTTGAGTCCCTCAAGCCTCACCTATATCGCGATTCTTTATCTTATCTATGACATAGAGATGTCACCGGTGACTTGAGGACATGGTATGCTTGGTCGAGTCCCTCGAGGGTATATCATCGAATCGGACTCATCATGTAACGATGGTCATGGCTTAACCGAACATCATGGTTGGTCGAGTCCCTCGAGACCATGGTGGTTCGGAGGCCAAACAGGATGGAAATCACAAGGAGTTGTGATTAGTAAGAGTTGCCTACCTTTACGGGCATAACGTGATTGGTCGAGTCCCTCGAGGTTACGTTAAGACACCGATTAGATCCTGATCCCCACTAGAGATCCGTCTGGGTCCTTCGATTCACGTACCGGAGGGTGTTGTGTTTCTGACAAAAAATTAGTGGAAGTAGATTAAGATAGAAGTCCTTATCTTAACTGTTTAATTTTTGCAAAGTCTGCATGTTATTTATTTCTGCTACATCTTTAATTTCAGAAAAATATCACTTTCAAATCCTTTACATGGCATACTTGATGCCAACCGCCTCACTGGTCCAAATTATATGGATTGGCTTCACAATCTGAGAATTATTCTCACGGTAGAGAAAATCACGTATGTCCTTGATGTAGTGATTCCTACATCCGATGAAGGGGCAAGCGAGGATGAGATTATTCGTTATGTGAAGTACATAGATGATTCCACTCTTGCTCAGTGTTATATATTGGCCTCTATGACTGCTAAGTTACAGAGATAGCATGAAAATATGAATGCTAATTCTATATTCCTGCATCTCCGCAAACTATTTGAGGAATAGGGAAGAACTCAGCGATATAAGATATCGAAGAGTTTTTTCGTGCTAGGATGATTGAGGGGACACCGGTTCAGAACCATGTCCTTAAAATAATTGAGTGGATCGAGAAACTCACAGGTCTAGGAATGGTCATAAAGGATAACCTATGTGGATCTTGTTCTTCAGTCCCTACTAGATTCCTTTTCATAGTTTATAATAAATTTTAATATGAACAAGCTTGAGGCGACCCTCCCAAAGCTCCTCAATATGTTGAGAGAAGCAAAGAGCACCATCAAGAAAGAGAAGCCAGTTCTCTATGTTGGTGAGACCAGAAAGAAAAAAAAGACAAAGAAGTCCCTTGAGAAGGGCAAAGGGTAAGGGCAGATCGGGTAAAGCAAAAGTTGCTAAGAAGACCCGGAAGAGGACAAAAGCCAGTGCTTCCAATGTGGTAAAGACGGGCATAGGAAGAGGAACTACAAAGAGTATATTGCAGAGAAGGCGAAATAAAAGCTTAGAGAAGCTTTAGATATGCATTCATAATTAGTCTCTATTTGTCAAACTCATATGGTAACACATAGTTATTGGATACTGATAGTGTTTATCATATCTGCAATTCGTTATAGGTTCTGGTATGACCTAGGAGATTGATAAGAGGTAAGATGGACCTCAAGATGGGTAATGAAGCAAGTGTTAGGTTCAGAGTGGCACTAAGAGGGGGGGTGAATTAGTGCAGTGGATTAAAACTTGACCTTTTAAAAGCCGATTACGGAGATTCGTATAGAAACTTGATATAACTAAAGTGACTTTAACTTGAAGTAATTCTGGTAAATAAAGTCAAAAGTAGGGAGAAGAATTCCGATCAATCTTGCAGCTAAGAAATTTATGAAACAGAAATTCAAACACGCACACAGCAAATGTACGCAACGATGTATAGTGGTTCGGACAAATAACCTACGTCCACTCTTTGAAGCCTCCTCCAATGAGGCTCCCAACTTCCACTACCAAATCTCTTGAAGGGGAAGGACCAAACACCTCTTTATAGCCTTTTACCAGAGGTTCCCTCACTTTACAGAATTTTTTACAAGTAGAAGAAGGAGGTGAACACTTGAGCAATTGATAGCAGGAATTTACTATAGCTTAGACTCAATTCTAACACTGCAAAAAGGTCCCTCAACCAACTAGGAGTAAAGGGGTATTTATAGAGCTTTTTGGGATTCAAAAATCCCGCTCAAAGAGGTCTCGTCCGAAATTTTGGACTGTAGGCGGTACTACCGCCTGGCACTGGCGGTACTACCGCCTGACACACCTTTACGTGTGTGTGCTGGCGGTACTACCGCCTGACACTAGCGGTACTACCGCCTGACACAGGTGGTTGCAACCACCTGTCAGGCGGTACCACCGCCTGCCTATTGCGGTGCTACCGCCCGGCCTTCAGTCAATAGGCGGTGCTACCGCCTGGGTCCGACGGTGCTACCGTCGACCCTTGCCAGAAACTGTATGGGCCTTACCTTTGGCCCAATACAGCCCATTAAAGGCCCAATTGGCCCAATACAGGTCTAGACAGGATTAACACCTAGTCTATACCCTAATTAAGTGCTAATTATGAACTTTTAAAGCCAAATTAAATCGACACCAACTAGTTATCTTCCGAAGAGCTTTCCGGCGATCTTCCGACGGACTTCTGACACTCCCTCGGATTCCTTCCGATGGATTCCCAACAGGCTCCCGGATTCTTTGGCGAGTTCAATGAGTCTTTGACACCCTTCCGAACCTTCTCGGTGATCTCCGCGAACCTCCAACGATCTTTTCAATGAACTTTCGAAACTTTCGGCAAGTCCCCGATTTCATCTCGGTTTGCTCCGGTAGCACTTCCGATGATCCTTCGGACTTCCGGTAGACTCTTGAACTTCTAGCAACTTGACTCCGGTAATTTGCTCTATCATAGTTAATCCTGCCCACTTATCTCAAAAATGGATTAGATCAAATAACCATCAATTGACTTCATCATCAAAATCCGAGATTCAACAATCTTCCTCTTTTTGATGATGACAATCAATTGATGACGGAGTTATTCTTAACTCCCCCTATCTATAAGCCATATAATGAGAAAGTAAAAACATTTGAATTCAATCTATTGAATTCAGCCAAAACCGATAAGTTACTTGTGTTGAACTTATCATCATGCTCAATCAGCATAAGGTTTTATTCGTAAGCAATATCAAAGCATGACATTTAATTTCAAGTCGAAAGATGATAAGCATTTATCATTTCATCAAACGAAATCAAAAATTTTGAGATTACAACAAGGATCTCATGATTGAAAAAGCGTGACACCATATTAGATAAATCATGAGATGAAAACTTATCATATCAATCGAAAGATGTCATTTGATAAAAAAAAATATAGTAGAAATCTTTCAACTATAAAACTCAATTGCAATGTGATGTGTTGCATTACTTATGGGTTCATTGCAATGCTTTTTAAGGATTGCAACCTGTTTTTGACACAAAACATGGCAAAAGCAATTGAATTGCAATAACAAATCTTATGAGACATTTTTCATTTCATTTACACTATATAAGTCATTTTTCAATACAATACATGATATTTATCAAGTCATTATTTTATTTTGCTCATAAAGGCCACATTCAACAAGTCATCAATTTCACATTTTTCTCCCCCTTTGTCATCAACAAAAAGAAGATGAATAAACTTGATGAAAGGGTGAAACTTAAAAAAAAAAATGACATAAGTGAGTGGAGTCATGAAGTTATCAACCATATCCAAGTCATCAAATTTTTGCCAAAATATGTATAAGGATACCTCATTGAAGCCAATCATCAACCATATCCAAGAAAATTCATAATGAGATTCAACTTGTTATTTTTATGAAGGAAGAAGATATGAAATCATAAAAACTTGATTAGCACATGAATAAATATTTAAAAGCTTGATTTTTATGCAGAATCCATGACATTAATTTATGCATATGTCAAGCTTATATAATCCATTTAGTCATCACAAAAGAAGGTGAAGATAGTATGAAGTTATACATACATTATTGAAAGACATGATTTTCATTGAAAGTATAGAGGTGAAACTATCAAAATCAAAGTTTAAATGTTTTGGAAATCATGCACTATTAAATATTAGCACAAATTTAGCATGCCTAATTCTCTTCTAATGAAGTCAAATTGTTCTTTATTTAAGGGCTTTGTGAAAATGTCCGCTAATTGGTATTTTGTATCAATAAATTCTAGAGTTACATCATTATTAGCGACATGATCTCGTATAAAGTGATGCCTAATATCAGTATGCTTAGTTCTTGAGTGTTGAATGAGATTTTTGGTTAGACAAATAGCACTTGTGTTATCGCATTTTATTGAAATATTTTTTAAATTAATTCCATAATCTTCTAAAGTGTTTTTCATCCAAACAACTTGTGCACAACATGCACTTGCAGCTATATATTCGGCTTCCATCGTAGATAGTGCAACAGAATTTTGTTTCTTGGATATCCAAGAAACAAGTGCATATTCTAGAAATTGACATGTTCCGGATGTGCTTTTTCTATCGATTCTACATCCGCCAAAATCGGCATCAGCATAAGCTTTTAAATCAAAGTTTTCATATTTTGGATACCATAATCCTAGATTATGAGTTCCTTTAAGATACATAAGGATTCTTTTAACAGCTTTAAGGTGAGATAACTTAGGATTAGCTTGGAATCTTGCACATAGACCTACACTAAACATGATATCAGGTCTAGTTGCAGTGAGATAGAGTAAGTTACCTATCATTCCCCTATATGTTTTTTGATCAAAATTTTCTCTATTTTCATCCAAGTCTAACTTGGTGGAAGTACTCATTGGAGTATTGATGGCTTTAGAACTATCCATGTTAAATCATTTTAACAGTTCAAATGTATACTTGGTTTGATTAAAAAATATTCCATCACTAAGTTATTTAATTTGTAATCCTAAAAAGAAGTTTAACTCACCCATTAGACTCATTTCAAATTCATGACTCATACACTTAGCAAATGATTCACATTGTGATTCATCCAAAGAACTAAAAAAGATATCATCAACATAAATTTGAACAATAAGAAAATTATTTTTAAAATGTTTAATAAA
Source organism: Musa beccarii (assembly GCA_024322285.1). Lineage (NCBI taxonomy): Eukaryota > Viridiplantae > Streptophyta > Magnoliopsida > Zingiberales > Musaceae > Musa > Musa beccarii. Next base: position 35,121,004 of record CM044398.1, on the reverse strand, counting down.
CAATGTGGTATCAATCTTGCCTTTAGTAAAATTATTTGAAATTAAAAAGGAACTAAGTCTCTCATACCAAGCCCTAGGGGCTTGTTTCAATCCATAGAGAGCTTTAGTTAATTTAAACACATGATTAGGAAGAATAGAGTTTTCAAAACCGGGTGGTTGTTCAACATTAACTTCTTCGGAAATAAAGCCATTCAAAAATACACTTTTAACATCCATTTGAAAAAGTTTAAAGTTATTACTACTAGCATAGGCAAGGAGCATCCTAATGGCTTCTAATCTAGCCACAGGAGTGAAAGTTTCTTCGTAATCGATACCTTCTTCTTGGTTGAAACCTTTGGCCACTAATCTAGCCTTGTTTCTAACCACGATACCATATTCATCTTGCTTGTTTCTAAAGACCCATTTAGTACCGATAACTAAATGGTCACTTGGTCTAGGAACAAGCTTCCATACCTCATTTCTTTTAAATTGGTTCAATTCCTCTTGCATTGTGATAACCCAAGAATTATCTTTCAAGGCTTCGTCAATGCTTTTAGGCTCAATTTGAGAAAGAAAAGCGGCATGGGCACAAAAAATTTTAAACGAAGAACGTGTTTGAACCCCTTTCGATGTGTCTTCTATGATTAACTCTTTGGGATGGGCATCTACATACTTACATTCCTTAGGTAAGGAGAATTCAGAAGAAGATACATCCAAGTTGCTATTTTGAGGAGAGGGTTCATTTAAATTCAAATTATCAAAACCAAAATCATCATCAAAATCTTTTTTCTTAAATTTAGAAATTTTATTAAAAACTACATGAATAGACTCTTCTATAACTAATATTCTTTTATTAAAAATATGAAAAGCTTTGGAAACAGAAGAGTAGCCAAGAAAGATGCCTTCATCAGATTTAGCATCGAATTTTCCTAAAGCATCCTTTTCATTTAAAATAAAGCATTTATAACCAAAAACTTTAAAGTAAGAAACATTAGGTTTTTTGTCATTCCATAATTCATAAGGAGTCTTGGATAGAGATGGTCTTATTAGAACCCTATTCATGACATAGCAGCCGTATTAACGGCTTTGGTCCAAAAATATTTAGGTAAACTATGTTCATTTAACATGGTTCTTGCCATTTCTTGTAAATTTCTATTCTTTCTTTCTACTACTTCATTTTGTTGAGGATTTCTTGGAGTAGAGAAATTATGGTTATACCCATTTGATTCACAAAAATTTTGGAAGTCACGGTTTTGGAATTCACCACAGTGATCGCTTCGAATTGATGAAATCATGAAACCCTTTTCATTTTGAGTAAGTTTACAGAATCTAGAGAAATATTTAAAAGAATCACTTTTGTGAGCTAAGAAATAGGTCCACGTGAATCTACTATAGTCATCTACAATCACAAAGGCATATTTGCTACCTCCTAGGCTTGTTGTGTCAATTGGTCCAAACAAATCCATATGGATCAATTGTAATGGTCTAGAGGTACTTATTTGATTTTTTGGCTTAAAGCTAGTTTTGATTTGTTTCCCTAGTTGACAAGCATCACATACTTTATCTTTAATGAACTTAACCTTAGGAATGCCTCTTACAAGGTTTTTAGATGTGCTTTGAGAGATTAGTTTCATGCTAGCATGACCTAATCTTCTATGCCAAAGCCAAGCATCTAGATGTGATTTGAGAGATTAGTTTCATACTAGCATAACCTAATCTTCTATGCCAAAGCCAAGCATCATCATTCAAAGCCGAAAAACATATTTCACTACTAAGATCATCAAGATTAATAGTGTAGATGTTATTTTTCTTGATTACAATTATTGATGTATTATTGTGAGGTTTTTCGACGATGCAAGTATTAGATTCAAATCTTACAATATAACCATTATCACATAATTGACTAATGCTCAAGAGATTATGTTTTAAACCATCTACTAATAACACATTATCAATTGAAAAGGTTGATTTGTTACCTATAGTACCCTTGCCAATGATTTTACCCTTGTTGTTGTCTCCGAAGGTGACAAACCCTTTGTCTTGGCTAGAGAGCTTAGAAAATTGAGATGGATCTCCGGTCATGTACCTTGAGCATCCACTATCAAGGTACCATCTCTTGCTCCTAGCTTGTGTGGGTGTTTTTTTCTACAAGAAAGGATGGTTTTTAGGTACCCATTTTGACTTGGGTGTCTCAAAAACTGATCTATTAAATTTATCATTATTCAATGAGTTCCTAATTAATCCTTTAGGAACCCATACTAATTTATTTGGGCTAAGTTTCCTATATAGACATTTGTAAACAACATGTCCAGATTTACAACAAAAATTACATTTCAAATGAGAGAATACATGTAATGTTGGCCCTTTAATGAATGTGGTTTGAGTTTGGTGAGATCCACTCACGAATCCAATTCCACATCTATTTCTGACATGTCCCTTATTAGCAAGGATCATGTCTAAGCTCTTGCTACTGACCTTAAACTTGTTTAAGGTTTCTTTGAGTAGCAAGTTCTCTTTTTTGATTGCTTCTAAGTGATTACACTTAGAGCATGGGAGCAGAGGGAGAGAATCATGCTTAAGACTCTTAAACTTATCTAGTAATAAAGTATGTTCCTTTTTTAAAGAATTGAAGCTTTTTGTAACAGTTCTACATTCATCAAATAATTCATGGAAAGCAATTAAAAGCTTATCAAAAGATAAATCTTCATTAAGTAAATCACTTACCTCTTCTCCCGAAACCATTAGAGCAAAGTTGGCCTCCTCTTTGATGCTTGCTTCTTCATCCTCGGAATCACTCGAGTTGTCCCATGTAGCATTCAATGCCTTCTTCTTCTTGAGTTGCTTCTTCTTAGCTTGGGGGCATTCATTTTTGAAGTGCCCCAGCTTCTTGCATTCATAACATATGACTTGATCCTTTTTTGGTTCAAGTTTGTTCTTGAATTCATTTTTAAATTTGCCCTTTTTAATGAATTTTTTAAATTTTCTAGTTAAGAGTGCAATGTCCTCATCAAGGTCCTCATCACTTGATGTTCCTTTCAAGTGTTATTGAGTTCTTAATGTCATATCCTTCCTGTTCTTTGGAAGGGGATTCTCTAGCTCATCATGAGTATGGCATATCATTTCATAGGTCATTAAAGACCCTATGAGTTCTTCGATAGGAAAAGTCTTAAGGTCCTTGGCCTCTTGAATGGCCGTAACCTGTGGATCCCAACATTTTGGAAGGGATTTTAAAATTTTTGTTACTAATTCAAAATTAGAAAAAATTTTACCAAGAGCCTTGAGTCCATTGATGACATCCGTAAGCGGGTGTACATGTCTCCAATGGACTCGCTTAGTTTCATTCGAGAAAGCTCGTAAGAATGCACAAGAATATTGATTTTGGACTCTTTCACTCGGCTAGTGCCTTCATGAGTGATCTCAAGAGTTCGCCAAATATCAAAAGTCAATTCACAAATTGATACGCAATTAAATTCGTTTTTGTCTAGTACACAAAACAAGGCATTCATAGCCTTGGCATTTAAAGCAAACACCTTCTTCTTCGACTCATTCCATTCGCTCATCGGAAGAGAAGGTTTTTGAAACCCATTTTCCAAAGCTCAAAATCCATAGAAATAAGAAAAATCCTCATACGAGTCTTTTAATACGTATAATCCGACTCAATAAACATAGGTGGACGAGTAATGGAGTGACCCTCTTGCATACTAGAAAAAGTCATCTCTCTTGGGTTTTAAACCAAATATGAGAGTGAACCTAGCTCTGATACCAATATGTAGGTTCAGAGTGGCACTAAGAAGGGGGGGTGAATTAGTACAGCGGATTAAAACTTGACCTTTTGAAAGTCGATTACGGAGATTCGTATAGAAACTTGATATAACTAAAGTGACTTTAACTTGAAGTAATTCAGGTAAATAAAGTCAGAAGTAGGGAGAAGAATTCTGATCAATCTTGCAGCTAAGAAATTTATGAAACATAAATTCAAACACTCACACAGCAAATGTACGCAACGATGTATAGTGGTTTGGTCAAATGACCTACGTCCACTCTTTGAAGCCTCCTCCAATGAGGCTCCCAACTTCCACTACCAAATCTCTTGAAGGGGAAGGACCAAACACCCTTTTACAGCCTTTTACCGGAGGTTCCCTCACTTTATAGAATTTTTTACAAGTAGAAGAAGGAGGTGAACACTTGAGCAATTGAAAGCAGGAATTTGCTATAGCTTAGACTCAATTCTAACACTGCAAAAAGGTCCCTCAACCAACTAGGAGTAAAGGGGTATTTATAGAGCATTATGGGATTCAAAAATCCTGCTTAAAGAGGTCTCGTCTAAAATTTCAGACTATAGGCTACCGCCTGGCACTAGCGGTACTACCGCCTGACACACCTTTGCATGTGTCAGTGTGCAGGCGGTACTACCGCTTGACACAGGTGGTTGCAACCACCTGTCAGGCGGTACCACCGCCTGCCTAGGGCAGTGCTACCGCCTGGCCTTCAGTCAACAGGTAGTGCTATCGCCTGGGTCCAGCGGTGCTACTGTCGGCCCTTGCCAGAAACTGTATGGGCCTTACCTTTGGCCCAATACAGCCCATTAAAGGCCCAATTGGCCCAATACAGGTCTAGATAGGATTAACACCTAGTTTATACCCTAATTAAGTGCTAACTATGAACTTTTAAAGCCAAATTAAACTGACACCATCAAGTTATCTTCCGAAGAGCTTTTCAACGATCTTCCGATGAACTTCCGACACTCCCTCGGATTCCTTCCAGCGAATTCCCAGTAGGCTCCCGGATTCTTTGGCGAGTTCAACGAGTCTTTGACACCCTTCCGAACCTTCTCGGTGATCTCCGTGAACCTCCAACGATCTTTCCAGTGAACTTCCCAAACCTTCGTCAAGTCCCTGATTTCATCTCGGTTGGCTCCGACAGCACTTCCGATGATCCTTCGGACATCCGGTGGACTCTTGAACTTTCAGCAACTTGACTTCGGTAATTTGCTCTATCATAGTTAATCCTACACACTTATCTCAAAAATGGATTAGATCAAATAACCATCAATTGACTTCATCATCAAAATCTGAGATTCAATAACAAGAGTTGCTACTATTGCTATTAGCGAGGTCACCCTACATCTGCCTGGTGGAGTATTATTGCATTAGATGCATGCTATTTTGTTCCCTTTATTATTAAAAATCTTATTTTCATTTCATATTTGACATTGAATGGTTATAAAGTAGTTTTTGATAATAATAGTTGTTAAATAATTAAGGATGATGAGATCATCACGAGAGGAACATTGCATAATGGTTTGATTATGCGAGACACTACTCCACGTATCATGAATGTTAGTATGTCCAAGAGGAAACGAGATGATGTGAACAATGCATACCTATGACATTGTACGCTAAGTCATATCCATGAGGGAATGATTTAAAAGTTACTGACAGATGGATACCTAGATCCATTTGATTATGAGTCATATGCGACTTGCGAATCTTGCTTTCGTGGAAAGATGACAAACTCTTCATTTAGTGGAATTGGAGAGAGAGCCACTGAGTTGTTGGTACTCATACATAGTGATGTATGTAGTCCCATGTCAACTCAGGCCATCAGTGGTTATTTCTACTTCATTATTTTCACTAACGATTTCTCTAAGTATGGATATATGTACTTGATGAAGTATAAGTCCGAAGCCTTCGAGAAATTCAAGGAGTATAAGAATGAAGTAGAGGTTCAGACTTGAAAGAATATCAAGACTCTTTGATCAGATTGAGGAGGTGAGTACTTGAGTACAGAGTTCACCCAATTCCTCAAGGACCATGGGATTCTATCCCAATGGACATCTCCTTATACACCCTAGCTCAATGGTGCATCCGAAAGGAAGAATCGCATACTATTAGACATAGTGCAGTCCATGATGAGTTTCGTCGACCTACCCGTCTCATTCTAGGGATATGCTCTAGAGTCCGCAGCTTACCTTCTGAACAGAATTCCAACTAAGTCCGTAGTGTCTACACCATATGAGATATGGAAAGCGAAGCCTGATCTTAAGGTTGTTAAGATTTGGGGGTTGCCTTGCCCACATTAAGAGACACATACCCGACAAGTTAGAATCTAGAACGCAACGATGCAAGATCATGAGATACCCTAAGAAAACTTGTGGGTATTATTTCTATCACCCCAAAGAGCAAAAGGTCTTTGTAGCCAAGAGAGTAGTGTTTGTTGAGAAAGAACACATTCTTGGTGGAGACAATGGGAGCATGATAGAGTTGAGCGAGGTTAGAGAACCTAGCTCAAGCACCATTCCACAGGAGTCTATTCAGGTACTTAGCACATAAGTTCCAACTTTACGTAGATTCAGAAGAGTATCACATCCTCCTGAGAGATATGTGGGACACATTAGAGGATAGGATATTAAGGATATTGATCCTCAGACCTACGAGGAGGCTATTACGAGTATAGACTCTGGGAAGTGGCAAGAAATTATGAATTCAAAGATGGATTCCATATACTCCAACAAGATTTGGAACCTAGTTGATGCACCCAAGGGTATCGTACCCATTGGCTGCAAGTGGATCTTCAAGAAGAAGATTGGAGTAGATGGAAAGGTAGAAACCTATAAAGCAAGGCTAATGACTAAGGGGTATCGTCAAAGCCAAGGTGTTGACTATGACGAAACCTTCTTAACCGTAGCCATCTTAAAATCCATCCGAATTCTATTGGCTATTATAGCACACTATGATTATGAGATCTGATAGATGGACATGATAATCGCATTCCTCAATGGCAACCTCGAGGATGAGGTGTATATGATACAACATAAGGGATTCATGTCCAAGGATAGTCCAGATAAGGTATGCAAGTTACTTAGGTCCATCTATGGACTGAAGCAAGCTTCCTAAAGTTGGAACATAAGATTTGATAAGGGATCATATCTTATGACTTCGTTAAGAACGAAGATGAGCCTTGTGTGTACAGGAAGGTAAGTGGGAGCGCTATCACTTTTTTGGTGTTGTATGTGGATGACATCCTAATCATTAAGAATGATGTAGGAATGCTCTCAATGGTAAAGGTTTGTCCATCTAGACATTTCTCCATGAAGGATTTAGGGGAAGCATCCTATATATTGGGGATTCGAATCTATAAAGATAGATCCAATAGGATGCTTGGCTTGTCCCAGTCCAGGTACATAGACACCATTGTCAAAAGGTTTGACATGAAAAATTTCAAGAGAAGTCTCATACCGATGAGACATAGGCTATCACTTTCTAAGAGTATATCCCCAAAGGTTGCCAGAAAGGGCACACATGGATAAGATATATTATGCCTTAGCGATAGGGTCTATCATATATGATATGCTATGTACTAGGCCTATATAGTGCATGCTCTGAGTGTCACGAGTAGGTATCAAGCGGATTCAAGCTTGGAGCACTAGAAAGCAGTAAAGAGTGTCCTTAAGTACTTGAGGAGGACTAAGGATCTTTTACTGGTATATAGAGAAAGTAGCATCAGGCTGCATGGACTCGACCTTCCAATCCGATGTTGATAATGACAAGCCAATTTCGGGCATGTGTTTACCCTGAATGAAGGAGCAGTATGTTTGAAGAGTTCTAAGTAAGATACTACTACTGACTAGACCATAAAGGCGAAGTACATTGCTGCAGTAGAGGCAGTAAAGGAGGGAGTATAGATGAAGCAGTTCATCATAGATTTGGGAGTCGTGCCCAGGAGTGAGGAGCTGATTCCCTTATATTGGGACAACTACAGAACGATTACTCAAATAAGGGAACCCGGATCTCATTAGAAAGTATTATGAGAAGGTTCTAGCTTATTAGAGAGATCGTGGCCTGAAAAAATGTAGCAGTGGAAAGAGTTTCATCCAAAGATAACATTACAAATCCACTAACAAAGCCATTGACTAAAATTATCTTTGAGCATCACAGAGCTCTGATAGGGATCAGACACGTAGGTAATTAGCTTTAGGTCAAGTTAGAGATTGCTAGTTATAGGTGCCCTACAAGTCAATCACATGAGTTATAGCACCTATAACACGCTGCGTTAATCTCTTTGCTTATGCTTATTGGCATTTTCTCACATTATCTGGATATATATTGTAATGTCCTTAGATCTGTGTAGTGGAAATCGGATCGTGATGAGATCACGATAATGAGACCGATTCACCTTTAAACATAGACCCTAAATAATCCCGGTCATAGGTTACTCGAAAGGGACATCGAGATAATCGGATAGACTGGTGTTCTGTATACCTGTTCATATGATGGAGGTGGCTGGTCTTATAGCTACTCGTGTGGAGACACTAAGGATACAGTACAGGTGCTTATTGGAGAATGAGTTCACTGATTGATCCGCTTACGAAATGCTAGATGGTTATTGATACCTCACGTCAGACAGTGATTCCGTAGTCCCAGTAGTATATCTGGTCCTTAGACTTGAGATACCAAGGATGTCTTGTATGAATACTCCACTCTTTGATACCAGACTTATAGGTTTGAAAGTTTCAAATCTAGTACAACCGGTTATTGGGAGTGGCAGCCAATTTTACGAGGGCAATTGAGTGTCAATAAAGGATCATCCACTCTCGGTATCATGAGAGGAATATCTCATGTGCTCTTACTCAAGCAAATCCCTGGCCAAGGTCATTCAGATTGAGAGAGAAAGAGTTCTCTGGGAGAATCCGATTAGAGTGAGACTCGATTGGAAATCATATGAGCCTGATAGCACCATGCATGGTATATGGTCTCTAGGATATTAGATGGATGAGGAACTATAGGTACATGGTAATTGATGACAGATAAGTCTAAAGGATTAGATTCCTCTGTATCGTCTGGGGACTACGGCGTAGTGGCCTATTACGTCCGCAGTCGATGAGTCGAGTAAATTATTATAGAGATAATAATTCACTGAGTCAGAAGAAGTTCTGACAGGTATGACTCACGACCAGCTCGATATTGGGTTTGGAGGGTCACACACATATGGTAGGTGTTGCAACGAGTAGAGGTATCCGCCAAAGCCCCTATCTTATTGAATATCCAATAAGCCCCTATATTATTGGATCTCATAGATGAGATCCAATAAGAGCTAGATTATTGGGTAGAGACACATTAATCTAAGAGGCTTTGGTAATTGGATGGAGATCCAATACCCAATAAAGCAAGATCCATTAGAGTTTATAGGGGGGCCTCTATAAATATGAGGGAACCAAAGGTCCATAGGTTGGGGTCTTCTTGGTAGTCACCTTTTATTCTCCTCTCTCTAGAGAGGAGCATCGTTGCAGTCTCTACCATATGGATACCGCTAGAGAGGAGGACGCTTGACCTCCTTCATCCTTCCCCATGGATCTGTAGGAATCTCAAGGATATACGATCTCCCTAGATACTATTGTTTCTTTTACACACAGTTTACGGATTCGCGGATTTATTTTTGATGCACCGATCTTCGCATGACAATGGAACCTTTCATGGAAATCCAAGATTTTTGTTTTCTATTCTTCCGCTGCGTATGAGATGTCACCCCTTGGATTTCCCAACATATCATAGTTATGGGTTTTGCACTATCCCCTTGCAAAGGTTCATATAAATCTTTGCAATACAAGATATCTTCCATTCTTGGTTTTCATATCATCCAATTATTTTTGTTTAAGCTAATCATGCAAGAAACATTACCAGCCTCCATGTTCAAACACAAAAAATTAAATACCACCAAAACCTACTCTAATACTAGTTGATGGAATAAAAAATAAAAAAGAACTTTTGTATATGAACAAATACGAGTAGGCTATAACACAAGCGGAATTAGATGGAAATCATAATCAAATAGGACACCAAGATTTACGTAAAAAATCCCTCTAATGTAAATGGTAAAAACCACGGAACAAACTATAGATAATCTACTATAAGAATAATGAACGTACAAATCTCAAAATCTCTTGCCCAAAACCCAAGAAATAATCACAAGAGAATAACTGGGATATAAGGATTTCATCACTATGCATAATATTCAAAACCTCCCCAAGCAATCACAATAAAAATTCACTACAGATCTGATCTAACCTGAGATGAGAATGCTGTTTACATGATTAAGAATAGTCTTTGTGTTATCATTGTCTTCTTTCCTTTTCTTTTTCTCTTATTTTTTACCCATTTCTCCTTTTTTTCTGAACCACGTTGCTGTTGTAATTTTTTGCCCTTTTTGCTACAGTTTCTCCCTATTTTTCATAGCCATCATAGCCCCCTTATTAGTTCTACGATTTTGGTTAAAAGAGAAATGGGCTGTAGGCTGTTAAAGTCTACTATAGGTTGAATTGGGCCATCTGCTCAACAAAGTGGTCATAGGTGGTGGCAGCCACCTTCCTATGTATAGTCAATGGATTGGCCCGATGGTTGCAATGAATGACACCATTTATGTTCAGCCATAAGAACCACAAGGTGTTAGCGATAATACTTCTCAAATAGATAGTTGTGGTTTTGTCTAGGGGACACTCCTTTAAGTAGCAGCGAGGAGACAAGATGCCAATTATCAAAAATTGATGCTCTAAATTTTTGCTAATTAGGTCTTGAAGGTCTCTAACAAGTTTGTATTCAAAGAAGATGTGAAATATGAAATCTTGAAATAGTTTACAATGAGATCATGTGTTAGGCTAGGAATGCGAGATTTTGGACATGTGTTATGAGGTGGGAAGTCGATGTCAAAAGAGTTTCCAAAGGTTTTAGAGAGAACATTTAGTCACCACATCGTTGTCCAGTCAGCCATCGTTGATCATTCAAATGATCTCTCTCTCTCTCTCAACAAATGGTAAGCACTACTTGTAGAGATCGGGCTACTTGGAATAAAGGCCCAAATCCAAGAATCATCAAGGAAAATTTTGAGATATGAATCTTCTTAATCCTCTTTACCAACAACGGATGAAAACAAAGATTGAGATCATGTAGCATCCATTCAGCTTTAGAAATGAAATCAGATGCTTTGGAATAATGATTCAAAAACCCTACATTAACAAAAGTTAGCTATCTAAAAATTGGGAGGTTATCAGTCCATGGGTTCTCCCAAGTGTTAATAGAAGAGTCAGATTCAATAATCTTCCTGAAGCTAGTTTTAATGTTGGAGATAAGAGAGCAAACATTTTTCCTGTTGGAAGAGAAAGGCCTAGGCTTATGGTTGGTCCATGGGTTGTATTTTGCTTTAAAGATCCTAACTCGGGTTATGTTGTCATTGTTTAGAAAAGGAAGTTATCTTTTAACACAAATTATGTTCCTAACAATAGTTAGGTCCTTGACTCCAAGCCCCCCATCTCTTTTACGCTTAGCGACACAGTGTCAATTAATCAAATTCAATCCTTTTGAAATTTTCTTTTGAAAGACATACGATCCTATTGAGAATATAGTAAAAAATATATATAGTTCATAAGATAGTAAATAAAATAGAATCGATGACTAGGTTAATTAAGACAAGCTTCTCTGAAAGAGATTGTATTTTTGCCAACTTTGAATCCCAAGAAGGGCTTTGTATATAAAAGATTGTTGAAAAGAAACAAAAAGCCACTTGTGGGAAACAAATAGACTAAGGTATCACATTGGCTAAGATCCTTCATCGATACTCAATGACGAGCAAATTCTATGCTTGATTAGGGGGTCGTAGTGTCTTGGAAAGAGTACTTCAAATTTGGTCCCGTTGATATTAAGACCAATTAGAGAAGAGCAAAAGTCGAGGACTTTACACAAGTTAGAATAGGTTTCAAAGGTACTTCTAAAGGCAATCAGAATGTCATCAATAAAGATAAGGTGTAAAATTTTAATACATTTGATTTTGAAATGGATAATATTATGATCGTAAACTTTATCCTCAAGGAGCACAAATAATACTTATTGCACCGTGGTGAAAAGATACGATGAGAGAGAGTCATCTTGTCTAATACCACAATTATTCTTAAACCACTTAGAGACATAGCCATTGCCAAGACAAGCAAAGGAGGGTGAGGAGATATAGGTTTGAATCCATTTTACAAGTGTAGAGGGGAATCCTATACAAGAAAGTATTTCAATAATGACAAACCAGAAAATACTATCAAAAACCTTCGAAAGGTCTAATTTAAGAATAGTAAGAGATTTGTTGCACTTGATGTTGGTCATGGAGTGGGCTAGCTCATTGGCAATAAGGATGTTGTTATAGATGTTATAGCTTGGAACAAAAGCAGATTAGGAATTATTGATCAGGGTTGTTAAAATATGACTTGACTCTATTAGCAATAACTTTAGTAAGAACTTTGTAAATAACGCTACAAAACGCTATGAGTCTATAGTCTTCAATTCTAGAATAATCAATCTTTTTGGGGATAAAAATCAAATGAGTTTTCCTATGACTAAGAGGAATAGAGTTGTTGTGGTGGAAATCTTTAAAGACTTGGAAGAGAGTTTCTTTGATGGTATCTCATGAACCCTAGAGCTTGGGCTTTTACAAGAGCCCATGCTAAAGACTGCATAATGGATTTCTTTAAGCGAGAACTCACAAATGAGTCTGCTATGAGCAAAGTTAAGGATTTTATTGAAAATAAAGATTTAGTTCCAAGCCTCAGAGATAGAGGAGTGAAACTTGTAGAGGTCAAAGTACCAATTGGCAAAGCTAGTCATAATTTTCTGGTTGTTGGGAATGATCTCACCACTAGCAAGATGAATCAAAAGGATGAAATTGGCCTTTTTCCCAGGTTGAATAGATGGGTGAAGGAGTTGTGTGTTTTTTTGTCCTCATCCTCTAACCAAAGAGCTTTGGTTTTAGAGTACCAATAGAGGTGATCCTACCTAGTAAGGGCCACCAACTTAGTATGGAGAGTTTGCAGGGTATGACATTCTTCCTCATTAAGAGAATGAGAGTATTACTTTTCCTCAATGCGAGTGATGGAGTGTTGAGTTTCAGTAATAGAGACAAGATGCTCCTCAGTTTGATTCAATTTTTGGTTTCTCTCTCTAGGTGAGAGCTTCTCTCTCTAGGCGATTCTCTTATCTCTCTAAGGTGAGAAGAGGCGGTGTGGATCTGCTTCTTCTCCCTTGGGTGGTGGTTCTTCCCTTCCTCCACGTGGTGCAGGAACTCCCTACTGCTACACAGCTGTGAGATTGATCGCGTTAGGAGAAAGAGAAGCCACGGAGAAGGCTAGGGCGAGAAGAGGCGGCGGCTACTGGGCGGTGGTTCTCCCTTGTTCTGCGCTTGGAGAGCAGGAAGGCTACATCGGTGGATCTTCCCTTGGGCGATTCGGTCGCTACAGGAAGGCTGCATCGGTGGATCTGCTTCTCCCTTGGGCAATTTCACGGTCGCTGCTCTTCCGCTTGGGCGGACAAGGAGGGCGCCGCTTCTGCAATCCCTAAGGGGCGCTCCCTCTCTCTACTGCTGCACGAAGGGATCTTCTTCTGAACGGAGGAGGAGAGGGCTGTGACGGCATCATTGATTCCCTAGGGCGCGCTCCCTCCCTCGCCTCTCTCTACTGCTGCACGAAGGGGAATAGGGCCTTTTTTGCTCTTCTTCTGAACGGTGGAGGAGAGGGCTACGGAAGAGGAGAGGGCTTGATTGGGGCGGCGGCCGGTGGCTTCTCCCTAGGGTGAGGGGCACTGCTGCTGGGCGGCGGAGACAGGGCGACAAGTGATGGTCCCCTACTCTTGTCTAATGCTGCAGGGGGGACAAGTGATGGTCCCTAGGGCTGGTGATGCTGGTAGCAAGGTAGCTCCGACGAGGCTCCCTGCCTCTCAAGCTCCTTCGCTATCTTCCTCCCGTCGAGGTGCTCCATCGACAATGCTGCATAGAGGCAAGTCACGTTCTAGATCACAGCCTCCTGCTCTCATATCTAGCAATCCTCAGCCTTGGACAAGCCTCTTCAAGGCTCCGGTTGGAAGTTCAGATCTTAGCTTGGATTTCATTACTCCAGAAATCCAAGCTGCTCAGAAGATTGCTGTGTATGAGGCTGCTGATTCTGAAGAGTTGATTGAGAGATGGTCCATGGGGTTATGTGGTCGGTCTCATGACATCCTATTTCCCATTATCATCATTTATCAAGACACAATGGGGAACATCAGCATTCGATCTTCATATGTTGGAGAATGGTTTTTTTGTATGCAAACTCTATTCTGAAGAGGATTTGCAACGGATTCTTAAAGGGTTTTGGACCATTCGTGGCCATCCGATGATACTACGACGCTGGTCCCCTGATGTCCGTTTGGAGTTAGATAGCCTCCAGTCGATTCCCTTATGGGTTTCCTTTCATGGTCTTCCCCTGCATCTTTAGAGTCGACGTTTTATTGCTAAGTTATGCAGCACCTTAGGATAGCCATTGTATATTGACAAGGCAACAGCATCGCAGATGAGATTGGCTTTTGCACGAGCATGTGTTATGATTTCTTCCGATGGAGATCTTCCTGAGGGATCTTGAGGGATCTTGAGGGGACCACTCGTAAGGTGCATGTTTCATATTCCTGGAAGCCACAGTGGTGTAAGATTTGTCACTCCTTCGGTCATGCACATGGAGCTTGTCAGCAAACGCAAAAAATGATCACTCAGGTTTACCGACAACGACAGACAACTCATCATGACAACTCATCATGGAGTTGATGCTGCTATGACTACTGATGAACAAGGTGCGTCTCCCGAAGCAGTAACATCGATGACGACGAAAGAGCATTCTGACTCGCTTGGGCAACAACACGAACAAAAGGATACATCTGAAACTTTAATTCTTCCTATTATAGCCCCTTCCACAACAGCAATTTTCCAGGGTACCCAAGAACAAGAAGCGAAGTTGGGAACTTCATCTCTTCCTACATCGACAAGAGGTACTACAACGGGGATCCCATGTCCCATTCATCGTGCTAACCAGGATATTATATCTCAACCAATCCCAACAAACCTCGTCAATCAAGATATTCAGCCTCAACAACCTTCAACAAACACTGCCAACCTAGATATCTTGGGTATTTCAAAATTTAAGCATTTGCAAGCTATGGATGAAGTGGATAAAAATAGAAATAAAGGCTTAAAAGGTAAGGATATTATATGGGAGGAAATAACAAAACCCAAAGATAAGAAGAAGGATGGTACTGGTAAGTTGCACATACTTCCGTCTACCTAGGAAGAGTTCTTTATTTCCTTTCCAACCTATTTTAATTCTGATGAAGATACTTTGTTGGAATGTTCGTGGACTGAATAAATTTGAGAAATATCAGGAGCTTAATAGAACAATCAAGTCTGATGCTTATGATATTGTTATTCTTGTGGAAACAAAAATTAAACTATCTCGGGTTTGTGTTCAAAAAGATTTAATATGGCCAGAGGCAGAACTTCTTACCAACAATACTTGTGACACTTATGGTAGAATATGGGTATTATGGCATCCGAACTCTGTTAGTGCTTGCTTTATTTCTGTTACAGAACAATTCATCCATCTTAAAGTCGAGGACAAAAGGAATGGTTGTCAATTCCATATTACTGGCGTATATGCTTCTAACAGTATGCAGGAAAGAAATGTTCTATGGAATGATATGATTAACATTGTAAATGGCTGTCTTACAGTGCCTTGGATTGTTCTTGGTGACTTCAATACTGTTCGGTACACACATGAAAAAGTGGGGGGTAAACCACTTTCAGATAGCAAGCTTCAAGGTTTTAACGATTACATAGATATTGCTGCATTGATTGATATGAAATCTGTAGGGGATTGGTTTTCATGGAGTAATCAAGGTGCTGCCCACATGAAAATAATGGCTTGACTCGATAGGTGTTTGATTAATCATGAATGGTTAACAGTTTACCCTGATTCACTTCTGGAGTATGGATCTCAGTTGTTCTCTGATCACTCTTTAATGTATATACATGTAGATAAAGTAATACCCAGAGGCAAGAAACCATTTAGATTCTTTAACATGTGGAGTACCCATCCTCAGTTCCTTGAGGTTATCAGATCTGCTTAGAATGTTAATGTGCATGGATCTCCCCCTTATATTTTATGCCAAAAGCTTAAAGCATGTAAAGTAGCACTAAAGGAGTGGAATACAAATACTTTTGGCAATATTATCACCCGGGTTCAGTTAATCAAAAAGAAACTAATGACGGTGCAACATGAGCTACATCTTCAGCCTTTTGATGAGAATCTTATTTGCAAAGAGGCAGAAGCTAGATCTCAATTCATGCAGGCCCTAAAGCAGGAAGAAAGTTTTACAAAACAGAAGTCTCAACAGCATTGGCTTACTTTAGGGGATTCCAATACGAAGTTTTTCTATACAGCCATTGCTACTAGAAGGGCTGTTAACTGTATCAGGAGATGTAAAAATCAAGATAGTACGCTTATTACGAATTTGGATGAAGTTAAAGCACACACTGAATAATTTTTTTATTCTTTACTCAATCAAATAGAGCAGCCTAATAATGTTCATGTGGAGCCTACTAAAAAGCTTGATTCGGATGACATCACGATTCTTAATGCACCAATTACAGATGAAGAAGTTGTACGAGTTGTCTTCAAGTCACCAAAGCACAAAAGCCCTGGTCCAGATGGATTTCCAACTGAATTTTACCAAATTGTATGGTCGATCATTGGAAATGATGTGATTAAAGCTTGTCAGCATTTTTTCTCTTCAGGTCATATTCTTAAAGCGATAAATTGTACTTTTATTTCTTTGGTTCCTAAGAATGCAGGGACTGATTCACTATAGCACTACAGGCCCATTTCTTTATGCAACTTTATTTACAAGATCATCTCCAAGTTGCTTGCAGATCGAATGCAAATGATTATACATAAGATCATTAGTCCTACTCAGGCTGCTTTCATTAAAGGAAGAAGTATACATCACAATGTTCTTGCTAATAACTTGGTCAAAGATTTGCACTCTAAGTCAAGAGGGACGAAGATATGTTTTAAAGCTGACTTACGAAAAGCATTTGATTTAGTTAATAGACAGTTTCTCTATAAGATGCTCCTCAGTATGAACTTCCCTCGACAATGGGTTAATTGGATTCAAGATCTTGCTTGAAACTCCAAAATTTTTAGTTCTGTTCAATGGTTCCCCCGTTGGCTTCTTTGGGAGTACGAATGGCATCCGACAAGGAGATCCACTTTCTCCATATCTTTTTACAATTGTCATGGAAGGACTCAACTGTATGTTAGAAAAGGTAGTCTCTGATGGCAACATTAAGGTACCCCATGCTGGTTCTATTCATATATCCCACATAACATTTGCAGATGATCTTATTATCTTTCTTCACAATGACACTACCTAAGTGAAGAATTTGGCTACTATTCTGAAAGATTTTGGTTGGTTTCTGGCCTTCAACTAAATCATGCAAAAAGTAAAGTCTATATGGGTTCTTGCGTTGAAGATAAAGACTTTATTATACAAACACTGGGGGTTAATGAGGGAAGTCTACCAGTTCCTTATCTGGGTCTCCCACTCATATCCACTGGCATTCATAAAATTCACTGTCAGCCTATCCTGCAAAACATAAAGAATAGAATTTCCTCCTGGAAAACTAGACTTCTTTCCAAAGCAGGATGACTTGAACTCATCCGATCTGTGTTATTTTCTTACTCTATTCATTGGTCTAATACATTTCTTCTACCTGTTGGACTCCTTCAGGATATTGAACGGCTATTGAAGAACTTTTTCTAGAATGGTACAGATGGTAAGGCAATGCATATGGTAAATTGGGATAGCATCTGCATACCGAAAGATGAGAGGGGGCTGAATCTGCGAAATCTGAGAGATTGGAATAAAGCTTATTTGGTACAGAAATTGTGGGATCTTTTGCAGAACAAATCCTTATGGTCACAATGGGTTTCTGCTAGGTACCTATCTAAGGAATCAATCTGGAAAGTTTTAGCAAAAACATATCATTCTGCTGCTTGGAAAGAAATTTTGAAGGCAAGAAATTGGTTGACCAAACACATTTCTTATATAATCTCTTATGGGACGAGAATTAATATGTGGTATGATCCTTGGGTGAATGGGAAGAGTATATTTCAATTGTATGGCGATAGAGTACGAAGAGATCTTGGGGCCTCTAAAGATTGCAAGGTTTCTGAGTTCATTGTTAACGGCACCTGGTGTCTTCCTAGTCCTATTTCTCCTGATATGCTATCACTTTGGCCGACTATTACAACTCTTTCAATCAAGAACAACTCCTCAGATATGCTTAATTGGATTCATGACAATGGAAAATTTAGTGCTACACCTGCATGGAATCAAATCAGACAAAGGAACAATAAGTGGATTCCAAGCAGTTGGACATGGGATAGACCGGGCTCACAAAGACATTCCTTATGCACATGGCAGGCCCTTCTTGCCAAACTACCCACAATGGATAATATGAAGTGAAAAGGTATATATATTGTTAACCGATACTCTCTTTGTATGCAATAGGAAGAAGATATTGATCATCTTTATTTTACTTACGACTACACTAATTGGATATGGGAGGAGATTCTGAAGAGATTTGAACTTCATAGGCTACCAATGCCAAACTTGCATCAAGAACTAGAACAATTGCAGCAAAGCTTCTCAAGAAAAGGGCTACTTACACAACTAGCAAAAATTACCTTCAAATATGCTATTTGGTGGATTTGGAGGGAGAGGTGTAGCAGAATCTTTGAGGACCACAACACACACAATACTCACCTATTGCTCGAGATACTTAGCGACTCAAGATCATGTATGGAGCAGGATCTGGAAATGAAGCATTTAACAAGTAGAGAAAAAGATATCTTTATCAGATTCAATTTTATTATTCGTTAATACTTTCTAGAATGAGATTGCTGTATTGTGTGTTTTCATGTTTTAACATTGTGATGTATTCACAGGAATGGTTGGTTATTGCATTTTGCTATTTATTGACTATCGTAAGGAGTCATAGTCTACAACATGTGTAGTCATAGCTATTTTTTTTGTTTAACTTCTCTTGGAGATGAGTCTGGTGGAGTGAGTCCATTCCACCTTTCTGAGGTGGGGTGCATTCTCCTAGACTGCTCTAAGAGATCTTAGGCTATAGTCTACGGCTTGTGTAGATAAAGCTACTTTGTACAAACTTTAAACTAAATATAATTATATTTACTTACCAAAAAAAAAGTTTCAATAATAGAGCGAATAAGGTTGTCACCTCTCTTTTGTTTCCACTTGGCCAGGAGGAAGTAAAGTCTAGATAGGCTATAGAAAATAGAGATCATAGGATAACAATAGGGTCGAGCTTAACCCAAGTATTGGAGATGAAGCTTTTGACCTTAGGAATGTCATTCCAATGAGTTTTAAAATGGAAGACTTTCTGATAGGTTTTATAGCCATATTTTGATTGACATAAATAAATGGAATGTTCCGAGGTAATATTGGGAAGTTGTTGAACAAAAGAATTGGAGAAAGCAGGAATTCAGGCAGAATTAGTGTCGGCTTTGTTTAAGCAGGCAAGGATCCTAGATTTACCAAATCTTTTATTTGTCTAGATAAATAGGATACTTTTAAAACTCAAATCGATCAGCTTTGAATAAAAAAATCATAAAAAACAAAATCAAATTGCTCAAACAGAAGGGTCGACCATCAATTTTTTTTTGATAGGACCAAAGATAAGTTAGACCCATGTAAACTGAGTTTAGAGAGGCGCATCCAAAACAAATTCTGAATATAAGCTTTTGCACTCACAAATAGAGGAGAGAATCCGATGAGACTTACGTACGATAGTTATCAACTAAGAGTCCTTACAGATGATCAAAGCCTTGATCATATGTGATTGCCAAGCTAGGAAGATTTCTCTGGATCATCCTTGCATAGCCACGTAATCCTCTCCTAAGAGCGCCCCGAACTTCTGAAAAGCTTATTATTACCTTCTTCTTGTAGGTGGGCTTCCAAGAGCATAATAAAACCAATGTTATGTTGTTTTAACAGAAGGAACACATGTTATTTGCTTTCTTTCTTCCTAATGCCTCTATAGTTCTAGGTTTGGTATTTCATAAAGGAATTAGGAGGGAGCTGTGGGGATTTTGGAAAGCATGCTTCCAAGTAAAGGAGTATTTTTTTTCTTTTTTATTTTTATGTCTAAAGCAGTTAATCAAGGATAAAGAGACTCCTCTAGTGATGCGTTGGTGAGCTCTAGGCCCTTTCATTTGTTCATAGTTTGCCCACTCCGGTTCAACCTCCTCAAGGAGGAAGTTCGCAACCCTTTCATCAACGTCCGCCATGATCCTCTTAAAGACCTTTGCCACAACGGCTACTAAATCATCAAAGGTTCTAGAGTTGATTGAGGGAGGAGATTGCCCTTTAGAGGGAGTCGGTTCTATCGTCTTCTTCACTTTGAAAATGAAGTTCTTATCAATCTTATGGGGACGATTAACTTTGGTAGCTATCTAAAAGAGGAGGTCGGAGTGAAGGAGTTCTACAGGGAACCCTGAAAATTAGGGTGAAGTAGGAGCCTCTATGACATGTTCCAAAAGGGGTTGAAAGCTAGTCTTCTAAGGGAACAAGGACAATGCCACTTTTCAGAGAGACCAAGGGTCATCGGTAAGCACCTTCTCTAGTTTCTGCTTGGAATTGAAACAGAAGTAATAGAAACCCCCAACAAGGTTAATAGTGGTTAGATTAGAAGAAAGATTCTAGAGTTTTGGATAGAATTTTCTTCCATGGTCGAGAGGAGCCCTCCCTATGAACTTGTCATAAAGACTAATGTCTCTTTTCGTACTTACCTCGTCAACCTCCATTGGGTCGAGATCAATAAAAAGCTAGGAGCTCACTCTAATCAATGAATCTTGACCTTCAGAGGTGCTTCAGACCTCCAGTTACTAGAGCCACGAGCCTTCATGAAAAAGCCCAAGAGCTAGGGCTTGCTTTCACTCCTTACCGAGAACAAGAAGAGGCTATCTGGCAGGGCGACGGGAGGGGATGGACGAAGGGGCTTGTGTTTGCTGGGCAAACAAAGAGAGGTAAAAAAATCTAGATCAAGGGGAATCAGCAGGGAAGGAGGAGTCCAAGAAGAGAGGGTCAACGAGGATGACTTAGGAGCCATCAAGTTTTAATTGTACTTTTATTATCAGAATGTGTCATATAAATGTTATTAGGAAAAATGATCGAAGACATATAAGTGTTAGTATACCTTTACATCGTGGTCACCAAGTCAGCACGGTTAGGTCCAGGTCTAAATGTGCTGGGGTCATCTTGGTTGATCTCCGGGTAGGAAGCCGGCATCAGGTCGGGTGAAGCAGGTCATCTGTCCGTTCGGCGATGAGTCCTCCTTCCGGCATGTGACCCACCACGCGTCTTCCAATTCTTACACATAGGTTGGGTCGGGGTTTTACGACCCGACCCCTCCGATGGTGAAGTTAGTACTTTTTTTAAGGAGATGTCTTGCCCTCCAAAAGTCGGATCCTTAGACCGACGTCGGTCTGGGGTTTTTATACTAGGGAGGGTGTTGGTTCTCGATGTGTTGTGAAGTGTCATTTCGAGTTTCTGGGCAGCGTCGTGAAGGCACCATCCTAAGCCTTCGGGATAGTGTCGTACTTCGGACGACGCTGGTGCTAGTACGAGCACGTGCTCAGCAAGGCTACCGAGGCACCGTCTCGAGCTTTCTGGGACAGTGTCGCACTGCTTGGTCGACGCCCGTTTTGATACGACCAGGGGGGTGCCGAACTGTACTGATGTGGCTTGCCACCTTAGCCTTTATGCTAATGTGGCAATGAGGTGCTAACCATAGGAGGGTGGCGCCGGTACGCGCCCCATCATTCTCCCTCCCCCTCGGAGAAAGCCATGCGTTGGCTCTTGTTGGGGAGGACCCGGGGCATGGCTTTTGCCTCTTGGAGTTGCAATTATCAGCATGGCTTCTGGTTGGAATTGGAGAGGTTTCTCAGAGGATAGTTGATCGATTGGTTTGATGGTCGGTAATTGACCTAACGACGTGAGCGGCCTAGAGGCGAGAGGCATAGCTCGGGCATCCTACGGTAGAGGTACACGACTCAAGCAGTCTATAACCGGACACTCGACTCGGGCAGCCTGCAATCGAGGTACACGACTCAGGCAACCTGCGATTGAGGTGTACGACTTAGGCAGCCTGCGACCGAGATACATGACTCGGGTAGCCTATGCCCGAGGTACACGACTCGGGCAGCCTGCGGCCGAGGTATAGGACTCGGGCGGCCTACGGTCGAGATGCACGACTCGGGCAGCCTGCGACCGAGGTACACGACTCAGGCAGCCTGCGATCGAGGTGTACAACTCAGGCAGCCTATGACCGAGGTATAAGACTCGGACAACCTGTGGCAGAGGTGCACGACTCAGGCAGCCTACGTTCAAGGTGCACGACTCGGGCAGCCTGCGGTTGAGGTATACGACTCGGGCAGCCTACGACCAAGGTACACGACTCGGGCAACCTGCAACCGAGGTACATGACTCGGGCAGCCTGCGATCGATGTGTACAACTCGGGTAGCCTGTGGTCGATGTGTACGACTCAGGCGGCCTACGGCCGAGGTACATGACTCGAGCAGCCTATGGCCGAGGTGTATGACTCGGGTAACCTGCAACCGAGGTGTACGACTCGGGCAATCTGCGACCAGGATGTACGACTCGGACAGTCTACGACCGAGGTAAAAGACTCGAGCAGTCTACGACCGAGGTGTACGACTCGGGCAGCCTGCGACCGAGGTACATAACTCGGGTAGCCTACAACTAAGGCGTACGACTCGGGCAACCTATGGCCAAGGTATACGACTCGAGCAGCCTGCGGCCGAGGTATATGACTCGGGCAGCCTGCTATTGGCTCCACCTATGGTCGACTCTATGGTTTCTATCTGCTTCATTCGGCCTATCGATCCTTGCCATGTTTGTCAAAACCCACAAAGGCCGGTCCCGATGTTTTAGGTGCCAAGCTCTCATAGCATTAGCTTTGGCAAGAAATCTAAGTGCCAACGGGTTGCTGAGTCAGAAGATATTCAATGCTGAGTGATGCTTTGGGTCGCTCGCTATGGTGCAACCTTAAGCAAGTATTAATGTTGGAGTGAGCTGTCGTCCACCCCGGGAAGGCGAAGGGTCACCTCGATCGACGAGACCCTCCTTATAAGCGAGCCTACAGCTCATTTTATTTCTGTGCATTCAACCAATTTGCCTCCTCGGTCGTCCCTTCCTCGGTCTCCATCATCTTCATCCTCTTCGGTTGTCATCTTCCTCGATCCTCCTCTTCGGTCATTTCCTTTCCCTCTCTCAAGTCAGTCAGGATGACCTCCTCTCCCTCCTCATCTTCCTCGTCCTCGTCCTCTAGCGATGCCGAGGGTAGCCCGCTGCCCTCGGGCTGTGACTCCTCCGTCAACAAGAAGACGGCATGGGCCCTTGAGGCCCTGAAGTCATGGCATGACCTCGACTCTATCATGACCGAGGAGCAGCTTGATCATGTCCGGGAGCGCTACAACATCCCGGCAGACTATGAGCTTCATGCTCCTCGGTCGGGGCAACGTGCGTACGATCTATTCCCGCAAGGGTTCGATCTTACCTTGGATGCACTTGAGGCGGGGCTTCAGTTTCCCCTATATCTTATCATCAAGTCCTGCCTTTCTTGGTGGCGAATCTCCCCATCCCAGATGGCGTCGAACTCTTGGCGTTATCTAGTGGTGTTTCTCAGGGAATGCCAAAATGCTGGTATCACTCCAACCCGACCCCTCTTCTTTTCTTGCTTTCGTCTTTCCAAGGGGTCGGGCAGATATTATCTGTCAGCCCGGTCGGGTTTTAGGGTCAATGGGGCCCCTTCCAATAATAAGGGATGAAAGGGTCGATTTTTCTTCATTAGTTGTACACGGGGGTGGGGCTTTGGCCTTCGGTGGTTGTCACGTATGGTAAATAACTCCACCTCAGGACTAACCGATGAGGAGTACGAGAACCTCGGGAGATTCAAGGAGATACTTTCTTCCTCTCGGGTGATTAAAAATATGACTGAGCAATGCCTCGTCGAGGTGGGGCTTAGCCCGGCCTCTCGGGGTATACCTATAGCTGCATCGACCTATTTGGCCTTTTGCCATTTGTTGTTCGGTATTTCGCCTAACCTCATGCTTTTGTGCAGACATGGTGAATCTCAAGACTGTATGAGGGATGTCACGGGCTTCTTCAATTCCCACCCCTCGCCCGATGATTGGGTGGTCCTCGGAGCCTCGTGAATGGCCTAGGAGCGCCGAGGCCGATCGACCTCAGAAGAAGACCAAGATTTGTGCCTCAAAGAAATCTGAGTCAGTCGTGGCTTGGGAGGAAGCGACCTCGGCTGAGCGCGCGCCTGGTGCGGGGACCGGTCGTGGGCGGGGCAAAGCGGGGCCCAACTGGGAAGAGACGGGGAAAGCTACCTATTTGCCTTCCGTACGCGACCTTTGTCGTACCCGAGCCCGCACCAAGGATGAGCCATACCAGGCTCTGTTCATGGGTGACCTTCCGGAAGGGGAGGCATCGGACCCGATTGTGCCCTATTGGGTGAGTCTAACCCGTGGGGATCGGGTATGGACCGATGGTCAGTCTGCGGCTTTGTTGATCTGTGGGGGACTCCATCCTGACCTGGCTCGGCAATTGTACATCTCTCCATCGGAGGTCTTGATCGCAAAGTCAGCGAAGTCACTAATATGGGTAAGGATCTTATCTTCGATTTCTTATGCTGCTCGGGATCCTCCTTCGTTCTAATCTAATCTTTTACGTAAGGCCAACACTATTTCATGGCGCTGATTGACCGCGTGCAGGATGCCGGTCGAATCATCAACTGCATGGGTGATAGGATTACTGAGTTCCAGAGCCAAGTCGAGGAGCTCAAGGCTAGGGCCGCTCCCGAAGCCGTTGCAATTACCGAGCAACGTGTGACCGAGCTAGAGGCGGAAGTCACGCACCTAAAGTCCGAGCACGAGGAGTCCACGCGGTAGAGGAGGGAGTCTCGGGAGCAGCTGAAGGAGTCAAGCGCCCGAGTTTGTTCGATGGAGAATGAATTGCTCGAGCTTTCCCAAAGCTTGGAGGTGGCCCGGGCCGAGGCCAAGGCGTCTACCGAGGCACTGGTGAAGGAGACTCGACAGAGGCCCGAGAAAGACAAGAAGCTGATTGAGGCCTATAAGGAGTCTCGAGGTTTTCATCTTGGGCTTGCTAGGTCGGGGCAGGCTACCTATGAATATGGGTAACGGTTGCATTGGCTTGGTTCCGGGCCCAGTATCAGGACTTCCAGCTTGAAGAGGATCCCTACACCACCCTATGCTCGAGGATGAAACTGTCAACATGCCTGAGGAAATCCCTTTTGATGACAGTGCGGACCCTCCCGAGGCTTGAGTGGCCTAATTTTGACTTTAGTTTTGTAAGGGGATGATCAGGTATAGCCTTATTTTGTAAGCCACAGTCGACCCAATCATGTAATCAAATTTTTAACTTCAATGAAAACTTTTTGCTTCAACTCTTGCGTACATCCTTACGTTGCTCGATTATCTACACGAAATTTTTTTTTAGGTTAGACTTGTTCCATGTCCTCGGTATCGTGTGGCCCTCCATCGTGGCCAACCAGTAAGTGTCATCCCGAACAACATCAATCACCCGATAAGGTCCTTCCCAACTCGAGGAGAGTCTGCCATGCAATCGGGCCGGATCGCTAACCTTGGCCCTTCGTAGGACCAAGTCGTTTAACCTGATCGGTCGAGTGTGCAGCTTTCAATTGTAGAGCTTGGCGACGGCCCTTTTATAGGCAAAGGTTTTAAGGTGGGCATCAGCCCGTCATTCTTCCACCAAGTCGAGCCCGGCTCGTATCCCTTCCGACGACACTTCTTCTTGGTAATTTTTCGCCCGGGGCATCGAGAAGACGATCTCGGGTGGTAGGATGACCTCGATGCCGAATGCGAGGCTGTAGGGGGATTCCCCCATGGCGGTCTTTGGTGTGGTCTGGGAAGACCACAAAATGCTCGAGAGCTCTTCTACCCAAGCACCTTGAGCCCCGGACACCCTCTTCTTAAGTCCCTCTAGGACAGCTCGATTGGTTACCTCTGCCAAGCCGTTCATTTGGGGATGGGCCACTGAGCTGAATCTCAACTATATTCCATAACCTGAGCAAAATTCTTTGAACCTATCGTTGTTGAACTGAGTCCCGTTATCGGTAATGATGACTCTCGGGATACCGAAGCGGGTTAATATGTTTTTCTAGACGAACATCTCCACCTGGCGCTCGGTAATTGTTGCCAACGGCTCAGCCTCTACCCATTTGGTAAAGTAATCTACCCTGACGATCATGTACCTTCGTTGTTCTGAGGCTGGCGAGAAAGGCCCGAGGAGGTCCATTCCCCACTACATGAAGGGTCAAGCGCAGTCGATGGGCATAAGCGGGATTCCTAGTTATCGAGGTGTTCTGGCATGCTTTTGGCATGGGACACATCGTTGTACGTAGTCCTTTGCGTCCCGATGCATGGTTGGCCAATAATATCCCTAGCGAAGAATTTTGAAGGCTAGGGTCTGTTGAGAAATCCAAGGGGTGACATCTCATGCGCAGCGAAAGAACAGAAAACAAAACACCCTAGATTTTCACAAAAGGTTTCGTCATCGTGCGAAGATCGGTGCGTCCAAAACAAATCCGTAAATCTAAAAACTACGTGTGTAAAAGAAACGATAGTACCTAGGGAGATCGTATATCCCTGAGATTCGTGCAAATCCATGGGGGAGGATGAAGGAGGTCAATCGTCCTCCTCTCTATCGATATCCACATGGTAGGGATTGCAACGATGCTCCTCTTTGGGGAGAGGAGAATAGAAGGTGGCTACCAAAAAACCCTCAGCATATGGGCCTTTGGTTCCCTCCTATTTATAGAGGTCTCCTATAAATCCCAATAGATCCTACCTTATTAGGTATTGGATCTCTATCCAATTACCCAAGCCTCTTAGATTAATAGGTCTCTACCCAATAATCTAGCTCTTATTGGATCTCATCCATGGGATCCAATAATACAGGGGCTTATTGGATATCCAATAAGATAGGGGCTCCGGTGGATATCTCATATCTAAACCTCTACTCGTCGCAACACCTACCATATGTGTGTGACCCTCTAGGCCCAATATCGAGGTGGTCGTGAGTCATACCTGTCAGAACTCCTTCTGACTCAGTGAATTATTATCTCCATAATAATTCACTCGACTCATCGACTGCGGACGTACTAGGCCACTACGCCGCAATCCCCAAACGATACAAGGGAATTCAATCCTTTGGACTTATCTGCCCTCGGTTACCATGTACCTATAGTCCCTCATCCATCTAATATTCCAGAGACCGTATATCGGACATAGTGCTGTCAGGCCCATATGGTTTTCACTCGAGTCTCGCTCTAATCGGATTCTCCCGGAAAACTCTCTCTCAATCCGAATGAACTTAGCTAGGGATTTGCCTAAGCAAGAACACATGGGATATTCCTCTCATAATATCGAGAGTGGATGATCCTCTATTGACACTCAATAGCCCTCGTAAGGTTGGCTATCACTCCCAATAACCGGTTATACTAGATCTGAAACTTCCAAACCTGTAAGTCCGGTATCAAATAGTGGAGTACTCATACAGGACTTCCTTGGTGTCTTAAGTCTAAGGACCAGATACACTTTTGAGACTGCGGAATCACTGTCTGACGTGAGGTATCAATAATCATCCAGCATTCCGTAAGTGGATTAATTAGTGAACTCATTCTCCAATGAGCACCCGTACTATACCCTTAGTGCCTCCACACGAGTAGCTATAAGACCAGCCACCTCCATCATATGGACGGGTATACAGCACACCAGTCTGTCCGGTTATCTCGATGTCCCTCTCGAGTAACCTATAACCGAGATTATTTATGGTCTATGTTTAAAGGTAAAACGGTCTCATTATCGTGATCTCATCACGATCGGATTCTCATTGCATAGATCCAAGGACATCATAATATACATCCAGATAATATGAGAAAATACCAATAATCATAAGTATAAAGATTGATGCATTGTATTATAAGTGTCATCGCTCAGGTGATTAGCTTGTAGGGCACCTATAATTAGCAATCTCCCACTTGACCGAAAGCCAATCACCTACGCGTTTGATCCCCATCAGACCTCTGTGACGCTCAAAGACAATTTGAGTCAATGGTTTTGTCAATGGATCTACAATGTTATCTTTGGATGGAACTCTTTCCACTACTACATCTCTTCGGGTCACGATCTCTCTAATAAGCTGGAACCTTCTCAGAACACTTCTGATGAGACCCGGGTTCCCATATTTGAGTAATTGCCCCATAGTTGTCACAATATAAGGGAATCAGTTCCTCGCTGCTCGGCACGACTCCCAAATCTATTATGAACTGCTTCATCCAAACTCCCTCCTTTGCTGCCTCTACCGTGGTAATGTACTCCACCTCTCTATGGTCGAGTCAGCAGTAATATCTTGCTTGGAACTCTTCCAACATATTGCTCCTCCATTCAGAGTGAACACATACCCTGAATTAGACTTGCCATCATCGACATCGGACTCGAAGCTCGAGTTCGTGTTGTCCTCAAACCTTAGGCTACTGCCTCCATATACCAGTAAAAGATCCTTAGTCCTTCTCAAGTACTTAAGGATACATTTTACTGCTTTCCAATACTCCAAGCTTGGATCTGCCTAATACCTGCTCATGACATTCAGAGCATGCGTTATATCAAGCATGGTATATAGCATAGCATACATGATAGATCTTATCGCTAAGGGATATGGTATCCTATCCATGTGTGTCCTTTCTTCAGGAGTCTTTGAGGACATACTCCTGGAAAGTAATATTCCATGTCTCATTGGTATGAGACCTCTCTTGGAATTTTCTATGCCAAACCTTTTGACAATGGTGTCTATGTATCTGGATTGGGACAAGCTAAGCATCCTCTTGGATCTATCTCTATAGATCCGAATCCACAATAAGTAGGATGCTTCCCCTAAGTCATTCATGGAAAAGTGTCTAGATGGCCAAACCTTTACTGTGGAGAGTATTTCTATATCATTCTTAATTATTAAGATATCATCCATATACAACACCAAAAAAGTGATAGCGCTCCCACTTATCTTCCTGTACACACAAGGCTCATCTTCGTTCTTAACGAAGTCATAAGATTTAATCACCTCATCAAATCTTATGTTCTAATTTTGGGAAGCTTGCTTTAGTCCGTAGATAGACCGAAGCAACTTGTACACCTTATCTGGATTGTCCTTGGATACAAATCCCTCATGCTGTATCATATACACCTCCTCGAGGTTGCCGTTCAGGAATATAATTTTCATGTCCATCTGCCAGATCTCATAATCAAGGTGTGCTACAATAGCCAATAGAATTCAGATGAATTTTAGCATGGTTATAGGTGAGAAGGTTTCATCATAGTCAACACCTTAACTTTGATAAGAACCCCTAGCCACTAGCCTTACTTTACAAGCCTCTACCTTTCCATTTATTCCGATATTCTTCTTGAAGATCCACTTGCAGCCAATGGGTACGATACCCTCAGGTGCATCAACTAGGTTCCAAACCTAGTTGGAGTATATGGAATCCATCTTTGAATTCATGGCTTCTTGCCACTTCCTCGTAGGTCTGAGGATCAATATCCTCAACATCTGCTCCTCTGATATGTCCCACATACTCTTAGGAGGATGGGATACACTTCCGAACCTACGTAAAGTTGGAACTTGTGTGCTAGGTACCTAACAAACTCTAGCCGTAGAATGGTGCTTGAGCTAGATTCTCAAACCTCGCTCAACTCTATCATGCTCCCACTATCTCCACCAAGAATGTGTTCCTTCTCAAGGAACACTATTCTCTTAACTACAAAGATGGGGTGATAGAAATAATACCCACAAGTTTCCTTGGGGTATCTCACCAACCTGCACCGTTCCATTCTGGATTTCAACTTGTCGAGCTTGTGTCTCTTAACATGGGCAATACAGCCCCAAATCTTAACAACCTTAGGATCAAACTTTCCTTTCCATATCTCATATGTTGTAGACACTACTGACTTAGCTGGAACTCTATTCAGAAGGTAAGTTGCGGACTCTAGGGCATATCCCTAAAATGAGATGGGTAGGTCGACGAAACTCATCATGGACTACACCATGTCTAACAATGTGTGATTCCTCCTTTCGGATACACCATTAAGCTAGGGTATATAAGGAGGTGTCCATTAGGATAGAATCCCTTGGTCCTTGAGGAACTAGGTGAACTCTGTACTCAAGTACTCACCTCCTCGATCTGATCGAAGAGTCTTGATACTCTTTCTAGTTTGAACCTCTACTTCATTCTCATATTTCCTGAATTTCTCGAAGGCTTCGAACTTGTACTTCATCAAGTACACATGGCCTGAGTTAACATGGGACCACATACATCACTATGTATAAGTACCAACAACTCTGTGGCTCTCTCTCCAGTTCCACTAAATGGAGAGTTGGTCATCTTTCCATAAAAGTAAGGTTCGCAAGTCGCATATAACTCATATCAAATGGATCTAAGTATCTATCTATCAACAACTTTTGAATACTTCCCTTATGGATATGACCTAGCCTACAATGTCATATGTTTACATTGTTCACCTCATCTCGTTTCCTCTTAGACACACTTACATTCATGATACGTGGAGTAGTGTCTAGCATAATCAAATCATTATGCAATATTCCTCTCATGATAATCTCATCATCCTTAATAGTTGAACAACTATTAATTTCAAAAACTATTTTATAACCATTCAATGTCAAACATAAAATGGAAATAAGGCTTTTGATAATAAAGGGAATAAAATAGCATGCATCTAATACAATAGTAGCTCCACCAAGCAGATATAGAATGACCTCGCTAATAGTAATAGTGGCAATTCTTGCTTTATTGCCCATCTTAGGGTCCATCTTGGCTCTCATCAATCTCCTAGGTTTTGCCAGAACCTACAACGAATTACAGATATGATAAACATTATCGGTATCCAATACCTATGTGTTATCATATGAGTCTGACAAATAGAGACTAATCAAGAATGCATATCTGAAGCTTCTCTAAGCTTCTGTTTCACTTTCTCTACAATATACTCTTTGCAGTTCCTCTTCCAATGTCTGTCTTTTCCACAGTGGAAGCATTAACTTTTGTCCTCTTCCGGGTCTTCTTAGTAACCTTTGCTTTACCCGATCTGCCCTTGCCCTTTGCCCTTCTCAAGGGACTTCTCTGTTTTCCTTTTCTTTATGGTCTTACCAACATAGAGAACTGTGAAAATGAATCAAGTAGGGACTAAAGCACAAGATCCACACACAGGTTATCCTCTAGGACCATTCCTAGAACTGTGATTGTCTATATCTACTCAATCATCTTAAGGACATGGTTCTGAACTAGTGTCATCTCAGTCATCCTAGCATAGAAGAGACTCTTCGAGATCTCATATCGTTAAGTTCTTCCCTGTTCCTCAAACAATTTACGGAGATGCAGGAGTATAGATATGTCATCCATCCTTTTATGTTTTCTCTATAAGTCAGGAGTCATGGAACCCAACATATAATACTGAGCAAGAGTGGAGTCATTTGTGTACTTCACATAGCAAGTGATCTCATCCTCGCTTGTCCCTTCCTTGGGCATAGGCATCACTATTTCAAGGACATATGCGATTTTCTCCATTGTGAGAACTATTCTCAAGTTACGGAGTTAGTTCGAATAGTTTTGACCAGTGAGGCGGCTTGCATTAATATGCTACATAGAGAGTTTAATAGCGATATTTTCTAAAAAAATAAAGATGTAGCATAAATAAATAATATGCAGATTTTACAGAAATATAAATAATCAAGATATGAACTTCTATCTTGATGTACTCCCATTATTTTTCTAGCGAGTCATGCGACACCCTCAGCATGTGAAACGAAAGTCTCCGACAGACTTCTAGTGGGGATCGAGATCCAATCAGTATCTTAGTGTAACCTCGAGGGACTCGACCAATCACACTAAGCCCAAAAGGTAGGCAACTCTTACCGATCACAACTCCTTGTGATTCCCGTCCTGTTTGGCCTCTGAACCACCATGGCCTCGAGGGACTCGACCAACCATGATGTTCGATTAAGTCATCACCATCATTACAAGATGAGTCTGATTCGATGATATACCCTCGAGGGACTCAACCAAGCATACCATATCCTCAGGTCACCGGTGACATCTCTATGTTGTAGATAAGATAGCGAATCGCGATATATATGAGTCTCGAGGGACTCGACCAACTCAACCTACACCGGGAATCGATTCCTACCTATAACGATGGAAGGCCACGTGGGTCAATCTAATAGCCTCACGTTTATTGACTTAATATTATTGAGAAGGGATTTTGATTCGGTCTCTTAATATAGCGTGTCATACACGTACATATTTAATATATATATATATATATATCTACATCGTATGCAAATATATATATATATATACATATCTAGTAGGTGTATAACCAATCACACATCACATGAGTAATCACACCAGATGATCATGGACCACATCCTAATGTGATCAAGCCCGAGCTAGTATGCCCAATCACTCACATCAAGATCTATATGTTCTTCAGCGCATCTCCATGCCCTGTGATCGTCCATCTATCTTCATCGATTCCGTCGGCATCTCAACGCATCTCCATGCATCGGATCGTCCGTCTTGGCCTCGTGGGTCCCGTTATCGCTTCCACGCTCCTGCTGTGCCCTCTCATGTAATTACAATATAATTATAAACATGCAAGCCTGATAATAAACAAGAAAAATAGAGGCTCGCAGGCCCCAATAATAATAATCACATGTACACACATCACATCACATGGTCCATGATCATCTGTCCACATAATACATCACATGTATATGTTATTATATAGGACTACTAGATAAATAATAATAGTTAATTAAATATTTTAATTAACTAATATTTTTATGAAAACATGGACATATAGGGAATTTTCTAAATGCTAAAGGGTATTTTGGTCGTTTGGCCAATGGGACAAATTTGGAATTTCGAAAATTCCCAAGGGTAAAAATGTCTTTTGCTAAAAAACCCTATTCCCTCCTCTTCTTATTGCTGCAGGTGAGCGGCTCACCCGCGGGTGGCGCCGCCTCTTCAAGCAGCCTTGCCCCATGGCCGCTTCCCATGGTGCAATGCGCCGCCCATAGCGCCTCCCCCATATGCGAACAAGCACCCCGTTGGGGTTCTTTGCTGCAAGTAGGCTGTCGGCCATTTTTCACCTGCAGCCAACCTACGGGCCCCTTGCCCGCAGCCACCATTGTTGCAAGCAGCCTTTCGACCGCTGTGCGAGCGCAGTAAGGGCAGCAACAATTACTGCCCTTCCTCGACCTTTGCTCCAATAATTTTGATTAGAAAAGTGCATCCAAAACACAACACACGTAGTTAAAATCCGATCTTCGTACAAAAAACCTGGCTCTGATACTACTATTGGGAAATCCAAAGGGTGACATCTCATGCGGAGCGAAAGAACAGAAAACAAAACACCCTAAATTTTTACAAAAGGTTTCATCATCGTGCGAAGATCGGTGCATCAAAAACAAATCCGTAAATCCAAAAATTATGTGTCAAAGAAACGATAGTACCTACGAAGATCATATATCCTTGAGATTCGTGCAGATCCATGGGGAGGATGAAGGAGGTCAATCATCCTCTCTAGCAGTATCCACACAGTAGAGATTGCAACGATGCTCCTCTTTGGGGAGAGGAGAATAGAAGGTGGCTACCAAAAAAACCCCAGCTTGTGGGTATTTGGTTTCTTCCTATTTATAGAGACCCTCTATAAACCCTAATGGATCCTGCCCTATTG
This sequence comes from Musa beccarii, assembly GCA_024322285.1. Taxonomy (NCBI): domain Eukaryota; kingdom Viridiplantae; phylum Streptophyta; class Magnoliopsida; order Zingiberales; family Musaceae; genus Musa; species Musa beccarii. The sequence goes on along the minus strand of CM044398.1, from coordinate 35,087,234 downwards.
GGTATTGGATCTCTATCCAATTACCCAAGCCTCTTAGATTAATGAGTCTCTACCTAATAATTTAGTTCTTATTCGATCTCATCCATGGGATCCAATAATACAAAGGCTTATTGGATATCCAATAAGATAGGGGCTCCGACGGATATCTCATATTCGAACCTCTACTCGTCACAATACCTACCATATGTGTGTGACTCTCTAGGCCTAATATCGAGCTAGCCATGAGTCATACCTATCAGAACTCCTTCTGATTCAGTGAATTATTATCTCTATAATAATTCACTCGACTCATCGACTACGGACGTACTAGGCCACGACGCCGTAGTCCCCAGATGATATAGGAGAATCCAATCCTTTAGACCTATCTGCCCTTAAATATCATGTACCTATAGTCTCTCATCCATCTAATATCCTAGAGACCGTATATCGGGCATGGTGCTATCAGGCCCATATGGCTTTCACTCTAGTCTCGCTCTAATCGAATTCTCCCGGAGAACTCTTTCTCTCTCAATCCGAATGACCCTAGTGCTAGGAAATCTACAAGGGGAGCGACATCATATGCATAGCGGAAGAACAGAAAACAAAACCCCAGATTTCCCATAGAAAGTTTTCGTCATCGTGCGAAGATCGACGCGTCAAAAACAAATCCACTAAACTGCACGTGTAAAAGAAGATACTTAGGGAGATCGTATATCCCTGAATTCCTGCAGATCTGTAAGAGAGGATGAAGGAGGTCAAGCATCATCCTCTCTAGCAGTATCCACACGGCAAGGATTACAACGATGCACCTCTCTCTCTCTAGGGAGAGGAGAACAGGAGGTGGCTACCAAAAGAAACCCTCAGCCTATAGAGCTTTGGTTCCCTCCTATTTATAGAGGCCCCCCCTGAAAACCCTAATGGATCTTTTGCCCTATTGGGTATTGGATCTCCATCCAATTACCCAAGCCTCTTGGATTAGTGGGTCTCTACCCAATAATCTCTTATTAGTAATTATTGGATCTTATCTCAGGATCCAATAATTTAGGGGCTTAATGGATATCCAATAAGATAGGGGGTTCAGCGGATATCTCATATCCGAACCTCTACTCATCGCAACACCTACCATATGTGTGTGACCCTCTAGGCCCAATATCGAGCTGGCCGTGAGTCATACTTGTCAGAACTCTTTCTGACTTAGTGAATTATTATCTCTATAATAATTCACCCAACTCATCGATTGCGGACATACCAAGCCACTACGCCGCGGCCCCCAGATGATACAGGGGAATCTAATCCTTTGGACTTATTTGTCCTCAGTTACCATGTATCTATAGTCCCTCATCCATCCAATATCCCAGAGACCTTATACCGGGCATGGTGCTGTCAGGCTCATACGGTCTCTCCTCGAGTCTTGCTCTTGTCGGATTCTCCCGGAGGACTCTTTCTCTCTCAATCCGAATAATCTTGGCCAAGGATTTATTCGAGCAAGAACAAATGGGATATTTCTCTCATGATACCGAGAGTGGATGATCCTCTATTGACACTCAATAGCCCTCGTAAGGTTGGCTACCACTCCCAATAACCGACTGTACTAGATTTGGAACTTTCCAAACCTATAAGTCCAATATCAAAGAGTGGAGTACTCATACATGACATCCTTGGTGTCTCAAGTCTAAGGACCAGATACACTACTAGGACTACAGAATCGTTGTCTGACGTGAGGTATCAATAACCATCCAGCATTCCATAGGAGGATCAATCAGTGAACTCATTCCCCAATGAGCACCTACACTGTACCCTTAGTGTCCCCACACGAGTAGCTATGAGACCAGCTACCTCCATCATATGGACGAGTATACAGCACACCAGTCTATCCGGTTATCTCGATGTCCTTCTCGAGTAACCTATGACCAGGATAATTCAGGGTCTGTGTTTAAAGGTGAATCGGTCTCATTATCGTGATCTCATCACAATCAATTCCCATTGCACGGATCCAAGGACATCATAATATATGTAACACGCAAGATAAAATGATAAAACACCTAATAATAAGCAAAGAGAAAAAGTGCATATCAAGTCACAAGTGTCATCACTCATGTGATTGGCTTACAGGGCACATATGACTAACAATCTCCTACTTGACCTAAAGCTAATCACCAACATGTCTGATCTCCATCAGACCTCTATGACGCTCAAAGACAATCTGAGTCAATAGCTTTGTCAGTAGATCTACAATGTTATCTTCGGATGGAACTCTTTCCATTGCTACATCTCTTCGGGCCACGATCTATCTAATAAGTTGGAACCACGTCAGAACACTTCTGATGAGACCCGGGTTCCCTTATTTGAGTAATCGCCCCGTAGTTATCGTAATATAGGGGAATCAACTCTTCGCTACTCGACATGACTCCCTAATCTGTGATGAACTTCTTCATCCAGACTCCCTCCTTTGCTACCTCTACCGCAGCAATGTATTTCACCTCTATGGTCGAGTCAGCAGTAGTGTCTTGCTTGGAACTCTTCCAACATACTGCTCCTCCATTCAGGGTGAACACATACCCTGAATTAGACTTGCTATCATCGACATCGAACTGGAAGCTCGAGTCCGTGTAGCCCTCAATCTGAGGCTACTGCCTCCATATATCATAAAAGATCCTTAGTCCTTCTCAAGTACTTAAGGATACATTTTACTGCTTTCCAGTGCTCTAAGCCTGGATCTGTCTGATATCTGCTCATGACACTCAGAGCATGCGCTATATCAGGCTTGATACATAGCATAACATACATGATAGATCCTATCGCTGAGACATATGGTATCATATCCATGTGTGCCCTTTCTTTAGAAGTCTTTGGGGACATACTCCTAGAAAGTGATATTCCATGTCTCATTGGTATGAGACCTCTCTTGGAATTTTTCATGTCAAACCTTTTAACAATGATGTCTATATACCTGGACTGGGATAAGCCAAACATCCTCTTGGATCTATCTCTATAGATCCGTATCCCCAATATGCAGGATGCTTCCTCTAAGTCCTTCATGGAGAAGTGCCTAGATAACCAAGTCTTTACTGTGGAGAGCATTCCTACATCATTCCCAATGATCAGGATGTCATCCATATACAACACCAAAAAAGTGATAGCGCTCCCACTTATCTTCCTGTACACACAAGGCTCATCTTCGTTCTTAACGAAGTCATAAGATCTGATCGCCTCATCAAATCTTATGTTCCAACTTTGGGAAGCTTGCTTCAATCCATAAATGGACCTAAGCAACCTGCACACCTTATCTAGGTTATCCCTGGACACGAATCCCTCAAGCTGTATCATATACACCTCCTTTTCGAGGTTACCATTGAGGAATACGGTTTCGACGTCCATCTGCCAGATCTCAGAATCATAGTGTGCTGTAATAGACAATAGAATTTAAATGGATTTTAGCATGGCTACAAGTGAGAAAGTTTCATCATAGTCAACACCTTACCTTTGACGATGTCCCTTAGCCACTAGCCTTGCTTTATAGGTCTCTACCTTTTTATCTACTCCTATCTTCTTTTTGAAGATCCACTTGCAGCCAATGGGTATATTACTCTCGGGTGCATTAACTAGATTCCAAACCTTGTTGGAGTATATGGAATCCATTTCTGAATTCATGGCTTCTTGTCATTTCCCGGAGTCTATGCTCATAATAGCCTCCTCGTAGGCCTGAGGATCAATATCCTCAACATCCTCTCTTTTGATATGTCCCACATATCTCTTAGGAGGATGGGATACTCTATCGGACCTACGTAAAGTTGGAACTTGTGTGTTAGGTATCTGAACAGATTCTGGAATGGTGCTTGAGCTAGGTTCTCCAACCTCGCTCAACTCTATCATGCTCCCACTGTCTCCACCAAGAATGTGTTCCTTCTCAAGGAACACTACTGCTCTCTTGGCTACAAAAACCTTTTGGTCCTCAGGGTGATAGAAATAATACCCACAAGTTTCCTTGGGTTATCCCACAAACTTGCATTGTTCCATTCTGGATTCTAACTTATCAAGATTGTGTCTCTTAACATGGGCAGGGCAACCCCAAATCTTAACAATCTTAAGATCATGCATCTTTCCATTCCATATCTCATATGGAGTAGACATCATTGACTTGGTTGGAATTCTGTTCAGAAGGTAAGCTGCGGTCTCTACGGCATATCCCCAGAATGAGATGGGTAGGTCGGCGAAACACATCATGGAACGCACTATGTCTAATAGTGTGTGATTCCTCCTTTCTAATACACCATTAAGCTGTGGTGTATAAGGAAGTGTCCATTGGGATAAGATCTCATAGACTTTAAGGAACTAGGTGAACTCTGTACTCAAGTACTCACCTCCTCGATCTGATCAAAGGGTTTTAATACTCTTTCCTATTTGGTTCTCCACTTCATTTTTATATTTCCTGAATTTCTCAAAAGCTTCAGACTTTTTTTTTGTCAGTAAATGTAATTGAATTTAGTATGAAGTTTGCACAAAGTAGCTTTATCTACACAAGCCATAGACTATAGCCTAAAATCTCTTATAGCAGTCTAGGAGAATGCACCCCACCTCAAAAAGGTGGAATGGACTCATTCCACCAAACTCATCTCCAAGAGAACATAAGCAAAAAAGTAGCCATGACTACACATGTTGTAGACTATGACGCCTTACGATATTCAATAAATAGCAAAATGCAATAACCAACCATTCCTAAACGACCTGTGAATATATCATATTTTGGAAACATAGAAACACACAATACAGCAATCTCAATCTAGAAAGCATTAACGAATAACAAAATTGAATCTGATAAAGATATCTTTTTCTCTACTTGTTAAATGCTTCATTTCCAGATCCTGCTCCATACATGATCTTGAGTCACTAAGTATCTCGAGCAATAGGTGAGTATTGTGTGTGTTGTGGCCCTCAAAGATTCTGCTACACCTCTCCCTCCAAATCCACCAAATAGCACATCCGAAGGTAATTTTTGCTAGTTGTGTAAGAAGCCTTTTTCTTGAGAAGCTTTGCTGCAGCTGTTCTAGTTCCTAATAAAAGTTTGGCCTTGGTAGCCTATGGAGTTCAAATCTCTTCAGAATTTCCACCCATATCCAATTAGTGTAGTCGCAAGCAAAATAAAGATGATCAATATCTTCTTCCTATTGTATACAAAGAGAGCATCGGTTAACAATATATATACCTTTTCACTTCATATTATCCATTGTTGGTAGTTTGGCAAGAAGGGCCTGCCATGTGCATAAGGAATGTCTCTGTGAGCCCGGTCTATCCCATGTCCAACTGCTTGGGATCCACTTGTTGTTTCTTTGTCTGATTTGATTCCATGCAGATGTAGCACTAAATTTTCCATTGTCATGAAGCCAATTAAGCATATCTGAGGAGTTGTTCTTGATTGGAAGAGTTGTAATAGTCGGCCAAAGTGATAGCATATCAGGAGAAATAGGACTAGGAAGACACCAGGTGCCGTTAACAATGAACTCAGAAACCGTCCAATCTTTAGAGGCCCCAAGATCTCTTCGTACTCTATCGCCATACAATTGAAATATACTCTTCCCATTCACCCAAGGATCATACCACATATTAATTCTCGTTCCAGAAGAGATTGTATAAGAAATATGTTTGGTCAGCCAATTTCTTGCCTTCAAAATTCATTTCCAAGCAACAGAATGATATGTTTTTGCTGAAACTTCCCAGATTGATTCCTTAGATAGGTACCTAGCAGAAATCCATTGTGACCATAAGGATTTGTTTTGCATAAGATCTCACAATTTCTGTACCAAACAAGCTTTATTCCAATCTCTCAGATTTCACAGATTCAGCCCCCCCTCATCTTTCGGTCTGCAGATGTTATCCCAATTTATCATATGTATTGCCTTACCATCCGTATCGTTCCAGAAGAAGTTCTTAAATAGTCTTTCAATATTCTGAAGAAGTCCAACAGGCAAAAGAAATGCATTAGACCAATAAATAGAGTAAGAGAACAACACCGATCGGATGAGTTCAAGTCGCCCTGCTTTAGAAAGAAGTCTAGTTTTCCAAGAGAAAATTCTACTCTTTATTTTTTACAGGATAGGCTGACAGTGGGTTTTGTGAATGCCAGTGGATATGAATGGGAGACCCAAATAAGGAACCGGTATACTTCCTTCGCTAACTCCCAACGTTTGAATAATAAAGTCTTTATCTGCAATGCAAGGACCCATATAGACTTTACTTTTTGCATGATTGAGCTGAAGGCCAGAAACCAAACCAAAATCTTTCAGAATAGCAGCCAAATTTCTTACTGAAGTAGAGTCATTACGAAGAAATATAATAAGATCATCTGCAAATGTTATATGAGATATATGAAGAGAACCAGCATAGGGTACCTTAATACTGCCAGCAATGACTGCCTCCTCCAACATACAGCTGAGTCCTTCCATTATAATTGTTAAAAGATACGGAGATAGTGGATCTCCTTGTCGAATGTCATTCGTACTTCCAAAAAAACCAATAGGAGAACCATTAAAGAGAATCAAAAATTTTGGAGTTTCCAAACAGTATTGAATCCAATTAACCCATTGTTGAGGGAAGTTCATACTAAGGAGCATCCTGTAGATGAAGTGTCGATTAACTGAATCAAATGCTTTTCGTAAGTCAGCCTTAAAACAGATTTTTGTCCCTCTTGATTTGGAATGCAAATCCTTGACCAAGTCATTAGCAAGAAGAACATAATGATGTATACGTCGTCCTTTAATGAAAGCAGCCTGAGTCGGACTAATGATCTTGTGCATAATATGTCGCATTCGATCTACAAGCAACTTGGATATGATCTTGTAAGTAAAGTTACATAATGAAATGGGCCTGTAATGCTCTAATGAATCAGCCCCTATATTCTTCGGAACTAAAGAAATAAAAGTACAATTTATCTCTTTAAGAATATGTCCTGAAGAGAAAAATGCTTGACAAAGCTTTAATCACGCATCACCAATGATAGGCCATGCAATTTGATAAAATTCAGCTGGAAATCCATCCGACCAGGGCTTTTGTGCTTCGGTGACTTAAAGACAACTCTTACAATTTCTTCATCTGTAATTGGTGCATTGAGAATCGCGATGGCATCCGAATCAAGCTTTCTAGTAGGCTCCACCTGAATATTATTAGGTTGCTCCTCTTGATTGAGTAGAGAATAAAAAAATTGTTCAGTGTGTGCTTTAACTTCATCCAAGTTCGTAATAAGATTATCATCGTTATCTTTATATTTCTTGACGCAGTTAATGGCCCTTCTAGCAGCAATGGCAGCATAGAAAAACTTAGTGTTGGAATCCCCTAGAGTAAGCCAGTGCTGTCGAGATTTCTATTTTGCAAAACTTTTCTCCTGCTTTAAGGCTTGCATGAACTGATGCCTGGCTTCTGCCTCTTTACAAATAAGATTCTCATCAAAGAGCTGGAGATGCAACTCTTGTTGCACTGCCATTAGCTCCTTTTTGCTTAATTTAACTCGGGTGTTAATATTGCCAAAGATATTTGTATTCCACTTCTTAAGTGCTGCTTTACAGGCTTTAAGCTTCTGACATAAAATGTATGGAGGGGAACCATGCACAGTAACATTCCAAGCTGATCTGATAATCTCAAGGAACTAAGGATGAGTACTCCACATGTTAAAGAATCTAAATGGTTTCTTGCCTTTGGGTGTTGCTTTGTCTGCGTGTATATACATTGAAGAGTGATCAGAGAATAACTGAACATCATACTCCAGAAGTGAATCAGGATAAACTATTAGCCATGCATGATTAATCAAACACCTATCAAGTCGAGCCATTATTTTCCTGTGGGCAGCACCTTGATTACTCCATGAAAACCAATCCCCTATAGATTTCATATCGATCAACGCAGTAGTATCTATGTAATCATTAAAATTCTGAAGCTGGCTTTCTGAAAGTGGTTTGCCCCCCACTTTTTCATTTGTGTACCTAATAGTATTAAAGTCACCAAGAACAATCCAAGGTACTATAAGACAACCATTTGCAATGATAGTTAGATCAGTCCATAGAGCATTTCTTTCATACATACTGTTCGAAGCATATATACCAGTAATATGAAAATGACAGTCATTCTTTTTGTCCTCTAACTTAAGATGGATGAATTGTGCAGTAGCAGAAATAAACCACGCACTAACAGAATTGGGATGCCATAAGACCCATATTCTACCATAAATGTCACTAGAGTCATTGGTAAGAAGTTCTGCCTCCGGCCATATTAAATTCCTTTGAACACGAACCCGAGATGGTTTAATTTTTGTTTCTACAAGAATAACAATATCACAAGCAGCAAACTTGATTATTCTATTGAGCTCCCGACATTTTTCAGGTTTATTAAGTCCATGAACATTCCAACATATTATCTTCATCAGAAATAAAACAGAAGGAAAGGAATATAATTCTTCCTAAGTAGAAGGGTGCGTCTTAGGAAGTACCTCCTTTTTCTTATCCTTAGATTTCACATTATCCTCCCGCACCATATCCTTACCTTTCAAGCCTTTATTCTTATTTTTTCCCACTTCATCCACAGCTTGTAAATGTTTAAATTTGAAAGTACCTTGAGTGTCCTGGTTAGTTGGATCTAGAATGTCCTGGTTGGTAAGGTGTGTAGGGATATGTGATTGAGACACAATATCCTGGATGACACGATGAGTGGAACGTGAGATCCCTGTTGACAATATAGGAAGAGATGCCGGTTTCTCTTTCTCCTGTGTGTGGGTAACCTGGGAACCTGTTGTTGTGAAAGACTCTGATATATTAGGAAGAGGTAAAGTTCCTGATTTGTCTTTCTGATTATGATGCTGCCCAAGCGAGTCAGAATGCTCGCTCGTCTTCACCGGCACTACTACCACTGAAGGAGCCCCGCCTTGCTCGTTAGTTGTCATAATAGTACTATCAACCCCATGCTGAGATGACTGGCGTTGGCGATAAACCTGAGTAATTGGTTTCTGAGTTTGCTGACAAGCTCCATGTGCATGACCAAAAGAGTTGCAAATCTTACAATGCTGTGGTTTCCAAGAATATAAAACATGCACCTTACGGGTGGTCCCATCAAGATCACAATAAAAAACTATCAAAAGCTTCAGACTTGTACTTCATCAAGTACACATGTTCGTATCTTGAGAAATCATCAGTGAAAGTAATGAAGTAGGAGTAACCACCTATGGCATGAGTCGACATGGGACCGCATACATCACTATGTATGAGTTCTAGTAACTTAGTAGCTCTCTCTCCAGTTCCACTAAATTGAGAGTTGGTCATCTTTCCCCGAAGGCAAGGTTCACATGTCGCATATGACTCATAGTCAAATGGATCTAGATATCCATATTTGAATCCTTCCCTTGTGGATGTGACCTAGCCTACAATACCAAAGATATGCATTGTTCACCTCTTCTCATTTCCTATTAGACTCACTTACACTCATAATATGTGGAGCTATATCTAGCATAAATAAATCATTATACAATGTTCCTCTCATGATGATTTGATCATCTAATATTATTGAACAACCATTGTTCTCAAAACATAATTTATATCCACTAACTGTTAAACATGAAATGGAAATAATATTTTTGATAATAGAAGGAACATAATAGCATGCATCTAATGTAATAATAGCTCCACCAGGCAGATGTAAAGTGACCTTGCCAATAGCCACTGCAGCAACCTTTGCTCCATTGTCCATCTTAAGGTCGATCTCACCTTTGTTCAATCTCCTAGGTCCTGCCAAAACTTGCAACGAATTGCAAATATAATAAGCACTCCCGATATCCAATACCCATGTGTTATCAAAAGATTCTGACAAATGGAAACTGATCATGAATGTACCTGAAGCTTCTGCAAGCTTCTGTTTCGCCCTCTCTGCAAGTTACTCTTTGCAGTTCCTCTTCCAGTGCCCATCTTTGCCATAATGGAAGCACTGGCTTTTGTCCTTTGTTGGATCTTTCTTGGCAATCTTTGTCTTACCCATTTTGCCCTTACCCTTGCCCTTCTTAAGGGTCTTCTCAACCTTCCTTTTCTTTCTGGTCTCACCAGTGTAGAGAACCAGCTTCTCTTTCTTGATGGTGCTCTCTGCTTCTCTCAACATATTGAGGAGCTCTGGGAGGGTCACCTCAAGTTTCTTCATATTAAAATTCATTATGAACTGAGAAAAGGAATCTGGTTGGGACTGAAGCACAAGATCCACACACAGGTTATCCTCTAGGACCATTCCTAGACCTGTGAGTTTCTCAATCCACTCAATCATCTTAAGGACAAGGTTCTGAATCAGTGTCCCCTCAGTCATCCTGGCACGGAAAAGACTCTTTGATATCTCATATTGCTGAGTTCTTCCATGTTCCTCAAACAGTTTATGGAGATGTAGGAGTATGGAATTAGCATCCATATTTTCATGTTGTCTCTGTAACTCAGTAGTCATAGAGGCCAACATATAACACTGAGCAAGAGTGGAATCATCTAAGTACTTCACATAACGAGTGATCTCATCCTCGCTTACCCCTTCGTCGAGCGTAAGGATCACTGTATCAAGGACATACGTGATTTTCTTCGCCGTGAGAACGATTCTTAGATTGCGAAGCCAATCCATATAGTTTGGACCAGTGAAGCGGTTAGCATCAAGTATGTCACGTAAAGGATTTGAAAGCGACATTTTCTGATATTAAAGATGTAGCAGAAATAAATAACATGCAGACTTTGCAAAAATTAAATAGTTAAGATAAGGACTTCTATCTTAATGTACTCCCACTAATTTTTCGCGAGATACACAACACCCTCCGGTATGTGAATTGGAGACCCCCGGCGGATCTCTAGTGGGGATCGGGATACAATCGGCGTCTTAACGTAACCTCGAGGGACTCGACCAATCACGTTAAGCCCGTAAAGGTAGGCAACTCTTGCCAATCACAACTCCTTGTGATTCCCGTCCTGTTCGGCCTCCGAACCACCATGGCCTCAAGGGACTCGACCAACCATGATGTTCGGTTAAGTCATTACCATCGTTACAAGATGAGTCTGATTCGATGATATACTCTTGAGGTACTCGACCAAGCATACCATGTCCTTAGGTCACCGGTGACATCTCTATGTCATAGATAAGATAGCGAAACACGATATAAGTGAGTCTCGAGAGACTCGACCAACTCAACCTATACCAGGAATCGATTCTTACCTATAACGATGGAAGGCCACGTGGGTTAATCTAATTGCCTCACGTTTACCGACTTAATATTATTAATGGAGAGGATTTTTGATTTGGTCTACTAACATAATGTGTCACACACATACATATTTAATATATATCTACATCTCATGCAAATATATATATACATATCTAATAGGTATATATCTAATCACACATCACATGAGCAATCACACCAGATGATCATGGACCACATCCTAATGTGATCAGGCCCGAGCCAGTGGGCTCAATCACTCACATCAAGATCTATGTGTACTTCGACGCATCTCTATGCCCTGTGATCGTTCATCTCGCTTCGTCGGATCCATCGGCATCTCAACACATCACCATGCGTCAGATCGTCCGTCTTGACCTCGTGGGTCCCTCTACCGCTGTGCCTCCTCATGTAATTACAACATAATTACAAGCACATAGGCCCGACAATAAATAAGAAAAAAATAAAGGCTCGCAGGCCCCAATAATAATAATCACATGTACACATATCACATCACAGGTCCATGATCATCTGTCCACATCATACATCACATGTATATGTTATTTTATAGGACCACTAGACAAAAATAATAGTTAATTAAACTATTTAATTTTCTAAAATCAAGGACATAAAGAGAATTTTTGAATTCCTAGGGGTATTTCGATAATTCAGCCAAAAGGATATTTTGGTAATTCTGTCAAAGGGGATAGAATCTGGAATTTTTGAAATTTTGAGGGGTATTTTGATAATTCTGTCAAAAGGGGCAGAATCTGAAATTCTGAAATTTCGAGGAGCAAAACCGTCTTCTGCCCTAAAACCCTAACTCCTCACCCCTAGCTGCCTACATGCGTGCCAAGCGCGCCGCCACCTCCTTGCTTGGGCGGTAGCCTCATCACACGCACTTAGCAAGAATTGCCTAAGTGGTGAGGCACCACTGCGCAAGCCACCGACTTAGCTGAAGTTGCCTAAGTCAAGAATCGCCATACGCCCACTTCGGTCGGACTTAGCTTGGATTGCTTAAGTCTTGAGGCGCCCTGCGACATACTGCGTCCATGAAAGGGTCACCGAGCCGCAACCTCGTGCAGTCCCGTAGGACTGTAAAAAGAGAAGTTAATTAGTTGTTGAAATGAGCGACGGACAAGTCCCGACGCTCGCGAAGAGGGAAGCTTTACAAGCAATTGAGCGAGCACTTGGAGTGCAAGAAAGCAGAGAAAGAGAGGAGGAAAACAAGGACTTTAGAGGGGTGAATGAGCAGCTGCAAGTACGCAAACAACTACTCCCCAAGTGCTGGGCGCGAGGTAAGTTTCCGTCAAGTTGACGTGCAAACTTGTGAAAGTGTTCAACGCCCGACACTATATCGAAGCCCCATCCACCATGTGCCACCCGGGTGGTTCCAGGTGCTTGAGATGGTGACAAAAATTTCTTGGCCACGGCCTGCAGAAATCAACCCGCGCACACGCAGCAAACGGAGCTGTTTTTGGATTTCGGGCGATATCAATGAGCGATCATTCTTCTGCTTGTGAGTCTGCTGCTATTTTACAAGGAAAAACACACCAAAACATGGCAAAACAGGCTGCCAAAGATATGTACAAGCATGGGCAAGCGACGAACGGAACGTTGAGCGAAGTTGCTGCGAGTGTGCGACGACCGTTCGTGACACTACGTGCGGGGAGGGCGCCGGGGTGGCGACACCTATCGTCCATGCGCATGGCGCTGTCGCTACCCTAAGGACGTAGCGCCCGCAGGCGTTGCCCCACGCACAGCGTCGGTGCCCCACGGCACTGTCCCGCGGGCGCAGCGCTCGCAGGCGCTGCCCTGCAGGTAGCCCGCCGATGCCCCTGCGGCCAGCAGCCCGCCTACGCCCCTGAGGGTAGGTCGCGGGCCGTAGGTCGCGGGCCGCAGTCGCGCAGTCGCGCAGTCGAGGCCGCCACCGGCGGCTACTACTTGTCTGCAGCAGGCAAGGCCGCAAGCGACCTTGGCGCCTTGCGACCGCTGCATGAACACAACAAGGGCAGCAATAGTTGCTGCCCTTCCTGGCCCTTTTGCGCCAATGATTTTGGCGTCAAAAGTATATCCAAAATACAACACACGCAGTTTAAGATCCGATCTTCGCACGAACAACCTGGTTTTGATACCACTGTTGGGAAATCCATAAGGGGAGCGACATCACATGCGCAGCGAAAGAATAAAAAACAAACTCCCAGATTTTTCATAGAAAGTTTCCGTCATCGTGCAAAGATCGGTGCGTCAAAAACAAATCTATAAAACTGCACGTGTAAAAGAAGATACTTAGGGAGATCGTATATCCCTGAATTCCTGCAGATCTGTGAGAGAGGATGAAGGAGGTCAAGCGTTCTCCTTTCTAGCAGTATCCACACGGCAGGGATTGCAACGATGCACCTCTCTCTCTCTAGGGAGAGGAGAACAGGAGGTGGCTACCAAAAGAAACCCTCAACCTATAGAGCTTTAGTTTCCTCCTATTTATAGAGACCCCCCCTGAAAACCCTAATGGATCTTTTGCCCTATTGGGTATTGGATCTCCATCCAATTACCCAAGCCTCTTGGATTAGTGGGTTTCTACCCAATAATCTCTTATTAGCAATTATTGGATCTCATCTCAGGATCCAATAATTCAGGGGCTTAATAGATATCCAATAAGATAGGGGGTTCAGTGGATATCTCATATCCGAACCTCTACTCATCGCAACACCTACCATATGTGTGTGACCCTCTCGGCCCAATATCTAGCTAACCATGAGTCATACTTGTTAAAACTCCTTCTGACTTAGTGAATTATTATCTCTATAATAATTCACCCAATTCATCGATTGCGGACGTACCAGGCCACTACGCCGCGACCCCCAGACGATATAGAGGACTCCAATCCTTTGGACCTATCTATCCTCAGTTACCATGTATCTATAGTCCCTCATTCATCCAATATCCCAGAGACCCTACACCGGGCATGGTGCTGTCAAGCCCATACGATCTCTCCTCGAGTCTTGCTCTTGTCGGATTCTTCCAGAGAACTCTTTCTCTCTCAATCCAAATAACCTTGGCTAAGGATTTGTTTGAGCAAGAACACATGAGATATTTCTCTCATGATACCGAGAGCGGATGATCCTCTATTGACACTCAATAGCTCTCGTAAGGTTAGCTACCACTCCCAATAACTGGCTGTACTAAATCTGGAACTTTCCAAACCTATAAGTCCAATATCAAAGGGTGGAGTACTCATACAGGACATCCTTGGTGTCTCAAGTCTAAGGACCATATACACTACTAGGACTACGGAATCGCTGTCTGACGTGAAGTATCAATAACCATCCAGCATTCCGTAGGCGGATCAATCAGTGAACTCATTCCCTAATGAGCACCTGCACTATACTCTTAGTGTCCCCATATGAGTAGCTATGAGACCAGCTACCTCCATCATATGGACAGGTATATAGTACACCAGTCTATCCAGTTATCTCGATGTCCTTCTCGAGTAACCTATGACCAGGATAATTCAAGGTCTGTGTTTAAAGGTGAATCGATCTCATTATCGTGATCTCATCACGATCTGATTTCTATTGCACAAATCCAAGGACATCACAATATATGCAACACGCAAGATAAAGTGATAAAACATCTAATAATAAGCAAAGAGAAAAAGTGCCTATCAAGTCACAAGTGCCATCACTCATGTGATTAGCTTGCAGGGCACATATAACTAGCACCTAGCCAGGGATTTGCCTAAGCAAGAACACATTGGATATTCCTCTTATGATACCGAGTGTGGATGATCCTCTATTGATACTCAATAGGCCTCATAAGGTTAGCTACCACTCCCAATAACCGGCTGTACTAGATCTAGAACTTCCAAACCTATAAGTCTGGTATCAAAAAGTGGAGTACTCATACAGGACTTCCTTGGTATCTTTAAGTCTAAGGATCAGATACACTTCTAGGACTACGGAATCGCTGTCTAACGTGAGGTAGCAATAACCATCCAACATTTCATAAGCGGATCAATTAGTAAACTCATTCTCCAATGAGCACCCGTACCGTACCCTTAGTGTCTCCACACGAGTAGCTATGAGACCAGCCATCTCCATCATATGGACGGGTATACAACACACTAGTCTGTCCGGTTATCTCGATGTCCCTCTCGAGTAACCTATGATTGGGATTATTTAGGGTATGTGTTTAAAGGCGAATCGATCTCATTATCGTGATCTCATCACGATCCGATTCTCATTGCACAGATCCAATGACATCACAATATACATCTAGATAATGTGAGAAAATGCTAATAATCATAAGCAAAGAGATTGACGCAACATGTTACAGGTATCATCGCTCACGTGATTGGCTTGTAGGGCACCTATAACTACCAGGGTTTGCCCGTTGATGTGTTCGTCGTAGATTCCCTCGTGTACTTTGGACAGGACCGACTGAGCCTCTTCGAGGTCCAAGCATCGTAAGAGTGGTCGAGTGAACGACCTTCGGTAGAGTCATCCATTCATCTCGCAATATCAGGCTTGAGTGTGTCGTAGGTGTTAGGTCGCGGCCTTGTCCGTGGGCAATATCTCGTCTCTCTTGTACTGTAGTATCTCCTGTGTCCACGTTGGTTGCGCATCGGCAGAGGCCACCACCCGAGTTATGATCGTGCAGGTTGGGAGCTCCTCGACCTCGGGCCCCGAGTTGGTATCGGATCTTGAGGCGAGTTTTGCCAGCACTTCGGCCCACCTGTTTTGGTCCTGCGGCACCCTGGACAGTATAAAGTGTGGGAAGCTCGTGGCGAGCTTCTTCGCCTGGGCAAGATATTTTGACATGTTCGGGTCCCGGGCTTCGTAGCTCCCGTTGATGTGCTCGGCCATCAGCTGCGAGTCGGTGTAGACTTTGATGTCTTCTACATGTAGCTTGAAGGTCAGCCTGAGCCCAGCCAGGAATGCTTCATATTCCGCTTCGTTGTTAGTGGCCTTGAAACCGAAGCGGAGGGAGCGCTCAAACAATTGTTCGTCGGGGCCTTCCAACACCAGTCCTACACCGGCGCTCCTAGAGTTGGCCGACCCATCCACACGCAAGCTTCATCTCCTCTCAAGGTGCCCCGATGCATCGTCCTCGAGCGGGGTTAGTTTCGAGATGAAGTCGGCGACTGCCTGAGCCTTAATGGCGGCTCTCGGGGCATATTGTATGTTGAATTCGCTAAGCTCGATCGACCACTTGAGCAGATGACTTGAGATGTCAAACTTAGATAAACTTATCGAAGCAGGTGATCGATGATTACCTTGATCAGGTGAGCCTGAAAGTAAGGTTGCAGCTTTCGGGCCGTTAGCACGAGTGCTAGAGCTAGCTTTCGATTGGCTGGTATCGTTCCTCGGGTCTTTTAGTATGTGGCTAGTGTAGTAGATCAGGTACTATACTCCAGAGGTCTCCTTAACCAGGACGGAGCTAACCACCTGTTTGGAAGTAGCCAAGTAGAGGCTGAGCTACTCTCCCGTTAGGACCGTGGCAAGGCGAGGGAGACTGGCCAAATGTTGCTTGACCTACACAAAGGCCTCCTCGCATTCCTCTATCCATTTGAAATTCCTCATACTCTTTAAGGCTCAGAAGAAGGGGAGACATTTATCACCCGATCGAGAAAGGAATCGAGACAAGGCGGCGAGTCTCCTGGTCAGCCGCTGCACCTCCTTGACTATCTGGGGTGGTTGCATATCGATGATGGCTCAGACCTTCTCCGGGTTGGCGTCGATCCCTCTTTTGTGGATGATGAAATTGAGAAATTTTCTCGAGCCGACGCCGAAGGTGCACTTTGCGGGATTGAGGCGCATGCCAAAATTTCGTAGTGTGGTGAACGCCGCGGCAAGATCTGCTAGGTGTGCCAAGGCTATCTTGCTTTTGACGATCATGTCATTGACATATACCTCCATGTTTCGCCCGATCTGCTAAGCGAACATCTTATTTGCCATCTTTGGTAAGTGGCTCCGGTGTTCTTTAATCTGAATGGCATGACCCGATAGAAATATACTCGGTCAATGATAAAGGCCGTATGTTCTTAGTCCTCGGGTGTCATCTTGATCTGGTTATAACCTGAGAAGGCATCCATAAACGAGAGGAGTTCGTGTCCGGAGGTCGCGTCGACCAGTTGATCAATTCTCGGGAGGGGATAATAGTCCTTCGGGTATGCTCGGTTGAGGTCGGTGTAGTCAACACATATTCTCCAACTTCCATTAGGCTTTTTGATGAGGACTACATTTGATAGCCACCGAGGGTACTTGGCCTCGGCTATAAAGCCTGCTGCCATAAGGCGTTCTATTTTGCCACGGACTGCTTGCTGCCAGTCGGGGGCCAACCTTCGGGGCTTCTGTTTTACCGGACGGGCCTCAGGGGAGATGCTCAGGTGATGCTGTGTGACTCCTCGGTCGATCCCAAGCATGTCCACCGGCGACCAGGCGAAGATGTCGGCATTGTTGGTCAGGAAGCTGATGAGTTGTACTCGCTCTTACTTCGGGAGCTTCGATCCAACCCTCATAACCCGATCGAGTTGGTCCCTATACAGCAGTATGTCTACAGTGGTCTCCGTCGACTCGGGGTGCCGAGGTAGTTTTTTAAATTTCCCGGGTCCTCCAGTGGTTGTTCGCTTCTTGGCCTTTTTGGTAGTGAGATCACTGTCAAATAGCACTACCTGGACTCGCGGGGATTTCCCTTGACTTCCTCAACTCCACCTTGGGTCGGGAACTTCATCGTCTAATGGTAAGTGGAGACGATGGCTCGGAACTTGTTGAGGGTTGGTCGGCCCAGAATCGCATTATACGCCGAGGGGAGGTCCACCACCATGAAGGTTGTCATTGTCGTCTTCGACCTCGGCTCTTCTCCCAGGTTATAGGTAGGGTGATCGTGCCGAGCTAGGAGATTGAATCGCTAGTGAACCCGGTGAGTGCCGAGCGCATCGGTGCTAGGGCCTCCTTGAGCAAGCTGAGCTTCCAAAAAGCGTTGAAGTAAAGAACGTCGGTGGAGCTCCCCGTGTCTATCGTGATCTTTTTGACATAGGCATTGGCGATCCTGGTTGTGATCACCAATGTGTCGTCGTGCTTAGAGTGTTCCATTTCTTCAGTCGGGAATATAATTTTAGGATCGTGTTGCTACCTCGGGGACTCATTCGTAGCTACTCAGGCATAGGCCTTTCGTCCTGACATGTTCTCTCCTCTCGAGGCTGGCCCACCTATGATGACGTCGATTTATTGCTCGATGGGGCCTGCGGGGCATGGCGAGGGATCTCGGTTCCTTTTCAAATAGCAACCAAGATGCCCCCGACGGATAAGTTTTTCGATCTGACGCTTCAAGTCGCGGCACTTCTTAGTGTCGTGGCCATGCTCCCGATGAAACCGATAGTACTTTATCTGATCTCTGAGCTCCCGGGGACTCTTCATCGGGTTGGGGGTCTTTAGAAGACACTTTTTTTTAATCTGGAGAAATATTTCTGTTCTGGATGCACCCAAGGCTGGAAGGGGGGATCTCGGGGGTGGCGCATCGGGTCGATCCATCCTCCTCCTCGAGGCAGCCGATGTCTGTCCCCGGGAGTACTCTACCCTGCCTCTCTTGTGCTCCTCCCACTTCCCGACCATCGAAGACTCCACTGCAATGTACTGGTTCGCAGGCTGGAGCATCTCTGAGACCACCGTAGGTAGCCGCTCGACGAGCAACCAGAAAAACCTGGAGGGGCGTAGCCCATCATCAATGCCTGCATTATTAGAGAGGGGTGAGTGTCGGAAAGTCCCCAGATTTCTGTAGCAAAACAGGTTACAAAATGAGAAAGGGGCTCGTCCTCCTTCTGATTGAGATCGAGGAGCCGGGCGGCGGATAGCTTCGGCCGAGTGTAGGCCAGGAAGTTGAACTCAAAGTCTTTGGCAAGTTGGTCAAAGGATGCGATCGACCCAGCCCTCAGCTTGCTGTACCACGACCGAGCCGACCCTCTGAGAGTGGTGGGGAATGCCCTGCACATGAGGGCATCGGAAGTCCCGTACAATGCCATCTGCGCCCGAAAGGCAACCACATGTTCCGTCGGGTCGGAGTTGTCATCATATGCATCGAGGGAAGGGAGGCGGAAGCTCGGAGGAATTGGCTTATCTTGTATCTCGGGGGCGAAATGGGACCCGCGATGGGAGTCCTCCCCGAGTTCCTCCTTGGACTTGCAGACTTCCCTTTGTACCTTGTCGAGTCGCTAGTTGATAAAGCATAACTGGGCTCGAAGGGAGTCCGTCGAATCGGACGACAACGTGTCAAGCTCCTACACCATCCTCGGATTTCTCGACACACCTTTTAGGAACGGAACTGCGCATGCCTCGGGCAGAATCGACAATGCCCTCGGGATCAGAGGCACAGCGGGCGGGGGCCAGGGTCGATGGCTCCGACCACTGCAGGGGTGGGAATGTCGATTGCTGCGCTAGTTGGGGGATGAGTGGGACGATGACCTGCATCATTCCAGCCAAAGTTTGGACTTAGTGGGCGAGGCCACAGAATGCCTCGTGTGAGATAGGTAACTGGCTGGTTGGGGCAGCCCTAGGCGGTGACAGCCCCGGGTCGGTGAACAGCTGCTAGTAATATCTCGCAATCACAATGGGGTCCTTGATCTGGAGCCCATGGGAAAGTGGAGGATGTTCCCTGAGCTCACCAGTCGGGTGTGATCCTTCCATCGGGTGTTCGCCCGGGCTTGTCTGTTGATCTTGCGACATCCAAGCCCTCCTTCTAGCACCAATTTGTTAGTATACCTTTACGTTGTGGTCATCGAGTCAGCACAACTAGATCCAAGTTCGAATATGCTGGGGTCACCTTGGTTGATCTACGGGTAGGAAGCCGGTATCGGGTCAGGTGAAGTAGGTCATCTGTCAATTTGGGGATGAGTCCTCCTTCAGCATGCGACTCGCCATGCATCTATCGATTCCTGCACACAGGTCAGGTCAGGGTTTTACGACCCGACCCATCCGATGGTGAAGTTAGTACTTTTTTAAGGAGATATCTTGCCCTCCAAAAGTCGGATCCTCAGACTGACGTCGGTCCAGGGTTTTTATACCGGGAAGGGTGCTGATTCCTGATTTGTTGCGGAGTATTATTTTGAGTTTCCGTGCGACGCCATGGAGGTGCCGTCCTAGGCCTTCGGGATAGCGTCGTACTTCGGACGGTGCCGACGCTCGTACGAGCACATGCTCAGTGAGGCTACCGAGGTATCGTCCCGAGCTTTCTGGGACAATGTCACGCCGCTTTGTCGATGCCCGTTTTGATACGACCGGGGGGGTGCCGAAATGTACTGATGTGGCCTGCCACCTTAGTCTTTACGTCGACGTGATAATAAAGCGCTCCATAGGAGGGTGATGCCAGTACGTGCTCCATCAATAAGTTAGCTCGACACGATTATAACTCACTTGTGTAAGATAATGATATGATTATTGAAGCGACTCGAGAGCTATTTCAAGATCTAGTTTGTACTTCGAGATTAACTCATACAAAGACCAATATCGAATAAATTTTTTAATTTGATATCTTCAGTACTTAAGCCAGTAATCGATAAGAATAAATAATTTAAATATTCATATTCATTGGACTGTCATGTGATGGATTTTTTATAATAGGATGAAACATGACTGAACCAACACATGTCAAACTCATATTACCATTAATATTCCTCCTATCTAAATGCAAATTGTAATATTTAGACTTTTGTACCTTCAAATTATAAATACTATATACCACGCAACACAACAAGCCATGTAATTGTTCGTATATAATACTGAAACCTTCGTGTCCCAATCAACTAGTAATACTCACAAAAGGTAGCAATAATTTTCGACGTAAAAGATGGCGTTAAGAGTCACTCGAAACTTATTATTGTCGCGACCAAATGCGGGACGGAGTCACTTTTTGACTCGATATATATTAAGCGGAGCAGAAGGGCACGACATCGACCGCCGCTTGCGGGGCTGCTTCCGTGGCCACGTCACGCTCTCGTCGGTGGGCTGTTCCACCGTCCCCGTGTGTAAATTTGACACCGGCGGACACGACATGGAACACACCTTCGCGGCATGCCGGTTGGGTGTCAACCACTCACTTGCGACTCTCGCACAGCACGTGTTCGAGAAATATGAGATCATATGAGGTGGCAAGACGAGCGCCTCACGATGGCGTCTCGAATGGGACGAGTTCTCGTGGCACACGCGCGCGGCCAATTCAGACGGGCTCCCACGCGGAAGTCGCTCGCGGACGCCTTTCCGCCCGCCGTCCTCCTCCGTCCACCGTGCAAAACGTGGTCAAGCTTCGCACCTTCGTGCCCGCGCACGCTGCGGTCTGCACGATATAAACCCCTACATACCGCAACCCATTTCCCCATCTCAATCCCCACGCCTCCTAAGAACACATCGATTCCTCCTTCTTACATCTCTCTCCATGGCTTCTCTCAGAGCTCCGTCTCTCGGCTTCAGTCTCTCCAACTCCTCCTCGAGGAAGCTCTCCGGCTTCCAACAGAACACCTCTCCTGCATCCCTGAGGCTCGGCTCCTCTCCGAGCAACAAACTGCAGCTGAAATCGATGCGTGGAAGGCCTCAGTCATCCGCCATCAACGTCTCCCTTTCCTCCACCAACCACGCATCTCTCGAGTCCGGTGGCAGACCAGGTAGACCTCTCTCCTTGCGATGATCAAATGCTTTCAGTGCTCCCTCTCGTGAACTGACGAGCGAAGCATTCTCTTGGTCTTCGTCAGCTTCCAAGGTGCAGGAAATGTGCATCTACGAGATCAACGAGCTCGACCGCAACAGCCCGGCCTACCTTCGCTTGAGCCAGAAGGACGTCAACTCCCTCGGCGACCTCGTCCCCTTCAGCAACAAGGTAAGTCCATTCTTCCAACGTCGAGCGATCGTCACTAGCGTAAGCTTACGAAGGGAGAGTAACGAGAAAGAGGAACCACGAACAGGTATACTCCGGGGACTTGCAGAAGCGGCTGGGAATCACGGCGGGGCTGTGCGTGCTGATCCAGCACGTCCCGGAGCGCGTCGGCGATCGCTACGAGGCCATCTACAGCTTCTACTTCGGCGAGTACGGGCACATCTCGGTGCAGGGGGCGTACTTGACGTATGAGGACACGTACCTGGCCGTCACCGGCGGATCCGGCGTGTTCGCGGGCGTCCGCGGCCAGGTGAAACTGCGCCAGCTCGTGTTCCCCTTCAAGATCTTCTACACCTTCTACCTCGAGGGCATCCCCGACCTCCCCGAGGAGCTGCTCTGCACTCCGGTGCCGCCTTCGCCGGAGGTGGAGCCCACGGCCGCCGCCAAGGCTGCGGAGCCCCACGCCGCCCTCAACAACTACACCAATTAGTGGCAAGCAAGCTGTTCTTATGAGACATCGGCGATGCGGGCCGGCAAGAAGCTTCCAGCCAGAGGGGGGCAAAATTGTCACTTTCTTCTCTCAACTCTTTTTTTTTATTTTTCAACTATCTATTATTTATATTTTAATAGCATATATATTTTATATCTCCTCTCCATTGTGGTTTGCACGTTACGTTTTATGTATATATATATATATATATATATATATATATATATATATATATATATATATATATATATATAGCTCAGCTTCCAAAAAGTAAATTATTTATAAACAAAAAGCTCACGAAAGTAGACTGATCTAATATGAGTATAAAACATGTGGATATTGTTTGACTGCGATCTTACTCGTAAGCGCAGTTAAGTTGTTAGTATGCAAGTCTTTTCAGTTTCTTTTTGCCTTTTTTCTTTTTCATTGTTTGTTGATGCATTTTATGATCGGTGAGTCGCTTCTTTGCTGCTGACATTGGCTATGTTCAGTCCATTACTTTTCCTTGGAAGTTGGCTTTGCTGCGTATGCATCTTCAAGAAAAGCTGTACACCATTCGACCAACCAATTTTCCTTTATTTGACTTGAGATCTGTCTAATGACAAGTTCCAATGCAGTGATTATTTGATGATGCTGGAAAATCAGGGGTTGCAATCTCTTTTCGCATTCGGAAACCTAACAAAGCTCTGTAAATTCATTGGCTTGTTATTATTAGCCGTTTGCCCTTTTGTTTTGGAACATCAAATTTCAATGATGAATTTGCCTTCATATTGTTCCATGATGATGATTCATAACATTTGATTATCTCCATGGTGCTAAATTTAGTTACTATTTCAAGAAAAGATATGAATAAATTATGGAGGTTTCATGTAGTTATTATAATAGCCGTCAGATGGAAAGAATATGTTAATAACATGTTTAGCCATGCGCATTTGAGGAAGTTGTGTTTGAGATTTTAAATACTGATTGGATTGTTCTGTATCTATTGGTATTTACAAATACCGTTAACAAGGATCATATAGCTTGGTACAATGTTTTATTATTATTTTAAGTGATATCAGATGATACAAAGTCAGCATATTGGTCTGCTGTACTGGTCCTGTGAGATGTTGAAACAGGTACCTGTGTGAGGTTTTAAACCTTGTTTCATATATGTAGTAGGCGTATGAGTTACCAGAATCAGCATTTGCCGATCCATGCTTAGTCGGTTACTGGTTTCTGGGTTGTTCAATCTCTAATCTCAAAAAACCTTCCATTGTAGGTCTCATTATTATTATTATTATTATTATTATTATTATTATTATTATTATTATTATTATTATTATTATTATTATTATTATTTACTCATGTTCCAGGATACATATTAACGGTCCCCCTTATATCTGCCATCTTTATGCATGTTTCCAGTCTTCAGTCAAAACATATTTGGTTTCCTTTTTAGTTTTGCTGCCACCATAAATAATGACTAATAGTCAAAGAGATTCAAATCCAAAAAGAGAAACATAATTTTTACCGATGATGACCCTCAAGGTGACTGGATGGTTCGGTGGTAGGATCTGATATGAAATATGATTTACTATATCAGAGTGGATGGATGGTTTCATCCTGTTGACTGATAAAAGCTAGAAAAGGTGTATAGAATTTCCATTTCTTAGTTATTTTCATGAATGATGACGACATGGCGCACTATAATTATGTCCTGAACACCTGAAAACTTAATACTATTTGAGTCCCAAGAAATTTGTTCTTTAAGCATGTCATAGTAGGAAAGTGCATAATTTCTTGGGAACAGAACTTGAGCTGAACGCATACAGGGGCTATATACCTTTTTTATTAGTTGAGTTTGGTAGGAAACATTAATGTAAATCATTTAGAATATCTGAGACTAGATATGAAGAAAATCTTAAGGTAGCGATCTGATGCATTCAGATAGAATGTTAAAATCGACCCTCTGGAGAGGCTCCTGTGATACTATGATTCTGTGGGTGTTGAATAATGTTAAAATATAATTTGTGTTTATATATTTGCCAAAAAGGTCTCCTTTAGGCTTTACCTATGTCTAGGTTACGCCAATCCCTGAACCTGACCCGGCCTACGTCCTCCGATTTCAAACTTGACCTGGGCTTTAGACTATTGCGCTCTGCTTAGAACTTTTGTTGATTCAGTTTGGGGTGTGCTCGGCTCAGAACCGTTGCGACTAATGGGGTGATTGAGGAAGGGGAAAAAAGTGGAAAGAGGAAGTTTGGACGCAAACGTGTGAGGCGGAGGTCAAACGATTTGAGGGGATTGGAAGAAGGGGGGATTCAGTCTCTACGGAAACAGAAACAGGAGAGACGACTACATGGCGGCCCACAGGGACAATGCTGCTACAAGAAGAGGTTTCGGTGGCCAGAGAAAAGTGATCAACACAGGCCAAGTAGTGGTGCTTCCATGCAGGGGCAAATATCGCATGGACACACAATCTGTGACAGATTCACGGGATGGCTCCGACAGACACGAGAGAGGCGACATGGTCCATGCTGGCAAAGCGGGACACGTTGGGGTATTTGTCCCAAACCATCTTGCTTTTGAAAAAGGAATTAGATAAATAAAAAAAAATTAGAAACAATTGTTCCCTTATTATAAACCAAAAAAAAAAAGGAGAGAGAGAGAGAAGAATGTGCACTTACAGACGGTTTTCTATCGACCATGTTATGGTGGCGATCTTGAATCCGTTGGCGAACTGCTACTACTAGGTAATTTTGTGGCACTCTCTGGGGCTTTCGAGCGTGTGCTCCGGTCTTGGCTGCTGGACGCTCCCAGTGCTGCCGAAGATTCCCTCCTCTCTCTTTCTTCAGTTTCTTTGAGAAGAAAGTCAACCCACAGGTCTGCAAAAGACTGCCAGATGAAAAGAAAATCAACGTTATGGATGCTCGCTTGTGCCAAACACCACTAGTTACTGTGCTGAAACGACACCCCCCACGTGCTTTCTTCAAACATTTTGTGCCCGACAACAACACTAGCTGGTTCTTGAAACATTTTATTCTTGTAACTTTTATCCACTCATAAACATTAAAACTAAATTATTTGCCTAAGATCCAATTAAATGGAAACGTGAAAATAGCCAAAGTAAATCAAAGTGTCAAAGGTCGCTTTAAGAAAAATTTTACCTGATCATCTGGAGATGACGTTCCACGTGAATTTCCTCCCAAAAAGCCTCCAACCAGACGCCCTGGTAGACCTAGCATGCCCCTAACGATGCCTTTGCCAGCAGCATGTTGTGCAAAGCCTATCCTTTGCTTGTCTTCCTCGGTAAAACCCAGCATGCGAACCATAAGGTCCAAAACCTGGCTCATGTTCGGAAGTTGCTACCAGGTTTGTCATCTACATGTATTTAAAAAGATGATTCTGAAACATGTTACCTCTTTGCTATGGTTCCGCTGAAAGTATGTCACTAGCAATTTGATCACTATTCGCCTGTCAGAAACACAAACATCAGTTAGTCTAGTATTTGAAATATTCAATTTGCCAAAGAAAACTTCAGCCGTAGAAACTTTGTTCAGACAAATTTGGTGGAGCTCAAGATTTACGAACAATCATAAGTCTTTAAACTTCAATTATAACCAAGGTCCCAACTATTTGGATTACGCTAAGCTGATATTCTCCCATCACCACTCTTTTGAGGGCAATATAAATTGACAAATCAGAGGCCACAAAATATGTTCTTGTTGTTTACTGTAAATTATTCTACATCTTCTAGGACCTCTGATCTGAATATACCATCTTTCCTCTCCAATGCATTTAAGTCACTCTTTCTTATTCCAATTTTCCACAACCCAAACATTTAGCCACACAATCTGATATTCAAGTAACAGGGTCAACAAGCAAATAAGCAATATGTAAAAAAAAAAACCCAGCAAGTGAAATAACCTGTCAACATAGTTATCTGAATCCAGAGACATTCTATTTATTGTTGTCATGCTCTGCTCAAGAGCTCGGCGTAACTTTGCATTATCCTCCTCAAGCTTATGTATGAAGTGCTTTCCTTCTGAGAAGGTCCTCTCAGTTTGTATGAGTTTAGCAATCATCTCATCTTTTTCTCTATTTGATATTTCCAGTTCATGGTTTGCAGCCTAGAAGACGGTAGCATTTTGAATTCACAACTCAGAAACATTGGTAAAGATAAATAACAAGAGCAGCATAAAATGTGTATTTAATGAAAAACTATAGTCTATGACAGTTCCGCATAAACCATCCAGAATATTGATGTCACTCCTGGTAGTAGATAACTATACATTTGGTGACTTTTGGTGTCTTGAATTCTGGGACAGAGAATAGAATGAGAAATTTAATTCCTGACATTTGATTGAGAGGAATCAGACTTCAACTCACAATCTTAGCAGAATCCAACTCCATATTTCGGGATATTTAAAATCCAGATTAGTGGCATTCCAGCTGGAAATTAATCCTTGAGGCAGACTGAATAGGCTGCTCCTTTTAATATCCTTTAGCTAATCTACTCCTTTATGCAACAACCAAATCCTACATCAGGTCTAATAAGCAGTCGAAATTGGTCTGAATGATAATTAAAAACCTAGGTTGAAACTGAATTTGTTCAACCTACTTAGACAAATTTTGAACTTTCTTATATCATTCATGCCTTGTTGCCCCAAGCCCCTTATAGGACCTAGATGTACTGCCTATATTTGAGTGAACTGCCCGGTAACAATCACAAACCATTTTAGTTCACCCAACTTCTACAAATGCTGAATTTTTTTTCTTTCATTTGTGAAAAACTGCATTGTCTTGCCCTTGTATTGGTAACTATTCCATCACATATATATTTAATCAAATCAAAATGTCTATCTAACACCCATGTATTTTCTAGAACTTACTATATTGATAACAGATGAAAATGAAGTCAACAGTGTATTGATTTTTTACCAATCCGATAACTAAGAAAAAATCTATTGATTTCAAAAAATAAAAAAGTAATTAATTCAAAGATGGTTGAAACAATATCCATTTGATTCCTGAGAAGTGGAAATACCATTTAGGTTATATGACCGTGAGGTGCTCAGTAAGAAAGGAAGGTAAAATAGGAGATAAAGGATAAGCAATTGCGCAATTTGCTATTTTGGGCATAGAGGACTGACCCCAATATCCAACTTAGCAAGTCAGACCTATTTGATATTACTGAGACCTTTCCATCTTAATGCATGTTGAAACACTCATGCAAAGCAAAAGCTGATCCATTTTTCTCAAAACCTAATACCTTATGCAAACAGGTTAAGATCTTTGTATGTTATTGCATGCTGCAAAACTCATACAAAGCAGAAGCACATCTTGCTTGAAACCTACTACCTTGTTCGAGAAGGTTAAAAGCTCATAAAGACCACACATCATGAACAAAATCAACCTAATCATTTAACTGATACATTGTGCCTTAGATGAATGACTTCTTGACTGAATATACATGAGTATTTTGTCATGTATCACTCTTCAAGTAACATGCTGAGACATCATCAGAACTAAGATCCCACCATTTCAACATAACCACACAAGATTATCATAGTATTCAGTTGTCTAGTTGAGTCCACTCTCTACAAATAAAGAATAAAAGTTAAAATTTAAACTAAAAGAAGAATAATACACTCGTGCAATAGGAACCCAAAAAATTGTTGTTAGGTGGTTCCCTTTGCCCAGATACTTAACAATGAGCACTCTGAAATGATCAGGGTCATACTGACAGGCAAGCCTAACTTGAAGTCTTGAGTTGAATGTTCAGAAAGTTATTTTAAATGAGACCTGAATGACAGTCAAGTAAGTGGCCTCGAATATGCTTTTTCTCCCCAAACACAGGTGAACCTAACTAACCCTTTTACAACTATGAATTACCCAGTCAATCCAAAATTTGAAGTTCAACATGAATGCTCCTTTCTAAAAGAAACCTATAAATAGTTTCAGAGATTCCCATGTTCAGCTGTGATATCAAATGACCACAAATTATATATCTAATAGCAAAATATAACTTTTGGTTCTTTCTGTTTCTTACATAACTTCTTAGTCAAGATCTAAACCAGAATGTAGAGATGTATCATAGGAAAATTGTGAAAAATGGGGAAAATAGATGATGCAACTAGTAGACTGATTTATGAACAGAAACCTAGTAAATGTTCCACGTGTGTAACCTTAATATTATTGAAAAAAGGAACATGGTGGCAATTTATCCAATTCACAGCGGTCTAGATGCCAATACATAAATTGGCAGAGAAAATGCATGAGTGTTCAATAACAAATGACATTGTATGAACAATAACATGCCAACGAGTGCAAAGATCGATAGCATCAACTGACATTAGATAGAAAGATACAAAAAGTCATAATTTCATTGTACCTTTAATGAGTCAGAAAATTTAGCAGCTTCTTCTCTTACCATAGCCAAATCTTTTGCCAACTGTTCCTATTGTTGGTAGCCCCAAATCAAGAAAAGGTATTATATTATGAAACACATAACATCAAAGTAATGAAACAGGGATAAAAGAGAACTCACCTTGGCTTCACTTTCAGCATAGTACTGGCCAAGGGCAGTCTGAAGGTTTAGCAATTCAACATTTTTTGAGTCAACTATGCTCCTACAGTTTGCAAGTTTTTGCATCAGATCGTTAATTGCTTCATTTGACTTATGAAGTTCATCATTTTTAAGTCTCATAAACTCTTCTTTCTTCTCTATTTCATGCTTTAGGGCCTTCTCCAACTGCAATATGTGAGTTCTTTGGTGTTGACAGTCTGCCTGAAGTTCCTCGATCATTTTACTATCCTCATCCATCTTGTCAGAATCTTCAAGTTCCTAATATAACAAGCTAATTCTTCAATTCAATGACCTTGATTCATAGATATAGCACAATGCAACATTTTACTGAATCTAGTAAAAGATGCTCCGCCAGACAAAACAGGTATCAAGCATTATACAATACACAAAAGTTGGCATTAATTACATGTCACAAAAAGAATCATCTAAAAGAAATCTTAGCAATTTCCTAGAAGGCCTGTCTTGTTCTTTTAAAAGTCATTCAGCACATGCCCGAAATTAAATCATCATATATAACTCTACTCCTTGCCAAAAAAAAAGAAAATCTCTCTTTGGTAGATAAAAATCATTGTAAGATACAAAAGTTTAAGGTACAATTTAAAAGCATGATTCTTGCCATCCTCAATGGAATGTAAAATTTCAAAAGCATGATTATTGTCATCTTCAATGATAGGTATTATTTAAAAGGAAGTACCGGAAACTAATAGAGTTAAAAGACCAATCAAAATATTCAACAAGTAAAAATGAAAACCTCTAGCCAATCTTTTGATGATGGTACTCTTCATATACATTCATGCAAGTACACATGTTTCAAAAGTACTCTGAGGACTGAAAATTAGCCATTGACATGATTTGTTGATGAAATGATCCTCAAGGAAGAAAAGGAAGTAAAACATTACCTTCTCTAGTATGTGCTGCTTAAGTCGGGCCAATTCCTGTAATGCCTTGTCTCGTTCTTTGCAGGTCTCTTCTAGTGTTTCCTCCAACTTTCCTTTTACAAGTGCCATATTCTCTGTATTCTTCAAAGTTTTAATTAGTAAAATGCTCATCAGTCACAAAATAGTCTTCCTGTATCATTGTGCACTAAGCATGATAAAAACAGCATATATATTAAAAGCATACTATATCAGTAAAAGATGAGAGAAGTAACAACTCAAATCACCAGTCTCAGAGCAGATAAGTTGGAGGATATTCACAAAAAAAAAAACAAGAGAAAAACAATGAATTAAATATTCAGATCTTCTTGGAATATCACAGACAAAGAAGATCTGGACTATAAAATTTGATGATTCTCTTCTGCAATAACACGATCAAGTGAAATAACTATTGAACATAGTTTACAGAAAAACAAAGCACAGAAACATTGTTAACAGTATAGGTCAATAATAGAAGCAGGACCTGTAGCTTATCATGCAAGAACAAACTCACTGTGGTAAGGATTAGAATCATAACGGTAAAGAACTAAATTTGATCAAATTTTCAGACAAGGGCAATATGGGCTGAACATTAACTGAATGATTCAAGAGAAGCAGGAAGGCAAAATGAACAAAGCGGTAAAAAGAATAAGATTATTACATTGCGAGAAAATGCAATCAAGCACAATCAGTGTTCTCGTAGTTGCAAATCAATCTTATTCACTCTAAGTACATTAGGAGTTCTGTTGATTTTGAACATCACCATTACCAGATTGCAGAAACAGGATACAGTGCATGTACTATTAACCTAGTCCAGAATTTTAGTTGTTTCATGTTTCATTAAAGCATAAAAGCCACCGAAATATAAAGAACTACCTCATCGGAGCCAATACCTCAGAGTCAATTGTATTCTCAGCCGAACTCTTCATGCAAAGTTTCATATTCTTCTCAAGTTCATCCTTCTCTGTCTACACAAAATATAAAGTTTGGATAAAATTCAAAGTTACTGGAAAATTAGAACAAAGCACTAAAACAATAAATTACAATAGTTCACATGTATAGAGATAATATAAGAAAAAAAACATAATTGAAGGAGTTATTTTTCTGTCAGCAAGTATTTACCTTTAGCTTCACATTTTCCTTCTCTAAAGTCATAATCGTGCTTTTCGCATTCTCCATAGGAATATTATGTTCTTGTTCCATGTCTCTTTCCCTCAGTTCTGCTTCCAGTTGTCCTATTTCTGATATCTTCTTATTTAAGTCCTTTTGCAACTCTTTCAACTCAATGGAGCTCTGCATGTAGAACAAAAACAATTATCTGACAGAAAACAAAATGTAAGAATATGTTTAAAGAAGATAGAGTATAGTATCAAGTTACAATCCAATAAATCAACATATGCACTGAGTGCACTTGCTATAAACCCACATACAGCAGTAACTAAACTACAGTTTGAACTTTGAAGTGTATGCACCAACAGCTCAATAAAAATTGTGTGCATCATGTAATACAAAGACTTCTTAAGACCAAAGGATACTAACTGAGATAGCGTTTTCTGTGTGAACTAGAAGTAAAAAATAACACGGGTGTTGCAAGGGAGGTGAGCCAACATGCATGCATGGGGGGAGAGAGAGAGAGAGAGAGAGAGATTTACCATAAATAATCATTAATAAAAAAAACAATGAAAAGGAGGCTAACTGGACCAGACTGCCTGAATAGGGCTGGTCTGTGTGTCAGTTCATTATCCGACCATGAAATACTGCTTGGTAAGGACCGGTCTATGTGCTATGTAGAACCATGGACCTAAATATCACAGAAAGCTCATAGAGTTTATCAGCATGAAGTTGAAACCTCTAAAGGTAAGTGTTTAGTTAAGCTTTTATACCAATTATAAAAAGCATAGTGAATAAATTAATTATGTAGCCTATTTGTACCCGGAAATAAATTAATGGACTTGGTAAAATTATATGATAACTTATAATAGACTGGATTTAGTGAAAATCCTGAATAGTTCTAACAGAACATGCATCAAACTGAGGATTTAACTGAAACTCGCCCTTTTCTTATCCATCTTCAGATCATTAAGTTCGCTCTGATAAGACTCATTCAGCTGGCATTCCTCTGTAAAAAGTTAAATATTAAAAAAATATGAAAACCAGATAATGCAATGACACAGACCCAATATAAGAAATATAACAATACCTTGTAGTTTCTGTTTTAAAACTAATGCACTTTCATGCTCTTGGTCGAGTTGCACCCTTAGTTGTTTAATTTCAGCCTCAAGGCTAACCTTTACTGCTGCCAGAGATATGTTGGTCTCTTGAAACAAACCTGGACGCTCCTACATTGCAATCATCAAAAGTCATGCATGTTTAAACAATAACCGAAATAAACAATGAAATTGATCATACAATGACCAAAACAATGAATAGCGGATAAAACTGAGAGTTGAATAGCCATAAACCAACAAACAGACACTATCCATGCAGAATTTTCTTCAATTAATTTACTTGAAGATAAATAAATGTGTTCTGAAATGTAGTGTCTAGAAGTTCCTAACATTGATGATATGAAGGACAAAATAACAATTACAACCTGTCCATTGCTCTGTGAATTTGCATATTTCAGCTCCATATTTCGTTTCACAGCATCATTCTCTTGCGTTTGTATGGCCCCATTGCTGAGACCATCCTGCTTGGGAACATTAACCTTAGATGAATGGTTTCCCATAGGATGTGGATTCTGTTGGGAAATATGTCTTTGCAATCTACCGGGGAACACTTCAGCATTTCCCTGCAAAAAATTGAAGCTGTATGATTGAGAACTGCCCAAGCCAAGAGGAACAGATGGCGAGAAAATTTTCGTGCGGCCCCATGGTCTAAAACCTTCACCAACATGTGTAGTAAATGTACTTCAAATACTAATGATATAAATTAACAATCCTACCTTCAAGATATTGGATTGAATAAATCAGAAGTACCATTACTTCTAAAAGTAGCCATATTAATATCAATCATCATTTGACATAAAAAAAGCTGATTCAAATAATGAACAAGCACATTCAAACAAGGGAAGACAACTAAAAAAAAAGAAACTCCTACAAAAGTTTAACCCAGGCGGGCAATGGAAAAGATGAGGTTTCAAAATGTTTCAATGTTCACAAGTTACTAAATATATTGAAATAAGAAAATAATAATAATAAAACCTTTTGTCATTACTCATGACCAAGTTACACATCCTTCTCTGAGAACTAGAAATTGTAAGGTTCAAGATTAGAATTTATGAATACTGGATTTTCTTTTTAGTCTTAATTTGCATTAAAATATATTCCAAAACAGAAACTATACCAAAATACTAATGAGTGATGACCAAGTTACTTATAAACAAAAACAATACAATGAAGGGTGTACTGCATGGTACACTTGCCATAACAAATGGCCTGCTTGGTTTTTGCAAGGGCAGTAAGCTTGGATTTCATAGAAGCATTGCATTATTCTCCAAATCAAGAAACAAGGAAAACTGAAAGCAAATTATTTAGTTTATTTGCTGTTTTTTTAAATAACTTGTTTCTTGTTTCACCATAGATGCATATGTTAATTAATGTTTCCTTCTAACACATGCTTTTCTTGTTTAATTATGCTGTACATGTTTCTAACAGACTTAGTTAGATCTAAGCCAAACCTCAATGATTTGCGTAGAACCAGACTAGAACCTCAATGATTTTTCCCAGATCCATGCAGATTCAAGTTCAACACATCCACATGGACCTAGGCTAGATCCTTGCAGATCTAGCCAGACATATGTGGAACCGATCAAGATTGACATACATCTAGCCAACATAGATGAATAAATCAAAGCTAAATTAATATGCATTAACTAAAATTAATGCATATCTAAGCTATAGATCCACTCAGATCTGACCAATATTGATGCAAATCAAGATTACATCACATGTTGAACTGGACTAGATATACACCAATCTATGAAGAATCTACACCAATCTGTTATAGATCCATGTAGATCCAGTCTAATCTGCATATATCTAGGTCATATATCCACTACTCGAGCATAATTATTTTATTGTCTACCTGAATTTGTTTATTAACATTTATAGAAAAATGATACTAAATCAATAAAGTACTAAATCGGCATGGTGCCACCCTGATATTTGAAGCATCGTCATCATTGATAGTGCATCTACTACTACTACATCAGTAATAGTGAAGGAATAACAAGGCTGAAACAGTGTTTGGCTGATGAATTCTATGGCATGGTTGATTACACAAGGTCCCTCACGAAGTCAAATTTCTCAGGCATCATTGAATTGCAAAAAACAACTTGCTTAGCGAGTATCTAACAACTTGTATATCATAAGCATGAAGGTTAAAATGACGATGATTATGATGACTCCCAACTTACTAATATCATTATTGCATCAAAGAAGCACTATTACATGCTTGAGGATGCCACGGAGCACAGTCATAGTTATGGTTCATCCCAGTATGAAAATGACAGTGGAAGTGAACCTGCTGGTGATTAACAAATTAGCAGAATTGCCATTGCGAGGGATGTAGTGGCAGCAGAGCAATTGAGGGACCTAGTCAATTAAACAAGGGTCCTGTATGAGGCAGCCAGGCTCATCCCAGGGCGGGTTGGATGTTTCTTGCACTCTTTCGGTAGAGGTTAATTTCAGATGTCGTAGATATTAACCTCATGACATAGAGTGCTAAATAAGCCAGGTTTGACAGTTGCAGTGGACATGATGAGAAATAAACATATGTGATTAAGCTTCAACTATAACCCCCTCAGATTTTGAAATTTATGGGATGAAACTCAGGATGAAGCAAAAATACTATTAGTGAGTTCTTGCCAAAATCCAGATTATGACAATTGCAATAGACATGATGAGAATAAATATATTGGTAAAGCAATCGTGAAGTGATTAAAACTTCAACTATATCCCCCTCAGATTTTGAAAAGTAGACTCAGGTTGTAGCAAAAATAAGAGTCTGGAGTTCTAGCCAAAATCCACATTGTCTTGTTCGACCCCACCGTTATATGGAAAAGTAACACAAGAATCTTAGCACTCAAGCATTTGTGTTCGGAACCAAATCAACCATGATTCTAATCTTCTAAATCTAATTCTTCTCCCTTGGACCACATTGAAAACCCTAGCAGTGCCAAGATCCTTGTAGAACCAAAGTGTTATGCATGTGCATAAGCAAAATCCTGGTAGTATCAATTCTTTGCCTCATTCTAGCTGCACCGCATAAACTTGCAATTCATTCCTCACAAACTGATAGTATGTGAAAGAAAAGCTGCGTGGGACGGAGAGTGCACTTTGGACCTCTGAAAACAACCATCTACAGTTGGTATTGTATTCAGGAAACACCAAGAGAAACATGGAACAAAAAAGATAATCAATACAGATCTTTGCCCTGTCTGGAAATTCTGAATCATAGTCCAATACCCAATAAACGCAACTGCAATCGGCGTATCATGCATTTTTTACACGCTCTCATAATTACTATAGATAGATATCCCAAATTTCATCACAAGTAAATGATCGAATCACCCAGCAGAAATGCAAAGGCACAAAAGAGAAAAGGGTCACCAGGTTGGCCTATAGAATTGCAAGATCTTAGGTTGCATTAAACGCATAGCAACACCAGCCGTGGTTCTTGAAACGGAATTAGCAATAGACACCCCAGTTTTCAAGATCTTGATATAGTAAACGCTTAGAGTCTAAATCCATTGACCAGAGAAATGAATGTCATCGCATAGCTTCACAAACTGGGCGTACCTCGTCCTGGCGTCCGGAATCGACCCCATTGGCGACGGGAGAACCAGGCGGTGGCGATACCCTCGGCAGGCTCCGGCGGGGAAACCGACGTCGAGACGCCGGCGACTCCTCGCCTTCGGCGGCAAGAGCCTGGGGGCCGTGGGGCTCATCGGCGGCGTCCAAGATCCCGTCGGCGATCTGGGTGAGGCTGTCCTTGTAGGTGGCGATCGAACCCCGCATCCTCCGGGCCTCCTCGGATCCGAAGATGTCCGTCGACAGAGGGGTTTTGTGGATCAAACAATCTTGGGCAGATCTGACGAGCAAAGAATCGAGCGAGGGAGGGAGGGGGAAGCAAAGCGTCGAGAAATGATCGTTTCGACGCTCTCCCTTCTAACCGTCAGTTTCTTGCTCTGAGGTAATGATGACGAAGACGCGCAACCGATGAGGTGGCTTGGGTACTCGACCCTATTAACTCGGGTTCGATGACTTTTAACTGGGCGAGACCCGAGTTAGCATAGAATAGTCTGATTTGGATTTAGGTGTCTAATAAGTAATTAGTCGGATTCGTGTGCAGACACTGTTTATGTATCGGAGCTGTCCGCTGCAACCGCAGCACATATCGACATTTCTCTCACTTCCTCTGTTTCATCACTTTGACCGAGCTTTGTAGTCTCTCAGTGTGCATGGAAGGCGTGAGCTTTGCACATGATGTTTGTGATAGCCTCCTATCCCATCCGAAAACGGAAAGCATACCCTCATCTCACACGCATGGTGTGGGGGTGGGTAGGAGGATGACGTGCCGTAAAGAACGGATCCCAAAGACGGCATCGATCGTCGGTTTTAGTTGCCCGAAGAGGGATGTTTGATAGGTGATACCATGGGCATATGCTGTGGGCATACTATAGCATAATTCACATTAATATTAGATCTGTGATCCGTCACGAATTTAATGTAGATATCAACTTACTAACTTGTATATATCTACTCATCATTATCCAAATTTTTTATGAGTGGCGGTTTGCTTCAGCCTTGAGTCTCCCTCGGTCAAGAGGAAGACAAACGCCAAGTTGTCACTACCTTGCTTCGTCGTTGGAGGGAGGAGGTGGAGACCAGATGGACCCCGCTTAAAAAGTGGAAAGGGGGACAATAACTTGTTATTATCAAAAGCATAATTCGGTACCCCTTAATATTAAAATTTAAGAGGGTGGGGGATAATATGTTATCCTCATAAACGAATCTCCCACTATAACTACATGAGATCTAAAGGTTAAAATGGTAAATATGATAAAATATCCTTCCGTAAAATCCTTGCGTAGTGATGCTCCTTCCTATCTCACGCCCTTGGTTTCCACATCTCTGATGACACCTTCCTAAGATAGCATCATTTTCTCTATAAAGATTTTTGGCTTGCGGTACCTTTTCTCCTCTGTCTCGACCACTCGCCTCGGTTGCGCTCGCGGACTCCGTCTCTTTGTCGCAATGGCTGTGGAAGGCGAGGGGGAGAAGAGGTACATCACCGTGGAAGAGCTCCGCAAGCACAATGCCGCCACCGATCTCTGGATCTCCATCCAGGGCGGGGTTTACGACGTTACCGACTGGGTCAAGGACCACCCCGGCGGCGACCTCCCCCTCCTCAGCCTCGCCGGCCAGGACGCTACTGATGCGTTCGTCGCCTACCACCCCGCCTCCGCCTGGGCCCAGCTTGGCCGCTTCTTCGTCGGTCACCTCGACGGCTACAGCGTTACCGACGTCTCCCGCGACTACCGCCGCCTCGTCGCCGAGTTCTCCAAGTCCGGCCTATTCGATGAGAAGGGCCGCGTCGCCCTCCTCACCATCTGCTTTATGCTCTTCCTCCTCGTGACCGCCGTCTCCGGCGTGATTCTCTCGGAGAGCGCCCTCGTCCACGCCCTCTGCGGCGGCATGACGGGCTTCCTCTGGATCCAGTCCGGCTGGATCGGGCACGACTCCGGACACTACCGGATCGTCCGGAATCCACGCCTCAACCGGGTCGCCCAGATCATCTCAGGAAATTGCCTCACGGGCCTCAGCATCGGGTGGTGGAAGAGGAACCACAACGCCCACCACATCGCCTGCAACAGCCTCGATTTCGACCCCGACCTACAGCACATGCCCCTCTTCGCGGTGTCGTCCAAGTTCTTCGCCTCGATGACATCGTACTTCTACGAGAGAAAGATGAACTTCGACGCCGTCGCGAGGTTCCTGATCAGCTACCAGCACTGGACGTTCTACCCGGTGATGTGCTTCGCCAGGATCAACCTGTTCGCGCAATCCATACTGCTGCTGCTTTCGAAGAAGAATGTGCCCAATAGATGGCAGGAGATCACCGGAGTTGCCTTCTTCTGGATCTGGTACCCTCTGCTCGTCTCGTGTTTGCCGAATTGGGGAGAGCGGGTCACGTTCGTTGTCGCTAGCTTGGCGGTCACCGGGATTCAGCACGTTCAATTCTGCTTGAACCACTTTTCTTCCAGCGTTTTTGTCGGGCCGCCGCAGGGCAATGACTGGTTTGAGAAGCAGACGATGGGGACGCTGGACATCTCTTGCTCGCCATGGATGGATTGGTTCCATGGGGGTTTGCAGTTCCAGGTGGAGCACCATCTGTTCCCTCGACTGCAGAGGTGCCATCTCAGGAAGGTCTCACCTTTTGTGAGGGAGCTCTGCAAGAAGCATAAGCTGCCATACAATATTGCCTCGTTCTGGGAGGCCAATGCCATGACTGTTCGGACGCTTAGAGCTGCTGCATTGCAAGCTCGGGACTTCGCAAACCCAGTTCCAAAGAGCTTGGTGTGGGAGGCTGTTAACACCCATGGCTGAGAGTTTTCAGAGTTGTGCTCTCTTCTGTGCTGGAGTCGAGAATGGACATCCCTCTTCTCTGATTCAAGTGAGAGTTTGAAGGACTCGTTGGTGGTGGTTGAGATCTAAATCTTCCTATAGCCTTTGCATGTTAGTTTTTGCTGCATTGCTTCCTTCAATTATGTTATTGTAGAAACTTTGTAGCACGGAGTTTCGGTTATGATGGATATGCAGTATTATGTTAACCTTGAAAGAAATAACTCAGTTCTGCAAGGGGACTGGATTTCATTATGTTTTGTCACTATTGTTTGATTATGGCACTGCAGAATCTCTGGCTTTAGTGGGGAGTCTTTGTTATGAAAGATATCCAGCATCATGTTAAGAAATAGCTCAGTTCTACAGGGGGGCTGGATTCCATTATGATTTGTCGTAAACTTTCCTAGTTGATGTTTGATTATGGCATTGCAGAAACATTGTTCTACCAGGGAGTTCTGGTTATGATAGATATCTAATAGCATGTTAAGTTTGGAATATATAACTCTCTGCTACAAGGGGAATGGATTTCTTCATGATTTGTCATAATCCTTTATAATTGATGTTTGCTACTATTGTTTAACCATGGCATTGCATAAACTTTGTTCTAGCAGGGAGCTTTGGTTATGGTGGATATCCAAAAACATGTTAACTTTGGAAGAAATAGCTCAGTGCTGCAAGGGACTGGACTTTATTATGATCTGTCATAGCCCTTCCTAGATGTTTTATTACTATCTTTTAATAATGGTATTGCAGAATCTTCGTTCTGGTAAGAGTTTTGGTATAAAGTATATCCAGTATCATGTTAACTTGGGAAGAATAATGCGCTTCAAGGGGACTGGATTTCATTGTGATTTGTCATAATCCTTCCTAGTTGATGTTTTCTGCTATTATTTGATTTCATTTATTTTTCTTCTCTAGATGATTAATGTCCTTTTTTCTCTTCTAGAATTATTGCAATGTCAATCAACAAATGCCATCTTTTTGTTGAAATGGCATAACCATGTTTCCACTTTGTTTACTGTATGTTTTTTAAATTTTTGTTAGCCTACTAACTTTTTGGACTACAGCTTTCTTGTTATCTAAGAATTCAAACTGTAAAATACCAAATTTTATATGTACAACATGAACATGGTAAGAAGCTGTGTGGAGGAAAGCAGCCAGTGTTTTTCCTTTTCTACATTTATTTAAAGCAAAATATATCTTTTCTACTTCCTCTCATGAATCCATTATGAATTGCCTCATCCGGTCAGTAATTTCTTACAACTCCAAATTAGTGTTTCAGCTTTTTGCCATGTCAGTTTATTAATCTGTTAAATTTTGTATATCAAAATCAGACTTTGCTGACTCTTTTGGGCCACTGATCTGAATTTCCAGCTGGCAATTTTTATGGTACCCATTAGCTTATTCATGTTATTGGTCTATCTGATTAGATCAAGACAAGACCAATCTGTCAATCATGTGGGCTGTTTCATACATGGTTGATGGAGTTTTGTCATTCATATTGTCCGCATCCTAGAGGGCTCTTGCTGTTCCATCCAACGTCTCGTATCCAAGTAGATGGACCCAGGGTATGCGTGTGTAGAATATCCAACCTTGTTTTGGGTATCCCATACTTGTTTGATAACATGGATTACATATGATTCTAGAATCTGGAGTAATGCTTTTGTTGCTTTCTTTTAAGCATCTCATTTTCAGAATATGCTTCCAATCATGCTATTAACTAGAAGATGGACTCCATCTCCAAGTTGGACACCTGGAGACCAAATGTTTCATCATAGTTGTGCTTCACGGAATTTGTTTATTTTTTTAGGGTTTCACAGGAAATTAATCTCTGTTCTCATTTCAGCACCAGCCAATGCAGATTGTCCATATGGCAGTCATCTGCCAGCCTATATAGAACACAAAAAGCCAGAAAGAAAAGAATGCAATGCTTGGTGAACCACACATTCAATCCCTTCTGTTTGTTTTAGACCTTCCTACTAGTGTTATTTCTTCCTGTGATCAATTACTGCTAAAGGAAGCTCGAAGCAAATATTAGGAAACTAGGGCAAAAAGGTGCAAATATATATACATGGATCAGTCTATTACCGGCTGCTCAGCTATTGTAGTTAATGAATTTAAACCTTTGGAAGTTTTAAAAAATAGTACCTGGACTGTCAATTTGTTGCTGTGCGGCACTGGTTGAACTAGAATAACTTAGTTCTTGAACCCTTGATTCAGCATTCTCTGTTAGACACTGTGTCTGTGGAGCTTGATCCATGCACAACAAATGATATTTTGAATAGTATAAACAATTTTTTTATAGTAACAATGCCCAGCAACACACTTACTTGAAGCAAAACAGTGT
This sequence comes from Musa beccarii, assembly GCA_024322285.1. Lineage (NCBI taxonomy): Eukaryota > Viridiplantae > Streptophyta > Magnoliopsida > Zingiberales > Musaceae > Musa > Musa beccarii. The sequence continues at coordinate 35,046,237 of CM044398.1, read as the reverse complement.
TTAACACCATCTAAGCAGTTGATAAGGCTTTAAGCTTAGTTGCAACCTTTTCTCGTCTGGAACTTCCAAGAAACAAAATATATACAGGAAGTGGGAAAGAAGAAAATCTTTTCTATGAAATCTAACATGATGGCGAATTTAGAAGCACCTAGAACCCACCAAAAAATGAAAATCCACTCATCAAACTGAACACTTGATATCAACTTTAATATTGGAAAGTCTATTTGGTAGACAGACAGTATGATCAGCTGGAAGGGAATACATCCAGCAGATGGAGGACAATTACCAAATATATATTTCCTGGCTATGTCACCAAGGTACAGGGCTTCGGCAAAAAATAACAGAGCAACAAGATGTTCTGGTGAACAGAACCTTTGATCAGAATGAAATCCATCAAGAGACTGAAACCTTTCTTGTTTTGAAGGTTTTGTTTTTGGTGAAAAATGCTGAAAGCATGCTTTTACTGCTAGAAGGAGGCCTATATGTCTCAAGTTTACTGGGACTGCCAAAGGACTTGGATGTTGATGGCTTTGAAGCCCCCAAAGGATCCTGCCAAGAAACATGTCAACCACTGGTTAGATGTAGGGGAAGAAATAATTTATATAGTAACTTCTGTACGTAGTAAACCAACTAGCCGCCCCGAAAGAGAGGAAAGGATGGCCCCATCCCGACTCTTCCTCTCCATGTCTATCTGGTGCTCGTGGCAAAAACACCTTTGCATGGTGCAGGGTGGCACCAACAATGGCACAATAGTGGTAGTCAACAAACTACCTCCTCCTGCGACCAGCATCCTATCTTCTATGTTGGTAAAGGGAATAACAATATCATCCAGAAAGGACATTCATAGCCTGGATTGGTCGAGTTCCGCTGATTTTGCCGAAATTAATACATATCCTATACCAGCACCCATCTACATGGTTGTGGTGAGAGTGGAAAAGCCAAGTCCGAGCATCATTGGAACTAACATATCTAAGGACACATCGTAAAGCATTTGTTTAGTGTGATAATTCATATGGATGCCAATGTAAAAAAAATGGCTCAAGGATAATAAAACTCATCACCAAAAGTAGATGAATAAGTTTATATCTCCCAATATCCAGGAGCCCTCAAAAGTTATATCTCATAATATCGAAACATTAAGAACAGAGTAAAACTTGGATTCCATTAAGTTGTAAATTGGTCTATAAGATAATAGTTGATATGAAATTTACCATCGAGCCAAATTTGTTTGAAATCATATCAAAAGTCACATTTCCGCTAGATGGCCGAGGATGACTTGATAAGGGCAGTGATGGAGCAGGCTCTTCTGCAACTGATATTTACATATCCTTGCAATCAAAAAATGGCTTCCAACAATACAGGTGCATCTTGGCTAGAAAGCATCAACAAATAACAATACCTAAAAGGTGGAAGACTTCGGAATTCACTTTAGGGGTTTTAGCATCCTGAGTGCTGCAAAAAAAGCAAATTGAAACATATAAGAGAATTACCTAAAAACTCGTATTATCAGGAGTTTATTGGTAGCAAAATGCAGAAGCTTACCATGGTGCTGTAAGGGGAGATCCATTTGATGCAGAATTAGCTTCTGAAGCTAGGTGCCACGAAAGAGTTTTTGATATGGATTTTCCTTTAACAACAAAAAATGGAAGTTCTCATGAGGCATCAACATATGATACACATGAAGATACGATCAAAAGAAAAAAGAAATGCATAAAAAGCATAGCTTCAGACCTGGAGCATGAGAATGAGATTTTGCTTGAATAGGATTTACATTGCCATCAGCTGGTATATGTGATTTATTCTGCACATCGTTACTGACAGAGTCTGGCTTTGATTAAACAAAAAGGTCAGATATATGATATCACTGTTCCCTAGAAAAAGGATAACATCATTATTCTGGAACATACCTGGTAAAATGTAATGCTTGTGATGTCTCGAAGTTCTTGCTGACATTTGAAGCTGATTAAGAACTTCTTTATCAACATAAGTTTGGCAAGTAAAAGTTCGCTGAAACACAAGCAGCAAAAATTATCTCTGTATGAACTGTCAGGTGTACTACCACTTGAACAGAGCAAACATACCTGATTTAAAGATGAAATCTTCATCTCTATGGTTGATATATCAAGCATTTGTTGTTCAAACAGGTCTGTCAGTTTGTATGCAACTGTGCCGAGATGATCTATGGCATTCACAAGGGCTCGAACAGCATAATTCTTTAGATTATCCAACACCCTAATAAAATTGCTTAAACATTTAATATGATGCAAATATATGCATATAGAAATCAAATTTATCGTAACAAAGGAAAAAAAAAAGACAACCAAGCTAATTAAAAAAAAAAAATCTGGACTTCAGTTAAGTGCAATTTGGCAGATGATACATCCATCATTTCCATTAAATAAGAAACAGGAGTAATTTTGTTGAATGCTGTACATAACAACTCTAGTGATAGTCAACCAAACTTGGTATGTGTTTCTTTGGCCATCCATAGGAAGGGAAGAGCAATTGACTAATGATCATGACTAAGAACAGCAGCTGTATTGTCAGACTAGTTTATCTCTAAATCATGACTAAGAAGGTTGCAGGATGCAAGTTCTTATTTATTCTCCTTGAATTGGTGAGCTTTTGCCTTCTGGAGGCAAACTTTAGGACATATCAACTCATTTGCCAAGCGTGTCTCTGTAGGATGCAAAGAAGAAGAGATTGAGAATAAAGGACAAATTGTGCATGCATTCTTCACACTCTCTTAAATTAAATTAGTTCCTTTTAATAAGTATGAGAATTATAACTAAAGAGAACGTCTCAATACTCAATGATTTCAGACTCAGTAATATCTTAAATCAATGAATAGAAAGATTCTGCTTTCCATAATATAAAATCAACTCATCATCAATAAAGATGTCAAAATTCTGCAAAGAGTCTGCGTGCAAAAGTCAGGCGAGGATCACTAAACAAGGAATTTTGATCTGGTTAGTTATGTAATATCTCAATTTTACTGGTCTCACCTTTTTATGTTGTATCATCACTAACTCATCATGAACATATCATAACAGTGATATCTCCAAAGCCATCACGTTATGTATATAACAGCTTGGGCGTAGCGTGGAAGGTTCCTAGGGGAGAAGAAAGCTCTAAGGATTAACATGTTTTCTTAACAGCAATAAGGCAATTTTTATCATCTTTTGTATTTGACCAAGGAATCTAGAAGATTCAACACATATTTCATCCAAAAACGAGATATTACTCAATGAAAAAAATCATAAACAAAGCAACATAATCAATTATTCAAAAACTTTTACTAAGAGAGAAGACCTTACATCTGTTTCTGTTCACTATGAAGGTAAGACTTCTCACAATACTCAGCAGCAGAGTAGAGCTGTGGTCTCAGGTTCTTGAGTTCCTGCACACAGTATTGAGTAGCAGATCACATCCACATCATAGTAGCAGTCAAATGATTCCACGGCTTAAAATAATCCAAGATTGCAGGTGAACAGAGCGATCAGGCGACAAGAGATGGGAGTGAACCCAATTCATCAAGAAGCAATCAGAAAACCGAATAACGACCACAGAAACCCTAACATCAGCACCAAATGAAACAATCAACAGAACCATCAAGAGCTCAAATCAAGAACGTTGCACAGTTAGAAAGGAAAACCGATCAGATCTGGACGCGGAAGAATAAGCAAAGAAACCGGATCGGATGGAGAGGAGGAGGAAAGAAAGACCTGCAGAGCCTTGACGAAGGTCTTGCTCCTCTCCATGGAGACCTCGTCGAAGGTCATGGCGCCGCTCTCCGACCGCCATTGCTGCATCCTACCGCTCCTCTCCCACACCACTCCAGCGATCGGGCAAAAAGGAGCCGAACGAAAGGGGGAAGCGGGAGCCGTAAGGCTATGAACTCCGAGGTGCGCTCGCTAGGCGTGGAGCCGACGGGAATTGAAGCGGAAGCAATACCGGGAAAATGGGGAGATGCCTTATCACCGTTGGTTTCCTTCGAAATCCGATCGAGCACGGTTCGTGAAGCGGGGTGGGGAAGGTGTGATGTGACCCGCGGTGGGCAGAGGTGGATGTTGGTGGTATGGACATGATGCAGCGCATCCACTCGCAGTCGATTAGGTGGACCAACATGAGGACTTCTCCGCCCGGCACAAGCAAAGCAGATTGAGACGGCTCCTCTTAAAGTGTGCTCTTCGCTGTCCCGCCGACACGTGCTGCGTTGTTGCTGCATGATGAGCTTTCTTCGTAGCCAAACACGCTTCGAGCAGGCGCCCGCACGTGCCCCGTGACCAGTGGAAAAATATTTTTCAAATATTTTTCAAAGTATTTCTAATAATATTTCTTCGAAAATTAAATAATTTAATTAGTGAATAAAATTAATCAAAATCCGATTCTTGATTGTTCCAGTTCAACCGACCGATTTAATCCGGTTTTTATAACGATGATTACAGTCAACTAAAACTCTCGTCATGAACCGACCCAACAAAGTGAGCAAGCCGAGATCGACCCGAACCGACTCGAGAATTCCGTGAAAACCTAAAATGACCAAACCAACTCCTCTCGGCATCTTCACGAAAAGCGAACCCGTCGTCGAGGGATCTTCTTCCACCCGGCGATCAACAGTCTTGCGATCTTTGCCCTAATTCAGGTAGTTCTTTGTGCCTAAATCTATTTTGATCGTAAGTCTGACAGCAACCACAATTCTTCCTAAAGGATACGCATTGAATCGATTGTTTAACAGCGTAATTCTTTTTTACAAATGTGTTTCTTGTGTTACCTTTCTTCTTGGATTTTTCCTGACAAGAGACTGCGTTTTGGTTGAGGTCGTCAAGCTGGAGCATCCCAATCTCCGAATAAAGCGGAAAAATCTTCGCTTTTAATTCAAGTGTTCCTCAGATGCAGAGATTGGGGGATTTTAAGCTGCCTCACTTCTTCAATTATCCACCCTACTTCTCGTAATTTCACGAACCACTTTGTTTCATGTTGATTAGGAACAATAAAGATGATGATCATAATCTGAACAATTCCTGGTGCTATCTGTAACGTGCAATTTATTGGTTTCTTTCGTCCTACTTATATCGAGCATCTGTTGATGGATATATGTTCACTACTTTGGAAATACTTTGACAGTTTAGCTAGGTTAGCTGATAAATACTTTGACAGTTTATCGTATGGTCTTGGGCTTGAATATCGTCTTCGTGACTTACCCTTTGCTTAAAAAAAAAAAAGAAACTTATGAAAGAGTTAATACGCTTCATTAGAGTTTTGATTACAGCCCATAAAAGAAATCACTTAGCCCAGAAATACCTCTTGCTTCTGCTTCTATTGAATACAATTTAACTGGCATGCTTTGTTTTATTTATTAAATATGTAATTCCTGTCCCTTTGACATATCTGTATGGTTTTTCTGGACTTTGGATCTTTCATTATCTATCTCTACTTTGTGAATAATAAATTCAATTGTGTGAACAAGATATTGTACTTCATATTGCGTGAGCTTAACCAGCATAACATACCAAGTGTTATTTGGATCGTGGGAACTCATGTTTGCCATAGACTACCTCCAACACATCCAGGGCCAAATTAGATGAAATGTTGTCAATACGAGCATTTGATGATAGGAAGTAACCTCTATTCGATGTGTCTCTCAGTGATAACGGTTGAATCTGGGTTCCCTTTTCCATTTTGTTAGGAATCATAGATAAATCAAAGGATGGAAATTGTCGGTCTATTGCATACTTTAATTATCACAACCAACTACTGTAAATAACAAACATAATTGAAGTTTAAGGTTAATAGTATACCCAAGCTGACCCTAGCTTCAATAAGAACTATAAGAGTGAAAACCATTCTAAATAAGATGATAAAATTCATGTAGAACTAAAATTGATTCAATGCTGAACCTACTTTATTCTAGGTGATGTCAAGTTTCCGAGTTGATGTTAGATACTGAACCATTTTGAAGTTTCAAACTACTTGTCTTTTGGTCCACAAAGCTAATAATTATCATTTTTATGAGACTAATATGTGGTATTTTCCTTAACATAATTTGATTTTATATAACATAGTATGATATGTTCATTGTTTTATAGTATCCATCTCTTGGTAGAACTGAAAATGCTTTTATTTATTCTATACAGATACCTCACCCGTAGATTTTTCAGTATGAATCCTCTTACTGTGTGATAAATCACAAGCTAGGTTCATGTGTACTTAACCATGCATGCAAGATTTATTCTATTCTTTTTACTTGAAATTTAATTTTTCACTCTAGAGAAGCTGAACAAAGCATCTTACCTCTCTTATGCTATTTCTAGTCTACAGCCAGTAAGGGAAACACGTGAGAAGCAAGTACAACTGTGGAAGGAGCTGATACTTGACTACTGCAAAAGCCAAAAGATATTTGTAATCAGTTTGGAAGAAGATTTTCCCCTCTTTTCTAATCCAGTCGTTGAGAGTAAGTCATTCTTTGTATACAATTGCAATCTACAGGATAGGGGATGAAAGTCAAAAATCAAGTCATAGTTTGTATACAATTGCAATCTACAGGATGGGGAATGAAAGTAAAAAATTAACAAGTCTATTTTAACTGTGAGATGCATAGGTTTCAATTCTTTTTTCATAAATGTATCCATCATAGCCAACCCTAAATAGTTGGAACCTACGGTCTTGTTGTTATTGTTCTTGCATCCATCAACCATAGTATTTAGTCTGTTGCCCAAAATTCTGCAAAGAATATGTTTCTCTTTTGACTACCATGATTTGTTATTTCTTGGTTCTAAAACATGCCTTTGTTTTAAGGGTTTCCCTATTGCTTGCAGGATCTCTCAGCCATGAGGCAAGGCAGGTATTTCTTGCAGCTCTTGTTAATGAAGGTTTGTTGTCATCCAGTTAATGAAATCTGGAGTGCACCTCATTATCTCCATGAGGCAGTGTAAAAACACTGGATCATATTGTAAAGCAGATAACTGTAATCTTTGAAATTTTAATATTTGTTATTGTTCATAACATTTGCAGGACGTGCAGAATGGGTTGACAAAAGTCACAAGAAATGTCTAATTCTTTGGCTAAGAATTCAAGATTGGGCCGATTATATTTTGAACTTTGTGTGTAAAATCTAGTGAATTTAAAAATATTAAAATGATAGCCCAACTTGCTTATGGTTGCTGGTTCTTTGCATCTTTGGCTTAGGTAAAAGAAAATGGATTTGAAGACAGTGTCATGACTATTGAAGATATGCGATTTGGAATCGAAACACGTGGCACTGGTAATGCTAATTCTCCTTTTTCAGTGTTTTATAGACCAGAACTCATTTTACGTTTGTAAGAAAGAAAGATATTATTTTAAATAGAGAATAGCCATAACCATATTTATCCTACTGCTTCTCTTTTTTTTTCTGAAGTCATTTTGCAGGTTCAGTTGGGTTCACGGATACCAATTTGTTATACTGCTGGATTTTACTTTTTATTTTTTTTGTTTTTTTCTTTTTGTTGACATGCACTTTCCATGTTACTGTATATATCTTGTCTATGTATGAAAACTTCTGGAGGTTCACTTTGGGGCATTCCTATAAGCCTTTCACTTGTCATTACGGACATCTAGTTGGCATTCCACATGACCATGATACTAGGTGAATATTAGTTTGCATTCTTTTGTATCCCAGTTCCATTGACAAGCTAACATTTCTCCATGTTGCTTTTCCATCTATGCTTCAAGAGCTTGCTGGAATAGATCGTGGTGTGCTATTGCGTGCTTTGAAATTATTGGAGCAGAAGGGTAAAGCAGCAATTTTCAAAGGTGCCTCAGCGGACGACGAAGGAGTAAAATTCTCTGCTTAAGTTTGTGTTTCCCAAACTGATTGTTTTCATATATCTCAAACATAATTCCTTGGTTATCTCCTTGTATCACGTATGCTGCATTGTGCTGATGAATGACTGGAAACTTTATTTTCATCGTGATATTTATTTTGGTTGCTTAAATGGAAGCCTTATGTCTCTGTTCCATTACTTGGATAAACTGTTTGTGTGCTGATGAATGGACAAGGATTTCAGCATGTACTATTGAAAATTCAACCTCTTCCCATCAAATTGGAAAACTGCTTGCTCTATTGTTGCAGAGCTGCCTTCTATCTAATCAGCTGAATCTTATGCAGATTTGGAGATGAAACTACATTGTTGTAATTATGAAGCATCCAATGGTTGATTCTGTAACCCAAATTATCTTTTATAACTATACACAAATTGTTGTTAAATCAGCAGTCGCATTCTTTTTTCTCCGACTTGGATTAACGTTGCGTCTAACTGAATGGTCTTACCAGAGCAGATATTTTGTTGGCTCTTGTGAAGAAGCAGCTGCTCCTACTCTTCAAGCTCCTACTCACTGCTGTTACTGGTTTCTTCATTTGTTTGCATTCGTTGTGAAACTTGAACAAGTCAGTAGCGTAGCAGTTAGCACATGAAACGATCACCTTTTTCCTGTTCTTCACTAACAGGAAATAGACATGGAAGCCAAGCTCGCGTGTTCATTTGGTTTCTACAGAGCTCATTAAAATTTACGTTGGCTGCTACTTTCACCTGTCCATCATTCTCTTGCAGCATCGGGCAGATTCCTGCAAGGTAAAACACTTGGTAACTGATTTCTGAATTTGCCCCTTTCATTTAAATATAAGATATATTTCTGTATATATATATATATATATATATATATATATATATATATAGAGAGAGAGAGAGAGAGAGAGAGAGAGAGAGAGAGAGAGAGAGAGAATTCTTTAAAAAAGCTCATATCTATAAGAATTTTTTAAATAACGTCTCAACTTTCAAAAAAAAATTATAAATTATTTTTTTTATAAATAATTATTTTATTTTTATCTCTCATCAGCATCTCTATCTTCTCTCCTTTTTGTCTTATTATATTTATATCATCTTTGCTGTTGTCTAACGGGTGATCTCGTCGAATCCTTTCTTACACACGAGGGCTGCAAGCGACGATAATGAGAGTTATCATTGTCATACTCTCTCTTTTCTTATGGGAGAATAAGGAAAGTCCAATCAAATACACGAAGATGACAAGATGAGGAAGAAGAAAAGTCGCAATGGCTAAGCAATGAGTTGATCTTTTCAAACAGTAGAAGTGTTTTATAAAAATTTTAAAAAATAAGGACGCTCGGTAGAACTCATAGATAAGAGGTTTTTTTAAGTACACCTCTCTCTCTCTCTCTCTCTCTCTCTCTCTCTCTCTCTCTCTCTCTCTCTATATATATATATATATATATATATATATATATATATATATATATATATAGTTAATTACACCTTTTAGCATACTGAACTCTATCACGAAGACGCAAGCTAAGAAGGGCGCATCTCCGTCGTTGGAATTCCCGCGCGCCGACCTCTCTTACCACGGCGCCGCGTTGAACGCGGTCAAAAACGGCCTGCTCCACGTCTCATCTCTGGTCAAATCAACCCACCACCTTGGTCGCCGACTTGTGTTGTGACGTGGCGGTGAGTTTGCCGTGCCTCATCCTCGTGAGTTGAGTCGTAAGGGGAAGCATTTCTGTGATTTAAAAGCAACCCTCGCGTACAAATTTCCCCTCACTTTTCTCTTCCCGTTGCTACATCCGGTCGCCAGGGATAGAACGCCGGTAAGAAAATGCCTCCTCTCTTCCTCCGTTATTGGTTTTCGTTGATCGATTTCGCTTTCCTTTCTTTGTTTCGGTTTGTTTTGAATCGTTCGGATCGATTTGTGGTGGTGTTTTGGCTAGGTTTAGGTCATCACCCGATCCATGGCTTCGAGGCGAATCATCAAGGAGCTGAAGGATCTCCAGAGGGATCCACCGACTTCATGTAGCGCAGGTGCCCCCAATCTCGTTCTCTGTGCTCTTCTCCTTTGTTCCTTGAGTTTCTCATCCCCTTCTATAAAAGTTGCTTCTTTAAGGTTTAGATCTGAATCCAATTGTGTAACAAATCATGGCTTGCGGGAAATTTGTTAGATGATGTCTGCCGTTCAGATTACCTCACATTAACTTATATACGAGCAGAGCCTGCTAGCTCAGGATTCTGTAAGATTAGCATGCCTAGAAAGGAACTTTCCGTTATTTTCGTCATATGTTCGTTTCCTGCGTCTCGACTAATACAGGTCCAGAAAGACAGTAGTGGTATCAAGGAAAATGTTTATGGTCGATGGCTGGTCGATAATGGACTATATTCTGTTTGCCCATTGGGCTCCAGATCTGCTTGATTATGCCATGGAGATCATTTTATTGCTGCCTTTTGTTCATTGTAAAGTTGCTTATGATCGTTAACTCCATTTATTTTAGATCGTTTTTGTTGGATGCTAAAGTAGATTATTTTCACGCAACAATTGGACACTGTATGTGGAAAAACTTGTAAGCACACCGGTTGAGGTATAAGTGCAAAAAAGGTAAACTACTTGTACCGATAGGACTTCAAAGCAAACATTTTCGATTGCTTATTGGTGTATTACGGATTTGACTTGCTAGCACCTGGTAAAGTTGGTTGGTTGTTGGTGAACCTGCAAAGCTTCACATCATATGTTTCTTCCAGATCTGAGTTAGTCTAAATTTTCAAATGATGATCTTACAGGGCCAGTGGGTGAAGACATGTTTCATTGGCAAGCTACAATAATGGGTCCACCAGACAGTCCATATGCAGGGGGAGTTTTTCTTGTCACTATCCACTTCCCTCCAGATTATCCATTCAAGCCGCCTAAGGTATTGTTGATGTAAAGCTGAGATAATAAAAACTGCATATGGTATCTGTTTGTGTTTAACATACAATGAAATCATGTTTTGTCCTCACTAATATCATATCTGATTCTCCAATTGGATAGAACATATAGTGACATATAGGGGAAAAATAATTGTTGAACATATGAATGATTTTATTTTTTATTGTAAAAATGTAAAACTAAAATATGTATTTTCTTAAAAGCCACAGAACTTTTATTTATGTTCTTATCATGATAAATTATACTTTTTTTGTTGGAAAAGCATCTCCCACATATGTTTTAGAGGCTATCAATAAATATCTTAAGAGCTGTATGTCTTGCAGATATCCTGTTGAGATGTTCCCAATGTACCTTCTAAAAGAGCCATATTAGCGTCATTTTTTTAACACCATGAGAAGGTGCAGGTTGGTCTATTTTTGGATCAAATGAAAGAAGCCACAAGTTTAATCTAGGATAATGATAAATCATTTTAGGAAGCTGTGCGTATGAAAATATATGCAAAATTACAAGATGAGATATTTTGGAGGTTATTGATACCAATGCTAACCATAGAGGGGATATATGAATTGGAGGTTTGTCGAAGGTATATATTTGCATAACACTTTCCTGGTTTATTAGTGAAACCACAATTTTTGCTCATTCTTTATAGTTGGTCACTAATAGTTGTTATCTAAGCCATGCTTATGTCTTTTTTTTTTTTTTGCCAAAACGAAAACTAAATTAAATTATTGAAGAAAAAGTCTGTTACATTGTAACCCATTCTCCTCAGAGCACAAAATTGGACAAAACTGAGGATGCCAATCATCCTTCCAAACTCAACAAACAGCTTTGGCTCCTTGGAGCGATCCAATGCTCATGTTTCAGTTTAGTCTCCATTAAGTAGCTCAAGCATGTGTGGATCATAACCTGAACCAAAGCTGAAGCTTGAACTCCACTGAAACTTTTGAGCTATGCTTGGTTTTCCAACTTATCTTTTTCAATCTATATGTGCCCATGTTCCATTTAGGATATAACATATATGGTTATAATGTCAGGGCTTTGGTTAATCAAACAGTTGATATGACTGTTACCTATACAAATATTAGCTTCAAGATTAAGACCCGGTCTTCTAACAACTGTTCTTTATTAAAAAGAAACATTCGTAGCAACATTGTTCATTTCATGCTCGAGAGTTGTGACCGTTTTTTGTTTTACATGTAAAGTTTGACGTCCCCTTATAACTTTGGAGCATCAATCATCATTCATGGCCCTTGCTGGGATAGTTGTTAATAAAAAGGCCCATCCAGAGTAGTCTTATTGAAAGTCAATGTAAACAATTTTTTTATAGCGTATAACCTTAGATTTATCTCCTGGATATTGCCTGCTGCATATATAAATTTCCTATACATACAGTCACACTGAAGATAATGGAAGTTGAGCTTAATGAAAGATCTAGAACTACAAACTTGTTTGCCCTTTTTTCCCTTGCGGACAGTTGAATTTTGTTGGTTGGTTAACTTGAGATAAGTTTATTGTTCAAAAGAATGGCATAATTTTTTGAGGTGGAAATGAATGCAACTTTATCTGAGTGTATCATGGAAGTTAGGTTAGAAATCTACCATCATTTTATTCAGAACAAAAAGCAAGAATGAAGCTACAAAAGAAAGGAAGCATTATGCCTTAGAGATAAACAAGGTAGATATTGTATGACATTGCTAAATATTTATTTATTTATTTTCACTCTCCAGTTCTGATGGATAAATCATGAATAATATTTTTGCATACAAGATCCATGCCATCTGTCATTTGTCGCCCCACTTATCCCTAAGTACTATGGTATTGATAAAGCACAAAGTGCTATGGTGTTGTCATGGACATCAGTATAAGGGTTTTTAGGACTATTATTTACACAGAACATATACTTCACTTGAATATAGTGACTATCTTATCCTGGTTGACATGTTCATGAATCATTGAGCATTTAATAATAGATTCTATGATATCTCCAACTTATTGAGTGTGCCTTCTGCAGGTTGCTTTCAAGACGAAGGTTTTCCACCCAAATATTAATAGCAATGGAAGCATATGCCTGGACATCTTAAAGGAACAATGGAGCCCTGCATTGACTATTTCCAAGGTTAATTCTTTTCCTTGTATCAATTTTCCTTCAGCAGTTGAATTCTCTCTGCTTATCCAATTTACCTCACACTAATCAAATTTGTGATGTCATTAAGGGCAGGTGATTTAGCAGTAGTATGTTATTGCTTCTTTTTGGTATGTTCACATCATAGCCAGACCTAGAATTCACAGTACATTGTATAGGCTCATTGGTTCAAAATATTGGTGTGTGAGATGTAATGATACAAGTTGGTCATATTTTTTTAGTGAAAAGCCTGTAAGCTGATTTAGGTGATTGCTTTATTAACTATAGAGCATATCCTCATGAATGTGCCTCTTTTATTTTGCATCTTGCAGGAATACTTATTGTTGGTGCATTATTTTTTCATTATTTCCATAGCACCCTTATGTTTGCACTTATATATAATATGCTTAATGGGATTTTAAGAAGAACAATTTCCCCTCTTACAGGTGCTGTTGTCAATCTGCTCCCTATTAACTGATCCAAACCCAGACGATCCTTTGGTACCAGAGATCGCCCATATGTACAAGGCAGATAGGACCAAGTATGAGACCACAGCAAGGAGCTGGACACAGAGGTATGCAATGGGCTAAAAGATCATGATGGGACAAAGATTGTTGGGGCCTTCCCGTTCTTCTTGATCTGTGGTGGTGTCTGTTGTCTTCTAAGATTGAAATTATCAGTTTCTGATAGGAAACCCCCCCTCCCCACAAACTTATCAGACAACTGCTATGGTTGATTGTTTATTTGCAAATTTATATTTGAATCTTAAAAGACTTCGTTCTCGGATTTTCAATTACCATTCTGATACTTAAGAAGAGAGTTGGCAATAGTTCTCTCAAATAAAAATGGCATAACACAAATTTGATGTCTTTCTTATTTGTAATTTGTATGTTTTCTTACTATTTTTGCTACTAGCGTATAGCCTTTTTCATGTTATTTATTTTTTTTATTTTTATTTATTTTACTCGTTTTATTTTTTTAAAAAAATAATCTCTAATTAAAAATATTTAGAATATTCTTTAAAAGTTTTTTTTTGTCAAATTTTTGTAATCAGTTTTCAATTGTTACAGTATTTTCATTTAGTTCGTTTGTAATGTTTCTCAATAGGGTTTAAAGTATGCTATTTACATGTTATAAATATTATTAAAAGATATTGTGAGTGATATCATATTATATTTTTTTAGTTATCATTATTTATATATTATTGTAATATTATAATTTTTTTAATATTTATAATTAGTTTGATTAAAGTTTAAATTTTATTTAGATATTTTACAGTATTTTCGGGTAGGTTTTATTTATTATAGTGATCAAAACATTGTAATATATCGAAAATACTATAACAAAATAAAGCATTCTAACATACGGAAGCATTTTTTTAAGACAATTTGAGTTTTTTTTAATTAAGAGTATTATTTAAAATAAAATAGAATGAGATATCACTCGGGAAATATATAAAATATGTAGGAAATTCGTCCTTCTTCTTTTAAAGAGAAAATTCGTCCATATTGCGAAGACATTACAATTGTATACGCATATCTAAACTTTCGGGCTTTGGTGGACTTACAATAAAATTTTGATGTCACAAAAGTAATGGGCTTTGGTGGACTTCCAATTAAGTCCTGATGTCACAAATGCAATGGTCTTGAAACAAAAAAGAAATTCCATTGAGAACACACTCTTTTTCTTAGTTAAATTCCTTTTATTTCATCAAATATCGTCCAACTCTGTAATATTGCGGCATTATTTACTCTTTAACGTTCACGTGCATAAACACTAGTTTTAATCTCACCTTTTATAAATTCCTTCTGGTTTTGTGAATCCAATTCCAATAATTATTTTTGGATGATTTTCTTGAAAAATCCTTTTTTTTTGGGTGTGGGGGGCTTCTCTCGTAAAACGATATTTCTCTCGTAAAGCGATATTTTTTTTTTTCATTCGACATACCTTATCTTCTAATAGCACTCGTCATAATGCCCCCATAATGCCCCTCGCCTCCATCCCATTATGAGGTGCTGCATTACTCGATAATGATGATATGAAAGATGCAGGAGGCATGCAGAAGAGTACAACAAGGAGAGATATAGGGTTATTGCTAGTGGCACAGGAGGTGATGACACGAACAATGATTAATGACTAGCCTTGCCTCGTTGGCCACATCCTTGTCGTACACTTATCATTCATATCACATGGGTGGACAAAGTATAGTTTGTCATCGTTGGCCAACTAGGTGAGGTCACAAGTGGTATTGACAGATAAAAGAGAGGAGTGAGCAGTGGTAGACACGATAGGTGGGTGCTTAGCAATGGTCGAAAGGGAGAAGTCTTTCATGATAGGTGATGACGGTACTCCTTGAAGGGGAGGTGGGTGAGGCACATGGAGCAGGAGGTCGAAGAGATAGGTAGGTTCGTGCAAGTGACAATTGGCATGATGAGCCATGTGACAGAGGAGGGAAAGGAAGCCCTGTTGTGGTTGCCTTCTTCCCCTCCATTGAAGTCGACAATGCATTGTAATGTATGGAGAGAGTTCGATGACCAACGTAACGAAATGCAATAGGGCCTCGTGATGAGATGATGATGGTCATATGAAAATAATAAGACCTTGCAATAGAACAAAGACTATGGGTGATGGACGATAATGAAGAGGATTACAAGTATTATGAAAAATAAGAGCATCAAATGAAAAAAAAAAAAACTAGTAGCACCTTCTATAAAAAAAATAAAAAAGAAAGATTTTTTTTTCTGAAAAATCATCATTTATTTATTTTTATCTCGGTAATCTGATTAAATAATTTCCAAACACGGGAATTTATAATATATTGTCATGGTCATTCAACCAAAGAAAACTATTCACCTGTTTGACCCTATCACTTCTAATTGACCAAACTCGATTGGAGTACTTTAGGAATTAAGAGGATGTGACATGCATATGGAGCCGAGTCGTGTCACTCTCAATCAAGGGAATTGAAAGATCCAAAGCGACATAATTTAGGCATTGAGGTTAGAAAACATAGCGTCGCTCTCGGTGAATCAAAAGGATCCCACGGGACACATTTAAGGCAGCGAAGGAAAGACGGATGGATCGTACGAGACAAACACGCAACGGACTTCCTGAAGATATAATATGACTGTTATCAGAATTAAATCGGACATCAATTCGATCGAATACCGAGCCATAGTTCCTTTAATCAGTTCACGGATAGGAACAGTATTAATGATATCAACTCATTATATCATTTAATTCAATTTAAATAATATATATATATATGGTCAAAATAGGGTTCCACGTCAAAAACCTGGTAATAAGTCAAAGCTCTATAAATATAATTAAGGAGCTACAATTAATGCCTTAATTTGTATCTCCGTCAATCAAAAGCCAGCTATCATACTCGGTTTGGTCAGCGCTTGGTTCATCTATCTGTGTCGAGCCACGAACTAGGTAAGGATGCCTGCCTATTGGCTGAGAGTTCTGGGCCCCAAAGTCGGCGACGAGCCAGATGACCTCATGGCCTAAGGTTAAACTCGTCGGTGATCGCACGATCGAAGCATGGGTCCCGCGGGACCCATCTTGTCGTTTCCAATCACCACTCGGGTAAGCGCGAAGGTCGGGCAATGATGGTATCCCGTTATCCATTATCCTCTGCTGTTGTTCCCGGACGAGTAGAAAAAAAAGGGCATAAAACAAAAAGGAAAGAAAACAGAAAAAGTGTGCTGTCGCGTTCCATTTTTGCGATCCCGATTGCGTGCTGAGATCAGCTGAAGAAGCCATGACGACTGCATCCTCTTTCGAGCTCCCAATCCTCAATGTCTGCCCGGGAAAGCAGGAAGTCGCGTTCGACCCCCGATCTAATCCCTCTCCTTAACCTAAATCCCAATCCTCCATTAATCTTCCTTCGGCGTCGTCTTCTTCTTCCTCGTCCATCGCAGGTAGGCCTCACCTGGCCCCACCACGTACGTAAACGCGCCCTCGCTACAACGATATTTAGCGCTTCTTCTTTTCTTTGCTTCGTGGATCATCGCCTCCCCCCTGTCTTCCTCTTCCTCCTCCTCCATGGAGGAAGCGTCGCCGGTGCCGCCTCCGCCCGACGCCGGCGCCGCCTTCGTCCTCGAATCGAAGGGTGGGTAAGCTCTCTCTCTCTCCTCGTCGGTGCAGCGGTAGGGTGCTAACTCCACCACATGCACGTCGGCGTTACAGGGAGTTGGTGGCACGCGGGGTTCCATCTCACGACGGCGATCGTCGGCCCCACAATCCTGACGCTGCCGTACGCATTCCGAGGGCTGGGGTGGGGCGTGGGGCTGGCGGCGCTGACGATCGTGGGCGCCGTCACCTTCTACGCCTACACCCTCATGTCCAAGGTCCTGGATCACTGCGAGAAGCAAGGCCGGCGGCACATCCGGTTCCGGGAACTCGCCGCCGACGTCTTGGGTACGGAAACCCCATCGCATCCATGTCGACCGCCGCTCTTCTTCCCTCCCTTGGCCATATTTTCTTCTTCTTGTTCTGGTTGCTGCAGGCTCCGGTTGGATGTTCTACCTCGTGGTGTTCTTCCAGACGGCCATCAACACCGGAGTGAGCATCGGCTGCGTCTTGCTCGCCGGAGAATGCCTCAAGGTTCGCGTTGTCTTCCATGATTTCCCCCTCGTTTACTTGTCTTCTTCTTTCCCAAGTCTCTTTCATCATTCTTTTCTTACTCTTGTGTTCTCCACTTGATGCTGCTGACCTTTTTTAGCTGTCTTCATAGCATCCAAAGGTTTGATAGTTTACACAGTATAATAGGCGATAATAGTTCTTTTGTTTGTTAGTAACCAGTCGTCTCTTTCGGAGAAGAATGAGTCAAACAGTTGATATCATTTCATTGTTAAGCCCAAAGAATCGCCTAAACATCGTCTGAACCATCACAAACTGTGTAGCTTTTTGATGCGGACAGTAATCGTTGTGTACGCAACAAGTTCCATATTGCATGTTGGAAGTTCATCGACACAAATGTCAGGTGCATGTCCTAATTGCTGTTCTTGCTTGTTCTTCTCTCCTAAACTCATCATCGAGAAGAGGAATTAGGCATTTATTTTATGGTGTTAGTCAAGGAATATGGGTAAAATACTGGTGCTGAAATGATGGCAACATGAGATAGTGGGTGAAAAGAAAGCACTAAAATAGAGTCCAAAGCATAAAGGAAAGCAGCAGCATCACCGATTTCACTACCAAAGGCTCTTGATGTAAGTTTTCGTCTGTGGACCGAAGAATGAACTCCATTGTGACTTTGTTGTGATGATTAAATCAGATGAAGAAGTTGATGTGAGACTCCCATGTTTATTCTCCTGCGACGATGGTGTGTTATTCTACTAACATCTTTGTGCTGCAACTTGGCTGTCTTGCGTGCATGGGATGGGTCAGATCATGTACTCCAGTCTTTCTCCTGATGGTCCCTTGATGCTGTATCACTTCATCGTTATGGTGACTGTGGTGCTGATCCTTCTCTCTCAGCTGCCATCCTTCCACTCTCTCCGGCACATCAACCTGGTCTCCCTTTTTCTGAGCTTGGGTTACACTACTCTTGTAGCTGCAGGCTGCATCAACGCAGGTCATTATTCTCTTCCTCAATCCTCTCCCACTTGCTCTCGAAGCAATCACATTCGATTCATCATTTGATAGTACGCCGATAAGGCGAATCATATTCTTCTTTATGGAAGAACACACATTTTGTCAGTATATGTATGCAGAGAGATTTTTCTTGGCATACACAGAGTTGGACCTGAAGTACGAAGACAAATATATATATATATATATATATATATATATATATATATATATATATATCCTATCTAATAAAGATCATGTTATATGATCCATCATCAGAGAGAGATGCCTAAGCAGCATAATGATCAGCCCTTTGCCTTTCTTCATTTGCAAAAGGTTACTCCAGAAATGCTCCTCCAAGGAACTATTCATTGGACTCATCCAAGGTTCAGAGGGCCTTCAATGCCTTCACATCCATCTCCATCCTGGCTTCGCTCTATGGAAATGGAATACTTCCGGAAATCCAGGTACAGCCACATGCGTGCATTTTCTGCATCAAAATGTCTCTTGTTGACCTATCGAGCTGCACCGATGCAGGCAACCATGGCACCTCCTGCCACCGGGAAGATGGTGAAAGGGCTGATGCTGTGCTACTCCGTGATCATCGTGACGTTCTACTCGGCGGCAGTCTCTGGTTACTGGGCCTTCGGAAACAAGGTGAATTCCAATGTGCTCAACAGCCTTCTTCCCGACTCGGGACCTTCCCTGGCACCCACATGGCTTCTGGGGCTTGCGGTCGTCTTCGTCCTCCTCCAACTCTTAGCCATTGGCTTGGTAAGAGACTGATCCAATGAAGCACAAGCTTAGCCGAGGAACTTGATGCCAACATTGTTCCGATTGCAGGTTTACTCCCAGGTTGCTTACGAGATCATCGAGAAGAATTCAGCCGACATCAAGAAGAGCAAGTTCTCCAGGAGAAACCTCGTGCCCAGGCTGATCCTTAGAACGCTCTACATGGTGTTCTGTGGATTCATGGCTGCAATGCTCCCGTTCTTTGGCGACATCGTTGCCGTCGTCGGCGCGATCGGGTTCATCCCTCTGGATTTCGTACTCCCCATGCTTCTGTACAACATTTCCATCGGCCCTTCCAAGCGCTCGGCGATCCACTGGATCAACATCTTCATCATGGTTGTGTTCACCGGAGTCGGCATCATGGGGGCGTTCGCCTCCATCAGGAAGCTGGTGCTCGACGCCCACCAATTCAAGCTCTTCAGCAATGATGTGGTGGGTTGACGACGGACGGTCATCAATTCGTCCTCTTCTCAACAGAGGATGAGTGTCTTCAAGATTGTTCGGTTCTGCACAGAGAGAACATGTACTAATACCATAGTAAAGAAAGTTGTAGCTTCCTGTCGGCGTTGTTCATGAATGACAGCATATGATTTCCAACGAATTTTTGATCGTACAATGTTTACGACTGTTCATCCATCTTCTCCTCGCATCACGGCACATTAACCTTTCCAACTATTTGACACTGCGGAATGTTGTTTATGGATTTACTGACGACTAATGCAAGCACATCTTCGTTGGTCAATCCTCGATCGAACAAAGGAGCGAAAAATATGCACAATTTAATTCAAGAATTTATGCAGACAACCTTGGCTTCTGGATACATCAGCAGCAGAGCAGCTACTGTTGTGTAGTGAGTGTAACGAATTGGATTCTGTTTCGGGTCTCATGAGAAGAACGAGAAGTCCGCCTCGAAGTCCAGCTCTTGAAGCATGAAATCCATGTCCACCGCAGGGGGATTGGCGGCAGAATTAGCTCCTGATACAATCTCCGTCACGTCGGATTCCGGGCTCCAGAGCTTGATTCCGTCTTCGAATCCGCATCGAGACAGCGAGAAGAAGGTCGAGTCGGACGCCGCCGGCGACCGAAAGGTGGGAGAGGTTGAGCTACTGAAACAGTTCTCGATTGTTGCGGGTGAGGCAAACATGTTCTCCCTCGCTGCCGCAGCCTCCAGTTCCGATTCGAAGGAGAAGGAAAGGGAGGAGGCCTCAACTCTGAGCCCTGTCTGATGCTCGTCTTCCTTTGGTCGCTGCTGCTTTTGCCCCTGCTTCCGATGGCATGTGTGCGTCCCGTGGTAGGTCACATGGAAGAGCAGCGGGTCCTCGTCCGATCGCTGCACCTGCTTCGTTGCCGGGCAACCCTGAGCGACGCGATGCGTGCATCTGTAGTAACCTCTGCGACATGTCACAGAGCATGAGATGGCGGACACGAAAGAAAGGCGAGGCATTGAGCTCACCTTGGATGTTTGGCTCCGAGGATGTCCTTTTGGCCGTACTTCCTCCAGCTATAGCTATCATCGACAGGCCCTTCGAACACTCCTCCGGCGGCTGAGCTCACTCTCACGTCGCTAGTCCACTTGGGCAATGTCTTCCTGCAAGGAAAGACGAGTGATTGAGGAAGCCATGTCAACTGGTTTCACCGGCAAACAAAGCGATCACTCTTCTCCATCTACCTCTTCTTCGGCGTCTGATCCCTGAAGCCTAGTTTGGACGGATCGCTCTGCGAGCTCTCGCCTGAGGAGGGGCGGGAAGGGTCTGGTCTGCTTGTCTTGGCCATGCAAATGGACCTCTCAATCGAGGCGACCAATTCCCGGAGCAGTGCCTTGCAGGACTCGTTTGCAGAATGCCGATGGAGTTCAGCTTCCATCCGTCCCACCAGCTTCCGAGCTCGAGCTAGCTCGGCCAGCAGAAGGCATTGGTCCTTCTCCATGTCGGGCTACTAAGCAGAGTTCTCTGCCTTGCTTTCGGGCGAAGGGCAAAGAGTCCAGGAAAGGAAAGAGATGGTACAATCCAGCTGAATTCACAAGGAAAAGTGGCTCTCAAGCATCACAATCTCACCAAGCCGAAGCCAGAAACGATGACGGCGAGCTCAGACCGTTGGCAGCCCCTACTCTTCCAAGTAGAGAGAGAGTGTGTGTGTGATGGGAGATGATGAGACCAGGGAGGGAAGGGATGGCATATAAGAAGGCCAGGAATGACGCGTCAGGATTAAAGGCCAAAGAACCATTCATCTTCTCGTCGTTAGAATTCCACATGTTGTACTACATAATCACCCAAAATACCGGTCTTCGGCTTCGAGGAGGAGGAGGAAGAAGAAGTCGAGAGGTGGATCTAACCTTTGACCGTATCTTCACCGTACGTACAGTCTGAGAAACACTGTGATGGATGGGGTTTGGTTGACCATGGAAACCCTGTGCAGGATTCAAGTAATATATCGCTGCGGTAGATTAATCTGAAGGGACCGGAAGGTGGGTGGAAGCGAGCGAGAACCTTCTCGCGTAAGCGGGTGGAAGGGGAGAGCAGTGACGTCAGCAGATCAGAAGCTGCTTACGTGGTGGCCTTCCGATCAACACAACCTGTGAACCCCACTACACGCATGCCATTAGTCCACCAACCGTAGAACGACACGTATGTCGCAACCTTAAAGAGTCGCTAATCTTAAGCGTCATAAAAATGTGACAAACTCCACCTGTCGATATTTAATTGGGTCGGATTTTTTTTGTCTGATATCGCTCACTGCCTATTGGACCGATGCACCATTACTATCATTTAACAATATATTTGAATTTGGATTTAATATGAGTATTTACTCCCTTTTGTATTCTATTTAAACCGATCAAATCCGATTAAGAAGTAGTCGAATTCGAACTAAACCAATTCGGTACGAAAAGATTGATTCGCTATCAGATCGAACCCAAAGGGTGAGATTTGAAGGAAGAAACCGATCCAACAGCCTCCTAATTTGCTTTTATTGCAGCTCTGTGGATGTCTGCAGGCGAGATTTTAAGAGGTGGGGTGGGAAAAGAGAACAGGCGGAGGGGGATGTGGGGTCACTTGGTCGTGTATGCTGGACCATGGTACGATGGTGGGTACAAAGATAATGCATGTCGGAGGCTAATCACCTCAGGTTTCCACTTACCGACACGTAGGAGAGATCAAATCGAGGGAATGAACTTTTTGACTGCGGTCTTTTTATCAAGTATGGGATGGGAGGTTGAGTTGTTCCTATACCCCTTTCCACCATCTCTTCATGAAACTTGGATCCGACTCGATTTCAGCACTTGGTATCGATCTTTGATACAAATAAGGTTCGGTCATCTCCTCAAAAACCCATTAGATTGTTGACTTAAAAGTCACTTGTATCATTTTATTTAATTGCTGGATCATTCACATGATGTGAACTTTTCATGTCATCCCATATTAGGTTTTATGATATATTATTATTATTATTATTATTTTAAAATATCATAATAAGCTAATAATACTGTAACAAACAGAAACAGTTTTAAGGGATTAATTTTTTTAAAATTAACGAATATATATATATATATATTTATATATATATATATATATATATATATATATATATATATATAGACATGCAATCGTTGACCCCACTACCCTCGTTTTTTTTTATCTAATCATCCTACGTTTGTCTTTGTGATTATAGTTTTTTCTATTTTCATTTTTATCATTGATCGTTTGTGTTGTAGGTAAGGATAACAAGATGCAGAAAGATAAATGATCAACAATCATCTCGACTATAAGTAAGACACACAATGATTAATTTAACGAGAGTCAATAAAATTCAAGAAGAGAAATATAATGTAAAAAGATAAAAATGTTAGTGCAAGGTAAAGGAAGTGACAGATGCCATGAAGTTAGAGATAAAATAAATTTTTTTATATAAAAATAAATATTTTAAAAAAATTTATATAATTTTTTTTATGGATTCATGGTATATATAAAATATGAATTCTTTTGGAGCAATCGGTCATCATACAGTTTCTTTCGAAAGGAGAAGGAGAAGAAATCTTGGATGGGAAATAACTTAACACGACATGGCGGCTCGACCATAGCATGTTCCAGTGAACTACCTTGATCATGATTCAGCAACACGTTGACTCTGATCATTTCCTCGAAAAGATTATGGAGTTTGACCAGGTCGCCTTGACGCAATAAATGCTTTTGCGTTGAATATGGTTTGCAGTAATTTCTACGCGGTACGAGGGAGCGGATAGCATTAATGAGCCTGTCGACCGTTTCAAAGCTCTTCCCTCGTCATTCTGCTACTTGGAACCAACCAAACGGAGTCACGATGTTATCTTTAATGCCATTTGTCTTTTTAATATACTAAAATCATCAACCTATTTGTCGATGAACTATCACCTCACGTTTTATTATGACTGCAACACCTTATTTGTACGTTTTATGGCTGCAAAGCAGGATGTTAAATCTGATGCCATTTGTCTTTCTCATCTGTGTAGCTCCACCTGATTCTTTCAATTGGGACTAGAATTAAACTGATTCTAAATCGAAATTGAGGCCATATAATTCTTGAAACTAATAATTTTTAATTTGATTTCAAAGAGA
Source organism: Musa beccarii (assembly GCA_024322285.1). NCBI lineage: Eukaryota > Viridiplantae > Streptophyta > Magnoliopsida > Zingiberales > Musaceae > Musa > Musa beccarii. The sequence continues at coordinate 35,022,408 of CM044398.1, read as the reverse complement.
CCATATAAGAGAAAAAAAAATTAAATTACAAATATAATGGTTAGTATTTGAATTCTAATAATTTAGGTTCGAATTTTGGTGAAAAAAATTAATTTTAATTTTAATTTTTATCAATCAGAATATGTAATTCGAAATAGAATAATTCGGAACAAATCCAATTCTGGAAGAATTAACGTTGGCGGCGGCATGAGGTAGAATTTGTGGATGATATGTTGTCGAAGAGGCGTGGAAGTGTTTGGATTGACAGGATTTGTGTCGATTGGAGATGGCTCATTTCCTGCAGTTTTCTTTGTTAGGAGCCTCATGCCATTCCCAATTACTGGATGTTCTCACAAGGCCAACTGTTGTCATATTTGTCGGCGCCACGCGGCATTTTTTTTTTTGTGTTTTATGTATATTTATTGAAACCGGAAATTATGTCAAACTCGAATCGTCGATGACGGGCATGTGTCTTCTTGGGCCTTCCGCCAAGAGGCCCAAGTAAGCCTCCTTCACTGGAACGCCGGCCTGTTACAAGTCTTGGTCGGCCCCTTAGGGCTCCGTCGTGCCCGTCACAGTCTCCGGCCACTCCGCCTCCTGCCGGACCCACGAGCAACAATGGTGACTCCGCCGCCAACGATTTTAGATATATATTTGAGCGGTATTTTAGATATTTTCAAATTAATAGTACTACTTGAATAAAATAAAACAGGATATATATATATCTAAAAATATCCTTGAAAATTTTTCTTGCTAAATTTCTTTGTTCGTTTTTTTTTCTAGTTTTTAATTGTTACAGTGTTTTCATTCGGTTCGTTCATAATATTTTTTAATAACTTTTATAGTATTTTATTAATACACTAAAAATATGATAACTGATATTATATTAAACTTTTTTTTATTATCATTACTTAGATCATTGTAATATCATATTTTTTGACTTGAAATTAGTTTGATCGAGGTTAAAATCATTTAGATCTTTTACATTATTTTGGAATGGGACTTATAATGTTTTTATTATGATAGTCAAAAAAAATATAATATACTAAAAAATACTATGACATACTAAAACTTAGGTAAATTTTTTTTCAGGGGTAGTTTAGATATTTTAAAAATTTAAAAATATTATTTAAAAAGGTTAAAAATAAAATCAGGGATACTGATACTGATTGAGAAATATTAAAAAAATAGATAATTCTAGGAAAATCTGTGTGTGTGAGAGAGAGAGAGAGAGAGAGAGAGAGAGAGAGAGAGAGAGAGAGATTAAGATTTGAATATTAACATGAATATAAACAAAAAATCTAAATTAATAAGTTATTTTAAAAACTTTGAAATGTTAGATAGTTAAACCCCCCTAAAAATACAACACGATATCATAGAAAAGATCCGTTATTAGGATATAATAAAAAGATCCAATTTATTTTATCACTATTTACTAATTTATGAAATACCAATTAGCTCCCGCAGTCGTTGGAAATTGTTTACCCCACGAGTTCGAGGGTAGTTTTGTCCTCCTGATAGTTCGACTTGTCCGCTCTCGGGTTCCTCCAACCGGGCGCGCTCTTCTCCTTCGCCCCATTCTCTTCTCGGCGTCCCTCTTCGCCTCGCTTCTTTCCGCCGCCTCCTCCTCTCGCTGCCTTCCCCATCGAGCCATCTCCTCTTCTTACTCGGAAAGTATTCGCGTTTCCGTCTGCTTCAATCTCGCCGGCTCGCGTGGCCTGTCGCCGCGCCTTCGATTCGTTGCCGATCGGCTCGGTTGGTAACGGATTCTTGGGGAGCGTTGCATCGATCAGCAACTTCCATCTACTCCGCCCTTTCTTTCCGCTTCTTCCCGTGTTCCCCGGAGACATCCACAATGCTCGTTCCCACAACATCTTTTCTGGAATGCTCATTCGAGGATCTCCTCTTCTCTGGATCCGATTCCCTAGCAACCCTAGTTCCAGAGGTCGTTGCCGGTTCCTCCTCTCCCTCGGGCTCTCGTCCTCCTCGGACAGGTTACCATGTTTGTTTATGTCACTTGAATCTTTTTCTCCTTCTAGCTATAATGGCTTAGCAAGTATTTCTAGAAGAATATCAAGTTAAATTATTGAGATTAGGACTGTTGACCTGCACAAGCAAGATGATGCAGAGAGCATAACCTAAAAGGAACAAAGGCCATTATTCTCTAGCATTCTAGAAAAGTTCTAACATTCATCTGTACTTTTGAATTTTGGCTTACAGTTGAATCAGGTAATGATCTTTCTGCTTTTGTTTTCTCACAGTTCATGGCTTGTAGCATTGGTTGTCATGGAACACAAGGGGACTGCCCATCGTAGGAGGACGCAGATGTATCCATTATTATTTCTTCATGTCGTACATTACCTGATCTGCCAAAGGATTGGTGCCCAGAAACCGGTATCGATCCCCGTAATCTCACATCATGACCCACATTTAAGATTAGTTCCTGAATTTGAGACTTTTACTCTTGCTCTTGTCAAGAAATTTATCTGACTGTTGCAGAAACAGAGTTTTAGCTTGTGAAATTTTCCAAGAAATTAACACTACAATAGCATCAAAGCTGAGGAGGTATGTCGCTTAGATTTGGTCGGCAATCTCATTTAGAGAAGCTTCCAATTTATTCTTGACCAACTGCTTTACAAGTGCCACAAGTTTGGTGGATCGTATTGAATCTGTTGTTCCTATCCATGCTGATACTGCTTGCCATGCAGATGCCAAGTGTTTGTCAACTGCATCATGCAGCATTCTCCCAGTTGAAGGAACATAGCAGCATGCAGATTGTCCGCAAACTCAACTTTGTTAATGCAGATTGTTTGCAGAAGTCCGGTGTGTATCACTTCTCTGAGATGGTTCGCACGGAGTCAAGCTGACTTTGGTATAGAACGGAACAAGCAAAGATACAATTTTGGAAACAAATCAAGGGTTGAGAGATGAGCATCGGCATTATTGTCGTGATGTGTAACATTGAACTCAAATTTGGATTGTTCCTAGTGGAGATCATTCAAACTTAGATTTGGACATTGAACTCAAAATAGTTTCTCTTCATCTGACGCTGAAGTCAAGACCTGGCCGACATGTAAATCTGACTTTACTTTTTTTTCTCTTCTCAGGCATCTCACATGAAGTCAACTACAAACCATGGGATGTTTAATTGAATCTAATATTCTTTAGCTAGTAGTCAGAATCTTATTTCTCAGACCTCGTTAACCAAGCCTTTGTTTATTTCTATTGGCAATACCTTTCTGCTATTTACAACTTATTGTAAAATTTTTAATATCCCTAAAAGAATCATTTACAAATAGACATACATAAAGATACTCATCATCTTTTCCTTTTATTTAACTTCTTCATGTCCTAATCACAAGCAGCATCAAGCGTCAAGTGGTGATGAACAGTCTTTTCTTCTTCTTAGATCAAGGCGGCGAGGGGAAATGATTGCCGGAGATATCTTGATGCAAAATTGACACGAGCGGAGGGATTGAGGATGGTTAAACAAGGTGGGTTACGGTGGAGGAGCAAGTGAGGGCGACAAGGGAGGGGGAGGAGTTTGTGAGATCAAAGTGACGACGGGGATCATGCTCTTGCTCACGTCCACTTTCAATAAGTGATGTCAATAGGGCATCGAGCGATGTTAGAGTCTAATAGTGTCAAGTAGTGAGTTGTTATAGACTGAATTGATTTTACTATATTATACTATGATACTCTTATATATCTATTTGCAAATGGTCAATCTTTATAAGATCTCTTATAATTTTTTAAGAATCTATAAAAAAAAATAGGTTAAAAAAAAGGTTTAACTCATCATATCTCACGAGCAGACATTTCAACAATACTTGATAGACAATACAAATTATAAATATATACTTTACAAGTTTAAATGGTCACATAATAAAATATCTAAGATAGTTCACCATAGTTAAAAATCCTTACAAGTATTCTCATAACACATATGTAGAAAAAATTATAGTAAATTAGTCCTAGATAATATCCTAAAGGCCTATTTAGTCATGTGCCACTTGGGTAGCTCTAGGATATTATATTAGTTGACGCTCCACACCATTTTGCAGAGCTAGAAAACTCCCAAATGACTGTTTGAGTAATATATTTTTGGATAATTTTGTTTCTATATGATCATGCATACTACTTAAGTTTACAGGATTAAAATAACTACAAAAACTAATCAAAATGGGGCTACCAATCCTATTGTAAGTCCTTTATATATTGTGCAAGGTATGAATACAATAAAAAAATATAAACATACATAAACATTATATCAAATATCCTTTGATTTTTGAGATAAGTATGACAAAAGAGCAATTGTAAATAGAAAGATGAGTGGGGAGGAGGAGGGGAGGGATGATAAGGGGCACTTAGGGTTTGTAAGAAATAAAAGATAAGATTAGTAATATATATATATATATATATATATATATATATATATATATATATATAATGTTAGGGATCGAAAGCGCACTAAGAGGGGGGTGTGTGAATTAGTGCAACGGTAAGGAACGAGAAATTTTCAGCGATTAAAACAAGTTCGGAAACTTCATACGAATGAATGCAACGTTTCGTTTGAACCCGGAAAGATTATGTTTTAACTTTAAAACATATGTAAGAAGATGAAGAGGAAGTTGAGTAAATAAAGCAGCAAATGAAGAGGGTTTGCAGCAAAGTAAATAGCAAGAACGTAAATGTAAACCGGATTTTTATAGTGGTTCAGTCATCCGACCTACGTCCACTCCCGATTCCTCTTGCTTGAGGTCACCGGCTTTCCACTAGCTATCCTCCTTCCAACGGACGAGGATGAACTCCCTCACAGCACCTCTCCTTTTGATGGGTTTAGGAGATAACCCTTACAAAGCACTCTTACCCCTCTCTTGGACTAGAACACTCTTAAGATTTAGAGGGAAGATTTGACACACTTTTAAGAGAGTTTCCCCCTTCTTTTTTTTTCAGTTCTAGACACCTTTCATCTAAGAATGTGAGAGGTATTTATAGGCCTCAAAGTGATTCAAATTTAGGCTCCAAATTTGAATTTTTTTTAGTTTCCCGGTGTTGGGTGGTGCTACGCCATCGGTCCTGGCAGATGACACAAAGAGGCTTTGGCGGTGCTCGCTCACCTGGGTGGTTCCACTGCTCAGGTCTTGGCCTATGGGCGGTGCCACTGCCCAGCCTGGGGCGGTGCTACCGCCCAGGTCATTTTTTTCAGCACAGTAGTTTCGGCTGAAAACTCGACCGAAACCGGTCCAAACGAAGTCTGAATTGGCTCAAATTTGGTTTATAGGATTAACACCTAATCTTAAACCAAATTATGTGCTAACTACAAATTTTAAAGATATTTTTTAAGCTATTTCAAAGTCCATAAAATAAGACTTCTTTCGGTGAGCTTTCGGTGAACTTCTGGCGGTCTTTCGACGAACCCTCGGAAACCATTCTGCGGACTCCCGGCAAGCTCCCGGACTTCATGATGATCTTGGCGAGTTCCATCAAGCTTCTTTGGCAAGCTCCGATTTTTCTTGGCAAGCTCTGCGAACTTCCGACGAACCTTTCGATGAACTTCCGAAAACCCTTCAGCAAGATCCCTACTCGTTCTCGGTCGGTTCCGACAACTACTCCCAACGAATCTTTGGACTTCCATCGAACTCTTGAACTCCCAATGATCCATCCCACTTGTCTTCTAGCACTTTATTTTACTTTACGTCTTTATCTTTATCGTAGTTAATCCTGCACACAAATAAACAAACACTCTACTTTGATCTAGACAGTTATTACAACACGAATTGACATTCAGTTGCCCGGCACGTCATTGGTCGGTGCTTCGTCCGATCCTTCGGCACATCATCCTCTTTTGCGGTCCGTTGTCTAATCGGCGGATGACCTCCGCAACCCTGATATCCTTGGCACAACATGCATCTTGGCCCGATGCCCGACGTACGAAGCCTTCTGCCGATTGTCGACCGAACCTCCGACTCGACATCCAATATCCTGACGTGATCACCTTCGGCACAACGTCAATTCCTCCAGCGTCAACTGTCTAATCCTGATCGATAGTAGACCTACGTAACTCAAAATACAGTTAAACAATAAATCATAATCAATTAGTTTCATCATCAAAATCCGAGATTCAACAATCTCCCCCTTTTTGATGATGACAACTAATTGATGACTAACAGAGTTAACCATAACTCTCCGGAGTTTAACCAAACTCCCCCTATCAATATGCCAATGATAGAACACTTGGATTATCCCAAATCCAAGCAACATTCATCATAATGTTATGAGAATACATTTAAACCATCATGTAATATATAAAATATTCAATACAATGCATAAAGTCATCAATCTACTTCTCCCCCTATGTCATCAACAAAAAGGAGAAGTTGCATCATAGCTAGTTTAAAAGATATGCAAATTTTATAATATACTAGCTATCAATCTAGATATACATCATATAACATTTAAGCATAGCTTTGCATTACAACATCCAATCATACCATTCAATCATAGCAAGTTTTTAAGGATGGGCAATGATGGTAATTTTTTTTACTTGCTTCTTGAGATGTGCAAGTTTGCACCTTGTTTCTCACGATAGCAATATTTGCATCCTTTGATATAACAATTCTTAGCTTCTCATGAAGTTGCAAAATAGGAATCAAGATGGTAAATTTTTGCAATGTTCGAGCTAAAAACTTTCTCCCCCTTTGTTAGCATCAAAAAGAAAGGGAGGATCAAATACTTCAAATAATCTTGCATGAGATTCAACAATAATTAGTAACAAAAATGCAAGCAATTTTGAAGCAGTGAAATTGAGCAAGATTTTTGCCTCTCTTGAGATAGCAACTTTTTGCTTCTCAATATTCAAGCTAGCAAAATTTTCTCTTTTGATGCACAAGCTAGCAATTTTCTTCCTATTGAATGAGCTAGCAAATTAATCATGCAAGCTAGCAATAAATCTTCTCCCCCTTTGATTTTGTCAAAAAGAAGGGAAGAATATAATTCTTTTCCCTTTACATGAATGCTTTCATCATGAAAAAATAACAAATTTCCATCATGAATTTTTAACATATCAAGTCATGAATTCAAGAGAGTCATAAACAAATCATGGTATGTGGGAAATTTATAACAAGCAAGCAAGCAATAATGATAAGCTAGCATACTTTGCGATACGCAAACTAGCTTCCTTTCAATTTTTTTCTTTTCCAACTAAGTTTCTCTTTTGCAAGCCATCAACTTTTTGTTTGCAATGAGTTAGTAATTTTTGTAAAATTTATAACATTTTAAACATGCAAGCTCATGAGTTTAAAAATAATGCAACTTTGTAATTTCTTTCTTCTCATTTTGAGAAGTGCAAGTTTTGCCTTTTGCAAGTTCTAGCTAGCTATGTTTGTCACTTTCACTTGTGATACATAAGCTAGCAAGCTAACTCTCCCTTTGTCACTATCGAAAAGAAGGGATGAATAATATTTCAATAAAATAATTTTGCATCAAACAATATTTCAATTTTTTTTATGATGCATACAAAACATAGATGCAAAGAATTCATGAAAGATATTAATATGAAATATCAATAAGGATCAACACCAAAAGATATCATTCATGATTTATCATAAAGCAAATTTTACTTATGTCAAATGTTCAATTTACTACACAAGGCAAAGAAATCTTGTCATTTCTATATCATGAAATATATGACATCAAGGCTCATGATTCATTTGAAAAGATATAACACAAAGAGTAACTTGATTCATGCATAAGAATTCCAAGTATCAAATATCAAAATATCAAGACTTGGATTGTGATAAAGCTCATTCAAGTTCGAATCATCAAAATCATTAACATAGTTTGTGAGATTCACAAATGACATAAACTTGAATTGTTTTCCTCTTTGGTAAATGATAAAAAGAAGTAATCATAGAGGAGAATATTTTGATTCCCAAAAATATCTCAAGTCAAGAATTCAAGGTCATGATTTCAAGAGATCAAGAGAGGAGTCATAAAATTATTCAAACTCATTTTGTCAATTCGAAACTCCTAATCAAATTATCATTTTTAATATTTATAATATGAATAAAGTTATTACCGTATCATCAAAATCTCATTCATAAGTCAAGTGATTTACAAAATATCATAAATGAATTTATCACTTATCTTTTATTTGAAAAATCGAAAGATTTCAAGAAACATGCATTTCCATTGTATGATTTATTTTATATGAGCATGCATTTGTTTTTTGATGTCAAATAAAATAGAAATATCAACATTCAACATTGAAAACAAACTTCATTATAAAATTCATCAAGATAAAAATATAACACATTATGAGATTCAATTTATCATGATAATATGTTTCATTTTGTTTTAAACAAGTGTACTCATATTTCAAATGATGATTATCAAATTTAAGACCAAAGCATGAGTTTGTTATCAAAATATGATATCACAAAGTCATTAAGCACAATAACAAACTTTTAATATTTTCATTTGAATGATGATTTCATAATGTATGTTCAAATATTTATATGGAACCCATCATTGTATAAATTCAAAATACAAGTTTGTCATTAAACCCATCAAGATCAAATGCATCAAATATCATGATAGTACATTTTCTCATCTTTATGAGTTTCAATTTAAGTGATTTGATTTTTCATAATGTTCAAAATTTTCATATGAAAATGTCATGCATCATATTCAAAAATAAAAATATCATCAAGATCATTTTAATTCTTTCTTACATTACTTATAACAAGATGATCGATGCTCAAATTTTTGATAAAATCATGTATTATTTTATAAATCTGAAAAATAATTTTCGTCATGAAACCTATTAAGTTCAAATATAATACAAGGCAACATCAAAGCCACATTTCTTTCATTTTGAAAATTTGTGGGTTGGGTCTTTATAATTGATTTCATGAAGACATATATCAATAAAAATTTCATCATAAAAAAGGTTAAAAACCATTAAGCCAAGATGGAAGTTTTCAAATTATAATCAAGATACATACATCTATCATCAAAAGATTTTCAAGAAATTCATACATAGATATGTATCATGTTTAAGATTGAAAACCTATATGGAAAGTATACATGAAATTTTATCATCTCAAAATGTCATCTTAATTTGACATGAAAACAATTAGACCAAAAAATACGTTAATCCACAACATAGAGTCAAATCAATATTACTTCAAAAACTAATGCATGTTACAAAATCATCAAGCATCATGTTTAGAAACGAAAAGCAATATAAAACATCAAGATACACATGCATGGATTAATCCTAAGCATTATCACAAATCATGCATCATTCATATTTTTAATTTTCAAAAAATTACTAGAAAGGAAAAAGCATAAAAAAATCCTACCAACTATTTCAAGCAACTCATGAAAGGATCATGTAATTTCAAAGTAAGGTAAGAACAACTTGGGTGAGTTTCTTACCTCATTGTCGAAAACCGTCAAAGCCCATTTCGCCTCTTCTTTACTTGATTCTTCTTTGCAAGTCTTCTTCTTCTTCTTTGGCCTCTTTCTCTGTTCAAGTTCATTTGTGCTTTTTAATTTTTGTTTAATGAACTTGTTAACATTCATTGTTATGTGTTCAATGCCCTCATTGTCCTCATTACTTGAGTTATCACTCAAGTGGCATTCATTTATCCGATGTTCCAAATCCTTCTTGTTTTTTAGAAGGTAGTTCATATGTTCATCATGTTCCAAATGTTTGAAGAAACTCATTTTATATGTCATTAGTGAACCGATTAGTTATTCCAATGAAAAATCATTTAAATTTTGTCTATTGTATTGTGGTTACTTTTGGATCCCAACTCTTTGGGAGAGATCTTAAAATCTTGTTAGTGAGTTCAAAGTTTGAAAAATATTTACCAAGACTTTTCAAGCTATTGACGACATCCGTGAAGCGGGTGTACATATCGCCGATAGTTTCGCTTGGTATTATTCTGAAGAGCTCAAAATCATGCAATAAGAGGTTTACTTTTGAGTCTTTAACTCTACTAGTTCTCTCGTGCGTGATTTCAAGTGTTCGCCAAATATCGAAAGCCGTTTCGCACATTAAAATCCAATTGAACTCGTTCTTATCTAAAGCGCAAAATAAGACATTCATAGCCTGTGTTTAAAGAAAACGATATTTTCTCTAAATTCGACCATTTGTTCGTCGGTTTAGAGGAAGGTTGAAAGCCATTTTCGATGATGTTCCACAAATCCAAATCCATTGAAAGTATGAAAACTCTCATTTGAGTTTTCCAATATGTGTAGTCTGAACCGTTAAAGAATGGTGGACGAAAAACCGAAAAGCCCTCTTGAAAATCATTTAGAGCCATTTCTCACGGGTGTAAATCCGAAAGAGAAAGAACGTGGCTCTGATACCAATTATTAGGGATCGAGCGGCACTAAGAGGGGGTTAATTAGTGCAGCGGTAAGGAACGAGAAATTTTCAGCGATTAAAACAAGTTTGGAAACTTCGTACGAATGAATACAATGTTTCGTTTGAACCCGAAAAGATTGCGTTTTAACTTTAAAACATATGTAAGAAGATGAAGAGGAAGTTGAGTAAATAAGGCAGCAAATGAAGAGGGTTTGCAGTAAAGTAAATAGCAAGAACGTAAATGCAAACTAGATTTTTATAGTGGTTTGGTCATCTGACCTACGTCCACTCCCGATTCCTCTTGCTTGAGGCCACCAACTTTTCACTAGCTATCCTCCTTCCAACGGGCGAGGATGAACTCCCTCACAGTACCTCTCCTTTTGATGGGCTTAGGAGATAACTCTTACAAAGCACTCTTACCCTTCTCTTGGACTAGAACACTCTTAAGACTTAGAAGGGAGATTTGGCACACTTTCAAGAGAGTTTCCCCCTTCTTTTTTTTAGTTCTAGACATTTTTCATCCAAGAATGTGAGAGGTATTTATAGGCCTCAAAGTGATTCAAATTTGGGCTCCAAATTTGAATTTTTTTTTAGTTTCCCGGTGTCGGGCGGTGCTCTGCTTTGTCGATCTGTGACCCGACACACAGTGCTGGGTGGTGCTGCTGCTGCCGCACTGGGCGGTTCCACCGCCCACTGAGCAAGATGCTACCGCCTAGGTCATTTTTTTTCAGCACAGTGGTTTCGACCGAAAACTCAGCCGAAACCGGTCCAAACGAAGTCCGAATTGGCTTAAATTTGGTTTATAGGATTAACTCCTAATCTTAAACCAAATTATATACTAATTATAAATTTTAAAGATATTTTTTAAGCTATTTCAAAGTCCATAAGACAAGACTTCTTTCGGTAAGCTTTCGACGAACTTCCGGCGGTCTTCCGACGAACCCTCGGAAACCATTATGCGGACTCCCGGCAAGCTCCCGGACTTCATGATGATCTTGGCGAGTTCTATCAAGCTTCTTTGGCAAGCTCCGATCTTTCTTGGCAAGCTCTGCGAACTTCCGATGAACCTTTCGGGAACTTCCAAAAATCCTTCGGAAGCTCCCTACTCATTCTCGGTCGGTTCCGGCAACTACTCCTAACGAATCTTCGGACTTCCATCGAACTCTCGAACTCCCAATGATCCATCCCACTTGTCTTCCGGCACTTTGTTTTACTTTATGTCTTTATCTTCATTGTAGTTAATCCTGCACACAAATAAACAAACACTCTACTTCGATCTAAATAGTTATTTCAACACGAATTGACATTCAGTTGCCCGGCACGTCATTGGTTGACGCTTCGTCCGATCCTTCGACACATCGTCCTCTTTTGCGGTCCGTTGCCCAATCGGCGGATGACTTCCGCAACCCCGATATCCTTGGCGCAACATGCATCTTGGCTCGATGCCCGACGTACGAAGCCTTTTGTCGATTGTCGACCGAACCTCTGACTCGACATCCAATATCCTGACGTGATCACCTTCGGCACAACATCAATTCTTCCAGCGTCAACTGTCTAATCCTGATCGATAGTAGACCTGCGTAACTCAAAACGTAGTTAAACAATAAATCACAATCAATTAGTTTCATCATCAAAATCTGAGATTCAACATATAATACACTAATTTGATTACTTTTATAAATTTTATACCAAGTAAAAATTGAAAAATTAATATTTAATATTTAGTTGTCATTGGTGTGACCTCATACGCTTACGAGAAATTAATTATTCGCTTTAAGCATATTTATATGATTTTATTCTTTCGGGGCTTGTGAGCTCCCAAAAAGTGCATTTAAGAGTTACAAACACTTAATAGATAATATAAATTATAAAATATACTTCGTAAGTTTAAATGGTCATGTAACAAAATATCCAAGATAGTTCACCATAGTTAAAAATCCTCACAAGGATCTCCATAATACATATGCAGGAAAAATATAGTAAATTAGCCCTAGATAATGTCCTAAAGGCTTATCTAGTCATGTGACACTTGGGTAGCTTTAGGATATTGTACTAGTTGATGCTCCACACCATTTTGCAAAGCTAGAAAACCCCCAAATGACTGTTTGAATGATATAATTTTTGACAATTTTGTTTATACATGATGATGCATACTACTTAAGTTTATATGACTAAAACAACTACAAAAACTAATCAAAATGGGGCTATCAATTCTATTACAAGTCCTCTATATATTGTCTAAGATATGAATAAAATAAAAAAATATAAACATACATAAATATTATATCAAACACCCTTTGTAGAGATTTATCTATAACAAATATGACAAGAGAGCAATTGTAAGTAGAGGGATGAGTGTCAAGGGAGGGATGATAAGAGGCAGGGTTTGTAAGAAACAAAAAGATAAAATTAGTAATCGAAAGATATATATAATACACTAATTTGATTACTTTATGAATTTTGTATGAGTAGAAATTGATAAATCAATATTTAATATTTAGTTGTTATTGGTACGACCTCATAGGCTTACAAGAAATTAATTATTCACTTTAAGTATGTTTATATGGTTTTATTCTTTCGAGGCTCGTGAGCCCCCAAAAAGTACTTTTAAGAGTTACAAACACTTGATAGACAATGTAAATTATAAATATATACTTTGCTAGTTTAAATAGTCACATAACAAAATATCCAAGGTAGTTCACCATAGTTAAAAATCCTCACAAGTATCTCCGTAATACATATGCATATGCAGGAAAAATATAGTAAATTAGCCATAAATAATATCCTAAAGGCCTATCTAGTTATGTGACACTTGGGTAGCTTTAGGATATTGTACTAGTTGACACTTTACACCATTTTGCAGAGCCAGAAAGCCTCCAAATGACTGTTTGGATGATATATTTTTAGATAATTTTGTTTCTACATGATGCATACTACTTAAGTTTACAGGACTAAAACAACTACAAAAACTAATCAAAATGGGGCTATCAATTCTATTGCAAGTCCTCTATATATTGTGCAAGATATGTATAAAATTAAAAAATATAAACATACATAAACATTATATCAAACACCCTTTGTAGAGATTTATCTATAACAAGTATGACAAGAGAGCAATTGTAAGTAAAGGAATAAGTGTTAGGGGAGGGATGATAAGGGGCACTTAAGGTTTGTAAGAAACAAAAAGATAAGATTAATAATCGAAGGATATATATAATACACTAATTTGATTACTTTTATGAATTTTGTACGAGTAAAAATTGATAAATTAATATTTAATATTTAGTTGTCATTGGTGCGACCTCATAGGTTTACAAGAAATTAATTGTTCGCTTTAAGTATGACTATATGGTTTTATTCTTTTGGAGCTCATGAGTCTCCAAAAGGTGCCTTTAAGAGTTACAAACACTTGATAGGCAATGCAAATTATAAATATATACTTCGCAAGTTTAAATAGTCGTGTAACAAAATATCTAAGGTAGTTCACCATAGTTAAAAATCCTCATAAGTATCCACATAACACATATGCAAGAAAAATATAGTAAATTAGCCCTAGATAATGTCCTAAAGACTTATCCAGTCATGTGTCACTTGGGTAGCTCTAGGATGTTGTACTAGTTGATGCTCCACACCATTTTGCAAAGATAGAAAACTCCTAAATGACTGTTTGGATGATATATTTTTGGACAATTTTATTTCTACATAATGATGCATACTATTTAAGTTTATAAGACTAAAACAACTACCAAAACTAATCAAAATAGGGCTATCAATCCTACTGCAAGTCCTTTATATATTGTGCAAGATATGAATAAAACTAAAAAATATAAACATACATAAATATTATATCAAACACCCTGTGTAAAGATTTATCTATGATAAGTATGACAAGAGAGCAATTGTAAGTAGAGGAATGAGTGTTAGGGGAGGGATGATAAGGGGCACTTAGTGTTTGTAAGAAACAAAAAAAAAGATTAATAATTAAAGGATATATATAATAAACTAATTTGATTACTTTTATGAATTTTGTATGAGTAGAAATTGATAAATCAATATTTAATATTTAGTTGTCATTAGTGCGACCTCATAAGCTTACAAGAAATTAATTGTTTATTTTAAGTATGTCTATATGATTTTTATTCTTTCGGGGCTCGTAAATCTCCAAAAAGTACTTTTAAGAGTTACAAACACTTGATAGATAATGCAAATTATAAATATATACTTTGCAAGTTTAAATGGTCGCGTAACAAAATATCTAAGGTAGTTCATCATAGTTAAAAATCCTCATAAGTATCCCCATAACACATATGTAGGAAAAATATAGTAAATTAGCCCTAGCTAATGTCCTAAAGGTTTATCTAGTCATGTGCCGCATCGGTAGCTCTAGGTTATTGTATTAGTTGATGCTCCACACTATTTTGCAGAGCTAAAAAAACCCCATGACTGTTTGGATGATATATTTTTGGATAATTTTATTTCTATATAATGATGCATATTACTTAATTTACGAGACTAAAACAACTTCAAAAACCAATCAAAATGGAGCTACCAATCCTATTACAAGTCCTCTATATATTGTGCAATGTGTAAATAAAATCAAAAAATATAAACATACATAAATATTATATCAAACACCCTTCGTAGAGATTTATCTATGACAAGCATGACAAGAGAGCAATTGTAGTAAAGGGATGAGTGACAGGAGAGGGATGATAAGGGGTGCTTAGGGTTTGTAAGAAATAAAAAGATAAGATTAGTAATCGAAGGATATATATAATACACTAATTTGATTACTTTTATGAATTTTGTGCTGAGTAAAAATTGATAAACATTTAATATTTAGTTGTCGTTGCTGCGACCTCATAGGCTCACAAGAAATTAATTGTTAAGCATGTCTATATAATTTTATTCTTTCGAAGCTCGTGAACCTCAAAAAGTGCCTTTTAGAGTTAGGATGACTTGAGTTTATAAACCTTTGGTTCCCCTACTCGTCAATCAATATGAGACTAAATATCCTTATGATTACTCCTCCCATAGATGAGGTAAGGGCTCATGACCCTTTTTCTAGCACCAAAATATGATTGTCTTGATGTTATTGATCCTGAATCAGCATGACTTGATTTTGTCCCAAAGGCGCAAGCTCATCCTGATGACCCATGTGATGATTATGTGAGGTGGTTGGAGTCGGGGAAGGTTCGATCGAAGCAATCCCGAGGTGGTGGTTGAGCGTTCAAGGACGACCTTGGCCTCCTCAGGGTTTTGGAGATGAGCTAAGGCGTGCTTTACCTTCGTCGAAGATCCTACAAAAGAGGTCAATGTTATGATAGATTTCTCTATTCAACCTCTTCAATACTGAAGTTAGTATTAATGGAGTAGGAATATTAGGATTTTTCAAGTTCGATCCGTTATTCAGACCTTGGGATTACCTTTTATACTCGAGCATTTGGCGATGCAGGTTTCTCTTTGCCAATGTTAGCATCTTAGTAATAGATCAGACTGATATCATTATGTTCCCCATTCCCTATTAGAAATGCCTCTTTATAACATAGCTATGTTGGATTGTCAATTCATACTAATAAAAAAATAATATGAACGACGACGTGCACGACTATTGGAGCACTTCCAAAAACAATCATGGCGTTCAGGAAACGTTCCCGACGCGCCGTGTTTGAACGCAATACCCCTCCTGGCGTTGACTGCGGCACGAAAACGGAGTCAACGTTCGACACAGCGTCCTCCATCGACGACTCCCTCCGAAACCCACCCGTGTGCATCCGAGACCCGCTCCCACGCGACTGCCCTAGCCACCTCCTCGCTGACCTTATTCATCGGAAAATCGGGTCTACCCATCTATCTGGATCCGGTTCCAATTCGAGCCATATCGACGCGGCTTAAACGTGAGGTGGTAGTGGTGACACCACTGACAGCCGAATGCAAGATGACATAATGTTGACAGAAGACGCGTCAATAGATACAAAATACGGCGATTAAATTAGGTTGTACATCATATCTATACGAGCTCGGTTCCGATCTTTACATCATTAAATTAGGATTTTTAATGGATCTACCATTGATTCTGAGCTGGGATTCAAAATATTTTCATTTATAGTAGTAGAAGTCTTAAATTTCCTACCAGATGGGGCCTCTGTGTGGCGCAAATATTAGCTCGTTAAAGTGGGCAAGAAATTTTGTTGTACCAAAAAAGAAAAACCTAAATTCCACTACTGCCGGATTCGAAACGTCCACTCATGGATTGTCCTCGTCAACTATTCTCTCTGTGCCACATCTCTCGCCTTGCCATGTAATCGACGAATGCACGCGGTAGTGGGACTCCTATTTATTGCAACTGCACGTTCGACTCCTTCCCTGAGTCCAGCCATGGCGGAGCCAACCAATGTGCGGCGGTTCTCCAGCTGCCGAGGGGTCTCTTTCGAGATCAACCACCCACAAAGCGTCCTCTTCGACGTCCGAGTTCGGGCGGCAGGCGACATCTCCTGCGAGCCCGAGGTCTCGCTGAGCTCCTTCAAGGTCCAGCCCGTCGCCTCCGACTTACACAAGTCCACGAGCCGTTCCAGTAGCCACTTCTGTGACCTTGAGGACGAGGACGACCAGCCTCCGCTCGCGGACGACGATGTCGAGAAGCAGCAGGCGTCCGGAGAACAAGTCCCCCAGCCTGCGGCCACGAGAAGCCCTTCGGTGAGGAGGAAGAGCGGCGAGTCGTCCCGCCTGTCCGTCATACTGCTGGATCAGGGCTTGTTCACTGTGTACAAGCGGCTGTTCGCCGTCTGCTTCACCTTCAACGTGGTCGCGATCGTCCTCGCCGTCACGGGCCACTTCCCCTACGCCAAGAAGAGAGCGGCTCTCTTCTCCATGGGCAACATCTTGGCCCTGACGCTTTGCCGCAGCGAAGCCTTCCTCCGCGTCGTGTTCTGGCTCGCCGTTAAGGCGCTCGGGCGGCCTTGGGTGCCCCTGTTCGTCAAGACCGCCGCCACATCCTTCCTCCAGTCGCTCGGCGGAATCCACAGCAGCTGCGGCATCTCCTCCGTCGCCTGGCTCATCTACGCTCTCGTGCTCACGCTCCAGTCCCGGAAGGACACGTCCGACGAGATCGTCGCCGTCGCCTCCGCGATCCTCGCCTTGCTCTGCCTCTCTTGCATGGCCGCGTTCCCGCTCGTCCGACACCTCCACCACAACCTCTTCGAGCGGACGCATCGGTTCGCCGGATGGACGGCGCTCGCCCTTCTCTGGGCGTTCGTCGTCCTTACCGTCGGCTATGAACCAGCCACAAAATCTTACGACAACCTCAAAGGCTCTAAGCTCATCGAGCAGCAGGAGTTCTGGTTCACCTCGACCATCACCTTCTTCATCATCCTCCCCTGGGTCACGGTTTCACAAGTCCCGGTCACAGTGACCGCCCCGTCCAGTCACGCCTCCATCATAAAGTTCGCCGGTGGGGTCGAAGCCGGCCTCCTCGGGCGGATCAGTAGGTCGGCCTTGTCGGAGTGGCACGCTTTCGGGATCATATCAGACGGCAATGACAGCCACATGATGCTCGCCGGCGCGGTGGGCGACTTCACAAGAGGGCTCGTCTCGGACCCGCCGACCCACCTGTGGGTACGAGGGGTGCACTTCGCCGGCCTGCCGTACCTCGTGAACATGTACAACCGGGTGGTACTGGTGGCCACCGGCTCCGGCATCTGCGTCTTCCTTTCCTTCATTTTGCAGCCCACAGCGGCGGACGTCCGCCTGGTGTGGGTGACCAAAGGGGTGGAGCAAAACTTCGGGAGGGAGATCAAGGAGATGCTGAACCGGCAGCCGAAGGAGAAGGTGGTGGTGCACGACACGGCGGTGTTGGGGCGGCCGAACGTGGCTCAAGTGGCGGTGGAGGCGGCCAGGGATTGGGAGGCGGAGGTGGTGGTGGTGACGAGCAACCCTCAAGGCAGCCGGGACGTCATCAGGGCATGCAACAAAGCTGGAATACCTGCGTTCGGCCCCATTTGGGACTCGTAGGCCCCATGAATTATTAGCTGAAGCTCCAGGAAGTGCGAGAGTAGTTTTGTATTATTTTTCCTGAAAATATTAATACTAGAAATAAGACTATTTGTTTAATTATGTTATGATGGAAGGAATAAAATTGGAGAAAATATTTTATTATATTTTATAATTCTTATTAATTAATAAAGATATATTTAGATCAGATTCTGATTAAATATATGATGCTGATACACCTTCGATCGGATGTTCTGATGAATGCGAATTGCATGCATGTTACCTACGTAGGAATTGCACGAAGGGTTCCATCAAAAGCGTTCATCCCATCGTAACCATCAATTTCAATTTCAATAGATTAAGTTGATTCATTAACGTCATAAGCGACGGCTGGGATCCTTCCACTACTACAAAATATGTAAGGTTTCAATGATACATCTTGTTGACAGTTCCGATTCCACAGAAAATAAAATCGGAATCGATTTGATTCCAACTGATCTCAGTTCCGGTTATCAAATCATCGATTTTAGTTTTGATTTTAATTATTGGTTTCTATTGACATAAAAAAAAACAAAATTAAAAATATTTCATAGAGTTTCAAACTCATGTTATTAAATCTTGAGTTTGAAGGGCTAACGTTAAATCTTGAACTCATTTGTGTTTTATTTATTTTGTTTGGGATCAATCTAGAAAGTAGATTCTATTTCTTGTTCTAGATTTTAAAAATTATTCGAGTTTGATTTTCGTTTTTGATAAAAAAAAACTATAATATCATCCTCTGACTCTCATTCATTTTTTATTTACATGAGTAAGGTAAGGCAGGATGCTATTTTTTAATTTTTTTACTGCTATCAATACCAGTGTAATGGAAAAGTAAATATACTAATTTATGAAATAAAATAATAGGGCTCTCCCTATATAATTATAACTTTTAATAAAAAATATATACTGTATAATATATCCAAAAGTTATATACAAAATATAAATGCTCAAAGGTCATCGTTTGTATCTATATTAGAATGGGCTCGCATGTACTCATTTTTCAACTCAATCATTTGAGTGAGGTACTAATATCTCTAATTGTAAAATAGGGTCTATTGTCGGTAATCATTTAATAAGTATAAACATTTATAATTTTATTTATGTGAACATTTATCTTGTAATATATATAATATTTTAAAATTATCAACATATGATATTTAACGGTAAACATCTTATCCTATGCTTTCTTTAGCAAACATAACCATGTAACATAGTATATGCAAAAGGAAGAGGTAAAATTATATATCAGAATAATTCAAAATATCTATATACACATGCAACAAACATATCAAATTCTTTAACTTCTATATCTTATATCATAATATATACGTACATTCTCATATAGTATATTATCATAATATATATGTTCACTCTTATATTACACATCATAATTTATATATGTACTCCCAAACCATACATCATAATACGTACGTATACTCTTAGACCATACATCATAGTATATATGTGCATTGCATATCATAATATATATATATGCACTCCTACATTTTATGTCACAGAAAATATGTACACTCTTACGCCGTATATTATATATATATATATATATATATATATATATATATATATATATATATATATGTGTATACATATATAATATGTACATTCTCACACTATATTATATATATATATATATACATCTCTATTTATTTATTTATATGTTTAATATATATATATATATTCATATATATATATTCACATTTAGCTTATGTCTAATTAAAAACAATCATATCATTCAAAATATGTTTTCTAAAATATATTATGGATACAGATATAATTATTCATAAATTACTATTTTAGAATCGCACACTCATTCAATTGGGAGCGTAGGGTCATGAAATGTCTTGATTAAAAATCCTACATCTTTAATTATTAATTTATAATAATTTATAACAATAATTCGTAGAAATTTTTTGATAAAATCCTTAATAAAATAGATTATATTCAACCTATAAATTTATTTATATTTTACTAATAATTTTTTAATAATTCACTCTATAATTAAACAAACTTGTTAGTTCCACTCAAACCATCATATAATTTTGTGAAGAAATTTTGCTTCACTAGTTTAGCTAATCAAACAATCTTGAATTATCATAAAATTTTGTAAAAAACTTAGAGATATATAAAACTAAATATGCACTAATTTTTAGCTTAAAATAAAATCATTTAGTTGCCAAACTAACCTCCTAATTACTATTAACACCTTTTCTATTCTTCTAAATTTGGGTCAGGACTATCTAAATTTATAGACCTTATATCTTGGTGTATAGAAGTGTTATTTATCCAATTTCAAATCTTACATAATCCTAAAGAATCTTTTAAAATATATCAAAAGAATAAAGCCTAATTATATTCCTAAGGGGGTCAAATAGGACTCATCCTCAAACAATAAGAGATTTTGAGTATCTCAGATTAGGATACTCATAACCCTATTCATTGATGTTAGATTAAGATTATATCAAAAGTCTTAGAACCATAAGAGAATTATACAAAATATATTCAAAAATTAAATATTAATTTAAAGTCTAGGTTATTTAAAAATAGTTTAAAACATTCATCTATAATTTATAAGACTGAAATCCTTGGTATAGGAAGGGAAAAATTAGGTTTTTCTTACCTCAACCTTTCTTTCAGCTAGGGTTTCCTAGCTTGCATGAGAAAAGCTAAGATAATGGCTTTAAAAAAAAGGAGAAAGGTCATGAGTTATATTGTTGGTAAAAAGAATGAGATCAAAATAAGATAGAGGTGCTTAATGTTGAATCTCAAATTTTGATAATGAAACTAATTAATTATGATTTATGAACTAACTGCGTTTTGAGTTACGCAGGTCTACTATCGATCAGGATTAGACAGTTGACGCTGGAGGAATTGACGTTACACCGGAGGTGATCACGTCTGGATATTGGATGTCGAGCCAGAGGTTCAGTCGACAATCGATGGAAGGCTTCATACGTCGGGCATCGGGCTTAGAAGAGCGTGTTGGGCCAAGGATATCGAGGTTGCGGAGGTCAACCATCGATTGGGCAACGGACTACAAGAGAGGACGATGTGCCGAAGGATCAGACGAAGCGCCGACCAATGATGTGCCGGGCAATTGAATGTCAATTCGTGTTGTAATAACTGTCTAGATCGAAATAGAGTGTTTGCTGTTTGTGTACAGAATTAGCTACGATGACGATGAAGACATAAAGTGAAATAAAGTACCGGAAGACAAGTGTAATAGATCGTTGAGAGTTTGACGAAAATCTGAAGATTCGTTGGGAGTGTTGCCGGAACCGGTCGAGAACGAGTAGGGATCTTGCCAAAGGGTTTTCGGAAGTTCACCGGAAGGTTCGTCGGAAGTTCGCGGAGCTTGCCAAGAAAGATTGGAGCTTGCCAAAGAAGCTCGGTGGAACTCATCAAGATCATTGTGAAGTCCGAGAGCTTGCTGGGAGTCCACGGAATGGTTTCCGAGGGTTCGTCAGAAGACCGTCGGAAGTTTGCCGGAAGCTCGCCGGAAGAAGTCTTTGACTTGTCAAACTTTGTAACAGCTTAGAAAATATCTTTAAATTCATAGTTAGTATAAAATTTGGTTTAAAATTAGGTGTTAATCCTATAAACCAAGTTAGGGCCTATTTGGGGCTGTTTTGGACTGATTTTAGCTGAGTTTTTTTGCCCATACTAGTGGGCTGAAACATGCTAGGCGGTGGCACCGCCCAGCAGCCGAGTGCTGGGCGATGGTACCGCCCAGCCTGGGGAAGTAGTACCGCATAGCGCCTGAAGGCACAAGCGGTAGCACCGCCGGCACCGGGAAACTCAAAGAAAATTCAAATTTGGAGCTCAAATTTGAATCCTCTTTGAATCTATAAATACTCCCTCTTTCTCAACTGAAATGCAAACCCTTAGAGAGTTAGAAATTGAGTAAAAGGCTTGAGAAAGTCTAGTTTTCAATAGCTTGTGTTCACCTCCTTCTTTCTCTTTGAAAAATCTGTAAGAGTGTAAACTTCTTGTAGAAGGATTGTAAGAGGGGTGTTTAGTCCTTTCCCTTCAAAATGATTTGCTAGTGGAAGTTGGGAGCCTCATCGGAGAAGGCTTCGGAAGTAGATGTAGGTCGAATGACCGAACCACTATAAATCGGTTTGCATTTACTTTCTCGCAACTTACTTTGCTGTAAACCATTTTCATTTGCTGCCTTATTTACTCAACTTCATCTTCATCTTCATCTTCTTATGTATTCTTTAAAGTTAAAATGTAATCTTTCCGGGTTCAAACGAAACGTTGCATTCATTCGTACGAAGTTTCCGAACTTGTTTTAATCGCTAAAAAATCTATTGTTCTTTACCACTGCACTAATTCACCCCCCTCTCTTAGTGCCACTCGATCTCTAACAATTGGTATCAGAGCCATGTTCTTTCTCTTTCGGATTTACACTCGTGAGAAATGGCTCTAAATAATTTTCAAGAGGGCTTTTTGATTTTTCATCCACCGTTCTTTAACGGTTCGGACAACACTTATTGGAAAACTCGAATGAGAGTTTTCTTGATTTCTCTTGATTTAAACTTGTGGAACATCATTAAAAATGGATTTCAACTTCCCTCTAAATCGACGAACGAATGGTCGGATTTGGAAAAAAGATCGTTTTCTTTAAATGCAAAGGCTATGAATGTCTTATTTTGTGCTTTAGACAAAAATGAGTTCAATCGGATTTCTATGTATGAAACGGCTTTTGACATTTGACGAACTCTTAAAATCACACACAAGGGAACTAGTAGAGTTAAAGACTCGAAAGTAAACCTCGTATTGCATAATTTTGAGCTCTTCCGAATGACACCAAGCGAAACTATCGGTGATATGTACACCCGTTTCACGGATGTCGTCAATAGTTTGAAAAGCCTTGGTAAATCTTTTTCAAGTTTTGATTTAGTAAACAAGTTTTTAAGATCCCTTCCAAAAGAGTGGGATCCAAAAGTAACGGCAATACAAGAAGCTAAAAATTTAAATGACTTATCTTTTGAAGAACTCATTGGGTCTTTAATGACCTATGAAATGGCTTTCTTGGAACACAATGAACTCGATAAACACATGGACCATCTTCCAAAGAATAGGAAGGATTTGACACTTCGGACTATGAAATACCACTCGAGTGATGACTCAAGTGATGAGGACAATAAGAACTTTGAACTTCGAACACTAAATCTTAATAAGTTCATTAAACAAAAATCTAAAATAGACAATGAACTTGAACGGAGGAAGAGGCCAAAGAAGAAGAAGAAGAAGGCTTGCAAAGAAGAATCAAGTGAAGAAGATGTTGAATCTCAGATTTTGATGATGAAGTCAATTGGTGAAATATTTGTTCTAATCTACTTTGTCGAGATAAGTGTGCAGGAACAACTACGATGGGAAGAAAACATAAAGTGATTTACCGAGATCAAGTCCGTCGGGGGTTCAAGAGTTCATCGGAAGTCCGAGAGATCTTCGGAAGTGTTGCCGGAACCATCCAAGATCGAATCAGAGACTTGCCGAAGTTTTTAGAAGTTCATCTCAAAGATCGTCGAAGGTTCGCGGAACTTACCGGAAAGATTCGGAAGCTAGCCGAAGACTCGTTGAGCTCGCCATACAATCCGGGAGTATGCTGGGAGTCCACTGGAAGCAATCCGAGGGAAGCATCGGAAGCCTACCGGAATCTCGCCGTAAAGCTCGCCGGAAGTTGACTTGAAAAGTGTCGGATCAAATCATGTTGAGTTATGTTTTTAAGTTCGTAGTTTGCACATGAGTAGAGCAAGGATTTAAGAAAAAAATCCTGCCTAAATTCAGTGGGGGCCAACCGGGCCTCTACTGGGCCAAGTTGGGGCTTAAACAGGGCCCATTCGGCTTTGGTTGAATGGGCCATGCGGTTGAACCGCCCAGCCTGGGGCGGTGGGACCGCCTAGCTGGAGCGGTAGCACCGCCCCTGTACACAGACAGGCGGTGGAACCGCCTGGCTGGGGCGGTGGCACCGCCCCAGTCACCAGACTGGAGCGGTAGCACCGCCTGCCTGGGGCGGTGGTACCGCCCCTGTGTGTCAGTCAATGATCGACATAGGCGGGGCACCGCCTCGACACCTGTAACAGAACTCCAAATTTGATTTCAAATTTGGAGCCCAATTTTGAATCCATTTTGGATCTATAAATACCCCCCCCCTTTCTCAGTTGAAAGGGCACCCTTTTGAGAGTTAGAATCTTAGTCTTGAGCTTTTGAAAAGTCTTGAAAAGTCTTGTTCTTGCTAAGTGTTCACCTTTTTCTTCTTCTTGAGAAATCTTGTAAAAGTGTGAACTTCTTGTAAAGGGTTGTAAAAGGGGTATTTGGTCCTTCCCCTTCAAAGGATTTGCTAGTGGAAGAGCGGAGCCTCATCATAAAGGCTTCAAGAGTGGATGTAGGTCATTTGACCGAACCACTATACATCATTGTGTTCATAAATGTGTGAGTGTTTACATTCTTGAATCATTTCATTACTTGGCTGCAAGTTGTTTAGTTCATAGTTATTTCCTTTACGTAAGCAATTACTTTCAAGTTCTCTTTTGCCAAATCGAAATCTTCCTACGAACTTGTGTTTTTGCAAAATCGGTTTCAAAAGTACGATTTTAATCCACTGCACTAATTCACCCCCTCTTAGTGCCTTTTAGATCCTAACAGAAGAGGCGAAATGGGCTTTGACGATTTTCGACAATGAGGTAAGAAACTCACCCAAGTTGCTTTTACCTTATTTTGAAATTATATGATGCTTTCCATGAATGCTTAACTTAGTTAATAGGATTTTTCTTTTCTTATGTTTTTGGAAGTTAAAACAAATTGTTTTTAAAAAATTATGCTATGCTTTTCCTTTTAGCATTTTTGAAAATTATAAAAATGATCATGAAAAACTATATTGTTAAAGTTTCATGCATGTTATGATTCAAAACTTTGAATGAATGATGATTGCTTAGTTTATGATTTCCATATCATATTTTGATGCATGGTTTAACACAAAAGTTAATTAGCATGATTATGTTTAATAGGGTTAATCCATGATTGTGTACTTCATTTTCATATAATGAGGATTTGAAGTAATGTTGATTTAAAAACATCTATCTTGGATTAATGTGTCTTAATCCTTTTTATAATGAAGTTTTTATATGATGCATGTCTTCATGAAATCAATTGCAAAACTAAAAGACCTAACCCACAAATTTTTAAAATGAAAGAAATGTGATTTTGATGTTGCCTTGTGTTATAATTTGGACTTAATGGTTTTCATGATGAAAATTATTTTTTAGATTTTTAAAATGATGTATGATTTTAGCAAAAGTTTGAACATTGATAATCTTGTTATAACAAATGAAAGAAAGAATTAAAATGACTTTGATGATGTATCATGAAAACATGCTTAATGATTGTATCATACTTGATGACTTGAAATTTCATATTTTGAAATAATATATTCATAATGAATCCATTAATCTTGATGATTTTCATATCACTTTTTGACTTTAAATTTGATACATATTTTTCATGCAAAAAGTTTTTGGGCATGCTTCTGTGAAATCTTGCTTGATAATGAAAATGCTCCATACATATGTTCATGATAAATTCATGAATCTTGATGATTTTATATTGCTTTTGATTTCAAACAAGATGCATGATTTTTGTTAAAAAAAAATTAATAGCATGTTTCAAGATAATGCTTGCACACCAAATATGATCAAAAGATAGAAGCAAGCATATTGATGATTTCGTTTTTACATGAAAGTTTTGAACATGTTTATATAAGATCAACCACATAAAATAAAACACAAAAGTTAAAAATATTTTAATCATGATGTTTTATTTATGATGTGTTTAGTCTTAATGGATTTTATAACGAAACTTATGTATTGCTTTGAAAATGTTGATACATGCTCACATGTAATCAATTTATGTTACTCTTATTAAAATTTTCGAATGAAAGACTTTGATATATTTAATCTTGATGGGTTTAATGACAAACTTGTATTTTGAATTTATACAATGATGGCTTCCGTATAAATATTTGAACATACATTATGAAATCATCATTGAAATGAAAATATTAAAAGTTTGTTATCATGCTTAATGACTTTGTGATATCATATCTTGATGACAAACTTATGTTTTGGTCTTAAATTTGATACTCATCTTTTGAAACATGAGCACACTTGTTTGAAACAAAATGAAACACATTATCATGATAAATTGAATATCATAATGTGTTATATTGTTGTCTTGATAATTTTTATAATGAAGTTTGTCTTTCGGTTTTGAATATTTTGATTTGGCATATAAAGGCAAAAGACATACTTATATGATGAAACATAAAAAAATTATATTTACTATCTTATCGAGATTAATGATTTCATGATATCTTAAGAATCTCGTAAATTATAGAAGTGATTTCGATGAATTGATTTTGATTTGATAATTTGAACTTTTCTCTCATGTTTCGATACTACTTTGTAAGCTTAATGACTTGTTAATTGAAATATTCATGTAGACTTTTGATGTACCACTTGTCATGATTAATGCAAATTGCTAGCATTTTGAATCTCGAAAATGATTGCTTCTTTTTATCATTTACCAAAGAGAAGAATAATTCAAGTTTATATCATTTGTGAATCTCATAAACTATGTTAATGATTTTGATGATTTGAACTTGAATGAGCTTTATCACAATCCAAGTCTTGATATCTTAATACTTGATACTTGGAATTCTTATGCATGAATCAAGTTGCTCTTTGTGCTATATCTTTTTAAATGAATCATGAGCCTTATTATCATATATTTCATAATATAGAAATAACAAGAATTCTTTAGCTTATATGTCTTATGTGGCAATTGAAAAATTGATGATTGAAAAGAAATTTACCTTATGATGAATCAATGAATCATGACTTGATATATGAGAATGATATATTTTTTATGCATCATGATTCTTGGTTGTATACCCTTTATCATGAATTGATATTTGCCGTGTAAGCCCTATATGATTCAAAATTGATGTAAAAGAATTGTGCTTAATGATTGAATCATTAATTTATTCTTTTATCATGGCTTGAAAATGAATGAAAAGAAAATATGTTAAAATCATGATTTGATTCTTGATATTGATATGCTTTTATATATCATTTCTTGTATATCATCTGATAAATATGAATTTTGATCTTGCAAGTTATGAACCATGAATGATATCTTTTGGTTTTGATCCTTGTTGAATTTATATATTGATATCCTTCATGACATGATTTCTTTGCATTGTTGTCTTATTTGCATCATGTGTTGATTGAACAATTGATGTATATTTTTATTGATGCAAATTTATAATTGATATGAAAAATGGCTTGTATAATGATTGAAATTTTTAGCCATTTAGTCCTCCCTTTTTTTTTTGAAAAAGACAAAGGGGGAGAAAAATTGCTACCTTATAATTTCACAAGAAGTTAAGGATTGCTATATCAAAGGATGCAAATATTGCTATCTTGACTATCTCAAAAGAAGCAAAATGCAAAACTTCAAAAATTTGAAATGTTACACTTGCCATGCCTTTATGTTTGTATGTTTTAATGAAAAGTTAGCATATATGTTTAAAGTGATTATATATAATTGCTAGCTTATTGCAAACAAAAAGTTGATAGCATGCAAAGGTGAAACTTAGTTACAAAAGAGAAGAATTGAAAGGAAGCTAACTTGCATGTCGCAAAGTATATTAGCTTGCTTATCATTATTGATTGCTTGCTTATCATCTTTTTCTCTCATATCATGATTTTTGACTCCCTTGAATTCATGACTTAATATGCTGAAAATTCATGTTATAAATTTGTTATTTTATCATGATCAAAGCATTGACTATTTGTACTCCACTTTTTTTGACAAAATAAAGAGGGAGAATATTTATTGCTAGCTTATGTATCGCAAAGAAAAATTTTGCTAGCTAAAACATGCAAAGGAAGCAAAGAAAGTGCAACTTGCACATCTCAAGAAGTAAGTGAAAAAAAAAATTTGCCACCATTGCCCATCCTTAAAAACTTGCTATGATTGAATGGTATGATTGGATATTGTATTGCAAAGCTATGTTTGAGTTATAATGTGATTGATAGCTAATATGATTGTAATATTTGCATATCCTTGAAAACTAGCTATAATGTTACTTCTCCTTTTTGTTGATGACATAGGGGGAGAAGTAGATTGATGACTTCATTCATTGATTGAATATTTTATATATTTGCATGATGGTTTGATGTATTCTCTTAACAATGTGATGAATGTTGCTTGGATTTGGGATAATCCAAGGTTTCTATCAATAGCATATTGATAGGGGGAGTTTGTGTTAAACTCCGGGGAGTTATGGTTAACTCCGTCAGTCCTCAATTAGTTATCATCATCAAAAAGGGAGAGATTGTTGAATCTCGGATTTTGATGATGAAACTAATTGATTGTGATTTGTGGTCTAACTGCGTTTTGAGTTACGCAGGTCTACTATCGATCAGGATTAGACAATTGACGTTGGAGGAATTGACATTGCACTGGAGGTGATCACGTCTAGATATTGGATGTCGAGCCGGAGGTCCGATCGACAATCGGTGGAAGGCTTCGTACATCGGGCATCGGGCCTAGAAGAGCGTGTTGCGCCAAGGATATCGGGGTTGTGGAGGTCAACCGCCGATTAGGCAACGGACCGTAAGAGAGGACGATGTGCCGAAGGATCGGACGAAGCGCCAACCAATGATGTGTCGAGCAATTGAATGTCAATTCGCGTTGTAATAACTTTCTAGATCGAAGTAGTGTTTGTTATTTGTGTGCAAAATTAACTACAATGATGATGAAGACATAAAGTGAAACAAAGTGTTAGAAGACAAGTATGATAAATCGTTAGGAGTTCGAGAGTTCGACGGAAGTCCGAAGATTCGTTGGGAGTGTTGCCAGAACCGACCGAGAACGAGTAGGGAGCTTGCCGAAGGGTTTTAGGAAGTTCACCGAAAGGTTTGTCGGAAGTTCGTGGAGCTTGCCAAGAAAGATCAGAGCTTGCCAAAGAAGCTCGGTAGAACTCGTCAAGATCATTGTGAAGTTCGAGAGCTTACCGGGAGTCCACGGAATGGTTTCCGAGGGTTCGTCGGAAGACCGTCGGAAGTTTGCCGGAAGCTCGCCGGAAGAAGTCTTTGACTTGTCGGACTTTGTAACAGCTTAGAAAATATCTTTAAATTCATAGTTAGCATGCAATTTGGTTTAGGATTAGGTGTTAATCCTATAAACCAAGTTAGGGCCTATTTGGGGCTGTTTTAGATCGATTTGGGCCGAGTTTTCGGCCCAAACCAGTGGGCTGAAACATGCTGGGCGGTAGCACTGCCCAGGCTGGGCAGTGGCACCGCCTAGCAGTCGAGTGCTAGGCGGTGGTACCGCCTGTGCACTGTTAGTCTGACGACGGACAGGCGATGGCACCGCCTCTGATAGGCGATAGCACCATCGGCACCAGGAAACTCAAAGAAAATTTAAATTTGGAGCTTAAATTTGAATCCTCTTTGAATCTATAAATATCCCCTCTTTCTCAACTGAAAGGTAAACCCTTAGAGAGTTAGAAATTGAGCAAAAGGCTTGGGAAAGTCTAGTTTTCAATAGCTTGTGTTCACCTCCTTCTTTCTCTTTAAAAAATCTGTAAGAGTGTGAACTTCTTGTAAAAGGATTATAAGAGGGGCGTTTGATCCTTCCCCTTTAAAAGGATTTGCTAGTGGAAGTTGGGAGCCTCATCGGAGAAGGCTTCGGAAGTGGATGTAGGTCGAATGACCGAACCACTATAAATCAGTTTGCATTTACTTTCTCACAACTTACTTTGCTGCAAACCATCTTCATTTGCTACCTTATTTACTCAACTTCATCTTCATCTTCATCTTCTTACGTATGCTTTAAAGTTAAAACGTAATCTTTTCAGGTTCAAAAGAAATATTGCATTCATTCGTACGAAGTTTCCGAACTTGTTTTAATCGTTGAAAAATCTATCGTTCTTTACCGCTGCACTAATTTACCCCCCTCTTAGTGTCACTCGATCCCTAACACTTAAGAGGTTATCTTGATGTCTAGGGTTCAATCACATTGGACCTTATTTAAAAAAAAATTATTAATATAATTATAAGATTTTAGCAACTTTAACTGAGTCTAATTTGGTTTGATTAAGATGGTATTTTTGTTTGAACTTATATCTCAATCTCACTTATATATTTTAATATTTTAATATAACACTTATCTTTGATTTATATTTTTATTTATTTGTTTTATTATTCCATCCATGCCTAAGGAGTTTATTATCCTCCATATATATGATACTTAAAACTTAAATTTGTTTACTTCAATTATGTTTAAACTAATTCAAGCCTTGAGATTCACTTGAGATTTATTATAATTCAATCACCAATTTTAATCACTATATGCATGCTTATTATCACTTTTAATCATGAAAAGTTTATTATAATTCAGTCACTACTTTTAATCACTTTATACTCAAATATGCTGATACACTTAAGCTTGTTACACTAAAGGAGTATACCTTTCTTATTATAAAATATACTTAAAATAAATATTGATGCTTATATGTGCTTAATCAATATTTCATAGAATACTGAGAATAATATATTTGGAAAGCTTGTACTTTAACTTTAGAAGTCAAAAATATAAACATATTATTTATCATATTTATGAAATATAGACATCATAATTATATCACTAATTAAAGATAACATATAAATATTATTTTTATTTCTATTGGTATATTAGTTATAATTTAATGTGCATGAGACTCAAGCATTACAATTCTCCCTTCATAATAAAAATTTCATGTTCAAAAATTTTTACCTAAATAACTCTAGATATTTCTCTCACATCTGTTATTCTCTTTTTCAAGTTATCTGCTTCATTGTGTGATTCCTCCATAGCACTTTAACTAATGCAATTTTTTATTATAAATTTTTTTCTCATTTCTATCAAGAATTTGTACAACCTATCTCTCATATGTTAAATTTTTATCCTATTTTATTAGTTATTCTACCAAGATATAAGATACATTTAAAATATACTTTCTCAACATTAATACATGGAATATATTATGCACCTTTACTAATGTAAGAGGTAAGGTTAGTCTATGTCGGGAAATTTGGGACGACATCATATGCACATCAGAAGAATAAAAAAGAAAAATCTTATATTTTCACAGAAAAAAAGAATTTTTTTGTCTTGCGAAGATTGGTGCGTAAAAAATCACAAAACCGAAAACCTACATGTGTTAAGGGATGTGGTAGCTAGGGAGATCGTATATCTCTGAAAAATAGTAGATCTGTGGGAGAGGATGATAGATTCTAGTCTCTAACAGATTCTAGTCTCACTCTAATCAGATTCTAGTCTCACTCTAGTCTCACTCTAATCGGATTCTCCTATAGAACTCTTTTTCTCTTAATCCAAATGACCCTAGTCAGGGATTTGCTTAAGCAAGAATACCTAGGATATTCCTCTCATAACATCGAGAATAAATAATTTTTTATCGACACTTAATTGTCATTGTAAGGTTAGCTGCCACTCCCACTAGCCAATCGTGCTAGATTTAGAACTTCTAGACATATAAGTCTGGTATCAAAGAGTAAAGTACTCATATAGGATAGCATTGGTGTCTCAAGTCTAAAGATCATATACACAACTGAGATGATGGAATCATTGTCTAACAATGAGATATCATCAATTATCTAACATTCCGTGATCGGATCAATTAGTGAACTCATTCTCCAATGAGTACTTGTACCATATCCCTAGTGTCTCTACACGAGCAGCTACGAAAATAATTACCTCCATCATATGTATATAGCACCAGTCTGTTCGGTTATTTCGATGTCCCTCTCGAGTAACCTATGACCAAGATTATTTAGAGTATATATTTAAATACTAATTGGTCTCATTATCATGGTCTTATCACGATCTGATTCCCATTACATAGATTTATAGATATCATAATATATATAACATGTAATATAAAGTAAAAAAATATCAAATAAATAATAAGCAAAAAGAGTACGTATCATGTCATACGTGTCATCACTCACGTGATTGGCTTACAGGGCACTTGTAAATAACAATCTCACACTTAACCTAAAGTTAATAATCTATATGTTTGATTCTCATCGGGCCCATGTGACGCTCAAAGATAATATGAGATGACTTCATCAGTGGATCTACGATGCTATATTTAAATGAAACTATTTACACTACTATATCTCCTCGAGCCACAATCTCTCTAATTAGGTGGAACCTCCTCAGAATATGCTTAGATTTTTGATGAGGCTTGGGTTTCTTTGTTTGAGCAATCGCCCCATTTTTGTTACAACATAAGGAAATTAACTCATTGTTGCCCAATACGACTTCTAGATCTATGATGAACATCTTCATCTAGACTCCTTCCTTTGTTACCTCTATGGCATCAATGTACTCCGCCTGTGTGGTCGAGTTAGTATGTAGTAGTATCTTGCATGGAACTCTTTCAGCATACTGTTCCTCAATTCAGGATGCACCTCAATCCTAAATTAGACTTACTATTATCGACATCGGATTGGAAACTCGAGTCTGTGTAGCCCTCAACCATAAGGCTACTTCCTTCATATACTAGTAAAAGATCATTAGTCCTTCTCAAGTATTTAATGATATATTTTACTACTTTCTAGTGCTCTAAGCCTAGATCCGTTTAATATCTACACGTGACACTCAAAGCATATGATATATCAGTCTTGGTACATATCATAATATATATGATAGGTCTTATCGTTGAGTTATAAGGTATCCTATCTATGTCTGTTATTTCTTCAAAAGTCTTTGGGGATATACTCCTAGAAAGTAATATCCCATGTCTTATCAGTATGAGACATCTATTGAAATTTTTCATGCCAAATATTTTGATAATAGTATTAGGGATCGAGCGACACTAAGAGGGGGGCTGAATTAGTACAGCGGATAAAGAACAATAAATTTTTGGTGATTAAAACAAGTTCAAAAACTTCGTATGAATGAATGCAACATTTTGTTTGAACCCGAAAAGGAATGATGCTTTAAACTTGAAGCCGATTGTAAGATGGAGAAAATAGAAGTAAAGCGAAGATGGTTTACAGAAATGTAAATGACGATAAGGTAAATGCAAACTGATTTTATAGTTGTTCAGTCATCCGACCTACGTCCACTCCCGATTCTTTTTCGCTTGAGGCTACCGGCTTTTTCACTAGCTATCCTCCTTCCAACAGGCAAGGATGAACTCCCTTATAGTTTCTCTCCTTTTGACGGGAATAGGAGATAATACTTACAAGACCTCTTACCCCTCTCTTGGACTAGAACACACTTAAAACTTAGAGGAAAGATTTTGACACATTTCAAAAGAGTTTCCCCCTTCTTTTTTTTAGTTCTAGGCACCTTTTCATCCATGAATGAGAGGGATCTTTATAGGCCTCAAGAGGATTCAAATTTGAAGCCTAAATTTGAAACTTTTTTATTTTCCCAGTGTTGGCGGTGCCATCGCCCAGCTTGGGGCGGTTCCACCACCCACCTCTCGGGCACTGAGCGGTGCCACCGCCCGAGCCTTTTCAGCACACTGGTTTGGGTCTTAAACTCGATCTAAACCGGTCCAAAACAAGGCCCAATTGACTCCTATTTGGGTTATAGGATTAACACCTAATCCTAAACCAAATTAACATGCTAACTATAAAATTAAAGATATTTCCTAAGCTATTATAAAGTTCGACAAGTCAAGACTTTTTTAGCAAGCTTCTAGCGAACTTTCGGCAATCTTTTGACGAACCCTCGAAAACCATTCTACGGACTCCCGGCAAGCTCTTGGACTTTACGATGATCTTAGCAAGTTCCAACGAACTTCTTTGGCAAGCTCTGATCTTTCTTGGCAAGCTCCCGAACTTCCGACAAACCTTCCGGTGAACTTTCGAAAACCCTTCGGCAAGCTCCCTACTCATTCTCGGCCAGTTTCGGTAATACTCCCAATGAATCTTTAGACTTCTGTCAAACTCTCGAACTCCCAACAATCCATCCCACTTGTCTTCCGGTACTTTGTTTTGCTTTACGTCTTCATCATTATCGTAGTTAATCCTGCACACATACAAACAAAACTCTACTTCGATCTAGACAATTATTATAACGTGAATTGACATTTAGTTTCCCGGCACGTCATTGGTTTATTGGCGCTTCGTCTGATTCTTCGGCACACCGTCCTCTCTTACAATACGTTGTCCAATCGGCGATTGACCTCCGCAACCCCGATATCCTCGACACAACTCCGCTTTTCTTGGCCTGATGTCCGAAGCCTCCTACCGATTGTCCAATATCCTAACATGATTTTCTCAATCAATTAGTTTCATCATCAAAAGACTCATAACTCAAAACGCAGCTTAGACAAGATTCAATTAGTTTCAATAGTATCATGTACCTGTACCTGACTGACAAGCTAAGCATCCTCTTAGATCTATATCTATAGAGTTGAATCCTCAAGATATATGATTTTTCTCCTAAATCCTTCATGGAGAAATGTCTAGATAGCTATGCTTTTACTATGGAGAGCATTCCTATACCATTCTCAATGATTAGGATGTCATTCATATATAACATCAAGAAGGTGATAGCGCATTCACTTACCTTTTTATATATATAAGGCTCATCTTTGTTCTTAACGAAGTCATAAGATCTGATTGTGTTATCAAATCTTATGTTCTAACTTTGAGAAACTTGCTTTAGTCTATAGATAGACCTAAGCAACCTACACATCTAATTTGGACTTTCTTTGGATATGAATCTCTTAGACTTTCTTAGAACAAGGTTTTTACGTCCATTTACCAGATCTTATAGTCATAGTATATTGTAATACCAACAAAATTCGAATGGATTTTAGCATGACTATGGGTGAGAAAATTTCATCATAATTAACACATTGCTTTTAATGAAACCCCTTAGCTACTAGTCTTGCTTTATAAGTCTCCACCTTTTTATTTACTTTGATCTTCTTCTTGAAGATTCACTTGCAACCAATGGATACGATACCCTTAGGTGCATCAACTAGGTTCCAAACCTTGTTGGAGTATATGAAATTCATCTTCGATTTCATAGTTTCTTACCACTTTCTAAGTCTATACTCGTAATAACCTTCTGGTAGGTTTGAGGATTAATATCCTTAACATCCTCTCCTCTGATATGTGTTAGTTATAGGTGCCCTATAAGCCAATCATGTAAGTGATGACACCTATAACACGCTGCATCTAACGGGCGGTTGTGTGTGTGTTGGCACTACGCCCACGTGCAGGTAGTCGCACTACGGGCGACACTTGTCGGCAGCGTGCCCACGGATGAGCCGTCCATAGTCGCGTCGGGAGGAGTGCCCACCCGTGGGCGGGGGCAGTGATGCCTGCGGATAGATTACCTACGGGTAGGGGTGATGCGCCCGCCTATAATGACTGCTGTCGGCAAGGTGGTGGCAGTCACAACGCAGGCAACAGGGAAGGAGAATTAGGTTTTTGGACAGAAGATAATTCTGCCCCTCATAATTTTAAAAATTCTAGGCTGTCCTTTTTTAAATTACCAAAATGCCCTTCATAATTATTTTTTTATATGTTCCCGATTTTAAAAAAATATTAGTTAATTAATAAATTTAATTAATTATTATTATTTATCTAGTAATCCTATATAATAATATGTACATGTGATGTATGATGTGTACAAATAATCATAGACCGTGTGATGTGTGTATATATGAATATTATTATTATTGAGGCTTACGAGTCTCTATTTTTCTAATTTATTGTCAGACTTGCATGCTTGTAATTATATTGTAATTACATGAGGAGGCGTAGCAGGAGCATGAAAGCAATAGCGGGACCCACAATGCCGATACGAATGATCATGATACATAGAGATACGTCAAGATACTGACAAGGACGAGATGGATGATCACAGGACATGGAGATACACTGATACACATAAATCTTAATGTGAGTGATTGGGCCCACTAGCTCAGGCTTGATCATATTAGGATGTGGTCCATGATCATCTAGTGTAATTGCTCATGTGATGTTTGATTACTTGTACACTTACTAGATATATATATTTGCATGTGATGTAGATATATATTAAATATATATGTGTATGACACACCATTTTAGGAGACCGAATCATAAATCTCCTCTTTCAATAATATTAAGTCGGTAAATATGAGGTAATTAGATTGACCCATGTGGCCGTCCATCGTTATAGATAGGAATTGATTTCCGGTATAGGTTGAGTTGGTCGAGTCCCTCGAGGCTCACCTATATCACGATTTGCTATCTTACCTACGACATAAAGATGTCATCGATGACCTGAGAAAATGATATGCTTGGTCGAGTCCCTTGAGAGTATATCATTAAATCAGACTCATCTTGTAACGATAGTGATGACTTAATCGAACATCATAGTTGGTCGAATCCCTTGAGGTCATGGTGGTTCGGAGGCCGAACAGGATGAGAATCACAAAGAGTTATGATCGGTAAGAGTTGCCTATTTTTTAGGCTTAGTGTGATTGGTCGAGTCCCTCAAGGTTTCACTAAGACATCAATTAGATCCTGATCTCTACTAGAAGTCTATCGGAGACTTCCGTTTCACATGCCGAGGGTGTCACATGACTCGTTAGAAAAATAGTAGGAGCACGTCAAGATAGAAGTCCATATCTTGATTATTTATATTTTTATAAAATTTGTATGTTATTTATTTCTACTACATCTTTATTTTTAGAAAATATCGCCATTAGACCCTCTACGTGACATACTTGATGCCAACCGCCTTACTGGTCCAAACTATACGGATTGGCTCTATAACCTAAGGATAGTTCTCACAGTGGAAAAAATCGCATATATCCTTGATATAGTGATGCCTACGCTCAAGGAAGGGGTATGTGAGGATAAGATCTCTCGTTACATGAAGTACACAGATTACTTCACTCTTACTCAGTGTTACATGTTGGGCTCCATGACTCCCAAGTTACAGAGACAACATAAAAAGATGGATGTTAGATCTATACTCCTATATCTCCATAAATTATTTAAGGAATGAGGAAGAACTCAATGATAGGAGATATCGAAGAGTCTCTTCCGCTTTAGGATGACTGAGGGGACACTGGTTCAGAATCATGTCTTTAAGATGATTGAGTGGATAGAGAAATTCACAGGTCTAGGAATAGTCATAGATAATAACTTGTATGTGGATATTGTGCTTCAGTCCCTACTAGATTCCTTTTCACAGTTCTCTATGTTGGTAAGACCAGAAAGAAAAGGAAGACAAAGATGTCCTTTAAGAAGGGTAAGGGCAAGGGCAGACTAAGTAAAGCAAAAGTTGCTACAAAGGACCCGACAAAAGACAAAGGCCAATGCTTCTACTATGGCAAAGATGGGCATTGGAAGAAGAACTGTAAGGAGTATCTTGTAGAAAAGGTAAAACAAATGCTTGGAGAAGCTTCAAGTGCATTCATGATCAGTCTCTATTTGTCAAACTCATATGATAACACATGGTAGTACTTATTATATCTACAATTCGTTGTAGATTCTGAGAAGACCTAGGAGATTGATGAGAGGCAAGATGAACTTCAAGATGGGCAATGGAGCAAGAGTTGTTATTGCTATTGGTGAGGTCACTTTACGTCTGCTCGATGGAGCTACTATTGTATTAGATGCATGCTATTTTATTTTCTCTATTATTAAAAATATTATTTCTATTTTATGTTTGATATTGAATGATTATAAAGTAGGCTTTGAGAACAATAGTTGTACAATTATTAAAGATGATGAAATCATCATGAGAGAAATATTGCATAATAGTTTGATTATGTTAGACACTACTCCACATATCATAAATGTAAGTGAGTCTAAGAGGAAATGAGATGAGGTGAATAGTGCATATCTATGGCATTTTAGGCTAGGTCATATCCATGAGGGAAAGATTCAAAAGTTACTAATAGATAGATACTTAGATCCATTGACTATGAGTCATATATGACTTGTGAACCTTGCATTCATGGAAAGATGACCAACTCTGGAACTAGAAAGAGAGCCACTGAGTTATTGGAATTAATACATAATGATGTATGTGATCCCATGTCAACTCAGGCTATGTGGTTATTCCTATATTATTTTTGCTGATGATTTCTCTAAGTACAAACATGCATACTTGATGAAATATAAATTCGAAACCTTCAAGAAATTCAAGAAATATAAGAATGAAGTAGAGAACCAGATTGGAAAGATTATGAAAACTCTTTGATCAGATCGAGGAGGTGAGTACTTAAGTATAGAGTGGATCTTGTGCTTCAGTCCCTACTAGATTCATTTTCATAGTTCTCTATGTTGGTAAGACCATAAAGAAAAGGAAGACAGAGAAGTCCTTTAAGAAGGGTAAGGGCAAGGGCAGACTAAGTAAAGCAAAATTTGCTACAAGGGACCCGACAAAAGACAAAGGCCAATGCTTCTACTATGGCAAAGATGGGCATTGGAAGAAGAACTGCAAGGAGTATCTTATAGAAAAGGCAAAACAGATGCTTGGAGAAGCTTCAAGTGCATTCATGATCAGTCTCTATTTGTCAAACTCATATGATAACACATGGTTATTGGATACTAGTAGTACTTATTATATCTACAATTCGTTGTAGATTCTGACAAAACCTAGGAGATTGATGAGAGGCAAGATGAACTTCAAGATGGGCAATAGAGCAAGAGTTATTATTGCTATTGGTGAGGTCACTTTACGTCTACTCGATGGAGCTACTATTGTATTAGATGCATGCTATTTTATTTTCTCTATTATTAAAAATATTATTTCTATTTTATGTTTGATATTGAATGATTGTAAAGTAGGCTTTGAGAACAATAGTTGTACAATTATTATGAAATCATCATGAGAGAAATATTGCATAATAGTTTGATTATGTTAGACATTACTCCACATATCATAAATGTAAGTGAGTCTAAGAGGAAATGAGATGAGGTGAATAGTGCATATCTATGGCATTTTAGGCTAGGTTATATCCATGAGGGAAAGATTCAAAAGTTACTAATAGATAGATACCTAGATTCATTGACTATGAGTCATATATGACTTGTGAACCTTGCATTCATGGAAAGATGACCAACTCTGGAACTAGAAAGAGAGCCATTGAGTTGTTGAAACTAATACATAGTGATGTATATGATCCCATGTCAACTCAGGCTATGTGGTTATTCCTATATTATTTTTGCTGATAATTTCTCTAAGTACAAACATGCATACTTGATGAAATACAAATTCGAAACCTTTAAGAAATTCAAGAAATATAAGAATGAAGTAGAGAACCAGATTGGAAAGATTATGAAAACTCTTTGATCAGATCGAGGAGGTGAGTACTTAAGTATAGAGTTCACCGAAGGACCATGGGATTATATCCTAATAGAAACCTCCTTATACACTCTAGCTCAATGGTATATCTGAAAGGAGGAATCACACATTGTTAGACATGGTATGGTCCATGATGAGTTTTACTAATCTACCTATCTCATTCTAGAGATAAGCCATAATGTCCATAGCTTATCTTCTGAACAGAGTTTCAACTAAGTCGGTAGTATCTAAATTATATGAGATATAGAAAGCGAAGAAGTCGAATCTTAAGGTTATTAAGATTTGAGGCTACCTTGCCTACGTTAAGAGGCACAAGCCCGGTAAGTTGGAATCTAGGACGAAATAGTGCAAGTTTGTGGGATACCCTAAGGAAACTTATAAGTATTATTTATATCACCCCAAGGACCAAAATGTCTTTGTAGCTAAGAGAGTAGGAACACAATATTGGTGGAGATAGTGGGAGCATGATAGAGTTGTGCGAGATTAGAGAACCTAGCTCAAGCATCATTCCATAGCTAGAATCTGTTCAGGTACCTAGCACACAAGTTCCGACTTTGCGTAGATTCAAAGGAGTATCACATCTTCCTGAGAGATATGTGGGACATATCAGAGGAGAGGATGTTAAGGATATTGATCCTCAAAACTACGAGGAGGCTATTACAAGTGAAAACTCTGGGAAGTGGCAAGAAACCATGAATTCAGAGATAGATTCCATGTACTCCAATAAGGTTTAGAACCTGGTTGATGCACTCGAGGGTATCATACCCACTAGCTGCAAGTGAATCTTCAAAAAGAAGATTGGAGTGGATGGAAAGGTAGAGACCTATAAAGCAAGACTAGTGGCTAAAGGGTATCGTCAAAGTCAATGTATTAACTATGATAAAACCTTCTTATCCGTAGCCATGCTAAAATCCGTCCAGATTCTATTAGCTATTGCAGCACACTATGATTATAAGTTCTGGTAGATGAATGTGAAAATTATGTTCTTCAATGGCAACCTCGAGGAGGTGTATATGATACAGCCTGAGGGATTCATGTCCAAGGACAGTCTAAATAAGGTGTGCAGGTTGCTTGGGTCCATCTATGGACTAAAACAAGCTTTCCAAAGTTGGAACATAAGATTTGATGAGGTGATCAGATCTTATAACTTCGTTAAGAATAAAGATGAACCTTGTGTGTACAGGAAGATAAATAGGAGCGCTATCACTTTTTTAGTTATATATGTGGATGACATCCTAATCATTAGGAATGATGTAGGAATGCTCTCCACAGTGAAGGCTTGACTATCTAAACACTTCTCCATGAAAGATTTAGGGGAAGCATTCTGTATATTGGGGATTCGGATCTATAGAGATAAATCCAAGAGGATGCTTAATTTATCCCAGTACAGGTACATAGACATCATTGTCAAAAGGGTTAGTATGAAAAATTCCGAGAGATGTCTCATATCTATAAGACATAAGCTATCACTTTCTAGGAGTATGTCCCCAAAGACTCATGAAGAAAGAGCACACATGGATAGGATATCATGTCTCAGTGATAGGGTCTATCATATATGCTATGCTATATACCATGCCTGATATAGCATATGCTCTAAGTGTCACGAGCAAGGATCAGGTGGATCCAAGCTTGGAGCACTGAAAAGTAGTAAATTATATCCTTAAGTAATCGAAAAGGACTAAGAATCTTTTACTAGTATATGGAGAAAGTAGCCTCAGGGTTGAGGGCTATACGGACTTGAGCTTGTAGTCCGATGTTGATAATAGTAAGTCTAATTCATCATATGTGTTCACCCTAATTGGAGGAGCAGTATACTGAAAGAGTTCAAAGCAAGATACTACTGCTGACTCGACCAAAGAGCGGAGTACATTACTGTGGCAGAGGTAGTAAAGGAGATGGTTTAGATGAAGAAGTTTATCACAGATCTGGGAATCGTGTTAGGCAATGAGGAGCTGATTCCTTTATATTGTGACAACTACAGGACGATTGCTCAAATGAGGAAACTCATGTCTCATTAGAAGTGTACTGACAAGGTTCTAATTTATTAGAGAGATCATGGCCCGAAGAGATGTGGTAGTGGAAAGTATTCCATCCGAAGATAACATCGTAGATCCACTAACAAAGTCATTATCTCAGATTATCTTTGAGCATCACAGAGGTCTGATGGAGATCAGACATGTAGGTGATTGGCTTTAGGT
The DNA here is from genome assembly GCA_024322285.1 of Musa beccarii. NCBI lineage: Eukaryota > Viridiplantae > Streptophyta > Magnoliopsida > Zingiberales > Musaceae > Musa > Musa beccarii. Next base: position 34,980,387 of record CM044398.1, on the reverse strand, counting down.
CAAGTGGGAGATTGTTAGTTATAGGTGCCCTACAAGCCGAACACGTGAGTGATGGTACCTGTAACACGCTGCATCAATCTCTTTGCTTATGATTACTAGCATTTTCTCATATTATCTAGATATATTTTGTGATGTCCTTGGATCTATGTAATGAGAATCAGATTGTGATGAAATCATGATAATGAGATCGGTTAATCTTTAAACACAAACCCTAAATAATCTCGATCATAGATTACTCAAGAGAGACATCGAGGGTGTTCCACGCACCACGGAGCAAACCTAATCCTCACATACACCTATCACTGATTATATGCCAGCTTTTCCGACACCACAAAATATACCTCATGCGCTAGTACCTATCAATGCTCAAGATGATGTACATAGAGTCCTCAATGCAATTAGAGGATACTTTGAGCAACAGGAGGAGCATGATAGAGCTCTACGGGGTGGAAGTAATACATTAGAACACTTTAAGAGATTGGGACCACCTATTTTTGAGGGCAAACCAGATCCAATCCTTGCTGAACGTTGGATTCGTCAAGTGGAGAAGATATTCGAAGCTATCGAATGTCGGGAAAATCAGAAGGTGCCTTTTGCTTCTTTCATTTTGGAAGGGAAGGCAGACACTTGGTGGACCTCAAAAAGGAGGATGTTAGAGTCTAGAGGCAATGTGGTGACTTGGAAACAGTTTAAGGATGCATTTTATGAGCAGTTCTTTCCCGATTCAGTTCGCTTTGAGAAGTAACAAGAATTCCTTACCATCTAACAGGGAAGTAAAACAGTAATGGAATATGATCATTATTTCACTGAACTAGCTCAGTTTTCTCCACATATTACCTTTAATGAAAATCAAAGAGCTCGTCATTTTGAGAGAGGACTTCGATCATCAATTAGAAAGTCTATTGCAATATTGATTTTATCAACCTATGCTGAAGTGTTAAATCGAGCTCTAGTGGTGGAGAAATTGGATAATGAACTACAATAAGCAAAGGACCGAAAGTGACATTTTAATGCTGTACCATCTATGTATAGGGGATCTCATTCTGGACCTTCAAAGAAAGGCAAGGTCAAACAGCTTGAGCATCAACAGGCAGGAGCTCCTAGTAATCAAGTCATTATAAGATGCTAGTTTTTGTGGAAAGATAGACCATGTTTCCACCTCATGCCCCATGGGATAGCGTGTATGCTTTTATTATCAACAACCGGAACACATGTCAAAGGATTGCTCTCAAAAGCAACAACGTCGAGCTCCACCCCAAACAGTTGGGCAATAATAGCTAAGACCTAGAGAGGGAGGTCAGGCGAGGGTCTATGCATTGACCCATCAAGATGCTAAAGCCTCAGGATCTATTATTAAAGGTGTCATCACACTTTGTGGTACACCTGCATCTGTGCTTATCGATTCAGGTTCTACGCATTCTTTTATATCACCATATTTTGCTAGGAAACTACATAAAAATCCTGAAACAATGCATAATATGTTAATAGTAGCAACACCAGTTGGAAACTTCTTGATAGTTGATCAGATATATAGAAATTGTATTATTACTATTGAAAGTCACGATTTGCTAATAGATCTTATTCTACTAGAATTTCAAGATTTCGATGCTATCTTGGGTATGAACTGGCTTTCAGCATACCATGCAAGTGTCGATTGTTTTCAGAAGACTGTTACTTTCTCACCTCTAGATCAACCATCTTTCAAGTTCATTGGGATTCTGGAAAAGCTCCCTCTTATCATATCAGCCTTGATTGCTACCCAACTATTATTGAAGGGATGTCAAGGGTACTTGGCCTTCATTTCTGAAGAAGAATCTAAGAAGCCAGTATTAGAGGACATCCCCATTGTACAGGATTTTCCAGATGTTTTTCCTGACGATCTACTTGCACTACCACCAAATAGGCAGATTGAATTTACAATTGATCGTTTACCTGGCACCACACCTATTTCTAAACCCCCATATAGAATAGCACCAATTGAGCTGGAGGAGTTAAAGAAACAAATCCAGGAGCTTTTAGATAAGGATTTTATTCGACCCAGTGTATCGCCTTGGGGTGCCCTTGTCCTATTTGTGAAGAAGAAAGATGGATCTATGCGGCTATGTATTGATTATAGGCAACTCAATCAAGTGGCCATAAAGAATAAATATCCCCTTCCTCGGATTGATGACCTATTTGATCAACTTCAAGGTACTCAGGTATATTCAAAAATTGATTTGAGATCTGGGTATCACCAACTGAAGATAAGAGAAGGAGACATACAAAAAATAGCTTTCAGAATAAGATACGACCATTATGAATTCTTAGTAATGCCCTTCGGACTCACAAATGCACCGGCTACCTTCATGGATCTCATGAATAGGGTGTTCCACCTTATCTTGATAAATTTGTAATTGTATTCATTGATGATATTTTGATCTACTCCAAAAGTAGGACAGAACATGAATACCATCTTAAGACAGTTCTGAAAGTCCTAAGACAAGAGAAACTATATGCCAAATTAAGCAAGTATAATTTTTGGCTTAATGAAATTATGTTTCTCGGCCATGTAATTTCGAGTGTTGGTATATCTGTTGACCCTCACAAGATTGAAGCTGTGACAAAATGGAAGTAGCCTTCTAATGTTTCAGAAATTAGAAGTTTCTTGGGTTTAGCTGGATACTATAGAAGATTCGTAGAAGGCTTCTCAAAAATAGCAGCACATTTGATCAGGTTGACACAAAAGAACATAAAGTTCATATGGGATGACAAATGTCAATGAAGTTTTCAAGAATTGAAGAAAAGATTAACCAGTGCTCCTATCTTGGTGATTCCTTCAGGGGGAGAAGTTTTTGTAGTATATAGTGATGCCTCACTACAAGGACTTGGTTGTGTTCTAATGCAAAATGAGAGTGTAGTTACTTTTACGTCTAGGCAATTGAAACCTCATGAGAAAAACTATCCTACTCATGATTTAGAGCTAGCAGCTATCATTTTTGCATTAAAAATTTGGAGACACTATCTCTATGGACAAATTTTTGAAATCTTCACAAATCATAAGAGCCTCAAGTACATTTTCACACAGAAAGATTTAAATATGAGACAAAGAAGATGGTTGGACTTTCTAAAAGATTATGATTTTAATATCAACAATCATCTTGGGAAGGCTAATGTAGTCGCTGATGCCTTAAGCAGAAATACTTCTAGTCTTGTAGCCTATATGAATATTCAAAGGAATTCTATGATGACAGAGTTAGTATACTTAAAACTTAGACTTTTATCGGAGACAAATAAAGGTTTTCTTGCATGTCTGATGGCATAATCATATTTAGTAAAAAGGATTAAAGAAGGTCAGAAGGAAGATTCATATCTCCAAATGATAGTTAAGAAAATAACTCAAGGAGCTAGACCAGAATTCCTTCAAATCAAAGATGGTTCTATTACATTCCACAACCGTTTGTATATTCCTGAAAGTCATCTAGTAAAGATACAATTATTGGAGGAGGCACACAGATCAAAATTTAATATCCATCCCGGAACTACCAAGATATACCGGGATTTATGCCAAAACTACTGGTGGCGTGGTATGAAGAGAGATATAGCAGAGTTTGTTTCTAAATATCTTATATGTCAACAAGTGAAGGTAGAACATCGAGTACCTGCCGAAAAATTACAAAGGATTTCAATTCCGGAATGGAAGTGGGAGCAAGTCACTATGGATTTCGTAACAGGATTACCCAAGACTACGAAAGGATATGATAGAATTTGGGTAGTAGTAGATAGACTTACTAAATCTGCTCACTTCCTCCCTGTTAACAAGAAATATTCATTGGATAAATTAGCATGTTTATATATTAAAGAGATTATTCGATATCATGGGGTGCCAGTTAGTATTATCTCAGATAGAGATCCAAGGTTCACCTCTAAGTTTTGAGGAAGTCTACAAAAATCTTTGGGTACACAATTAAAGTTTAGTATAGCATTTCACCTCCAAACTGATGGTCAATCTGAAAGGACAATACAAACTCTTGAAGACCTCTTAAGAGCATGTACTTTAGACTATGGTGGAAGTTGGGATATGCACTTACGCCTAATTGAGTTTTCTTACAATAATAGTTACCACTCTAGTATACAGATGGCTCAGTTTGAAGCTCTTTATGGGAGAAAGTGCAGATCACTTATATATTGGGATGAGGTAGGAGAACAAAACCTTTTGGGACCTCAATTGATTCAAAAAGATGCTGATAATATTCGAATTATACGTCAAAGATTATTAACAGCTCAAAGTCGCCAGAAAAGTCATGCAGATCGAAGACGAAGAGATCTAGAGTTTAAAGTTGGCGAACACGTCTTCTTAAAAGTGTCGCCAACCAAGGGAGTTATGAGGTTTGGTCAAAAAGGAAAGTTAGCCCCTAGATTTATAGGCCCATTTGAGGTCTTACAAAAGGTCAGGCCTGTAGTGTACAGATTAGCATTGCCCCCGATTTTGGCTAGTATCCATGATGTATTCTACGTGTCTATGCTTCGAAGATATATCAGGGATCCATCACATGTCATATCTTACCAACCTCTACAATTGAGAAATGATGCCACTTTTGCAGAACAACCAATCCAGATCTTGAAAAGGAAAGAACATGTTCTAAGAAATAAAGTTATACCTTTGGTAAAGATTTGTTGGCAACACCATTCAGACTAAGAGGCAACGTGGGAAAGAGAAGAAGAGATGCGAGAGCAGTATCCTCATCTATTCTCCTGAGGTAAGTAAAATTTGGGGACCAAAATTCTTATAGGTGGGGAGAAATGTAATCAAATCAAATATTTGATTTAAGATTTAAATATTATTTTCTTACATGCTAGTATAAATTAGGGAAAGATAATCCTATTTCCTTGTTTGCTATTACGAATTATGAAATATTTATTAAGCATTCCAAATAAGATAAGATCATATTTGTCAATATATTAAATGAAAATAATTTATATTAAATAAATACAAAAAATTAAAAAAAATTTCTTTAATGGAGGTTCACCTCCTCCTATTTAAGGGGAGGGATTTCTCTCCTTCGTTCCTCACCGAGCAGAACTCAACAGCGGGAGGAACAAGGAGTTTCATCCTACTAAAAAGAGGTAGGTTCTCCCTACTTTTCTTGAAATTACAGTTTTTGTTTAGATTCTATGTTGAAATTTTTTGATTGATATTAGTTTGAATTAAAATACTTTACCCTTTGGTACCCTTTAAAAGTTTTCATTTTTAAACATTATGAAATTGTATATGTTTTATGATATCAGATTTTTAAGAATGTTGTTTCATTTTATTACAGTTACCTTCTAATCTTATTCAGATTTAAATATAATATAAGTAGTTTAAAAAAAAGAGAAATTCTTAATCCTTTAGATATTAAAATTTTTATTAGAATATGTTATTTAAAATTTTTATCCTTTTTAGATTTAAAATATTATTATTTGATTATGTTGAAATTATTCATATGATTTCTAGTTCTTATTGAATTAAAATATTATTTCCTCATGTTAAAGCTTATCTTATTATTTATTTAATCTATTGTTATGTTTTGATGTATCATTATCAGTAGTAAATATATGTTGTTGTAATTCAAATTATGAAATTGGATAGGATTGGGTTAAAACAGCCTGTAGGCTAGGCCCTACCCATGGGTCAGGCCTTAGCCTGAGTTAACCCAAATGACACCAAATGTGGCGATCATAAGTGAGGTTGGCCCAACCTTGTGTGATGCATGTACAGTTATGTATAGTGCACATGACCGATATTTGGGTCGGCTCAACCTAGTCCAATATTATGTAATTATTGGATTTGAGCCCAAATATTGATTGAACTAAACCAAACTTAATTAGTCTAGATCAATTCAGGGTGGTTCCGGATTGATTTAACTTTTCAAGTTAGTTTAACCTAAATTGAACCTAATCTAGTCCAAATTATACTAGTCTAGGGTGGTTCCAGACCAATTAAATGAGGATTAGAGATCGGTCCAGTTAGGTTCTAGTGAATCGAGTTTGATTAGACCGATTTAACTAGGTTCTAGTCAATTGGGGCTATTTGATATTATTGACATTCATATTATTGAAAAGAGATGTTTTGAATGTGTTGTTTCATCCCGAATAGACATGATTAGTATGAGATTATATTTTCCTGCCAAGAGCAGGAAGGGCGATTCCCTTCAGGGATTAGCATATCATCAGACGTGACGGTTGGACGGTTCCTCCATCTGCTATTGGGAGGAACGCGTCCCCACTTTGGCAGGTGAGGGATGCCACTCCATCTGTTGTTGGGAGTGTGATATGAGTTTGTCTCCATTCGCTGTTGGGAGAATCATAAACTCATCCCATAGGATAAAGCCTCTCAATCCATTGTTGGGAGAGTGCTCATTCGGGTATTTGATATACGCCAATGGGATGATGGATTTTTTATTATACATTTATTTTAAGTTGACTTTTGGGCTTCCTACTCAGCGTTGCTGAATTTTCTTTATTTTTGATTTTCAGAGCAGCTTTCCACTGGCACTGAATCAGATCCTAGTGGAGAGCGGACCTTTCTCTACCGCTAGGTAGAGCCACTTGAATAATTCTCCGAATTAACATCACTATGTTTACTTTTTACTCATGAATTGAGGAAATAAATATATTGTAATAAATGTTTATGATGATGAATAAAGTGATGTTTACTTATTTGGCTCTATATGTGTGGAAAGATATAATCCTGAAAAGAAAAAAAAATCCAGGATGTGACATGGAGTCATCTATGTACTTTACGTAATGAGTGATCTCATCCTCGCTTGCCCCTTCTTCAAGCGTAAGCATCACTATGTCAAGGATGTATGCAATTTTCTTTGTCGTGAGAACGATTCTCAAGTTCCGAAGCTAATCCATATAATTTGGACCAACGAGGTGGTTGATATTAAGTATGTCATATAAGAGATTTGAAAAATGATATTTTATAAAAATAAATATATTGTAGAAATAAATAATATGCAAATTTTGTAGAAAGTAAATAATCAAGACACAATCTTCTATCTTAATCTACTCCCACTATTTTCTCGCAAAACACACAACTTCCTTCAATATGTGAATCGAAGACCCCCGACGGATCTATAATAGGGATCAGGATCCAATCGACATCTTAACATATCCTTGAGAGACTCGACCAATAATACTAGGCCTGAAAGGTTATGCAACTCTTGCTGATCACAACTCCTTATGATTCTTGTCCTATTCGGCTTCTGAATATCATGGTCTCGAGGAACTTGATCAATCATGATGTTCGGTTAAGTTATCACCATCACTATAAGATGAGTCTAATTTGATGATATGCCCTCAAGGGACTCAACTCAGCATATTAAGTTCTCAAGTCACTAGTGATATCTCTATGTCACAGGCAAGAACTCGAATCATAATATAGATAAGCCTTGAGGGACTCGATTAACTAAACCTACATTGAGAATCGATTTCTTTTATAATGATGGAAGACCATATGGGTAAATCTAATTACCTCATGTTTACCGACTTCATATTATCGAGAGAGGAGATTTTGATTTGATCTCCTAATATGATGCATCACACACATATAAATTTAATATATATCTATATCACATGCATATATATATATATATATATACATATCTAATAGGTGTATAAGCAATCACACATCATAGTAATCACACTAGATGATCATGGACCATAGCCTAATATGATCAAGCTGAAGCCAATGGGCCCCAATCACTCACATTATGATCTATGTGTACATCGTCGCATCTCCATACTATGTAATCATTCATCTCATTTTTATCGATTCCATCGACATTTTGGTATATCGTCATTCGTCGCGAATGTCTATTTCAACCTTATGAGTCATGTTGTCACCTCCACACTCCTGTCATGCCTCCTTGTGTAATTACAACATAATCATAATGACCTAGACCTGACAATAAACGAGAAAAAATAAAAGCTCATTAATAATAATAATCATATACACACATAACACGGTTCATGATCATCCTCTCGTATCATACATCACATGTACATATAATTATATAGGATTACTAGATAAATAATAATAGTTAATTAATTTTTTTAATTAATAAATATTTTTTATAAAATTTAGGATATATAGAGAATTTTTTTGATTTATGAAGGGTATTTATATAATTTGTATATGAGATGTGGGTGGATGAAGCTTCTGAGAGACTTATGCTAATAGTTATTCAGAAAATAAATGGACCATAGTATATTATGCTCTCACTTTACCCTTTATATATTTTTGACATGTTATCCAAAGTATTACTAGAATATTCCTATTTATTATTTAGATAAAAATGAAATGAATACAATATCAAATATAATACTTGAGATTATGTTTCTCATTCGTTCTCTTGTTATAACCTAAATATTTCATATGCCATTGATATATTTCTAGATATTTTATACGTTATTGATATATTCCTAAATATTTCTTACACTATTGATATATTGTTAAATATTTCTTCCACTATTGATATTGATATGTGCCAAACGTTTCTTACGTCATTAATATATGCTTAAACATTTCTTATGTTATTATAATGTGCCTAAACATCTCTTTTGCCATTGATATACTTTTAAATATTCTTTATTTCATTGTTATGAATAAAATATATTTCTAAGAAATGATATTTGTGATTATTATATTTAATAAAATAATAGTTACTAATTTTTATATCTCTCTGATAGCTATGATACCTTGATATTAAGGTCTTATAAAAATATGTTAGTTGTTTACTTAGCTAATAACCTAATTCGAGAAAAATATATTCTATATGCCCATGCATTAAAACACGTTCTATATGTATGTATACAGTGGTGTCCATGCATTATACTTCACCCCCTTTAAATATAAATACTATCAAAATAATTTTCTGCATAAGATTACTATAATAGACAAATAGTATGGTTCGAGACAGTATATGGGCATGCTTGGGTTCGGATCCCGTAAAAGATCCGACCCGCTCAATACCCTTTAAACCCTCCGAAGTAAGGAAAAAACGAGAAACCAAATCCTTCGCACCCAATCCCTGTACCCTCTGTACTAAAGAACGGGACCCATATATTTGTTCCACTCAAAGGCACCCACGGCTGCACCAACTTACCACAGATCGGGACCGTTGTCTTCATGCTCTTTACTATAGAGCGGGACCCTTATGTTTTGTTCCACTAAAACGCACCCACGCACTCTCTAACCTAAAGAAGCGGGACCCATATCTTTGTCCCACTCAACGGCACCCATCTCTGCAACCTCATTACTAAAGTGCGGGACCCACATCTTTGTTCCACTCAAAGGATCTGGATGGGAGGTTTACAGAGTGCCTGAAGATGTCTTGCAATAACTACAAAAGAGAGAGAAAAAAGGATTAATTACAGTCATCTCATGATTGTTATAATAACCGATATTAGCTGCATTTATAAGACCACGGCGTTGATAATTTCACACCATCTTTGGTGATAAGTTGACTCATCAACGATACCTAACGGGCAGAACACCGGACGAATCCGTGAGAATAGAGGGTGGAGTCGCATAAAAAGAAGAGTGTGGTTATATATTTGAAGAACGCGATATATACACATTGTTAAATTGCACCCCAATTCCAGTTCCGGTCTCCCACTCTCCCTCTTTAGCTTCTAAGGTTTCGCGATTACCAGTCACGATTTCGATGCCAGGGATATGGAAATTTCGCTAATTCCGTGTTTTCGTGTTGCAGATGGATAATTTCGCCGCCGCTTCCATGGGCTAGGGTTATCAATCCAGGTATTTATCAGTAAATCTGGCGTAACCGAGTATTTCAAGCCCATTTCATGTGATTCTAGGAATGAGGCTAGAAATTTGTTTGGTTTGATGGATAATATTAATTTGGTTCTAGGTTTTACTGACACTGCTTCTCTGGGATCTGAAGTTATTGTTGTCTGTGATTGGAAACGATAGGAGCAATGGATCACTTCTAAGAAAAATTGATGTGAATTGTAAAACTGCATATCCACCTACTATTACACGGCTCTTATGACTGATCTCGGCCTTATTGTTAGGATTGATACTGACAGTTGGTGACGTGTTCTGTCGGAAGCCTCTCTTCTTGATTTATGGATATGATAGCAGACTGAGGTGGAGGATCTCTTCATTTTATCTAAAAGTTAGTATGTGGTTTATGATATCATTTTATTTGACTAACAATTTTGATAGTGGTGGAATTGACTATTTGAAGTTCCTTGGACCGGGGCTTATTATGATTCAAATGTTTTGAAGGAAAATCCAGTATGCATCCTAATATGCTTTATCAGAGAAGTTCTTATACATATAAACATAAAGAGGCTAGTGAACTTTGATTTCATTACTGTATGTGTAATTTGTGCATCTATTCTTCATTTGTCTATGTGAGAACTTACTAGATGGAGTGTTTTATGCAATATGTTCATCACCTAACATGAAATTTTGTTTTTCCTCTGGCACTTTTAAGCAAAGGCTGTTATCTGAAGGGTTCCTCAGCATGATGCGACCTTTTTCTCTGGATCCATTAATATATTTCTACAACATTCATTTGCATTCAAAACATAATTCTTTTTTTTCAAATTATTATAATTTTTGTCTTTCCTTTCAGAGTAGAAGATGACAGTGGAAATGACCTACATCCTCCTTAGTGCACAGCCGGTGGATGCCACTATTCGAAAAACATGTAGAGAAAGTTTGAAACAGTTGAAGGAACAAAACTTTCTGCTATCATGCTGTCACTTTCTAGTGAATTGGTAAACAATGAGAAACCTGTTGATGGCTTGGATGCAAAATAGTAACACAGGAAAAATGAACTTGTTCAAAGATGGCTATCTTTAGATACAACTCTCAAGACCGAAGTCAAAGCTTTGTGAACACTTGTATTCCCTCATGTTGATGCTAGGTCCACTCCATCACAAGTCATTGCTATGATTGCAGGTATTGAGCTACCTCAAGATCAGTGGCCTGAACTAGGAAGCCTCATGTTAAGCAAGCCACATTAGAAATCCTGGGTTGCTTATGTGAGGAAGACTCTGCAAGTTATTGTTCCAAACCAAATGAATAAGATACTTAAGTTGTTTAGGGCATCAATTCTTCCAAATGGAGTGCTGATGTCTGGCTGGCTGCAAAGCAAGCGTTGGACGGTGTACTAGTTTTTGCACAAGTGGGTTTCTCAAATGACATGGAAAGAGAGACTATATCATGAGAGTTATTTGTGGAGCATCCTTTCTTGGGACGTGCTTGGGATTGGTTGCATGGACAGTTGGAGATATTATACTCCCTTCTTATGATGCCTTTTGGCAAGGAAAATGTAGCAAAACCAGATTGGCGGCAAAAGAGATGCAGCAACTTATGCAATTAGATCAATTTTGGAAGGTCCATCCCAGACAAGCACACAACTACTGTCACTGTTACACTAAACGTTATGCTAATGCATTGATGAAAGACCCGAACAACCATGTAGAAGGCACTACTGCATGACGCTTGGTATAATTTTTGGGTTACTTCATGGCTCCACTACAGAAACACATTTTTACGCCCGAGAATTGTCAGAAGATCCTCAATGAGGATGCAACATGTTCTAAATGTTGCTGAAAAAGCCTGTGGAACTTTGTACTTCATTGATCAAGACTATGAGGATGTTGGTGCTGCGTTCCGATTGTTTCCTTTCAAAGAGGCTGTTATATAGGATACTGAAAAATCCCCCTTGAGGGCTGCTGCTTATGAGACTGAATGAAATTTTGGGATATTTGGCAATCTGGTTGGTCCCCCTCTTTGTGATGGAACTCCATCAAACATTTGAAGCACAAAGCATTCATCAGATAGGAGCGAGAAGCAAAATGACTTACAGGGCCATGATTGCTTGGTAGAAGCAGAACTGCTAAAGCACAAAATTTGATAGCTGGTAATCAATATTAGTTTCTAGCTCAAAACAATGATTGCTAGGTAAACTGTAACCTAATACGTTGTCACTTTCCCATTTTATAAATGTTGAATCCAAGGAACAATTTGCTTGTATATAACATCCCTGATTGTATTAATTTAGGCACATGCTAAATGAAGTCTGATGCTGAATTATTAACTTCAGGGAGAAAGGCTATCTCAAATGCAAATTCACTTTTAATAATTTTACATGCATGTCGAGTCCAGTGCAAAAATTATAACACCTCGATTAGTTTCACAGCGAAAGTGGACTAAGACTAAGATTAACTTGGTCTGATGAGTTTACTAATTATTAACTTCAGCTTAAGCATTTTGAGCCAGTGACTTAGGCTTAATGAAGTTAATAGACCAGTTATCCATCGGTCATGACCAGTGGTATTTGAGCCAACTTGGTATTGGAGCATGGTGAGGGGTTCGAGTAGGAAAGAACTATTCGTAGATGAAGTCAGAGGACTCGTCATGGTGTGGAGCTACCATTAGATTATATCTTATATATACCATACTAGGGTTTCATCTGAGCTATGCTAAGCCTTGATGAGGATGTAAAACCCTTAAGTGAGGGAGATTAATATCCTAATTAGTTCTCACATCGGAAGTGGGCTACGAGTAAAATTAGCCTATAAGGATTTGATGAATGTACTATTATAAATTTCAGCTTAAGTATTTTGATCAATGGTTTGGACTCAACGAGGTTAATAGGAAAATTATCCCATTGAGCTGGGTTGTGACAAAATTATGTCTGTCTTCTAAACTTCGTCAATGTTGGCATATGAAGATTCTAACAGGTATCTTCGTCGGTGTATTTTCTTTTTTTCTACTTTCTTTGATTGTTTTTGTTTTTTTTCTTCTTTGAGATATCTTGGAGCATGTATTTGATATATGTTTATATATATTTATATATGGAAGCTTTGTAGATACATCTATTTATTAATAATCTCTTTGTAAACTGTAGATGATTGGGTATGAAATAAGACTTCAAATCCTCTCCTGCAGTTGATAATTTTCATTTCTTTTTGATGGGATTTTTTGAAAGCTTAGGGTGGTGGTTCTTAGTTGTGCTTATTATACTGAATCGATAGGTATACCTCTACTACATCACAATATAATAATAAATAAGATACACCACTAGTAACCTTGTTCTACTCCCTTGTATCCTGTGATTAATCCACCCAAGCCTTTCAGTAGTGGCTCCTTGTTCGTCTCAGTGGTTGCCACATTATTTACCCTGGCCTTTCATTCTTTTATTTCAATCCCTTTTCCTTATCTTGTCTGTAGGAAATTGTTTATGCAAATTCTTGAATTGGTCTATTATTTTAATGGCTTCTTTGCATTGTGGGGAAACTGTTTATACATTCATGTATTTATCTCTCCTGTTCTTCCTCAGACACTCAGACTTGTCCTAAATGAGAACTGTGCTTGTAAATTGATCTGCTGATATAAAGTCTTCTTTTCAGATCATTTGAACAAGTGAGAGTTTCGGATGGTGCTGGAAAAGAAAGTGAAACCCCATCAAATGTACCAGCTAGAAGAGTCATCACCGAATTCTTCATTTCCAGAATGCACAGGTTTCTGTGCAAAATTTAAGAGAGCAGAGAAGATGACTGTTCCATGGCAAGGCAATAAAGCAAGAGAGGTAGATAACTGGTCAACTACTGGAATGTGGCAATCCCAGTAATATCAAAGTCACCTCTTGGTATCAACTTGAAACAACAGTCTTGGTGGATGGGAGTGGTCTTCTTTTTTCTCCTTATGCTGAAACAACTTGTGCACCCAAACTATCAAAGAACTATGATCACCGTAGGTGCACTATACAGAAATCATGCAGAAAGCAATATAAAGAAAATATGAAACAGCATGCAGCACCAAAGGAACCATCCTGTGATTTAGCACCACATTTTTTCAGCCACACATTTGGCCTTTTCGGGCATGGTTGGTCCACTTTGTATGGCTCAGTGTAAGTTTGCCTTCACAGATTGTTTTAGACTAACTTCAGTTTCAGAAACCAAAATATCTCTTATTACTTTTAATTGTCATTTGGATATATATGCATATCATGTGATGTAATTGATAAATTTTCCTTTCCAACAGCTGTTTGCCAAGCTCTTTGTATCCTGGATGACAAGATATCAGTGTACGATGCACTGTAGCTACTAGTTTCATTATATGAATCAGTCTATGCTTCAGAGAATGTTTTTAATAAATCTTGTGTTACAATGAGAGATGCAATAATTTGTTCTAATTAAAGAGAAAAGAGCAAGTTGTATGAAGACAATCAATCCATATGAAGCCTATTTTTTAGATGAAGTGAAGGTCTTCTGCAGTTGTGCTAAACATTACTTGTGTTGTTGATGCTCCTTCGTGAAGTGCTTTTGATACTGGTCTTATTAATAGCCTGCTTTGTGAACTCTATTGTCTGTCTAATTTCAGTTGACACCACAAAATGTGGATAGAGAACTGCTTTTCGTGATGGCAAATATGTTCTGCGACCGAGTTCTTTTGTTTCTGGAGCTTGGAAATGACCTGATCTATTAAGGAAGCTTTGAAGGGGCCTTTAAGCAGAGCTATTTATCAGCAAGGTTAATAGAGGTGGAGTTGGAGCCAAGCAGAAGACCTTTTTCTTTTTACCATCATATCAGTGATCTTTTTGGTGGAAATAGGTATGTTGAATTCTGAAGTTAGTGCAGTTGACTTAAAGCTGGTGGGCTGATATGGATTTCATCATCAGTATGCAAAGTTATCATGAACAGTGGACCGTACCACACACCTCTAAGGCTTTTCCAGCTGCCATTGCACAACCATAAAAGAAGCCTTGGCCTCCCAAAGCTTGCACAATCCTCCTCCTCAGAACAGCAGCAGCACTACCAACGATGCCGGGGATCCGACCCTTCCTCACCAACATTTTGCTAATTCTTCTCTTGGCGACATCTTTAGGTTAGCACCTTCCTTCATGTCACACCATCTTCATATCATTGTTTTTTGAGTGACCAACTAGTTGTTTGTGTTTGCAGGCCAGGCTGACATCACTGAGGATGGAACTGAGCCAATGAAGACCTCAGATCTGGTGTCCATGGTATCCAATGAATGAATAAATGTAGAAGTGTGATGCATATTTTTAGGCATAATTCTTACCGAGGCATTTTTGTTTCTAATGTTTTTACCGCTTCAATCATGAATCTTGAACTCATGATCTCTGGCCCAGTCCCGTTATGAACCGCCAAATCTCCTCTTTCCTACGGCTTGTTTGCTCCCTCTGTAATGCAGACATTCCTTGCCCTGTAACTGTGGATACGTGAAAGTTTAACATGATTCCGTATGAGTCTCTTTGTTGATGCTAAATATCTTTAAGCATATAATTATCAGTGTTGACATTAGAGCTAATTGGAAACATGATGGACATGTCACGGCCTTTAGGAATTATGTCGGAATTTATGGTTTAGTTTTGCCCCATGTTTGCCATGACCTGCTGTCTCATGCATGTTTCTTTAGTCAGATTCTGACACGAGTTCCTGCTTTGCGATTCATTTTCTTTCTTGTCACTATTGCCAGGTGCAAACAAGAAAGGTTTTGGTCGAGGTTATACTAGATTACGACTATGGAGGACACAACTCCAGACATGAACCCAGGAGAGGAAAGTCAGGAAATGGTGGTAAGAATCCATAGATGGAAGTCTCAAGCCTCTTCGCCAAAGGGCCTTAGTGGACCAGCGTCTTCTCAATATCCCATCTTGTTCATCAATCCGCTTAATGTACAACCACTAGATCTTCAAATCCATTATTATGACTTTTTTCTTTGTTAGTTTGGTTGCCCCAGATATGGAGACATGTTAACTTGTGCCTCTCAATCTGTAAGTACTTCTTCTGGTGAGATATTGTGCTCTAGAAGAACCCTAAGTATTAATCAGAAACTAAAAGGAGCAACACTCATTTCACCATCTTTTGTATCACTTCCTAAAGATTATATGGTCGTCGCTTATTTTTTTGGTGTTTTAATCGTGTATGTTTGCATGCACGAGTGGTGATAAGTGATTGATTTCGCATGATGCCATGCAATGCTGGGTTTGTGGGCAATGAAACCCTCAAGGTTGACGCAATTTGATGCTACCTTACTCGCCTAGTCATGTCGATACATCAGCTCATGTATAGCAATTAGCACAAACCTACGTGCGATATTTGTAGCAAACCTTAAGACTTTCTTACTTCATTAACACAAGCCTATATGCGATAACTATATCAATTAATGATTTAAGTGATGATCAATGATCCCACCTCTGTGATTAACTCATCATTTAATTCAAATGGTTATCAAAAGCTTTATATAAAAAGACTTCCTAAGACTTTTTTTATCAACTCAAGTGTAAAATATTTTTTTTCTTTTTAATCCCTCAACTTCTTTACAAATTTACAAATTTAAGTATTAGAGAGATCTTTGTTTGATATACTCCTGATATAGTTTTTATAGGTGTCGAATCCACTATCCATTGCCACTACACTTGTAGCCTCGGATTGGCTTCCAACCCCAATCAAAATCTATTATAATAATATAATATTGATAAACCTCTTCCATTTAATAATATAATTTTAGAAATTTAATTTAGAAACATTACATTGTTCCGTTGTGATGTCTTAACAGTTTTCTTTAACGAATCGGTAAGTGATGCGAAATTGAAGAAACCCGCGTAGGCGGCAATTTCAAAAGAAGGCGCCATGGAGCGATGGGCGATCTCGTAGCTCTCTCGAGTCTGCGGTTCTCCCACCGACGCCTCTCGTCCTGTCGGCGCCGGCGACGACCGGCGATCGTCGTCCACGAATCAGCACGACGCGATCGCCCCAATCAACTGCGACAGAACCCTGGCTGGCAGGCAATCTATGCCTCATCTCGCTTCCACCTGACGAACGACTTCGATCGTTCCTCTTTGTCCTCGCTCTTCTTCATTCGGTTGATCGCGCTTTCTTCCCTTGCGGTACACGGGTTCGCGTTCTGATCAGCGAGGCATTCCGGAATAGGTGGGTATCCAAGATTCCCTAATGATTCCATCGATCACCAGCCCTAGCCCTAGCTTTCTTGATTTGATATCCGGCAATCCACGATGAGTGTAGGAAGGCATGGTGTTATTATGGCGTGTAACCAGCAGAACACTGTGAAGTATTTTCTGCAATCAGTTCTAGGGTTTGTTTGGTTCTCTATTGAGGACAGGAGCGTGGAGATTTTCTCTATAGGTTTTTGTGTATTTAACAAATGCGAAGGTAAGTACATGTCCTGGCGTTAGGCTATATGGAGGAACTTCTTGAAGTCGAATCCTCTTTCTTCAAATCCTATTTACCAATATCTTTTACTTCCCCTTTGTGGTTCTTATCTGTCTACTTGCCTTACTTTGTAGGTCAATCAGGCTATTCTACAAAGGTGAATCGACTTGACCACGGCACTTGCGCGGTAACATGACTTCCACAAGGAGATGGGTTGTAACATACACAAAGCACTTGAAGCAGAAGAGAAAAACTTATCACGATGGTGTACTAGAGATTAGTGATTCAGGAAACAAGGTACATTATCTCCCTTGAATTTTCTCCACGACAAACATTTTTGGTGCAATCTATCTCCTATAGTTTTTATGTATGATTCTTAGATAAATATAGTCTTAGTTGTCATATGGAAGATGTTGTTCCAGCAAGCAGTAGGTAATTCCCTTGCTGAATGAATTAGTAGATTATCAGGAGTAGCCACTTCAAGCTTGGTCATTAGAAACGCTTGTGAAGCATTCTGTTTTTTCATAACAGTGAAATGTATTTTAACCAAGGCAGCACCTTTACTTTGCACAGTTTTGTTGACCAAAGTGTTAATTGTCAAGACACCAAAATTCATTTTTCCAACAGTCACCATTTCATCAAACTATTCTTTTCTTTTTTCTGTTTCCATCGGGCTTTAGAAGCTCTGTTTTTATGATTGTTTTTAGCAAGCCTCTCAATCTGATTTATGTTAGTTTATCTTTACTTTTTTTTCTTTGAATATAAAGTTTGATGTAATTATTATAATCTCAATATGTCATTGGTTTTACGGCATCACTGATGACTTTAGTTGTCACTCATGGTGGTCAATTGTACAATTTGTCATTTTTGCTTAATGGCTGGAATCAGACTTCTAATGTCATAAATCCTATGTTAGTCCCTAGCAAAGCAGCGAGATTGTTTTATTTTGAATAAGTGAAATAGCCTCTTGACATATGGGAGGTTACTTTTAATCTCCATAAAATATAAATCATGTAGTGGCAGGAGCTTCATACACTTGACTACCTATTCTGACATAATTTGGTGGATTGACCAGGGCAGAACCTGGTTCGATCAAGTTTATTGGCTAGGGCTCTTGGGGTAACTTCCACTATTGTTGCCTCTGTCAGAATTTGATGAAAATTCAGCTTAAAAAAGTTGTTGGTTGTCTGCCTTTATTCGAGATCGATCAATCTCAACAGAAATTGTGTAATGACATGGATTGTCAGAAGTTGGCCAATTTGATTTGTTATGGGTAGTTTTTGTTTGCATAAACTAGCTTTAGATAAGAGAGAAAGAAGATGAGAAATTGAAGTAAAGGGAAGGAAGAAGAGAGAAAGAAGAAAGGCAGAGAAGTCAAGACGGCAAAAGCCCTTTGATCTGATTGTCTTATGTCACTTATTGGTTCACTCTGTAAACCTTGAGAGATTGGGATGGTACTAGAGAGGGTCTAAAACCCTCTTTTGGTCCCTGCAGACTATAAATTACATGCCTATCTTTTACATGTTAGAGCTTACATAACATGTGACAACCTAACAATATGACAGCTATATGTTTCTTCCCCTTTTATGCCCTTTTCTATTGATTTTTAGATTTATTTTGGCTGTTCCAAGAATCTGATTAGGCTTTTATTGATCCAAGTCACATGGGTGGTCCCAATGCTGCAGACCTTGTTCTCTTATCGGCGTCACCTGTTTTCTTGCTATGGTACATAGGAATGCACCATCCTTCAGTTATGATCATGCTTATAGTTTGTTGCCTCAACAATCATGCCTATGATTTGTTTCTTTGCAAATGAGTCTGTCGCTGTCAAGTCAATGATTGTCATGTTCAGTCCTACGTTTCTTTACTGGCTTGTACATTTGAAAAATCAGGTTTTGTTGTATGATGATAGCGAAAAGATCATAGATAGTAGATTCTTGAAGAAAGATGAAGTAATTGAATCTGGTGGAACTCTGACCTTTGAAGCTCATCTTGTTGACATTGGAAACCTTGAAGAAAAAGGGCCTTTCAAAAATCTAAATTCCAGTAGAAATGACTCAAATTTAAGTGAAAAGGCTCAGAATCTGCAGCAGAAGGGTACTTACGTTCGACTCCTAACTTCGTTTTATCTTCAATATGTGAACTTTGTTTCATTGCTCAGAATCTGCAACAGAAGAGTACTTACGTTCATTCTTCTATTTATCTTCAATATGTGACCTTTACATCATTATGTGAAACCCCAGTTTATTGTAAAAAAATTTAGCTCAGCTATGGTGGCTTTCATGCAGAGAATGAGAAAAGCTTGCGTCACAATAAACTGGCACAGAAATATCTAAGTGGGGCAAATTGCAAAAGCAAAGGTTAGCTTTTTCCCCATTTCTGATTTTTCTATTTAGTTAATAGGTGACTGCTGTCTAAAATTGATCTCTGTCTTGCAATAAGTGCCGAAAAGCATTTTCAGAAGCAGATCACTGCAAGACTGTTTGAATGCCGTAAAAAACAGCACAAATGGTTGGACTTTAGTAGTACATGCATTGTGGTAAACAAAATCCAGGCATGCAGTGTTTTCTGTGTTAACCTCTAATACTTCTTTTCTCTCATGTCACACTGTTTTTTCCATCAAGAGGTTAATAATAACTCTATTCTATCATGTGTATTATTACTAATGCTAGATTCACTTGATGTCTCTGGTACATGTTGATAACAAGTTATCATGTATTTTTGTTTTCCCATCTAGTGAACAAGAATGAACCTGATAGCCTGGGGGCAAAAGAAACTCATGATGTTACCCACAGTGATCCAAAAGGTTGGTATGTTTGTTTTCTTTTGTTGGTGGCTGTTAATTATGCTACAAAAATAGTCATGTACTGTTACCAGTTTTTCTCTTGCACTTTATGTTCTCTATCTGATTTATCTAGTAAATCTTTTCATTTTTGTTTTCGAAAAAAGGGATATATTTGCATGCATGCGCTCTAGTATTAAATGGCACTTGAAATTAAGTAAGCTCTCAGAGTATTCTCTATGGTGCTGTTACAGTCTAGCAAGATGCTACATCATGCTAGCTATTCTTGCCAGTACATATTAGTACAGGCATGCTACTAGTGGTGAGTTCTTAAGAATTCATTTTTAACAGCATATGATCCAGTTGTACTCAAGAGTCCATCTCCAATCCTGCCATGATTCTTCCTGCATTTAAATGTTTCATTTTCTTAAGATCCTACATAGGTGATATATGCATTTTATCCAATGTTTTATGCCTAACTAAACTAGTTGATTTTGGAATAGAAATACTTATTTTATTGTGTACTTCTACAGAAGAAATATTCTTTCATTTCTGTATTCTAATATTTAATGCATGTTTTTTTATGGATCACAAGAGTTTTTTCCCCTAATTGAGACTTTTGTAGTTAATAGAAAGTTTCCACTTTGCAATCATTTCAAATATTGCAAGGACTGAAAAAAGTTGTGATTACCACTCCCAAAAATGTTGTACTCATGGTTTCTTTCCTCTTACGTAGAGTGGAATGTTTTGTACACCACTCAAATATCTCAAAAAGCAAAAAAGTATCATGATGGAGTATTGCAACTTTCATTATGTGGATCACATATGAATCAGGTTAGTGAATATCCTAAACTCCTGTTTGTTGGTAATCTGTTTTTAAAGAATTTGCATAGCTTTTGCATCTACTGCAATTTGTTTAGCAGGACACCTGATTCACTACCCAAAGGTTCAGTATAATAGCTTTGGCATTTGAGAAAAACTATATTAACCCAATAATGGAACTTTTTCTGATTTATACACTATTGTAGTTATCTAAATCAATAATGGCCAAAGAGGATCGCAGAGACAATGATATAGGAGCATGTAGAGGGGATGACAAACTAATGAACATAATAGGATTATCTTCTTTTTCATCCTCATAATGAAAAAGCTCAAATGTCTTAGATCAAATTCAAATACCTTTAATAGCATTTGAAGAATTTTTTAGGCTCAAACAATCTAATTAGTGAACTAAAGTGGCTGAGGGTTTGGTTTTTTATTTTTTTTATCCAGTCAGCTGGTCCGATTCTAGTTCATTAGTATGCATACTGCTACTGTGCTACAAGCAAATGCAGAGCGAATTACTTGACTAATAGAAAATTCTATATTAACTACTGATGAAACGTAGGTAAGGCTTTTTCCTTTTTGATCCTGGTGATTAAGATGGTATGAGTAATATAAGCAGCCTCTTTGCTTTCAAGGTTATGACCGCATATATTAGTTATCTCCGGATATCTTATCATTGTAAATCGTATGTAGTAGATCATCCTTTTTTTATTGTTACAAAATATAGGTTATGGCAGTTGTGCTATATTTCATAAGGCTTCATTTTCTGCATGTTCAACTGATACTGAAACACTCGATTAAATATTAGAATCCCAGACTATTTGTAGACTTTTTCTTATACTCCTAAATTATGTCAGATTATATTGCTGGGTGAAGATGGTTTAGTACTGAGTAGGAAGTACCTTAAATCTGTTGAATGTATTAGAACTGGGAGCAAATGTGAGTTACCCAACCATCTTGTTGAAATTTGTGAGCCACGGACTCGATGTGAAGGTACATACGTCCAAATCTCGAATCTTAACTACTATTTTTTCTAGCAAAGTATGTATGCATCAGGGAGCAAAGTTTTCACTAGTAGCATTTAAACATATAAAGTTAAGCAGGAGTATTTGCATGGGTTTTTTCTTATTAGCAGAAAGATAACATGATTAGTTCTCATAGCCAAAATGTTAATGTGTCATGCAGAAGGTCTCCAAAAGTTACCATCAAAGCAACTTATAAGCTCTAGCAATTCTAGCAACAACAGATCAACGAGTATGAGCCTGATAACAAGCAATTTCTCCTTTAGATGATATCTCCAGTAAGCAAGAAGCTCATATCTCAATTTGTGTGCAGAGGACATTTGCAACACCCACTTGGAACAAGCAGTAGGTTTCTGCAGCTCTGATTCTGTCAAGTCCACGGATTCTAGCCGAGCACAAATTAACAAGCCATTACGTGATGGTTTGTCCACCTAAACTTACTGCATTTTATTTGATGATGTCCATCTCAATATGTTATAAACATCACTATGTCATTCTGTCTTAACTCCCTCCTGTACATGTCTCTGTTACATGGCATGAACCATTTTTTTTTTTCAGTTTCTTATTGATTCTCATTAACTAGTAATTGTTTGCCATTTGATGATTTTTACCTGTCACTATCCAGCCTGCCAAATTCTTCGCACTCTTAAGAAGCCATTTCCTTCTGAGAAAAATGATCCAAGAAACTCTCCAGTAGCGCATGCCAATGCACCACCATCTCTTGATTTTGTTTTGCCGGATGCACAATGCCAGAGCAAGGATCTAAATTTGCAAACGGGTGGCAATCACAAAGGTGACTTTAGTGAATGTGCTTCTCAAACTTCCTTGCCAGGAACTCCTGACATAAGATCGACTTCATCTCAGTAAGTTCCTGCATTTGACATTACCCTTTGATACAAAAGTTCCAAATGGGATTTGCTGTTATGCGACTACTCGCTTTTCATCATCAGTTTTTGTTTCATATCTTTTCCATTAAATTTAATATGACCAAATATTAAAAAAGAAACCACACTTTCTGACATGTCTAGCTATCTTATCAACTAATATATAAAGCAACAGATAAATTTTTGTTCCTAACAAGCTTCATGCAGATCTACATTGCAGCAGGATGCATGAGCCCTTTTTTTTTATATAATTTTTTATATAAAATTCTGGCTAGTTTCCATGTTTTGGGAAACTAGCATGATATGTCCAAGCTTCATAAGAAGCTCATATGTGTATATGTACATGAAGAGTGTAAATATATCAGTTTGGATCCGGACATATGAAAATAATGTACTATGCTTGCTTTCTAGTAATATGTAACTCCCACAGGTAACAATGTTTTTATTTTTCTCCCCTAGCTAAACTACTTTCTGTCTCTCCTGCTCCCTGTTTTGTGCTTGTGCAAATTAGATAATCTAATCTTCAGGCTTGTCAAATACAATGCATACTACAAAGAGGAAAACTAGATGTTTTTTGTTCCTGAGGTTTAGAAGTAGCTTGATCATAGAACTTCTTATTGGAATATTTGGACTTTCCCATACATTGCATAAGGATGATCTGGTTTTTCCTGTGTAGCTTATATGCTTCTGATGCCTATCTGTGGCTATTAAAACTCGTTCATGCATAATTATAATTCAGGCAAGTAACACATACAGAACCCAAGTTAGAAGTGGATTATCTGGCTATAACAACCTCTGTGGAAAGACACAATACATCAGATCATAGCTCTATGTCTGAAAGCAGCCAGGGAATATCGGCAGACAAATGCTGTTCCAATGTTGAAGACTCGAGAGAGCTTGCTGGTTTCATGAATGGAAATCTGCCTGTCAGAGAGCCTTGTCCGTCAAATGGAAAAGAAGATACTGCTGACCCTTTCGCTAATTTTCTGAAGGAAAATAACACTTCTGATAGCAGTATTTCTGGTGAATGCTTAGCTTTTGAAACATCTAATTTTTACATGTTTATTCTAGATCAAGCCACTGACATCATGTTTGTGATAGGAAAGCGCTGCAATGGCACTCTGAATGCCAATGAAGGGAAAGATGAAGTCACTCTCCCGGTCTGGGACTCTCATCCTGGAACCTCTTCTACTGATTTCAATTAACTATTTGTCTGCTAATACACTCACCGCCAGAAGCATCTCTTTCCATTGCTTCTACAATCTATTGTGAACTTGAAAGGAAAATTATCACTTCTCTCAAAGATGAGACGTCTTTAAGTTCTTTTAGCTGACCATTAATGATGTCTCTCTTTCTGGTTCAGATATCGTCAAAGGACAATGAACATGAAGGGAGATGCAGGATGGTTGAAATTTCGGATGCATCTGCAGCTACCCACATGATACGTGAGAATTTTGAGTGCCAGAACTCATTAAACGAGAGCCTTATAGAAGATGTCCCAACATTTGATTTGGGCTTCTATTAACAGGTTCAGATTATTTCAACTTTTAATGCAGCCAATTTTAACAAATCCTAAAGAGTTCATTGCGTCGATGTATAATACTTTACAGCAATGTCTCATGCATTATACAGAAAATAATCTGATTCCATGGTTTTTTGCTTTGTCGCCATGCTTGGAATTTTTACTTGTCCACAGCATCATACAAGCATGGGTTCAAACTCCAACTTTGCTGAGAAGGCTGTCAAAATGTTGGCTGTGGATTTCGTTTTATTGTTATTTCTTATAATAATTGTTGGTTTCTTTTTATCGTTATTTCTCAAAATGTTGGCTGCCAAATTTTCATTCAACAGAAATCCATTAAGCTTCATGAGAGATGGTTGGTCTCTGGGAAGGAAGAGGAGAGACACGACGTTCGAGCGGATTAATACGGGAAGTTCAAATTCGATTCAGGTACTTAGTTCTTCTAACCAAGTCAATTTCACTTTGGATTGAAGACGACCTGAATCAGGTACAAGCGGTTTGGATGTATTCCGAGTCCAGTAGGTGAAGAAGTAACTCAAGTTTAATTCGGTGTCATAATATTCCGCATATTTTTCCATGTAGAAATTAACCTATGATAAATGTTGCAGCACTCAGTAAACCAGCTTCGGTAGATTGTCTCCTTGTTAGTTTAAACACGCTAAAAACTTTATTACTGTTACGAACGATTTAAATCCATAACATGGCTTAGTTAGTAGGGTAAGCTAATTTGATCCAATTATTGAATTAAACGCTTACCTTTTGGGCTCCTTAGTACATAAAAAATAATAAACTAATAATTGATCTCCACATCCACTTCTCCCAAGTGCACGTGCTGCTATCTACAAGTTGAAGGTAATCTCCCAAATTGATGCAGCATAAAATTGGAATTATTCTAGATACAAATTTTTTAATATGGTGTGCATAATTGAAGTGCTATTATTTGACAAATTTATAATTGTTTGGATCTGATTACGCAGGTTTGGAAAAAAAAAAAAACCAAAAAGAACAAAAAAGGAGAGGAGAAGATGAAGAGAGAATAGGCAAAAAAAAAAAAAAAAAAAAAAAAAAAAAATGTGGGGGACAAGAAAATAAAAATGTCTCTTTAATTTTTGCACCTCTTTTAAGATCTCTCTATAGTTCGAACTTCGACCAATTAATTAACCGATCCGACAAGTGATCCAGTGGGCATTAAATAAACAGCATATTACGGGTTTGGTTCTGAGATTATAAAAACGTTAGTCCTTATATACATGGATTTGTCTTGATCTGACTTGATTCATCATGTTTTTATTTTCTCCCCGTTATATTTCTCTTCTTTCTTGCTACATCCACAAAGCAGGATTCTTCCTTGTTAAGAATGGCGTCGTTCTCCATTCTTCACCGACTCGACTCGACTTCGGCGGCTTCCCTTCAAAGGGTACAATGAGCACGACGTCATCCTCCCTCTCGTGCAAACTGTTAATCCTTGTCCGGCTATACCTGGACATGCCCATCACTGGCATCATTGCCGCCCTGCATCTATGCGTCTGGTTCCCGGACATGCTCCTCTCCTAAATCGACGGGGTAATCTCTTTGAGCCATAGCAAATTTGATGGTTATCATTTACTTTTTTTTGTCTCAGTTTATATCCCATCATTGCTCGTCCAACGTCAACGTTTCCATGAATAATTAAAACTATATTGTTATTTCAAATGATATATATATATATATATATATATTAGACCCCTTATTTTTATTTTTTTTATTGATTTTTTTTATTTTCATTGAGTATTCTTTATTTTCTAAAGGATATAATTATTTTTGGCTTTGCCCTTATCACTCTCTCCATCATTGAATCTGAAGTTAGTAGTCACATATTAAGAGAGTAAGGAAAGCGAGGACAATGATAATCACAATGATAAAGAAGAAGAAATTCAAGAAAAAGAGAAGAGGAGGTGACGAATTGAGATGTGAATTATGCTTATGACCGTGAAGACCTGTATTTAATACAGCGGAGATAGAGAATATTTTTATTATCCATATGAATATGAGAAAAGGATGAATAGAATACTCTCTGACCCATCTACTCATCCTCGTCTTATCAATATATGGTCTTATCAATATATGGGTTTAGACGATCAACCTTCATGCTTGGCTTACTTAATTTAAATCAAATTGAGTTAAGTTTATTTCAGGTTATTTAGTCATCAAATTACATAATATAACATTAAAGCATAAGGATAATTATTTATTTTTGAAATAAGAGATATTTTGTGAGAATATATATTAAAAAAATGAGGCGTTAATCAAGAAAAAAAAATGAAAATAAGATTTATTTATTTTTTTAGTTACTTTGGAGGCTAAAGTTGACATAATGGCTTTTCTTCGGAGAAAAGCATAATTCTTAGAGCTTCTTTCTTATTCTAAGCTGTCGTGGCGATAGTAGTTCGTTCATGGGGAGGCCTTCTTTGAAGAGAAGGGCAGTGGGACTCCAGGGAACCGGGGGAATGGAAGGAATGGGGTCGGAAGGAAGGGCAAAGCTGGCGGTGGCGGTGGTGTGAGCAATGGAAGTGGAGGAGAGCTGAACGATGGCGACGGTGGCTGGAGAGGGAACGGCGGCAGGACTGTCGGTGGAGTTTGAAGTGGGTTCGGCGGCAGCAGGGATGGCGGCTGAAACAATGGGTTCGTTGGCAGCGGAACCCCGCCGGCACCAGGCGGCGACGGCGGTAAGTTGATGGTCGGAAGTGGAAGGGAGAAAACAGGTTGGTCTATCTTCAGATCTCGGAGCGCCGGCTTCTGGTGGCACAGCTCCGGGTGGTCGAGGGGCTTGATGCTGAAGAAGCCAGCGGAATAGACGTGAACGCCATGGCTCCACGACTTGAGGCGGAGGCCGGCGGTCGTCGCAGAGGACGCTACCGCGCAGAATGGCTCGTCGCTCTTCATCAGCTTTACCGAGCAAGCTTGGATCAGGTGGAGGTGTTTGCTTATCCTCGGCGGCAGCCGGACTCGAAACACTCCCCGCCGGTTCGTCGTCGCCACCGTCCTGTAGCTGAGCTTGTTCGCACCGTTTCCGCACTCGACTGCCACCAAAGCCCGTGTCGTTCAATAAAGTGTTAAGATAGATCAATATGTCGTATCCCGCTCTAATTATTTAAAATTTTAGCAGAAATGGCATAGATAAAAATTTATCTATAAAAAAAAAAGCAATATGAGAACGAAAAAAAAGGTATTCAAATTTTATCTAACATATGCATCAAAAAATTAAGATCTTGCATTTAAATATGATTGCTGCCAAAGCGCCTGTCAGAAAAGAATCAAGTACATAAATTTGGCTTAAAATTTTACATTAAATGATATTGGCTGCAATTTTAAACTAACATCAGAAAAAAACAATCTATTTAGGTCACATATCAAGAAAATTATTTTCGACAAATTGAAGTTTCACGAGTTGGGTTTGAGTCAGTTTATCGCCGCGTGAAAAAGTATAAAGAATATAAATCAACAAATCATATTTAATCTAAAATGGGATCAAAGATTGGCTTTCGGGTTGAGCTGAGAGAGATGAGAGAGAAGTGACCTGAGATGAAATGGGTGGGCTTCGACAGTTCTTGGTGAAAGCAAGTATCGCAGTAGACAGTTCCAACCACCAGTGCATATGGGAGCTGCTTCCTCGCACCATGAGCAGCAGCGTAGCAAAAGAAGATGCAGAAGAATGGGAGAACAAGTGAGCAGTGCGATCCTAAAGCCATGGTGTCTGAAGAAAGTGATCTTTGATATGGAATCAGCAGAGCTCATGCAGTATATATAATGGCTGAGCAGATTGCATTGGGCGCCTCGAGGAATGAGAAGAATGGACAGGTTGGAAACAGTGGCCTCTTCTTTGAGGTTGGCGGCTCATGAATCTTTGACGCACATTGATGTCAGTCATAGGAAAGCCATTCAAACTACTTGCGAGCTAACAAAGTATGACAAAAGAGAGCGGCAGGAAGGAGAAGGGAGGCATGAAGACACCTTTTTGTCCTCTGCCAAGCTGGGGATGGCATGAAGCTCATGTTCCTCCATAACTGGGGCAGATTGTCCGAAGGATAAAGCTCACATGGATGCTCGTCTCCTGGAAACCTGAGACAATAGCATGCACTGAGCTGGTTGAATTCTCTGAAAGAGCCAAGTGATCACCGTCCTACATTAATATCTGGAAACAAAAGTAGTCAGAACAAGCTTGTTCTAACCAAAAAAACACAATCAGCTTTTGGATTGAATTCAGCACAGGTTTCCTTTTATCGATTATGTTAGCATGAGTGGAGGCAATCATAGGATCGACTACCTATATATGAATTCCAAAAACATCAAAAAGCATGAAAAGGCACCGATAGGAATGCTTTGGATGCACAACTACTGAAGGATTCTAATCAAGTGCACCAAATGAAGCAAAAACTAATTACAGAATGTTAGATGCAGATAGAATCAGTTGTGAAAAGTACTTGTGGTGAGGAGCCTCATGTGCTGCTTCATGTAATTAATTGATTATAGGAACATCAGTATCTCGTACCTTAAGTGCCACCTATTCCAACTGATAACCAGTCTGCTGAAAGCTGCATCACCGAAAAACAAGTATGAGAAGCCACTTCATCACAAAAGAGTGAAAAGAGGACTGTGATTAGAAAATACCTCGATGAAGCGTACGTAGGTCATTGCATACAAACTATTCTTACTTGGTCCCATTTGCACAATATAACCTGACCAAAAAAAAAAAAGCTAGGTTAAATTTGGATGTCTATCACCCTTCTTCAATAAATAGATACTTGCATAACAGAGACCAGCAGGAGGTAAAGAACTATAAAACCAATGTTACAAGCACCTCTGCTTGCCATAAATACAGATCATCTAGCTATCATATCAAGTTATCTCAATTTAGATGCTGACCTCTCTCATGGATGCTGGTGGCGGCACTGAAAATAAAGAAGGTTTGCAGCAGCATTTGATGATCATATTCTGTT
Organism: Musa beccarii; assembly: GCA_024322285.1. Taxonomy (NCBI): domain Eukaryota; kingdom Viridiplantae; phylum Streptophyta; class Magnoliopsida; order Zingiberales; family Musaceae; genus Musa; species Musa beccarii. The sequence continues at coordinate 34,951,168 of CM044398.1, read as the reverse complement.
GGAAACCTACGATTGTCAAGAGTCAAACTGTCAAAGCCATATAACAAGCACTACTTGAACCATGTCTTGCTGTTGTAGAAAAGTAGACACAAATGCTATGACACAATTAGATGAAGTCGGTTACCAGTACCTGTTAGCAAAAACAGTGTCCCAATTCTGTAGGTGACCTGTAGAAGCTGATATAAGCTACCTGTATCCACTTTTCTGCAAGTGAAACCCATTAAAGCTGATCCAATGTTCTGATACATATCCGAGTAGTCCGACAGATGCATGTTTTTCCATCACTCCCTTCTCTTTTCTTAGACAATCATATAACATGGATGCTTAAAAATCTATAAAATAAAAAATCTGTTGTAAAAAAAAGTTTAAACATAAAAAAAAAAGACCATTTCCATCATTTACAAGCTTATCATATATATAACCCTTTAAAAGAAAAATGGCCTCCATCATTTTACAAGCTCCAAATAATAGTAAAATCAATATCTCTCTAAAGAAATTATCTCCTGAAAAAGAACAACATGATTCAGACAACTGATGCCTGACCTCGAACAAGATATTCATCTTATATTTGGAGTGACATGCTGAAAGTCTGCAGTCCAATGTAAGTGCTTGTGCAGTCAAAACTCCATATGAACTTCAGGACACCTGAGACATCAGGAGAGGCAATGGCTGAAACTGAATGTTATTTCCCGAGTTTTACAATAACTTTCAAGGTTATCTGGTTTCATTTCCACGATTTGAGTTCCAACAAAATATAACATCTAATATGGAATTATTACATCTTCCAGAATGAATTGTTGAATTCCCCCAAATATACGACCCCCAGTGATGCTGCCAACTGTCTGGCCTTCTCCGTCAAAAGGTACCATTTTGTGAGATGCATGTCAAAAATATTTTGACAGAGGACACAAAAGGATAACAGGCAATTATCCACATCTCAGTGCATTATGCAATCTTTAATAATTGGATCAGATAAATTGATGTATTGTTCCCATAAATGCTTATACTTGCTTATAGCTAATTTATGCCACGGCTTCATGTTCCCATTGAAGTGCACCACAGCCGCACTCTCAATCAACCTATCATCGACACTGGAGTCATAACCCAATCCGAGTATGTGCCATCTTCGATCAAGGGGTTCCATCAGCCCATAGAATGCCAGAAGGCCAGGAGCAAGAGTCCCTGTCTTCCAGAGCATCCGGTCAGCATTCTGCTCCTGCCAGTAGTGATACTTGTCAGTAACATTTGCCTTCTTCCATGCTACAAGGTCAAAGATGTTCATCCCAAAAGCCCATCCGCATGTTTGTGGATCAAATTTTGAGCTAATGATTGGATTGGAGAAATTGAGATACCTGTAGAACCTATGGAATGCTTCTAGACAAGTCTCCACAGCTCCAATAACATTCCCGTGCAATTCCACTGAGAACAAAGGGGTTAAATCCTTCTGTACCACCACATCATCATCAAGAAACACCACCTTTTCCAACTGTGGCTGTATCTGTGGGATGTAGAAGCGCAAGTGATTCAACAAAGAAGCAAAATTAGGGTCCTTCAACTTTGTTTCCCTACTCTGATCTTTTGAACTACCAGCAAAATAAGAAGCCTGGGTTTCAGCACTCATTATTCTTTTGACCATTGGAGAGAAAGAGGCATTCAACCAAACTAGGTCTTCGATGCTTAGAACTTCGACTGTACATCCTCTGAATTCATTCCTGAGAAACCAAGTAGTCATAGCTTGGTAATTGATACTGTCTGTGACCACATGAAACACAAGCTGCTGTGGATAATCAGCATTAGAGGCTGTGGAATTCACGACAACAGAAGTTGCCAGTACATTATCAGAGAATATACACAAATGGTATAGATTATTGTCAACAAGTAGAGGCAAGTTCCTTCCCTCTTCTGATAGTCGTCTATAAGATGGATTTCTAAACCACTCCTCTGTGAGTTTTATGTTTAAACAGTGGAGACTTTTGGGCATGGCTTCTGCAGCTAATTTACCAAACTCTGCACTTTGCACAATTGCTGCACTTGCACGCTCCTCAAGAGCAACGGAGTGGCTCTTCAGTGTTGTTATCATTGTGCTGATATCATAATGGGAATCTTGGGCCTTATATATAAGATGTGCTAGTCGACTGACTATCGGATGTGCTTCTTCTGGAGTGATTCGTTTACCTCTGACAGCTGCTCGAGAGAGCAATCGTTGACCATTCCTTACCTGTGAGCTGAGCTCCCAAGCAAGCCGAAGGTTGTTATGCTCCTTGGCTATGATTACATATGCCTTGGCTAGTGTCATCTGGTCAGCAAGTTGTCTGGCAAAGGAAGTAGTATTTAACAGTTCTTGGTCAAGGTTTCGTGTTTCACGAAGGATTTCCTTATCAGCTGGAACCTTGTCCTGGGAGTGAAGAACACAAAAGAACGGTGAGAAACCCACAAAAGGAACATCATATGGATAAAAGATGAAAAATACAACAAATTCGCATCATGCACACACAAGGATTATTGCACACCGATGTGTAAAACAAAGATCTCTAGTATATTGTTCACACACACTTGAATTAGAATTATACGTTACATAGTGAAACATCATTTCGGACATTGCATTTCAGAGAAAGAGTTTAACCAAAAAAAAAAAAAAATTTGTCCACTCTATGGTTGCTATCGCGCAACCTGGGTGATAAAACTATGCAGATTGAGCCACTCTAGACCCATCATTGGCAGGGCAGGGCCTTGTGTAATTGGCTGCCCTTTTTTCAGTTAAGAGGAATAAAATGAACAAATATGCATAACAGAAAATTTCTACAAGCAAATAGATACTATAATATTGGGTTTAGCCAGTAAACTAGGCATTTTACACATATTAGTACAAAATTTTACACACAGCAGTTTCCATTATTACATTCTACTTTCTACAGCAATAGGCCATAATGAACTAAGTTGTTGAAGTTGCAAAACAATGATTCAATTAAGCTGACGGATGGATGATCACATTATAGAATCAACTTAAACCTCTTTAACTTCGGGAAATTGAATCAACATGTACAGATCCTCATCAACTTGGTTTTTCGTATAGTAAACTTGGTTTGCATGAAGAGAACTATCTCCCGGTCACCATGTTACACCTGTCTCTATTTAATTAGAAAAATAAAATCTATTTTAATAAGACAACAAAATTCCAGAACTTATTTTTATGGTTCTATAAATAGCACATCTCGAGTCAGCACTTTCATATGTAAGATGTAGTCCCATTGGGACCACAGGAAAAAGTAGAACTCTAAAGCAATTGATGTTACATCCTAGTACAAGGACATTCTACCTAATCCCCGAGACAAGAACCTTCCACTTAATAAGTCAATGAGTTCTCATCAAGACTCATCCAATGAAAGTGGCTTCCAGGAACTATTCACAAATTATTGACTCTATGAGCAGGTATTCTGCAGGAGAATTGACCCAAAATTTCTAGAGACCAAATCACATTAGGGCAGATATCAAGTCCGCCACACATGATCTACAATATTGAATAGTCCTGAAAAAAGAGAAAGAAGAAAAGAACACAAAGCAATCAAATATGCGAATCTGTTGTTCTTCTCATCGATCCTGTGAGTGGCAGTATCAGATTATGTAATCTGAACGTTAGGTTGATCCAGCACAAGAAGCTTAAAGAAGAAGAACTACACAGGGCATACCCTCACGGGCGGCTCGAGCCGATCCTGATGATGGTGTTGAAAGACGAAGAGGACGAACCCCGCGGCGACAAAGACGCCGAGGAGCAAGCAGATCCAGTAGGAGAGCCGCCTTCTGGCCGGGCGCCGGAACTCGGCCGCCCTCCGCCGCATGTCCACGCGATCCAAACAACACAACAACAGGAACAAGAAAGAAAAATAAACTCCCGCTTTACGCCGATCAAACTCGGCCCCTCGAATCAGATCTCACGGGAGCACAGATTCAAACCAGATCGCCAATCCACGATCCTTGGAATCAACAAAGAGGGAAGTCGGAGGATACTGGTGAAGAGAGCGGGCGGGCGGGTAGGCACAGATGAAGTGATGCGTGTAGTCCGCTGAAGCGTATACATATATATATATATATACTTAAATATTTGGTCAAAATATTATGAAAATACTTAAATACTAATACTATCTTAGGACATTGTAGGATACTGATATAATTTAAAGTTTGATATATTATTTACCAAACATTTAAAGTATTTCACACCTACGTATTCATTCCATTTTTTCTCTCCAACTATATGTCAAAAATATAAATATATTTTCAAACATAACTTGTGACACATATTACATTCGTGTCAAATTAGATCAAGTTAATGCATCATGAATCAGATTTTTTTAAAAAAAAGTCTAATGATTATTATTATTGTTATTGTTAAAAGATGTTATATTATTAATCAATATTTAGTTGTAAAAATGATGTACATAAATTCATGTATACTTCTATTTTGACATTCATGTGTCACCAACTTATATATCACCATCATGATTACATCCGTGTCAACAATCCTATCACCAATTAACGTTGATATTATTATCTTATGATCTCATAAATAAATAAATAAATTAATATATATATATATATGGTGAATCACTCAATTGACTATTTTACAATTAAATATATTTTCTTATAAATAAGAACCATAAAAATACGAGGTGCTCTATACCTATTTTAGCTATATATTTATTTTTTTTATATTATCATTGTAAACCAAATTAAGTGATAGATGATTGGTATCCATTCACAAGTGGGATATCCTAGGAGGGAGATTTACCTCACTCACATGAGAAGAGTTGGATCCAATTGGAGACAACCAAAATAAGTATTACCAAAAAGAAGTATGATTGTAAATGATTTAATTTGATCGACACAGAGGAGACGAGATTGAGCTTAGTGATGTGAGTTAGCTTATCCAGTTCTTTCGAGCAATCAAATTTCTAAAGGGAACTAATGTTAAGTATCCTAATTTAGAATGAAAGATAAAATTTGGTAGCCAAGAATATGTGAGATTTTGTTTGAGAATGATACGTTATGTCAAGTGTCACCATGCGAGAGACTTATCATAGAAAATTTTGCTTCTTTTGAGGTTACTTGACACGAAATGTGGTAAGCTCCAAGATTAGGTCACTTTCAAGGTTGAAAGATGTTGCACTTGGAGAGGTTCTCCATGTGTGCTTACTTGAGACGTTTGTGGGTCAAGTACGATTTGATTGTTACCTAAACATGTGGACGACTCAGTCCAAATTTGATTGAGAATTGGAAGTAGCTTCTCCAATTCTTTTTTCTTGGTAAGAAGTCGTACTTTCATATGATTGATCAGATCATAGTTATTACGATCGAATCCGATAAATCAATCCATCCAAATTACGATTGAAGTTCGATTGACCTCACGATTCAACTGGAGATCTGGTGATCCAACAGGGCTTGATTTGAGTAATTTAGAAGGGTTTTAATATGTAGGAGCCATGGAAGAGATGCTACTAGTGAGATCATCTAATCTTGGCCAAGCGAGATGGCTCTCTCCTATGATGTTCTCATTTACCACGAGAGAGAGAGAGAGAGAGAGAGAGAGAGAGAGAGAGAGAGAGAGAGAGAGAGAGAGAGAGAGAGAGAGAGAGAGAGAGAGAGAGAATGCAATGGTGCAAGGAAGATGACCTTAAACCTAATGCATTGTCATTTTTCGGGAGATCACCATCATCTACTCCTGATGATTCACAATTGAAGATGTTGGCGCATGCTGGGATCTTTTGTTGGTTTGTGAAGAGAGTCCAGTCACATGATATCTTAGTCTTAAACTAAAGGCCGTCGTTGAGATCATGCCAACCTCACCTTTACGTCAATAAACACGTCACATCCACCATAAATTATTTGAATACTCGATGAGTGGGAACACCCGTATTCGATTCCTTGTGATTGGTGCCACTCGCTTGATCAGATCTCATTCCTAGATGTAGTATTAATTAATACTACCAAAATCGATCCATTCTTGTTTTCAATATAATTTCTTTTTAATTCGTTGATAATTTAAATGATGGAGTATCCATGAATTTATACCATGTTATTAGTGCAAATTTTGACTTGGGATACGTACGCAAGGCGTTCAAAACTTTTTATAGGAGCATCGAGCAATAATTAAAGTCAAGTGAAGTATTGATATGGCGTGTTGTCGAATTATCTACGTGTCACGCCCCTTGGGCAGAGCAACTGATGGCAACTATGATCTCACTGCAATGGTTCACAATGCAGCTTTGTTACACTGCGTGGCAGAGAGCCAATGCTACTGTCGGACCGTGTGTCGTGCAGCAGCAATGGCGATGGACGACGGCAACGAGCGTATCATACACAGACCTCGAACGCAGACGAGCATCGGCTCGAAGCTTAAGCTAAAAGCCAGAAGTCCTTGTGCCGCTTGGTGGTGATCAAGTAGCCGCCGCCTCTGCTGCTCTTCCTCCTCACGGCCGCAGCCATGCAAGCGGCGTTCCGAACGCAGTAGTCGACGGTGTCGCCTCCGCCGGCCTTGTTGCCTGCCCACGCCGCGATCAATCGCCACGCCGTGGAGCGGTGCTTCTGCCCCATGACGAGCAGGGAGGCGCCCTGCTTGCTCGCCTCTTCCAGGATCGCCGGCCCTCGCTCTTCCCCTTCCACCACCGCCGTCTCAACCTGCACCTGAGAGAACATGCGGTTCCATGCATCATGCCGGAGATGATGATATGATTCCTTCCCGTCTTCGCATCTTACCTCAGGTTTGTTCGCTCGGCAAATGCTCTTCATGGCATGCAGGAGCTCGAAGCCTTTCGGATCTCTCTCCCTCTGCAATCTCTCACCTGCCCAAGAAACAAGAAGACTCAATGGCTTCCACCTCTGGAACGCATTCGTTGCTGAAGCAAGCAAGAACCGCCATCTCTGAACCTTTACCCTGCTTACAGGAAGGCCTCACGGTCTGAACCAGGACGACGGTGTCGTCGCTGCGGACCGAGTGCGACAGCGCCCATTGCAGAGCAGCCTTGGCCTCGGGACTCCGGTCGACGACGACCATGATCCTCCGACCGCCCTCCGTCGCTTGCTTAGCTCCACCCACCGTCAGCTTCTCACGGTAGAGAGGCTTCGGTCTGATGGGCGGCGGGGATGGGAGCTTGACGCGAGTGGCGACACTGCTCAAGCAGAATCCCGGTAGTCCCGTGCTGGTCCTCCCCATTGATCCGAGATGATCCTTTGCTGCAAGACTGAGGAGGAGGACTCTCACTCTACTTTCCTCCTCATGTCCTACATATGCTTCGGCATGGTAGGCATCAAAGTGTTGGGAAAAAATGCACGCTTAAGCCTGACATCAATCATGAGCATCCTGGTTTAGAGTTCAGCAGCAGAACAGAGTGGAGACAGGGGCGTTGGATTAAGGAACGAGGATCCAAGTGGAGGAACCGACAGATTTACTGGGGGACGGAGAAACTTCAATGCAGAATCCTGCACGAATCCACCCCATTCAAATCTTTCACATGTCCGAAAGATGCGAGCATTCAACCTCATGATTATGTACTACCACATTTTTATGTTCGATGCTGTCGTCCGGTGCATGTGATCTGACAACATTTTGGTGTTCAAAACGATGACAGGAGGTCTGCCACAGCATTTTTCTTAGCTGAGAGACTCAAAAGAGAAATGAAAAAGGAAGAAAAAAGACTTTGTGAGCTGAAGAACTTCCAAGAACATGTCTTCCGGTTCTGACAGAAGCAACCTTTCTTTGATCAGATAATTGTCCATTATTTTCACATTTCACAAAGTTAGGAAACTTATCTTCTTTCTCTTCTTCTTCTTCTTCTTCTTTTTTTTTTTTCAGGATTTGTGAGATGGGAATGCACTGCCAAAAATAAGATATTCCAGCAGCTGGTTTCTTTCATCTTGATTGTTATGGACAATAATTGATATAACACAGTGACCAATATCAAGATACTTGGCAGAAACCACAAATGTGATCTCTTATTCAATCATAATATGGAGAATCCTCTATTTTTCCTTTATTTTTTGGTCTAGTAAATATTAATAGTTTTTTGAACTCTGTTTTGATCAAGTTCTCAGTATGATGCAGCATATATTATTAGTGTTAATCTGACAAATCATATATGCATTGTTGCACTGATACAGAAATATTAGAGCATGAAAGCTATACAGCTGTTTCAATTGATGTTAACTTATAATCTCTACTGATAAAAAGATTTGGTGGGTAAGAGACTCAAACTTGGACAGCATCAGACTTTGCAATGATTAGGATTAAAATGACAACTTAATTTAAACTCTATGATAACTGTCTTCCACAAAAATTGATGGTGCAAAACCTAATCCAACTTGCATCAAAGTAATCTTTGCTAGCAAGGGAGATATGACAAGACAACAACACAATTGCAGAGTTGCATCAAAGTTTGATGTCAGATGGAGGAAAAGTGGAGACCCTTAAAAGCTGAAGAAAGCATGCTAAGATCATGGACTTGTCACAGTGTTGAATCACATCTTGTTTTTCCGCTTAAGCTTCTGGTAATGCATCCATCAAGATATGCAGCAGCAAAAAATTATATAAAAAACTTAGTAGCCTTCATGCTACAATTATTCAATTGCATATGTCAATAAGCTAGTTATACAAATTGTTGTTTCAGCATAACACACTCACAGAAGGATAATTTTGTTGTCCTCTTAGTTCTTTGAGATCAGAGCAAAAGATTGGAGAAGACAGGTAATTAGGACTGACAAACCATGACAAAGAATGCATCTTCACATATTACAGTCCATGAAGTAGCATTGAAGATATGAATTTTCAGATCCATGCCACATCGAAACCGTTAACATTCAGCGACATGGTTCCTCCACCTGATGGATCAGTAGAAGCTTGACTTAATCTGCAATGCAAGATCACAAGGGAAGCTTTGAAACCACAATCTTGTTTAATAGATGTGCAGATTCACCAAGTTATTTCAAGAGTGAGCATTACCCAATTTGCAGTGAAGGGTGGCACGCCAGAGGCTCAAAGAATTTTTCTGGCTGAGGAGGCTCATTGATACAGTTACTGGCACGAATCTGCGATGGAAGTTGGATCGAAGTCTCTGCATCAACTTCTTGCAACTATGATTAAGAAACCATAAACAAGAAAGGATCAGTACAGTAACCATGGTTGTCATTTCTGATAAAAGATGATTTTTGTGCTAAAAATAAAAAGAGGGATCCTTTGATATGAAATTTGGATAAATGACAGAACAATCAAAAGGTAATTAAGTGTCCTCAATTAGAGCATGTTTTAGATGGCATTAAACACGAGTGGAGGATTGGAGGGAGTGCAACACACTGTTTCGAGGATGTCCCCTTTGTGATTAAACTCTCCTGTGTTTCATGTGCGCTCATTTCAAACATGAAAAACAAAAGGCTAACTTTGAACAGAAAGAAAAAGTAAGACAAATACTACTGAAAATTGAAACATCACAAACAAAGATCTATTTAGGCAGGACTATACTTCCATTCAAAAATCAAAAATTGAAGAGTGCACCAAGCATATTTAGTTGACCAAAAGCTAAATGCGACTAAGATAGGTCTTACCAGAAACAGGAAGTTATCCAAAAGACCTGTTCTTGAACCTTGCTAGAATCATATCCATAAGCAAGCCAAGTTGATAATCTAAAACTTGATCTTAAAAGAAGAAAGGCATGAAAAAGGTAGTGCATTCGGTGCCAAGAGGCAGGAACATCGGATGATGAGTATATTATGGCATCAAAGATTTAAATCTTAAAGATTGGCCAAAATCATTAATTTTGACTAAAAACACAAAGGTCCATTATCAGGAACCTTTTGCCTTACCTTCCTACTTAAGGTTTTATTAGATTCCAGCAACATTTGTTCCTGCACAAAGATAAATTGGTTAAACCAAAAACATACATAACTGATCATGCAAATGGACATCAATCCAGCCATAATACTGTCTGGAGTAAATTACCTCACGTTTAAGATCCGTTAACTGGTCGATAATTACTTGGGTCTGAAAGTATAGACAGAAGCATTGATAAGCATATGTTAATGGTATCCTCTTAACTTTTAAGCTGCATAATACTTCTTTTACATTAATTGAAGACCATTTTATATCACAGGAATGAAAACTTGCGATAGAAGAAGAAAAATGACATTTAAAACTCTATTACTAGTGTTAGATTCTGAAAAATGACAGTGTATTGTAGATGACCTTCTATTATTTCTGGGATATTGCAACTCTTACAACATCATTGTGTGGTGTACTTGTCATGATAATGAACTCATAATGCTTTCTTTTTTTTTGCAGTATCCCAATACATAAGCGATTTTGGATTGATTGCTTCATATTTACTTGTTAAGTACCTTTGTTGATCTGATGAGCCTTAGAGACATCTCTATTTGATCGTCAAGTTGATCAAGCTCCTTAATGTTTAGGGTATCTAATTCTTCACCAAGGAGGTTCCTTCAGTGACATGGTTAGCATATCATTACTAAACATTTGCTCCATGTTGATATGACAATAATGAACTCATAATTCAGCAAAGAATATATATAAATCTTCATCGAGATGGAGAGTTTCGAAGACTACTTTTGAGAATGTTGCAGATACTCGACACGCGTTTTCAGCTTCAAGTATTCCTGATAACAAGTCTGCTTTAGAACAGAAAACCAAAAACATTGTTAGGATTGCATGGTCAAGCGTACTTGCAGCTCTTTAAACGCATACTTTGGCTAAACTAAACAATTAGAATTAGAAATGTATATAATGCTGATCGAGAGAACAATTTCATCTTTTTGCATCGCACATTAGTATGAAGCTTATGCAGCAAAAACCAGAATAATCATTAATATTGATCTAGTGAAACATGTTTAGCCAAAAAACCAACTCTAAATATGACACACATCCATTGTGCACGAGCATGAAAAAGGTGGAATTATCACTTTTCGCATGAAGGCATTAATGATCTTAAAGATTAACACAACAATGAGTGATAAAGAGCTTAAGCAGCAAATACCGACTTTTGAAGAGAGTTTTTGGCTCCTAAGAGAGCTTTCAAATCGGGCTAAGAAATTGGCGTGCGACATAATCCTATGATACCATAAGGAACCAAATAACTGATTCTTTAAAAGATATCAAAACGTTAGAATAAAATAATTCAAGATTGAAAATGATTCATTAAATGAAAAAAATAATTAAATTATGTGGCTACATCTAATTAGATAAGATATATTATAGATATGATTGGATTCTGATTACGATTGTTGATAATAGAAAAGAAGTTCAATTATAGTAAGATTAATTAGGAGATGATCTTGATGGACGTGGATATATGACATTATTGAGAGATTATATATCTTCTCTCATTTTTCTTTGTCCATAATACATTGATCATAATAATCCTCTGAATAACATGAAGAAAAGAGAATATGAGTCTAATTCTTTTTGCATATCGACATCACTTTTGATTTCGAATCTAACGACGATACTCCTACATATAAGACAAAGATTTTTTTTGATGACATCTAAAGGGTACCCATCGTAAATATGACATATTGTTATTTGATATCAATGATTTTGACATTAAAATTTTTTGAATATCAGAAACATATTATAATTTTTTATACTTACATATATTACACATGACCATCAACCGGACATTAAAATTTTTAAGATGATATCCTTCCTATCATAAAGCTGAAAAAGAAAAGTAAAATTTGTACATCTAATTTTCTTCATTTCTATGCACAAGCACCCAACCGAGTTTATTGTGCGAGGAACGTCACCACGAGCCCCAATGACCAGTTAGGGAATCAAAAGTTTTAGTTGGTAAAGCTGTTCTTTTGGGGTCAAGTTACTGAACTAGAGGGAAAGCAGATGTCCAGAACATGACAGGATTATATCACAACATATTTTCCCTTTTGGTACAAACGAAGCATTTCTCGGCATTGCAAAGAGTTCAAAGAATATGGAAACTGGTTCTTGTCGAGGATAGAAAAAGAGGTTTCATTGCATCCCAAGAACATCTAATTTGCAGAGCAAAAATTACAGGTTCATCAAACAAAGTAAGCAAATGTTACATCAAGAAAACAATACAAAAAAGTACAGACAGACGCATGCAGAAGAATTCCAACAGTGAAGCTACTATGATCGAATTACCGGTGTGTCATTTGTCGGAGCCATGGATTCTGACGCATGGTGGCTGCACCTCCGGTACCTTTCAATTGTTTTGAGCATGCTGTATGAAGCAGAAAAGAAGTGCCATGTGATCACCGATCATAAGGCCCCAACAAGATAATTCTACAATATATATCTTCGCTATTTTATGACAAGTAAAAATCGCCAAAGCAAAAGATAAATATCTTCACAAAAAATTTCAAAGTACACATTGTTCAACTGTCACAAACAATTGATTCATCAATACTTTAGTGATAGTTTCAGAAATTTCTTATGATCCTCCATTAACGATGCTCTAATAGCTTTAGAAATTTCATATGAAATCCAACGTCTTAGTGTCGGTATGATGATGCTTTAATAACGATGAACACAAAGAAATCTAGTGGTTGTTTCTCCCAAATTATGTCCACAAATCCATTCTTTTATTCATTTACTTCACACGATCAACATTGTCCTGGAAAATCTTGATGAAAATTCTCAGACGTTTCGGATGATAGTACCAAGAGAGAGAAAGAATCGGGAAGTCCGGAGAACTCAGGAGGGTTACACGAGAAAGACTCAAGCCAGCCAGTGTCCTATGAGTCGAGAAGAAGACTATGGATGATCAGTGTAAATATACACGTCCAGCAGAAAGCTTTATGCTTGTTATAGTCTGCACTAAACCTGGCATTGTCATAGGCACTGGGAATGATCAGTGAGTCGAGGGTAAAGATCATTGGAATGCTGTGAAGTTGGATCCTTTCTTACACGAGGGAAAGAACCCCAAAAGAAACTTAGGAGTCCTCCAACATGCGAATGTAAGGTTTGCTGGACACGTAAGTTGCAGTCGGACCACATAATTCACCAGATTGCTGAGAGACAATACAAGGAACGATGGATAAGAAGTGAAACATTTCATGCTAGAATGAATCATAGAGACGTGAAATAGCATGATTTGCCGCGTCGCGGAAATATAAAACAATCCCTTTGCATAAGATCGACACTGATAGCGGTCACTTGTGGTAGAGATTTTACTGGGTTGATCTCTTAATTCCTGTGTCAACAAGAGATTGTTAGATACAAAGTGTTGCCTAAGTGGAAATTACATCCCCAGAAGATCTTAAACACAGCTATAAAAAAACTAGTCTTGAGAGACACAAGTCAATTATAGAGAGAAGTGAAATGCTTGGACATGGAACAGAATTACGCATTTGAGGGTCTCTCTACCTAATGTGAAGTATCTAATTCGATATTATTCTTCTTTGTTGCTTTGCTTCTCTCTAGGAGTTCCTTCAATCTTTTTATGGGCAGCTTTATGTTGCTGTTTGATGCTATTTAACACAAATAGCACCGATATAAAGATATCCCTGTATTCTTTAGATGATCCTACATCTCGTGGTAGATGAAGAATCAAATGTTTAGCAAATTGAAATGAGTGTCCCAAGAAATTGTATGTGTATGTATACATATAACTTGGATTCAACCAAAGGGAGTTCATAGGGAAGAAAGCAACTTAAAGATGAGACAGATTGAGGAGATCTAACTGAAAGAGTGGGATAAGCTTCCAGAAGATAAGGCTTTCATTTCAGGATCTCTTGTTGGCTAGCTGCAGGGAATTCAGATAGCGGAGAAAGATCTCTGCGGCAGTAAAGATGGGATACGTGATGAGCTCCAAGAAATCCACCATGATAAAAGACCATGTTTCCCGGAGGACCATTAAGTACATGGAGTACTCGACGTAGAAAACTCAGATGAAACAGTACTAACCCTAAGATGATGAGAAGGTACCCTACTCGTTTCCTACCCAAATCTTCGTTTTCCTCACCACCGAGCTGTCATTTCCTACTTCGGTTCCAAAGAACATGTCCAAAGCAAAGATCATCAAAATGATTGACATGAAATTTGTGTAAGATCTGGTGATGACAAAGGGGAGGAGGAAGGGAGAGAGAGAGAGAGAGAGAGAGAGAGAGAGAGAGAGAGAGAGAGAGAGAGAGAGAGAGAGAGAGAGAGAGAGAGAGGGTTCCTTCGATCCGTTGGTGTGATTTGACGAGTCGGTGGAACGGCTCTCATCATGCGTCATGCGTACCTGGAGCTGCTGCAGAACTCGAAAAGCCTGCCGCGGCTGGAGAAGACGATGGCCGCCACCTCGGTGTCGCACAGGATGGACAGCTCATAGGCCTTCTTGAGCAGGCCGTTCCTCCGCTTCGCGAACGTCACCTGCCTGTTGATCTTGTTCTCTATTCTCTTCAGCTCCACCCTCCCTCTCCCCATTGTGCACGCAGATCTCTCTCTGCTCTTTGTTCTAGTTCAGTGCAGCTGACGCTACTGCCTGCTTGCACCAATAGAGAGAAGAAGAAGAAGAAGAAGATGAAGAAGAAGAAGGAGTGCTGTCTTGCTCTCCGTCGTTGCCTGCAATAATTCTGATGGTACACGGGAGACCAAGAACATCACCGGGTCATTAACCTTCGTGATGAACACGTGTCGAGATAACAAAGGCCGTGCATGCATGAGATTGCCACTGGGTTTGCGGCGTAATTACACGTCGAATGAAACGTAGCATCCTTGCTGCGTTTCGTAAGACAAATTACAATCTTTCTATGATGCAAAAGAAATGTTTCGTAAGACAAATTACGCAAGGAAAAGACCAGCGTTGATGAATTTACAGGTACATTTGGTTGATATGTTTAGGCGTTGTGTTCTTAGACTTGTCACTCTTGATTGATTGACAGATTGATTGGAGTAATCTTCCTGCAAACAATCTGATGCCGGCAATCGCGAAGCGAACATCATCCTAAGAATCCAAATGAACCAAGAAAACCAAGTCTGCCTATAAGTAACTTCCGAGCCAAGCATTTCGTGTATCATGGAATGGATTGAGACGAGATGAAATGTTACCTCTGTCCAGTCTTTCAGGGGAAGGAGGCTGCGGTGGCAGGGCAGCAGGAGGAACAGTGGGGGGTGGCAGGTCCTGGGACACGTTACGGCCCTCGGCTGGCCGAAGGTCAGGAACCCGCGGCGGAGGTCCAATCGGAGGCCAAGCTCGTGGCGGGCCCTCGAGCACTGTTCGTCTGTCCACAGTCCGCAGGCCACGTCATCGCTTCCCCGGTCGTCTTTTTCACGCATTCATCGTTTCGGGGTACGGAAGTCGACGCTTCAGTCGTCGTCCAATTCGCCGGTACTCGCCACTCTTCGCCGAGACTTCAAATCGTGACTCATCACACGACTTTATGATGGCCGTAGGCAAATAATGTCTTATAAACTAAGTCTCATTCAGACACTTTGACGTCACAACTTAGTCCGATGGGAGAACTGAGTCGTTCGTAACTGAAGTCGGAACACGTGATGCATGGGTCTTCGTGCCTCGCACCGTCACCTCCGGCAGTCGGGTCTCATGATTGTACAGTGGGCATCGAGTCACTACGCCTCACCGACGCTGCTATCCACCATCGCTCTCGTGTTTAATGCTCTCTCTCTCTCTCTCTACTGTTTCATTGTTGCGAGATTGCGATTGGATCATTCGAGGAAACGTCACAAACGATTTTTCTAGAAAATACTCGCGTGTTTTGGATTTTTTTCAATCAATATTTTTATTTTATTTTTTTAAGATAACATTTATAATTAAAAAAAACCGAAATTATACCTCAAAATTTTTTTCATTTCTTACAGTGTTTTTAGCCTATTATAATACTTTTAGAACGTTATAATATTTTGACCATCAAAACCAAAATATTATAATATCTACTTGGAAACAGTATAAATGAGTAAAATAAAATTAAAACATGATTTAAATAGATATTTATAATAGTTTAAGAATGACATCATTCAAATAAAAAATAAAAAAATTAACTTATTAGAATATTTTGGTAATCGCAATAAAAATACTATACAATCTACTCGAAAATATTGTAAATACTCACTTCTAACGCTAACCAAACTAACTAAAAGTCTAAAAACATAATATCTTAATAGTCTAGCAATGATAACTAAAAAGGCATAATATGATATCACTTATAGTATTTTTCGATGATATTTATAGTATTT
Source organism: Musa beccarii (assembly GCA_024322285.1). Taxonomy (NCBI): domain Eukaryota; kingdom Viridiplantae; phylum Streptophyta; class Magnoliopsida; order Zingiberales; family Musaceae; genus Musa; species Musa beccarii. The sequence goes on along the minus strand of CM044398.1, from coordinate 34,934,961 downwards.
TTAATATTTCAATAAAAATATTATCAATGTTATTTTAAAAAAAATTAGAAACGAGGTCATTGAAATTATTATAATAATTCAAAATTGGTAAAATTATATGAAAAAAATTGATCAAAATTTTTTGAGGAATAATTTGGATATTTTTTTTAAATTAAGGGGACTACTAGGAAGAAAAAAAAAAGATGAGATACCAATTGAAAAATATCTAAATTATATATATATATATATTATGTAAATCGTTTGTGTGTGTATACAAATTAAAAATTTGCAGCCGAAAACACCACATGATGATGGCAGTGACAGAAATTGCAAGGTGAGAACAGACAAGATGACTTGTAAGGAAGGCAATTATGACGAAGAGTACATGTTTGTTTTTGTTTCTGTTTTCATTTCTTTTGCTTTAACTTCAAATATCCGACTGATGATTTTTTTTTCTTTATAAGTTGCCCTCATCACAGTTCAATTGGAGTGAATTATCCAAAATAAATGGATTTGATAGCTTATCGATTTCAAATCAAACTGGAATCTGAACGATCTGATCATCAGCATCAAAACCAATGTTTTCAGTTTCGATTCGAATTACTATCAGATATATATATATATATATATATATATATATACATATAGTTTAAATTATAATTTTTATTGTAAAATAATTTTAATTAAAAAAACCATATTAATTTGGACATTCCACTTCAATTCCTAAGTTCTTTAGGCTCCTCGTCATTTGATCCTTCAACTTGCTGGTGGTATAAAAAAATGTGCTGGAAGAAGCCATGCATCTCGGGTGGCTGTCAATCTGAGTCAGCTGCAGCAAAATGATGGCAAAATAAAGTGAGATAAGGACGGCCAATCTGCGACTTTGTTGGCCACACATCGTAAAGACTATTGCTCATGCATGATACCGAGGAAGATTGATACCACCTCAGGTACTCTATCAGTCTGTGTAACACCTTCGTTCAATCCCCATATCATGTTTGCTAATCCCTTAAAAAGTTCATAGATATAAAAATTAAAAACTAAGTAAAAATAGATGTCAATATCAATGATGAGACGACGAAGATATCAAACGATATCTTCGCTTTCACTAAAGTAAGGATGACGAGGACGAGTGAACAGAGACAAACGATGAGGATACAAGTGGTGCGATGAAGATAAGATAGATAAAGATAGTAGACGAAGGCGAAGGCGAAAGCGATTAGAGTAGAGATGACATTTATTTTAGAATTATTTAAAAATTATTATTTAGAAGAAAAAAAATACTCTGCAAAAATTAAAAAAAAAATAGAACGCTATTCAAGAATATCTCAAAATTAAGTTTTTTTTTTCAATAATTTATCCGGCAGATGACGAGAACAATAATTTTTTTCCTTTGCCATCCGCCTCCATCTCTGCCCGACATGTGGGCTCCACAAAGTTGACCAATAGAATGAACTGAAGACGAGGCTAACCAGCGGCAAGGTGTTTTCTGGCTCGTAAGTGGGACCCGCCGCAGCATCCATCGTAGCGGGTCGGGTCAAGTTATGGCCCGGATCCATCCTCGAGACTCCGCAATATGTCACGGGCCTGAAGTTTCGGGGACGAGCCCAACAAGCAACCGAATCGGATCCTCCTCCAATTATCGCGCGGATCCAGCACACCATTCGGATTCTGAAGCTGATGAGCATATCAATGGACATCAAAATCTCGTTTATCCGACTCGACAAAGTCGTGTAAGAATCCAAGACATGGCCTAAATTTAGTTAACATGGTTGGCATCGATCAGGTAGCTAAAAATTAGGTGGTGGCTTTCGACTTAAAGCCCATGACAAATGGAAGGCAAGGCTGCTTTTTATAATTGAATAGGTTTCAGATTCGAATCCGTATGAAAATATTTGTTTAATGTGTTGGAAGTAAATCAATTTAAATTCTTTAGCCATTGATCATACATCATCTAACCTTGTATAAATCATCGTAATCATCCTTATGCATCAAATCAAATTTTGTCATTTATTGGGAAGAATTTATAGAGTCAATTTTGTCATTTGACATCATAGTGAATTTTTCTTATTAATACAAAAAATGATGCTTTGAAAAGAAAAATATAGCAATAGATAATTTTGCGGAGGTATATATAAAGATAAATTAATTTTAAAAATGATTTTATATTTGGGCCCATGATTTTGTTATATAAAGAAAGCGTCTCTTTTTTTTTTTGCATTAAACATGAAAATGATGGAATGTGCTTGAAAAATATGGGCAAAGACAAATCTTAAAAAGGTGAAATACTTATCTAAATACAACATAAAACAATATAGATTTACAAGTGATAAAGACGGTTTATTTGCTAAGCTAAACTAGTTAGCACTTTGTATCAAACCTTCTATTTTCTACAAATGAATTTGGATATATCATCATCTATCAAAATTTAATAAATAATTGATCATGATTATTGAACAAACACTATAAGTGGAGTCTCCGAGCATACTCCTAATGTAGTCTTGGAATAATTATCGTAACACTCGAACACATTATAAGTTTACTCCGATCAAATCACCCTACTTCCATCCATTTGATAATCAAGATTGATATTAACAAAATAACATACATCTAATCTCTTATACATGCATGTATGGCACATGATAAAATAAATAGCATGAAAGAATATGAAAGATATGGAAAAGCAAGACATGTATATTAAGGTCCATCCTAAGCATTAGTGTGGTCCATTGGACCACTGGCTACCATGTAAAGGCAACGTGCCACTTCCCATGCATCTTTTGCAAACCCACCACAATCTGTACTATTTCCTTTGGTCTTAACAAGTTATGATGATCACGGTGATATCTATCCATTCCGTCTTGCCGAAGAACACAAGGATGCAGGTCGAAGACAAGCTATCACAACGGATCACAGTGGATTGTTCGCAGTTAACACATAATGACATCTGAACATTGATGAGGGAAAGACAAAGGTATTAATGGATGTGACACACATACCTAAGATGTGTGATGGAAATGATGAGGATTTCTAGATAAAGATGGAGCTGCGATGGTCACCAAGACATGATGTAAATCTCCTCATCTGTTGTTGTGTGTAGTAGTGGATAAAAGAAGAGTTGCTTTCAACGAATACTATTACTATCACTGTTGGAAGCCGAAGCTGAGAGTATTCAGCATATTCGAGTCTTATGAACATGTAATTTCTCATTAACTATGTTCGGTTCCACATGTGATGGCATAAATGATTAATGTTCTCATTTATCATTATTAAGCATCGGAACATAAGCAACAGCATCATGCCTCGTCTGTCAGATAAAGCTTTAGATGACTTGGCAATTGCAAATAGGTTTTACGGGAGCATCAAATATGCATGAATGATGCAGCTATTTGCAATATTTGTTAGAAATCCTAATGATAGAATGCTACGATGGACTGTGTGCCATGCTTTGAATATATAACTGCAAATATGCAGCAATGGAGTACAAATGCAGCTGGAAATCTCTCTCTCTCTCTCTCTCTCTCTCACACACACACACACACACACACACACACAACAATTCCTATACATAAACCTTCTTCTTCCACTTTCAAACACACAGAAAAACTTTATATGGCACATCCAATACTTAAGAGGCCAGCATTTCCAGTACACGGAGAAAAAGAACATCACTGAGTTGTGAGTAAATGCTGCTTATTCTTATGCTAGTGATCGTGAGGGTGGTGCTTCAAGACACTAGTGTTTTGTTGGAGAACCACCAAGTTAGGGATACCTGCATGCAGAGAAGTTCTAAGGGGGACACTTCCTGATGCTGGGCTTGCCATCTGAACGTGGCCATACTGCCTTGATTCCATGCTCTGCGGCATGTGTGATGCAAGTATCGCAATCGGGCGGTAACCATGAGGCGCTTCGGATTGAGCAAGAGAAGAGTACGCATTTGGTGGCTCCAAATGATAGAAAGGACTGTAAGTGACTGCACTGTTCTCCAACATGACGCCATGGGTTTCCTTCAATGCTTCCTTTTCTTTGCTCCCCATAAGAACATCTAAACTGTTACCCACATATCTCGGCACAACGTTGCTGTTAAAGATATCAGAAGTTGCCAAACTAGATGATGATGCTAATCGATGAGCTTTATCTCTGCGAAGCAACTCACCATCATCAGGAACGGTGTGGCCAAAGAAAGCCGGAGTTGCCACAGACTGAGGGAACTGAATGAGGTCTGCTTGCAGCATTTCCAGTGGGGGAAGCTTATCGATCTCATGCTGAGCAGCATTGATCAGCCAATCCACGACTTTGCTGGGTTGATTCAGACCAAGCTTATCCTGAAGGTCATACAGTTGGATTGCTGTGGGCACTGATAGCCTGATGCGTCGATCCCTTAAACCTCTTATAGTTCTCACCTTGCTGTGTCTATCTTTTCCTCCAAAGGATCTCGACACTCGCACAATTCTTGGATTTCTCAGTGCCGACCATGCTCTCGAACTTGTTTGAGCCTTATCATCAACACCTTGCTCGGTGAAAGCTTCTCCTTCTCTGGAGCTTTGCATCATCTTAAATCACTGTTTTCATCATCAGTTACTAGATAATTCATATATACTTGTTTAATCTAAATTGAAGAGCGAGAGAGAGAGAGAGAGAGAGAGAGAGAGAGAGAGAGAGAGAGAGAGAGAGAGAGAGAGAGAGAATCTACTAGTGTTGCTTGTTGAAATACATATGACAACTTATCTAGCTTGGATCTTTAAAAATCAAGTTACGTTAACTGGATCTTTAGAAATTAAAGATCAATATCATATGATTTATGCAGCATATCAAGCACGCATCTACACAAAAGGAGAGATACAGAAAAGATGCTGCTTATACGCAGCATAAGCATAATAAATATCTTTTTCTCATAATATATGAAGGGAGAGAGAGAGAGAGAGAGAGGAAAGCTGAATTTTGATTTATTTCTGAAAATTCTCAAGAAGAACAATTAAGAATTGAACTCTTAGATTTTAGATACATAGATCTAAGGCACCATATTACCTAAGCAAAATGAAAAGGATTATTTATGATTCCATCTTTCTCTAAAAAGAGAGAAGAAGGCATACGAAGATCTCAATAAACCATTTAATATGCAAGAGCTGCCTCTTCTTAGTTCAATATAGTAACGAAGAAGAGTGAGAACAACTTAAGAACTCAAAATCTTCCAAAACTCTAAAATCAAGCTATGGGGGAGGAATCCAGGAGTCGGCAAACCCTCACCTCCAATTTGCTCCAGGTTTGCTCAGCCTTCATACTAGGTTGGACTTCATCTCGAAATTTGCAGGCAACTCCATCAGGTTATGCACTTTTGATCTTGTTCAGATGCTGGGTTTGCAGGAACCCTAGAAAGAGAAAATAAAAAGGTGCAGCCCATTTGCAAACATGTGGTGGATATTTATGCCTATCAAGTTGATAGATAAGTCGCTACTTTTATCCTTCTAGCTCAAGCATATCTAGCAACTACTGTTTCATCAACAGGGGTAATTTGGTCTGCTACATGCATTTTTCATCATGTACAAACAATCTGTTTCGGAAGAGTCTCGATTCTTCAATCTGTACAGACAAAAGCATGACGAAAATGTTCAAATGGATACATTTTCCTCGTGAATAGCTTGACAAGAAACATACATACATACATACGAATTATGCATGTTACAACAACAAATTCAACTTACTACCCATATATTATTTTTCTCTTTGGTGCATTTTGCATGACAGATGGAAGCCAAACAAACTACGGGAGCAACAGTTGATTTCGTAAGGCATTACGGCAACTAAAATCAAGCTAAGCATAGATCATGCTTGTATAGTTTTTGCAGAGTGAAGCTGATGGAAGTGTGTATTTTGACATTGTAGGTATATATAATATCTTCCTTGAAAGCATGCATAATTGAAACCCTAACAAGGTACCAAGTAGCCCAGGGACCATCATAACCTCTTTAAGACATCCACTCATGCTTGGAGGACCACTGAGTTTGCCAGCCTTCTTTGGCTAGACAAGTCTGCGCAAAGCAAATTGCAAACAGATCGAGGCATGTCTGCAGTGGTGGTCTTGATCCTCATCATAGCTCCTAGCTGCACTACATTTGATATCACATTCAAGTCTTCTTTGTTGCAGAAGAGCCAGTGATGCCTTTCATCTCATCACAGTTGAGTGATCCTTGTTTCATGAGGAGAAGGCCATGAGCTAAATACGGTCAGTGCCTTGAAGCCGAAATAAGATGGTTTCTTAGAGAAAAAAGTTGGCTCACTAAGCAATGGTTTCAGGGAATATTTCAAGAGGTATGAGTTCTAATGAGATGTGGCAAGAGCGAGAGACTCCTTGATCCTTCAGTAGCTTCTGCATCACGTAGAAACACAGAGAAGAGTTGATTTCATGCTTATCTATAGTAAGCTAACAAATGCAGCCACAGCTGCTCTTACAGGAGGCTTCATTGTGATCCGAACGGGAATACAGAGGATGAACTCTCTGAACATAGTGCAATGCCGAAGAGAAGAATCCCTTCCTTCTTTGGATAACACGACCGCGACATAAAACCCACATCCATGTATATATGATCCTGCAATAGACCAAGCATATCTCTAAGACAAATGAAGACGCAGAAGAAACACGAAGTAAGCTTAAGACCGAACATAGGAGTAGGTTCTTAATTAGTGAGAGATGGGGAACGGCTATTGCAGAGCTTCTCCTCAGGGAAAAAGGGAGAGACGAAGGAGGTTGAAGTGGATGGGATGGAATGCTCTGGCAAGGAAGAATATAACTTCGTTGGTGGCCTCTGTCAACCTTCGTGGGACAGGAAAGCAGAGGGAAGTCCATCACGACCATGATAACCGAACCCAGAAAGATTCAGCAGCCATTTGCCTTGCTCTTTGCAGTCTTGTCGCATGCACAGGCACATGCACCTCTCTGATGGCCTGAAAAGAGAAGGGGTGGTGTCATCGTGAACTTACCCAGATATCACATGCCTACCATTTTAGGGTTTTGCAGTGAGACTATGGTTTGAGAGTCATGGAGATCTCCATGTATGTGAGTGCATTAAGACTCCACAGAGAGAGAGAGAGAGAGAGAGAGAGAGAGAGAGAGAGAGAGAGAGAGAGAGAGAGAGAGAGAGAGAGAGAGAGAGAGAGAGAGAGAAGGTGGGTAAACAGGCTTTCGGGCAGGAGAGCTGGTCCTGAAAGCAGATCAATGGAGCGTCTGCATGCAAGCTGGAAAAGGGCGAGCTGATAAATTCTGTACAAGCTTAGTAGAATTCCTGCAATGTCTCCTGAAACTATGGCAGATACCAGTAAATCCAACAAGGACAGTCAAGGTTGCTCCCCCCACCAAACACTACCTTCCTCATCCCCCAACAGCAGCAGCAGCACTGCCACCAACAAATACATACCACTGAGAGAAGAAGAAAAAGATGATATGATAGAGAAATAAGGAGAACAGAAATCAGAATTCAAATATTATTTTTGTGATTATATCTTATACAAACTTGCTTGCTTTTCCATAGTTAAACAAGTAGAGATACGACTACTATTGCTCGGGTGATATTGGGATATGAAAAAATCATGATAGAAATAAATATGGAATGATAATTTTATATTCTTTATATATTTTAATCTTCAATCAATCTATGATTTGAGGATAAAGTGTATAATTTGGATATATGATTCAAGTGCATAATTAAAAATCTCTCTTATAATCTATATAAATGCATATCACCTCAATAAATAATATAATCTCTTTTAACAATAAACTCTTCAATTCTTCGTGGTATCATAGTCTTCTTGCTTCAAGCAAAACTTCCTCCTCCTCACTCTCTCTTCCTCATTACCTCGTTGATCTGTTGACTATTATTATATCTCTTTCTCACCCTCCATGTTACTGCTTTACAACTCTTGATTTCTGTTTTCTGCTTTCAAATTTTAGTATTGTGCTGAAGACGAAGACGCATGACTCCTCCTTTTGATCTATTAGCGTAATCTGCTTTGCAATAGATCTACTGCACTTTATCAATGTAATTATCATCCTCTAATGATTGACCTATTTCTCCGGTGGTGATCCTCTAGTGTTGTTTGGTTCTACTTGGCAACCGGTCCCTCTATTCCTGCATTGATGCCTATTCCTCGTCCCCTTCTTGTCAATTACTAAACTTCCTCAAATACACCTCTTACAACATCCATTAGTAGTTTTCCTCTAAACCTAATTTCCCTTTTACTTCTAGTTCAATACAATTCATCTCCTTTTCAAGTCTCAAATTTCTTATTACTCAACGATGTAGCATCTCATCTCGTCTTAGTGTCTATGATTGATCACATCTAATGTTTCTCTTTATCTCCACTCACTCACTGTCTAATACATGAAAAGTAAATGCTCTTAGTACCAAATCATAAATGATATCTTGATCAGTTAAATCTTCTCATGCTTGTTATAGTCAAAACCTGTAGGCATATCAGTGAAAAGGGCACGTAAGTTGCAGTCGGAACATAATTCACCAGATTGCTGAGAGACAATACAAGGAACGATGGATATGAAACATTTCATGCTAGAATGAATCATAGAGACGTGAAATAGCTTCCATATAAAACAATCCCTTTGCATAAGATCGACAATTCTTATACTTTTAGCATAACATCCAATCTTAAACCTAGTAGAGACACAAGTCAATATTACATGACATGGAACATGCCCATTTGAAAATGATATTTTCAAATTCCTCAAATCTTTTATATTTATGCTATCACAAGCACCGATATATAAAGATATCTCCATGATTCTTTATGAACCTCCATCATCCATGAAAGAATCAAATGTTTAGCTTGAAATGATCCCAAGAAATTGTATGTGTATGTATACATATAACTTATATTCAACCAAAGGGAGTTCATATAATAAAAAGCAACAAATGAGACAGATTGAGGATCTAACTGAAAGAGTGGGATAAGCTTCCAGAAATAAGGCTGATGTCTACTTCATAATGTCATAGATAGCGGAGAAAGATCTCTGCGGCAGTAAAGATGTCCACGAAATCCACCATGATTCTCACCTCATGCAAAATACCATCGTGTAAACTAAATCTTTCAAATTAAGCCTAAATCATTTATTTCGGTTCCATAATATCATAAAAGATTACATGATAATTTTTGTAAGATCTGGTGATGAAGAGGTTCCTTCGATCCGTTGGTGTGATTTGAAAACGGCTCTCATATGCGTCATGCGTACCTTGCTGCAGAACTCGAAAAGCCTGCCGCGGCTGGAAAGACGATGGCCGCCACCTTTCACACAGGATGGACAGCTCATAGGCCTTCTTGAGCAGGCCGTTCCTCCGCTTCGCGATAATGATTCTCAAACTCTCTTCTCTTTGTTCTATTCAGTGCAGCTTATAGAGATATAAGAAGAAGGAGTCTGTCTTGCTCTCCGTCGTTGCCTGCATAATTTGATGGTACACGGAGACCAAGAACATCACCGGGTCATTAACCTTCGTGATGAACACGTGTCGATAACAAAGGCCGTGCATGCATGATTGCCACTTGCGGCGTAATTACAAATTAAACGTAATCCTTGCTGCGTTTCGTAAGACAAATTAAATCTTTCTATGATGCAAAAGAAATGTTTCGTAAGACAATTATAATGAATTTATAGGTACCGTTGTGTTCTTAGACTTGTCATCTTGATTGATTGACACTTCCTGCAAAAAAATCTGATAATCATATTAAGAATCAAATGAACCATTTGCCTATAAGTAACTTCCGATAAGCATTTCGATCATGGAATGGATTGAGACAGATGATGTTACTCTGTCCAGTCTTTCAGGGGAAGGAGGCTGCGGTGGCAGGGCAGCAGGAGGAACAGTTGGCAGGTCACGTTACGGCCCTCGGCTGGCCGAAGGTCAGGAACCCGCGGCGGAGGTCAATCGGAGGCCAAGCTCGTGGCGGGCCCTCGAGCACTGTTCGTCTGTCCACAGTCCGCAGGCCACGTCATCGCTTCCCCGGTCGTCTTTTTCACGCATTCATCGTTTCGGGGTACGGAAGTCGACGCTTCAGTCGTCGTCCAATTCGCCGGTACTCGCCACTCTTCGCCGAGACTTCAAATCATCACTCATCACACGAATGATTAGGCAAATAATGTCTTATAAACTAAGTCTCATTCAGACAACTTTTCACAACTTAGTCCGATGGGAGAACTGAGTCGTTCGTAACTGAAGTCGGAACACGTGATGCATGGGTCTTCGTGCCTCGCACCGTCACCTCCGGCAGTCGGGTCTCATGATATGTACAGTGGGCATCGAATCACTACGCCTCACCGACGCTGCTATTGCTACTCTCTCTCTCTCTCTCTCTCTCTCTCTCTCTCTACTGTTTCATTGTTGCGAGATTGCGATTGATCATTCGAGGAAACGTCACAAACGATTTTTCTAGAAAATACTCGCGTGTTTTGGATTTTTTCAATCAATATTTTTATTTTATTTTTTAAGATAACATTTATAATTAAAAAAACCGAAATTATACCTCAAAATTTTTTCATTTCTTATAGTGTTTTTGGCCTATTATAATACTTTTAAACGTTATAATATACCATCATCAAAATATTATAAAATCTACTTGAAACAGTATAAATGAGTAAAATAAAATTAAAACATGATTTAAATAGATATTTATATAATTTAAGAATGATCATTCAAATTAAAAAAAATTAACTTATTAGAATATTTTGGTAATCAATAATAAAAATACTATACAATCTACTCGAAAATATTGTAAATACTCACTTCTAACGCTAACCAAACTAACTAAAAGTCTAAAAACATAATATCTTAATAGTCTAGCAATGATAACTAAAAGGCATAATATGATATCACTTATAGTATTTTTCGATGATATTTATAGTATTTTTAATATTTCAATAAAAATATTATCAATGTTATTTTAAAAAAAATTAGAAACGAGGTCATTGAAATTATTATAATAATTCAAAATTGGTAAAATTATATGAAAAAATTGATCAAAATTTTTTGAGGAATAATTTGGATATTTTTTTAAATTAAGGGGACTACTAAAGAAAAAAAAAAGATGAGATACCAATTGAAAAATATCTAAATTATATATATATATATATTATGTAAATCGTTTGTGTGTGTATACAAATTAAAATTTGCAGCCGAAAACACCACATGATGATGGCAGTGACAGAAATTGCAAGGTGAGAACAGACAAGATGACTTGTAAGGAAGGCAATTATGACGAAGAGTACATGTTTGTTTTTGTTTCTGTTTTCATTTCTTTTGCTTTAACTTCAAATATCCGACTGATGATTTTTTTTTCTTTATAAGTTGCCCTCATCACAGTTCAATTGGAGTGAATTATCAAAATAATGGATTTGATAGCTTATGGATTTCAAATCAAACTGGAATCTGAACGATCTGATCATCAGCATCAAAACCAATGTTTTCAGTTTGATTCTTACTATCAGATATATATATATATATATATATATATATAATATAGTTTAAATTATAATTTTATTGTAAAATAATTTTAATTAAAAAAACCATATTAATTTGGACATTCCACTTCAATTCCTAAGTTCTTTAGGCTCTCGTCATTTGATCCTTCATTGCTGGTGGTATAAAAAATGTGCTGGAAGAAGCCATGCATCTCGGGTGGCTGTCAGTCTGAGTCAGCTGCAGCAAAATGATGGCAAAATAAAGTGAGATAAGGACGGCCAATCTGCGACTTTGTTGGGCACACATCGTAAAGAGTATTGCTCATGCATGATACCGAGCAAATTCTCCTGCCGAGGAAGATTGATACCACCTCAGGTACTCTATCAGTCTGTGTAACACCTTCGTTCAATCCCCATATCATGTTTGCTAATCCCTTAAAAAGTTCATAGATATAAAAATTTAAAACTAAGTAAAAATAGATGTCAATATCAATGATGAGACGACGAAGATATCAAACGATATCTTCGCTTTCACCAAAGTAAGGATGACGAGGACGAGTGAACAGAGACAAACGATGAGGATACAAGTGGTGCGATGAAGATAAGATAGATAAAGATAGTAGACGAAAGGCAAGGCGAAAGCGATCAGAGTAAGATGACATTTATTTTAGAATTATTTAAAAATTATTATTTAGAAGAAAAAAATACTCTGTAAAAATTAAAAAAATATATTCAAGAATATCTCAAAATTAACTTTTTTTTTTTCAATAATTTATCCGGCAGATGACGAGAACAATAATTTTTTTTTCCTTTGCCATCCGCCTCCATCTCTGCCCGACATGTGGGCTCCACAAAGTTGACCAATAGAATGAACTGAAGACGAGGCTAACCAGCGGCAAGGTGTTTTCTGGCTCGTAAGTGGGACCCGCCGCAGCATCCATCGTAGCGGGTCGGGTCAGAGTTATGGCCCGGATCCATCCTCGAGACTCCGCAATATGTCACGGGCCTGAAGTTTCGGGGACGAGCCCAACAAGCAACCGAATCGGATCCTCCTCCAATTATCGCGCGGATCCAGCACACCATTCGGATTCTGAAGCTGATGAGCATATCAATGGACATCAAAATCTCGTTTATCCGACTCGACAAAGTCGTGTAAGAATCCAAGACATGGCCTAAATTTAGTTAACATGGTTGGCATCGATCAGGTAGCTAAAAATTAGGTGGTGGCTTTCGACTTAAAGCCCATGACAAATGGAAGGCAAGGCTGCTTTTTATAATTGAATAGGTTTCAGATTCGAATCCGTATGAAAATATTTGTTTAATGTGTTGGAAGTAAATCAATTTAAATTCTTTAGCCATTGATCATACATCATCTAACCTTGTATAAATCATCGTAATCATCCTTATGCATCAAATCAAATTTTGTCATTTATTGGGAAGAATTTATAGAGTCAATTTTGTCATTTGACATCATAGTGAATTTTTCTTATTAATACAAAAAATGATGCTTTGAAAAGAAAAATATAGCAATATATAATTTTGCGGAGGTATATATAAAGATAAATTAATTTTAAAAATGATTTTATATTTGGGCCCATGATTTTGTTATATAAAGAAAGCGTCTCTTTTTTTTTTTTTTTTTTGCATTAAACATGAAAATGATGGAATGTGCTTGAAAAATATGGGCAAAGACAAATCTTAAAAAGGTGAAATACTTATCTAAATACAACATAAAACAATATAGATTTACAAGTGATAAAGACGGTTTATTTGCTAAGCTAAACTAGTTAGCACTTTGTATCAAACCTTCTATTTTCTACAAATGAATTTGGATATATCATCATCTATCAAAATTTAATAAATAATTGATCATGATTATTGAACAAACACTATAAGTGGAGTCTCCGAGCATACTCCTAATGTAGTCTTGGAATAATTATCGTAACACTCGAACACATTATAAGTTTACTCCGATCAAATCACCCTACTTCCATCCATTATGATAATCAAGATTGATATTAACAAAATAACATACATCTAATCTCTTATACATGCATGTATGGCACATGATAAAATAAATAGCATGAAAGAATATGAAAGATATGGAAAAGCAAGACATGTATATTAAGGTCCATCCTAAGCATTAGTGTGGTCCATTGGACCACTGGCTACCATGTAAAGGCAACGTGCCACTTCCCATGCATCTTTTGCAAACCCACCACAATCTGTACTATTTCCTTTGGTCTTAACAAGTTATGATGATCACGGTGATATCTATCCCTTCCGTCTTGCCGAAGAACACAAGGATGCAGGTCGAAGACAAGCTATCACAACGGATCACAGTGGATTGTTCGCAGTTAACACATAATGACATCTGAACATTGATGAGGGAAAGACAAAGGTATTAATGGATGTGACACACATACCTAAGATGTGTGATGGAAATGATGAGGATTTCTAGATAAAGATGGAGCTGCGATGGTCACCAAGACATGATGTAAATCTCCTCATCTGTTGTTGTGTGTAGTAGTGGATAAAAGAAGAGTTGCTTTCAACGAATACTATTACTATCACTGTTGGAAGCCAAGCTGAGAGTATTCAGCATATTCGAGTCTTATGAACATGTAATTTCTCATTAACTATGTTCGGTTCCACATGTGATGGCATAAATGATTAATGTTCTCATTTATCATTATTAAGCATCGGAACATAAGCAACAGCATCATGCCTCATCTGTCAGATAAAGCTTTAGATGACTTGGCAATTGCAAATAGGTTTTACAGCATCAAATATGCATGAATGATGCAGCTATTTGCAATATTTTTAGAAATCTAATGATAGAATGCTACGATGGACTGTGTGCCATGCTTTGAATATATAACTGCAAATATGCAGCAATGGAGTACAAATGCAGCTGGAAATCTCTCTCTCTCTCTCTCTCTCTCTCTCTCTCACACACACACACACACACACACACACACAACAATTCCTATACATAAACCTTCTTCTTCCACTTTCAAACACACAGAAAAACTTTATATGGCACATCCAATACTTAAGAGGCCAGCATTTCCAGTACACGGAGAAAAAGAACATCACTGAGTTGTGAGTAAATGCTGCTTATTCTTATGCTAGTGATCGTGAGGGTGGTGCTTCAAGACACTAGTGTTTTGTTGGAGAACCACCAAGTTAGGGATACCTGCATGCAGAGAAGTTCTTAGGGGGACACTTCCTGATGCTGGGCTTGCCATCTGAACGTGGCCATACTGCCTTGATTCCATGCTCTGCGGCATGTGTGATGCAAGTATCGCAATCGGGCGGTAACCATGAGGCGCTTCGGATTGAGCAAGAGAAGAGTACGCATTTGGTGGCTCCAAATGATAGAAAGGACTGTAAGTGACTGCACTGTTCTCAACATGACGCCATGGGTTTCCTTCAATGCTTCCTTTTCTTTGCTCCCCATAAGAACATCTAAACTGTTACCCACATATCTCGGCACAACGTTGCTGTTAAAGATATCAGAAGTTGCCAAACTAGATGATGATGCTAATCGATGAGCTTTATCTCTGCGAAGCAACTCACCATCATCAGGAACGGTGTGGCCAAAGAAAGCCGGAGTTGCCACAGACTGAGGGAACTGAATGAGGTCTGCTTGCAGCATTTCCAGTGGGGAAGCTTATCGATCTCATGCTGAGCAGCATTGATCAGCCAATCCACGACTTTGCTGGGTTGATTCAGACCAAGCTTATCCTGAAGGTCATACAGTTGGATTGCTGTGGGCACTGATAGCCTGATGCGTCGATCCCTTAAACCTCTTATAGTTCTCACCTTGCTGTGTCTATCTTTTCCTCCAAAGGATCTCGACACTCGCACAATTCTTGGATTTCTCAGTGCCGACCATGCTCTCGAACTTGTTTGAGCCTTATCATCAACACCTTGCTCGGTGAAAGCTTCTCCTTCTCTGGAGCTTTGCATCATCTTAAATCACTGTTTTCATCATCAGTTACTAGATAATTCATATATACTTCTTTAATCTAAATTGAAGAGCGAGAGAGAGAGAGAGAGAGAGAGAAGAGAGAGAGAGAGAGAGAGAGAGAGAGAGAGAGAAATCTACTAGTGTTGCTTGTTGAAATACATATGACAACTTATCTAGCTTGGATCTTTAAAAATCAAGTTACGTTAACTGGATCTTTAGAAATTAAAGATCAATATCATATGATTTATGCAGCATATCAAGCACGCATCTACACAAAAGGAGAGATACAGAAAAGATGCTGCTTATACGCAGCATAAGCATAATAAATATCTTTTTCTCATAATATAAGGGAGGAGAGAGAGAGAGAGAGAGAGAAGAGCTGAATTTTGATTTATTTCTGAAAATTCTCAAGAAGAACAATTAAGAATTGAACTCTTAGATTTTAGATACATAGATCTAAGGCACCATATTACCTAAGCAAAATGAAAAGGATTATTTATGATTCCATCTTTCTCTAAAAAGAGAGAAGAAGGCATACGAAGATCTCAATAAACCATTTAATATGCAAGAGCTGCCTCTTCTTAGTTCAATATAGTAACGAAGAAGAGTGAGAACAACTTAAGAACTCAAAATCTTCCAAAACTCTAAAATCAAGCTATGGGGAGGAATCCAGGAGTCATCCAATTTGCTCCAGGTTTGCTCAGCCTTCATACTAGGTTGGACTTCATCTCGAAATTTGCAGGCAACTCCATCAGGTTATGCACTTTTGATCTTGTTCAGATGCTGGGTTTGCAGGAACCCTAGAAAGAGAAAATAAAAAGGTGCAGCCCATTTGCAAACATGTGGTGGATATTTATGCCTATCAAGTTGATAGATAAGTCGCTACTTTTATCCTTCTAGCTCAAGCATATCTAGCAACTACTGTTTCATCAACAGGGGTAATTTGGTCTGCTACATGCATTTTTCATCATGTACAAACAATCTATTTCAGAAGAGTCTCGATTCTTCAATCTGTACAGACAAAAGCATGACGAAAATGTTCAAATGGATACATTTTCCTCGTGAATAGCTTGACAAGAAACATACATACATACATACATACGAATTATGCATGTTACAACAACAAATTCAACTTACTACCCATATATTATTTTTCTCTTTGGTGCATTTTACATGACAGATGCAAGCCAAACAAACTACGGGAGCAACAGTTGATTTCGTAAGGCATTACGGCAACTAAAATCAAGCTAAGCATGGATCATGCTTGTATAGTTTTTGCAGAGCGAAGCTGATGGAAGTGTGTATTTTGACATGGTAGGTATATATAATATCTTCCATGAAAGCATGCATAATTGAAACCCTAACAAGGTACCAAGTAGCCCAGGGACCATCATAACCTCTTTAAGACATCCACTCATGCTTGGAGGACCACTGAGTTTGCCAGCCTTCTTTGGCTAGACAAGTCTGCGCAAAGCAAATTGCAAACAGATCGAGGCATGTCTGCAGTGGTGGTCTTGATCCTCATCATAGCTCCTAGCTGCACTACATTTGATATCACATTCAAGTCTTCTTTGTTGCAGAAGAGCCAGTGATGCCTTTCATCTCATCACAGTTGAGTGATCCTTGTTTCATGAGGAGAAGGCCATGAGCTAAATACGGTCAGTGCCTTGAAGCCGAAATAAGATGGTTTCTTAGAGAAAAAAGTTGGCTCACTAAGCAATGGTTTCAGGGAATATTTCAAGAGGTATGAGTTCTAATGAGATGTGGCAAGAGCGAGAGACTCCTTGATCCTTCAGTAGCTTCTGCATCACGTAGAAACACAGAGAAGAGTTGATTTCATGCTTATCTATAGTAAGCTAACAAATGCGGCCACAGCTGCTCTTACAGGAGGCTTCATTGTGATCCGAACGGGAATACAGAGGATGAACTATCTGAACATAGTGCAATGCCGAAGAGAAGAATCCCTTCCTTCTTTGGATAACACGACTGCGACATAAAACCCACATCCATGTATATATGATCCTGCAGTAGACCAAGCATATCTCTAAGACAAATGAAGACACAGAAGAAACACGAAGTAAGCTTAAGACCGAACATAGGAGTAGGTTCTTAATTAGTGAGAGATGGGGAACGGCTATTGCAGAGCTTCTCCTCAGGGAAAAAGGGAGAGACGAAGGAGGTTGAAGTGGATGGGATGGAATGCTCTGGCAAGGAAGAATATAACTTCGTTGGTGGCCTCTGTCAACCTTCGTGGGACAGGAAAGCAGAGGGAAGTCCATCACGACCATGATAACCGAACCCAGAAAGATTCAGCAGCCATTTGCCTTGCTCTTTGCAGTCTTGTCGCATGCACAGGCACATGCACCTCTCTGATGGCCTGAAAAGAGAAGGGGTGGTGTCATCGTGAACTTACCCAGATATCACATGCCTACCATTTTAGGGTTTTGCAGTGAGACTATGGTTTGAGAGTCATGGAGATCTCCATGTATGTGAGTGCATTAAGACTCCACAGAGAGAGAGAGAGAGAGAGAGAGAGAGAGAGAGAGAGAGAGAGAGAGAGAGAGAGAGAGAGAGAGAGAGAGAGAGAGAGAGAAGGTGGGTAAACAGGCTTTCGGGCAGGAGAGCTGGTCCTGAAAGCAGATCAATGGAGCGTCTGCATGCAAGCTGGAAAAGGGCGAGCTGATAAATTCTGTACAAGCTTAGTAGAATTCCTGCAATGTCTCCTGAAACTATGGCAGATACCAGTAAATCCAACAAGGACAGTCAAGGTTGCTCCCCCCACCAAACACTACCTTCCTCATCCCCCAACAGCAGCAGCAGCACCGCCACCAACAAATACATACCACTGAGAGAAGAAGAAAAAGATGATATGATAGAGAAATAAGGAGAACAGAAATCAGAATTCAAATATTATTTTTGTGATTATATCTTATACAAACTTGCTTGCTTTTCCATAGTTAAACAAGTAGAGATACGACTACTATTGCTCGGGTGATATTGGGATATGAAAAAAATCATGATAGAAATAAATATGGAATGATAATTTTATATTCTTTATATATTTTAATCTTCAATCAATCTATGATTTGAGGATAAAGTGTATAATTTGGATATATGATTCAAGTGCATAATTAAAAATCTCTCTTATAATCTATATAAATGCATATCATCTCAATAAATAATATAATCTCTTTTAACAATAAACTCTTCAATTCTTCGTGGTATCATAGTCTTCTTGCTTCAAGCAAAACTTCCTCCTCCTCACTCTCTCTTCCTCATTACCTCGTTGATCTGTTGACTATTATTATATCTCTTTCTCACCCTCCATGTTACTGCTTTACAACTCTTGATTTCTGTTTTCTGCTTTCAAATTTTAGTATTGTGCTGAAGACGAAGACGCATGACTCCTCCTTTTTGATCTATTAGCGTAATCTGCTTTGCAATAGATCTACTGCACTTTATCAATGTAATTATCATCCTCTAATGATTGACCTATTTCTCCGGTGGTGATCCTCTAGTGTTGTTTGGTTCTACTTGGCAACCGGTCCCTCTATTCCTGCATTGATGCCTATTCCTCGTCCCCTTCTTGTCAATTACTAAACTTCCTCAAATACACCTCTTACAACATCCATTAGTAGTTTTCCTCTAAACCTATATTCCCTTATTACTCTAGTTCAATAGCATCTCATCTCCTTTTCAACTTCATCTATCTCTCCACTCACTCACTGTCTAATACATGAAAAAGTAATGCTCTTGAAATCATAAATGATATCTTTGTTCTCTTCTCAACCAAGTGATATCGAAGGGCATCAACTTGATTAAATATATATCATTAAATCTTCATCAATTCTTATACTTTTAGCATAACCCAATAATACCACCGAGTATTACATGACAACATGCCCCAAAAATGATATTTTTCAAATATATCAAATCTTTTATATTTATGCTATCACAAGCTCTCCATGAGCTTACTGAACCTACAACCATCATCCATGATCAAAAATCTATAGCAATCTAAAGCCATATATGAAAAATATGATGTCCTACTTCATAATGTCATAGACCCTTGTACCATCTCACCTCATGCAAAATACCATCAGGTGTAAGTAAATCTTTCAAATTAAGCGAAACCCAAATACATTTATTATAATATTTAAAGCATAATTATTAGTTAAAGAGTTTTCACTAACGAACAGATAATGATTTCACATAGACCTTCAATCAAGTTATCATATCGACGATAATTCATCTCATTCTAAATTTGGTTATCACTTAAAGCTGATATATATATATGCTAATTAAATATTAATAATACTTTCTTACTGACCTTAACTGAAGATGTCATTATGTAATAACCCCCTATCTTCATTCACCTACAATATTCAAACCATTTTGTAAACTATAAAAAACTATTTGTGGATTTTGTCAAGCTCAAAGAGCCTGATATCAAATTTGACTCATTTTTTATGTTGATTGACTTCGTTAATTCCAAGTCTGACACCTATTTATTCATATGATAATAAAATTGATCAAGTAATATTATAGTCTGACACTTATTTACACATATATACTGATCTATGTGGATGATATTATCATCAAGCAATAATTTTATAAAGATCAAGTAATTCTTTAAGCACTTAGTAGATCAATTCTACATTAAAGATATAGGAACCTTAAGCCATTTTTTTAAAGTAAAAATAATGCTCATATCTTCTAGACTTTTTCTATTTTAAAAGAATTACATTCGAGATCTATTATCAAAGATGAATATACATACTGTCAAAGAAGTCCTCACCTCACTCTTTACCACTAAGTCATTCAAATTATTATGACAATCTTATAATTATAGATTTTACACAATATCAATAAGTACTCAGTTCTTCGTAGTATTTATCTCTCATACGTCTAGACATTTCATTTGTAATCAATAAATTATTATAATTCATGCATCGATCTGCACTAAAACATGTCTTGTGATATCTTACAAGGATTTAATCATAGACTTTTTTTTTATATAAACTCTCATAACTTCATCTCCATGACTTCATCGATGTTGATTAGACAAGCAACATTGATAATTGAACATTTATATCAGCCTACATTATTTTCCTAGGAGTAAATCTGATTAGTTGGTATTCCAAAAAATAGTACATAGTCGCAAGATGCACCACTAAGGTTGAATAATGAGTCATTACTATCATTGTTGTAAAACATAATTGGGTCAATAATATGTCACATGAACTTGACATCACATCCCAATCTACTCATATAATATATTATGATAATGTTGGTATCATTTACCTATGTGTCAATCTAGTATTTCACTCATGTACGAAATATAATTATTGATATCTTCTTTATTAAAGATCAAATCGTAAGACGTTAATTATATGTTTCTTATATTATATTTTTGATTAACTAACATATTCCCTCACAAAGTATCTTACTTATAAGATATTTTAATTACATCAATCTGATATAGAAGTTTAATCTTTGGAGACATGATAAAAGATTATGATAAATAAATATGAAATAATAATTTTATATTCCTTATATGTTCTGATCCTCATAATCAATAATAGATTTGAGTAAAAAAAATTTCTCTTTTAAAGTTCAAAATATGTATAAATACAAATTATCTAAATTCGTGTGAACTTTGATTTGGTTACTCTATGATCTGTGTCTGGTTTGATCAAATTAGAGCCGCTGGTACAAATTCTTTAGCCATTCGCCTGCGAAGTCCTGCTCTGTTCTGCACTCCCGCGTTGGCTTCGATTCTTAGGGCTCCCGTCACGGCGGAGCTGGAGTTCTTCTATCGTCCCCACATCTCCAAGAAAGTAATCTGTTTCTTACCCTCGTTGATCCACGCATTCACTCACTTACGCCTTTTCTTCGTCAGAAAAGATTCAATATTGACGGATTTCCTCCTCCTCCTCCTCGTTTCATGGTTTCCTCTATTATTTTCTAGTTTGGGTTTCATTAGGATTGGTTATTCCTTACAATTATGTGTTTCAATTCTTCTGATAGCAACATTTGAGAACAACGAGCATTCTTTGAGTGAATTCTTAGTGGGTGTTCGGTCCGTCTGCTTGCTTGTTTGATTCATCTTCGCACGATAAATGCTATAGGCAGAATGATTTTAGCCATGGAAGTTAGGGTTTAAAGGCTTGGGGTTTTCGTGCTTATCATACATGCCTAGTCGGAACTTTAGGATTTTAGGAATTTGCCGATCTTGGAATTGGATGGTTTTGGTTCAGGTCATATGGGGTTGTCTATGCTTACGATTTTATATCTATAAACGCGATAATTTGCGTCCGACTTTTCTATTCATGCATCAATTCGTTGCGATCAATGTTCTCGTCATTGCTTGTGATGTGGAAACCTCTTTTGGAAAGGAAAATGCTTTCTTTATGTTTTTTTTTAATTTTTTTTCTGTTAAGTGATTGATAAAACTCCGGATAAGTGATAGCCTAACTAAAATTTTTTGGGCATCTGGGTCAAACTAAATCTTTTTATTGCATATTTTGAATTGAATTCAACAATGGACATTTCCTCTGTCCAAACAAAAACTATTGAGTTGGAAAATGCCACACAATTGCAACCTTGATCATAAATTTCATTTTCTTTTTGAGTCCCAGTAGGTCTTGCCGTCTTCTGGCCTCTGATTTCTAGCTTCAATCTCGTTCTTATGTAATGGATTCTCAATTGCAATCTTTTTTGTCATTGTGTCTTGATGCTAAGGTTCTCATTTTGAGACATGGATTTAAATTAAAGCCGTAAGGTTGCATGCCTCTCTCTGGTTATGCTTGAGAATCAATATTTTCAGTTTAAGCTTCTTTTATTTTGCTTACATAGCTTTTGTTCTTCTTGTCTAATGTCCACTGAGTAAGACTTAGAAAAGACATGTTCAACATAGTGCTGCATGTGGTATGATCTTTGATGCGCCTTAGTGTTTTTTTCTCACCAGGGAACAATTCTTTTTCATCACTCTGTTTCTTTCATTTCCTTAGTAATCCATTAATTGCCTTGTTTGCGGGGTCCAATGTCAATGCATCACCGATACCAATGTGGACTACCTTCAAAGGCTTTTCTTTTTGTTGTTGTTCAATTTTTGTTAGTTTATTCCTACTGTGTGGCATGGTACTGCCAACTGCAGCTCCTTTTCAAGCAAGTCGACTAGTGGTTTAGTCTTTTTCCTTTGTTTCTCCTCTTTTTGATAGTTTTGTTTTCACTGCCATATACCTATTTTTGGACATCATTTTCACAGATTGGGAATGCCTTTGTTCAACAGCATTGTCATATTCTTCATTACAACAGGTTCATTAATTTTATCTGAATTCGAGCATTGTGTCGCAAGATAATGAAGGAGAGATGATTTGAGTAACAGCAAGGCAAGTATGAGTGTATGATTCAATTTCTTAGCATATTATTCTGGACGCTTCATGGTTTTGACACTCCCAAAGTGATATATTTCATATACTCTATCCGGATTTAAAAAAAAACTGAAGTCTTTGTCATATTATTTGATGGACTAAAACTATATTGTTTCAACGAGTTGTCACGGACTTAGCTGGTTTTGCCTAAGCCGTGCGGTACCAATGCGTATCACTTTAAAGGTCAGCCTATCCGAAATCTCCTACAATCCCTTAGGATCTGCAAAAGAGAAGACGAGACAGAGAAAGCGCTACACACAGGATCCACAAGCCACCCTTTCAGTAACCACTTTATAGCCAATGCAAATCCCAACAATGAATATCACAAGCTCTGAACAGTTGCACAACAAAGGTATAAAATTGGTCCATTACAGATCGAGTTCTAGTACAAGTATGCACTCGACGCAAACATTATGTACAAGCCTACAATGACTACCAAACTCGCTCAAATGGAGCATTTTGCCTTTGACAAGCCCTTTACAAGCTTTACAAATTACAACCAACCAAAAGGGACACGGACAAGCATAAGCATTACACAGAACAAGCCGTTTACAATTTTGTCCGTGACATTCTCCCCCACTTATTCCTTTGACGTCCTCGTTGAAGCCTTTGCTGACGCTGCAACTTTTTTTCTTTGTTGGATCTTTGATCTTTTGCTCCTGTTGCGATGCGCCCCTTTGACTCCCAATTGTTCTCCGCTTGTTGTTGTTGAGTCGTCGAACTTTAATCCGCCATGCTGCTTCAACTCGCCAATGACTCTGACTCTGTTGTGGGGTTGGCAGAGTTATGTTGATCCTTATTGGTTCTTGCGATTGATCGATGAAGAGAAAAGACCATCTTTGATATGCGCCACCTTGAAATTCTTCTTGTCTCTGAATCGGATAGATGCTTGTTGGAGCTTTGACGAGCATCGCCTCGCAACCTTTCAAGTTTTCCGGTCCTTCCTCCGTAAAATTTGCCCATCGAATCTTCTTCCACTTAGTTGTCTTGCCCAAGTAGGCTCACATCACTTCCGCTTTCGATTGGCATTCAATTGGGAAATGAAGCGGACAATCTACTCTCAGTAGCACTGATCACCGTTGGTGAGGACTTAACAACTGTTGTCTTCCATTAGTCTCTTCGAAGGGTCTTCAAATTTGTGCAGAGCTCCTCTGCCAGATAACTAAGAGAGCTGGGGTACTCGGTTCCGCCCATTCTCTTGAGAGTTGAGAAGGCAAAGGTTACTTGACTTCGCCCGCCTCCTCGAGGTTATACTTCGTGCATCAAGCTGGTTACTAGACTTCGCCCGCTCTTAGCTCACACTTCCGAAGCACTTGAAGTGTTTGCAATCCTTGCACTGAGTCAGCTACTATGATTCGCCTTCTCATTGCCCTTGAACTTCTTGAATGCAAGAAGTTATCACTCCAACTTGGAGTAAGTCTTCGATAGATCTGGTCGCCTTTGGGATTGTACCGCCTTCTCCATCATTTCTATCGCCGACTCCTCTGAGTAGCAAAGGTATAGCACCACCGCGTACTGCCTGCTCCGATCCTTGGTCATGCACTCTTGCATCGACCCGAAGTCCTTCACTTACGGCCATCTTGATGGAAAGTTTGTTGACACTAGTCTTACGAAGTTCTATGGCTTCTGCCCTTCAGCCTTGTCTTGGTACATGGAGTTTGCCAAAGCATTCTCCTCCTCCACGGCCCATATCACGACCAAGTGCTCTCCCTCTAAGAGAGCAAGGGATTGATGACTCCCCGGAAGTCCCGCCTCGGCGGTACCATTCATGGCACGCGACGCCCATGGCACTACTATCCGTTGTCTCGCATCTCTGCATCTCTTCTTCGTGATCGGTAGATCCACCTCTGCGCGCTTTGTGACACTCCTCTGAGTTCACCTTCAATCTAACCGATGATTGATCTTGGGTAGCTGAGTCCCTCTTGGACTCGTCATTGCTTCCTCGCCATATTTCGACCACCTGCTTCAACACCTATGTGTTCTCTGGGCAGTTCCACTTGGTCGCTGGAAAGACAGACTACAACTCCCATGTATGGCCACCGCCACTCATGTTGCAGGACTTGCACCATTTCTGTTCTCCTTAGCTTCATTGGCTGCAATGTTCGCTTACTCGGCCTTGTCCTCTGACTTGCCGGGCTCCCTTAAGCGAATGTGAGCTCAAGTAGTTCCACTCTTCGGCGGCTCCGATCATACCTCTGTATGATCCAGTCCCCCTGTGGGACTCCCTGGTACTTGCATCTGAACTTCTTCCTCGATAGTGCACAGCCCCCATAAGCTGATGTCCAAGGCTTCCATTCAATGCAACATTCGATGCACGCACGGAAGACCCACCTCTGTGGTACCATGGCATTCACTGCTTGAATCCATAGCTCTTCTTGCCGTCGTGTTGTTCATCGAAATGGAGCTCCCAGTCGCGCTCCCGATCATACCTCTACATGATCTAGTCCCCCCCATGGGACTCACTGTGTGTGTCGACTTGCCGCGAACTTTTCCACCACGATCTGCTGCATCATGTCGCCGCCTGGTGACATCTCCCTGCATTCTGATCCCTGTGGTATGAACTCGAACTGCGATATCTCCATGTGTGGACTCCGCCAACACATCGCAGGGCCTTCGCCATCTTCGATTCTGTTCGCTCCTGTGGCAATCGACCTTCGTCCACCCACTCTCGGGTCACACTCGGACGAAGGCTAGCTCTAGGACAATCCATCGCCTAGCAGCTCTTCTGAAGTCCCCTGACTTCGCAGAAATTAGTGCACCATTGTCTGGATCCTGGGTTTCTGCCCCTACCCGCACAATCTCCGCTGTGCACCGCTTTCCTCATGGCAACTCGAATGACAACACTGTGGCATATTCTTCAAGAGTAACTACCTCTGCGTCCTCTTGCCCCGTGTCAAGGCCTTTTGACACCAACTTTGCCTCAAAGAAATCGTCGCCTTAGAATCTCCACCAAATGCTTCATCGAGATAAAGTGCATGTGCCTCAAAGCTCCCTTTGTCTTTGGCGCCATGCAAGATGAGTCGGCTCCATCTGAATATGAAACCCATGGAACGACATGATCCGATTCCTGCCTCTGCAAGAGTCCATGTCCTTGACCTCTGTCTAAGGAAAGCTCCAAGCCTCCGCTCCATATTCCATCTTCTAAACCAACTCCCTTCATGCGGCTTGGGTACTTCACCAAGTTACCCCCAAGTTGCTTTGCTTTTCGATTTGCATTACGTTGATGGTGGCCCTCACGCCCACCATTCCACGGGTCAGCCCTCTATTGAGTCCGATCTCCCTATCGGCTCTAAGTGTGCCTTCACTTTGTGTTGCCTTGGGTTGCTCCCCCACTTGATCTCGTTATGCATCCACCAATGCATCACCACTTGCGAGATCATGCGATGACTCCTCGCCGCTTACTCGATCCATCGAGCTTTGTCTTGAAGTACTCCTCAACTAGTGTGATACATTGCACATAATCCTCCCTTTGGAGAACCGGGACTTATCCCTCCTGGATATCTGCCCCATTGGAGCAACTTCGCTCTTCGCCTCCTTCCCTCTGGAAGTTTTGGGAGATCGCTATCCCCTTGGACTACTCCGTCTTTGCTGAACAAACTATGACCAATTCTGCCTCTGCAAATGCACTTGCTAGATTGTGACACTTCACCAATACAGCCCTCACTGCACCCCTCTGGGTCTAGCAACATGCCGAAGCTGCTGCACACTTCAGCATCTTACGAAAGTATCCTACACATACCGAAGAGAAAGTTTAAATGCTCCATGGCGCCGACCTTCGGCCGCGTTGGGATGGCCACGGACAATCCATCGTCCGCATGCAAGCCCTTGCATGAGTATCGAATTCCTTGAGTTTACAACTCCCCTTACCTCTGTGAGCTTTGCACAACTCTTTCGATCATTGAACAACCCAATCCACCTTGCACGGTTTCATCCTTTGCCAAGCACTCCGCTTGCCTCGAGCACCGTCAAGTTTGGGTGCTAACGTCGAGCCACTACTCAAACTCAGCCATCCCGACCTTTGTGCGCTCCGCAATTCTTCTTAGCTTGTCGTCCTCGTGGTGCCTCACAAGGTCTCCTACGTTTGCATGCTAAGTGTTTCTAAGTGGGCTTGTCCCGCTCTGATACCATCTGTCACGGACTTAGCTAGTTTTGCCTAAGCCGTGCGGCACCAATGCGTATCACCGCAAAGGTCAGTCTACTCGAAATCTCCTACAATCCCTTAGGATCTGCAAAAGAGAAGACGAGATAGAGAAAGCGCTACACACAGGATCCACAAGCCACCTTTTCAGCAATCACTTTATAGCCAATGCAAATCCCAATAATGAATATCACAAGCTCAGAACAGTTGCACAACAAAGGTATAAAATTGGTCCACTACAGACCGAGTTCTAGTACAAGTATGCACTCGACACAAACATTATGTACAAGCCTACAATGGCTACCAAACTCGCTCAAATGGGGCATTTTGCCTTTGACAAGCCCTTTACAAGCTTTACAAATTACAACCAATCAAAAGGTACACGGACAAGTCGTTTACAATTTTGTCCGTGACAGAGTACTACACTCGTAGCGATTGAATGAGATTTTTGTATAACAAATCAAAAAGTTCAATGTAATGCATGTTCTTTTACGCTTTGTTTACCGCTTTTAGGTGGTAGGAACTTTATTAATAGGACTTTTCAAATTTCTATTAATGTTTGCAAATATCTTATTGTTTGGAAATTGGTTTCCAAATTCCAGTGCTTAATTCTAGTTTATGAACAGCTTTGGATTACTTGACAAGCATTTGACTTCCATGAGACGCAATGGTGAAGACCGTAGTCAATATTCATTCTCATGACCTTACTATCAAACGATTGAAGTCTCGACGGGATTTGTAGGGAAAATCTGGCATTTCTGGAGCAATAAGCATTTCTATCTTTTTATTACAAGGTGTTTTAACTTTTTCATTCAGTGCTCTGTATAACTTGCTATAGTTTGTGTCAGATAGTCTGAAATCAAAATTTTCTTTGATGTAAATCAAACAGATTTAAGATCACCAGAATTACTGTTCCATTAACAAATGCCACGTTTTACTATTTGGAGTACCTTTTAGAGTATTTTATTCCTTTGATTGCTGAAAATGCATGTATCTTATTCCCACACGACAGAGTTGTTGGTGGTACAATCGAGGAGGATACGTGGCCGAGACATGGAGATGTGGCTCTTGGCCCTTATGAAAGGGCATTCCAAGGTTAGTTCTCATACAAATAAAAGTTTAAACATATCATCAGTAATTCCATTTCCCAGTTATTGATGAGATATGGTTTGGTTTGTTTTTTTTTTTTTACCTTCACTTCTTGTTACCAGAATAGCTTAAAAGAACCGTGTGAACTTCTTGGTATTTTCCTTCACTTCTTGTTTTTCTTTTTTCCTTCACCTCATCCCAAAAAGTGAAATTGAGCACTGGTCCAATCTTTATGTCCACGTCTTCCATGGATTTCATCTATATCTTTTTTTTTTTTTGGGTGGACGAAACGAGTCTTTGGCACATGCAATGCACGTGAGGTACTCTGGACAAAATACCATGTGCTGCGGCGGTGCAAAACAATGTCGTTTGCCACCGAATTGCTGGTGGTGGGAGGCCAAATGAATTATATAACATAACATATGCTCTATGTTCATATTCGTATCCAAATTTTTTATCAAATAATTTCTGGATAAGGATGTGGGTCGGGTTCTATGGTAGAATTAGATGTTTCTGCATCAAATCAAGAAAAAAAAAAAGTTTTACTGTATATAGTATATTGTGTTTTCATATTGATTTATACCTTTTGACTAAAAAGAATCAATAATATATCTGAATTAGTCTTCTGATTATTTATCTGTGCAATCATTCTTTCCTCACTTCAACATTTTATTAAAGGCCCTCATCTCCACCAACTTTAAAAAAGCTGAATTGAATTTTTTTTAATACACAACGTGACTAAATCGGACGATGTCCCGATTATTTAGGCCCTATTAAGAATATTTATTTTTTATTGTTTTCAGCAGTCATCTTTGGTCTCTCAATCTCTTTTTGCATCGGTACTGTTAATTTATTCGCATTGTCTAATTACAACATTATAGAATGACATCAACTTTAAAATATATAAATCGAAAATAATTCTGCAAACAAAACTTAAAAGTAATCGATTGTATAGCCTAAAATTTATATTCATTAAAAATTTATCTGTACGGTGAGATCAATGTAGGCGCCATGGAGACCGGATCTGCTGCTGGTAACGGGTACCAAATTCTTTTTCCATAACGGATCCGATTTCCACCGTAAGGTCGCTGTCTGACTGTGACAGCTGGGTATAGGCCGAGACAGCGACCTTGCCGTGGCCGGTCGGATGGCAGTTCGACACGCGTCGATATCTCACGTGCTTCTGCTCCACAACACGTGTGCTCCGGACAGCACGAGGGCCACGCCATCGGCTCACGCGCGAGCCGCGGGGCGCGGCGCCTCTCGATTCGCGATGACGCGGCCCTCGGCTCCCCATCGTCTCTCTCCTCCTACGTTGCGGTCGCGTGTCTTCGACGGGGCTCCCGCAACCCACGGGTAGGGGCATTCTGGTCATTGCGAATATCCAGAGCATGGAACGCCGATAGGTGACAGGAGGAAGCTCTCCGTCCCCTCTCCGTTCCTCTTCTTCTTCGCTGTTTAATTTAATGGAATCTCCACCTTGATGCTTTCATAGACGTCCTTGTGTTTACGCGTTCTATTTGATTTTTATGTTGATTTTTAGCTCTTAGGAAGCTTAAAGATTGCTTCTTCTTTTTTTTTTTGTTCCTTTTTATCTAATATCTCCTTGTCCCCATGTCTCCTCTGCTCTTTTTTTGCGATTTATCTGTGTATTTTTTTCTTTAGAATTTGAATGCTATGGAAATCCACGTTTCGGGTTTCGAGTAGATCGATAAAAAGATCAAACATTGAGAGAAAAGGTAGCTTTTTGGTTGAAATTTGTGATCCTTATCTGTTCTTTTGATCTACGGTTCGTTTGTTGATCCTCAAATGGAAGACGAGGCAGCGGAGCGGGAGAGAGAGCTACCCTCGTCGGTTATCGACAGATTTCCGAGAGACTTGCTCCGCAGATTGGACGGAAACAGCTGCCATGATGAGCAGCTTGAGGTGCCGGGACGGGAGTCCGGCGAGGTCGAGCTCAACCTCGGCCTCTCCCTAGGCGGATGCTTCGGAACGGACTCGAAGGCCAATAAGCTGGTTCGGTCGTTGTCCATCGCCGCCTTCTCCTCACCGCAGAGGGAGCACGAGTTCCCTGTGATGACCACGGCCCTCCTGAGGACGAACTCGTTGCCGGCTGAGACGGAGGAGGAGAGGAGGAAGCGGAAGGAGCTGCAGAGCCTGAAGAGGTTCGAGGCGAAGAGGAAGAGGTTGGAGAAGAGAAATTGCATCAAACCGGATGCTTCGAGATCAGATGAAGATGCGGATGGAAGGAAAAGCTTGATGACGCCAAATATGATCAATGGCCGCCTCAAGCCTCTGAAGGGGGAAGAATTCAGAGGAGTGTTCGGTGCTGCTACTCCTTCCGAGCTACTTGCATGGGCGGCAGGGTCTAAAAGCACGGCTGCATCACCGCCGGTAGATGTGACAGGGTGTTTGCCACCAACCCCGCATGGCTCTGTTCGGGCCAGCGGCAGTTCCTACGGCGTGTTTGAATTCAAGAGGAAGACGCCAGCCCAAGGTACTGCATTCTTGTTGAGAATTTTGGTTAGATCACGAATGATATCTATTGAAAAAAAATGCAAAAACTAAAAGTTTGAGTTTTTCCGTTTTTGGGTTATGCATATCAGTCGGTAGAATTGTATAAGCTTGTGATATTTTTTTCTTGAGGTAGAAAATGATTGGAGTTGGAGTATATCATGTATCCTTGACAGGCGAGGAACACTTTTCTGGTTTGTGTTTTCTGTAATGTTGCAAGAATGGTGCTGCTTAATTTGTGTGTTGTCAATGTTTCTTTTCCATCGATGTTGGGCAGTAAACATTTTCCAACGATGCGGGCCGCTGAGGCAGTGCCACAATATTTTATTTGTTGTAGATGTTATCCGTCTTGCTTGTTGTAAGTTCGAAAGCATATTATAACTTCACAAATACTTCAAATAGCGAGTAGCAAGGATAAGTTTTGCTTTTTGTCATCGACTCGCATGTCATTGTCTGACGATATCTCAAATCATGAGAAGTAATGATAAGTTTCATCTTTGCATTGTAGATTCACCTCCAGTGCTTCATTGTTAGCGACAATAGAACCATCAGATGATATTTGTGCTTTGCTAGGATGTTTCTTATAGTATTTTTCCTTCTTTTTGCTGAAAAAATGTGGCTAGATTATCATCTCTAACTATGCTTGTCGTCACTGAAGTTATTCAACTGTTGTCACTGCTTAATCTTGCCAGAAGAATGAATATCAGTTTCTCTTAAAAAGACAGAAAGGATTGGATTTGAAAGAATTAACGCTGTTCTCCGAACTGTTTAGATGTTTGTTCTTTATTTAATTACTTCTTCGAATAGTTTTGGAAGCAAAACAAGTCTTCACTTCATGTCAATGTTCCAGTTGTAGTCGCCAATATTCTAAGCTCTCTTAGAAGCTAAGAAAAGGAAGGAAAGAAGAAGCTTATGACTCCTTTTTTTTTTTTTTTTTTTTTTTGGTTGCAGGGTTTGATCTGTCTCTTTTTATTCGTGACATAGATGATACGAAGAATGCCTCTTCAGATCACTCAGAGTCTATTCGTAATGCCACGAGTTCGACTTCTACTTTGGAAGCCAGGAAACCTATTACTGTCGTTGGAGAGGAAGACTCATTGAAGAATTTTGCAACTTATGGTGCGAATCGAGGGAGGAACATGGTGGGTGAGATGCCATGTGTTTCCACCAGGGGAGATGGTCCAGATGGGAGAAAGATCGAGGGATTCCTCCACAAATACAGGAAGGGAGAAGAGGTAAGGATAGTGTGCGTCTGCCATGGCACCTTCCTCACCCCGGCCGAGTTTGTCAAGCATGCCGGAGGTGGTGATGTCTCCCACCCTCTGAGGCACATCATCGTCAATCCCTCTCCGTCCGCAGCCTCATCGTAATATCTTTTCTTCCATGGAAGAGTGTATTTCTCCTCATCTCCTAAGAGTTTGGGCCAGTTTTCTAGTAAAGATGAATGAGAAATTGCACATGCACTTCATAGTTGTGATTCTCTTTTTTCTCTTCCTACCTTGCTTCTTAAGGTGATGAAGGTGTTTGTTACTGGGAGATTATGGATAATTACTCGGCCTTTGCGGCTCATCTATGAGTTCTGCTCCCTCTTGGCTCGTTCTATTTTGCTCGCCAGAGCTTGTCGTAATCATTTGGTTAGCATTAACTGAGTTTTTGGAGCTGTGATGATCGAAGTAATGCAAGTAATGCAGATCGCAAACAGTTCCTTAGCTGCGTGTCTAAATGCACAAAATTGATAGCTGGAGAAGAAACTGCTTCAAATGAATGCTGGTTTCTTCTTTCCTGCCTGCCTTCTCACTGGTGACTGCCTCTGGTTTGATTGGTGTAATTTGGAGTCTAATATTAAATCTTGATCCAACATTGATAATGGATTGGTATGGTAGTGATATATCGGATCGAATGTTGATGGTTAGATATCGGTGATTGATCTGATGATGATGATGCATGATACTCAATTTTCCAAAGGGTCTCATGATTCTTCATTAGATCGGTGAATGAGTACAGAAAAGATATAAAGAGGCTATACTGCATAACACAAGCTAAATCTTATATGAACGAGTACCAACCATAACAACAGATTGACTTCTCCTCCATGGAGATCGATACAGCCTCAGTGCGCATGTTCAAGAAGCCAGGGTTGATCTTGAGCAGCTGTCAACGGCACAACCGAGAACATCACGGTAATCCCGGGAGATGACGAAGTGATCGTGGACCCTTCCATCGCTGCTCCTTTTGTACTCGAGTAGCAGCGTCGAATGGTTGAAGGCTGTGAGCTTTACGAACCCGTAGTCGTGGTCTTGATAGTAACTCCATCTCGCTCGGACCGTGGTGAAGTCAGCAAGGCTGGCACCTCCGCCTCCGACGACTACGTGTGTGGTTGCTCCGAAGGGGCCACTGTAATAGTTCGATCCGTTCCGTATGCAGGTGCTCTGCAACAGGCAAGAACATGCTCTTGGTGTTCATCTGGCACAACTCATAACCTATATTTGATGTCGAAGGACTGGTTGCAAGATGTGTACCTGATAGACCGGGCATGTTCTTTCATAGTTGTGGACATGTCCAAAGAAGGCGATGTCAACCTTGTACTTCTGCCAGAGTTCTTGAAGGCTTTCTCTTCCCATGGGCTCCTCGGATGTTCCTTCGTCACCATAGAAATCGGCAGAAGAGTAACCAAGAACACGGTGAGCAAGGAAGATCAACCATGGTTGTTTCTGTCTATCAACCGATGACAGGCAACGTTCGATGAAGCCGTATTGCTCGGTTCCTGGTCTCCAGTCATGCTCAGTGTCAGCTATGCAAAAGTGGAACATGCCATAATCGGTCGAATACCTGAAAACGCAGTTGAAAAGGCTTTTAGATTGCATCGTAGGAGACTCAGCGAGATAAAAACATGAGTTCAATGTCAGCTCTACAGAAGTGGAACATGCCATAATCGATCGAATACCTGAAAACACAGTTAAAAGACTTTTAGATTGCATCATGGGAGACTCAGCGAGATAAAAACACGAGTTCAATAATCTGCCTTGCTCAAATCCACAAAAATAGTAGAAAAAACTAAATCCCCCAATGAACGTAATTCATTTTATGCTTACCGATGCATAATGTTGGCTGGGGAACTTATGAGATGACATATCTAAGTTAAGAACAATTAAGATTTAGAATAGGATGGAAAATTAGAAAGGAATAGTGCATGCCATTGAGTAAGAAATCCAACATCAAGACCTTTCTACAAAAACTCAATTTTGTTATTTGATGTAGAACACCACACTTAGGTAAACTGGATGGCAATTAATTCAGACCGTATGATGCAAACAGTAGCTGTCATAAGGGAACAAAAATTAGTATATGTCCGCAGAGTGATACCAAAGCTTTGCTCTGTTTTCAGCAGGAACATAAAACATAGTTTCAGACAGTACACCACATTCTCCACCTGAATCCGTATTCTGATAGAATGATCCTGTCCCGGGCCAGTCCCGTTCATGGTTACCTCTGCAAGATGAGGATGAAACATTATCATTTCCAGTTTTCATGGTGATGCGAGTGACCGATAGAACTAACCTTCCAATCATATAAGGCAAAGCTGAAGCAATAGGTTCAATCTGTGAGGTAAATTGGTCCCATTGTGAGATATAACCATTTGCATAGCAGATATCACCAATGTGGAGAACTATGTCAAAATTCTTTAGGTCCTTGATAAGCTGATAAGTAGTGTTAAGAGAGCCGGGCTGGAAGTTGTTGTACTCATTTGAACCATCAGCCTCAGCCTGGCAAAGAAAGCCAAAACAGTAAACCATCCTATGCCCAGGAAGTTGAGAGAAAAATTGCAAAGTGATAGCATGTGCTCCTATTCAAGCATCTTCATACACAGCTCGGATGAAAACTATGTTCTCTTATCTTGTAAGATGATTAATTGCATGACATAAAGGCCTTGAGAGGTCTTATTTGTAATAATATTTTTCAGTATCTTTTGCAAGCAGTGATGCATGGATGTCTCAGTGCCAATTTGGTATCATAATCATACTAGGAGAATTATTGTAATGAATTCTATATGATATGTGCTAATAATGGGAAAACATGAACCACTACTAATTTCATAATCAGTTGGTATTTAGGATCTATAATCACAGAGTTCAATAAGTGCAAGTAACATTAGGATATACATCAAACATGATTCATATATATGCACATTATAGTCTAGTTAACACTGTTTACCATAGACTTGTTACTTTATTTTGCAGTACATCAACAGACTCCGATCACATCGAATCTTCTTACTACGTATTACTGTTGAACTCAAGATCTTCAAAGCAAAGGAGAAGCATGTCCTGTGTGTAATACACTTGAAAAGCACAAGTGAAAGATAATCCAAAGATTATTATCAAAGCCAAATCAACTAAAATCAGGAAGCAATATTACTTTGTAGTTTGTGGAACCTAGGTGCCAACTATCCAACTCAAGTGTATGTTATATGAACACAAATCCATGTATTCTCAAGGTTTAATGACTTCTAATCTATTTTTCAATGTTTTTGGTGAATTAATCATGTTATAATATATATATATATATATATATATATATTTATTTATTTTTTTTTTCTGAACATCTAAATATACTTCACATGTTTCTTTGGGTTAAACATATAATTTGGTAAGGACATGAATATGCTGCAGCTTCTGAGAAAAACAAAGTTCATCCCAAAAATAGGCTAAATACCATTGGTCTACATCACAAGTAGAGACAAATAAACTGTCAACAACCAGTGATTTTGAGTCTAAATAATGTCTTTATTAAATGCACACCAAAACTAACCAAGATCATTACCTTTCCCATATCACCAAAAATGACAACCTGCTGTAAAGAATCTTGCCCAGGATATGGAGATGCTTTAAAGCTGTATGACCGGCTCCAAACATATGAACCATTGATCAATTTATGTCCCAATTTGTAAGTATACCTACAACGTAAAGGTTTGACTCATTAGAATACTTGTGGAAGAACCTCCCTCTGATAGTAGATAAACAAATGATAAATGGACTGGAAACATTAAGATGAAACTATGATATTTACATTTTATTAGGCCATAAGTCCTTCAGAAAACTAGTGTGTATGAAACCAGGATCTCGCCAACCCACTGTCCGAGCAGGTGCACCTGTAAGTGCACCCAAGCAAATAATTGTAAATCTAACTTGCTCATGGGAGAAGGCAAATGCAGTCATAAACATATTAACCATAGAGCACATTATTACAAAATCTTTTTAAATGTTGTCTTAATTGAAAGGTCAAAGCTACTTGCTTCTGACTATGATAGATCAAGTTTCTATTTCAAGAATGGAGATTTTCTGCTCACATTATATCTTATTGACAAGTCAAAGTACATGCAACAAACTTTCCAAGCACAATCCTATATTGAGACTATAGATGGAATACATACAAGTTACCTAAAACAATGGGAAAATTAGACATGTTGCATCACATTTGACCAGCTTCAATAGATATTCAACATAATGACCAAGACAAATGACTCTAGTCTGCAACCAACAGATCTATCTGAGGAATTTTGAAAACCTAAATATGTAAGAGGTTCTAGAGATGATAGCCAGCGGTCTTCTAGTTTTTCACTTGATCCCTAAAAACTTTTCAGAGCAAAGGAAAAATTACAAACCACACATGCTGTTACGACTGAAAGTTAATGTCCCAGCCGGGAGGCGGACTTGAGAATCTCCTCGTGCACCCCATTCAACAAAGGGTTCTGCTTCATTAATTCCATATCCACTTGTCCATGTAACAGTCATCTGAAAAATGAACATTTTGTCACACACCTTTTGGACATGAAATTCCAAGGAAAGTATGTGCACAGAAAAGGAAAATGCAATGATGTCCAACAAGCTTGAAAGAAAGTAGTGTCTTGAAATCCTATCAAGTGTATCCCCTCGAAGAAAAAATATCCTATCAAGCATGTAGAGACTTGGAATTTTTCACTTCTGGTATGTGTTTTAACTTAAAGATTATAAGCAGGGCATTATGGGTGTATAACTTTTTTTTTGGTGCAATATCACTTATATATTCTCATTGCTTAAACATGATCTGCCATCAATGTCAACTAATAACAGGCATGACAAATCTGAAGTGAAAGTGGAAGTAATCTGCATGGTTTATATATATGCTACTGTGTATTGCAGAAATAAGAAAAAAGTACGAGTGATTAGTTATTCAGGTCATAATTCAATAGAATCTAGGGAACTGTGGCCTCAATTTCAAGCAGATCTGTATGCAGGCATCATTTAGCTACAGAAAGAAATGTAAGCAATACTTACTTCATTCCACAACTTTCCTTGAGCCAGCCTAGGGTACACTGGTGCTTTTGGATTTGCAAAAGTTACTTTTTTCGAGACAGCAACCAACTTTGGCTGTTGGAATGATAGAAAGTATGAAGCCAAGATTAGCTTATAGTAGTAATTAATAACTGGAAGTGAGAGGATAAGTCTTGTTTGTCAAAATCTAAAAAATTGTCAGTCTGATTAGGCTAAAAATTATTTTTTTATATCTAATTTTTAAAAAGAGGAAAAAAGAATCCTTACTCCCTACTCCCTAAGTGATGCAGGAAATCAACTAAAGCAGCAAATCAAAGTTAGGCACAAAATAAAGGAATCTTTAATAATTTGCTTTACAAAAGATTCTTCCTAGCCAAATCTTCCGAAATCTAAGGCTCATCAAACTAAAGAAAAAAATCTTGCTTTCTGGCTATGAAGTTCCAATCTAAGAAATAATGAACCCAACAATACTCGATTTTGAGGCTGATACTTTATTGAGAAACATAAATAAAATTCAGTCTCAATGTATACATTTGAGAGCCCTCCAGAAAATAGTGCACAGGAGAAATCCTCTCTCTGATTGATTAGCTGAAGCTTCAATGATCCCTTTCCTGTCTTGTGGTAACCTGAGGTGGTGTAATTTGCATATTGGTACTGCAAAACATGGATGAGTTGATGATTATATTCTACATCTATCTTACAGTTAAAGCATCAAAGTCTTGTATATATTGTGTGACAAGAGAGAAACCTTGATAGGTGCAGTGCATAGCAGTGGAGGACTTTCTTTTGGATTTTCTGGCGGACAGATGGAAGAACTGAAACTCAAATGAGATATCAGCGAATTGTGAAGCAGTGCTATCAAATCATAAATCGTTGCATTTACTTAAAATAAGTCATCTTTGGAAATTGCTTTTGAACTATTGTGTTTGCCTACATTTGTAGCCAGACAATTATTTTAACATCTAGGAATTCATATAACGAGTAAAAATTTTCTCAAAAAAGGTTCATCACTAGTTCTATAAAACAAAAAAATTTCCAATCAAAAACTTCCTTTAGTGTTTGTTCCTTTTGCATCACCCAGGAACATATTCACTAATACAAGTCCAAATTGATACATAAGATATTTGTACCTGAAACTTGCAGGAGAGAAAACTCCAATCCAATCATCATTTGATGGGCTTGGATGACTATACTGTAAAGTCACCCATTCACTGTTTTGACCCTGAAATATATCACATATTCCATGAGATTGTGAAATTGGAAAATGTTCTGTGTTGGTTCCTTGATTGATAAAGCTATAACAGCTAGTATTTGTCAAAAACAATAGGAGCAGAAGTAATCTGTGTCTTTCCTAAGCTTATTATTACAGATACAATCATGTTTGAATCGATTCAAGCATTCTTGTGAACACATGACGGTTGTTCGGCATAAGTAGGCCACAAAATGAAAATGAAAGAACCAGATGAGGCACAGCCAAAACAAACAGAGAAATTCATCCATATCAAAGAGATGGTTGTTCAGTTATTTACTTCATTCTTTGTATATTTCTATGCTATAAAAAAGCAAATTCAGTTGCTTGAAAAAAGAGGAAAAACATTCTTTCTGCTAAATGATATTCTATTTTTTCTGATTTTACCTTTGAACATGAAGCAATCAGCCTTGAAATTGAAGCAGAAGCAACCATATGCATATCATATACGAGTAATATTAAGAATAAAGATTAAGCATCATAAGTGCATAGAATCATCCATATGCATATCATATACGAGTAATGTTAAGATTAAAGATGAAGCATCGTAAGCGCATAGAATCATTGGAATTCATCACATGAATTCAAGAGTATCACCTTGTTGGTTTCGTGATTCAATCTAACAGCATCGGACAATACCTGCAATCCGAGAACACGAGGAGAGGCCTCGATGTAAGCTGAATCATGGAGGGCAAGAGTGGTCTTGTGTATCTGAATTCTCGAAAGGGGCTGCTCGCCGCTGGGTTTGCCCGCACCACAGCTCAACAGGGTGGCGAGGATCATCACCAACAGATTCAACCTCCAGATCCTCATCGCGCAACCCCAGCCTCGAAGCTCCCCAATGTAACACACGAGATCAAAAACCCCTTCGAGAACTGAAGCTCCTTTGCTCAATAAAAGGAGCAAAAAGGCAATCTTTAAGCATCAGCATCCTCGGAAGACATGCAAATTAAGCAAAACGCAGTAGAAACCTCTGTAAAATCTTCAGCAGGAAGCGGAGTTCACCTGATGGTTGGGCGATCAACAATGGCTTGACCGGATCGTCAAGACAACGTCTTTTTTGCAGCAGGAAGGATGAAAGCGATCAGGGAACAAAAACACTGAGATTTTGAGTGGTGATTGACGAGAATGGAATCGAATCGTCGCATCTTGGAGCAAACGAAGAAGAATATTCGGAGGGTCGTGTAGACTTGCGCGCTCAAAATTTGTCGACGAGATGAAGGTTTTGCACATTAGCCCTCAGTAATTTTAGTATTTTATGTTTGTTACGAGACCTTGTTATCT
This sequence comes from Musa beccarii, assembly GCA_024322285.1. Taxonomy (NCBI): domain Eukaryota; kingdom Viridiplantae; phylum Streptophyta; class Magnoliopsida; order Zingiberales; family Musaceae; genus Musa; species Musa beccarii. Next base: position 34,895,527 of record CM044398.1, on the reverse strand, counting down.
GCATCATCAAAGTCCTCTCATGACCTCTTTCTAATCCACTCCATCATTCTTCTTGATTTGTCTTGTCAGCCCCTCCTCCTCCATATATTATATATATATATAGTTAATTAATATTTGTTGTTAATTATTTTGATATTTTAGATGGTTATATATGCTTTTTCATTAACATTAGTTAGCATTGTTACAATTAGCCATGATTATTCTTTTTTTTTTCCTTCAGATGAATTAAAATTTAGAGTAATATTATATCAAAAATTATAAGGATAAATGCAATATTTTGTTGGCTTTATTTATAAATCCAACAAAATAAGATATTGTGTATGGGGCCATGACTTGCAAAACAGCAAAATGTGAAGTATGTGCATGTGGATATGCTTATGCTTTCAAGAAACTACATGATATTCCTATCTTGCCTTGCAAGCATGAAGGAATAGGAAAATGATAATAAAGTAAAAAATTATGAAGAAAGATAATTTCAACTATTATCATCCAAATAAAAAAAGAAATAACCTCAGCATAACACTCATCTTATTAATGAATAAATGTAAGTAAAAGAGAAAAGATTAAAGGTATAAATAACTTTTAAAGTGAATTTACTGTATAATCATAGTAGCCATAATTTGTATGTTTGTATATATTTCTTCAAAATAAGTATAAGATATATCCAATGGTTTAAAATTTGCACCTGTAGAAGTTGGAATCTACTTAGGTTTAGAGCTGAAAAAATTGAAGCATGTGTATCATATCTTGAATTAATTTGTTTGTCCAAAAATATATATTTATGATGTTGAAGGTAAGAGTAATACAATAGTTTATATAAATTAAAAATAGAAAAACTATATATATATATCTGGAATAGATAAGTTGGTTACAGTGTGTGGCTGCTAGCCACAAGGTTGGAGGTATAATAAACCCTTCTTCAAGTGAATCATTATTTTTTATTTTAATTAATAAAATAATTATAAAAATAAAATCAATAAATGTATTAATTAAAATATTTAGTTTTAGTTTTTTTTGGAAAATTAGTTCATAGAATGATATAGTTGTTTGATGATTTATTTAATTTTCCATTAGAGTCTTATTTCGACCAATAAAAATTAAAAATATTAATAAAATTATAATTTTGTAAAAAAGATATACTGTTACAATTTTCACATTGTCTAGTCATTAAAAAAAATCTTCGCTCTTCCTTAGCAATCATTTTATTAATTTATTTCATTTTCCATTAGATGCTTATTGTGAATAATAATTTTTTAAAAAATAATATATTAATTTATTTGTAAATATTTGACTATACAATTTTCACATCATATAATCTAAAATCTATTCATAGGTAGCATATATTTTTTAATACATTGTTTAATTTTCCCATTAGAATCCTCTTTTGTGCAATAAAATTATTATTTTATAAAAATTTATTTTTGCAATTTTCACATCATCTTTTTTGCCTTTTTTTTTTTAATATCTCTGTTGGGACCAATATGGAAGCGTATAACTTTAACATTTTGGAAAAAAAGCTTCACCTTTACAACATCCACATCGTCTTATTTAAAAACCTTTCAAATATTCTTTGTCATTTGTAAAGAAATTATAATAGGAAAAAAAAGGACTAAACTTTACAACTTCCACATCATTTAAGCTCATTTTTTTCAAACTTTTTCTCTTGGTCTTTTAATTCACAATATTATTTCAGAACAAATGCAGATAGATAATTTATTGTTATGAACTCAAGTAAATGTCAAACATCATTATTGCTTCCATAGTCAATTGATTGATGTGCATCCTGTCTTGTCATCTCCCATTTCAAACACATCATCCAGTGCATGATCAAAAAACCTCAAAATTAAACACCTCACAAAGGTCAACATTCTTTTTACAGTATGGACATAAAACGGAGTAGATTGTTGCATGATCAATGTGGAAGTTGGATGTTCCCCAGATTACAGTATCCATAAAAGATAGCAATTGCAATCCTCCATCTGCATCATTTACTCAGTTCTTGTCCCCAACATGTAGTGATTGATATGTTCTTCACAAATACTTTACACGAGACAAGTGCTAACAAACACAAACGTGGCTCTTCGAAGACCTTTTGTTTGGGTCATAAGGTTAACCTTCCACTGTAATCCTTATGGAATGGAGAGTGTGCCAATCTACACATGAAGAGCAGTTCTTGATGAGTTAAGGAGATACCAAAAAGGACCTCATCAAAGAGAATTAGATGTTGTCCTTTCCAAATTTGCATCAACTCTTTCTGTGCCCAGATGAAGCCATCAAAACACCCACAGCAACAACGAACATAAAGAGCATGCTCACAAGCAACACATATGTCTTCCTCGAAGACCTTCGATATTCTCCGAAAAGGACAACGCCCCAGAATGTGCTTACAAGTGGCAATGCCTGATTCATACAAAGAAATCGTTAGAAACAATATGTAAATCAGTTTATATGAACCCTTTTTTTCTTTTTTTGGTACCGTTATTGGCAACAAGTAATTTTCTTTAATAAAGGGCAGAAATTGTTTTCGTCATCTAGCTGATTGTGAGGTTACGAAAACCTAGTTACACCGAGTGAATACTTCATTTTCCATTTTCATGCTTGATTCGGTTCTTCATGGATACACGAAAAAGATGTCTATTTGTTCAAACTAGAAATTTTTTTTTTTTTTTTTCTGGAAGACAAGACTAAAAAGAGCATATACATAATCGAGAAGGCATTAAAGTGAGTTTTACCATGAAGTTGTGGAAATCAGGTTTTTCATGCATCCAAGTTCTACAACAAAACATTCTACACGAGAAAATAATTTCCCAGAATCCATGTAAAATAAAACAAACATGTAACTTGATTGTTTTTGTTTCTTTAATTGGTAAATAATTATAGAATTCTGTAAATCAACTCAGCTTAAGCACTTTGAAAATAATCCTGGAATCTATTATGGGTCTTTACTAGTTACAGGGTCCTACTCCAAGAGGCATCCACATACTAAAAGATAGGTAAGGTCATTTTCAATTCATGATTGGCCAAACTAGGGTTGCCTATGTTTATAAGATTCTTCTTTTGAAAAAAAAAAAAGAGAATATTTTGGAAATGTTACAGCTCACAACCACATATAACTTGTCGGAAAAAGTACTATAATACACTAACCTGAACAGAATCAGCTGCGGCATATCCAGCAGCTTGCCCACCCATAAATTGAAAGCCATTTCCGAAACCACATAGCAATCCTGCCAGAAGAGCCCAGTGCCTGCCCTTCCAATCCTTGAGATAAGCAGTGAATGATGATCTTGGAAGACCAAGTACAGGCTTGTATAGAAAGTAGATGTTCAGACCGATCCCAACAACGAAACAGGAGCTGGAGAAGTAGAAGAATGCTGTGTAGACCACAAGGTGTGGCACACCTTGGTTTAATGTGTGCCATTGGTCATTGGTGGCCAAGTTGAATGCTGGAGAGAAGAGTGAGAAGCAAATGCCAGCAAAGAATACGATGCCAAGACCCAGAAATGTATTAGATCCTATCACCTGTAAATAGACATGATCATTAATCAATCTGAGATGCTGTGTGTGGCTTCAATGAATGTAAATAATCCAAATGTATGAGGACCCTGGATCTGACCATTTACCAAGAAGAGCATATCTGGCCATTGCAGCAGCATAGGCTTCGGAATATTAAACAATTCAAACTACAGGCATTTGACAAAGCAAATGGATGCACATAAAAATCATATACATTAAATCTGGTCTCATACAACTTTATTCTTTTGTGTAAAATACTTGTTAAATTGTTCCAATGTATGCAAGACTTCTTGAACGCATATTTTGGAGCATTATATGCACAGATCAATATGGCTAAAACTGCATGCCAGTGAACAATCGTGTGTGGTTGCTAGGTAATATTCCTGTTTGTCCTTTTTTAAAATTTTCTTGTCTACATCAAGCATATATATTCTTTTTAAAATATTTTTATTAAAAAAATATGTACTTGATCTCGACAGAAATTCTGTATAATCGCTGACCTTAATAGATCTTTTGTTCTCAAGCTGTATAAGGAATTCTGCAGTTCCAACTTTTGCTTTCTCAGTATTGATTTTAGAGCCTGAAACCAAACCTCCATCTTCCAAGTCCTTGGGTTCATCTACAGCCAGAGAATTTAAGAAAAACAACTTAGAACAGAGAATGCTGGAAGTTAAGCTTTAAAACTAAGAAACATATGCTCAAAGTAGTACCTTTGTCTGGTAAATTCTTGCTGGCTTCTTGATCCCTAGAATTGCTACAAATGAGTAAAAGTTGATCTTAATTGACAACCAAACTCAGAACAATTCAAAGGAAAAAATTTCGATCGCATTTAAAAAAAGCACAAGTATAAGATCTTTATCCACAAATTTCTAGCACTGTCAATGATCAGGATGAAGAATAACATCACAAACGGATGGTACATATTGATGGGCATGTAAACAACATGGCACAAACTTAGCAATAGTTTGTACAAAAGAAAAGTGCATCATAAAATGCCATTCTATATTGTTGGCATGGATGGATGGAGGTAGCTGAATGATAAAATGCCTTAGCTAAGGAGCAAAACATGTGATGTGCCCAAAACCTAGGATACCAAAATTATTTTCTAGAAATTATCTCATTTGATGATTTGGGATTGGGCAAAAGGAAAATGTAATTAGAGCTGCCCATAATAATTAAACAAGGCCCATTTAATTTCTTTGCTATGGTCACAATTCTCCTAGATATCTTCAATCTATCCTTACTAATGATCATGTCAGTAAAGTTAACAAATTTAATTATTTTTTCCCTTTAGATTTTCCTAGTCTTTACACGTATTAAATGGAAAAAAAGAACATTAGTTCCTGAGGACACTATACCAAGTTTTGGACGTGTAGTTACTTGAGGAGCCACTAAGTTTCTTTGTGTTGTCAGCAGCATTTGAAGAGTGAACTGCAGATCCCAGACAAACTGCAACAAGAAAGCAAGCAGCTCCAGGGAAAAGAATCTCAGCTCTGTTAATACGATCATCAAGAAAATAGTTCAATGTAGTTCCTGCATTTCAGAGAATGGAGAAGAGTTTAGCTAAAACACACTAAGAAGGGGAAACAATATGCATTCTAGAGTAATCTTCCCTAATTAAGAAATTAAGTACATTCAATGTAGTGGACCAATGAGTTTCCACTACATAGTTCAAGCTTGTTTTCAAGATGGAAAGGAATAGATCAAGGCATCCTAGAAATATTAGGTCATCTTGCTGGATAATTCTAGCCCATTCAATGCTAAAAAAATCCCTAATCTGGGTTGATGATGAAACTCGAGATAATGTTAAAGCATAAGAGTGTTTCTCATTCTTCTTTTCCTATAATATCACAAAGAGTATACTATGATTTATCAGTCACTGCTTTAAAGGTGCCAAAAAGTAAGGCGACCAAAACTTCAAGTACTTTGGCACACACATCTGATTTAGGAACTATAACAAGTTAAATAAGAAACAGACTGTAAAATTATGTTGCAAACACAGGGGATCTAAAGAGAAAATATTCAATTAAAAAAATCATCCAAACACTCTTTCCCTCTATTCTATTAAGTAAAATAAAATAAATTCTATAAAGTAAGTAAAATAGAAGTTGTTCAATTAACTAAACCTTTAGATGGCATGAGGTAATTACCAATAACTACGGTTATACTTGAAGTTATAACTTCTGTTACTGAAAGACCAACATATGCCCATGCATACTGTGTTGATAAATTCCCAAGACTTAGTACAATTCCACCTGACATTGCAAACAAAGTTGAAGGCCAGTTATCCTGCAAATATTAATTATCTAAATTTAGTCACAAGAAATTGGATCATTCTGTCAAGCAGTTATCAACAATTGAAATAGAGTGCAGGGTAACTAAATTATGTGGAAAGAAACCTACAATGTCCAGCAACCATTTTCAAAATTGATTATTTTACAGAAGAATAGACAGGTATTGAAATGAATTTTTAAAATCAAAGTAGCATGCAGTTTAGGCAACATATAATGCTAGAATTGGATTATAAGCCCACTCACTTTTGATCTTAAGCAAAAGACTCAATTTAAATTAAAAAAAATGATTGAAACAAAAAGTTGATGTCACCTAGCAATTGTTCTACATGTTACAAGCAGAAGAATTCAAAATTCTCCAATTCACTGTGCAGTTAGATACTTTAAAATACAAACAGGATTTCCTCTTGCTAAAAATTCTTCTACGAGTGTACAGAATCAAGAAGGTACTTGAATCTAAGAGCAGAAAAATAAAATGTCAACTAAAACTAGAGGACATGAAATAACCTGACCAAGCTGGGTAATGAAATTTGGCTTCTCAGGTGTGCTGTCGCCAATCTGACCAAGTGTTAGGGCTATGATCACAGCAGCCAGGAGATTGGTTATGGAGTAGTCAAGGTAAGTGTGTTGAGGAAGACGACCTCTCCGCTCTAAAAGAGTCAGAACAGCAGGCCAGGTGCCCAAGAATAAAAGGGCAGCCAACATAAGTGCAATAGCACCTCCTTTATCTTGTACCAGGTACATCTTCAGTACTAGTTCTTGATCAGAGGAAGAGCCAAAGATAGATACCTGAAAGATTCACTGTCACAGCCCAAAATGTTTTAACTCTGTACTAAGAAAATGATATTGTGAATAGATTACCACATCAAATTTACTGTCATAGGTAAATTTTTTCACTAAATTTAATATTCTTATCTTTACAATACCGAACATTATCAACTAAAAGAATGGCTGGAACTTGGTGATACTACTTAACCATAAAGAAGTCTCCTCCACCCAAGTATCAAATTTAATACAAGTCAGAATTTCTCTACAGATAAATATAAATCAAAAACAAAAACATATCAGCAATTATGCTGAGTAGAAACCTCCAAAAATTAAAAAACAAGATAAAACAATAATAGTTCTTAGGCAGTAAACAAAATCATGTGTCTCATGCAACATATCTCAATAACTGTCAAGTAATTTTCACATACAACATAGGTAGACATCGGATACCTGATGGAGTACTCTTTCAACAATAAATAAAGAGGAATGAGTTGTATATTCTCCTAATGGCGGATGAAAAGAACTTATATCATACTCTCAAGAGTGGATGGAGTTGTGGTTTTTCATCCATCGAAATGAGTTGTGTTTCTCCCAATAGCGGTGGGAAACCGTCTACTCAATATATTTGATAGCCTACAAATCCTGGCCATTGGCAGAGAAACAAAGTCCTCATCTATCATATGTCATAATCATTAATTCTCATTTGTTTCATTCATTCATTCATTCATTCATGTTTGCATCTTAAGAAGTCACACAATAAAATATCATGATCTACAATGCCTAATATCCAACATGTGAGGCTCCATTGGTGGTTTCACATTATGATGTGCTCAAAGCTCCTTTCACAGGGGCACTTCAAATATAGACCACTTATCATAGCTATATATACCACATGGTAATAATTACATCAATATCATCGATGATAGTTTTAAATTCTTAAAAATCACTAATCATTTTCAAATCACAAATTTAAATAAAACTTCTAAATTATAAATTTATGAGGTGTCGATCTCATTACAATCCTTAATTGACCTAAACCTTAACTGAATTGGTCCAACTAACTCGGAAACTTAATTCAGCTATAACATCACTAAACTGACCTTAAATCCTCATAAGACTAATCTGAAATCCAAAAAAATTGATTGTTAGACTTATGCATCTATTTTTTTTTTCAAATAGTAAACAAAAGAAATTTAATTCAGAGGAAGGTAGACAACCTATCTCTTTCAAGGAGGCTTCTCTCCTCCCTCGTGGTTTTTAGACTCCTCTTGACCCCAGTGAAGAATAGAAGAGGAGCCTCACCAGATTTATATATGAAGGGGGAGAGAGGTTCTTCTAAAGAAAAGAAAAGAAAATTGATTTTTTTGGATTAATTAATTAATTAATTGAGTTTCTAAATTGTCCACACCATTAAGGAAACCGATTTTAATTATTTCTTTAATCATATTGCACAATCAAGGATCAATCCAAATATAGCAAAACACTAATCATGGTAATTATAACTAGGTTACCATATATTCAGTGATTACACTGAAGCAGGTCACCATATATTCTGAAGAATAGTGCATCAGATTAATAAGTTCCTCACACATGAGTTTTCTTTTTGCAGATCAACTCCAAAAAATTTTCCTTTTAAATCCTATTTTCTTCTGAATAAAAACAACCCATATTACAGGAACGAAAATGCAAAAGAGAGAGAGAGAGAGAGAGAGAGAGAGAGAGAGAGAGAGAGAGAGAGAGAGAGAGAGAGAGAGAGAATGAAAATCACAAGCAACAATCTGGTGCCAAAGCCACGTTAACAGAAACTGATGGTGGTCATAGAAGTTAGAAGCAGCACTCAAGAAGTTCTAGTGTAAAAGTCAATCAGAAAAGGGTAAAATCATTACAATGGTACATCAAAAAAAAAAACTAGCATACTTTGAATGGAAAGGAACTCCAAAGAAGGAATCACATGTAAGAATAAACCCTCGGTCTCGAACAACAAAAAACCAGTCTTTCCAACAAAATTTTGCTTGGGAGACCATGACAACAGATCCAAGAACATCTAAGCCGAAGGTAGAAGGATCCAAGTCAAAGATTCCATGCGACATGATCCATCTAAAGAGTAGATAATCCAACGAACTCACCTTGCGGAGGCGAGCCACTGGGCAATTCTGAAAGAAGAAAGCGGAAGGCAGTTGGTGAATCTTCGAGGTGTTGAAATCCAAGGAAAATGGCGATTAGATTTTGGACGAAAAGTCGCTGTTGGAATCTGAAGACCGCAACAGGCACTGATGGGAGATTGGAGGATGACCGGACAACAGTTGGAACTGATTCACCTCAATAATGACCTCGCTGGAAACGACGACTATTTCGTGTCGTCCGATTGACTCGGTGAACGGACGAGATGCAGGATCGGAAGATCCCGAGATTCGGGGAATCTTCCATGTTCCGTCCTTGGACCGGTGGGGTGGGTGAATGAATCACGTTTCTTCTTCTTTTTTTTCTTCTTCTTTTATTAATAAAAATATTATTGGTAAATTATATATACGTATCTCTCCGAATATAATAATGACTTTTTATTTGCCCAATATATATATATATATATATATATGTTTTTAATTTGTGTTTTAAGTTTATGTTTTAAAATAATAAAGAGCCAATTCCAAAAACAAATCCCTACATTTTTTAGCTTCTCTGGAGAGGGGTCCTTTTTTCTAATATTTCTGAAAGAGCACCTTTGTTTAGCATATTACCAGAATTGTCTCCTGACAAAATAACTAAAGTAGTATTTGATTATATCATGTAGATTGGTTCATGAACTTGTCCAATTCCTCAGGTATAGTATGTAAGCATATCTAAAAATACCAGTATAAAAATATTATCCGGTTGTTTTTGTTCTTAAATGAATAAGACAATCTATTATTTTTATATATAATTTGATTTCTATTGGGTTTTCAGTCCGTGCATTGATTGAGGTGTCAAAAATATTATAAATTTAAAAATAAGTGATATTTTAAATCTTATACTCAAGCGATTCAACCAATTTATATTTTATAAACGGACGATCGATTCACTTACAAACGGATCTATACGGTATAATATACCTACTTTAATTGTTTTATTAGGGATATTTAAGGGATTATGATAAATAAAAAGTGTATCTTGAAAAATATAAAAATAACGAATACCTTTTGAAAAAATCTCACTTTTTGGGAATTACAATGAATTATTTACCTTAAAGAACAAAAAATAAACTCGATTCAATATTTTTTTATTGATATTTAATATTTGATATCTTAAAATGTTATTGCATTAATACCGTTGATCAGAGGATTGATATGACTTGATTATATCCCAAAAATATAAGAATATACAAGTGGCCAATGTGACAATCACAAGAGGTGGTTGCAGTGAGGAGGGGTCGAATAATGCAATCCCGAGGTATTACTTGTTTGCCTAAGGTGGATTCTGTATCATCCAAAGAGGTACTTTGGTTTTGCCGAGATCACTACATAAGCAATCGTTACTCGTCTTCCATCCTTCGTTAGGCTTTGCGAGGGAAGAGAGGCTCTTATACTTGAATGGTTGATGGAGAGAGGTCGATAATTCGTTAGAGTCATCCTATATGTCCCTTGAGAGCTCATTTATATCGACTATTGATTGATACATCTTCCTGTGATACATGATCAGTAAAGAACGATTACAGACGTATTTTTTATCAAGGCTAGCACATGTCTGGGATAAGCGGAGGATGATGGTTGCCTATGTCAGGCAAACTGGAAAAAGAGAAAATTAGTCTCGCGTCAAAGAAAATTAGCTCGTGCGATCTTTTCTAAGATCATAAATGGCAAAGGGCAAAAGATCACGTCTACAGGAGAAGGGAGGCGTGCAAATTCTCTTGCCCATGTCATCATCTAGATTTACTGGGTGAATAAGTCAATGCTCGCATCATTACTTTTTCGATCATACAATAAGATTTGATATTCTTGTAAATTTGCTTTTATCACGAAGACATATGTAGTCATTTATGTGAAAATACATCATCCAACGTTTAGTATCATAACTTCATTATTTTTTTGAAGGCTTTTATCATGATTTCGAAAGGTTTGACTAAGTGTCGACGTTGACTTTTCGCAAGATTGATTACAAAGGGTCGAAATCCGGCTGCCAGATTGGAACTCGGGTGGTTGGTTGGTGCTCGAGTCAAGTGTTGTCGTCAGATGACGCACTGAATCGATCACTCGTTTGCAGATTCATTCTTCGGAGTTGGTGGTGGATGATCGATGGCTGTTTGCCCCGAAGACTGGTAATCCTGTGTTGTATGCGGGCGCCATGAGGTTGCCCATTTCCGTGTCTTCTTATTCTTCGATCGCTTTTGGGATCAAAGCTGCCATTGCCCAGAATTGTCTCCCTGTGGGTAAATCTATCCATGCCTACATGATCAAGATTGGGTCTTCGCAAGAAACAACCCTTTGGAACCATCTCCTCAACTTCTATGCGAAAGCCGGCTGCCTCGACGATGCCCGTGCGCTGTTCGACGAAATTCCTGAGAGAAACTTGGTCTCCTATTCGATCCTTATTTCTGCGAGTTCTAGACTCGGCGATCCTATGTGCGCTTTGCGCCTCTTGTCCCAGCTGCGCAAAGCAGAAATCGAGCTCAACCAGTTCATGTTTTCAGCCTCCATTGTGGCATGCCGGAAGCTCAGAAAGTTGGGCCTGGGCGAGCAAACCCATGCCCAAGTGATAGTGTCTGGATGGGGATCGGACTCTTTTGTCAATGCTGCTCTCATTGACATGTACTCAAAGCTTGGTGATCTGGCGAGTGCTGTCTCCCTATTTGGTCGGTCTCCGGTCGAGGATCCTGTTATGTTCAACACGATGGTTAGTGCGTATGTAAGCTTTGGTGCCTATGAGGAGGCTCTGAGACTTTTCCAGCAAGCAAGGCAGAGTTTTAATCTCCATCCTACCGAATTTAGTTTTGGGAGTATGATTAAGGCTTGCTCAGAATTGGAGAGAAGGATCGGAGAACAACTTCATGGGCTTATTCTAAAGATGGGACTTGATTCAAACTGTTTTGTTGGAACTTCTCTCATTGATATGTATGGAAGATTTGGAGATACACAAAGCTCGGAAATGGTTTTCCAGAGTGTACAGACATTTGATGTCGCTTTGTACAATGCGATGATTAGTGGGTTATCAAGAAATGGACTTGACACTTTTGCATTGGATTATTTCCATGAGATGATGTCAGAAGGTTTCATCTCAAACGATTGCACCTTATCTGGTGTTCTCAAAGCATGTGGTGGTTTGAAGTCTTTGGATTTGGGGAGGGCGATTCATGGGTTTGTTGAGAAGTCAAGTTTTCGGCAAGATGTGGTAGTTAACACTGCTTTGATTGATATGTACATAAAATGTGGTACGATAAAGGAAAGTTGTCAAGTGTTTGGATGCATGCATAAACGGAATGCTGTTTCTTACAATTCTTTGATCTCTGGACATGGGCAAAATGGGAATTTCGGAGAGGCTTTAGCCCTTTTTAATGACATGAACTGCAAGCATATAGATGTTGATCTTGCTACCTTTGTTGCTTTGTTATCTTCGTGCTGTGGGTGTGAATGGGTCATATATGTTCATGCAATTAAGCATGGATTTGCATCAGACTTGATGGTTAGAAATACACTTCTAGATGGTCTTTTCAAAGATGGTGCTGCCGACCAAGCTCTAGAGTTTTTCGATAAGATGCGAGAGAGAAATGTTATTTCATGGACTACGATGATATCAGGACTTACACTATCAGGTCACTATTCAGATGCAATAAAGTTTTTTAAAACCATGATTTCTACAGAAGTATCACCCAACGGTTTCACTTACTCAAGTGTTTTAATGGCTTGTGGCCATTTAGCTGGTCCAGAGGAAGGAAAACACATCCACGCATGTATCATAAAGCATGGGATTATGGATGACTATACTAGCAGTGCTCTTCTGGACATGTATGCTAGGTGTGCAGCCCTGGAAGAGAGTAGAAAACTTTTTGATGAACTAACAAACAAGGACATAGTAGTCTGGAACACAATGATCACTGGATATGCACAACATGGGTATGGGCATGAGGCTCTAGAAATGTTTGCTCTATTGGAAAAGGACTATGTACATCCGAACCATGTAACTTTTGTTTCTCTTTTGTCAGCTTGCAGCCACTGTGGGCTAGTAGAAGATGGAATTCAGCTATTTGATTTGATGGTTTCTAAGCATGGTATCGTGCCAAGCATGGAGCACTATTCATGCATGGTTGATTTGTTTGGCAGGTCTGGGATGTTAGATAGAGCAAAACAGTTGATCAATGACATGCCTTTTGAAGCTGATGTTTCAATTTGGGCAACGTTCTTATCTGCTTGCAAACTTCATGGTAATCTAGACCTGGCCGAGCTAGCAAGAGACCAAGTTATGAAAATGCAAGGTGAAGATGTTCCTACGGTTGTGCTCATGTCCAATATGTATTGTGAAGTAGGAAGACAACATGATGCAGAAAATTTGAGGAAGATAACAGGATCACAAACGAGAAAGGAGCCCGGATTTAGTTGGGTTCACGCAGAAGAAGAGCCTTTGTCCAGTTATGGCGCTACATAGGATTAAAAGCATTTTAGTAATGCATCGGAAACTTGCGTCCAGAGGCCTCAATTCAAGCAAATTGTATCAGGATCCATCAGAGTCCTGTGGTGAACCAACTAAGAAGAGCTCTTTTTGAAAGGCAAATTTGAGAGGTGTGATATAGTATCTCATATACTTTTGATTATGATTAGTAGTACCTTTTATGCTTACTCATTGTTAACATATTTGACATGGACCCTTCTTGCAGTCAGTGTTAAATATTGCCCACGTCCAACCGTTATGCATTGGTGAATAGCTTCTTTTGTTTGGAATGACCCAGATGGAAAGTCCGGTAGGCTATCTATTGCATTTTTTAGATTTAGTTTTTTCTTGATATCAGTCAGGCCTTTTAGGAACTTATAAGCTTTTTTATTATAGAACGACCAAGATATGGACCAAAAGGAGGCCAATTTTTCTTTCATTCCATGTGCTGTTGCTGGAAAACACAGGGCAAGGTTGTGCCCTTGATCCGCATCTAGTCAAGGTAGCACAGTTGCTTCGATCATTTTCATCAAGGTTCCAAAATTCCAATTCATTTTGATTTTTGTAATGGCAGAAATGGTGATAACAATATTTTCTTAGCAGGTGAACTCTCTGATGGAAGGCAGAGCTATCCTTAATATGTGGGGAAATTGTTATCTTAAGTTTGATTTAACTCATTGCTGCAACCATACATTAGCATAACAGTCAAATAATGACAAAGGTGAACTCAAGACCAAAGAACAGGCTCCAGCACAGGAAGTCAAAAGGTCTTTTAATCTGAATCAAAGACTGTAAGTTGACTCAAATATTTAGATAGTATTTATCCTTGATGCTTAGATTCTTCTAGCATGCTCTCAGTCTGCCTAGGCATCAGGGCATCAGAAAACCTAGCAGCAATGTGATTACCATATACATGATCTATAAAATTTGCTGGGTTTCTTCACATGGAACATGCAAGCTTGATCATAGATCCTTTGTGACATAGGCTTAATTAGTTGTATTTTTTCTCCTTTCAGGTTCAAGAGTATAGAACTGAAGATTTCTATGGTAAAGATGTCATTAATCACTTCTTTGTGAGTTAAGAAATGAGGTTCTGAGGTAACTTCCAAATTTCTTCAAGCCGGTGCAGTGTGGAGGTGAGAGCAAAATTCACAGGCTTCTCCCATGCCATCTAGGATTGGAAGATCAGTCAATCAAGACTTGTGCTTCTATGTTTGCTTTATATGTCAAGCCATCACTTGATTATCATAATTGAGAATGGCAAGTACTGTTCATTTGAAATGTCAAATATTACTATTTGAGATTGAATACATGAATATTTAGAGTGGCGTCATCCCATTAGCACAAGCCACAATCTGATGACGTCAAAGCATGCTCTCAACAGGAGGGCTTATTTTATAGGACATGTCGCAGGGCATCTATCGGTGCACGCAGCCAATCTCGTATCATCTCGATCAACGACGTCCGCCATGGACAGATCCAGCGCAACTCCAAACAGATGCTTGACATGACTTTTCACTCTCAGAGCGACGAAGAGGACGGTCAGTCGTTTGGGAAAAATAGATGACGAGCTATGGAAAATCGATGCAGCCACCGAACATACGAACTGACGTTGTGGAAGAATGGCCAATGGTTGTATTCAAGACGTGCCAACGTATCATAAGCTCAAACCATGGGACGCTCGGCAAAGATAGACACGTACAGGTAGGGATGGAATGGTTGACCGATGAAAGGTCCAAAGCTTTCATATTGGAAGGATTTTTTCTTTTAAAGAACAGAAATACTATATGAAAACCCCATAAAAATTTAGAAGTGTCCGAAGAGTGTGATACAAATAGATATTTCTTTTTCATGTTTGCTCTGCAGCATCAGAAGATGAATGATGTGGGTTTGACTTTCCAGTCCTTTGTGCAATCTGACCATGGAATGAGAATCTTCTCATTCGCTTTGTCAACAATAATAAAAAGCTTTACGTCCAAGACATAAAGTGACATACAATTATAAGATATTTACATTTACACCCACCTTGATTCCAATTAAACTTCACATTGTTCCTATATCCACCTGGTATCTGTTCTAAACACATAATTATACACAAAAATTTGCTTTAAAGAAGAAATTAGAACAAAAACATGTTCTAAGAATTGCAGGAATGTTCAACCCCTCGATCGGAGATCGAGACCCCGGTTTCCACTGGCTTCTTCAACAGAGATCAATGGAGAGGAGATCTTATGGGAACTCTTACGGCTTCCTGTTGCCGTGAATCAAACATACTCTACTCTGATATATATGCTTTGCGGCAACATCATGATTTCTCTACTGGATGAGGATGAATCATGGATGAAGCAAGGAATACCGAAGCAACACTGCAAAAATTAGTCATGGACCAAAATCATTTGCTCAGCTTGAATTGACAACAGGCCAACAGACACATCCACTCCTTGACACTGAAGGGTTTGTAAATGATTGAATTACTAAAAGCTTTTGCGGCCTTAACCTGCAAGTTTGCTCTACGTTCACTATCCCTGCTGCATCCATTGGACAACTTGCTTCCAGGAGAATCTTTAGATGACATAAATTACCTTAAATGTCTGAATGACCAACTCTTGATCTACAAAAACTTCCACTAATACAACCATGTTTGGAATTGCCATCTGAACAAGACATGTCAACAGCAATCACTGTAAGTTACATCAGAAAAATAAGACTAATGAGTATATGAGAAAATAGCAGAATCACACAATTAAGCAAGATTTTACCTGCCGATGGCAAAAAACAGGACATGTCGGTGATCTTGATGTTGGGCGATGGAAAGGGAGTAAAATGGCCCAATCTCCTCTTGGAAATTACATAATCATAAACTTGATATTTTTCAAGTTTATTTCAAATAAGAATATGCAATCCTACTAAAACCCTCCTTTTGAAAGAATGATGCAAGACTCTGATTTTCTTTATTTTTATCAATATACAAAGACCTATACCTCGTAATAAAAGGATTAAACAACCGTGGGTGTTGATTTTAAAGGCCAGCACCCCTATGAGGTCGTTTTAGCTTCACGATATGATGATAACTACTAGTCCCCTCTGATCCATGTTTAATGTCTTTATTCAGATTGATTTTTTCTTTTATTTTCTACCTTTGGCCAGAGCGGGTTATTGAAAAAGTAACAAGAAAGATTGATCATGATCACAGGTTATTGAAAAAGCAAAAAACATAATTGATCAATGATCTAGAGTGAGAAGCAGACGATCCCTTCAGCAAGACTTCCATGCACTGAAAGCGCAGTGATGCATGTGTGTGGAAAATCTTTGTGATGGGCAGTTTCAAACAGAAGGCTTCAACTCCAGCATGAGTACGATCATGAAACTTGCCTAAACGGTTAACAATAGGAAACCTCTCTAACTCTTGGCACTCCAATTGTACATCCAACATTGAGATCCTCTCCTCCAACCTGAAATACATGAATTAAATGAAATTATTAAAGTACAAAAGTAAGGCTAGAAATATGGGAATTAGACCAAGGAGCCTTTGACTGTAAGAAAAACTTGCAAGGACATTAAATTCATCATAGAACCATGTTGATCCAGGTCTTTCAGCAGTTGCACAACTAGGTTCAAGACAGTAAAAACATGCAAGGACACTAAATTCATCAGAGAACCATGTTGATCCAGGTCTTTCAGTGTAATCTGCCAATGACAACTCAAAACAATCATTATATTTCTTTAAACATTTCTTCCAAATAAAAATTTATGCAGTTTCCATCAAGTAAAATTCATAAAATGGGGAAAGAACAAATGTCATCAGTGACATAATCTTCAAATTTTATTCCTGTTCTTCCTGAAGTACAAGCATTTAACTATCTAGAACAAAGAAGTCTGGGCACCAAAAACCTAATGATACAGGTTGTTTTCCCTTTCTGGATAACCTTATGGCATTTCACCAATCCATTTGGATTGAAATGTTAACCCTGCATGACCAAATCCCTCAAGATAGATGACAACTTCATTTACGACAAACTATACACCTTATTTATCACCTACTTTAGAATTCAAGAGCCTTAAACAATGTGAGATTCTTCACTTCTGTGTTAAAATTCTCAGTTACAAGAGAAATGTTGATCACATTCATGTACCTGATACAGAAACAGCACATCGTATTTTAATTATGGAATAGATAAACAATAAACTTGTTGCAATGAGAATATCAATTACATTTAATGCCATAACAGAAACAAAAACTTCTCCATGAACGTCCTTTTATGGGAAAAACATTTCCCCTGTAACCTCCTGGAAAAAAGAGTTTCTCCACTAGCTTCTGCATGCTTTTTCCATGCTAGCATCTCGTATGTTTCAGTCTGTTTTGATGATGGAACTTGACTTTAAATTTTCAAAATTAGTCTTGACAAGTTTAAATTCAGATCATAGATGTGATACTCTACAACAATCAAACAAATATTCTGCAAGGGGCCATGAGCAGCAGCAAGTAGCCTGCTAGCCAGCAGACAACTGGCTTCAAGGTTGGCAGTTTAAATAGACTACAACTGCTAAATAAACAGCGGTTTCTTCCTAAGAAAATGATAGTGCAAGTAATGGTTCACCTAAGGAGATCAGAAGGCTCAGTAAAGAACTGCCATGGGAGGCAGAGAGAAACAACACAAACTGCTGGCTTTGGTAGTCGTTCACTATGCCTGTAACCACTACAGACATTAGCACTTTGTAACCATATTTCAGCATAGAAAAAAAAAAAAAAGAGCAGAGAGAAGTTGTTGGGGAGAAATTTTACCAAGGGTGTTAGAGTGGGAATTATTTCTATATAGAAGGTTAGTTACTAGAAGTAAATGAACAATTGCTCTCATTTTGATGGCCATTTTTATCCACACGGGATATAAGAAATTAAAATACCTATAAAAATCCATGGTCCCTTTAATAACTTTGATCAGAACAAACTATATCTGCATGTATCAAGTGCTAGGATGGCAACAATTTCAAAAGGGAACATAGTTAGTCCTATCCAGACAGAATATAAGAAAAAATCATGGTCCCAATAATATCTTTACTCAGAACAAATTATATCTGTATGTTGCCACGTAGGATGGCAGTAAATTCAAAAAGGAACGTAATTATGTCTAATGGATCTAATATGTATGATCTCATCTATACTATTAGTATACTACCTCATTACATATCACCTGACACTCGTCCAGTAAAATTTCAAAACCATCATCAGCACCATCAAGAACATCAAACTTCGAAACAGCTATTTGGAGCTAAAGGTTACAGCAAACATCAAATATAATGGTAAAAGGAAAAGAAAGATAAAATGAAAACTAATGGAATTTTGATCGTACCTCGATAAATCAGTTTCAAGTTTCTTTGATCTACCAATGAAATCTTCAACAAGCTTTGAGATATTATCACCCCCCACCTTGTAAGTCGTATGCTTTCCAAGAATCCTAGAGAGTTAAGTGGGAAGAAGAGTATCAGGTAAGCGAGGAATAGTTCATTTATATATTGTGGGAAAAAGTATGTGCCCATATTACATAGATCTCACCCATAAAATTCTGAAAAGCAGCATTCTAACTTCAGAGATAAGAGCATTCAATCTATTAAGGACATACTATAATAATCTTGATGAATTTCAAGGGAGATGCTTACATATTTTCATTTTGCAACAGCAAATGGGAATCACTTTCTGAGGAACAAGAGAGGCTGCATGCATCTACAAGTGCTGATTTAGCAATGGAGAATGCCACACTTTCATAAGCTCTAGTTGTCTCTCCTTTGAATACCTTAGCTGGGACAGCTGGGATAAGATGATGCATCAGCTGAGTTGTCAGGATTAGCCTTCTTCGTGACTCAGGAATTAAGAGGCCATCATCCATAGTTTCAGATCCATCATCAGCCTATATTAGAAAACAAGGTCAATAATATTCATGGTAAAAGTTTGGGATAAATGGCATTCAAAAATTGACTAACCAACCAAATTGGTAAAATGTACAAACCTTCTCAGCCAATCGATTGAAAGCCTGAAGTCCAGTCCAACTCTGGCATACTGGAAAAGGATTCGCATATTCAGACCATTCAGAATCAAATATATATTTTTTTCCAAAAAGCAAAATACAGAAAAAGGATACTAATTAAGCAAAAACTCTGCTATCAAGAACCATCACCTTATGCTTTGCAAACTTTGTGGATATTCAGTTACCATCTTATGCCATGGTAGAAGATCTATAGCCACTCTTTTATGCTTATTTGATCTTAGAATTATTTCATGGTCCATGATGTCAGGAGGCAGCAAAGAGAAAACTGACTCACTGGGAACTTAGTGGCTAACGTCCCTTGCCTAAAGCTACCAACATGGCTACTGTCAGGTCTTTTGTCCCACTACATCACTATCACTCATCCCTGCAGGAACTTTTTGCAGTAAGCACTGCCCAATAGCAGTTTTTCCACTCGTATGGATATCAAACAGAGCAACCATGCCATTTTGATAGCTTCCATAATATCCAAACCGGGATGGAGCCATCTAAGGACTGATCTGGGTGGGCTCACTACCTCCCAATACATTTGCTGAGGAACCTTTGATAAGTTGATGCATGTGAGCTTCGAGATTATGTTGTCCTGCCACTGGTGTGCTTTGATTTTGTTCTTCACTGTCATTTGAATTAAAGCTTAAAATTTTGGCATCTGAACGAAACAAAATATGAGAAGCTTCTCCAACTTTTACTATCTGCAGGAATTCTGAAGACTGCATTCTGCCCATGAACAAATTTCTGATCTACATTTAAGCTCATTTGTGAAGCACTGAAACTAAAAGCAGTTTCTTTTAGTGTGTTTCCTGTCACCTTCTTTAGATCAGAGACAGAAGCCTTCATGGATTGCACTTGATGAAGTAGCGAATAGCTTTGCTGTTGAATGTCTGAAGGCTTTGACACACAAAGGAGCTTCTTGACTTAGCAATCAGTTTTCTTTACATCGGGCAGACGTTATCCGATGAATGAAATCTTACAGTTGGTACCAACCCTCGATTCTATCCCTTCACCTGATACTGTAATCAGTGATTTAAAAAGCGCTAGGCGCCAAGGTCTAAAATCGCCCGAGGCGCTAGCCCGAGCAAAGCGAGACGCTAAAATATAAAAATATATAAATATAATTAAAAAATATAATTATTTAAATAAAAAATATTATTAAATTAAGAAAATCTAAGGTAAAAATATTTATTAATTTAATAAATAAATATACTATTAATAATAATTTCAAATAAATAAAAATTAATAGTATTAAAATCAAAATAATATATTATTAATTTAATAAATAAAAAAATTCTGTTAACAGTATATTGTCGAAGGCTCGAAGCAGAAAGAAAGAAGGAAGACCGAGCCTATCGGCAAAGTGGCGGCCAGTAATGGTGGTGGGAGCGACGAGCGGCGGCGGCAATGAGCTAGTGCGGCGTCGACGCGACACGGTGCAAGTACGACAGCGCGGCGACGACAATTGAAGCGGTGCAATGAGCGGCGCGGCGGTGGAGCGGCGAGCGGCAGCGAACACGAGAGCGATGGCGGCGATGGGAGCGGGGCGCGGCGACGCGGGAGCAAGAAGCGGTAGCGGGAGCGGGAGCAACGAGCGGCAGCGGCAACGCAACGGCAGCAGAGGCCAATCGCGGGGTTAGGGTTGGGGAAAGAGGTTGTTATCAGTGATTTAGTTGGTTCAATCGAACCAACTAAATCATCGGAGACCGAACCAGAACTAAAATTCTGATTCGGTCGCCTAGTTTAACCCAGGCGCTCGCCTGAAGCGCCCGACGCCTGGGCTCGGGCGAGCGCCCAGGCGGCGCCTCTTTGAAGCGAGCCGCCTGGAAGTCAAGCGAGGCGCTCGGGCCTCGCCTCGCCTCGGGTGAGCGCCCAAGCGCCCGAGCACCTTTTTAAATCACTGATTGTAATGACTGAGCCCTTCCAGAAACACTAATATCACTGCTACAAGGAACTAGACTTGTTACGGGAGCATGTAATACCCTAGAACTGAGAGCTTGATCGTGCTCAATTTTCACTTTGTCCACATCCTGTTGATTCAGATGGACCAAAGATGAATTCAGGACACTTGGGCCTCCATCTAAAGGTGGCTTTAGCACAGCTTCCTCCCCCTGAAATTGATTCCTTGACCTACAAGCATCATCTACCTTCTTGGCAGAATCATTTTCTTCCTTGTTTACTTAATCACCTGCATTTGTAAGGTCCATCAAACTTGTGTCTCTACCACAATTTGTTATGGCCTGAAGTATACTAGGAGTAGAGGATTGATACTCGTGCTGATATAGTTGTCGACACATCATGCAACATCCTTGAAAAGCCAACTTGCTGAGACAAGCTTGATATGGAAGATTGTGAACTCAATTTTGTTTCTATAATAGGTAATTTTTGGCCAGAACTTGTCAAGCCTGCAAATATTGGCTTGGTATAATCTATCTCTCCTAAGAAATATTGCGACAGCTGATCTTTTGGACTAGAATTATGTTGATGTTGAAGCTTCTTCTTATCTTGCAACTGATTTCTCACTGAAGGAATGGCTGATGAATTAACATGCTCATTTGCTTCTGTGCGTTCATTGTCTTTCAGTCCAGATGAGCCGGATATTTTATCCCAATTTTCCCTTTTAAATGCTACATCAAGAGCAGGAAGAGGTTGAAATGAAGATGTAGAATTAGGCTGTACCTGACCTTGGTATCCTGCCTCATGGTCCAATTGCCCACTGTAGATATCATTTAAGAGCTTACAAGACAATGGTGCATGGATGGATGATGGTTGTGTTTGAGATGGTGGGGCCAATTGTAACCTAAAACCTCTCTGAGTTAGAAGATTGAACAAAGTATAAGCAACAGAAATATCAGTAGCAGCTTGTCCAGGTGCATCGAATGCATTCACAGAATTACCATTCTTTGACTGGTCAACCTTGTGAAGAAGCTCAAGCATATTATAGCTGTGATAAATTATGAAACAATCATTATAAAGCTCCCAATACATATGATCGATCTTGCCAAAACCAGAAATCTATTTCACCATCAAGCTTGGTAACAGCAATATGGCTATTTTAGTAGAGTGGTAACCTAACTATATAATGGCATAGTGAAAAATACTGTAGGCACATTCAGTAAAATGGTATGCCGAGTATGTAGAAATCCGAAGTTGAGTCAACAATTCATGTCTTTCCAGTGGTTGATCAAACAAAAAGTAATAAAAGAATAGTTAAGCTTTCTTAAGTGCTAAAGTCATGCAGGCAAGCTTTGGCACTAGATTATAGAAGAAAGCATCAAGAATTACCTTTTTGGGTACCGGACCCATTTTGGCAATTTGTCGGAACAGTATGTTCCGATCTATACCAGTGTACCGACATGCGATATGCTATTGCATATCAATGGTTTGGTGAGGAAGAAAAAGTGGAAGAAGCAGAAGGGTCAGTGGAGGAACAAATGAGTAAGAAGGAAGGAAGGAAAAAGTGGAGGAGGAAAAAGAAAGAAGACAAGGAAAAGAGAAGTGACAGTGTACCTGGGAGGTAGCGGCAAGGCATTGGCATCATCGAAGCAGTAGCGGCGAGAAAGCGTCAAAACAACAGTGGTGAAGCAGCGATGATGATGTGGCAACATCTCACGCGAGAAGAGTAATCTGTTTTTTTTTTTTAACGCTGATTTGGACAGGGCCCCGCCATTTCTTTGAATTTTTATTTAAATTTAATTGGACCACCCAAAACAAGATAGTCTGCATATCGGTCCAAACCAGACCGGTACATACCACCCATGCCATAATGTGTCGGGCAGTACAGCAAAAGTTGGAAAGCATAGCCTGCCCATTTCAGCAGTCCCAGCACTAGGTATGGGAGAGTACAATACCCTGACGGCCTGACTACATATCATGATTATCTGATAGTGACAAGAGCCATGCAGCTGCCAGCATAATGCATCAGCACAAGGGAATTCTTGGTGAGAATGATCATGATAAAATAATGGAGCTAAAGTCTCTAATGTACCTTATTGGAGCAACTGTCTTGTTCTGGAAAATTTGAGCTGTTGATCCATCAAAAGACTTGTCAGTGGCACAGAGAGGTATGGTATTTCCAGACAGCAATTCTTCTGTTCCCACTGCAATCCTCTGTAGATCAGAAAGTTTCCATGTGAACTATAAAAATTTACAGATAGATTAACAGGTGAGGTAAAGAAATACAAATTTATAATGGTTCCAAAACCTACATTTACCTTAGGCACATCCACAGAATTGTTGGAAACAGTATGACCGGAAAACTGTGACTTTTCAACAAATGGTTGCTCCTCATTATTCGATCCTTGAGAAACAGAGTTGGACGGGCCCTGCAGTCTTCCTCAAATTTTGCAATGAACTGCACAACATTTTAAACTGGTTATATTACCAGTCAATAAGGACTTCTCTTATGCTGCATTTCCAACATAACCCTCGTCTGTGACCACTCTTCTGCATTCCTTCTCGTAGCCTATCACCCAATCTTTCTACAGCAGCACTTAAAGATGTGTTCCAAGTTTGTGGTCTCCCGGTTGGTTGATTCTGGTTCTCAATAACATCTTTGTCACCTCCAGAATTCACACATGAATTAAGGGCAAAATGTTCCTCAGACAGTTTGCCATGCATTAAGAACCTGTTGATGCATGTCCTGGTCCAACTTTTGAGGTGTTTGGTTTCCTTACAGAATCAAACTGACCTGCTAAAAATTCTTCGGCTTGCATCTTGGGGCTGCCAATAATATCAATTTTTACTGGTTGCAACCCACAAGTCAGATTACCATGATTTTCACCAATCTTCCACAAACTGTCATCAATTTCTTGATAATTTAAAGTGTTGTCACCTCTTGATGCTACCAGATAACTTGCATTTAAGCTGTTTAGCTTATCAACAGGCAGGATAGAAACATTAGAAGAGAACATGTTTTGTTGGTTGCCCCAAACACCCCCTATGTCCTGTGACTTAAAGTTACCAGAACTAATTTCACGCAGCTGAATAGTTTGTCCAGCCCAGGCTCCACTAGTTGAAGGTACTTGAACTTGAAGGCCACCCTCCACAGCTTGGGTATGATTCTGCTCTGAAGGAACTCTTTGTTACTGGGTCCTCCGGAAGAAGACTTGAAAGATGCATGGGGAACCTCAGTCAGAGCCTTGTTGTTTTCTTCATTAGTGAACTTAAAGGAATGCCGATTACTAGGATCAGAGTTTGAGGTTACATTAACACCATTAATCAAGGGAAAATTTCTCGGAATTAAAGAAGTTGCACCCTTAAGACTGCTATCACCCAAACAGCTGCATGTTTCCCATTATCATTAGTAGTTACAAAATGCTTTACAGTCAGTTGCTCTGTTTTCTGAAAACCCATGCCACTCCATCCCTCCTGCCCCTTATCAGAAATGGAAGCTTGAACAGCCTCTTGTATAAGAGCACTCCAGCTCCCACTATGGATAGAAGGAAACACACCATAATAACCACTCTCTGAAGGATGCCCATGAATATCACCACCCATGCCAGAGATAAAGCTCCCTCCAGATGGAAGACCCCAATTGTGATCATCATCAGAGCCAAACAAGAGCTTTCAGTTCTATAGGATCTAGACTAGCCACAGTGCTAGAAGTCCCTACTTCTGATAATGACTCTTCCAGTGAATTACTAGATGACATTTCTTGTTTTTGTGTACCATGAAATTCCTGGAACTGAATGCTTCTTTGCATATTGTTCATCTGCTAAAAGTTTCCTGATGGAACATTATTACCTAGAACTTGTACTGGATAATTGCCAAAGTCATGTTTCCCCTGAAAATTCAGTGCAGTAGCTAAAGCCTTATCCTGTAAGCAACTTTGTGAGGCCACTTGATAATCAGCTCAAAAAGTGCTAGATGAATATGTTGGCTTTTCTGCCTTGGTTGCAGCTGCCTAGTCATCAAATCATGACAATTATCAGACATTCTTAATAAATGTGAATAGTTGTTGACAGAGCTGGTATCTGAAATAGGCATTCCAAGAAAAGAGTGATCAATCTGTTGTGGAATAAATCCCATAGATTGTGTTGCCTGATTTTGATCATTTGATATAATTACACCATTTGCATGGTTCTGCATGGCAACAGAGCAACTGGGCTGCGCCAAGTTCATGTTTCGAGCTTTAAACACATGAGATTTACTAGGTATGTTGGATGTGCCTCCAATAAAATTATTAAGCTACATATTGTTATATGCTTCACTGATGGCTTTCGTTTGACATTGTGGGTAACTGATTTCCTGTTTCAGGCTTTGATACAGCAGATAACTGACTGCTCCCTGATCCAGCTGCTGAAGTTGCTGCTGTCTCTGAACCTCTTGGAGCAGCTTGTACATCAACTGTTGTTGCCACAACTGCTTATTGCTTGCACCATGTGCTGTCTTGGACAAGAAAGAGACACTCAAAAGAGGAAGCACCTAAGAAGCAGCACATTCAGCAGTCTCTTGCCTCTAAATCTTCAACGAGATCAGAACAGCTTTCCTTGGATACTTTAATAGCCATCAGAAATATTAAAAGAAAATATGAGTATCAGTACCAAAGAAGCCTCAAGCTTATGTTTTGAAAATTTAGTATCCAATTGTGACTTTATGGATGAAAATTTACTTTCTGTCCTATAATCTCCACATAAAGACCCTTAAAAACAAACCATATTAAACACAAGAATCAGGCTTCCTGAGGGGCAAATAACTGAATGTCATTGATAAGGCACCATATTAACTTCCTCTTCCATAGAATTCCATATGTTAAATTAATAGCAGCATTTACAAAAGAGAAATAAATCACTAAGCTTTCCAAAATTTAGGTGCTTTTTCTAAGGGGCTACCAAAAGTACCCTTTGAGAGGCAAATTCAAGACAACTACACGGCATATACCTGAGAACTGAGAACTGAGAACCTTTTAGATTGAGATTTCACAGCATATTATTCAAATACTGAACGACCCATGGCAAATTCTACATATCAGCCAACTTCCAGCTTCTTGATATGGATGAATACAGAATGAGTACTCCTTGAGGAAAATCTAGACCTCCTCAGAAACTTCACTCCTAGCAAAAATCCAGCCTGCTCTGACCAGGGGTTATAACTTAATTTCCCTGATATTTTGTGCATTTATCTCATTGCCAAACAAAAGCAATTTCCTGATGTCACTATGAGTTCCTTCAACATAAACACTCAAAAAGTGACTGAGCCTGTGACATAATCAAATTCATTTTTCACAGGAATGATTTAAAGAATCCATAAATAATAAAGAAGCAGCAAAATAAAGAAACTCAGTAAGTCACAGTGCACATCACTTTTCTAATCTGTAAACTGGTTAAATTCGGCAAGGAACATGATAAGAACAAAAAATCATGTACTTTCTTCTACATACTATAATTAATGAAAAAGGAACATGAAGTGTGTTTTTATATTTCAGCCAAACAGGATTGGAATTATCAGCATTTTAGGGGATTGAGAGCATATGGCTTCCATGTGAACTAGCTAAAGCTTCTTCACACTGCTGACCACAAAAGTATATTCTTTTTAAAAAATTATTTTGCTTGTTGCTGCTTCCTGATTATAAAGCAACTACTAACTGTATTTATGAAGTCCACACTGATTCTAAGTGACCAAAGTGTTGTGTTGTCAACTATAACTATAGAAAAAAGGAATGAGAAGCAGAAAGCAAAATTGAGTATCAACAGAATATGCTTTAAACAACAGAAATGTAAAGGAGAGAGGGACTGTAACAAAGAAGCAGAAGAAGAGACCATGAGTTGTATGCCTAAAGTAGTACATTTCGAAGAAAAGAAACAAAGATATTTGAACAGTATGCCTATCCAAAGCATCAATCATACGGCTCAAGATTTTCTGATTTGAAAACCATCATATCCATAAACATCACATAGTAGACACATTTTTTGTGCCCAATAATCCAACAAAATGACCCCTTCAAGAGTCACTCGACGATCGTTTCTTACGTTTTCAATCCAAAAAGTTGAGTTCGTTCAAAAACATCCCATAGTAGGTACATCGCTTGCATGCACTAATTCAACAAGTTGACATCTTCAACAATCATTCACCACCATATCAAAAAGAGCCTTTTGTTTTTGGTAAAAGGTTGGCTCAAAGAAATAGACTAGCTGAAGATGAACAAAAGCAAACTATAGCAAATAAAATTTGCAATTTCAAAACTCTAGTTCATGACTACATGCTCTAAATTCCCAGTTCTCGTGCAAAGTAGCCCAAGACAACAGAAATGAGAACCTCCACGCGCTCCAAATGAAGTCCCGGTTCTCACCAAAGAGCAATCCCAATCAAATCTTGCAGCGCCCCACCATATCCCTCTTAAATCGGGGACAAGAGCACGAACTTCGCCACCTCGACAGTCAAATCGAAACAAAGTAGCATAACAAGACCCAGAAGGAGAAGAATCCAACACCTACGGCCGATTGCCCGGCACCAGATTAATCAATCGACCCGCCAGTCTGCGGGCGGGAAATTTGGTGATCTTTTCGTAGCGGGAGAGGGAGTGGTTCGGCTCACACGGATTAAAGGTGGGAATGGCGACGGGTTCGATCGTCGAGAGATAGGGTTAGGGTTCCCCCGACGTCCGAATCGGGACCTAGGATTTCGGTTCCGCGAGGTACGGAAGCGCAATCACCGATCCCCCCCTCTCTCTCTCTCTCGCTCGGCGGAAAGTTTTGTTTTTATTTGAGAAAATATTTGGGTCTAACTTTGAGAATTTTTTTAAAGCTCCTCGATTATAAAAAAATTTTGCAGAAAAAGGAGAAGGCACAGAAGCCATTGTCATCTTCGCGAACCTTATTAATCTCTGTCGGACTTGACACTACATTTACAAACAAGTAGGTAGTGGGGCCTGTGAAGGTGACGACGATCCTCGCATCCCCTCCTTCGTTCGCGATAATTACAAATAAGTACAAGACAAGGGCAAAGTTAACAACTATTTATAAAAATAAAAAATATTTTACAAGTTTTTTTCGAAATTAGAACATTCTACAAGAAATTATCAAGTAAAATTTTTTTCTAAGAATTTGCTTAAAATATTTTAAATCATTTTTTATTCATGAAAATTTTAACGATGGGATGAAGTGAAGAACCAACTAACATGGTAACAAAGCGAGTGATTTTGTTTTATTTTAAAGGAGGGGTAGTAAATGCCAATTGCGATGGATCTCCACCGTTCATCTTTGTTTTAAGTGTTAAATATAGTTATTAAGATGTTGATGGCTAAAACCAACTTCATTATTTAAGATTGATTATCAAAATATTTTTTGATGCTTAACTATAGGTTTTCTTAGAATATATCTACATCATTTTTTAATTATTCATTCTTGTCTTATTTCATACAGATAAATGTTGACTATTCATGAAAAAAATTATAAGTTTCCTATCATCTCTCATTTAGAAGGAAACATGAGAGGCTCATCAGTGGCATTACATACATAGACTTCTGTATCAAATTTGCACAATTGAAACTCACCTTAGTATATTATTTTACATGAGATTTTATTTTGGTACCACGACATCAAAACATTGGAATAGTATAAGTTATTTTGATTGCAAGCATTTGAATACTAAAATAAGATAATTCTGGAAATAATAGACTTATAACGGCAAATGGTGATGTCTGAATTATTTATTAAAAATAAATAGAAATAAATGATTATGATGCTGCAGGGTCTCACAAAGTTAGGGTTATCAGCTTACAAAGCTGCATCATGTCAATGGATGTATGTAAGAAGAGAAGCCAAGTTTAAGGTGGCACTTCTGCTGCAAAAATGTCACCAAAATAGCTGACAAAACGTGGCAATTGCCAAAGTATTCTGCAGCCAATGCATGCATTTATTGTGGTTACTTCAAGATTTACTGCATGCATGGCTCCATTCCCATCACATCTCCTCCTCGTTGGAATGTTGTTGGATCACCTTCGAAGAAGCGTGTAGGCATTGGAATGATATGACACTGATGGCAGTACTGCACAGAGAGATCTTTGTCTTTGTCCTTTGTGCAGTGTGGAGTCAAAAGGAGACATCCTACAAGGTTTGTGTGGCATATATATACGTTGTAATCCACACTATCAGCTCCTGTTGTGTTGGGCTCACAAGTCAGAGAGAGAGAGAGAGAGAGAGAGAGCTAATAAGGTTTTGAGGTTCAACTAATTCCCTACTTGACCACATTTCTCACACATATCCCTTTGCTCGCAGCACGGAGTCGAATATTCTGGAAGGAACCGAGTTGACTCAAAATCTTGGGAGTCAGCTGTCACCAGTCAGTGATGAGATACGCCATCCTTCATAAGTGACATTCTCAATTTGATTTTGATGAGTGTATAAGTAATAAAATTATTATTAAAAAATTCTGTTAAAACTAAAATCAAATATTATAGATTAAAAAAATTATATATCTTTTAAATATAATAATTAATAAAATATCTCGGATATTATGAAATAACATATCGTGATCTATATATCATGAATCTGCATAGGAAAGAAGATAGATTTTATTTTTCTCTTCCTATATTTTTAGGACTATTATAATTACAAGAGTAGAGGTTTATTGAAAGTTGAAAGAAGAAATCTACGATGAAAATGATACCTAGAAGATTTTGCCTATAGGTGAGAGTAGAGGCTATACGAAGGATAATCAAAAAAGTTTCTCCCATCAAGTCATCTTGTAAGGTATCCTAATATAAGTAAACTTTATTTTTATTAGTCGATAATCTTAATTAGAATATCAATATATTTTAACTAATTAATTAGAATAATAAAATCTAATATTCTTCCACTTTGACTCATTAATTGATAAGACATAAAATAGTTTAAAATTAAAATAAAAAATTATTTAAAAATAATTTACTTAATTAAATTAAAAAAATATATTTATACATATATAAATTTTAAAAATAAGTTAATAAGTCTAATAAATATAATAATACTATTTTAAGTGTGACTAGTATATAAATTATAACGGTTGTATGTCATCTACTTCCTTCTATGTATTATAACTTTGTTAATCTTTCATGATATAGTTTGAAATAATCTTTCTAATTTATCTTGTTAAGATAATCCTATTATCACATTCAATTATAATATATATACATAAATATAAATAAGATAATAAAAATAAATGACTTTAATTGTAATATTCACTCAAACATGTATTATTATATCTTTTATTGATTACTCACAAACTCAATTATAAGAATATATTTTCTTAAATATTTTTGATCGTAAGGTCTAAGTGAATGAATCAATAATTGATATAATAAAACTCAAGTTTTTAATTAACACTAATTGTTTCTAAATGTTTTCTCTAACAATCAAATATTTTATGTCGATATGCTTAAAATTATCATAGTATTTGTCATTCTTAAAAAAGAAAAATATAACGGTATGCTACAAAATATCTTTAATGACTTTGTAATTAAGTATGACCACATTAAGTCCTGAGATAAAATTTCGTAGTTATAAAGCTTAATTAGTGACCTCAAAGCATATCATAAAATCAATTTCTACTATCAATGTTATAGTTTATATTATATTTACAAATTATCAATCTAGCCAATGTAAACATAAATCATAAAGTAGAGTTTCTGTTATTGAGATAACTTACAAAATTAACATATGAAAACATCATCATTTTAAACTAATCGGATTTCTTATATGTGTATATATAGTCTCTCGTCCCTTACGGATATCTTATTTCATTCATTTACAGCTTTTAAATATTTCATTCTTAAGTAACTCCAATATCCACCAAATATTCTTATTGTAAAACTAATATATGATTTGGTATAGACTTAAGCATATAATATTTTTTTCAATCACATATGCATGAGAAATATTTTTTTTATTTGTTCTTTTATTTGATTCTTTTCTAAGTCAACACTAGCTCTGATTAAATTTTATACCATTGTTATTTGCTAAATAACGCTATATACTAAATCTCTCTAAATCTCAATTAATAAATTAATTTTTAGATCATATTAATAATTATTAATATATATTTCTAAAATTTATTAATATAGAGATAAGTTGTCTCAATTATGTCAATCATCATAAAATTCTTGGTTAAAAATCTTTTGATATCGTGTGATAAACCAAAATTATTATTGATAAACAAAATATCATATATATATATATAATCAATATAATAAAATAGCTTCCACTAATCTTCAGATATAAACATTAGTCAATGATATTTTTTAAATTTAAAGAAAGCAGTGGTATCATAAAATTTATATCCCATCATCTAGAAAGATTGCTTATAGTCATAAATAGATTTTTAAAATTTACAAGTTAAAAATTTTCTTTCTTTTCCTTTCTTTACTAATCATTTAGATTATTCCATGTAGAAAAAAAAAATTTTTCATATCTATTTGATATAACTCAAGATCATAATGAGCGACTAATGTCATGATGATTTTTAGCGAGTCTATTAGAAAAACTAAAAAAAAAGTCTAGTTATTATTGATGCCTTCTTTATAGATAAAATTTGTGCCTACAAGTATAACTTTATATTATTTGATATTACCCAATTGAGTCATATTTAGCATTAAAAACTAATTTACAATCATTCCTTTCATAATTATTAGATAATTCAATGATTTTCTACAAATCAAATGGGTCTATTAATTTTACTCTTTTTTTATTGCATCATACCACTACTTAGAATCATTATTTTTCATAACATATACAAATAACAAGAGGTCATTTTTTATTCCTATGTCATAATATGATTCTTCTAGATATATCATATAATCATTAAAAATGATAAGTCTATATTTTCTTTTGAGATATTCTTAAGACTACCTATTGTAGTTGTTCTACAAGTTATCAACAATGATATCAATATTATGTGATAATTATTGATGCTTGTTTGTTATTCACATTAATTAAGTCGTTTAGTGATTTAAGGAATAACAAATTCTCGGATAGAAGATTCATAAATAATTTCAAATATTAACCTATATCTCCTTAATATTAAAATTAAAATTTTAAGATTTTCACTCTTATGATTCATCATTTTCTAGGAATATTATATTATTATATTCAACTATTCTCATATTATGATTAAGATAATAAAATTTGTATCCTTTTGAATAAAATACTCAAAAATAATTATTGAATCTAATTTTTTTTTATGTAGATTGAAGATCGTTATCTTTGTAGAACAATCCTAAATATGTAAATGTCTTGAGTTTATATTTTATATCAATTCATAATTCTAAATGAGTTGATGAAATTGACTTAAACCTTCATCTCATATTGATTTGAGTACGAAGGAATAACTTATCATACTCCTAACAATATCAATAAAAGTATGATTTCATATTTTAATAATTTCATTTATTATGACACACCTAATAAGATATATTGAGCATGAATATCTTACTTTCTTTATAATCCAGTAAAAAAACCAAAATTATGATCAAACATATTATACCTATAATAAAATTACTAATATCAGATTTGATAATTTTAATTTTTCTACCTAATTGTTTCTCGACTTTATTTATGCATATCTAAAAGTATCGATAACTTGAGACCTTATATGAATCATATATGCATGGTCAAATTTTGACATATCATCTATAAAGGTGATAAGATATCTCTTCATAAATGTAAGTATATATAAACTTAGTAAAACCATATTTCATTTGAATATTTGATTATAGGATTATAGGAAACTTAGGATTTACATTAATCTTGTATAAATTATCATTCAAAATTTTATAACTAAATTTAATTGAATAATAAATATACTAAATTTGTCACCAACAAAAGAAAAATAATATCCTAATAATTCTAGATAAAAACACTAAAATTTTAAAATTATAGGAATATAACATGTACTCTTAAGATCTATCAAATAGATTATCTCTAAGCGTAAGTGATAAATATATACTACTATCACTTTCGACTTAAGATGATTCATTGTAACGATGAATCTTTCATGCTTTTTTGATTTCCATGTTAAAATTAATTTTTGTATGTTATTTGTAACATGAGTTGAAACATCAAAAGTAATCTATTAAGTATTATAAAGGGACCTTCGTCATATCTAATTTGAAACATATAAAGATTAGTTTATATCTTTCTCTTTTGAATTAAACCTAATAGTCTTTTTCATGTGACCTTTCTTGCCACAAAAGTAATACTCTATTATGATAACTTTTTTTTTATGAGTTTGTATAATATTTATAAATTTAAGTGATTTATTTGATAAATCATGCTCGGATATTGCGAAGCAATGTGTCATAATTTATTAGACTTTTCTTTCCCTCTTTTCTTATTTTTTGAATCATTAAGAGTAGGGACTTATTGAAAGGTGAGAGAAAAGTCTATAATGATAATGATCCTTGGAAGATCATGAGAACAAAATTTCTAGAAAAGAAAATTATGAGAATTTCTTTATTTTAATGAATTAATTAGGATCATAAAATCTAAGAAAGAAGTGATGATAAAAGAAGGGGGAAGACATATAGTGCACGCAAGAGCTTTCATGCTTAACCAGGCTCTTAGCAGCACAATACGAACACAATAAGCATACAGCAACTTCTTAATTTTTTTCTGTTTACACTTAAAGCAATTGTTCTCGACTTTGGTTGTCTTTACAAAACAAGATAATATAGGGTATTAGATTCAGAAGTTGGTTTCCGGAGCAAGTTTAGTCTAAGTCTAATGGATGCAAATTCCACTCACATATGCATGAATAAAACAGTCTTTATGATGTCAACTTGGAGCCTCAACAATTATGTATGTGTGTGGGAACAGCTATCAGTTCTGCAGCTTTACTGGGGCTTATGAGATGGCTGAACCCACATGGAACTCTATGAGCTACGCCTCAAGATCTATGCACTCAAAGTTAGACTTAATATGACCAAAATGTGTCCATTTTTCATTATTAATGAATTGTTTTGTTCAATTACACTTAAGTGATCGTAATTTATATTTCGGAAAAGCGACTCTGATAGTTTGCAAACAAGTATTACACGACTAAGGCAAATCTAGATAAATTTAGACTATCAACACAATAGTTGTGTGTGCGTGTTGCAGAGATCCAAAAACAACTTCTCGTTGATGAGGAGATTAGTTTGCATCGGCTCATAGAGGCCCATTACGCAAATCAACTCTGAATCTTCAACCATGTAGTAAGTATTACAATGCAATAACATATGTCAGTCAATATGGATATGAATACATATATACTCAAGTTGTATTTCATATATATATATATATATATATATATATATTAATCGAACCTAATTTTGATGGGCTTAAGTTTCTACTCACTATATTGGACGGGTTAAATCAATGAAAATTCAACAAAAAAATATTATAAAATAATTTATTATTTATTTCCTTTATAATTCTTTCTTCTTCTTTCACTTTTCTATTTCCTCTCCTTTCTTTCTTCCTACCCTCTCTTTGTTTTTTTTTATCCCTCCCATTCTGTTCTACTCATCCCTTTCCAACCCATCAACCTACTCCATTTTTCTAATATTTTGATCCTTGACTAAAAGTGAATCAATTTAAATTTAATTCGGCACGTAGCTAGATTGATCAGCTTGGTACAATGGGCGGGTCCCAATCGGTTTGATCCAAGCTCGTTCAATTATTATTAATTTAATATAATTGAGTTGATGATATTATCGAATGATGTGAGGAATCCAACGCGTGTGACCGTGCAACGGCCAAGATTGGATCCCTTCAGTAATCCAGAAATGTCTCTCGCTCCACCAAGTTCTATCCATCACATGCAGTAGAAGAAACCGTAACAGCTATTAAGGTAAACAACTTTATACCGTGGCCTCGGGGCATCGCGGCTGGGTTCGGGTCTGAATGCGGTAGAGATCTTCGGGTTGCGTCCTTGGGGTCTATGGTGCCGACGAGAACTCCTCTGGCGATCACGTCTCGCTTTTGTTCCTGCACAAAGATCGGGTCGGGAAGAACTCTGCCCGACCCCTCCGACGATCAAGTCAGTCAAGATTGTCTTTAGAGGATGTTTGTTGGTTGAGAAGAAGAAAAGACTCTCCTTTTTACGCTCATCTGCCTGGGTTTATATGGACCAGGTTGTTGCTCTTTGATGTGCTTGTGGCGTCGCACCTCTGATTGCGTCTGATAGTGCGCCGAGGACCAGGACCTGGCCCTTGCGGGATGGTGATGTGTCTCGGTGGCCGTGCGGCCTGCGAGGGACAGGTGGTGTCATATCTGTCGGTCAACCCTGGCTACAGTCGGCTACGAGCGGGACAGGAGACGTCATCCGGGTGCAAGCGGTGTGGGCTTACGTTACGTCCCATTTATTACCCACATCATTCTTCCCCCCTGAAGGAATGCTCGGTGCTCGTTTAGGGGTCCGAGGCTAGCTTCAGACCATGAGGATTACCAGGTGGGCTTTTGATCTGTGTGGGGAATGCTTTCCAGGGGCTCATAGCGGATGTCGGTCGACTCGTCATCCAGGAGGAGGCGTGACTGGAGTGTTTTGACTCTGGGGGTCGTCGAGAAGCGGGCGCTGTGAAGCTGTGGTCGAGGTATAGGCTCAGGCGGGCGTACAGCACAGAGGCGAGTATACCGCGCAGAGGTGTACGCAACGGCGGTGCGGCCGAGGTACTGAGCTCAAGCGGGTGTACTGCGCAGCGCGGCGCGTGATCGCGTGAGAGGTGTACACACGATGGCGTGCCATGACCGAGGCACAGGCTCAGGTGGGTGTACCGCATAGAGGTGTCGCAGCTGGCGTGCGACCGAGGCACGTGCTCAGGCTCAGCGTATCGCGCAGAGGCGCGGGCGTCTGCACGCGTAGAGAGTCGCATGCGGGCGGCTCATGCGATCGAGGTATAGGCTCAGCGGGCGTATCATCACAGCAGGTGTACTGTAATGGCAAAGGTCAAGCGGCGAGGTATAGGCTCAGGCGGGCATATCGCACAGAGGTGGGCGTACCGCACAAAGGTGTACAAAGTGGGCAGGTTGTGATCGAGTACAGGCTCAGGCGGGCATACCGCGTAGAGGTGGGCGTACGTAGAGGTGTACACAAGCCATGGCGTGCGAGATCATCGTGCGCGCGAGTAGCGAGCTTCCGTGCTCAGCGAGCATACCGCGCAGAGGCGGGCATATCGCATAGAGGTGTACGCAGCGGGCTTTCTGGCCGAGCGGTATGGCTTGGGCTTTGTGGATGGCTCAAGCTTTGTGGCCGAGCGGCATGGCTCGGGCTTTCTTTTGGTGCAGCAATGAACCAGCAATGAACCATGCAGATGGTGCAACAATGAACCAGCAATGAACCATGCAGATGGTGCAGTAATGAACCAGTAATGAACTATGCAGATGGTTGGCTGTGGTGGTACTTGGGTGATCATGATCTCGTATTTCACGCCCGTTGAGGGGTGGGAGATCCCTCAGTTGCTGGCTTGCGTGAGACCTTAAGGGCCAGTTTCTTGTGTCATTCGACCTTTCCAGAGGCGCATTCGTCAAAGGGTTCTTAGGGCCGGATCGAGGTGATCGTGACGCTTACGCTGCCGCGCCTTCCTACAGGCTGCCACGTTAGGCCTCATTTATGGCGGGGCATCCCCTGGTCTTCCTGAAGTGACGCACCTTGTGGGCTATCATGTCAGTGAGCTGTCGCCCACTCCGCGCAGGCGAAGAGTCGGGGTTTGGTGGGAATTCCCCTATAAATAATGTGCGGTTGCCTTACCACACGCCTTTATCTTTCGAGCTGATCCTTCCAAATCCCCATTGATCCCGTTGCCCAGTTGTTTTATTTGATTTCTACAACCGACCTCGTTCGCGTCCGCCCTTCCGTTTTCCTTCCGAAGGTCAGTACAAATGGCCTCTTCCTCTTCCCCGCTTGCTTCCACTTCTTCTCCTGCTTCCTCCTCCACCTTTTTTGCTGGGCAAAGTCCCTCACCATGGGGTCGCAGCTTGCCTTTCGACGAGAAGGCAGCGTGGGCCCTTGAGGCCCTACGGTCTCCCCATAACCTTGACTCCACCGTGAGCGAATCGCAGCTCTCCGACCTTCGGGGTCGCTTTGGTATCCCGGGGGACTATGTCCTTGTGGCCCCGGAGGCAGGACAACGAGCGTATGACGCTATTCCCGGGGGCTTCGCGCTATCCGTGGATGCCCTGGAAGCAGGACTGTGTTTTCCCCTGCACTCGATCATCGTTTCCTGCATCTCTAGGTGGCGTATTTCGCCATCGCAAATGGCACCTAATTGCTGGTGGGGTTTGGTGGCGTTCCTGGGGGAATGCCACTACGCCGGCATTATCCCATCCCTAAATCTTTTCCTGTCTTACTTCCGCCTCTCCAGAGGACCAGAGGGATATTATCTTTCTGCCCGTCCGGGCTTTAGGGTAGGTGGCACCCCTTCTAGTAACAAGGGGTGGAAGGGGCGGTTCTTCTTTGTGAGTTACGTGCGGGACTAGGGCTTCGGGCTCCAGTGGTCGGCTCATGCTATCGACAATACTACTCCAGGCCTGAGCTATGATGAGCTCAGGGACCTTCGGCGGCTGAAGGAGATTCTTCCTTCCTCCACGGCTAATCAGGACATAACTGAGTCGTGGCTGATCGAGGCGGGCCTTAGCCCGATACCTCAGGGTACACCTGCAACGTGCAGTCTAGGGTTCCCTTTGTTTTACGGGTACTAACCGATGTCCATTCGTAGGGATGGTGAACCTCATATCAATCCGTGGCAGACGGATTCCGTCAACCCCATCAGCACGCACGGTGGTCGAACCAAAGACCGACACTAGAGAGGTGCCGGTGGAGGTCGAGGCGGACCGACCGCAGAAGATGGTCCGTAGAAGAAGATCAAAGTCCTCACCTCCAAGCGGCCTGTTGT
The DNA here is from genome assembly GCA_024322285.1 of Musa beccarii. Lineage (NCBI taxonomy): Eukaryota > Viridiplantae > Streptophyta > Magnoliopsida > Zingiberales > Musaceae > Musa > Musa beccarii. Next base: position 34,857,470 of record CM044398.1, on the reverse strand, counting down.
GGCGGCAACACAGCCGGAGGAGGCTAGCACGGAGCCGGCGGAGCGGGCGGAGGCGGACCCCAAGCGAGGCGAGGTCGAGCCTAGTTGGGAGGGTGAAGGAAAGGAGCCTCGGCTCCCCTCAGTCCGTGAGTTGTGTCGGCTACCGGCCGGCGCCAAGGATGAGCCTTTTCAGGCTTAGGCGGTTGGAGATCGGCCAGTGGGGGTGGCGGATGACCCCCTACTGGCCCGTTGGGAGAACCTATCCGTCGAGGATAGGGTTTGGTGCCCCGGTGATGCTGCAATCCATGTTCCTCCAAGGAGGGCTTCACCCGGGATGGCTTCCTGAAGTGGGAGCTATACACCCGCCCTCCGAGACTCTCTCTCAAATTCCCCTATAAATAAGTCCGCCAAGTCGCTGGTGTGGGTAAGTATTACGCCCTAGGCTTCTCACTACCACCAGAGTGCGCCCATTCTGACACTTTTGGCTTACAGAGCCAGCACTACCTATTATCAAGGGCGCTATGGGCCGGGCAGGGGCGGCGCCTTGGCGGATCATCGACGGTCAGGTCTCCCTAACCTTGACTCAAGCGTCGCGACTCTCAAAGGGTCGGCTTTGGTATCCGGGAGCTAGGCGCCGACAACTAGTTCGAGGCTTCGCTAGGCCCGGAAGGGAAGCTGTTTTTCCCCTGCACTCGATCATCGCACGCACTTAGCAAGAATTGCCTAAGTGGTGAGGTTTGGTGGCTTGCGGCAAGCCACCGACTTATCCCATCCCTAAGTTGCCTCTCGAAGTCAAGAATCGCCTTTTTAGGGTGGTGGCACATATGGAAGGGGGTTCTTCTTTGTCCATTACACCATGTGCCGGACTAGGGCTTCTAGGGCTCCAGGGTCACCATTATCGACAATACTACAACCTCGTCAGGAGCCATCCCTTCCTCCACGTGTTTTTACAGGACTGTAAAAGAGAAGTTGATTAGTTATTGGAACGAGCTAGGCGACAAGTCCCGACGTCTCGTGAGAGGGAAGCTTTCGGAAGCAATTGAGTGAGCACTTGGAGTGCAAGAAAGCAGAGAAAGAGAGGAGGAAAACAAGGACTTTAGAGGGGTGAATGAGTAGCCTGCAAGTCCGCAAATAAACTCCCCAAGTGTAGGGCGCCAGGGAGGTAGGAGTTTGAAATGCTCCCCACGGCCCGTTAAAGGAGAACGCGAAGGCAAGTTTCGTTCGGCACATCAAGTTGAACGTGGAAACTTGTGAAAGTGTTCAACGCCCGACACTATGGACACTCAAAGAAGCCCCATCCACCATGTGCCACCTGACACTTCCAGGGTCGTTCTTCCCAGGGTGCTTCTTCATCTTTACGTGATGGCTGACAAAATTTTTATGGTCGGCCTAGCGCACATGTATAGCAAGAATTGCCTAAGTGGTGAGGCACCCTTGCCAAGCCAAAATCAGCCCGTGCACCTCGTCTCTCAGGTCTGCACTCACAAAAAGAAGTTGATTAGTTGTTTTTTGGATTTCCGTCTCAGGGAAGCTTTACAAACAATTGAATAGCGGAGTGCATTACGAAAGAGAGGAGGAAAACAAGGACTGAAGCTTGAGGGGTGAATGAGTACCACTTCCTACATTTTTACAAGAAAAAATGAAAGTGTTCAATGCCACACCAAAACATGACAAAAGTACAATCCGCCCCTCTTGAGGATATGTACAAGCATGGGCAAGCGTGCGAACATTAACGGTAGAGGCGTTGAGCGAAGTTGTTGCGAGTCCGCTCAACGACCGTGGCGTGACATCCAAGTTTTTTACGAAGATGTTTATCGGCTCGTCTAAAACACCCAAGGATATGTACAAGCTCCAAGGATATGTACAAGCAAAGGGCAATCACGGCCCCCACTTTAAGCTATCGACGCCCTCGTTGACACTCTTTGGTAGGCTTTGATAGCTGCTTCTTCATGTCAGAGGGTGTCTTCTGGCTCCCAACTGGCTTTGGTTTTGGGAAATTTCCGCCACTTCACCAAGTATTCAATCTGTTCAGCTCCATTGGGTGGCCTTGTCCTGCGATCTGCTAAAATAGTTTCAACTCGCTTCTCGTAGGAAGCTTTGGTGGGAGGTTGACGAGTTGAAACGCCTCGAGAAGCATCTTGCGGATCGGAGTGGTAGGCTTTCAAGTTGCTGGCATGGAAAACATTATGAATCTTGAGCCATACCGGCAGTTGCAACTTGTAGGAAATATTGCCCACCCTACTGATAATTGGGAAGGGGCCATCATACTTGCGCACCAATCCTTTATGCACCTTATTTCTAAAGAATTGGAGTGATGCTGGTTGGAGCTTCACTAACACCAAATCGCCGACTTTGTATTCCTGGGGTCGTCTTCCCAAGTCTGCCCACTTCTTCATCTTTACGGTCGCCTTCTCTTCATCATCAGTAGGCCCATTCTTTTGCCAAGCAATACTCCCTCTGCATTTGAGATGCCATTCTTTTGCCAAGTGATATGCAGACGGACTACTCCTTCTGTATATCAATAGCCAAAGTGTCTAGAGGGGTGGAGTCGATGTATGCTTGTAACAATTGTCCTCGTGATGATCTTAAAGGGCTCTTGTTGGATGTTCATGGTAAGCTCTCGCTGGAGGTTGTAGGAATGAAGGTTGGGCTATGTCCACCACAACTTCACCCAATCTCGTTGGTTGGCACTCACATAGTGCCCCTCAAGATATTGCTCTAGGAGTGAGTTTATTCTCTCTTTGGTTTGGCCATCTTCCGAATCCATAAGCAGGGGTGGAGGCTTGTGGAGATAGTATAACTTTGACCCCAACAATTTGAATATAGCTTGGTCGAAATCTCGGCAGAAAATTCCTTTGCTCGGGGTTCTGATCCTAAGCAGCCTTGGAGCATCTCGATCACTTATGATATTGTGCGGGACTCCCCAATACTTCACCACATTTAAGCTTCATCATCGAATCTTCATCATACGCTTGTCGAATCTCCACGATCTCTTTAGATCAAACTTTGCAACCCAAGTTGCACACCTTCTTCCGGCCGCATGAAGTCTGAGTTGATCACCGTGTCCACCAATCTTTTGGTGCTGAATGAACTAAACAATGTAAGGGTGCATCAATGAAGGTTGCATACTTCAAAAATCAGCACGTCACCACCACAAGTATCGATCCTTGGTCCCCTTGCCCTTGATCTATTGTAGAATTCTCACAAGCCCCATCGACAAGGCATTAATTTGTTTGTTGCTGCAAGCTAGATATGAAGTCTAGAGAAATGCTCCCCACGGCCTTTACTTTGCTGCAGAATTTCAAAGCTTTTATCCTTGGCTCTAAAAGTCCCATCGGCTTGCGTTGCTCCACTTTGTCTTGTTGATAAGTTAGACACGTTCGAACATATTCCTCCATGTCTGTGCCCATTTTTGGCCAATAAAAGGCCCTCTCCACGAGAGCCAATGTTCTGTGAATGCCCGGATGTCCTGCCCAAAGGGAATCATGGCACTCCTTCAAGAGTTCACGCCTTAAATTGTCCACTCGAGGGACATAAACTCTATTTCCTTTGGTGTAGATAAGTCCCTCTTGGACCCAAAATCACCGTGCCTTGCCTTCTTGGATCAATTGCATTAAGGTAACTGCTTGGGGATGTTATCGATTTGGAGATCATATAGTCCATCCTTGATCCTAGAAAGGAAGTTAGAGTGCAATCGACTCGCTTTGTTTGCCTCCGCCCTCCAGTTGCATAGCATTCACCGCCTTCACTTTTCGACTCAAGGCATCGGCTATGACATTTGCTTTTCCGGGCTTGTACTCCATTACCATGTCAAATTTTGCTAGGAAGTCCTGCTATCGTGCCTGCTTTGGGGAGAGTTTCTTTTGAGTCTGAAAGTAACTCAAAGCGATGTTGTCTATCCTCAGCACAAATCGCGAGTCGAGAAGATAGTGTTGCCACACTCGTAAACAGTGGATCACCGCTATTATCTCCTTCTCGTGCACTGGATATCACCGCTCGGTCTCATTGAGCTTACAGCTTTCATAGGCCACTGGATGGCCCTCCTGCATGAGTACTCCCCCAATGGCAAAGTCTGAAGCATCTGTATGGACTTCGAAGGGCTTCCCATAGTCTGGCAATTTGAGTACCAGTTCTTCCAAAATGGCAGCCTTTAGGTCTTGGAATGTCGCTTCACATTTGTCGGACCATCTCCAAGGCTGCTCTTTCTTCAGCAACTATGTTAGTGGAGTTGCGCGCTTGAATACCCACCAAGATGAAGGCGTCGATAGTAGTTCACAAACCCAAGGAAGGATCTCGGTTGGTTGCACCTTCTTTGCTTTCAGTTTGCTAGTCCACAACTTCTTGCACCTTTGCTTTATCCATCTCGGATAAAACTTCACTAGTCCACCGATCCGATGCCCCAAGAATAAGATCTCTTTCTGAGCAAAGTAGCACTTCTCTCTTTTATACTTAACAAAGAATTCTCTCTGAGAACTTTGAAGATTGTTCGAAGGTGTTCAATATGCTCATCAAGTGTTTGGTTTTGTGACGGCGATATCATCCAAGTAGACAACCACATAACTTGTCCGTAGGATACTCCTTGAATAGCTGGTTCATAAGGTCTGTAGAATGTGGTTGGAGCATTGGTTAAGCGAAAGGCATCATCATACCATAATCTCTCTCTAGACCAATAATTCAAACGCTCCATACCTAGTCACACAGTAGTCTTCGCTTCATCACCTTCAAAGAATACGCACTTTGCCAATACTCTAATTTACCACTTGAAGGTCGAGTTTCGAAAATACTTTGCTTTGCCCACTGAGTTGGTCGAATAAGTCCGCAATAAGAGGGATGGGATATTTGTTCTTCACAAGTCACCTTGTTAAGGGCTCGATAGTCGACATAGTCGAGACTCCCATCTTGTTTCTTCTGGAAGAGAACCTTAGAGTTCCAAATGGTGCTTTGGAACTACGGATGAGACCACCGCTTGGAGGTGGAACCCTATCGAGGGTTCATCTAATCGCTCGCTAGAATTCCTCTGGGAGCTCTGCCACTCGGGAGGGGGCATGCGGTATAGTGGTCTCACTTGGAGGCTTCACTCGGCTCCAATGCTCAATAAGATGATCCACGCCTCTTGTCCACGTGGTGGTAGAGTTTTTTTGGCAACTCGGGTGGCATAACATCTTCTAACTCCTTCGAGGACATTTGCCACCGCAGGTTTCTTTGCGGGCCTCCCATCGAGTGTTTCTAGCTTCATCGCAGCCACAAAGGTTAACTCTCCTTTGTGTACACCATTCTTCAAATTGTAAAGTCCCCTGATAGTTGCTTTGGGGATCTTGGGTTCCTCTTTGAGTGACAGAAACCACACAGGGGTTGTCACCTCCCATTAGACATATGGAGTCTAGGAACGACATCGGCACCAACTTTGCTGCATGCATGAACTCCATTCCAAGAATCACTTGGAAGTCATCCAATGGCACCGCCATCATGTTTGTGTGCCCGCCCACGATCCGATCTTGATGGAGACTCCCTTTGCTAGCCTAGAGATTCGCTTAGCCTCCTTTAGAGTTAACCTGCAATTGCCTTCATCCGACTTGGGTTTTCTCTAAGATTAACCCAAGTCGCACTTCTCTTCTCGGTCGGGCGATGAAGTTGTGAGTAGCACCCGTGTCCACCATTACTTGGGTGGTTTGGCCAATGAGTTTGATGTTTACGTACATCAGCTCACTGCTTCCTGCTTTTTGTTGCTTTGGCTTCAGGTTCTCCCTCACTTGCCCCCTGCAATGCATTCAACAAACGCGCACCCATTCGGGTCCTTGCGACTTCTCATCGCCGCTGCCCATTTGTCTCCAAATCTGAGACTGGAGCTACTCGAATGGAGGGCAACCGCGCTTTGCCTTGCCCTTGTCGGCTTAGGGGTTTTGATGGAGCCGACAAGGCATTGAGTGCTTGTTTTTGCGAGCACTCCCATACACTATGTGGTCCTCATCACAAGAAACATCTCCTAGGTTTTGAGGCCCTACCGTTTGAGTTCGGCCCCTTATGGAAGCTCTTCTTCCTTTGCTCACCCCTAGGTTCCTTCCCAGGTGGGTGCCTTGGTTGGTGATTTCAATCAGATCAAATGTGGTGACCAAGATGATCTTCTTCTTCCTTGGGTCCTCTCGAAGAAGCAAAGTCGGTCAAAGATGGTAAGCCTTTCTGTGGCTGCAATTGCTCCCCAGCAGCAAAGGTCAAAAATAGACATTCCGTCGATGAAATTCCTGTTGAGCCCATGGCTTTAGGCCATCAAGAAAACTGAACAGCTTATCTTTTTAAGACATATCTTGAATGTCCAACATTAGTGCAAAAAATTGCTTCACATAGTCCTAAATGGAAGTCGTTTGGTGGAGTTGTCTCAACTTCCTCCTTGCGATGAACTTAGTGTTCTCAGGCAGGAATTGAGTTCTCAACTCATGCTTCAAGTCGTCCCATGTGTCCACTCGTCATCGACCTTGCTGAATCTCTTCCCAACGGGTTCTCCACCAAAGCTTTGCATCACTGTTCAGATACATAGTCGCTATCGAATCTTTGGTGTCCTCAGAGTCTGGCCGCGTAGCTCGAAAGTACTGTTCCATATCAAATAGGAAATTCTCGAGCTCCTTCGCATCTCTAGCACCCCCATAACAATGTGGGTCAGGCGCCCTGAAGTTTTGTATTGGCGCAACGCGGGTGTTGCTTCCCCCCGCATTCAACGCCCTTGTGAGCATTGCCACTTTGGAAGTGAGTTCCATCACCATTTCTTGCAAATGTTGCACGGAGTCCTTTGTGTCATCCGTCAATCGGTCGACTAAGGCTTCAACCTTGTCGATCCGGGATTCAGCTTCTTCTTGCGAGCTCTCTATGCTAAGAAGCCTACTTTGGCCTTGGTAGAGTTCATCCAAGCTCGCTTCAAGAACATCCAAGTGGGTTTCCACCACTGTGACCCTCTCTCTATGGCTCTTCCTTCCGGTTGGCGCTCCAGATTGCGCCTCCTCCGCTCGTAGCGAGCAACCCACTTCTCGCTCCTCATGCTCACTACCCCGCTCCTCATGAGCGGCACCTGCAGCGTGAGAGTGAGTTTGCACATGCAACCCTCCTGTAGCTGCTTGGGGCAACATTCCGGCTTGCCCCATCTTGCTCGATTCACCACGTTGTTTCGCCATGGTGAGATTGTAAAATTTCTTCGCTGCTTGCTCAAATTGCTTGCCGACTCTGATACCACAATATCACACACTTAGCAAGAATTGCCTAAGTGGTGAGGCACCCTTGCGGCAAGCCACCGACTTAGCTGAAGTTGCCTAAGTCAAGAATCGCCTTTGCGACATACACGTCCGCAAAGGGTCAGCCGAGCTGCAACCTCGTGCAGGTCCCGTAGGACCTATAAAAGAGAAGTTGATTAGTTGTTGGAACGAGCGGCGGACAAGTCTCGACATCTCGCGAAGAGGGAAGCTTTACAAGCAATTGAGCGAGCACTTGGAGTGCAAGAAAGTAGAGAAAGAGAGGAGAAAAACAAGGACTTTAGAGGGGTGAATGAGCAGCTGCAAGTCCGCAAACAACTACTCCCCAAGTGCCGGGCGCGAAGGCAAGTTTCCATCAAGTTGACGTGCAAACTTGTGAAAGTGTTCAACGCCCGACACTATACTGAAGCCCCATCCAGCCATGTGCCACCCGGGGGGTTCCAGGGTGCTGAGATGGTTGACAAAATTTTCATGGCCGTGGGTTGCAGAAATCAGCTCGTGGCACACGAAAATGGAGCTATTTTTGGATTTCTGGGCAGATGCAGCGAGCGATCGTTCTGCTGCGCTGCAGCTGCTGTTTCCTACATTTTTACAAAGAAAAACACACCAAAACATGGCAGAATAGTCTGCCAAGGATATGTACAAGCATGGGCAAGCGACGAATGGAACGTTGAACGAAGTTGCTGTGAGTGTGCGACGACCGTTCATGACAGCACGGTGGCAAGCCCTGAGGCGACGGCAGTTGCGGAGAAACGTGCGTCCGACTTGGACGCCGAGGTGACTCGCCTCAAGACCGAGCTTCAAGCGGCCAAGGAGGAGCACAACAACCTCCATAAACTCTTCCGGGTGGAGCAGACCGAGCTTCGCCTGCTGAAGGCCGAGGCGCTCAAGCTTACCAAGCAATTGGAGGCGGCGGGTGCTGAGGCAAAGTCCGCCTCTGAGGCCCTAGCCGAGGAGACCCATCAGAGGCTGGAGAGGGACAGGTAGATGATCGAGGACTACAAGAAGTCCGAGGGCTTCCAACTCGGGTTGACCCGATCAAGGCAGGTCACCTATGAATATGGATACTGGATCGCCCTGGCTCAGTTCCGGGCACGCCATCCCGACCTTGAGGTCGTGGAGGACTCCTTTTCCTCTTTCCCTGAGGACTCGGGGGTGGAGATGCCCAAGGAGGTCCCTTTTGATGACAGCCCAGAACCGCCGAAGGGTCAGTTGCCATGAAATTTTTCTAAGGGGTCAGTCTGTAAGTCGGGGTCGTCTAGTCCTGTAACTTGACTCCAGTTTAATGAAAAATCATTCTGCCAAGAGGTTTCTTGTGTTGCTTTCCTTTGATTTTCTTAAACAAAAAACTTCTTAAGGTTCTGCATATTCCATGTCCTTGGCAAGGCGCGGCCGTCCATCGTCGCAATCCGGTAAGTCCCTGCTCGGACGACTCCTATGACCCGATAAGGTCCTTCCCAGTTGGGAGTGAGTTTGCCGTATGCTCGGGTTGGGTTGCTTACCTCGGCCCTGCACAACACCAGGTCACCGAGCCTGATGGGTCGGGGGTGTACCCTGCGGTTGTAGATCCTGGCGACGACTCTCTTGTAAGAAAGGTTCTTCAGGTGCGCGTCGGCTCGCCACTCCTCGAGCAGATCCAGTCCTGCTGTTCCCTCTTCATATCTCTCCGTCCGAGGGGTCGGGATGACCACCTTGGGAGGCAAGACAGCCTCGGTGCCGAACACGAGGCTGTAGGGGGATTCCCCGGTTGCGGTTTTGGGAGTGGTGCGTAGAGACCATAGGATGCTCGGGAGCTCATCTACCCAAGCGGAGCGAGCTGCGAGGGTCCTTCTCTTGAGCCCATCCAAGATGGATCGGTTGATCACCTCTGCAAGGCCGTTTGTCTGAGGGTGAGCCACCGAGCTGAACCTCAGCTGAATCTTGTAGCTCGCATAGAATTCCTTGAATCGGGCACTGGCGAACTGAGTCCCATTATCGGTGACGATAGCCTTAGGCAGGCCGAACCGAGTCACGATATTTCTCCATACGAACTTCTCCATCTGGCGTTCCGTAATCATTGCCAGCGGCTCGGCTTCGACCCACTTGGTGAAGTAATCTACACCAACGATGATATACCTCTACTGCCCGGAGGCCGGGGGGAATGGTCCAAGAAGATCCATCCCCCACAGTGCGAAAGGCCACACGTAATCCACAGGTGTGAGCGGGACCGTAGGCTACCGAGGCGTTCGAGTGTGCCTCTGGCATGCGTCGCATCGTTGAACATAGGTTCGGGCATCTCGGCACATAGTGGGCCAATAGTAGCCCTAGCGGAGTATTTTTCAATGCCAAGGTGCGACCGCCTATGTGTTCTCCACAAATCCCCTCGTGGACCTCGGCGAGAACTGACTGTGCCTCGTCGGGGTCCAAGCACCGTAAGAGGGGGCGCGAGAATGACCTCTTATAGAGCCGGCCATTAACTTCGCAGTACCAAGCCTGGGTGCGGCGCAGATGCCGAGCCGCGACTTCATCATCGGGCAGGGTGTCGTGCTGCATGAATTGCAAAATCTCCTGCACCCAAGTCGTCGGTGCATCGGCCGTCGTTAGTGCGGCGGCTGTGATTGTGCGGAAGGGGAGTTCCTCGACGTCGGGCTCGTCCTCAGGGCTCGACTTCAAAGCCAGCTTGGCGAGCACATTCGCCCACTCATTTTGGCCCCTCGGTATCCTAGATAGTGAAAAACTGGAGAAGTTGGTGATCAGGCTCTTTACCTCCGCCAGGTACTTAGACATGGTGGGATCACAGGCCTCGTATCTGTCGTTGAGGTGTTCGGCCACGAGCTGCGAGTCGGTGTGGACATGTAGGGCGTCCACCTGTATCTCGGCGGCCAATCTGAGTCCAGCCAGGAGAGCCTCGTACTCCGCCTCGCTGTTCGTGGCTTTGAAGCCGAAATGGAGGGAATGCTCGAACAGGCGCCCATCAAGAGCCTGCAACACTAGCCCGGCCCCCGCGCCCTTTGAGCCTGATGCCCCGTCTATGCGTAGGACCCATCCTGCGTCAGCCGGCTCGGGGTCGTCGCCTTCGGGTCGGACCATCTCCGAGATAAAGTCACCACCACTTGAGCTTTGATGGCAGTCCTCGGCACATACCGGATGTCGAACTCGCCGAGCTCCACTGACCACTTGAGAAGGCGACCTGCCAAGTCGAATTTAGCCAAAATCTGTCGGAGTGGCTGGTCGGTGATTACCTCGATTGGGTGTGCCTGGAAGTAAGGGCGCAGCTTCCGAGCCGTTAATACGAGGGCTAGTGCCAGCCTCTTGATCAGCGGGTATCGCTCCTCGGGGCCGCTCAAGATGTGGCTGGTGTAATAGACCGGCATATGCTCCTTTGGGGTCTTCTTGGTTAGAACGGAGCTTATCGCATGTGGGGAGGTGGCCAGGTAAATGCTGAGCTTCTCCCCAGGGGAGACAGAAGCGAGGAGAGGAAGGTTAGACAGGTGCTGCTTCACGCAGCTAAAGGCCTCTTGACAGTCCGTAGTCCATTCGAAATTTTTTGGGTTCTTCAGGGCATGGAAGAAGGGGAGGCACCGATCACCCGACCGAGAGAGGAACCGAGACAAAGCGGCAAGCCTCCCATTCAGTCTTTGCAGCTCCTTAACCGTCCGTGGTGCCTGCATGTCGATGATCGCCTGGACCTTCTCCGGGTTGGCGTCGATTCCTCTTTCATGTATGATGAACCCAAGGAATTTGCTTGAGCCGACGCCAAATGCGCACTTCGAGGGGTTGCGGCACAAGCCATATTTTCGAAGCATGGAGAACGCCTCTGCCAGATCAGCCAAATGGGTTACGGCTGCACAACTCTTCACGATCATGTCATCAACGTAAACTTCCATGTTTCGTCCGATCTGCTAGATGAACATCTTGTTTACGGTCCTCTAGTACATGGCTCCGGCGTTCTTCAGCCCGAAGGGTATGACCCGGTAGAAGTATACTCCCTGATCGGTGAGGAAAGCCGTGTGCTCCTGATCCTCGGGCGCCATCCTGATTTGGTTGGAGCCGGAGAAGGCATCCATGAATGACAGGCGGGCGTGACCCGAGGTGGCGTCGACCAGCTGATCGATCCTCGGGAGGGGGTAGCAATCCTTCAGGCATACACGATTAAGATCGGTATAGTTAATGCACATCCTCCAGTTCCCATTGGGTTTCTTCACGAGGACTACATTAGAGAGCCACTATGGGTACTTGACTTCTTCTACGAAGCCTGCTGCTAGGAGGTGCTCCACCTCCCTTCGAACAGCTAACTACCGCTTGGGGGCAAGCCGTCGGGGCTTCTGCTTCACTGGGCGCACCTCGGGCGAGATGTTCAGACGGTGTTGGGTGACCTTGGGGTCGATTCCTGGCATATCCGTTGGGGACCAGGCGAAGACATCAGCGTTCTCTTGTAGGAAGTTGACAAGTTGTCTCCGCTCTTGCTCGGGGAGCTCCGACCCGAACTGTTTGATTCGGGCGACTTTCGCGTAAAGGCACGCTAATGGTCGGCTTCGTTGGCTCGGGATGCTGGGCCGGCTTCTTCACATCCCGGGGGTCCTCCATGGGTGGGCCGGCCCTTGGCCGTTTATGCAGCGAGATTGCCGTCAGGTAGCATCGCCTGGACTCAAGGGGACTTCCCATGGCTTCACCGACCCTGGCACGGGTCGGGAACTTTACCGTCCGATGGTAGGTGGATACAACTACTCTAAATCTGTTGAGGGTCGGTCGTCCGAGTATCACATTGTATGCAGTGGGCAGGTCGACGACTAGAAACGCCGTCATCACCGTCTTTGTCCTCAGCGGGTCTCCCAGAGTCAGGGGTAAGGTGACTGACCCCAACGGCGATATTGCATCGCCAGTGAATCCGGTGAGCGCGGAGCGCATCGGCTCCAAGGCATCTTGGGTCAGGCCGAGCATCTCAAAAGCATCCAAATAGAGTATGTCGGCCGAACTTCCCATGTCGATCATGATTCTTCTAACTTGGGCATTGGTAATCCTGGCGGTTATTACCAACGCGACGTCGTGCTCGGATTGCCCTGGCTCCTCGGCCGAGAATGTGACCTCAGGGCCAGGCCCTTGCTGGAGCTCCTGCCGATGACCGCTCGGGCGTACACCTTCCGCTCGGCCATGCTGTTTTCCCTGGCGGCGGGGCCACCGGTTATTACGTTGATCTGTCGCTCGATGGGGCCCTCGGGGCGCGGTGACAGATTCTCGGCCTGGCGGAGGTAGCGGCCCAGGTGCCCCATGCGAATGAGCTCCTCAATTTGCCAGTGCAGGTCATGGCACTCCTCGGTGTCATGCCCGTGCTGTCGGTGGAAACGATAATATCTAGACTGATCCCGCAGTCCGGGGGGACCCCTCATCGGGGTGGGTGCTTTGAGCAGCTCCTTCTCATTTATCTAGAGGAATATCTCTGTCTGGGAAGGGCCCAGCACAGAGCGGGGAGACCTCGGGATCCATGGGTCAGCCCATCCTACCCCTCGGCGTGAGAGCCGACTGCTCTCGTGGGGTTTCGGGCCGAGGTCTCTTACGCTCTTCGTGCTTCCCGGCCATTCAGGTTTCTGCCGCAATAAACTGGTTATCTCATTGGAGCATCTCTGGCACCGTAACCGGGGGACGCTCCACGAGGGACCAAAAGAACCTGGAGGGTCGCAACCCGATCATGAATACCTGCATCAACAAAGAGGGGTGAGTATCCGGTAGCTTCAGAATCTCCATGGTGAAACGATTCACAAAGTGAGAGAGCAGCTCCTCCTCCTTTTGGTTGAGTCCTAGGAGTAAGGCGACGGACGGCTTCGGCCGTGCATACGCCAAAAAGTTAAGCTCGAAGTCTCTTGTGAGCTGGTCAAAGGATGAGAATGCTCCGGCCTTAAGACTACTATACCACCCCCTGGCTGGCCCCCTTAGCGTTGTGGGGAATGCCCGACACATCAAGGCGTCCGATGTGCCGTAGAGCGCCATTTGGGCGCGGAAGGTGGCCACGTGGTCCGCCGGGTCGGCAGCGCCGTCATATGCATCAAGGGAGGGGAGACGGAAGTTCAAGGGAATCGGTTGATCCTGTATCTCGAGGGTGAACGGTGATCCCCCGTACATGCCCTCCCCTTACTCTTCCTTGGACCTGCGCACTTCCCTCTGTACCTCCGTCGGACCAATCAACATTCTATGATTGCGCAGAAGATTCTAAAATGGCCAACGTGATCTGAGAGAAGGACTCGGAGGGACCTCGTAAGTCCAGAGGATAACACCTCGGGATCGGGATGGTTGCTCGGGTCATCCAACACCTGTCTCTCGAACGGAACCCGTCGCGTCCGAGGTAGGGTCGGGAGTGTCGAGGAGGTTAAACTGTGGACCTTGTGCGCAAACGGAATCTTTGCTTTTCCTTTGACTTATCGAGTGTCGGGTCCACGGAGATTCAAAGGCATTGCTAGTAAGGACACTAGGCGGGATGAAAGTCCACCATCCTTGAACGACTAGAGTCTCGAACTTGTTGGCGGGTGTCGAGATCCATGGAAGGCCTCGGCGTATGGTTGCTACGATGCGACATTTGGTCGGTGGCGGTGGCGGGTGGGGCCATTTAGGGGAGCGGGCTTTTAACTTTTCCCTATTCTCTTATCACGATCATTGAACATTCTTCCAATAACGTTTCATGGTCGCGACGGGGTCCTCCACTCGGGGCTCGTTACGGGGGGAGCCTCGGCCCGGAGCCCCTACCAAGTGTGACCCCGCGAACATGGGCTCGCCTGGGCTACCCGGCTGACCTCTCGACATCGGGCCCTCCTTCTAGCGCCAATCTGTTAGTGTAAACAATTTTATGCCATGGCTTCGGGGCCATCGCGGTTGGGTTCGGGTCCGAATGCTGTAGAGATCTCCGGGTTGCGTCCTCGGGGTCTGTGGCGCCGACAAGGACTCCTCTGGCGATCACGTCTCGCTTTTGTTCCTGCACAAAGATCAGGTCGGGAAGAACTCCGCCCGACCCCTCCGACGATCAAGTCAGTCAAGATTGTCTTTAGAGGGTGTTTGTTGGTTGAGAAGAAGAAAAGACCCCCCCCCTTTTTACGCTCATTTGGCTTGGTTTATACGGACCAGGTTGTTGCTCTTTGATGTGCTTGTGGTGTCGCGCCTCTGATTGCGTCTGACAGTGCGCCGAGGACCTGGCCCCTGCGGGATGGTGATGTGTCTCTATCACAAGGTGATGCGAGCTGCGAGGGCAGTGGTGTCATATCGTCGGCTCAACCACGACTACTGATTGAACATTGCGATCTTGCGCATTATGGGACAGAGAGGTGTCATCTTGGGTGCAAGCAGTGTGGGCTTACGTCACGTCTCATTTATTACCCACATCAATAGCAAAGTCAAACAAGGCAGTGGAAGCACCTCCGACGACGTACTATATTATTAGGACATTAGAAAAACAAGTGATATGATTTGATATGCATTAAATAACTATCTTCTTTTCTAGTGATAATAAAACTTTACTTTATCAATACTTTATTAAATAACTATCTCCACTATTTTATATGAATTACATAATCTTTTATCAATACTTTACTTCATATAAAATAATAATTTTAAATATAATCTTATTCTCTAAACTGTCTTCAGATTAGCTTACCATATAAAAACCAGAGATCCAAAAAGAGATCACCAAGCATTCCTTGATCATGGATGATGGACTCGTTGCCGCCTCACGACAATTCTTGCTCTGCCATACCAACACAAGGCCATTTCATCCCCTCATGGCGCCGCCCAGATGCTTGGTGGACCACGGCTTGAGGTCACGTTTGTCAACACCGAGTTCAACCATGCGCGTGTCGCCGCTTCCTTGGCCGACATGGAGCAGGTCGCATCTTTCGGCCGACCAATTAGAGGAATGAGCTCGTCTCCGCAAGCATCCCAAATAGGCCAGCTGGAGTTGAAGACTCCGCTTAAAGCGCAGGCGACCCACGAGGAAGTACGATGGCGGGCCTTCCTTTTCAGGCCATGCCGCCTCAATCAACATTCTATGATTGCAAGGAGAAGGCGTCCGTAGGAAGCGGCGACGCCGGCCATCGAATCACGTTATTTAATGCGTGATCGCCTTCGAGCATGGCCTGGGTGTAAGACAGACAATTGGGAAGTATAACGGAGGTCATGAACGAAGAAGATGGGCGTCCGGAAATCGCGGCGTTACGGCTGCGTCGGCGGCGGTGCTCGCCACGATAAGTAATTAGAATAGCATCCATTCTTGAGTTGATCGCGTGGGCGTCATCGCATTCCAGCGTCGTCATGGAGGCCATCAGCAATGGAGTGCCTCTCCTGTGTTGGCCCGGCTTTGGCGACCAGTTCGTCAACCAGACCTATGTTTGTGATGATTGGAAGACTGGTCTGGAGATGGTGGCTGATGAGAGTGGGATCATAACAAGGGAAGGTGTTAGTGTCAACAACTTTGCACCGTGATCCCGCGGTCGGGAACTCCTCGCCGAGGGCTCGGGATCGTCGCGGTGTGGTTCGGGCCGGATGTGAAAGAATCCCGCGGTCAGGTCCAGGACTCCGAGAGGTCGAAGAGGGTGACGTCGGCTGCCGCCTCCTGCCTCCGGTCCTGCACAAAGGTCGGGTCGGGTCGAACTCCGCCTGACCCCTCCGACTCACAAGTCAATCGAGGGGGTAGATGAGAGAGTGCTCTTTCATAGAAGTAGAAGCAACTGTAGCCGTAGTTGTCGCGCCCCCTGTCTTTGGCTTCTTCGGGGCTTATATACACCGAGGCACTACTGCGTCTCTAGTTGCGTCTGGGGAGGCTGCACGGTCCTGCTCCTGCAGGATGGTGATGCGTCTCGAGACTCATGAAGCCTGAGGTGAACGGTAGGGATCACATCTGCGGGTCAACCCGGGCCATAGTCGGCGGGCTGAGGAGTGAGGGCGTCATCCTGACGTGGACGGCATGGGCTCACGTCACATCGCTCTTATTACCCATATCATTCTCCCCCCTAAAAGGAAGCTCCTCCTGGGGTTGCTCCGGGACTTGAGATCGGCTGGGCTGCTGGATTGGAGGGTTCCGAACTGACAGAAAGATCGCAGCCGAGACGTTGCTCGGTGCTTGATGACCGAGGCATTGCTCGGGCTAGGTGGCCGAGGCATTGCTCGGGCTTGGTGGCCGAGACGTTGCTCGGTGCTTGATGGCTGAGGCATTGCTCAGGCTAGGTGGCTGAGGCATTGCTCGGGCTTGGTTGCCAAGGCATTGCTCGGGCTTGGTGGCCGAGGCATTGCTCGGGCCTCTGGGCCGAGGTATTGCTCGGGCTTGGTTACCGAGGCGCTGCTCGGGCCTCTGAGGCCGAGGCATTGCTCGGGCTTGGTTGCCGAGGCATTGCTCGGGCCTCTGGGGCCAAGGCATTGCTCGGGCTTGGTTGCCGAGGCGTTGCTCGGGCCTCTGGGGCCGAGGCATTCCTCAGGCTTGGTTGCCAAGGCATTGCTCGATGTGAGCAATCCGCTCCGAAGAGGGTGACGCCTCCGCCTCCCGTCTGCCTCTGGGGCCAAGGCATTGCTCGGCCTCGGGGCCAAGGCATTGCTCGGGCTTGGTTGCCGAGGCGCTGCTCGGGTCTCTGAGGCTGAGGCATTGCTCGGGCTTAGTTGCCGAGGCGTTGCTCGGTCCTCTGGGGCCGAGGCATTGCTTGGGCTTGGTTGCCGAGGCGTTGCTCGGGCCTCTGGGGCCGAGGCATTGCTCAGGCTTGGTTGCCGAGGCGCTGCTCGGGCCTTTGAGGCCGAGGCATTGCTTGGGCTTGGTTGCCAGGCGTTGCTCGGGCTTGGTTGCCGAGGTGTTGCTCGGGCTTGGTGGCGGCGTTGCTCGGGCCTCTGGGGTCGAGGCATTGCCGCCGAGGCATTGCTCGGGCCTCTGGGGCCGAGGCGCTGCTCGGGCCGCTGAGGCCGAGGCGTTGCTCGAGGCTTGTTGCCAAGGCGTTGCTCGGGCCTCTGGGGTCGAGGTATTGCTCGGGCTTGTTGCTTGAGGCGCTGCTGCTCGGGCCCTCTGAGGCCGAGGCATTGCTCGGGCTTGGTTGCTTGAGGCGTTGCTCGGCCTCTGGGGCCGAGGCATTGCTAGGGCTTGGTTCTTGGTTGCGCTGCTCGGGCCTCTGAGGCTGAGGCATTGCTCGGGCTTGGTTGCCGAGGTGTTACTCGGGCTTGGTTGCCGAGGCGTTGCTCGGGCCTCTGGGGCCGAGGCATTGCTCGGCCTCGAGGCCGAGGCATTACTCGAGCTTGGTTGCCGAGGCGCCGCTCGGGCTTGGTTGCCGAGGCGTTGCTCGGGCTTGGTGGTCGAGGCGTTGCTCGGGCCTCTAGGGCTGAGGCGCTGCTCGGGCCTCTAAGGACGAGGCATTGCTCGGGCTTGGTTGCCGAGGCATTGCTCGGGCTTGGTGGCCGAGGCGTTGCTCGGGCTTCCGAGGAATGGTGAGTGCGGGTGTGGCGCGGGGAGAAGCGCTTGGACGGTCGACGGCCCGGGCGTGCTCAGGCAGGCGGGCTGTACAAGGGCGTGCTCGGGTAGTCAACGGTCGAGGTACGTGCTCAGGCGAGCGAGCTGCACGGAGATGTGCTCGGGCGATCGACGGTCGTGATACATGCTCAGCGGGCAGGCTACATGCTGCGAGACGACTGCTCGGACGGTCGGCGGCCGCGGTACATGCTCGGGCAGGCAGGCCGCGTAGGGACGTGCTCGGGCAGTCGACGGCCGAAGTACATGTCCAGGCAGGCAAGCTGCGTAGAGATGCGCTCGGACAGCCGGCAGTCGCGGTGCCTTCTCATTCAGGAATATCCTCCTTTCTCTCTCTTTTGACATGGGCCACGAAGGACTCTTTAGCCTTCGCGTCCTTTCGAAAGCTAGTCGCACGTATCAGGCGCCGGAACCGAAGCATCTCTGGCGTGCCGCCCAAGTCGCCCGCCTGGGGGTCACCACGTGGCCCCCCATTTATGGCGGGGCATCTTTCGGGCTCCCCGATGTGATGTGGCTGGTGGGCAAGCATGGCAATGGGCTGTCGCCCACTTCGGAAGACGAGGGAGTGTCGTCCTCTAGCGGGATCTCACCTTTAAGTAGCGCGCATCGCGCCCCCTTCCCCTCCTCTTGTTAACCGATTTTTCCACTCCAGGTCTCGCCGTCTCTTTTCCTAGCTGCCTTCCTTTTCTCCTGTGTCCTTCATCTCCTTCGAGTCGACCTCGCCGCTTTCCCTTTCGGAGGTCAGTAAGGATGGCCTCTTCATCCTCTTCTTCTTCCTCTTCTGCCTCCTGTTCTTCCTCTTCTTCTTCCTCTGATGAGGGGGTGACGCGGGCGCTTGAAGCCTTGATGTGGCCGCATGACCTTGACTTGTCTGTGAGTGATGCGTCCCTGGAGACACTCCGTGAGTGCTACTGCATCCCGGAGGACTACGCCCTCTTAGCACCGGAACCGGGGCAACGGGCTTATGACCCGATCCCTAAGGGCTTCGCGCTAACCCTAGATGCCCTCGAGGCAGGGTTGCGATTCCCTCTACACCCCGTCGTCATCTCTTGCATCTCCTGGTGGTGAATCTCGCTGTCACAGGTGGCGCCGAACTCCTGGCGCTACCTGGTGGCATTCCTGGGGGAATGCCACCATGCCAACATAACCCCGACTCGAAACCTCTTCCTTTCTTGTTTCTGCCTCCTTAAAGGGTCGGAGGTGTACTTCTTGTCTGCCCGGAAGGGCTTTCGAGTCGGCGGGGCCCCTTCTAATAACAAAGGTTGGAAGGGACGATTCTTCTACATCTATTGCGAGAAGGACTGGGGTTTTGGGGTTCGATGGTCCGCAAGGATCATCGACAATACGGTGCCGCGCTTAAGCGCCAAAGAGCGCCAGGACCTGGAGAGGCTTAGGGAAATTCTCCCCTCCTCTCAGGCTATCCGGAACATGACGGAACGATGGCTGGTCGAGGCGGGGCTCAGCCCATCCTCGCTGGGTAGGTCCCCGTCGACTGTCCCCTAGGTGTCTCTGATGGTCATCAGACTCTAACCGCCTCTCTGTCCTCTACAGAAATGGTGAACCTGCAAGCTCTCCACGTTGGGCGGACCTCGGCGCCCTCGTCTCCACGCCTCGCAGCAGGTCCACGGGCCGGCACAAAGGACTCTCCGTTGGAGGTGGATGCCGGCCGTCCGAGGAAGAAGGCCAAAGTCGCGGACGCGAAGGAGCCCAAGGGGGCCGCGCCAAGACCAGCGGGTGCAGCCACGGAGCAGGCTAGGCGAGCGGGTGGGCCTCCCCAGCTCGACGAGGCAGGGCCCAGCCGGGAGGCGGCCGAGAAGGGACCGCGCCCTCCCGTCATGAGGGATCTCTACCGCCTTTCGCCGGGCAAGGAGGAGAGGCAACCCTTCCTGGCGCGGGCGATGTGGGAGCTCCCCGTAGGGGAGGCGAGCGATCCTCTGGTCGCCCGTTGGGGAGGACTGTCCGGAGGGGACAAGGTGTGGGCCTAAGGAGATCTCTCGGCCATGTATTTACGGGGTGCGCTGCATCCCGTCATGGCCCGGGACCTGTACAACCTCCCCTCGGAGTCCCTCCTTGGGAAGTCGGCCAAGTCACTGATGTGGGTTAGTGTCGTTCTTCCCGCTCTTCTCTGCCCTCATAACCGCATTCGTTCTGACTTCACTATTTTTGCAGGGTCTCCACTACACTACGGCGTTGATGGACCGGGTTCGTGACGCCGGTCGGGTCATCGGGGGCCTGTGCGAGCGCAACTCCGAGTTGCGCCGTGAGTTGGATGAGGTCCTAGCTGACACGGGCCCCACGGCGGTTGCGACGGCGGAGAAGCGGGCGTCCGACCTGGATGCTGAAGTAGCCTGCCTGATGTCCGAACTCCAAGCGGCGAGCCGGAAGGACGACGAGCTACAGAAGCTGCTGAGGTTGGAGTGGACCGAGCTCCGCCTACGAAAGACGGAGGCCTCTGAGCTAGTCGCCCGGCTAGAGAAGAAGGAGGCCGAGGTGAAGACGGCCTCCGAGGCCCTCGCCGAGGAGAGGCGGCTCCGTCCGGAGAGGGAGAAGGAGGTGGTGGAGGCTTACAAGAAGTCTGAGGGGTTCCAACTTAGGCTAAACCGGATGGGTCAGGTGTCCTATGAATACAGATACAAGATTGCCCTGGCTCGCTTCCGAGCGTGCCATCCGGGGTCAGAGGTCGAGGAAGACCCTTTTACCTCCTGTCCCGAGGATCTGGAAGTGAATATACTCGAGGAGGTCCCCTTCGATGATAGCTTGGAGGAGCCGAAGGCCTGAAATAGGCCTTCTATTTCTCGTTTTATTGTAACCTCCTCCCAGGGTCCGGTCGGTCTGTAAGTCGGTCAAGTCTTGTAACCAAAGCTTTACTAATCAAGGTTCCCTTTTGCCAATACTTGTCTCTAATGTAGATTTTATACAAAGTATTTCCTGACATTCTGGATGTTCCACGTTCTTGGCAAGCACAGTCCCGACATTGTTGCTAATCAGAACGTACCCGTTCGGATGACCTTTACGATGCGGTAAGGTCCTTCCCACTTGGGGGCAAGCTTATCACGTGTCCGGGTCGGGTCGCTTACTTCGGCCTTGCGTAGGACTAAGTCTCCTAACCCGATGGGTCGGGGGCGCACACCTTTGTTGTAGCTTTTGGCGACGCTTCTGTTGTGAGAGAGGATCCTAAGGTGTGCGTCGGCTCAGCGTTCCTCGAGTAGGTCTAAGGCGGCTCGGACCCCGTCGACCGAGCTTGCTTCCTGAAAAGCCTCCACCCGAGGGGTGAGAATGACCACATCGGCTGGCAGGACCACCTCAGTGCCGAATGCCAGGCTATAGGGGGACTCGCCAGATGCTGTCTTTGGAGTGGTTCGTAGGGACCACAGAATGCTCGGCAATTTGTCGACCCAGTTGGATCGGGCTGCGAGGGTCCTCTTCCTAAGTCCGTCTAGGATCGACCGGTTGGTTACTTCCGCCAGGCCGTTGGTCTGGGGATGGGCCACCGAGCTGAACCTTAACTGTATCTGGTGAGCCGCACAGAACTCCCTGAACCGGGTGCTGGCAAACTGAGTTCCGTTGTCGGTGATAATGGCTCTAGGCAAGCCGAACTGCGTCACGATGTTCCTCCACACGAACCGCTCAACCTGGCGCCCCGTGATCGTGGCTAGGGGCTCCGCCTCCACCCACTTGGTGAAGTAGTCGACGCCCACAATAATGTACCTTCGCTGCCCGGGCGCTAGTGGAAAAGGTCCGAGGAGATCCATCCCCCACTGCGCGAAGGGCCAAGCACAATCCAAAGGGGTGAGCGGGACCGCTGGGTGCCGAGAGGCTCGCGCGTGCTGCTGACATGCGTCACACCGGCGCACGTAGGCCCTTGCGTCTCGGTGTAACGTGGGCCAGTAGTAGCCCTGGCGGAGTACTTTGAATGCCAGGGCATGGCCGCCGATGTGCTCCCCGCAAATCCCATCATGGACCTCGGCGAGAATCGAGCGGGCCTCGTCGGGATCCAAACAGCGTAAAAGAGGGCGCGAGAAAGACCTTCTGTAGAGGCGGTTGCCGATCTCGTAGTACCATGCCTAGGTCCGGCGTAAGCGCCGGGCTACGACGTCGTCGGCGGGCAGGACACCGTCTCGCTTGTACCGCAACATCTCCTGTACCCATGTGGTTGGGGTGGCAAGCTCGACCACCCCCACGGCAGCGATGGCTCGGTGGGGGAGCTCCTCGACCTCGAGTTCCTCGCTGAAGGCCGACCTTGAGGCCAATTTCGCCAACGCGTCTACCCGCTCGTTCTGGCTCCTGGGCACTCTAGACAATGTGAAGCGAGAAAAACTAGCAGCGAGGGCTCTTACCTCGGCTAAGTATTTTGTCATGACCGGATCCCGAGCTTCGTATCCCCCGCTGAGTTGTTCGGCGACTAGCTGGGAGTCAGTGAGGACACGCACAGCATCCACCTGCATCTCAGCTGCCAATCTGAGACCTGCTAGGAGCGCCTCGTATTTCGCTTCATTGTTGGTGGCTTTGAAGCCGAAGCGGAGGGAACGCTTGAACGAACAGCCGTTGGGAGCCTCCAACACTAGCCCGGCTCCCGCGCCCTTTGAGCTAGACGACCCATCGACCCGCAGAACCCATTCTGTTTCATCCTGTCCGGGGCCTTGCTCATCTGAAGGGGTCAACTCCGAAATGAAGTCGGCCACAGCTTGTGCTCTGATGGCGGTTCTCGGCTTGTACTGTAAGTCGAATTCGGACAGCTCCACCAACCACTTGAGGAGGCGACCCGCCACATCGAACTTCGATAAAACCTGTCGGAGTGGTTGGTTGGTCATTACCTCTATCAGGTGAGGCTGGAAGTAGGGGCGTTGCTTCCGGGCCGTGAGAACGAGAGCTAGGGCCAGCCTCTCGAGGGGCGGATAACACTCTTCTGGCCCTCTTAGGACGTGGTTGGTGTAGTAAATCGGTAGCTATTCCCCGGAGGCCTCCTTGACCAGTACAGAACTCACAGCGTGTCGGGAGGTCGCCAAATAGACGTACAGCTTTTCCTGGGTGGAGACCGAGGCGAGATGGGGGAGCGAGGATAGATGTTGCTTTAGGTGCGCGAAGGCCTCTTCGCACTCTATCGTCCACTGGAAGTTCCTCGGGCTTTTCAAGGCTCGGAAAAGGGGAGGCATCGGTCCCATGATAGGGATAGGAACCGAGATAGGGCGGCGAGCCTCCCATTGAGGCGCTGGAGCTCCTTGATCGATCGGGGTGCCTGCATGTCGATGATCACCCGAACCTTCTCTGGATTGGCATCGATTCCCCTTTCGTGTACGATGAACCTGAGGAATCTGCTTGAGGTCACGCCAAAAATGCACTTGGCGAGGTTGAGGCGCATTCCATACTTTCTCAATGTGGCAAATGTCTCGGCTAGGTCAGCCAGATGAGCTGGTCCGGATCGGCTTTTCACGATCATATCGTCGACGTAAACCTCCATGTTTTGCCCTATCTGATGGGCGAACATCTTGTTCACAGTCCTCTGGTAGGTGGCTCCGGCGTTCTTTAGCCCGAACGGCATGACTTTGTAGAAATTGGTCTCTTGGTTTGTAAGAAAAGCTATGTGCTCTTGATCCTCGGGAGCCATCCTGATCTGATTGTAGCCGGAGAAGGCGTCCATGAACGAAAAGCGAGCGTGCCCGGCAGTCGAGTCGACCAGCTGGTCGATCCTCGGGAGAGGATAGCAGTCCTTTGGACACGCACGATTGAGATCGGTGTAGTCAACGCACATCCTCCAACTACCATTAGATTTCTTCATGAGGACTACATTTGACAACCATTGGGGGTACTTAACTTCCTCGATGAAGTCTGCCGCCAGGAGCCGTTCTACCTCTTCTCGTACGGCCTGTTGCCGCTCGGGAGCGAATAACCGCGGCCTTTGCTTTACAGGGCGCGCGGTCGGAGAGATGCGCAAGTGGTGCTGGGCCACTTTCGGATCGACGCCTGGCATTTCGGCTGGGGACCAGGCGAAGACGTTTGAATTCTCCTGAAGGAGGTTGATGAGCCGAGCCTGCTCCTGTTCATCGAGTTCAGAGCCGACCCCAACCGTCCGATCGGGATGACTCCCTTGCAGGGGCACATCGAGCGCAGGCTTTGTTGGCTCAGGACGCTGGGTCGGCCGCTTGGCTTCTCGGGGGTCATCCAGGGGTTGTTCTGGCCTTGTCCTCTTGTGTAGGGAGACCGCCATCGAGTAACATTGCCTGGATTCGCGAGGGCTCCCTCGGACTTCCCCGACTCCGGCACGGGTCGGGAACTTCAGGGTTCGATGATAGATGGAGATGACCGCCCTGATCTTGTTGAGGGTGGGTCGCCCTAGGATGGCGTTGTACGTCGTGGGGAGGTCGACCACTAGGAAGGTTGCCATCACGGTCTTCGTCTTCGGTGCATCCCCGAAGGTCAAGGGAAGGGTGACCACTCCGAGTGGGGAAATTGAGTTCCCGGTGAACCCCGTGAGCGCCGAGTGCATAGGTTCCATAGCACTACTAGGCAGCCCGAGCCTCCGGAAGGCGTCGAGGTAGAGTACATCGGCCGAGCCAAATCATCTTGGTCACGCTTGTGGATGAGGTGTCGACCATGATCCTCTTCACCTGCTTCAAGCGGCAATTCTCGCCGATATCACCGACCTGCTCGTCGTGTTGTCCGGGTTGTCCCCCCCTCGGCCGAAACGTAATTTTGGCTCGGGAGCCAGCCGTGCCCTCGGCGCAGCGCGCGGCGTGTCGCCTTCCGCCCGGATGTGCTGCTACCCCCGGATGCCGGTCCTCCCGTGATTACGTCGATGTGTCGCTCGACGGGTCCTTCGGGATGGGGGGAGGGTTCTCGATCCTGCTGGGGGTAGGGGCTAAAATGGCCTCTACAAATCAGCTCTTCGATCTGCCGCTTCAGCTCGTGGCACTCCTCAGTGTCATGTCCATTCTGCCGATGGAAGCGACAATATCGAGTTTAGTCCGCCAGCGCACGCGGATTTTTCATGGGGTGGGGGGACTTGAGCAACCCCTTCTCCTTTATCTGGAGAAATATCTATGTTCGAGACGTACCCGGGGAGGAAGTCGGGAGTTTCGGCGTGGGATGATCGGCGCGATCTACCCTACGCGTGGGATGATCGGCGCGTGGGATGAGCGGGTTGTTGCCCGCAGAGGGGCTCCGGGCATCCCCTCTTGTGTTCGTCCCTCCTCCCCGACATCCAGGCCTCCGCCGAGATGTACTGGCTAGCCCACTGGAGCATATCCGCGACCGAGGTAGGGGGCCGCTCCACAAGCGACCTAAAAAGTATATGACCTCGAGGGTGCAGCCTACCATGAACGCCTGCATCAATAGCGAAGGGTGAGCGTCTGGCAGTCTCTGTATCTCCGTAGTAAACCGATGCACAAAATGGGAGAGAGGTTCATCCTCCCTCTGGTTCAACCCAAGGGGAAGGGCGATGGATGGCTTTGGTCTTCCCATCTCAGGGAAGTCCACCTCATGATGGTAGGGACTCCATCATAGAGCTCTCCTTCTCTTGACGCGCACGCCAGGAAGTGGAGCTCAAAGTCCTTGGCGAGTTGTTCGAAAGAGGCGACCGTCCCGGCGTTCAAGCCGCTATACCATGCACGAGTTGGGCCCCTCAAAGTGGTGGGAAACGCCTTGCACATCAAGTCATCCGCGGTCCCGTATAGTGCCATCTGGGCCCAGAAGGCAGCGACATGGTCGGCAGGGTTGCTAGCGCCGCCATAAGGGTCGATGGCGGGGAGGCGAAAGTTCGGGGGCACAGGATGCTCTTGTATCTCGATCGCGAACGGGGACCCCCTATGGGGGTCCTCTCCGTGTTCCTCCTTCGACTTGCGAATTTTCCTTTGCATTTCGTCCAGCCGCTGGCTGACGGAGCGAAGCTGGACTCGGAAAGAGTCCGTCGAGTCCAAAGACACTGCCTCAGGCTCGGGTCGAGCGGCCAGGTTTCCCGGGGCCCGGTCTCTGCCCAGGACTGGGTGACCCGAGGGCGAAGCTGGTAACGCGGAAGGCATGATACGAGCCTGAGGGGTAGACCCAGGTTGCTGGGGGGCTGGTGCGCCGGTACGTCCGCTACTCGAGAGGCGAGCGGGACGACGGCCTGTATCATTCTCGCCAGGGCCCGTACCTGGTGAGTGAGGTCGCGGAAGGCCTCAGGCCGTGACAAAGGGCCGCAAGAAGTGTCGGGGACATCCTCGGGGGGGGCGAGTCCCGGGTCATTGAACAGGTGCTAATAACGCTCCGCGGTCGGGGCGGGGTCCTCCATCCTCGATCTAGCAAGGAGGGAGGTTTCTGCCAAGGCTCCCTCGGGATGGGGTCCCTCTCCCGAGCGTTAGACCTGGTCCGTCGGGTGATCTCCCAACATCGGGCCCTCCTTCTAGTGCCAATCTATTAGTGTCAACAACTTTGCACCGTGATCCCGCGGTCGGGAACTCCTCGTCGAGGGCTCGGGATCGTCGCGGTGTGGTTCGGGCCAGATGTGAAAGAATCCCGCGGTCGGGTCCGGGACTCCGAGAGGTCGAAGAGGGTGACGTCGGCTACCGCCTCCTGCCTCCGGTCCTGCACAAAGGTCGGGTCGGGTCGAACTCTGCCCGACCCCTCCGACGCTCAAGTCAGTCGAGGGGGTAGATGAGAGAGTGCTCTTTCATAGAAGTAGAAGCAGCTGTAGCCGTAGTTATCGTGCCCCCTATCTTTGGCTTCTTCGGGGCTTATATACACTGAGGCACTACTGCGTCTCTGGTTGTGTCTGGGGAGGCTGCACGGTCCTGCTCCTACAGGATGGTGATGCGTCTCGAGACTCATGAAGCCTGAGGTAAACGGTAGGGATCACATCTGCGGGTCAACCCGGGCCATAGTCGACGGGCTGAGGAGTGGGGGCGTCATCCTGACGTGGACGGCATGGGCTCACGTCACATCACTCTTATTACCCATATCACAAGGGATCAGCTGCAAGCTGCAGGAATTGCATGGGGATGTGGAGGTGAAGCAAAGGGCAATGGCTTCAAAGGAAGTAGTTCTTAGAAGTGCCACCAATGGCGGATCCTCCTTCCAAAACCTTACTCACTTTGTAGCTGCCATGAAACAATGAATATAAAGAAAAGTTTCTAAGTGGATCAATCAGTGTTAAAAGATAGATTTCATAATTTAAATAAAGAAGCTTAGTATTCATGATGCCTTTTTAACCATTGACAATTCTTTACTATTGATTTTTTTAATAAAAGATTATTATTTATATTTTTTATTTACGATTTAACTTTAAATATTTTTAAACTATATCTTTATAAATAAATATATATCCTTAATTTATAACTTAATATTAAATATTTTTTAGCTATAATCTATTTTTTTTCCTTTTCTCTTCCTCGTCCTTCTCTTCTTAATCACCGGAAGTGACCTAAAATGATAAAAAAAAGGTAAATGATGAAATTGTACGATACGAGGATTGAAGAAGAGAAGCTGAAAAATAATTTTTGCCTTTCTCACTTTGTTGCTACTGTGAAACAATGAATATAAACAAAAGTTTCAGAGTGGATAGATTTGATAATTTACATAAAAAGCCTACTATTCGTGATATATATTTTTTAAATTGCCAATCCTTTACTATTGATAATTTTTTATAATATTTTTTTTATTTATGATCTAACTTTAAATATTTCTAAATTATCTCTTTATAAATAAACATATGTCTTCAATATAAACAAATCTTTTAAATTTTTTTTACCTTAATCCTTTTTCTTTTCTATTTTTCTATTTTTCTTCTTTTTCTTATCCTCATTCTCCTTCTCTTAATCACCATAGGT